>OY294042.1:13361308-14815167 GCA_958510855.1 Rhagonycha lutea
ATTATGTTCGTTTGTGCGCAAATATAGTTTTCAACAAATTTAAAAAATTAAGTGGGGGGGACTGGAGACATGCTTTTTGTAATTTCGGATTTAAAATAATTTAGCACGTTTGTGAAAGTTTTATTTTCATTTGTACTAAATAGTTTTTGAGATTTTCAAGAAAAACATCAAGGACATTGACGCGCACGATTAGATTAACGAGATTCTGGGAGAACACCTACAACATGATGAAGTTCAAAATTTTTCAATAATCCGCCCACTATAATTGCCAAATGTTTGACTGATAATTTATTGTTCTCGGATTCGAGCGGTGCGTACTTTTATCTGTGATAGCTTCGGTAATTTTAATTGCGTTTACTTAAAACTTTCACGGAATATTTTTCAAATGTTGTACACAGAAATTGTAATAAACAAAAATCGATTTTTTGAAATGTCTAAACTAACCAAACCCCTTTATGTGAATTAAGCTGATGAGTCAGAATAAAGAAACAAAATAATAATTTACTAATAAATATACGAATTAATCGAATGTTCCCTAACAAATATGTAGCGATAGCATTGCCACATAGTGAAATAATAATTATTTTATATAAAAATATATTTAATTGACTGGAACGCTATTTTGTTATAATTCTAGAAACAATTAATTATGCTAAAAAATAATTTTAAATTAAAAATGGTGATATTAATATATTATTATATTACATATAAGATCTGTTTATTTTATTAATTTTAGAACGAAGATGCACCGCCTAGAAAAATTCAAGAATCATTTTCCATCAGAAAATTGCAAGAAAAGTTTTCTAGCGTTTCATTTAAAACTGGTAAAGAATTTGTGGAAAATCACGCTTTTGAAGGTATAGGTGATGACGATTTGTAAAATATTAAAATAATTGCATTTATAATATTCGTCTCATAGACATCCAGGTACGTATTCATGTGTTCAAAATAGGATTGGAAATTTTCTATTTTGTTAATAAAATATAAAAGTTGTTTGTTTGACCAATTCTTATATTTTATTAATGTTTGGAATTTCGTGCAACAGAGCACAATTATGACAATTTTTTATTCTAATAGAATGTAACTCAAAATATTAAGACTTATTTATATTATTCTACCTGAAAATGACATTTGTATATTTGTTTATATATTTTTTAATAATTGTTATTATTTACATTTACTGTTTATGCGAGTTAGAGTTGAATTAGTGAAACAAAATTTACTCTTGTAGTTTCTGGATGATTTGCAAACTAAAAATCACTAAATTAATTAAAATTAACAAGAATAATATTGTGGGATTGGTTTCTATTTTTGAGCTTTGAGAAATAGTTTTCTTATTTTGGAATTATTGTCACTTTAAATTTTATTTTTGTGATTTCTTGTGGAAGTTGTTTTCGGTGACTATCGCTCAAATACTTACACTTCATTTTTATTTATGCTTTGTGAGGTCAAGTTAACTAATTTCTTTACAATGTTTTTGTTCCGCTTCTTCTCAACTTTACTTGATCTTGACTTATTAGACTGATTCATCACCCTGTGCAGAATTTTTACTTTCCAATCTTCAGAAATCATTCCCATAATTATTAAGGATATACAAATTTAGGGTTTATCGACCTTTTTTGAGTTGTAAAAACAGTTCTTTGGGTAGGGATACTTCACAGCGTAAATCTTTGGCTTTTTTAGCATAAAATTTAAAGTGACAACCTGCATGTGCATGAGTATATCTATTCATTTTAGCACAGATTACTGTACAGGTAACCAACCCCATTATTAAAATTGGAAACACATTTTTCAACTTAACTATATGGTGGCCACTGGATATGCTTCACAGATGTCGCTTCTAAAATATTTTATATACATTATGTGTACATGTGTACAACATAAGTGTAATCACATATTACTATGGTATGATACTATAACGGCATGAAGCATATGTAGTGGCCACCATAGACCATAGTTAAGTGTAGTTGTCTCCCCAACAAGCACGCTAGCGGTGGTCGTCTCCTGTACTACATGAAAATTATGTTTCTAATAATAACAATAGGGTTGGGTATCTGTATAGTAATCTGTGACTTTAGTAAAGGCAAACCTTATTGGAGTCTTGAAAGTACTTCGTTTAGTTCACACCAGATGGTCCTACTAAATTGGAAGGCACACCATCTTTTGTAGATCACCAAGTTTTGGCAAAACTTGCAGAAGGTTTGTGTATCCGATTTACATAATGAAAGGTAACTGTAACCCTAATTACAATTTGTTACTTTAACTATTTTCTGACTGTGTGCCAAATTTTTTATATAACAAGCATTTGCAATCTTTAAATTTAAGTAACATCTCAATGTACTAAATATTCTAAAATTGTGATGGTAATTCCTCTCGTGATTCTATAATATTACAAGGTGGATTAAATACATAAACTGAAGTAACATTAGACCATTTAAACTTATAGACACACCTTTTGACTTTCAAGCAGTGAAGCAAACATAAATGACGTCATTGGTGGGTAAAATGCTAAGATAGATCTGTATATACAAACTATTAGTGAAAAAAATATATTATTTTAGTTCACCACTAACATAAATCTCGATACCACTGATGTCATACATGAGGGGCGTGTCTAAAAGTTTAAGTGGTCTAAGGAGGTAACCTACATTGTAATATTATAGCTTTCTATATTTCTATGTTGTAGTACCAACTAGGACAATTTTAATTGTTTAATGATAAAAAAAATAATTTTTTAAAATTACATAGTTTGATTCTACTGAAGCAGTTCAATCAAGCTTATTTTCGCTACTAATTTTATTGAATTATTTTATGAGATAAATTATTTTTCAGTAATGTACAATTTTTGCATAAAAAAAGTTGGAATAACTATTGCCTGATTAAACACCACTAAAAGTATAACCATTTTATACTGAAATATATCTTTTTAATTAAATTTAATGTATCGTCGAATATTTGATTCGACAAATAATGTAGTCATTTACATAAAATATTTTATGTACCTGATCTGATTGTATGTAAGAAATTCTATATGTATATTGAATTTTTAAATTGTTTTAATATTTGATGTTTGTGGTGTACAAGGTGATTTAAGACTCCCAGGCTTAACTCACTTTGTATAGTTGGACAAAAATTTGCCTATTGTTAAATCTTATGTACGCAAGGTGATTTGGTAATTGTATAATCGGCCTGACTCCCTTAATACGGTGTACGTATTTCTATTTCAAAATCAGTTTATTTAAGTAGGGAGAGTGGGAGGTAATAGAATTGTAAGAGCAATAAGAAATGAATACAATCATACTACAATCAATCAGAACAGACTGAATGCTTGTACATATAAGTTATTTTTTATGAATCGTGCTCTACATTTTCAAGACGTCGAGAATATTTTAAAAAAATACTAATTATAACACATTGCGTGCCACGTCATACACATATGAATGATAGTGTTGTTTCGCGAACGCGTCGTCATTCATATATGAATGACGCCTAATTTATATAGCGGTTTCTAATGCAGTGGCAATTAGGGATATGATATTATGCATATTTTGTCTTGGCTAACTAAGATATTGTACTAAATAAATATGCCGTGGCACGCAATGTGTTAGAGGGAGTGGAGTGAAGAAATATAAAATGAGATTCAAATCGCCTTGTATTTATAACCATATTTAAAATTTATAATTTGCATAATGAATGTATTTATGAAATGTTTGTAAATTAGTACAGCATTGTTCAATTGTTGCTGTGAAACTAATTCTTAAAATTCAATTTAAATCTGTCCAATATATTCTAATTATCAAAATAAAGTTACTATTAAAAGCATTGTTATTAATAAGCAGTGGTCAATAAACTTTTGTAACTTGCATTTATGAAAATCACTTTGAATTATAGCTGACCGTTTCCAACAATCTTTATTTTGAAAAATTGTCTTGTAACTCTCGAAACCTGTTAAATCTAGTCTTGTTATTATTCGTATTTTGTAGTTTTGAACATAAATAACGGGTTTAAATTGAGTTAAGATTGTTGAGATGTCGAGAAATTTAGAAAAATTATTTATATTGACAAAAAAATCCATCCATTCTTTACTGCTGTTTATCTAAGTTGTACTAATAAGAAAAATGTTTTTATGTGGGTATTTGTTTCGTACGAAGCATAAATTTGTTGTAACAAACAAAACTAATGTATTTTTACAAATAAAGTCGTAATAAAATTGTATTCATTTTTTTTATTTTTACTCCTGTGTAATTTTTTAATAAATTAGTGCCACAACAAAAAATGTTAAAGAATATAAATATGTTAGCGTGAGCCAAAAATTACAATAAAATAAAACAAAATTAGCCTTTTTACGTACTTACAATTTATTACCGTTCTTACTTAATTTCTATTCTACTTGTTATTACATAATTATTCTCCGGTATAGTATACCTCAGTTGATTACCGCCCTCATAATACCAACTTAGGTTGGTATTACTTAATCAACACTTAATTTAAAATTATTAGTCAGGACCGTATTCATTACAGGTCCGTATTCAGGTGGTATGGCTTAGTAGTCCTCGCTTATTCTAACGTACAGGTCCGGACTCAGGTTGTATGGCTTAGTAATCCTTGCTTATGCTAACACGGCCTTCCTGCAATTGTCGCGTCCTCGTGACATAATCTTGCTCTCATCCCAAATTTTGTAAGGCCAATTTATCAATTTCTTGTCAATTAGTGCTTGTGAATCACCATTGTTGTCCTAGTCATTGCTCATTACCGTGTCACGATTTTACCGGCGATATAAGGAAAAATAATAATCAAAATTAATATTGCACAATAAATAATCAGTCATGCCGCCGAAATAATCAGTCTTGCAGTCGTAATAATAATCCTAATAATTCACCATAATAATCCTAATAATCCTGAAAAATAATCAAAGTTAATGTTATACAATAAATAATCAGTCGTACAGTCGTAATAATAATCCTAATAATCCTGAAAAATAATTAAAGTTAATGTTGCACAATAAATAATAAATTAGTCGTAAAGTCGTAATAATAAGTAGTTCGGCTTTGCCGATATAATAATAAGTAATCCGGCCTAACCGCCATAAAAATTTCGGCCTAACCGCCATAATAATTCCGGCCTAACCGCCATAATAATTCCGGCCTAACCGCCATAATAATTCCGGCCTAACCGCCATAATAATTCCGGCCTAACCGCCATAATAATTCCGGCCTAACCGCCATAATAATTCCGGCCTAACCGCCATAATAATTCCGGCCTTACTGCTTATAATAATCCTAGCCTGACTGCCATAATAACCCTGGCCTTACTGCTTATAATAATCTTCAATATTAATTCGGCGTAATTAAACAGCACCCCTTAATATTGATTCCAAAATCTGTTTACATAACCCTCAATATTAATTCGGCGTAATTAAACAGCAACCCTTAATATTGATTCGAAAATCTGTAACTTCTACACTTAATATTAAGAGTATCTTGAATAAAAAAACTTATAGCGAAAAGAAAATAATAGAAAATAATATAGTAACTTTACTACTCCCTTCACTGTTCATTGGCTTGATCCAATAACGGCCAGAATCCCAATAATCTTCTCTAATAGCTCCTCCCAATACGTAACGCTCAATAGATAGTATATCCTGTATCATCATTCATCACTATTTCTCCAATCCCAAAGATATTGCCTCCAATCCACGTACATCCAATTTTAACGCTGTTTCCTTCAAACTCTTCGTTGACTAGTATTCTCACATAGTTCAGATCCTCCATCTCTCCATTCGGTATTCCCTTTAGTGGTTTGTTTCCCGCTACTAATTGTTGCTTGAACTTTTTCAATTTCCCTGATTCAGCAAATCTTCAAACGTGATAACTTCATAAATCAATCTTTCAACCACTCGTCCAATCCTGACCTATTAGCTGTTAAATCGTTTGCTTTTTTTTTATTGAATACCATGATAGCCTGAGACTCGGTTCACACTCTCTTGTATTGACCCATATTATAATCCAGTACATTGAATTATTTCTTAACCAATCAATGCATCGATATTGAAGATGGTGCCATATCGTCCTGGCGCTTGAATAGTTTTCTTTCCAATTCGCTTAGATTAGTCTACATTTTGAAATAGTTAGCTTTTTAGTCTCTCCCTCTCGTTTCTCTAATACGTTTACAGAATCAACATACGTTGTAATTTCTTATATGGGAAACCCCTTGGTTCGTATTATCACTAGTTTTGTTTTTATCCTGTAGTTGGCATCCCCGTACAACTTCTTGCCCGTTATTTTTTTAAAGTAATTTGATTCGTTATGTCCTAATCGTTGACAAACATCACATTTCCACATACTCTTTTGCTCGTCATAATCTTTTTATTTTTAGAAACTGTTCAGCAAGTCAAACTTGAAGTATTAATGCAGTCTTAAATCTCTAGAAGACCCCTTTCGCCACTTCCCAAACATCTTCTTAACTGGATGAAATTACATTCAGCGTTCAATTTTGGTGTCTCTACAATCTTTCTTCAAATGCTCATCTTTTCCACAATTGGAACAACTTAGCCATGAATTACTGCTTTCTTGATTGCTTTTTAGCCTAAACAGTTTTATTTGTCTTTGCAGGTCGTCTCTGGCTCATTGTCATATTCGCGAAGTATCAACATCAATTTTCTTTAATTACCCGGATTAGCCATGCGTACTCTTTTACGAACGAAATTTGACTCTATTTCACCTATCCCGTACGATAAAACTAGATTTTTAGGCTAAGTGTGGTTGGTAACGGTATAAACTTTGAATTTTCGGTTTTATCATCACTCTGTATCACTTCCACTTTGCCCGTAGTTACTCATTGGTTGCAGACCTTACAAATTTCGTATACCACGTTTTCTGATTGGAAAAATTATTACATCTTCAAATAAAATGTTCCCAGTTTCGCTCATGTGGCTTCAACTATCGAAAATTTTCGACCGATTCCTCTAAGCGCATCTCCTGTTTTCAAAATTATGATCAGATAGTGTTTTGCACGTTTTCTTATTTCGTCTATTTGATTGGTACATTCTTCGGTGGAATGTTTACTCTCGTACGGGTTATGACTTAACAGATTAAAGGAAAACTTTTCTGTATTATCTGTTGGCCGTTGTCCAAAATTGGCCATTAGATCAACTCAAAGAACAATTTCATACACCGTTGAAGATTCGACATGTCAGGATCGTTTTCTTCATTATGTGGGGTTATTTTATATTTTGATCAATTTAAAAAAAAACAATACGATACTTTGAATTAATTCTAATCTAATCTCTAAAACAAATTTAGCAGTAAACCGTAAAAAAAAAATTTGTACTTATCCTGTTGTGGTTAAACGTGGGTAATTATCCCGACTTCTGATGTTAGCGTGAGCCAAAAATTACAATAAAATAAAACAAAATTAGCCTTTTTACGTACTTACAATTTATTACCGTTCTTACTTAATTTCTATTCTACTTGTTATTACATAATTATTCTCCGGTATAGTATACCTCAGTTGATTACCGCCCTCATAATACCAACTTAGGTTGGTATTACTTAATCAACACTTAATTTAAAATTATTAGTCAGGACCGTATTCATTACAGGTCCGTATTCAGGTGGTATGGCTTAGTAGTCCTCGCTTATTCTAACGTACAGGTCCGGACTCAGGTTGTATGGCTTAGTAATCCTTGCTTATGCTAACAAATATAAAAAATTATGAATCGTAAAAGATTTGCTAATTTCGACTCTTCATACTGTAAAAAAAGTACCACACTAACCTGGCAAGTTATTTTAAAAAATTGCTTATTTAGTGTAGTTTTCAAAATGGTATAGGTAACATTTGCTGTAATTCTACTTTAGAAAAAAAGATAAAGCTATTTTACTGCAAAAGGAGCTCATTGTGAAATTATTACAATAATCAGGCATTCAAATAAAAATACTATTGTTAGATCTGGTGCCGAGTTGTCCTGTACTGTAAAATCACCTCCTTATATACGGTCGTGATAGCATGGCTAGTAGTAAAGGCAATTCAAGCGACTTTTATTGAAATTTGTATTTCTTACTTATGACTGGATTTTAAGACAAAATAGGTACTCCTATGTGCAACGTTTCACCCTATCTCAGGAATTCACACTCGACGTCCCCAAATTGGACATATAGAATAATAAAAAGGACTTTTTGCAAGTCTGAAATTTTTGACCCCAAAATATAAATTTCTGACTTTTTCAACGAACTCTTATTCATTTTTCGTACACAAATTTTGATGAGAACTATCGTCTAGTTTTCTCTAATTGTTTTTTGGACGATTAAATTCAAAATATTCGATCCTGATTATCAAGAATTTTTAAAGCGTTTTTGAGTGTCTTGCTAGCATTTCCCTCAGACCCAAAATTAGTCATACATATTTTATTTAGAAAGTTTTTGACCTCCAAAAATGTGATTTTCGTAAAATAATCACTTTTTTGAAGAAATTGTACATATCATGAGAAAAATTAACGGGCGCAATTGGTTTTTAAAATTTTTAATGGACGACTAAACTAAAAGCATTTTATTTCATTTTTTCAAGCATTTCCGAAGTTTCTGTGTGACTCCAGCATTTTCCACTGTCCCATTATCGATTTTTGCACTCTACGCCCCCAATTAGTCATTTTAAATTATAAATAGGACATGGAAATTTTGATCGTATAAATTATATTTTGAATTTTTTTGACCCCAAAATATGAATTTTGAAAAATAATTACCTTTCGACGAATTCTTATGAATTTCGATAGAAAATCGATTGGCGCAGTTGGTTTTTAATATTTTAAGGGCGATTAAACTCAAAATATTTCATCTAGATTTTCAATCATTTCTGAAGCATTTTTGAATGATTTTCCAGCGTTTCTCACTGTCACATTGGCGAATTTAGTAATGTACTAGAATTATAAAACAGACATGGAAATTTTAATCGGATATTGAAAAAACATAAAGACCCTTTTGAATTTTTTTGATCCCAAAATATGAATTTCGGAAAGTAATTACTTTTTCGACGAATTCTGTTGTGTTTTGATAAGAAAAATCGACTGCTGCAGTTGGTTAATAATTTTTTTTATTGGCAATTAAATCAAAAATATTCGATTTTTAAGCATTTTTGAGTGAATTTTCAGCATTTCCCTCGGTCCAATTATCGTTTTTCGCACTCTTCATCGCCAAATTGGTTATGTAGCATTATAAAACTAAAAACATGAAAATTTTAATCAGATATCGAAAGAAACTTTTTTTTGTCTACAAAATATGAATTTTCCGAAAATAATCTCATTTTCAACAAATGCCGTTCAACGAGAAAAATCGACTAACACAGTCGGATTTAATTACGAAATAAGAGAATAAACTCAACATATTTCATCTTAATTTTTGGCATTGTTGGGGAGCAATAGGACGGTAATGGGGTCCATGGGGTCTGTCCCCTAGGATCACATTCTGGCTCTATGCCACAGTTATTAGATCCAAGCTATGTTAAGCCCACACAAAGTTCAGTGTTTGACCTACATAACCAGAAATTACAACTTGATCCAATATAATTTATAAAAATATGTAAATATTAGAAGAAATTAGAGAGAAGGAAAGAAAAAATAATAATATTTTGAATTTAAATTCAAACTGTCAACCAGTTTAAAAATTTGTGATTAGGCAATTTTTCACGAACTACTTTACACAAAATATCCGAGAATGGTACAGTTAGCGCCATACAAGTCGAAGAAAATTATGGTACTGGCTCAATGTCTGCAACTGAAATTCCCTACAAAATTGTGACCGATAATTGGGACCTTCGTTGAAATTATGTGGAAAAGGATACTAATAAAGTGGAGTTGGTTTTCCCTATAATGTGGATCTCAACGAAAGAGAGGCGAACGTGTGTCTTAATTTCTTAGTCATGATGGAAATCGTGATGGGTGATAACGATTTTTAGGAATTAGTAAATGAGCTCCTCGCTAATAGCTTTCGCACAAAGTTTTGAGGAGGGTTTTCAGCCTAGCTTTGAATGTGGGACTCGGCTTCTGGTGGTGGTTGTCGGAGTGTGACCTTGTGGAGGAATTAGTTTTAGTAGCTCTTCTAAAGTTGTTCTTAGACGGTTGTTGAACTAAATGGCGTCGAGAGTCGTATGAATTGCTTTGATTGGTTGGTTTTACAGGACAGGGATATTGCGGGCACACCCTGTAGTTTACAATACGATCGTCGTTGCAGTTGACGCATTTTGTTCCTCCGTCGGATATATCGAGTTGCAAGATAGTCGATGGCGCATTTTACACATTTGGCATCAACGCCAGTGATAGAGTTGTGCTACTGGTGGGAAAACCGTTGACATCTCTAAAATTAACTTTCTTTTTAGCTCGTTCTAGTGAAAAACTAAATACTCAGGAGTTGGTAATCTTGGTTTACTCGTTGACTGCATATACTCGAAGCAAGGGCGGATCCAGGGAAAAAAAGAAAAAGAAAACTGACTCTGCAGCTCCTCCGCTACGCTTCGCTCCCAATGCTGCAGAGCCGTTTTGACAACACTTTGCCAATTAAAAATATCCCCTAGGGCCGTCCAACTCGGCAAAGTGTGCTACTGGGAAGGGGGTGGACCTCTCTTTTGTTTTGCTGTAAATTTAAGCCAAAATTGTCATACTTTTTAGCCAATCACAATATGTTTTTTTACCCCAGTTGCGAGACAGGGTAAGGAATGTTTATATGCCTGGTCGGGGCAGGTTCTCCGGTTTGCCCTCCTCCTTAGATCTGGAGTGGGCTCTAGCTCTTGAATATCCAAAAACCGTGAGTTAGGAAATCTTATTTATTTATTATCATTTATCACGAGTTAATAGCTTAACAATTTAAATATAGTTCTTGCCAAATATCTGTGCCTCTGCGTCATAGTTGAAAATGGTTGAATCAAGCTGAAAAACATGAGTCACAGCACACACACACTTTTTACTTTTTTGTGGTGAGTGCTTCAACCGACAAGGGCGGTCGGAGCTTAGCGGTCACGCGAGTTGACTATGAACGCTAAATACCCGGTTCGAATCCGAGTAAAGTAAGAACTTTATTCTGGCCGTCTCTCCCTCGGCAGGCAATGGCAAACCACCGGAGTGTAATCTGCCATGAGAAACCTTTGTCTTAGGATAAAAAGGACCTAGTACGTAACATATAAAGTACATAAATCGTCCCCAAATTATAAGGTTCACCAAACCTTCTTTAGGGTAAAAGGACCGAGAAGGATAGTATATAACAAATAAAAACTAAAATTACTTGAAAAAAGTATAGAGGGGGTTATCAATTTTATACTTTTCTTTTCAATCTATGGAATCCCCCCTTAAAATGTTGATGGATGCCCTCCTAAGATCGAAGGACAAAAATTAAATTTTGAAAACGGAACCTTGCCTGATTTATGTCACATTTCAATAAGACTTTACATTGGTTTTGGTTGGCACCACTGCATAATTCCTCACTGCAGCAACGGGCTCCAACATTTCTAACCTAACAATTTCAAATAAATTATCGTCTTGTTTATCTTATCAGCTTTTCCAGTTTTCCTAGTAGCAATGCAAAAAAAAAAGAATAATTTATATATTTTTACATTTCCTTTATTATTTGTGATGTATTTGGTCGGCAATTTAGTGAATAGTGATACGAAATGCGAATATTGGTAATATCACCATAGATATAGAATTTTATTTTGCACAAATAAGAAATAACACGCTTGTAATATTTTAATATAAATAGTAGATTTAATTAAATAACCTTTTACTAATCCATATTGGTGTTTTTGTTTATAATTGTAATTATATTTTTGAATTATGCAAGATTTAAACAATTGCGTAAAAAAATTCTGATAGACAGGGCGGGCTCTAGGAAATTTCCATCTTATGAACGTACTCTTTTTGCATTTATTGTACGTATCGTAATCGTGTAGGAAAAATGGTTTAGATTTTCATTGATCTACATTCCTCGGGGTCCCACGAGTTGAAAGAAACCAAACATCAACAAATATGTGTGGATATTCTTTAAATTTTGTGTGCACTCTACCACTGTATCTCTCAAATCACTAAGAATTTCACAACCAAATTTCATATTTATTACTTTTATATTGAGACTTATACTATAGAGTTCACGGAACGAGAGAATAGGAATGACGCACATGAGTGGATTAAAGAGATTCCGCTTGTAAATGTAATGGAGACAGGATAGTTATGCAAAAACAGATAGGACTTAGGAGGAGCCATAACATAACTCACCAATTGGGAAAGTTTATTAACGTTTTATTTATTAACATACGTTTTAATTGGTAATTAACGTTTTAATTATTAATTAACTTTCTGTATTGGTGAGTTATGTTAGGGCTTCTCCTAAGTCAGATCTGTTTTTGCCCAACTCATGACCGTTGAAGGCCGGCCTAATTTTCCGCCACGGACAGCGGTTTTTTAGGGTCTACAAATCAATCTATCAGGGTTTCATCTTGAGGAAAATTCATTTTTGCAAAAACGCGACGTGAAAGATGTTCAAAACTTTATCCTGGTCAATGGCCCTAGGCGCAATGTTTGGAGTTTGGGGCTCCCTAAACTGCATTATATTGCTACCAAATTTTGTTTCTTGACGTGAATACATCTGTAAAATCGGTAACTCAAAATAAAAATTGTATCCTGCGACAAGTTTCGAACCTTTTGGCCTTCTTCGAGTAGGAAGGACCTTAAAACCTTAAAACATGATCTAAATTTAACAGAACTTTCCGAACTTCTAAAATAAGCTTAAATGAAACCAGTGGAATCTCATTAATTCATTTATGCGCATCATTCCCACTGCAAAGTTTCTGTGAATCAATTTCAACAAAATCTAATCGGCTCCAAATCTCAATGTAAAAGTACTAAATATGAAATTTGGGTGTGAAATTCTTGTTGGTTTGTGACTTGTCAACAAAATTGAACAACATTTAAAATCACATACCAACATGAAATTACATTGGATTTTTGTTGTAGGGTAACGATCTTGGTACTTCAATTCAATTCACTTCAAGCTTCAATTCGCATTAGAACACCACAGTCAAGTAATGTGTGGCGTATTCAGTATTTGGATGGGCGACCCTATAGAGAACATCGTTATCACTGTGTGGTTTTTATCCCACAGTGAACTATGGGGGCCTTCTACAGTGTTATTCAATGTAATCTTACCATCACTTAAATGAATCAGTAGCACCGTATCATTTATGCAAGTCAGAAATAGTCAAGAATATGCTGGTAGAACCTTATCATGGTAAGATTGTAATACAAATTTTTTTAATCTTAGTATTGTTTGTTGTAAAAGCAATAAATTGTTGCTGATAACTTGAAACTTTTATGAAAAATACACTTGAAAGTAATATTAATGGTTTGAATGATTTTAAAAGACCTTTTGAAATCAATGAAAGACGTAAATTCTAATCTAGGTAGCTGCACCACCTATTGAAAAAGTTATCGTCCAAATGATAGATCGGGCCCTTAAACAATATTGTGTAAGAAAAATGATTACTAGGAAAATTATACCTTTGACACACTTAAAATTAATGATCATTAACTTTTTTTTAATTCAGATATTCGCGAATAATTTGATTTATTAAATAGCTTAAATAAAAGTTTAGTAAGTAACAGAATGAGCGGCAATTAGAAAATTTTATATATCAACGGTGGAAAGGGGTGGAAAGGTAAAACGTCTTACGCGCCATTAACTAGTATGTCTATCCGAAAGTATTAGTCACGTACGACCGAAAAAAGTGGTGGGGGGGGTGATGCTCCTAGCATATGCGAGAGGCACTTATTGGTTTTCAAGATGTATTATTGGGCTAAGTTGAGGTGGTTCTTTATGTAAACTTTGAGTTCAAAATATAGAATCGTTGGAGAAGCCATGTAGGTTTGGGGTTACATTTTTTACCATTTAAAAATGTGTTTATTATTTTCAAATTGGCATGCGCGAACTGATGCAAAGGGAGGCGCGAAAAATTTAATAGAATTATAATCCCACTTAATAAAAACCAAAACTGACAGACAACGCACAGCTTAAACCTGTGGGTCTAGAAGCATGAAATTTTGCACACGAGTTCCTTATATGTTGTAGGTGAGCACTAAGAACGGATTTTACGGAAATCCTATCCAAAAAGGATTTATGAAAATGTTGAAATGACTAAAACATGGTATCTTTTTAGAAAAATGGAACAGATTAACGAGATTCCCACTATCCCTCCACCCTGTGAGGCCAAAGGCCGAATAACCACATCCGACACTCATAGGAGATGAAGGCCGCAGAACCGCCTAGTATATAAATAAAAATTATATACAAACAAATGTAAACAATTTTTACAATTTAAAATGTGTGTATTATTTTATGAAATAAAGGGGGAGATTATAATACTCCGGATTCCCAGAGGAGACCCACAAAAAAGTGGGTTGTCCTCTTGCTGGCCAACACGTTAATATTTGTGACAGATAGTTGCACAATCTTTGAATTAGCGTATTACACCAGGGCCTTACCAGTAGGTAGGGATAGTGGGAATCTCGTTAATCAATTCATGCGTGTCACCAATTAGATAACGAGGCATTTGGCTATTGCATTTGGCATTTCCGTCGCAATATGAAGGTAACCGTGTAGTATGCTTTTAGGGTAGGGGTATAAAAAGGTCATTTGCCTTACTCCCAAGGAAAAAGTGATATAAATTAGAAAATTGAGTATTGGAGGTTTTAAGGAGCTGCCAAATTAAACTTAGCACACAGGCGGAAGTACCCCTAGCAAGCTGATCAGTACTAAGATTATAGAACACAAGATTAGCTTGCAAACTACTTAGGTTACTCCAAACCATTCCCTGAGCTATATTTACAGTGAAAAGAAATCGAATCGGTGACCTGGGCCGGTATTCTGAGGTCCTCGCTTTTAGAGGAGCGGAGCGATATAGCTGTCATATGGTTGGAGCGGCACATGAGAATCAATGAGAATACAAAATTACCACTCCACTCGCAATTAAACCACTCACTCGCTCACTTGGAGTGGAGCGAGTTCAGAATACCGGCCCTGGTCTTCGTAGCCTCTGTTCAAGATAAAAAAAAAATGAAAAACCAGAAATTTGTTTTAATTAGAAAAATTTTGTTGACTTGGATAGTTTGTGTATTAAAAGAATATACCAAATTTTTGATTGAACATTAAAATTGGCGGTTAAAATAAAAAGTTAATTTAAAATCAAGCAACCATGAATATGGCTGAGAAGTGATTTTTATGATTTAGATGGCGTTGAAATTGTAATTTCTTCACAGATCACATTTTATGACGTTTGGAATATTCAACAACGATAATACCAAAAAACTTGAGATTATTAAGAGAAAAAATGTCAGACGACCTTTACAACGATTCGCCCCCGGAGTATCTTTCAGAAAATGAGTCTGTAATAGAAGGTATGTACACAAATCTTGTTATAATAATAATACCAACTGGCATTTTTGTGTTCAACATATTTAGGATTGGACGCATCGCAAGTGGAATATTCGCTGTTGAGCTTCGCACCGGAACACCTTGAAGAATTTGAAAATTCTCTTTCAAATTCTCTAACCCCGCTACTCCAAAATTTTTGTGTAGATGATTATATTCCTGGTTGCTCACATTGGCCACTTGAAATGACTCACACTGAACCCGGCACTCCGCCGAAGACGTCTGGTATTATATCGCCGCCGTATAAACCTACAGACCTAATAATGTAAGTTGCTTAATTTTTTAATTGGAATTTGTTCAAGAAATCTTTTCTTTTAGAATGTCGACTAATTTACAAAGTATATCACGAAATCGAAGATACTGGAAAAATAAGAAACTTTTTCATCGGTCAAGAGTAATTTTTGTTGAACCTATTGCTCAACGATTAACAGCCAATCGAATTATTTGTCAAACTCTAAGGTTTAAAACTCTAAAAACTATACGATATTTACGCATGAAACAAGTAAGGTAATTGTCTATTAAAAACCACCAAGTTAACTTCTCGTGTTGTAGAAACTCGTTTGCCGAAAAAGAATTTTAGAACGATGGTTGTTCGAGAAAGGTTACATACGCCCTGATGTCATCCATGTCTGGGAAACCATCATGAAGCGCTCTTCACATTTCCATATGGATGCTTCGTTGACGTATGATATTTAATTTTGTGGAAATTTTGAAATGCAATGTTTTTGTTTTCAGTTCCCGTGTTACTCTGGAGACACACTTTTATGATGGATCGAAATTTCTGTACAAGTATAAAACACGTGTAGTTTTTACTTGAATTAATTCTGTTACTTTTTGTTCGTTTGTTAACTTTTATTTAATTAATTTGAAGTTTTGTAGTACTATAATAGAAAATTAGCTTTATTTGTTCTTTTTATTATGAATGACTGCAACAACAAAGTTAAGCTAAGCAGAATTTGAACTCGGAGATGTAATCAGTTACTTATTATATTACTAATTAATATTATAACCGAGGACAAATGAAGCTGGTAGGTATTTCAATGAAAACATCTAAGCAGGTAAGGCGGTTTCGGCAACCAGCATGTGCTCTGTACGTAGTCTAAAGAGCCTATAATATCAATAAAAATATTTACTTTTAATTGTATTGTTAAATGGGGTAGGAACCGTCTGTTTGGAACCACCATTTATCAAAACAACTACAGTAAAACCCTGTGATAATGCGATTAGGGGTTGTGAAATTAGAAAATATCTTCCCTGTTCCTCGAAGCAATTTTCTAGGAAATTCTTTTCTAGTTTAAGCCTAAGGCCTGTTATTTCCCAACATCTGCATCGTTTTTTGGAAGTGTGAGTACTATGAGCATATAATTGCTTTACATCTGGTAGGTAGCTTGCTGGGCTTGTCTGCAGATGTACCTGTATCCTGTTTTCTTTATGTTAATGATGGCAATTTACTAACCTAGGAGGACCACCGTCTTAACGTGCCTTCCAAAGCACGGAGACTAAGTCATAAGAAAGTTTTACCCTTCCCCAGATTTGAACCCGGTACCTCCCATTTGCAGAAAATATAGAAGTTAATAAAACAACACAATAGACAAGAACATTCATTTTTAATAGGTACAACTCATAATTTTGTTAACAATTCCAAAAAGTGTAACACAATAGCGTCAGCTTCTACTGGCTTGTTGAAGGCTGATTGTCATCATTATCAGCGGGACCTGCACGGGGATTATCATTAGATTCGCCAGCCTGTGCATTTCTGTTAGCTGCTTGGCGATCTCGTAGGTTCATATTAGCTACGGCTAATCGTAAATTATTCATGGTTTCTGCGTTGGTCACATCCACGTTTAAAAACTCGCGGACGCCGTTGTTCACAATCCTAGCATACACAGTTCTCTCGATTATGTGATTTTGATGGTTTTCTGCTTCAAGATTATCATCCAATACAAGTTCCTCATCTTCTAACTCAATATTTTCAAAATTTTCATTTGGTAGGTTGTCCCAATCGATGAGTTGTCCCACATGCTCTACATTTGGATCGGCTTCCACATCATCAGGTTCTGCTACTGCTTGGGGATTGGTGGTTCCAGAGTTAGATTCCTCCGGGTTGGCGGAACTCTAAAATTCATTGTAATTAAATTATGCGAACATTCGCAGTTTTATTCTTTCTTACCGTAGTAGGAGTATCCGCCCCATCTGGAGATGTACCATCGGAATTCATTTTTCGTTACTTAATACACGAGAAATCTTTAAATGATGTTACACACGCGTGACAATAGTTACTGATGATAGTAACAGAAACAAAGCAATGACGATCGCCGGCCATTTTAAAGCCTACTAAATTTTGAAAAGTCGCCGCGCCATTTAATATATTTGAATTGACGTATAAGAATTTAAAATTTTTTTAAACATGTTTACTATCAATTTACACTACATTAACCACGAATCAATTGATTAATTTTTTTTAAATTCTCTAATTTATGGAGTTAAATGAACAGATTTCAAAACGACAAAATAGAGCTTCAGGTAAGGATCAGAAAGGTTTGGTAAAACCCAGGGTGGGATAAAACTTTTGGATGTTTGCTTCGATTGATTCAACAGCTGCTATTCATAACATAATAAATAGGAATCGTCAAATTCATACCGTGGATCGGGAAGAAATCATACGCACAAGAAAACGTGTACAAGGAGAAAGGTTCAAATAACCAAAAGAAGGACAAAGAGAAAAGGAGACCTCCTAATTAAGGTGCGAAAAAAAGTCTAATGTAAAAAGAATCAACCCAAAAAAATCAGAAACTCATTCCAGAAGCTTATGGATCAGATCATCAAATTCGAATAAGAAACAAACGGTTCGAGTCTTTCCCCAATTTCTTGAGAAATTTTCCAAAAAATCGTCATACCCTGTAAGTAATTAAGCCATCTTAAAACTACTGATAGGCTTTGCTTGAGGAGGAAAAACTTTCAGCAAAGAAAGCAAAAGTAGTACCTACTACTTACAATCAAAATTTTAATTTTCTCACGTTTACCATTCAAAGTTAATTATTTCAATCAAACGACGTTTATGAATCTAAATTTTGCTTCCTAAGCCATGATGGAGCCAATAGCTTCCTTGTAGAATCAAAAGTACACTCTAAATTCCAACTTGCTTTAGCTTTTCTTCTGAGCAGTGGCGGATTTCCGAATAGCGGCACGTACCTGGGGCCTCATAAATCAAGAGGGCCTCAAAATTCAACGTTTTTGAATCGCCAACTTTCATAGTAATCAATAGGGCGGTTTGGCCTGGGAAAATTTTAAGGACCTTGGGAAAATAGTTGTCCTTTGATGTTACCGCGGTATCGTACGATGCAATCCACGCTCCGATCCACGGTATATTACCGTAGTTATTACAATCAAAATTTTAATTTTCTCACGTTTTCCATTCAAAGTTAATTATTTCAATCAGACGACGTTTATGAATCTAAATTCGTACGATGCAATCCACGCTCCGATCCACGGTATATTATACCGTAGTACCGCGGTAACATCAAAGGATAACTATTTTCCGAAGGTCCTTAAAATTTTCCCAGGCCAAACTACTTATACCAGAGTAAAAACGTGCGCGTAGAATGCAGATTATAGGCTGTAAGGGTAGTTGAAAATATTTACAAGGGGGCCTCAAAATTGATTTGCCCTTGGGGCCTCTCAAGTGCTAAATCCGCCACTGCTTCTGAGAGATCAAATAAGAGGCCTTGTTGCAAACGAAATTCATATGATTACCCATAGTAAGCTTATTGTATAAAAGAATTTCAAGATACATGAATTCTTTGACGAATTGGCATTCCATTTGTAACAGTTAACTTAGATTGGTTCATGACATATAATCTTGATCTTCGTTTCCAATAGATCTAATTTCATGTGACCATAGCAATTCTTCAGCTTGTCCACGCATCTGCAATTTGTGAATCAATTTATTTTTCTGAAGAAGTAAAAACCGTTTTTGCAATGTCATCAACATACCCAATTTTTATTACTCCAGTCATCCATTTTTGGATGTTCTAAATAATCGTCAAATGGCTTCTAGAACTGAACCTGGAGAGCAATCCTTACTACAGAATTTCTTGATAAAACTAATACAAGATAGGAGAAAGAATATCCTATCTGATCCCCCCTCCAGGTGTTTGCAACCTTGTAGTGGTGAGGAGCTTGAGTGTTTTGATGAAGCTAAAAGAGTGAATCCCAGGACGAGCGATGGGGGAGGAAAATTCCTTCACTGTCGTTCGGATGGCGGTCGATTTGGGGTCGCCCAGGACGCAAAGACTCTGTGTGTCGGCTATGGCCCGTCTTCTGAAGGTTATTAGCGGTTGTAATTGAGAGACCCGCTTGTGGGCTGCAAATACTTATACATGAATTTATTCTTGGGAAGATAGTAGTGACATGTAATACCTATATTATATTGTTACTTTTAGATGCTAGATGTGGAATTAACTTATAGCCTGAATCCTCCCCCACGTGAGAAAAGCAACGACTTATACTTATACCGCGTAAAGAGTCCTCCGAAGAGATACCTATTTCTCATCCAGGGTTGCAAGCCCAATGATAACCTAAAAGGTGGAGGGTTCCTGATAAAGTCAGTATTAAACTACAATCTATTGAAACCACGTGCCACTACGAGTCTAACCTCTTATGATAGGCAAGCCTAAATTCCTAGGCATCTACCCCCGCAGTAGTTTTTATTTTGGAAGCGTGACCCCCTTAGGTTCAAATGTTTCAAGGATGATAAGTAAACAAACCCTAGAGACTGACGGCTCAAGTTCAAGCTATTGCTTTGGAGTCCACCAGGATTCCAACCTTATTCCTGCCATATCAAGTAGCCTTGTCATTGGTTAAGGCCTTCCTTCCTTAGGTGTCCATCTAAGGTTGCTTGAGTAAATAAGACTCATTCGAACGTCCAGGAGTGTTTAGGTACCCTTTAAGACTGATTTCCAATGTCATTGAGATCATGAGCTCAATCATTAGTCCATCCTAGGTTCTTCCTAAAACTTAAACATCTCGTAAGATTTATGTTCATTCAAATTCTAAGTAGTACGATAGTTGTGACAAGGGGCACGGGGTCTTGGCTTAATCCCCTGTGCTAAATGAATGAGGAACCATCATAAAAATCTCCCAATTCTCACAGTAGGTGATGCCAATGAGATGCAATTCTGAGGGGAAACTCTTAAACTTTTCTTGGGTGACTTTTAAAGCACTGGGAAGGAAAAAACCATGGTAGAGGTGGAAGATGAGAAGCCAAAGCACTCTAAAATACCTCCAGCTACTTTAGTGATACCCCCAGTTGCTCCCAACAGCATGGAGGAGACAAGTCAGGAGGGGACATACTCATAGACTAGGCATGTTTACCGGTCCGGAATTACAGAGCAGTCGGAGCATAGTGGTCACGCGAGTTGATGATGCACGCTAAATACCTGGTTCGAATCTGAGTGAAGTTAATAACTTTATTCTGACTGTTTCCCCTCGGAAGGCAATGGCAAACCACCGAGAGTAATATGCCAAGAAGAATCCTTAAAATGTTAATGATCTAAAAACGTTTGGATCGCCAAACATCCGGTATCGGATAGGCACCTAAAGAAGAATGGCGGCCGGTGTTAGTTATTATAAAATCACACAAATATGTAGTAAAATATTTTTTTTATAGAGAAACTTAATACATTTTAAGTTAAAATAATATATCATATTAAAATTAAATCATTTGAAATAATATCACGAGTTAAAAAACTGTTTTGAAAATGCACTATCATTATTAATCACTTAATTCTGGTTTGTTAAAATGTTCAATCCCTTCCCCAAAATAAGAATTATGCCCCACACAGTATTTAATATATTGTAGCCAATGTTGTTCATCCAATTCTAATGCACTTGGACAGCCGATAACTATTAATTTACTCATAGCACGAGTTACAGCGACGTTAAATCGCTAAAAGAAAATTTTAGGATTAATTAGAAAATCGAATTGATTTTATTACATGATATAGTACTTTTCAAAACGGTTCCATGAAACTTTTAACAAGGCGTTTAATTTAAATAACAAATAAAAAATGTTCTTAGTACTAAAACCTACCAACAGGCCAATAGAAATCATTCGTTAGTTTTAACGGCTCGTTAAAAGTTTTATGAAATCGGGAGCTGATTTGCAATAGTTTCAATATCAATAGTAATTTTTGTGATTATGGCCATTGCAAATCGGCGCTAAAGTTATTGTCATACACTTTCTTAACTTGCCTGTGGATTACTAACAAATCCAAGATTATATATTGCATCACTGTCATTCTGATTGGCTCTTACGGTACTAATAATTATAATTCGTTTTTCCCGACCTTGGAATGTTTCAGGTGAGCCTACTTCAACATTTTGAAACATATGTTTATTCAATTCTGCTCTAATTCTGAACACCTATTTAAATATTTATTATTATTATTGGATTATTTAACGATGCCAAAATACCTGTAAATAGGCGAACCATATTGCGCGAAATCGAATCAGTGTTTAGTCCTTAGGTCCTAAGCACTAATTCAATTTCGTGTAGTATGGTTCACTCATATCATTGTTCATTCATTTACATAGTAGATGCTGGTCGCCGAAACCGGCTTACCTGCTTGGATGTTTTAATTGAAACTGAAACGAAGCTGGTATTTCAATGAAAACATCCAAGCAGATAAGCCGGTTTTGGCAACCAGCGTGTACTCTGACAAAAGCCTTTGTTAAAAAAAGGCTCACCACACCCTGCAGAAGGGTTAAGGACTGAGGAAGAGTGTACTCTGTACGTAGCCTAAAGTGGGAGAAATAAAGAGAAACAGAATTGAAAATGTTTTGAAGAATGAGGTTGATGTGACAAAAGACGAGAAATAAAATATACTAACCTGGCCATTGTAAGGTGTAATAATTCCGATATCATTCTGGGTTACTGGAGGATTTAGCTTTCCTTCCGTTAAACTACAGAGGGCTACAACAGTCTTGAGAACCATCTCTGTCTCCTCTAGGTTATAGTAACTGAAACTTGATTATTAATTACAAGAACTTGAATGATCCAAAAGCATTTTTTACCTAGCATGGGAGTTTCTTGTTTCATCCGAAAATACAGAATAAAATTCTGTTGCTGCATAACCACTTTCGACTTTATCGTTATAGTTCTTCACTTGTGGATGTATTTTGAAGTAAATATAAATGGATGCTATCGGATCATTTTTTGCCTTTTCTGACATAGCCTAGAAAAAATGTTAGAAATTAATAGATACAAAAATTATAAAAAAGATAAATATTTACCTCTAACTGGTCGTTATAAAATAATTTATTTGGAAGATGGAGGACATAGGGATGAGACCGAAAATTTTGGCGAAGTTTTGTAATATAATTAAGATCATCATCTTTATAAAAGTTGCGATTCATCAATGTTTCAAGTAATGACTTGTGTAAACCATACCTTCTCGCCTGTTGAGACATCACATAAGGACCCATTTGTTGAGAATCTCCGGCTAAAACTATATGAAAATTGTAAGAAGAAAGTAATGCAATAGCAGTTACTGCTTCGGGCTCTGAAGCTTGTGCAGCTTCATCGATAAAAACGTGGGTGGGACGGAAATGTGGTGTTTTTTTATGTAAATACCGTCCACTCGTGATTAATGTGGTTACAAGGATGCGGTAGTCTTTTAATTTCTTCACAGGTCCATCTTGCCTATCTTTCAAATTACTGCATTGTTTAATATTGTCATGTATTTTATCCCTAATAAAATGTTATACAATTTCCAACCTGATGCAATAAAATTTTTTATAATTACCGAGAATAACTTGAAGAATAAACGCGTATTAAGTCACCTGTTTTACAATATTGTATCAGTTTTTGGGTAAGCATATCACACGATTCATTTGTCGATGCACAAACCAAAATGTGGGACTTTTCAGATATTTTTGTAATCTGAAATCAAGGATATACTTTCCAAAAGAATTCCAGAATTTATTTAAACTAACTTGTAAAATTGCTTCCACCATTGTAATTGTTTTTCCGGTTCCTGGAGGACCAACTATGATATATGGATTAGAGCCTGAAGTAAAATTTACGATATTTTGAACTGCTTGTTTTTGTTCTGGATTTGTCAAAATTTCCTTATGAGAAACGCTTTAAAAAAAATAAACAAATACTCAAATTTTGTCAAAAACAACTTACTTTGTCTCATTAATGTCCAAACGATTGTGATATCTTCTATTTATTTTATGATAAGGAATACAGAACAAACTATTCAATAATAAAGGACTTTTGTTAATGAAATCCAGTCCTTTGTGCATCCGTATGTAACGAATTTGGTTCGGTTCAAATGAGACATCTAACTCAATTGTAGAATTCCCTATAGCCCAGTCAAGAAAACTAAAATAGGCAGAATTCTTGAAAAAGTTAATTTTTAATTATTTTAGCTCACTCGGCATGTAGAAATCCGATGTGAATTTTTTTATCAAATACATTAATTACTGTCCCTTGGTAAGCTATTTCGTAATTTGCATGCTTCCGAATGTTTATAATATCATGCCTAATTAAAGAAGGTCTCTTTTCAGCTAATCCTTTCACTTCCAATTCAAAACAAATTTGATTTCCAGATGTAACATAATTATATCTGACGCGGGTCATAGTAACCTGAAAAATTAAGGTAAATACAAAAAAGGATAATAAAGTAACTTACTTTATTTAAATTATACCGCCGGGTCATAACTATTTCACTACTTTCTTCCATCCATAAAACATCATGGAAATACTTTGCGTAATTTGAGATATCAACATTTTTCGTTTTCGATAATTCTTTCCTATAAAAATATTAAAACTATTAGAACACTTAAATTGCTAGTCAATTAGTAACTACATTACCTGCATTACAGGTAAGTTTTTGATCAAAATGATCGGTAGTTTAAGTGTTAATATTACCACATACTAAATTATTAAGTAAAATATTAAATTAGACAGATGTAAGATAAGGACAGAAATAAAGGCAAATGTAATTAGAGCAAAATAAGTATCTACTAACATCAAATCATTTAAACATTGTTGTTCGCCGGTACTAAGATCTATTTCCAAATCATTGTCAACAAACTTTCTCCAACATTGTGGTATTGGGAATTTGATAAACTCAGACCTATAAAATAATATTGGTATAACACACCACGCCATTCGGAGGAGGGAGAGAATTAAATAATTTTCTATGCCGTTACATTTATGTGCGAACAAGTGGCGATTTTCAGCTCTTGCAACAAGAAACAGGAAACTGATCTTATAGTAAAAAAATCAAACGTGCTAAGTACTGTTTTGATATCCAATAATTTTCTTCGCAGATTCCTTGTTGGGCCACATTGTCAGTAAAAGTAGTCCCTTGCCCCCCCCCCCCGATTATTTATTTAACTTACCTACTGATGATGGTTGGAGGCACCACCTCCTGCGCTTTTGAAAAGTGTAATTGAGGGACCTAAAAGTTAGTTTTTGGTAAGTAAATCAAAATTTCTATGAATTTTTTTCACTTAATTTTTGAAGGTGAAGTTTTATATTAAATATTTGTATTTAGTATTATCATAACAAAATAAACACACGGATGTGATGTGGAAGTACTTTTCCGAGAGGTCGTGAAGTATGTCATTACGACAGTACTAAATGTGTTGAGGATAAACCTTCAATCAAGACCCTTCGCGAGGTCAAAATGGCGCAACTTAACTAGTTGCCAAGAATTGTAAAAATTCGAAAATAAGTCAATTATAACCAAAATACAACAACGACAGACATGTTTCGATCTTGTTAGATCTCATTAGTGACGTACAGTTGTGAATTTGGTTATAATTTGACTTTCAGTTTTTACCTATATAGCATTTTATCGATAAAATTAATTAGAATTATCCGATAATCCAAAAAATGACACCAATAATTCGCGCAATGCTAATAAGTATAAAACGAATAAGTATAAAACGTATAAAAACAATTTTTGGCAACTAGTTAAGTTGCGCCATTTTGACCTCGCGAAGGGTCTTGATTGAAGGTTTATCCTCAACACATTTAGTACTGTCGTAATGACATACTTCACGACCTCTCGGAAAAGTGCTTCCACATCACATCCGTGTGTTTATTTTATTATATAAACGGGTCGTTTTATACTTATTAGCATTGCGCGAATTATTGGTGTCATTTTTTGGATTATCGGATAATTCCAATTAATTTTATCGATAAAATGCTATATAGGTAAAAACTGAAAGTCAAATTATAACCAAATTCATAACTGTACGTCACTGATGAGATCTAACAAGATCGAAACATGTCTGTCGTTGTTGTATTTTGGTTATAATTGACTTATTTTCGAATTTTTATTATCATAACCACGAGTGCTCGAATACTGGCTCTGTACTAAAAATTATGTATAAATAAAGGGAATTATTGAGCTCTCGTAGTTGTAGAGCCATGATTATCCGACATTCAAATTATTTGATAATAAATTGAAATATTACAAGAATATAATAAACAATTCCGATTTAACGACACATTTCATTTTCTGATATTAAAACAGCAGCTTAAAGGCTTCAATCAAAATGTTTAGATAAACATAGGGGCGGGCATTTTAAATATTAGTACTCTACAATTTCACCAAATTTCAAGAAATTAGAAACTTTAGGAGGATATTTTCATATCCGACGTCGATATATCCAGTACATGTCGGATATGCGGGACTCTACTATAATTAGATGACTACAAATGCTATTGAAAATAAAAGCACGTTGGCAAAAAGTTTTGGTAAATTAAAAAAAATGTAAGTACGAGTATAATCTACCTCTGGTGCTGCATTCTGTGCATTTGATCTTCTACTCCAATCAAAAATAGTCAGTAACGCTTCTTTTTCTTTATTTGACATTTCCCTTTTTGGTCTTATCTTTTTACTACGTTTAGTCATCGTGGTAAAAATTCCTTGAAAAGAAATTGATATAAATTTTAATTTATACATAAAAACTAAAAACATGTTTTATATTTTATTAAAAATTATTAATTATATTAAATTAGATGACATGGGACATAATGGCCATAATACTTGCAAGAGGTTATTTTGAAGAACCGGTGTATTGGGAGGGGGATGTTTTCCTTTAATTAGCTCCTAGAACAGCTATAACTGAATATACACACTTTTTTGACATTTTTTATTAATATTCTTTGTAAGCAAAGTCTCAAAGTATAGCAATAAGTCGTAAGCATAAGGGTGCCGCCATAATCAAATTTGAAGTGAATTAATTTTGAAATAAATTATACCATTTTTAAATTACCAAGTCAAGATTAATTTTATGTAATAGAATGAATATACGAACATTATGAAAATACGACAATTTTATCGAATAACTTCTAATATTAATAGTGCAATGGGAGGCCATGTATGCAATAAAGATCCATTGGATAACCATGTACATTAACTGGTTAAATTAATATCCAAATGTTGTTCTAATATCAGATTGCACTATGAATCCAATGCATTGCTTCAAGAAAATCGTATAAGAAGCATGTACACTAAAGCTGTTTTATTTAATAATCAATAAAATTTGATGTAAATAGGGGTGCCTATTCGCACCCTTATGTTCCAAAAATGTTTTAAAATTTGGTAAGTTAAGATGTATTTGGTCCTCTATACAAAAATTTACGAAGAGATCATGTAATTATACATTCTGATACATTCCGGGCAGTTTTTCTTCAATGGTCTGGTAAGGCTAATCAACGATCAACGGTTTGTTAAATTAGCGCATTTATGTATTTATTTAAGATAAAGAACAAGTTACAAATCATACAACTTTACTTGACTATAAGTGATTCATTTATATTCACAGATAATGATTGTAGTTCATTGTTGATTGCAATGATTATAGTACCTATGTTAAACCGTTAATTAAGCTACCAGTATTTAATAAATTAAGCATTGAAAAAATGGCCCCCCAATATACGTAGGTACTTATTTGGGCTATTTTCTTATTTGGAAAATCTAGGTTTTTGCACAACTGGTTGACTGTGATAACGTTATTGAGTTACAAGCAGAACCACGGCCACGTCTGCACTAATGACTGTAATTAAAAATGTGATAGGCATAATATACAAAATTTATAGTAATTCCAGTTAAAATTTGCTAGAAGTTCAAATGAAGAATTTAAAATTTTAAAATATTCTTCACTAACTGGAGTTCAGAATCGTGTAATCGCTATTATTTGTGCGATAGCTCAAGATAAGTTTACCACCTGATATTTTGTTGATTTTCGATTTAAAGCAATCGCCGTAATAAATATTTTCGAAATAATTTTATTTTACCCAAAGTAGTTATTTGTATTCGTACATGTGAATCCCCACTGGCCGTACTAAATTTATTGTTAAAACTACTTACATAAAATATAAATAACTACACAAAAAAACGTATTACAATACACAAAAAGGAACAGAAAGTTAACTCAATTTTGTTGTACAGAACATTACGAACACACGATTATTATTGGCCTGCACCTTCGATCAAGCACGGATCCAAACCTCGGTTCTGGGGTGAAGGGGGGTTATTGTTATCAGACCACAATGGCGAAATAGGATATTCATAAAATAGAAAGCAGAAATTTAAAAAATAGAAATGTGTTTCAATATTTTTCCGGTAGCCCCCCCCCCCCCGGAAGGGAATCTTCTGCTCATGGAGGAATATATTAGTTATCGATTGAAAATTTCTACAACTAAACTTAAACTACGTTTTATATGGTATTTCTATTAGGGACCGAGTCTTCGTATACAATCAAAAAACCTAGTAACTACAGTTATACTAAAAGTAGATTTGATTGTATTTTTCCGCTATATTTATATGTTTTTATTTTTAAAATTATTGTATTGCATTCTATCCTATTTAGGAATCCGAGAAGGGTTGACAGGATGGCTTTTTCAGACCACCTTTTCTCTTTCCTGGAGGCCGAAATGTCGGGGGTAACCTTCACAAAAGAAAACTTAACAACTACTGAAGAGATTGAATTGCATGCCAATGCACTACAAAGCATCTTCACAAAAGCTTACGAGCTATCCTGCCCACTCCAGACGGTTGGACTGCGGAGCCGTGCAACACCTTGGTGGTGCAAAAAGCTCGACCAGCTGAGGAAGGTGACCAGAAAGCTCTACAACATGGCGCTGGATTCTAAAAGTGACACTGACTGGGCAGCATTTAAGATGAGACAGTCGGAGTACAAGAGAATGATACGTCAAAAACAACGAGAGTCATGGACAGTCTTCTGCAGTGGGGTTGAATCAACCACTGCTGCAGCAAGATTAAATAAGATCTTATCAAAAGATCTACACCGACAACCAGGCAGCCTGCGTCGAGAGGATGGCTCTTACACAGGGACCCTCTCGGAGGCAGCCGAAATCCTGCTAGAAACACATTTTCCTGATAGCAAAACTGTCTTGGACTTCTGGGCTGCAGTGACGAGCCAGCCGCCAACCGAGACAGATTGGGAGACTGCAAAAATAGTCGTCAACGCGGCTAAAATAACATGGGAAATTAAATCCTTCTGCCCCTTCAAATCGCCTGGGCTTGACGGGGTATTTCCAACCATACTACAGTGGGACCTGGATCTAGTACTCGGCCACCTGGTGCGGGTGTTTAAGGCGTGCATTGCGCACGGCTACATACCTGTAGAATGGCGGAAGGCAAAAGTTGTTTTTATACCTAAGCCAGATAGAAGTGACTATACTCCCTCGCCTAATCTTTTAGGCCAATCAGTTTCCCTTCGTTTTTTTTTTGAAAACGTTGGAGAGACTATGCGACAGAGAAATCCGCAATACGGTTCTGAATCGCAGACCGTTACATACGAATCAACACGCGTACATCCCAAGGAGATCGACCGAATCGGCGCTCCATAAGGTAGTGGAGTGCATAGAGAGGTCGTTGGATAATCGTGAATTCACCCTGGGTGTGTTCATTGATATCGAAGGAGATTTTGACAAAGCCACCATCGAAAGCATGAGTGTAGCACTACAACTCCATGAGGTTCCCATAACCATTGCAAAATGGATCCGTTTTATACTGATGTGGAGAGCCGTGGAGATTAGTATTAGAGACATAAAAATTAAAGGATTTGTTACAAAGAGGATCTGTGTTGGTGTGTTGGGAGACTTCTGGCCCGACATGGCCAGAATTAGTGATACTCCGCTTGCCAAAATCCTAGAGTTCGTCATACAGCTGGACTGGCTTGTTGGAGAGTGACAGGATTGGGGTGAAACTGAGTAACCGGATGTAGTATAATGGGCCCAATTTTGCGGCCAAGTGCGTGTGTGTTTATCTTACCCTACACAACAAATCCAGATCTATCCTATTTATTTTAAAAATGCAAGCATGGAAAACTAGCGAAAACTATGACAGGGAGATCCCTGTTAACGTTAACCCTGACCGTTGATTTAAAAATGTCTGAAGTAAAGGATGATAGTAAATGGTCAAAAAGTAATTCTAAAAATAATTTACGAATCATTGCAAATTGGCTCTAAAATTTACCAAAAACTGAAAACTACATAAACTAGTATTTAATTAGGCCCACACAAATCTTCAAATGGAATTTTTGAACATGATGTGAATTAGCACCGTAGTGGAACTAACTTGCACCCGCAGTCCTTTGCTACGCCCCGCAGCTTATAGAATGCGACAGTAAGGTCGAAATTTGCGTAGAAAATGGAAACTTTAAAATCGATTTTTGGCAAACTAATCGATATTGGTGATTCATCTGCTACTTAATGGCTTCATTTTAATGTTATTTATCAAATTCCTTTGAGTTTTCTTTGGGTCAGAGTTAACGTACTACAACCCCTTGATAAAATCCAAATTCAATTTATATTGTCATGTTAATTAGAGACCTAAAACAGTAGCAGAAACGATGAAAGATGCAATTAAAAAGTTTCATTAGTTTCATGTTGAAAAATTTTGGAAAAGATGAATTTTGATTTGAAGTCTCTACCAACAGATTATTGATTTTTATAAGGAGAAAATATGCCCTTCTTCCCAATTGGATGGTTAACTCTTCTGAGAAAAATTGATTATAGTTTTTATTTGTAAAGTCATTCTGGTAGGCTTTTCACTAGAGTGGTAGCTGAAAATTATAAAAATTAATAAAAGTGCGATTTAAATTTTACCGGGCCAGGGAAAGTGTGCAGTGACTTTTAAAGTGCGAATGGCGGTACGAAGATAAGGGGTCTTTTTAATGTTCTTTTTGAAAATTTCAAAAACTATTTGGGTACAAATGAAAATAAGACTTGCACAAACGAAGTACAAATGATTGAGACTATTTTGGTCTTCATATTGTAATTTTTACCCAGAATTTCGTTAATCCAATCATGTGCATCAATGTCCCTTGAAAATCTTAGAAACTATTTGGGTACAAACGAAATTAAACTTGCATAAACAGGCACAAACGAAGTACAAACGATTGTAACTATTTTGATCTTCATGCTTTAAGTTTTTCCCAGAATCTTGTTAATCAAATTATGCGCATCAGTGTCTCTTGAAAATCTATTTGGGTACAAACGAAAATAAAACTTGCACAAACAGGTACAAACGAACAGGTACAAATTATTGAGACTATTTTGGCCTTCATCTTGTAATTTTTTCCCAGAATCTCGTTAATCATATCATGCCCGTCAATGTTCTTTATGTTTTTCTTGAAAATTTCAAAAACTATTTGGGTACAAACGAAAATAAGACTTGCAGAAACATGCACAAACCAAACACAAACGTTCTAGACCATTTGGAATCCGAAATTTTAAAAAACTGTATGTATGTTGTGTGTATGAAGGAGAATCTCGCTAATTCAATCATGCGCGTCGGTGTCGTTGATGTTTTTCTTGAAAATCTCAAAAACTATTTGGGTACAAGCGAAAATAATACTTGCACATACAAGCGCAAACGAAATACAAACGATCTAGGCTATTTTAAATCCGAAATTTCAAAAAAGCATTTCTCCAGCCCCCCCCGAGCAATTTTGAAATTTTTCGAAAACTATTTGGGCACAAATGAAACAATTTTTGCACAAACGATTTATGTTGATACCGTTTTGGATCCAAAATTTTAAATGGAGGGGGGAGGCTAGCATGTCTCCAGCACCCTTTGTAAAATTTTGAAATTTCTTGAAAACTAATTGGGTACAAACGAAAATAATGTTTGCACAAACAGGTACAAACGATTTACTATTTTAGATTCAAAATTCGACATGGGGGGGGTAACAGAAGTTTATTTTGGATTTGCGAGTGATGGTAATGATTGAGTCAAATTGGACAACTGCGTTTATGTTAATTGATGGCTTGGAAGGTTACACTATTTTATCTAGTTGCAGTGATACGTGTGAAGTTGTACCCAAGAAAATTCATAGAGGTACCAAAATTGTTTTTATAAATTGTGTATTTTGAGATTTTGCTCTTTTTGAATTCCTTCTTGTTTGTAAGGGGTAGAATATTGTTTTGAATTAAATAAATGCCCCCTTGGACTAGCGAGAGAAGAGTTGATCGGGATTTGTATTTATTCCAGGTTCCAATTAATTTGAAACAATTTGTTGGTGTCAGTGGCGGCTGGTGAGGGGGGGGCTCTGGGGCGTCGCCCCCCCTAGCGATATAAAAAGAATAAAGAATTATAATTTATTATAAGATTTCAAATTTAATCTTTTTGGGTTAAGTTTTTGTATAAAAATGGATTAGAAAATTTAGAAATTAAGTTTATTTTACTATGGACTCAGGTAGTCAGGTTGGATTCAGGTAGTCAGGTTGGACTCAGGTAGTCAGGTTGGACTCATAATCCTGGAGTCCCAAGATTCTCTCGGTCGTTCATCGTCGTCATGCGATCGTGGCGTATCGCGTCTAGTAAAGAAATTTGGCCGAAAAATTTAAATAAATAAAAGATTTGCTATTCACTCGATTTCAATAAAAATCCATTATAGAGTGCAATGGTAATAAACTAAGTACAAAATTTGAATTTTTTTAATTTTTCTCGATAAATAAAAAATATTTGTTTAAAAAATTGTTTAAATTGAAATAATATGAGTCTCGAAAAAATCTCGAAAAAAAGTTAAAAATCATGACCGATCGATTAATAAGCATTACCTAATAGTTTTAGTAATACCAGGCGTTGGACTCAATGCAATTACGCCCACACTCCACAGTTGTTGCAGTAACCACTATTTGTTTTACCTGCTACCCCTACTTGTTACCTGAACTTTTTTTAATATTTTTGATTTAGTCCGTTGTTATCATTAAATTTAATTAATTAATTTACATTTATTACAAATTTTATTACAAATTAAACTTATTTTTTTATTTAAATTTAAATATTTTTTCATACATTTTTTTATATTGAATAGGTAAATAAATTTAGTACTATTTTTTTTTATTTTTGGTAACAAACCAATGTTGGAGCCGATGTTGATTGTTTAACCAATCAATGGGCTGTTTTTTTACTTTTTTTAAAAATTAGTACACGTGTCACACGGCCTTTAGATATGAGTCCCCCCATAAAAAAAATCACCAGCCGCCACTGGTTGGTGTGCAAGTTTACAAGGTAGAAGGTACATAAAATTATCTATTTCCAAAAATAAAAATTTAGTTGTTATCTAAGATTTTCTTTAATTTAAATATCTACAAGGCATCCTTCGGCGTATTCATGGAACCCGATGAGATGAAAGGAGTCAATTGCTAGCCGGTGCAAAGAGGATTGTCTGATGTATCGGGAATCCGTTTGTTTTCAACTTCCCCAATTTTTTTTATAAATCATTAAAAATTATTATAAGGCCAAAGATTATTATTAATTATTATGTTTAATTCTAATGTTAAATTATATTTAAATAAAAAATACATTAAACAATATTAACCAAAAATTTAACATAACATTCAGGTTTTCTTAATTTTCCCTAAAACAAAAAACATTCTCTTGCCTTTCGTGCCAAACCTACCTATTAAAAATATTTAAATTATAGGTACCTATAATTTTTTAACTTGTGAAATTTTATCAATAAAATTTAAAACGTTTTCAGCTCATAAAATATAATTGATTGTTCTTATGGAGTGGAAAGGGACCAAGTTCCCTAAATCTATCACAACAATATCTTTACAACAATAATTTACAAAATTAATTTTTTAGATAAACAATTATTTATAAAATTTTTAATTACCTATTAATAACCCCCGAGGGTAAAAATTACTTAATTCTATATTACATTTTTGAAAGTTGATCGTTTTGTGTATCTGTACCACTGATTTTAATTATTGCTATTTAATAAATATGGGTGGAAATCGTTACAACTTTTAATCAAACATTAATCATTGTAGTAATAACTATTCATAATTTGTATACTTATTATTACCCCCCCCCGGACATATTCCTTTCCACGCATCACACGAACAGTCTAATAGGAAATGGAATTGCCCGGGGATCAATCGTCTGCTGGATCAACCGTCCGGGGACCAAAAGTCCAGATACCAAAATTTTTACGATACTTTCTTCTGCAAATTCATATTTTATTTCTTTTTTAAATGTTAAAGCTATAATTGAAGGCCGAACAACTATGACCTAAATGGTTCTTCAAAATAGGAATTTCCACTTCTACAGAAATTAATGTACTGCAACCAACATTGATCATCAAGTTGCAATACAATTGGAGAGCCTATTAGGATTAACTTGCTTTTAGCTCGTGTTACAGCCACGTTAAAGCGCTGAAAGAAAATCTTTAAATTAATTAGAAATTAAGAGTGGCTTTGTTACATGAAATTGTAACTTTCTTTGAACTTACTTGTGGATTGCTAATAAATCCAAGATGGTTTTTTGCATCATCCAAAGGAAGAACTTTTTTAGCCCTCACTGTGCTAATAATTATAATTCGTTTTTCTCGGCCTTGGAATGATTCAGTTGAACCTACTTCAACATCTCCAAACCCATTTTCCATTAAGTTTTTCCTGATTAGATCTACCTATTAAAACATTTATTATTAATGTATCTTCTTCAAGTTTCTAGAAGCAATTCTAATAGAATCCGTTTCTAGTAGGCTAAAGCCCGGTACAGGACAACTCAGCACCTGCGACTCGGCACCGGGAAAACTCGGCAACGGCGACCGCGACAACTTTGTCGTAGGTGGATGTGTTGCCAAAATTGACTGTTCCGCTCGCCGCTCCGCGTTGCAGCGCTCCAGAGCCATTTTGATAACACTAAACTCATTAAAAACATCCCACTAGGGCCTTCCAACTCGGTAAATTGTGCTACTGGGAAGGGGATGGATCTCTCTTTAATTTATGGATCCTAGTCGAGGGTGGATGTCTTGTCAAAATTTACTCTTCCGCGCCTCCGCTCCGCTCCAGAGCCATTTTGACAACACTATGCTCATTAAAATCATACCCCTAGGGCCTTCCAACTCGGTAAGTTATGCTACTGGGAAGTGGGTGAATCTCACTTTCTTTTTTCCTGGTACCGAGTTGTCCGGTGCCGAATTGTCCGTGTCCCGCTAAAGCCTGTTATTTTCCCAACAACTGCGTCGTTTCTTCGGCAGTGTTGGAAACCTTGAGCATATACATATTTTTACATTATCAGGTAACCTTGCCTCTAGACTTGCCTTAAGATGTTCCATGTATCATGGTTATTAAGTTAATGGTGGCAATTCACTAACACTACTCCTGATGTGCGTATACTATTTTTTGTCTTTTCAATTTTTACGCCCGATAAAGCGGGAGTAAAGTGGTTTAGGTAGATATAAAAGCTAAATTATGCTAACCTGGCTATTGTAAGGTGTAATAACTCCAATATCCTTCTGATTAACTTTTGTTTCTGTTAATTTACAGAGAGCTTCAACGGTCTGGATTACCATGTCGGCTTCCTCTGGGTTAAAGTAACTGAAACTCTATTATTAACACAATGATTTGCAGGCATAATACATTTTTTACCTAGTGTCTCTTCTCTTTTCTTCTGAAAATAAGGCGTAAAATTCTGTAGCCATAGAGCGCTTGTCAAAATGGAATGCATCTTGCAATGTTGGGTACATTTTAGCAAAAACACAAATATCAGCTATGGGATCAAGCTTGGCCTCTAACGACATGGCCTAGAAATTGTTTTTGAGAAGTGGTACAAGAAAAAATATAAATTTACCTTTAACTGGATTCCATAAAACAATTTATTTGAAAGATATAGTATATCGGGATGAGAACGGAAATTGATTTTTAGCATTGTTATAAATTTGGCGTTACTCTCCTTATATACTGTTCTCTCCATCAACCTTTCCAACAGTGAAACGTCAAGATGATATTTTGCGGCTGCTTCAGATATCACCAAAGGACCCAGTTGTTTTGGATCACCGGCTAAAACCAGCTGAAATTTGTCAGCTAGTAATCCAATAGCCATTGCAGCTTCGGGCTCTGAAGCTTGCGAAGCTTCATCGATAAAAACATATCGGGGATGGAAATTTTCCATCTTTAAATATCGTCCACTAGTAGCTAAAGTTGTAACAATAATATTGTAGTTTTGCAAATCCTCTCCATCCACGGGGTTGTATTCATCATTGGCACAATTACTGTGCTCTCGCACCGTTTGATCAACAGTTTGCCTTTTTTAAATAGACGTGAAATTTTCAACTTGATGCAATAATAGTTTTTTACTTACAAAGAAGCTTTGTAGGATTGAATACGGAGTAGTTCATTTTTTCCACACCACGGGATCAGCTTAGCGGAAAGATCATTACACGCAGCATTTGAAGGTGTACAAACCAAAATTATATAGTCTATATCCTTTTTCTTAATCTGAAACTTAACCTGTAATTTCCTAAAGATATCCAAAAAATGTCTACCAACTTGTAAAATAGCTTCGACGATTGTACTGGTTTTTCCGGTTCCTGGTGGACCATACACAATATATGGATAATCGCCAGAAGTACAATTTACGATATTTTCAACTGCTTGCTTTTGTTCTGGATTGTGAAAAATATCCTTATTAAAAACACTGGAAAAAAATGTATAAGTAGGCGTCCATTTTTTTCCCAAAACAACTTACTCATATTCGCTGTTAATTTTAAAACTTTTACATGTTCGAGAAGTATTAGGACTTTCCCCAGGGAATAGAGAGTTCATTAAGTGTATGTTTTTGCTAATATAGTGGATTCCCAAATGCATGCGTTCCAAAGTAATCCGATCAGGCTGAAATGAAATATGGGCCTCTATTGTCGATTCTTCATCAAATAAAAGATGAAACCTAAAATATGAAGGAGATTAAAGAGAATTTAATTTTTAGTTAATTTATCTTACGTCCATTGTAAAGATTCTATATAAATGCGGCCGTGCCTAACTTTTTGCACTATTCCTTGGAATACAGTATCCCTGATTTTATCTGTTATGATATTTATGACAATATTTGGAAGTGTCTTAAGTTTTTTTTCACTTAATCCATTTGTAGAAAATGTATAAATAGACCCTTCCATCTGGGTCATAGTAATCTATCAAATTAAATATATTAAACAATAAACATACAAAAGCTTACTAGTAACAACGTACTTTTTCTGGAATATGCCGATTAAGATTAGCCTCTTGGCTTACTTCCTCCATCCACAGAACATGCCGGAAAAATTTTTTGTAATTTGATTCATCGAGATAATTCAGTTTCATTTCATTCCTAGATATATAATATTATAAACTTATTAATTTAACCCTTTAAGGTGCGTCCACAGTGAAGGTAGGTTTATCGGCGCCGGCTGACCAGCTTCATCTCCCTCCAATGTTAATTAATGTAACCCAACCAAAAAGAAGATGGCAACCGGACCGATATTTTAATAACAAAATTCAGCCTTACGCGTTCCAGATTACACGATTTGACAAAAATTGCCCAGTTGGGGAAAAAAGGTAAACAAGAGATATTATTTGAGCAAAAGCAAAATAGGGCTTTAAAAGGACGGATATTGGTTGTATAAATATGGCAATGGATAGCGTAAACTGAAAAAAATAATGGGAAAGGTTTTAGTTCAGAAGTAGAAAGAGATAGAGGCTAATAAGCGTTATAACACTTTTTTTTATCCTTTTCTTTCCTTGTTGCCATCTAAAGTTCAAGAAAGGCAAAAATAAGTTATACTACTATTATATTCACTAACTTGACATAATCCATTAATTTGAGTTCCTCAGGAGTAGTAGTATCATCTGCTTCTAAACCTAGTGAAAGCACTTTTTTTAAATGTAGCGGTACCGGGGAATGAGTTAACTCCAACCTACAAAACAAAATTTTTACAGTGAAATATTTTATTTGGGGGAGAGAATTATTAAATCGCCGTGGTAGTCAAAGTAGTATGCATACAGGGTGATCGTTGCTTGATGGTTTTATATGGAAATACCAAAGAAACTTGTCTCTACTTGTCAAGTTTTAATTTAGCAACCCTGCCGCCGATAGAGGCGAATCTAGCACTGAGTGGGCTTCGGTGCAAAAAACATTCATAGGCTCTCATTTGCAAATATTTTTAGAGACCTAAAGAATTTAAAGTTGGGCTTCTAAAACCCATGGCCCTCCTGGCTCCGCACCGAACCGTCCGGTGCGGTGATACTTTCACGCCTGGGCGCCGACCTGTTAGCCGGAATCTGATTAAAAGAAAGAAGCAATTTAATTTTTTTTGCAATCTAATGAATTATCAAAAAATCTTTAGAAATGGATTATCCTTAAAGAGTGATAAAAAAATATTTTAAAAGAATGTAAAAATAGCAACGGCAGGGCAAATGTGGCTTGAGGATTGTGCATTGTATCCATGGGTTCCGGTAACCCATTTTTAAAACCATAAATATTCTAAATACGTAGCATCGATTCAAAATTTTTTTTGAAGTTTGGTGAATCACAAACTCTGCTAGGAGAGCTACGTTTGACATACCTGGTAAAAATATTCCCTTTCCTCACCCCGTGAGTTATTTATTTAACTTACTGTGTCAGTGGGGGAACAATTTGAATAACATTTTGAAATTGTGACATGCGTGCGGGTATTGATGATTGAAAAGTATCGATCACATCTTCCGCACTAACGACCTAAAAATTGTTTATATTACAATACATAATCTACACGTGTTGTATCATATCTAGTGGCGGATTTATGGGTGGCTAAAGTTACCCCCTCCCATCTAGATCCGTCACTAATTATATTCTTTAAATTTCAAACACCTGATTTACTTCAAAAGATTGTCAACAGCTATCTCTCGACAGTGTTTCGAAGTCCCTTCTTGGAAATATTAAGCATCATAATATTATGAAACATAAAAACTAAAACCACTGGAAAAAAAAGTATATAGGAGGTTATCAATTTTTGTATTTTTCTTTTCAATGTATGAAATCGTCCCCACCCCCTTGAAAAAGTTTCTGGATTCGCCGCTGTTTAAAGTACATCAGTTGCCTCCATTAGTGCTGACGTCACAGAGCAAAGAATTGCCAACCTAAAATGGCTAACCATTGGGAAATATTGACTCAGTGCTTTTCATATGGATACTAAACACTGAGTCAATATTGCCCAATCGTTAGCCATTTTAGGTTGGTAATTCCTTGCTCTGAGACGTCACACTAATGGACTCAGTTTTCTCCAAAACCAACAATGAAATTATCTATATCCAATTATACTTCCTGATTTATCTATCAAGTAAATTGAACACGTAACATCTTTTCATCAAATGAAAAGTTGTCAAATTTTTCAAACTGTCAGATAATATAAAGTGGAGATGAAAATACAGGCCCTTAATAAATAAAAAGTACCTATACCCTACCTGTGTTTCTCTGTGTCCTAGATCTGCATTCGTGGAGTTATAATTGGAAGAACTCTCATGTAGAGATTTTACTTTAGCCATATTTTACTCTGTTGGTTTAACGCTTTCTTAGTTTTTTAAAAAGTCCTTGAAAGAAATCTACAGAAAAAAACTTCAACTTCACAAATTTTATTAAAGAACCTGAATGCATCGTAATTAAATCAAATCGGTAAGATGAAAATAGGGAAAATTATTTCCTCCCTCTACAAAACAAGATTTCTAGAATAACGCGATTAATAGCGAATGCGAGGTACCAGGTTCAAATCCGGGGAAGGGTTAAACTTTCTTATGACAAGTTTCCGTACATCGGAGGGTACTTTAAGCCGGCGAGCCGTCTCGTTACGCCACTGTTATTAACTAACTTATCAAAAACACTATCAACGTCAACTGTTTTTGTAAAAACTTTAAAATACATTAAATTCATCAATAAAAGCGTGGGACTAATAATTTCATCCATAAACAGCGCCTCACACTTTTATTGATGTTTTCAAATACTTCTTGTTGTTGTTATGCGATTATTGAAATTAATTTTTACCTTTAGTGCAGTTTCTATTTTAAATGAAAAAATGTTTAACTAACATTTCTTAAAAAGAATTAAAACTGACCATCAGTGCAGTTCACATACGTCCAATTGCTATCTTGTCAGTATAAACGTCAAATTATTAGATAATAATAAAAAAAAAAATCAATCATGCACCAAATATGGCTAAAGAGGGCCAAATATAGTACTATATTAGCACTGAATATTTAGTTAATGCGTATGTTGGCAGATATACAATTTAACCCTTTATAGGACAGTGTTCGCTATTTTAACCACCTCTCGTAAAGATCACATTATCTAAAAAAATCCCTCTCATTATTTGATGTATTTTATAGTATAGAATTTATTCTTAATTAATTATTCAAAATTCATTACAAAATTTTCCCGAAAATTAAAACGTCAAGTTTTAAGAGGGTTTACCCGGTTTACTTACTCACAAATTTTACCTTAATCGTAACCAACACACAATTACGTTAACAAGACGTATTACATGATTAGAACACTCGAAAATAAAGTGAATTCAATTAGATAAGTAGATACACAATTCACTGTTTTACAGTTTCCACTGATGATCAAGAATGACTCAATATGAGCGCGAAACAACAAACAACAAACATTAACCTATCTTTTTTCATTTATTTTTAATAAGGTCTGTGGCATCTCACCACATTGCCCAAAGCTTTTTGTCACGTTTTGTGACCCTTCTGCGCAGCATGTGCGTATGTTGACGGCCACCATCTTTGATTTTTTCCCCGCGATAATTTAAATTCCTGTGTTAAAAAATATTGTAATTGATGAATTAGGTATTTGTTAATAGGTAGATTAGATAGATATTGTAAATAATACACAATTTCATATTATTATATATTTTTTAATATAATATATCTCAGATCAATCATCGTTAAATCAATTTTCAAGTATTTGTGGTTCTAAAAAAAACCATTTTGTTTTGGATAATTTATTATCATCCTGTCATCTGCAAATTTTTAAATTATTTACGTTGTTATCTAATAAAATCAATCAAAGTACAACAATACCAACTTAATAAATTGTAAACAAACGAAAGATTGTCAAGTAAATGTAAACAAACAAGATGGTGGTGGACAACATACAACAGCGGGTTGCCTAACTTCGTAAATTTTGGCATGCGCGGATCGAGGAGCCACAGACCTTATTGATTTGAAATAAATTTTCAAATTTTCGGCTCCGCTTACGCTCCGCTTACGCTCCGCTTACGCTCCGCTTACGCTCCGCTTACGCTCCGCTTACGCTCCGCTTACGCTCCGCTCTCGGCTCCTACTATCGCTCCCGCGGACGGGAAACGGCGTTTTACAGCCTAGTTATGAAAAGTACTATAACGCACGTGTACTAATTTTTTAAAAATTTAAAAAAAAATTAGTGACAACCCATTGATTGAATGATTTTTAATCATTGGACAAACTATTGAACAATGGACTGTTAAAATTTTTTTTTAAATTAGTACACGTGTCCCCCCCCCACCGATCCCTATAGGTATTGGGTGTTTGTGTTTGGTTTAAAAAATTTATGGTAATCTAGCTTTACAGTATACATTTTTGAAATTTTCTCCCAGAAAGTAGATTATCCTATCACTTTCCAACTTAAATCAAATCTAAAGTTGGTAATGTGGTAATGTGGATTGTAATGTGGGAGAAGGAAAAAAAGAAGAGACGGTCGGAACATAGTGGTCATGCGAGTTGACTATGAACGTTAAATACCCGGTTCGAATCCGAGTGAAGTAAGAACTTTATTCTGACCGTCTCTCTGGTCCTCTAGCAGGGCCGTAGATAAGGGGGGGATTGGGGATTTAACCCCCCCCCCATGGGAGAGCGAGATATTAAAAAAAGGGTCTAAACAAATTTTTTGGCATGAAAACCCCCCCATGGCATAGAAAAAACTTTTTTTTCGGAGAACCCCCCCCCCCCCCCCATAACCAATGTCTAGCTACGGCCCTGTCCTATAGGTTGGGGGTTCTTCGTCGGGCTGGCTCCCCGTCGTAGGTAAAAAATGCAATGCTGTGAATACCATTTGATATTAAAAGTTAATAATAATGTTCAGCCAAGACCCATCAGGGTTGTAGCGCTACACGATAGATAGATAGAGAAGGAAAACAAGTTAAATAAAAGCTTTTAAAAAGAAATGTTTGGTAGCGTAAGTAGCTTCTGCCCGAACGCAGGGTATATCTCTAATATCTTATATCAAAGAATGGAGTAAAAAAAGAAATAAGACTATATCGCAAATAAATTAATAGTACTGGTGAGTTGCTTCGTAAACAGAAATTTGAAGAGGAACAAAAGTAAAGCAAAGTTCTAAAAATCACCAGTTTCTTTACATTCAATTCTGGCATAAATGATAACATTGAATCCGCTCATTCATATTCGAGTTATCGGGTATTGCTGAAGTATAAGATAGAGTAACAGCAAGCAATCAGTGTAATTCAAATTTAAAATTTTTGCCTGCGCGCTTAGAAGGATTCCACAAACCCGCCTCTCACCCATGGCGCTAAGATTTGCCCGGCCATACAAACTGTTTGCTCTTTGCTCTACCTTCATTTTCAGTCTGGCTACGCTACGGGCCTAACGGGACTACGTCGCGGTCGTCGTGAGCTTTAAGTGGAACGCACCATTAATAAATGCTTCATTTTGTTTTTATATGCCCTTTATTTATTTTTGAATTAAATAAACTTAAAATAAAATTTAATGTGACAGTTTTTATAAATTTTTTTTCGTTAAATAATATTTCTAAGTAAAAAATTCTGAGTATGGGGGGAGGGGGGCCCGCTCCACAATTTGGCACACAAGAAAATTTCACGTTGTTACGCCACTGTTTTTGTATGTCCTCTTAAATAAACTTCTGATATCGAACCTTAGAATATATACCTAAGGAAGGACTACTTGAATACAAAATGCGTGTAAAAGTGGTGTCCTATGGCGGCTTTGCCAGTGGCGTAGCATAAAAATATTGGCAAAGGTCGTCAGTAAAATGTTTTGAACACAAGTGTGACGATGGAGTTGGAGACCAATATTACGGCATTTTCATTTTTTTTAACCAAAAATAATCTTTCTCATCTCATTTTTTTGGAAATCTAAATTATAAAAACGATATTTAATGTAAATATATAGAATCACTGTACGCCTATGATTTAAGCACATTGTGGTAATAACCTCACAAATTTATATTTTTGTTATAAAATTATTTAAATAACTCTAAGTACTTACTTATGCAAAGTTATACCATTTTTAACATTTTTCTTGGTATTAGAAGTCCCACAAACACTACAACAAACCATTATAACAATTTAAAATATAATAATTATGAGTCACCGAGTTAGAAGTTAGTGTCCTGGGCGGTGCTTCTACCCACGATTTTTGTCTCGCTTTTTATGCATATGGAATTATGCAAGTAGTCCTTCCTTAGGTATATATTCTAAGTATCGAACCCTTAAACATTTAAAAGTTTACACCATTTAAATCACTAAAATTTATAAGTTTGGTCTATGATCTAACTGAATAAACCCACAATTGACCGCTACAGATTGGATGGATTTAGTACGAAAACTCCCGTTATCATCCCGTACGGCAACAAGGACTTATGGACTTATCTAGAAATTTGCATATCTGTTAATAGAAGAATTATCAATTATGCAAATATAAGATATCATTAGAAAATTAGCAATACCTACCATAAAATTTGGCAGGAACTGAAAGAACCAGGTCTATACTAATTAGTAATTACTTTCCTATTTAGATAATAAAGGAAAGTATTGTGATCGAGCCAAAAACTAACTTCGCATAGACACATCAGAATTTCGATTCAAAGATATCATTTTTATCGTGAACGATTTGTATGTGGACAATTTTTTGGCTACGATTACGAACAAAAGCACGTGCACAAATTGATTTGAAATTTCGCATACTAGTTTTAAGAAACGGCCTAAAGAACTGATTTAGAATATGATTGAAATCCGTCCGCTAAAACCTCATCGTTAATTAGAATGGCGCATATTAATGGATTAACGAGATTATCGTCGCCTTAAATGTTTCTTTCAAAAGCTTCTCTATAAAAACATTCCTTTTTATTATCTATTGCTCACGAGTGTGAACGTACATTTATTGTACGATTTTTAGGCTGGTTGGAACAAACCTATTAAAAACTAGAAAACCGTGCGGCTTAGGATTCACATTAGGTTATTGTGCAAAAAAGTTGAAGCAATCAGGGGAGTTCTCTTTTTTAGGTTTTTGAAATTTTGGAAGAATCAGGAGATTTTAATAAGTGAATTCTTACTTTCTCATTAAAGTATAGTAAAGGAAATAATTGCGATCGAGTCAAAAGCGTCAAAAACCAACTTTGAATATCTGAATTTCGATTCAAAGGTATTATTTTGATCGTGAACGATTTAACAAAACTTTTATCACCCTAAAAATCACAAAATATCAATTAAAATATTTTCCAAATTAAATTTTAAAAATCGGGCTTTGAGGTGCATTTACTTACCTTTAGGACTATAGGTAATTTTAGTCATAGTGGTTGGGCCTGGCTAATGTGCAGAAACTAATATTCGTAATTTCGGTTATATGTTTGGCTGGACATAGCCTCTCTATATTATGTAGGTTTTTTGACCATAACTCACCACGCTGGCCAGACTGGTTGGTGAGTAGTCCGCAGATCGATTTTGGACTATAATTGTTTTACATCCGGTAGCAGCTTGATGCTAGGCTAGCATTCAGATGTGACTGTAGCCCTGTTTTTTTTGTTCATGGGGACCGCCGGCTTAACGTGCCCTCCGAAGCACGGAGACTTAGTCATAAGAGAGTTTGACTCTCCCCGGGTTTGAACTAGCCTAGTTTGAACCCGGTACCCCGCATTCACATCAAACTGCGTTAGCTACAAGGAAATGGCCGTCTCCGGCAATGGACATGTCTGTATCAATTGGTGGAATTGAGTGTCAAACGTTCTCCTTCTACATTTGCCCCGCAAGTACAAGTAACGTCCCAACCACTATGAATAAAGCGACCTATACATACAATACCTAGTATGTGTCAAATTGTATGCCAAAAATTATGCGCCCGATTTATCCACATTATATTGAGGATAACCGTATGGATCAGCGAGTGAATGCGTTGTGGCATTGAGCCTGATTTGGAAAGGTATATCAAAAGTGGAAGAAAGATGTGGGAGGGGGGGGGATGAAGGAAGCACCTTCGGTACTTCGGTCTGTGAAAATTCTAGTCTTCAGAGTCGTCATTTTTACACCATATCTGCCTACCCACCAAGCGCGTGGGCATATGAAGAAAGAAAGAATAAAAGTCCAAAAATAAAAGGAAAAATTAAAAAAGGTGAAAACGACCTTCATCTACAAGAGGATTCTCAAAAAAAAAACAAACAATAAATTATAAAGTAAAATTGTGTCTGATGGAATTAATCTAAAAGTTACAAAAATGTTTTCTGGGGCCTGGAGGTATTGGAAGTTGTGGTCCAGAAGAAATGAGGTTAGTAAGGTTTTATAATATAAGAGATAATACTTAGTTGGACCGTGGAGCACTTTGGCCTCTTGAGGTTCGGGTAATTTTTAACATCGTAGTTGCCGAGTTGTCGAATGAGTGGATTTTCTGCGTCTCTGCAGTGGAGATAGAACATCTCGGTGACCTTCCGATTAAAGGTCACCACCATCCAGATGAACCATCGGGCATTGGTGATTCTTTGGATGCAAACAATTTATGTGGTTTGGATCCTTTTCATTTGATGATCAAAGGCAAAGGCCCACGAGTGGGCTGCATAGGTCATTGCCGGACGTATGTATGACAGCGTTGAATATCCTCATCAGGGGTCCAGTATTCCCTTCAGGCCTCTTGCTTGGCTGGTGCAGTAGTCAATGCGCTTGACCCAAGTGGATAGTCTAGGGGATAATCTTACTGAACATCTTGACTTCTAAGAAAGATTGTCTTCGTTTTTAAAATATAATCACAGCACCCTTGCTCGAGATGATGTCGATGCGGCAAGTACGCGGTACCACGGTTCTATGAGGTTGAGAGCCTTCTGAGTCATTTGCGATTCGCGGATCTCTCCAGGACAGCCACATCGTCTGCGTATAGGGCTAGAATGGTCTTGTCAAGTTTTGGGATGTCGTGGACGAAGATGTTGAAGAAGGTTGGAGCGCTCATGCCAAATCTTATTATAGAAGCTTTCGATACGTCAAAAAACGTAGCTGCAGTAGCTAGTTTCTTGTGGATGGTTTCAATGATTTCTTCTATCACACGAAGGGCTTGGTGTATGGTCGAGTGTTCTGGCCGGAATCCAAACTGCTCATCTTGATTAATCTTGAGTTCAGCTATGGATTGGTCAAGGTCAATTTTCCGGAAGAGTTTTGCATATTCCAGGTTTCGGTAGAATGATAAAGTCGAGTATTTTCGTGAACTCGGGAAATGTTTCAACCTTACAAGGGGACCGCCAACACTGGTCATCAGTCATCACCGATTTGCACCTTTTTAACTTTTTTAACCGTTTGGTCAAAATTAGTTATACATGAGGTGAAAATTTAAGTTCCCTTAATTCAGCCAATTTGGAGAAAATCGATTTTAACCTTCATCCGTTCGCGCATTTTGGAGTTGAAATTTACCTGCTTGAATTTTCTCTCCCATTTCCTTCCAGAGCGTCAGGGAGAGGTGGGAAGGGCTTGTATTATCTAATTACTATCTCCTAGCCCATGCCCGTGTTCTGTTTAAAACAGCTCCACTAGCCAGCCCAGTACAGCCACAAACTACCCTAAGTGTCTTACTGCGGCCAATTTGCCGCGTACGCGAGCGGATGAAGGTTAAGAACGAATTCGTATTATTACTGTATAAATTGCATTTGCATTATTCCAATGTATTTCCTATGGATGAATGATGGGTTGTATACTCGTAATGCATTAATGTTACGTTATAAAATATTATTAATGCGTAATTCAATGTAAAATACCTGCAATTTTCATTTTTTAAAATCAATTTTCTCCAAATTGGCTGAATTAAGGGAACTTAAATTTTCACTTTATGTGTAACTAATTTATGACTATAAGATATGTTAAAAATAGTGCAAATCGGTAATGACCAGTGTTGGCGGTCTCTTTGTTAGTGCGGCATTAACGAGGCCAGTCAGTGCAGAAACTGCTTCATACGGCAGTTGCTTGAGCTCCATGTTGCTGATCGGCTCTGGACCTGGGGCATTTTTAAACCTTGGTTTTATTGATGGTCGCTTTGATTTCCATGTAAGAAGCTGGGGCGATGGGGATGAGGTCAATCTGACTCATTTTCTCTTCGACAACTCGGTTGTGAAAATGTGATCCTGGTCGGCATTAGGGGAGGATTGGTCCTTCTACGAATCGGAAAAGTCTTCTATTTTATCTTCCTGGAGGTATGCGGTAGTCTGGACTCTTTGGATAGGTGGATGGGGTATAGTTCCAGATGGTAGTGCCAACGCAAATACGCAGAGTCGCTGACGCAGTTCAGAAGGGCCTCATCAGAAAGGTAGAAGCCGCCCACAGTTGTTAATCAGCATAGTATCTTTTAGTATACAGAGTTTCGTGGAGGCGGAGCCTCCTTCACCTCTTTCAACATCATAGAACATCACAGGGATGATTATGGTTTATAGTATAAAATACTAACGAGCTATTTTAGCCTCAACGCTCTCGAAGTTTTGCTGAAGTAACGCGAGTGGCATTAAACAGCCTTCGGGATGAAAGACATCTTGAGCAAAAAGTCGTTAACCACGCCCTGGAACCTGTAACTGAGACTAGGCAAATTTAACAACCTCCATTTGAAAATACGTAATAATTATTATATTCCTGAAGGAGAGTCAGTTTAGGTATGTATGTGAAAATTAACCATAAAAGTGTATCAAATGAGTGTATCTCTAATTATTATTACAAAAATTATTCATATTTCATTTTAAAAATAATTTTTATACTGTACCCTAAATCGTATACCCCACGCCCCTGCGTTTATATTGTGCTTCATTTGGTTATCGTGAGATGGCGCAGTTTGTAATAATTTGCTGGCAACAAGCTGACACGTCCGTCACGTCCACATCTTATCTATTTTATTTTGTGGTTTGTGGTAGCCATTTTCAATTTTCATCGAAGTTGTTGCGAAATTAAATAAATTGTTACATTAAAATAATGTAACTTTTGTATATACGTGGAGGATTTAATTTGTGTAATCGGATTTTCTAATACTCCAACTAAATTAATGTGTTTGGAACCTTTATATTTTATCATGAGATGTAGTTTTTTTAAATAAGGTAATTTAAAAATTTGTCTAGTCATGATTTAATTCTATTTTATTTACAGGTGAAAAGTGGATGTTCCGATTGGTTCAATAAATTTGTGTGCAGGTGTTGATAAAATGAAAGAAATGAAACGCAGTTCTAGATCTTCGATCAGACCAGGTTGCATTGATTTCAAGGTAATGTGCACGATTTTTATTTCACAAATTGTATCTTGCTTTTATAACGTCTTTAAAAATTAGTATTATCCCATTTGCAGTGGCGGATTTAACACTTAGATTGCCTCAGGCGTTATTAAATTTTGAGGCACCCTCTAAAATTTTCACTACTCGGTTGTCATTTTAATTGGTTAATTTTCAATGGTATTTCCCTTGGAAATAGGAATTGTCAAAAATATTTTCAGAATTGTCTGTACATTAGGCAATGTAGACTGAAAACCTCCAATTAATAATTTATACATATCCACAGGATTGGTGACATTTTCTTGTACGTATTAGGTAATAAAATGGATAAGTTCATCGTTAACATTTTTAATATCAATTTCATTTGATATTTTGTGGATATGTTTTCCATACAATCATTAAATTGCATGTTAGGCATTTTAAAATCTAAAATCCTTTAGAACTTCACCGTTAATGGGCGTTTCTCTGATAAATCTGTAATGAGTAGGGGAAATGTGCCTATGATGGACCCCTTATAAAAATATCATTACATCTTATTTAATTTTACAGTTATTAATTTTTTTTATATGAAAATCTTAATTCGAAATTTATATAAGTTGATAGGCATACATAGGCATTTTAAAAAAATAGTCTTTTTATCATTGGCACATAATGTCGCGTGGGCCCCCTTTAAAATAAATGAACAAGTGCTACACAAAAAATGAAAAGTTGGTTTTACAACCGCTGTTTTTTGCATGATCTCGGAGGCCACATCAGGTTCTTCGTGTGCAGTTACGAAGGCAGTATCGTCTGCAAATAAAATGTTACTTATGAGAATGAAACTTTTTAAATTATGTAAGTTTTTGCATCGATTTAAAGAAATAAGCATGCGTTGGAAAGGTTATTTATCTGGCAAAATTTTCGCCATACCAACTTTATATCTAGCATAAATATTTTGAAAGCTACGCCCGATAAGGCGAAGTACCTGTTTTGGACATTTTAAAAATTTGGGGGCACGATAGGTCACTATATTCGAGGTGAAATAAAACTACAAAAACATTTAGAAAATTAGTTCTACCGCTTTTATTTGAAGAGTATGAATACTGCAGATGTTACAAAAATTAGTAACAATAATAATTTCCATTGATGCCCATGAGGCAGAAAAATGTTAAAATAGAAAATAATAGGAAAAATGATGAAAATGTTGAAAAAATAGTGTTTATTTTAGCGGCTACGTCTGGTTTTGTACTTGCGAATGACTTCTTCGGTGTCCTCGTCGTCGCAAAATTCTTCCTCCGGCGTATTTTTCTTTGCTTTCTTTTGCTTTTCTTTTTCAGGCAATTTTTGCTCTTTCCCGATCAGCTTCTGTTGCTTTGCTGCTGCTTTTTCTTTTTTTTTGGGCGGCAAATTTTTTTCTGGCTTCGGCAGCTGATTTCTTCTGAGCTACAGCTGCTTGCTCAGCGCGTCAAGACTCCAGCATCATTAAATCGGTGCGAAGTGTAGCTTTACGTCATTTCCGGCCTCGATTCGATGGTTCGCGCAGTGGAGCGTTGGGAAACGGCCGAAGGTCTTAAATAGCAATTATTCGGTCGAGACTCGATGGACCGGGATCTTGATCAGCATTCGATGGATCAGCCTCTTGATCGGCTTCGCCTTCGTACGGACGATCAGTTACCGATTATTATTATTATTATTTTTTTTAATTTTAGCATTTACATTCTATTGAATATTGCTATCCCAAACGGGATTTACAAATTCATTTGAAGGGGAGGATTAGCCCCCATTAAACATTGTTCTAGTTTATCATTATTTCTATCTGTTCTTCATTACAGCTTTGCATGTCTCGCGGCTTCTGTGACAATGTTCCTCCAAGTCGGTCTGTCCCGAGGGGTTAATCACGGGCATAAATTATGTACACCAGACTTCAAACTCCCCGGACTTTATCGGAATACCCGAGACTTCCTCGAACTACCCGAGACTTCCTCGGACTAACCGAGACTTCCTCGGACTACCGAGACTTCCTCGGACTACCTCAGACTTCCCCTAAGTGCGCGCATGCGCAGTTACTCACGTCGAATGTGCGCACGCGCAAAAATTCCCGGCAATGTGAAGCGTATTTAAATGTAAAGTGCGCGCATGCGCCATAATCAAGTCAAATAATGTGCGCCGAATGTGTGTAAAAATTAAATTTTTAGTTTTATAAACAGGACCGGTTCAGAGTTAGGGATCCAAATCTAAAACTTTATTTAAGAGCAATGTCCAGTGGTTATGGGGGGACTCAAGTCTAAAGGCCGTGTGACACGTGTATTAACTTTTAAAAAAAAGTAATAGCCCATTGATTGGTTAAACAATCATCATCGATTCCAACATTGGTTTGTTACCAAATTAAAAAAAAATTAGTAGTAATTTAATTTGACATCTTATTATAATTATAATTTATAATTCTTTGTTCTTCTGATATCGCTAGGGGGGGGGGGCGACGCCCCAGAGTCCCTCCTCACCAGCCGCCACTGGTTATGAGGTGCATGTCGCCAGCCCCCCCCCCAAATCGAATTTTGGGATGAAATTGGTGTCAAACGTTTGAGCATCAATGAGCTTCCAAACTTTTCGTTTGAGCCTCAACCGTCGCGGAGTTATTCGCAAAATTATTGGGGGGGGCTGGAGACATGCTGCCCCCTAAGTGGAATTTTGGGGTGAAAATGGTGTAAAACGTTTGAGCATCGTTTGAGCATCAATGAGCTTCTAAATTTTTCGTTTGAGCCTCAACCGTCGCGGAGCTATTCGTGAAATACTTGGGGGGGGGGGCTGGAGACATGTTTTTCTATTTTCGTTCCTATTTCGAATTTTTCTGTGAAATTGATGTCTATCGATAGAGATCTATCTATCGTTTGAGCTTGAATGAGCTTCCATTCCCATAATTTTATTTTCATTTTCTGCAAAGTTACGAGTATTTCAAATTTCGAGAACTCCGAGCAATTTCCGTTCAATAACTCTCAATTTTAAATCTATTTTATCAGATTAAAATTTTCGATCCGATTAAGAAAACTTGATCCTGCTTAATCTGGTAAGTGATCACTAGAATGATGGAATAATATTGAAGTTGAAATTTTCGAAAAGAATCTGTTTAATAGAATATCTTTGGTGTTTACCAATAAAATTTGGTGCAAAATGTTGTCTTTTAGGACCAGAAGAGTTGGGCTGGGGTCTGTGTAACGCAGAGAAACCTATTAAATGTTTAAGAAATGTAATAATTGTTTAAATAATTTAAGAATTTAAAAAGAAACATGTCGCTGACGCGCCCCCTAAATCGAATTTTCCGGAAAAATTTGTGAGAAAAACGTTTGAGCATCATTTCATTTCAAATATTTTTATTTGAGCCTCAACCGTCGCAGGTTAATATGCGAAAGAATTGAAGGGGGGGGCTGTGGACACGTTTTATTTTATCTCCTCCAAGTAAACTTTTTTTGTTGAAATTGATGTCAAACGGATCGTTCTCGTTCGGAGAAGAAGAAAAAGTTTAAGTATAGTTTGAGCATCAATGAGTTTCCAAATTGTTTTTTGAGCCTCATTCGTCTCGGAGTTATACGCGAAGCTCTTGGGGGGGGGGGGCTGTAGACATGGTTTCTATTTTCGTTCATATTTCAAACTTTTTTGTAAAATCAATGTTTATCGATAGAGATTTGTTTGAGCTTAAATGAGCTTCCATTCTCATCATTTTAATTTCATTTTCTGCAAAGTGAAGAGTATTTCAAATTTCGAGTCCTCCGAGCTAGTTTCGTACGTTAATCCTTAATTTTTTTCTCTTTAAATTAAAATTTTGATCCGATTAAAAAGCTAATCCTACTTAAATTTGTAAATAATTACCTTCATTATTATCAATATACAAATTACTCGAATAATCATTCCCCCCCTTCCCCAAAGTTTTCGCGCATTAACCTACGACGGTTGAAGCTCAAACAAAATTATTGGAATCTCATTGATGCTCAAACGTTTGACACAAATTTTTCTGAACAATTCGATTTAGACGATTTAGACATATTTCAAAATTAAATTTGGTATTCCTATTTCAAAGCGTTTCAAAGTACAAAACAGAAGCAAATGCGCATGCTCGGATTCAGGATTAAATATAAAATTACTCTCCACAGGATCATCCCATCCACAGATGGCGCCACAGTCACAGCCAGGTTATTACTGTCGCGAGACGCCCCCCCCATTTCGAATTTTGGAAAAATTTTGTGTCATTCGTTTGTGCATCGTTTGTGCAAAAATTTTTTTCGTTTGTGCAATCTCCGTTCGCGATTTATTTAAGAAACAAGTTTGGGGGGCTGGGGAAATGCCAGCCTCCCCCCCATTTCGATTTTTGCATAAAACTTTATGTTAATCGTTTGTGCATCGTTTGTGTACGTTTGTGCATCAAAATTTTCGCTTGTGCAAAAAATACCGTTCGTGAAATATTTACAATTAGGTGGGGGGGGGGAGCTAGGGAAATACCAGCCCCCCCATCGCGAATTTTGGGTCAAATTTGGTATTAGTCATTTGTGCATTTATTATTTTCGTTTGTACAAGCACGGTTAACGAAATATCGTTAATTGAAATTTCCGCGATCATTTCTCCAGCCCCCCCCCCATTTCGATTTTTGAAATTTTTTTGGTGTCATTCGTTTGTATATAACAGGAATTTTATTTTCAAGTTGATCTAACTTAAGACACTATGGCGACTGTTGCTCGGAGATTTACAAATATTTATTTGTTAAACAATTCGCGAACGGTGAATGCATAAAGGAAAAAAATTATTGCACAAACGTACACAAACGATGCACAAACGACTGACACCAAATTTGACCAAAAATTCGCGATGGGGGGGGGGCATTTCCCCAGCCCCCCCACTTAAATTGTAAATATTTCGCGAACGGTATTTGCACAAACGAAAATTTTGAATGCACAAACGTACACAAACGATTAACCTAAAATTTCATGCAAAAATTGAAATGGGGGGGGGGGTTGGAATTTCCCCAGCCACACAAAATTTGTTTCTTAAATAATTCGTGAAAAATGTTTGCACAAACCTACACAAACGATGCAAAAACGAATGACACAAAATTTTTTCCAAAATTCGAAATGGGGGGGGGGGGCTGGAGACCTCGTATGAACCTCGTATTAAGTTTGTTTACCAAAATTCCGAAAAATAAGCGAAAAATCGGGAAAATCTGAAAATAATAAAGCGCATGCGTGGCTGCGCATTGTACAGTTTTACCATACAGGGTGAAAAGCACGGTGTAGAAACTTCATAGGAAAATATTAGACCCTGATATTAATGGTATTTTAGTTGGCGGATTTTCTTAAGATGGCGCTGTTTCAATAATTATTTAGAAAAGCACAGAATAACATTACCTATTATCATAGAATATCCTATAAATTGGAATTTTAAGACGATTATCAAATTATAACAGTGAAAAATAGTTAATTTGTGTAATTTAAATTTAAATATAGTGGAATAAAATGTAAAGATACGTATTAGTTGACCCATGACACCCAGGGGGCGCAACGATAAGACAGTTTAAGACTGTCTAAACTTTTAACATGGAAGTTTCCCTTCTATTGTAAATCTTATATTCTATGGTGAAAAGTAACATTCACCAAATCGCATTTGCATTTTTAGGGACCGTATTCAGGGTGAAATTTTTTGTTTTAATTATGTATAGAGGGTGAAGCACAAACAAACATCAAAAACACATACCAGGGGAATTCTGATAGGATAAAGCAGGAGCTGTATCGGTGCTTTTTCAAACACTATTAGAAAAAATATTGTTCCATACGCGCCGAAAAGTATCTTTTAACTAAATTGTATCAAAAATATCTATTTCCGAACTTTTTCTGTTCTAAATTTTCTACAGACTACTAGGAAATTTTCAGGACTACCTCAGACTTCCCGAGACTACCTGAGACTTCCACGGACTACCCAAGAATTCCCCGGACTACCCAAGACTTCCCCGGACTACCCAAGACTTCTCCGGACTACCCAAGACTTCCCCGGACTACCCAAGACTTCCCCAGACTACCCAAGACTTCCCCGGACTTCCATGATACTGTACACCAGACTACCCGCGTGATTTACCCCTCGGTCTGTCATGTACTTTCAGCTGCCATTCTTCAACCTTCATCGCTCGCAGGTCACTTGTCACCTGATCCCACCATCTCATTTTCGGTCTTCCTCTAGTTCTATCCTCATTGGGTTTCCATGTTGTTATCTTTCTCACTGCACTTCAGAGAGAAAACAGTGCTTTCTTGCAGAAGAACACGCTACAAAATGAATGACACCGTAACTAAACTGACAGATGCATGGCGACAACCGAAATAACTACCGTGAACGTTGTTCGCCACTATGTATCTAATTCATACAACACGAGCGGCCTAATATCTGAAAATACCTTAAACTTACCATTTGCCCAACGGTTCCACTCCACTTTCGTCACCACTGGAGTCATCACTTTCATCGGACGAATCCGTAATTATCGGTAAAATCAAAACCTTCAATTATGTCATCCATAACAACATGATTTTTATAGTAATCCTTTTTAGTTTTTCTGATGACATGATTACATATTGACAACTAGGTACCCATTCTCAGTTATTTCAGAAAATTTTGTTCTAGTCAAGAGTTTAACATCATTCAATTTAAAAGTGATGTTTCTGGTAGTAACCCAATCTTCACCCATAGTGCTTTGTCGGTCGACGTTTCGGCTTTATTTACTAATAGCCATCCTCAGGACTACAAGAGGAAAAAATACAATCATAGACACGTTAAAAATTGCAAAAAGTGTCACTCTCACCCTCACCTAACAGTTAGCGATTAAATGTGTTTCGGCGTAACAAATATGCCAGGAAACCATGGCAGATTAGGCAACATTTCCAACCAAGTCACAATAATAAGATTAAAATGTAAAAACATGTAATTAAAAATTTAACAATCAAAAATTTAATTAACCATAGTGCTTTCTTCATTTAAGGGAAGATTTTGCAACATGACAATATATTCCAAAAAATATCTGAAAATACCTTAAATTTACCATTCGCTCAACGGTTCCACTCCACTTCGTCACCAGTGGAGTCATTATCACTTTCATCGGACGAACCCGTAATAACGGTAAAATCAAAACCTTCAATTATGGACTGGCATTAAATTATTTTCAGTGAAAAATTCAATTTCTTTTTACTTTTTAACTAAAACGTTGTAATATTCTCCAAATGTCAACACGCGCTGTACTTTGCTGACTTCCTCCTGGGTATACAGAATCGGACTAAACTCTAACTTCGGGTTAGCTTCAAGGATCCCCTAAGGGTCTTTTACCAGTGAGGTAGAGGGATCAACTACCAGCTCAAAAATGAAATAAATGAAAACAAAGTATACAATGACCGCGTACTTAAGTGCACTATCTACATATGTTGCACAAAAACTCTCGAAGCACTGCGCTCCGTACCTACAAGAATCACAGTGAAAATTAAAAGTTCATAGTTTCTATGTTGTATAGTCACTGTAGTTGAACTATCATTAAGGAGCTTATGATTTCTTTTGCAATTTCTATGTTTGCCGATTTTTGGATGTCCAGAGGAGATGTTTTGCTGACTATAAGTTTCGATTCAGGGGTCTCCCTACTTATCTTTATAACTCTCCCATCCTTGATAGTTGTTATCTCTCCATAACTTCTTGTGGTAACTTCTAAGAAATCTATCTAATTATTCTCCAATGTCGAACACTTTCCCATTGAGCTTTTCATGTTGTGTTACTACGCACTTTACTTCATTTATGTCAGCACTGTAGCATTTTAATCTCACTGCACTGATGGAGGGTTTTTGTGGTTTCTTCAATAGACAATGTTTAGTTCCATCCAACGCTTCGAAACCCCTGTCGTAAGAATCGTTATCTATCTCTGCAAGCTCGTTTTCCTTTGTGAAAATTCCTTCATACATCATGTAACGTAAAATGGCTTTAGATCTGTAACATCTCACCAAATAACGCAAAGCGTACAAAAAAATGCAATTCTCTTTCTCTTTGTTCTCATCGTATAAAAAATTTTCAAATGGTATAGCTTTCACTAAATTATGTAAATAATAGTCAAATTGGGTCAAATAATAGTCAAATTGTGAGCTTTATATCCTCTCTCTTCATTCTTATCACCTCTGTGTCCACACTTGCACCACTGAACTTCAGTATCTTTGGCCCGTTATCACTAACCATTCTGTCCGAATAGCACTTGTTTGCATCTGATTTTAAGTTTACGCGGAAAGTATTTTACTAAAGCGTGACTCACGGCCGTGGTTCACTACCCATGTCAAACCAGCTTTATGTTTGAATTATGATTAGAACGCACTTACAAGATTTTTAATATTTTCTTCATTTTCTAGTTTATCACGGCACAGTTCAAATATTAACTTCCTTCTTGCACTCATGTTGGACTTATTTTAATTTAAATTATCTTATTTTCACTAAAAGCAAAACGCGATCATAAACTTTGACAAGCCACCCAACTGATGGTCGACATTCACTAAGTACTTTATGCGTCTCAGTTCGGTCAACTAAAATTCAGTAAATGCAACAGTGAACTTTTCCTGCCGGGTTCTCACACAAAATTGCAGTTAATGAATTTTTTAATTTCTTAAATTGGTTTTGTAACGTTCTATTGAATTATTGACTTTTTCCAGGCAAGCATAATTATAAAATAACGCACTAAGGGCCAGTTCTACAAAACAAGTATAAACTAAGAATAAGCTATACTGAGAATAAGTCTCTATTTTCTCTCTCTAAATTGCGTTCTACGCTTGCGTACAACGAAATCTGTGTGACTTATTCTCAGTATAGCTTATTCCCAATTTATACTTGCTTTGTAGAACTGGCCCTAAGTGTAAAAATCTCGTTTTTGTCGAAAACTGCACTTAATGAGTTTTCCTTGTCATACGACGATTACTGGATAAATAAAAATGAATTGAATAAAACTTTGTCACACGATAAAATAAAATCGTTTAACCTCAACGCAAAAACTTAATTAAATAGATCAACATACTGAAAAATCATAAATTGACGTAAACTAAAATTCCCTATATTCTATATTGATCAATAAAACGAACACACCCCAGGTAAATGTCGACGTAAGTACTAAATAGAAAAATTGGTGACGCCCTCTATGAGCGGTCACCAACAAACAAAGTGAATTTTCTTGAAGTTCCTGGATATTATTCCATTGGAATGGTTAATTGCTGACCCTTGGGAACTTGGGATCCTTTTTTTGCCCACAATACCTCAGGGTACTGATTTTTAACAAATATTTAAATTTTTAAATTCACAAACAAATAATGTATAAGTGGATTTTAGTAAATAATATTATTTTATCCCAAATTGTATCTAGAATTTTTTTTTCATCAAAATACTCGAACCCCCTCACCACTGCAAGGTTGCAAACACATGGAGGGGGTAAACACGAATTTAGGTGTTAGTCTTCTAATATAATCTCTAACAATGGCAAGTTTTCATTGATGCAAGTTTATTTGGACAAACCGGAACATGGTCTACGACTGAGTCCCTTCCCAGCTTGTCTCTAACTCCATATTGTCGGGAACAGTTGGGGGCTTATTGTTTTTCACGGTTTTTCTCGCCATCTTCCACCTCTATCTTCTCCGAATCGCCTTTTTTCTTTCCCAGTGATTTGAAAGTCGCCCGGGAAAAATGTAAGAAGGGATTGTCTTAAAGTTCGTTCCTGGATTTTAATCCAGGAGTCTTGGAAAGGTTAATAATGTTGTCCTTTGGGGTAATCTTTTTTGCCCACAATACCCCAGGTACTGGTTTTTAACATAAAGAATATTTAAATTTTTAAATTCACAAACAAATGTATAAGTGGTTTAGTAAATAATATTATTTTATGTCAAATTGTTTTTACAATTAGTCATAGACATTAAAAGGTGACAATAATGTCAAATTTTAATTTGATTTTTAAATTAATTTTCTGTAGCCCACGGCCCCAAACCGACCCCACCCGAACGATGGTGAAGGGGTTTCCTCACCCGCCGCTCGTCCTGGGGTTCACACCTGTAGCTTCATCAAAACATTCTAGTCCCTTTACCAACTACAAGTTGGCAAACCCCTGAGGGGGGGGGGCAGGAGCACCCATAGTTGAAGAGCTCTGGTACCTAATATTCTTGCTTTTTCAAATCTCGTCATGATAGGACTGGTTATTCGTTCCTCTTTGGGTATAGCCACAGCGTTCCCTTCATCCAAAAAAGATGTCACAATATCAACTTGATCTTCTGTATCATCAATATCTTCTTCTAATTCATCTTTAAAGTTATTTACTTCAGTGTCATCCATTTCATTATGGTTATCGCGCATGTTTGTGCCTAGAATGAAACAATATAAATGAATTATATGTAAACGAAGTTTAGATAGATCTTGATTTTGCCGCGCATGGAATGGAATAGATAAGATATGCGCGCTATTGTGTGTTATAGATTATGTTGTAAAATGTAATATGAATGGTGGTGTTGTACAATTGTGAAATATTTGCTTTAAATGTTGTTTCTTTTTTTAAAGCATAACCCAGCAATGATCCCTCTTCATATTTGTATAAAATTGCTTACGGGACTGGTGACCATCCTCTTTCCGCATAGGTTTCACAAAAATTTTCCTTCCACGTAGACCACTTTGAATTTACGGTATGCTTTATAAGCATCGAATTATACCAGTCGATGGAGGAGTCTTCCAAGAACAACCTCAGAGCTTCAATTTTTCTTGTATCCTCCCCCATCCCCATACGGGCACACTCCGATTCAAAAAGATGCATCCACTGGAACATACTGGAAGCTTTTGCATTGAATTTTTGTAGCACCATTCTCTCTGTTAAATTTTTTTCGTTGTGGGATTTAGATACATCTTTCTTCATTTTAGCCAAATTCTCCATGATTTTTGTTACGACTGTCCAATACTGGACAGTCATTTTTACTCCTTAAAAATAATGAGATTTACCTTCTTTATTTTTAATTTTTTTGTTTGTTTCCTTTTCCTATGATTTATTTATATTCTGTGGCAATAAATTGCGTTTTGGCCACAAGTGTGCCGCTTAAGCCCGATGGTTGAAAGGCAGCTCGCTCTGTGCTTTTCACACTAAGCCCTGAGAGAGGGGATGTTCGTGGGTGCTTACGTCGTGCAGCTTTATGCTAGGTTTTTCTACCTCCAAGAGGCCTTGAATTGGACCCTTGTGACGTGAATAGGGTATAATTACTAAGCGGCGGTTGGTATGGACTCGACATATCCGCCGGTCCAACCATGGGAAAATTTGCATGGTGCGAACTCGCTGTTAGTGGGTTTGTAATTTCATTACTTGGTTGTTGGGCGGTAGATTGTGATGGAGATCGAACTCTACTTCCGCTGCACCAACAATATTTTTAGTCGAGGTTACGGTGTTATATAACACTGCCACTTTCTCTGCAATTAAGTCATCTGCTAAAGCAAGGTAGCGTCGTTTTTCGCGGTAAACCTACTGCATTTGGGCTCATAACATGTTATAAAATACAATAATCAAATGCTACATGCAATAATCTCTATTATAATTTTTATAAAGTACATAATAAAAATATACAAATACCTACATTAAATAAGTACAAAGATCAGTCATGTGTAGATCATATTTCTTTGTATGAATTTTGGACATATTTGCAATAATTTTCGTCTTATAATTCGTCGAAGTCTGTCTTTATAAACAAAACTATCAGTGAATCCATCGGCCCACATCTTCGAGTTGATGAAACTGAATCCTTCAAAAAGTTTATTTTGCGATTTGTTAATATTAAACTGAAGTAGCATCGAGTTGCTGACAGGGAACTGGGAAAGATCAAAATCGGTATGTTGAATTGTTGGCACAAATGGAGGTCCCCCTTTCGTTGTACTACGAGATTCCAACAAGTATCTTCCAAGAAATCCAAGAAAAAGAAAGAAACCCAACCTCTGCGATTGATAGTTTTGACGTAGTTTTCCTAACTCTGTAATCATACGTGAATGTATGGATTGTAGTGCATCCATGAATTGCGCAATAGTTTCCACCACCTCTACATTTGATTGGAATTAGCCCGAGTTTCTTTTTACAGTCTGATCATTCGTAATGATTTTTCTTCTTTTTTTTTTTTTGCTGCTACGTTGTCGCCAGTCGTAGTTTCCGAAGAAGTGTAGCTATTGGAACTACAGTTTCTGAAGCTATACTGTTGATGAAGAAGGGGTAGGTTTATCATTAATCAGAACTGTCGTTTTCGATTTCTTAACCTTCTTGAAACAAACCGAACACAAATCGTCGGTTGATGGGTTTCCAAAACAAACCATAACCACACAATAAAACGTGATCAGCCATTTCTGTAAAAATTGTTGCATTTTTGCGTGGGCTTCTTATGAATGAAAATGGCAAAACAAAAATATTGCGTAATCTGAACTCTGAAATTTTACAGTATTGTGTTTCGACACTGAGAAAAAGATGAATATCTGGATAAATTTATAATTTCTTAAGAAAAACAAGCTAAAACGACATGAATCCGAAAGAACAGGTGAGCGAACTCTTCGTCGTCACTATAGAAATTAAATGTCAATAGATATTTAAGTCCATAATTTCAATAATTCTTACTGAGGTTCCTTGTGCTATGATGGCATTGAAACAATATTCGGCTGTTATCCCATCTTCTCGATAAAACAATTTTCCTGTCTATACCAAATATGTGCAACACGGGAACATCATTTTCATGTGATGTACTCGCAATTAAATATTTGTAGAAGCTATGGTTGAAAATGACCTCATATCTATCTGATGGTAAATATTTCTTCGTAGCTTTGAGAACTCCACCCTTTCAAGAGAAATCTGTGTTTTCTACATATTCTTATAAAACACATTGTATGTAATTTTTTTTTCAAGTTGGAAGAAATCCTTAAGCGTTTTCTTCCTCTGAAGGATTTGCAAACATCACTTCCACTCCATGTAGACCATGCAATTGGAAAAAGTCTTTCAAGTTTTCGATGGCCAATTCGGCAAATATCTGTATTTCGAAATGAACGAAATAGTAATTTTGACTCCTGAATACTTTCTCCACTTGTTCTAATGGAATCAACGAATCCAAAATTCGCATGGTAAGCGATTTAGTAACATTCATTTAGTAACGTCAATTTTTTGTGCTTCAGCTGCCCACTCTATTATAATTTGTAATTTGTCGGCCGAAAAGTATCAGGCAATCGTCAGAAAATTCTTTTAGCATTTGCGGCTGCAGCGTGATTGATAAATTCAAATCAGCGGCAAATTGCGTATGATTATCCGCTTGACCCGAAGCAATTTTTTTTAGTCAATATTTTGTGTTTCAGCTGCCCACTCTATTAGGATTTGTCTGCCGAAAAGCATCAGGCAGTCTTGAAATATTCTTTTACATTTGCGGCTGCAGCGTGGTTGACAAATTCAACTCAGCTACAAATTGCAAATAATTTATCCGCTTAACCTGAAGCAATATTTCGTCGCCAATTTTTTTTTGCTTCAGCTGCCCACTCTATTAGGATTTATCGGCCGAAAAGCATCAGGTGGCTTTTAAAAATTCTTTTAGCATTTGCGGCTGCAGCGTGTTTGATAAATTCAACGAACGGTTCACATGATTTGGTTTATAAGCTGCTACATAAATGACGTTTTTTATATCTTGGATACCCTTACTTTGTAGTTCCATATTAATCTCAAGGAACTCTTTTTGGTGTCGATTCCTTTTATGAAAAGTTTTTCATTTTCATAAGATTTAGCTACCTCAAATTTCTTTCCATTTGCAGCTTTATAACGATTTAATTTCGTGACGGCCTCATCAGCATGTTTTCGTCGATAATATCGCACATACCCGAATGACCGGTTCAACATCCCTAATGCGGTCACCATCAGTCGAATTTCGGAAATTTAACAGACAGACGAAAATATAGAAAAGATTTCGTCTTCCAACATTTCAGTAGGAAGACCACTCAGGAACACTTCGGTCTGTTCCTCTGGTTCCACTTTAGACCCAATTTTAGGCACCATCAGACGATAAAATTGATTGTTGAAAATTTCGTAGCCGCTTTCCATAAAAAATCTTAAGCGATTGGTGATGAAGCTTCCTCTACTTAAGAAACCTGATGAGGATAAAATTTAAGTTACTAATTCAATGATATATTGTATTGTACTAAGAGGTTGATTAGCTAGGAGAGCCTTTCCAAACGGCGACCATTCTGATCTTTTGTACATATCCTGCTATTTAAGTATTCAATAATTCAAGGTTGACCAATCCAATCGCACCCTTGAAGAAAGCTTTGCAGATACAATAATCAACACTCCACCACCTCTTCTTAAAAGGGGGCTACACCTATCACGTCTATACACAACATATCGATCCATATCACAAAACTCAGAATCGCAAACCGAATTGCTCAACCAAGTCTCGGTGAAAACGATCACATCGAAGTCACCCACAGAAAGTTCAGTAAAAATGCTACTCAATTTAGTGTTCATACCGCTAACATTCTGATAATAAATACTTAGAAGAATTAGAAGAAGAACAGAACTTAGAAGAATATAAAAACATTACAATAGTCAATACGATATATTGAATTATCAACATCACAAGTTCCACCAATCCATATAAACTTCGCTTTTCCTCTCGTATATACTGCAGTTTTTGACCCATACGTACTTATAATTCAGTCTCCTAGCTTCCGTCTTTACTCTATTTAGCAGCATCTACCTTGCCGGCGTCAAATGGTCGTTTACATAAACCCGGGAAACAACATTATAACCTGACCTAGACCTATACAACATAATTTGTACCAAAAGGTCACAATATTTTCAAGTTGGAAGAAATTATTACGCATTTTCTTCCTTTGAAGGATTTGCGAACATCACTTCCACTCCATGTAGGCCATGCAATTGAAAAAAGTCTTTCAAATTTTCGATGGCTAATTCGGCAAATATCTGTATTTTGAAATGAACGAAACAGTAATTTTGACTCCTGAATACTTTCTCGACTTGTTCTAATGGAATCGACGAATCCAAAATTCGCATGGTAAGCGATTTAGTAACACTCAGCGGCAAAGTGCGAATGATTATCCGCTTGACCTGTAGCAGTAGTTTGAGCTTCAGCTGCTCACCCAATTAAGATTTGTCGGCCGAAAAGCATCAGGCAGTCTTGAAAAATTCTTTTAGCATTTGCGGCTGCAGCGTGGTTGATAAATTTAACGAACGGTTCACATGATTTGATTTATAAGCTGCTACAATAATGACGTTTTTTATATCTTGGATACCCTTGCTTGATAGTTCCATATTAATCTCATAGGAACTCTTTTTGGTGTCGATTCCTTTTATGAAAAGTTTTTCATAAAATTTAGCTACTTCAAATTTCTTTCCATTTGCAGCCGTAGAACGGTTTAATTTCGTGACGACCTCATCAGCATGTTCTCGTCGATAATATCGCACATACCCGAATGACCGGTTCAACATTCCTGATGCGGTTACCATCAGTCGAATTTCGGAAATTTAACAGACAGAGGAAAATATATAAAAGATTTTGTCTTCTAACATTTCAGAAGGAAGACCACTCAGGAACACTTCGCTATGTCGGTACACATAATGCCAACCCTAGTCTTATGGATTTGGTGAAATTTTGGCTTTATAGCAGCCAATTTTCACACCCCTGCTTTATAGTTAGTTCCATATTAATCTCATTGGAACTCTTTTTGGTGTCAATTCCTTTTATAAAAAGTTTCTATTTTTAGAAGGTACTTCAAAGTGCTTTCCATTTGCAGCCTTAGATCGATTTAATTTCGTGACGGCCTCATCAGCATGTTTTCGTCGATAATATCGCACATACCCGAATGACCGGTTTAACATCCCTGTTGCGGTCAGCATCAGTCGAATTTCGGAAATTTAACCGACAGACGAAAATATATAAAAGATTTGGTCTTCCAACATTTCAGAAGGAAGACCACTCAGGAACACTTCGCTGTATCGGTACACATAATGCCAACCCTAGTCTTTTATGCATGTGGTGAAATTTTAGCTTTATAGCAGCCATTTTTCACACCCTTGTTTTGTAGTTCCATATTAATCACATACCCGAATGACCGGTTCAACATTCCTGATGCGGTCACCATCAGTCGAATTTCGGAAATTTAACCGACAGACGAAAATATAGAAAAGATTTCGTCTTCCAACATTTCAGTAGGAAGACCACTCAGGAACACTTCGGTCTATTCCTCTGGTTCCACTTTAGACCCAATTTTAGGCACTATCAGGCGATAAAATTGATTGTTGAAAATTTCGTAGCCGCTTCTTTCCATAAATAATCTTAAGCGATTGGTGATGAAGCTTCCCCTACTTAAGAAACCTAATGAGGATAAAATTTAAGTTACTAATTATTCATGACATATTGTATTGTACTAAGGGGTTGATTAACTAGGAGAGCCTTTCCAAACTGCGACCATTTTGATCTTTTGTTCATACCCTGCTATTTATGTATTCAATAATTCAAGGTTGACCAATCCAATCGCACCCTTCAAGAAAGTTTTGCAGATACAATAATCAACACTCCACCACCTCTCCTTAAAAGGCTACACCTATCACGTCTATACACAACATATCGATCCAAATCGCAAACCGAATTGCTCAACGAAGTCTTGGTGAAAACGATCACATCGAAGTCACCCACAGAAAGTTCAGTAAAAATGCTACTCAATTTAGTGTTCATACCTCTAACATTCTGATAATAAATACTTAGAAGAATTAGAAGTACAGAACTTAGAAGAACATAAAAACATTACAATAGTTAATACAAAACATTGTCTTATCAACATCACAAGTACCACCAATCCATATAACAGGAGCACCTTCGCTTTTCCTCTCGTAGATTCTGGAGTTTTTGACCTATACGTACTTCTATTCAGTCTCCTAGCTTCCGTCTTTACTCTATTTAGCAGCATCTTCTTTTCCGGCGACAAATGGTCGTTTACATAAACCCGAGAAACAACATTATAACCTAGACCTATACAACATAATTTGGACCAAAAGGTCACAATATTTTCAAGTTGGAAGAAATTATTACGCGTTTTCTTCCTCTGAAGGATTTGCAAACATCACTTCCACTCCATGTAGGCCATGCAATTGAAAAAAGTCTTTCAAATTTTCGATGGCCAATTCGGCCAATATCTGTGTTTTGAAATGAACGAAACAGTAATTTTGACTCCTGAATACTTTCTCGACTTGTTCTAATGGAATCGGCGAATCCAAAATTCGCATGGTAAGCGATTTAGTAACACTCGGCGGAAAATTGCGAATGATTATCCGCTTGACCTGAAGCAATATTTTGTTGTCAATTTTTTGTGCTTCAGCTGCTCACCCAATTAGGATTTGTTTGCCGAAAAGCATCAGGCAGTCTTGAAAAATACTTTTAGCATTAGCGGCTGCAGCGTGGTTGATAAATTTAACGAACGGTTCACATGATTTGATTTATAAGCTGCTACAATAATGACGTTTTTTATATTTTGGATACCCTTGCTTGATAGTTTCATATTAATCTCATAGGAACTCTTTTTGGTGTCGATTCTTTTTAGGAAAAGTTTTTTATTTTCATAAGATTTAACTACTTCGAATTTCTTTCCATTTGTAGCTTTAGAACGGTTTAATTTCGTGACGGCCTCATCAGCATGTTCTCGTCGATAATATCGCACATATCCGAATGACCGGTTTAACATCCCTGATGCAGTCACCATCAGTCGAATTTCGAAAATTTAACAAACAGGAAAATATATAAAAGATTTCGTCTTCCAACATTTCAGAAGGAAGACCACTCAGGAACACTTCGCTGTATCGGTACACATAATGCCAACCTTAGTCTTTTATGGATTTGGTGAAATTTTGGCTTTATAGCAGCCATTTTTCACACCCTTGCTTTGTAGTTCCATATTAATCTCATTGGAACTCTTTTTGTCGATAATATCGCACATACCCGAATGACCGGTTTAACATTCCTGATGCGGTCACCATCAGTCGAATTTCGGAAATTTAACAGAAAGACGAAAATATATAAAAGATTTGGTCTTCCAACATTCAGTGCGTTTAAGTTCGGCCTCTAGGCCCTTACCCATTCTGCTGTGACTGTATCGGCACACAATGCCAAACCACCCTGGTATTATGGATTTGGTGAAATTTTGCCTTTATAGCAGCTAATTTTTCTTTTTCCTTTATTTTAGCCAAAATTGCTTCCTGAATGGCTTCAAGGTGTTGCATAGTCAGGAGCTCTTTTGGATATAGGGAATATATAATTGCTATTTTTACTCTTTCTTTCCATTTGCAGCCTTAGAACGGTTTAATTTCGTGACGGCTTCATCAGCATGTTCTCGTCGATAATATCGCACATATACCCGAGTGACCGGTTCAACATCCCTGTTGTGGTCACCATCAGTCGAATTTCTGAAATTTGACCAACAAACGAAAATATATAAAAGATTTCATCTTCCAATATTTCAGTAGGAAGACCTCTCAGGAACACTTCGGTCTGTTCCTCTGGTTCCACTTATACCCAATTTTAGGCACTAGCAGTCGATAAAATTAATTGTTGAAAATTTCGTAACAGCTTCTTTTCATAAACAATCTTAAGCGACTGGTGATGAAGCTTCCCCTACTAAGGACAAAATTTAAGTTTAAGTTACTATAATTATTAAATAAAGGATATGTTCTTACGAATATTATAATATAACGCAAATATCATTTTAAAATATAATTACTTATATATTTAAATTACTAACTTCTTCTGGTTTCTAAACTATTATTTTTTCCCCGTTCTGAAGGCCATTTTAACCCTTGTATGTACACCCAGGTACCCGGGTACCTACCGGCGGATATTTTGTAAAAGATTTTTATGACCCCCTCAATATTTTTCAAAATCCTCTCGGATCCTCGTGATTTGACCTTTTTTCAATCGAATGATGCTGTCTGATATATTTTTTTTAATTTTTAACAATAAAAGTTTTAATTTTGAAAACAACACCACTCCTGACACACCCAGGTAACCGGGTACCTACGCATGAAAACACATGATTTGTGTAGAATTTCATTGTTATTAAACGGTTTTCATGCAATTTAATTATTTATTGAAAAAATAATAAGTGTAAATTATCATTAAATAAATAATAACAAATTATTATGATGTGAAAAATATTTATTTATACTTATAATAAATTATAAAAAAGAATTATATTTTATTTATTCGGCACTCTTCTTGTAGTTCATCTGCAGTTCAATGCATTTGAGCAACAAACTGTCCAGTGTTGGATTAAAATACTTTTACGATTTTAAAGAAATCCGACAACACGAAAATGTAACGATCGTTATATTGTACGTCTTCTATTTTTTGGTTTTCCACACGGAACACACAAGTGCCTTCACAGATTTCCACATGGTGCTCCCTGAAAAGACGGGTTTAGACTGAAATGATTTAACGTGCTTGGTTGGGTCCATTCCCAACACGGCCTCTAAGGCTTGGAATCCAGGATAACGCCGAATCAATGCGGCATACGCATGCAATGACCGACAAGTCGTACCTACACATACGCACACCTTCCCATTCAGGCCAGCTAGCAGGTCGTGTAGGATTTCCAGGCCTTCAGATAGAGGCGCATCTCTCTATAGGGCGCACTCCGACCCTCTGCACACTCACTCATGGCCATCGACACCGTTCTAACTACGGTCTACCGGCCCTGCGACGGACACAAGTGCCTATGTAAATGTTCCAAACTTCCACATTACTGGTATCGGAAAAATCGTCATCATCGCTTCTACCTGAGTAGGCTTAAGTCCTTGAACGCCGTATGTATCATAGCCCGGGTTTAAATGAAAATTATATGGGCGTATTAATTTACAAGATTCTATGTTCCATAAATAAGCCCGATCAGTATTTCTACAGTACATGGTTGCATATTGACCATGCATGACCATTTTGTCCACGTACTGGTTTTGGCAACAGAGAAGTTTTTAGTCGACTTATTTTCCAAGTTCATTACTTTAACATTTCCTTTAGTATTCAAAATCACTACAAATTTGTTGTAAAAGCTAAATAGTTTTACATCATCCTCAAGTGAAGTAATTACTTGCGTGATCATCTGATCATATTTTGAATGTATTCGCCTTTCTGAAATTGGATACTTCAATAAAGTTTTCATGAACGACAACTGAGCCTCCACTAAAATTATTGGTGTCCAGCATCCACCTCTTCCGGGAAATGTTCCACACCATGAGTCGATTGCTAGTTGTAAAGATCAAGAAATTCTTTTGCACTTCGTAACGAACGTTTCGAGCCAAGTAAAAACTTTTCTCTGTAACTCCAGTTAAAGCATTAAGTAATATTAAGCTTTCGTTGCCTTTTTTAATTTTTTTTGCGGAGAAGGGGGAAAATCTTTAAAAGACACCAGGAGTACCGCGCTCACTGGTAGTGTGGGATTTCTACCCACTAAAAACCCCCTCCCGTACTTAGGTGTTTGCCGCATATCCCGACTGACACAGTGTCAGTCGGTGTGATGCGATCCACTTCGCTGTGTGATTCGGAAGCCGGTCTATTTGGTCTTCACCCTTTCGGGACTTTTTGTTGATTAGTTGGTGAGTTCACCCATTTGCTCTTCCCACCTGCTGCATCTAAATAAAGTATGCTCGGGGTCGTCTATAACTTCATCAGTGCAGTGGAAGCAGTATGGTGTTGGTTGCTTCTTTATTCTATGTAAGTATGAGTTAAAGTTTCCGCGTCCGGTCAGGGCTTGAGTAAGGTGGTAGTCCATCTCGCCATGTGTCATGTTTAGCAGCATGCAAGTCTTTTGTCCAGGATATTTTACTTCTGTCCTATGAGGTATCGCGATATCGTTGATATATACAAGTGGACATTCTCGATAATTCTAAATGCCTTGTTTGCCTTTGACACGAGTTCTTTTTCTGTTTTGGGTAGTACAATCATGTTGAGATTGTCGGCGAACCCGATCAATTCGACTTCCAGCGGCAGAGGAAGGTGTAGCACCTTTTTTTTTTTTTATTGACTCCAAGAGTGATTACAATCCGTCCGTAGACGATAAGCAACATTGTTTGACTTGATTAAATACATGGCATAGTGGAGAACCAGCCCACTGGCAAGCCTCCTTTAGTAATTATTACATAATCCAATACATAACAGAGATGGCAACGCGACGCTCAGGTTCTCCGGGGTAGGTCTGTCTGGTCATACCTCTTCAATCTCCTCGTCTGGAGTCCAAGGAGTAGGTCGCACACTAGGACGTTGGGATGATCACTTAGTCTTAGTTGGTACTTTTTACTCAGAGATGTTATTACCTCTTTTATGCTGTCAATCTGTAAATCAGAAGCAATATTATGGTTAGTGACGTACCATGGGGCATTACAGATGCTATGCAGTACCTTGTTTTGGAAGCGTTGGATTCTCGCAATGCTGGAATCGCAGGCAGCACCCCACAGCTGTATGCCATATGTCCATATGGGTTTTAAAATGGTTGTGTAGCACCTCGTCGTAATAAATGTTCCATAGTTTCGGGCCGATCACTGAGCCCTGAGGAACCCCGCTTGTTAGTTGCACGGTTGCCTTGCGATGATACTCGTTTACCAGGAGGACTCTGTTGGTGAAATAGTCCTTGATGAAGTTCATAAGATAGCTGGAGATTCCTCTCTAAGTCCAGTACTATTTCCTTCCATGCCGCAGAGTTAAACGTGTTCTTGACGTCGAATGTGACGAGAGGGCATGTTTTTCATTGGCCAAGTGCCCGGGCGCGCTGCTGTGACCGTTTCCTCGATCTTTCGATCTATCTGAAGCTACTGTTGATGAATAAGGGGTAGGATTATCATTAACCGAAACTGTCGTTTTCGATTTATTAACCTTCTTGAAACAAACCGAACACAAACCGTCGGTTGATGGGTTTCCAAAAAATCCGCAACCATAATATAATAAAACGTGATCAGCCATTTCTGTAAACATTTCTCGTAAAACACATTGCATATAATTTATCTTCCCTTTTTTTTAATGCAAATCCATCCATCTGCACGTAAGAATGTGTCGATCATTCCGTTAGAAATAATTACGATTGTGTAAGTAGATCTTCATCAGCATGTTCTCGTCGATAATATCGCACATACCCGAATGACCGGTTCAACATTCCTGATGCGGTTACCATCAGTCGAATTTCGCAAATTTAACCGATAGACGAAAATATATAAAAGATTTGGTCTTCCAACATTTCAGAAGGAAGACCACTCAGGAACACTTCGCTATATCGGTACACATAATGCCAACCCTAGTCTTATGGATTTGGTGAAATTTTGGCTTTATAGCAGCCAATTTTCACACCCTTGCTTTATAGTTAGTTCCATATTAATCTCATTGGAATATCAAAAGTTTCTATTTTTAGAAGGTACTTCAAATTGCTTTCCATTTGCAGCCTTAGATCGATTTAATTTCATGACGGCCTCATCAGCATGTTCTCGTCGATAATATCGCACATACCCGAATGACCGGTTCAACATCCCTAATGCGGTCACCATCAGTCGAATTTCGGAAATTTAACAGACAGACGAAAATATATAAAAGATATCGTCTTCCAACATTTCAGTAGGAAGTCCACTCAGGAACACTTCGATCTGTTCCTCTGGTTCCACTTTAGACCCAATTTTAGGCACTATCAGACGATAAAATTGATTGTTGAAAATTTCAACAAAACAGAAAAACAGCTTCTTTCCATAAACAATCTTAAGCGACTGGTGATGAAGCTTCCCCTGATGAGGATTTAAAACTTTACAAGGTGGATATCGAGTATCCGATTTACTAATAATTGATTTATTTAATTAAATAATAAAATTGGACCATTCATCGATGTGTTTCATAAAGGAATTCCGAAACAAACATGTAATATCGTGGTTAACGATACCGATGTGTAAATTCCAAATGCCCCTCTTGAAATTTCCCACAAAAGCGTTAGTCACATCCAAGAGCCTCGCATTGGGGACCAACTGTCTAGTTAGACAGTCAACCTGCTTTTGGATAAAGTCCGGAAACACCCCACTGGATTTGCATCTAAGAAGGAATATTCTTCGCCGTGGCGAGCTTGCGGTAGTCACGCTTTATGTCACCCATCGTCTTTTAAGCCTCCACACCAAATCTTGCTTCCATATCGTTGTAGAAACCCATGGCAAATGTAAAAAAGTTTCTCACCCCAGAGTTGAATATTAAGTAATTCTTGGGAATGGGGAGGAATTTTCGATGATCTTACTCCAGGGTGCCGAGTTAAAGGCATTCTGTACGTCGAACGTGATTATTGCGCAGAGTTTGATCGTCCTCCAGGTGCCTTTTGCGTTTTGTGCTTTTTCTAGTATATATTTCAGTACTGGCACCGTCGACCTCCCCTTTCGGAACCCGTATTGTGCATCACCGAGACCCCAACACGCATATCGGGCAAGTAAATAATACTCCGACCAAGTAAACAATACATTTTCTTTATTTTTATGTCCATTTCTCTCCTATTCTTTTTTGTGAGTTTTGCATGCAAGTCTTGTCCAGGTGTAGTCCAGGATATTTTACTTCTGTCCTATGAGGTATCGCTATATCGTTGATATATACAAGTGGACATTCTCGATAATTCTAAATGCCTCGTATGCCTTTGACACGAGTTCTTTTTCTGTTTTGGGTAGTACAATCATGTTGAGATTGTCGGCGAACCCGATCAATTCGACTTCCAGCGGCAGAGGAAGGTGTAGCACCTCGTCGTAATAAATGTTCCATAGTTTCGGGCCGATCACTGAGCCCTGAGGAACCCCGTTTGTTAGTTGCACGGTTGCCTTGCGATGGTACTCGTTTACCAGGAGGACTCTGGTGGTAAAATGGTCCTTGATGAAGTTCATATGATAGCTGGAGAGATTCCTCTCTAAGTCCAGTACTATTTCCTTCCATGTCTCAGAGTTAACCGTGTTCTTGACTTCGAATGTGACGAGTGCGCATATATTTTTCATTGGCCAAGTGCCCGAGCGCGCTGTTGTGACCGTTTCCTCGATCTTTCGTAGAACGTCGATTGTCGATTTCCTCTTGCAGAAGCCAAACTGGGGCTCAGACTCCCCTTGATATCGATTTACTCTGTTAGTCTTACACTGACAATAAGTACTTATTGTGGCAAAATTTTATGACATGTGGAGTGACTTCCCAGTGGTCGTCCTCCTTTAATAATTAATAATACAGTAGTTTATTTACATGTGAAAAAATTTGATAAACATTTTTGAAGTACAAAATTACCCAAGATTAAATCTGGTTGTTAGGTCTGATGGTTTGAATCTTTTTAAACATCTTGATTCGTCTGATTTGTCCATAAGTTTGTTTGCAAGTTTGTTGGGGGTTCACTTTCACTCTTTTGCTGTATTTAATACTATATTCCTTCACTTCCTGTCTTACTGAGTTCAACCCCAGGTCTTTTTGTATAGTTTGGTTTTGCACGTACCAGGGCGTACGTTCATTCACTATTATTCGAAGCACCTTATTTTGAAAGCGTTGCAGTATTTCTATATTTGAACTGCTGGCTGTACCTCAGAGAAGAATGAGTTGGGAAGGTCCAATGGCTTATTCCCGTTCCTGATAAGGATAAGTTTTGCCATCTTCCACGCTTGGTGGAAGGTGCCTTCCCTGAGGCATTTGTTAAGCACTCCCAAGATGGCTTCAGGATTTTCTACTGTCAATGCTTTGATGAGCTTCGACGGCATTCCACCTGGACATGAAATATTATTTCACGTCGCCATGTTGACGTTATAGTGAATTCGGGCACTGTTATTCTATTTGTTGCCAGTCGTGTGTTGAAAACAGTTTTTTAAGTATTTTCGTAATTCTGTTCAGTACGACCCGGGATGAGTGGTCGGGTCATTTTCCCTGTCACAATCCGGTATCTTTTGCCCCGTATATCATTATTCAGCTCATCGAGCAATAGTTTCCAAGCACCTGTCGTGCTTTTCTGTATCGCGGAAGAGAGCTCCTTCTTTTTCTTAGCAAGTTTTGTTCTAAATTTTTCAGCGTCGTCTCCATATCTTCAACCAAGTTCATTACCTAATATTATAAAGAAAGTTTTCTGCATCTTTCGCGGTGATGTGGAAAAGGAGATCCGTCGGAGGGACGAGAGGAGAGTGGTGCTAGACTCGACTGCGCTAAAGGTGTCCAATGCAACTGTAGACATATGGGAGTTTTTCAATGAGTTCACGTTAGTTAGCGGAGTGCCAATTAATTAATTTGACATCTGGATTGATTGGAATTAGCTTGAGTTTCTTTTTACATTCGGATCATTTGCAACGATTTTTTTCGTCTTTTTTTTTGATGCAACGTTGTCGCCAGTCGTAGTTTCCGAAGAAGTTGTCGCTATTGGTACTATAGTTTCTGAAGCTACTGTTGATGAAGAAGGGGTAGGATTATCATTAACCGAAACTGTCGTTTTCGATTTATTAGCCTTCTTGAAACAAACCGAACACAAACCGTCGGTTGATGGATTTCCAAAAAATCCGTAACCATATAATAAAACGTGATCAGCCATATCTGTAAACATTTCTCTTAAAACACATTGCATAGAATATATCTTCCCTTTTTATAATGCAAATCCATCCATCTGCACGTAAGAATCTGTCGATCATTCCGTTAGAAATAATTACGATTGTGTAAGTTGCTACCATTACAATTAGGATTTTTTCATCAAAATAATATATTAGAGTGATTATTTGGCGAGGTAGTGACAAAATGATTCGACACTGTAAGAAAAGCACGTAAAGTTACAGTCATAATAATTAATAGTCGTAATAGTAACACTATTATTACTGTAATATCACACAATGTGTATTTTTACATAAATTGTACTGTAAAAATTACTTGTTTTTTACTGTAATTTTACGTGCTTTTTTTACAGTGTATTGAAGATGTTGTTTCCACAGTTAAATTTTAATTTTACAAAAATAATCGGGGATGACTAAATTACTCCATGTTTTTTTGGCGAGGTTAGTGACAAAATGCTTCTATTGAAGATGTCTTTTCCGGCTATAAACGCATACAATTTTTTATATAATTTCTACAGGCAGTTTATTATGAGTAGTTTTCGTGAATCATTCACCCTTGAACGAAATAAAACGTGCCGACAGCTCAAGTCGCGAAGGTCATAACTCATAAGGTTTACTCGATCTTCAAGGGGAACGATGGTTTTCCACGGCAGGGGTTGTCTCGACCGGAAAACAATGCGCTATTCTATTTTTGGCGAAAGCGCAGATCTTACCTAATAAGGGGGGGTTAGCATATTGTAATAGAGAAAACCATCGATTCCGAACCTCCCGTGCTTCTAATAATCTAAATTACTTAATATCATTTTGGGGTCATCAGTTCTATTCACTTTACAGTGCAGTAGATCTGAAACGATATACTACAACATAATTTGGACCAAAAGGTCACAATATTTTCTTTTTTTCCTCAATATTTTCTTCCTCTGAAGGATTTGCAAACATCACTTCCACTCCATGTAGGCCATGCAATTTAAAAAAGTCTTTCAAATTTTCGATGGCCAATTCGGCAAATAGTTATCAGTGTTTTGAAATGAACGAAACAGTAATTTTGACTCCTGAATACTTTCAGGACTTGTTCTAATGGAATCAACGAATCCAAAATTCGCATGGTAAGCGATTTAGTAACACTCAGCGGCAAATTGCGAATGATTATTATCCGCTTGACCTGAAGCAATATTTCGTCGTCAATTTTGTGTGCTTCAGCTGCCCACTCTATTGTATTAGGATTTGTCGGCCGAAAAGAATCAGGGAGTCTTGAAATATTCTTTTAGCATTTGCGGCTGCAGCGTGGTTGATAAATTTAACAAACGGTTCACATGATTTGATTTATAAGCTGCTACAATAATGATGTTTTTTTTTATATCTTGGATACCCTTGCTTTGTAGTTCCATATCAATCTCATAGGAACTCTTTTTGGTGTCGATTCCTTTTATGAAAAGTTTTTCATAAAATTTAGCTACTTCAAATTTCTTTCCATTTGCAGCCGTAGAACGGTTTAATTTCGTGACGACCTCATCAGCATGTTCTCGTCGATAATATCGCACATATCCGAATGACCGGTTCAACATCTCTGATGCGGTCACCATCAGTCGAATTTCGGAAATTATCAGACAGACGAAAATATAATTTCGTATTCCAACATTTCAGTAGGAAGACCACTCAGGAACACTTCGGTCTGTTCCTCTGGTTCCACGTTAGACCCAATTTTAGGCACTAGCAGACGATAAAATTAATTGTTGAAAAAATTTGTAGCCGCTTCTTTCCATAAACAATCTTAAGCGATTGATGATGAAGCTTCCCCTACTTAAGTCTAGGGCCAGATGTGCAAGTAAAATGACGCTAGCTTCAGCAGTAAAATGAAGCTGCAGTAAGGCAGTAAAAACCATGGCCACACGACTAGTCCACTAGAGCAGCAATTGAAGCGCTGTGAATAGTACTGTGCAGACAGAGTAGTTTTTATTTAATTAAAAATGTCAGCATTTAATATTTACCTATAATTCCTTTGGTTTGACTATCTAAATCATCCCAACCATTTTCATACATGCTTTTGCAGACACTTGTCCATGCTTGCATCTTTGAAATTCTGTTTTTATAGGCGTTTCAAGATAAGCGATACGCTATCTGGTGGCAAGTTTTTGTACTCTGGGGATCGTGTTGGAATGTTTGTTTACATTTGAACTTGTACTTTATATGCAGGTATAAATGTGAGATTTTGAGTTAGTAATGAACAAAAATTAAAAAAATTATATTATTCAGTATATAAGCAATACTAAATAATTCATTTTTTTAAATTTTTGAGAGTTTAGAACGAAATTTGGTAATAATGAGTAGTGGAGTGTATTGTTCCGTTTTTGGATGCAGTTCTATGGTTAAGAGAAATACTAATCTTAATTTTCATTCATTTCCCAAAAAGGGAGAAAGTAAAGTATGCCTTACTAACAAATTGAATATTCGTGAACAGGTTGATCGTTAAGCAGCGTGGGTTCTTAAACTAAAAATTGGGAAATCAGTTTCAAAACATTATGTTTATAAAATTTATTCAAGTCCTTTACAGTATTCACTAGTTATTATAAGTGGCATTACAAATTTATCGGTAGCAATTTTGTCTGATAAGTTTTAATAATCATTTCATTATGATTTTTTGTAACATAGAAAATAAAGTGATTTAATTTAAACAAATTTAGATTTAGTTAATTATTTGGAAAACATATCAGTGCAGTACTTTTGAAAGTTTTCCTCCTTTTAATTTAAAACACAAGGTGATTATAAGGTGTTAATCATGATTTCAAAAAATGCCACTTCTTCGCCTGAGATCCATTTCATTAATACGGTAATACTGATTGTGCACGTGTGAGACTGTACGGAGCACAGCATACTTGAATTTGTTTGTAGCTCATTTTGCGTCAATTGAAACACTGAAACAAACTAACTTATTACTTTTAAACACTTTATACCGACTAAATACATACGTGTGCTTTGCAAAAGCTTCAGTCGGTAATTCATTGATATATAATTTCTTCAGGTTTTCTGCATCCACTTGATATACAAAGTGAGTTTATAGTTGGCAAAGCATGGCATGTCTAATACTGGGACTGCCTTATACTTTTCTTTCGTACTGTGTTTTTACTGCGACTATCACATTTTATGTCAGTTTGTGATATAACTTCAATTTTATGTAGGTCATCTCTTAAACAAAATACCTAATAAGATAAGAATGTTAAAATAAAATTCAACATACCTTCTGTTTACAACGACATCCTTGCGTGGCTTTACATGTACGAGTAATGCTGGAAATACGAGCCTGGTTCTTATTAGCTTTATCACACCTTTTATTTGGTGTGGATCTGAGATAATTTCTGTTGTTTATATGCACATAGCAATCAAATTAATATGAACTGGTTGTCCAGCACTTAACCACACAAAACATGTCCAACACGAAGAACCTCTTCACCTTCGTAAATGCACCTGGAATTGCGATTACCGTCGAAGTATTTGGTATATTCAACCACGGTAAAACGAAGACCAGACATTGTTTCTAAAATTATATTTTATAAATAAATAATCAACTACTAATGGAATAACATAACCCCAACATCTTGACCTTTTTATTTAACTTAGCCAGTTATTTTAAAGACAAACTTGTATTATAAACAAACTTACCCTAATATATTTTAAATATGTAAGTAAATAATTAACAGATACCACGATAAACACCTTCACAATTACGTTTTTGTTTTAATAACATGGTAATGTCATTTATTTATGTAGAAGTAGTCTCAAAACTTCGAGTACCAACGTGACTGCTAGAGGCGCTACAATCTTAATTTGAAACGCCTATAGTTGGGTGATTTTAAATCATACAAGCAGTCATTTGCTTAATAAAGTAGGTCCGAACCCATCCGTGCAGTGTGAAGCGGCGTCATACCTGGAAATTAATGCACCTCGCGTTTTTCAAGCGACATTTCCAGCTCCGTCTGGCCAACCACGCCTGTTCCCATCGAGTGTATTTATCAACTTTACTGCGGCTTCATTTTACTGCTGAAGCTAGCGTCATTTTACTGCATGTCTGGCCCTAGACTAAGAGACCCGATGAGGATAAAATTTAAATTACTAATTCATGATAATACCAGTAGGTATATGATATGATAATAATAATGAAACAACGAAATTTAGGCATACATTGAAATGAATTTACAAGGTGGATCATGAGTATCCGATTTACTAATAATTGATTTAATGAAATAATAATGAAATTGGACCATTAATCGATGTGTTTTATAGGAAATCCGAATAGAATAATCTCGATACCTACTTGAAGCTGGCATTTTAGCTCCAGAAATCCGAGTACTGATGTGGTACACAATTAACAATGCGGTTTTTGAGTGCATAAACCGAGTTTATCTTCTGTCCCAGAGTGTCTCCGTCCAGTTTTGCCGAGTTGAAATTCAAAAATCTATCCGTAGAGGAAGGCTTCCTATAGACATCAGTGCTCAGGGTGCCATCCTCATGTCTCTCAACCAAAAGGTCCAAAAAAAGGAATCGTGGAATTGGACTCCATTTCATAAGTGAACATAGTAGCTCATTGTAAGAATTAAGAGTAGACAAACAAAACTCTAATTTATCCGATGGTATGGCAGAAAATGTCGTCCACATAAAGCATTAAAAATGGCAGATCAAACTCAACGGCACCAAAGAAGCCATACAGAAGGTCATTCACGATTAAACTTCATTTACTCTCTCCACGTTTTCTCGTCAACCAGTAGTGTTCGGTTCAGTAAGTAATACTTGATCAGATTTATGACACCTGGGGGGATATTACTAAGAGAGGCAATACACCTAAAAACGCGATTTTTCTCGATGAGGGCTACACCACTTTTGCTCTCATGGCTTCATATTTCAGTGCTTGCACCGTCGACCTCCCCTTTCGGAACCCATATTGTGCATCATTGAGATCTCCAGTTTTATCTATCTCGGCTTATAGTCTTCCAAGAATCATACAGGTACCCCGACAAAATAGCCCCGGGCAAAATAGCTCCGTCATAATAGCCCCGTCAAAATAGCTCCGGCAAAATAGCCCAATGACAAAACAGCCCCGACAAGATAGCCCAATGACAAAACCGCCCCGACAAAATAGCCCAATGACAAAATAGCCCCGATAAAATAGCCCAATGACAAAATAGCTCCGACAAAATAGCCCTATTTTAAAAAGCCCAAAAGGAATTTTAAAAGCGCATTTTTACGCAGTTTTACCATACAGGGTGAAAAGTAACATTACTAAATCGGATTCGCATTTTTAAGAACCGCATTCAGGGTGAAATTTTTTGTTTTAATGATGTATACAGGGTGAAGCATCAAACATCAAAAACACATACCAGAGGAATTCTGATAGGATGAAGCAGGAGCTGTATTTGCATAGGTGCAACTAGGGGGGCCCAAAATTCAAGTTAGCCCCCCCAAAATATCCCAATTTTTCGTTATTTTTACCCCTATGAATAAATAGCCCCACGCTTTTATATTGATGTTTTCGAGAAACTTTGTTAGTTCTTATTAAAATTATTTTTTACTTTTCAATGCACCTTTTCAATTTAAAAAAAAAGGTTTTTTTTTAAATTTTTTATTTAATATTTTTCCTACCAACCTTTGATAATGGGCCTTCCAGCTAGTAAATATATAAAACGTGTTTAGTTTCTAAATCTTTGGGCTATTTTGCCGGAGCTATTTGTCGCCGGGCTATTTTGACGGGGCTATTTTGTCGTCGGGCTATTTTGTCGGGGCTGTTTTGTCATTGGGCTATTTTGACGGGGCTATCTTGTCGTCGGGCTATTTTGTCGGAGCTATTTTGTCGCTGGGCTATTTTGTCGGGGCTATTTTAACGGGGCTGTTTTGACGGGGCTATTTTGACGGGTCACCAATCATACATTCATACAACTTGGCTAGGTTGTCCAAAAAGTATATCGGGCGGTATGAGCTCGGGTTGTTCAACGGCTTATCGCCTTTGCGTAGGAGCACTAACCTTGCTCTCTTCCATGACTCCGAGAAGGAGCCAGAGGTTGCGTCGCCGTTCAGCACGTCCAGTAGCATTAGTCCAGCAGGTGAAGCGGTGTGCAGATCTAATAGTGCCTCTATGGCTGTAGCTGGGGTTGTACGTATGTTATGCCCCTGTTATACCCAGACACGCTAGCCGTTGCAATTTCTGCATTTTGCTTTGTGTCATGATTTCATTTGTTTTTGTCCACATTCCCACAGTTCTATTCCGTACGTCCATATTGGCTTGATAATAACTTTGTAAACGAGCATTTTATTTTCTGTCGAGAGAATAGACTTTCTACCAAGTAACCAATACTTTTTCTTTATTTTTATGTCCATTTCTTTCCTCTTCTTTTTTATGTGAGTTTTCCATGTAAGTCTTTTGTCCAGGTATAGTCCAAGATATTTTACTTCTGTCTTTTGAGGTATCGCTATATCGTTGATATCTACTCTATATATATAAAAAGATAAGACAAAATATGCAACGTTTTTATGCAACGTTTTTGTGCAACGTTTTATGCAACGTTTTTATGCAACGCTGAGAACAGCTATTGGACGACACCAAATCAACATTATAATCACATCAACGGATGAATCAAAGCAAAGCAAAGCAAAGCAAAGCAAAGCAAAGCAAAGCAAAGCAAAGCAGAAGCAGAAGCAGAAGCAGAAGCAGAAGCAGAAGCAGAAGCAGAAGCAGAAGCAGAAGCAGAAGCAGAAGCAGAAGCAAAAGCAACAGCAAAAGCAAAGGCAAAATCAAAAGCAAATGCAAATGCAAATGCAAAAAAGCAAAAAGCAAAAGCAAATGCAAAAAAGCAAGAGCAAAAAGCAAAAGCAAATGCAAAAAAGCAAGAGCAAAAAGTAAACGCAAAGCAAGGCAACAAAACCATGCGACGCAAAAACACAAAGATTGAAAGATTTATGTAAATGCAAAAATCCGTTTGGTGGCAAATTTGTTATTTTCGGTGGTGACTTTCGTCAAGTTTTACCTGTTATAAAATACGCTTCACCTGTGGAAATAGTCAATTTTACTTTATAGTCAATATCAATTTGGCCAAGCAGCATTATATTATTGAAAGTACCGAATAGCTGGAAATCTACAAATATAATTCAGGACATTTACAGCAATTCAATTGCTTCTAATGCCGATCTCTCCGACAGAATTATATTAGCCTGCCACAATGATGATGTTCGCACACTTAACCCTTCACTGCATCGTGATGTTTATAAACAACATAAATTTAAATCACCTGTAAAAATTTAAACTTTTGGATTTATTTGAACTTTTTTCTTTAAACAATGCCACGATATATCTGAGATTCTTGCTATCACGTGCAAAAGGTATAAATTTCAAAAGATAAGCAGATTTCAGCAGATTACTATTTCGAAGTCGTGAATCTGATGTGATTGCTTGTTACTGCATATTTCGCTCCGTATTCATTTATTAATTATTTTCGTTTTAAATTGTTTTTTTTATTGCTGTGAAGTGATATTTAGTTTAGAAAGGTATTGTTTAACAAATTTATTTAATTTATTTGTAAATTAGTGCAAAAGAAAATTTTTTATAGCAAATAACATAATTAGAAAAAAACATCATTTTATTCGATAAAAAAAATTCCTTGCTAGAAATATTTTTTTTAATATTTTTCCATATATCAGGAAACCACAATAAACAAAATATATTTTTTTTAAGGCAAAAAAAAAATGTCATGCAGTGAAGGGTTAACAATAAAATATTAAATTTGGTCGAGGGCAAGATTCATACCTACTTAATTGAAGATACAGCTAAACATCGAGGGGTCGATCAAACAGATGAGGACATTCGGTTGGAATATGAAGTCGAATATTTAAATTCGTTGAATTTCCCTGGGTTTCCGGTACACAAATTAAAACTCAAAATAGGATCTGTTGTTATGCTAGCAGAGCTTTAACAAAGTTGGTTTGCTGTCGTGTAATTTTTGGAATAAGGAAATGGTTTGCTTGAGTTTTTGTAAATAATTTGAATTTTGTATGTTTCGCGGTTTCGGAGAAGCCGAGAGAGCCCGAGCAGTGAAGAAGAGAAGACTTGCGTACGCCGTCCAAGTCGTGGACGGTCGACATTTTGATTTCTGACGATTTTTAGTTGTAAAAATTTGATTTATTTGAGAATAAAAGACAAGTAAAGTTTGAAGAAGTGTTATTTCTTTTAGATTGAGAAATTAGAAGAGAAAATTTTGTGAATTATACTAAATGCAAGTGGAATTATTTCGGAAAAGGTATGCAAGGTCGCTTGATAGTGGGCGATACTGAAAGATAACCGATTGAGCCAGCCGGGTAAGAAGGTGATTTCTCCGCCCGAATTGGAATTTTACGAAGAAGATTTGAAAATTCGATATTTAATATTTAAGGGTGCAAAATAACACTTCAACTTGGCTACCCGAACGTGCGGCATTTGGTGAACATTTTTTTGAATTCAATTTGGGATGATTAGTTTATGGTTGTAAATGTTCACCGCAGAACCGGCTGTCACCCTGAGATTTTTAGTAAGAAAAGTTTGACCATGGCTACTTGGCTGAATTGACTGGATGCTTCAACAGCTGATAGAGCAAATGGCTGAAGACAGGAGAGAGAGGAGAACGAATAGAATAGAAGATAAAAGAGAGAGGGAAAAGAATAGGATCGAGGACAAAAAAGAATGGGTAAAATATTGTGAAGAATTGAGCAGAACAATCAGCAGTGCCAATTATGAAAAAAATGAAAATGAGGAAGAACTAGAAGATAAGAAGGGAAATAAGTTTAATAAAAGGAGAAACTTTAGCAGAAAAAGTGCAACTATCGGAAGAGATTGAGAAAAATGAAAATAAAGAAGACTTGAGAAATGAAAAAATGGAAGGAGAAGTAAATAAAGAAACGGGTCATACCGGCGGCATTAATAAAAAAGCCCGGATATTCACCAGAACACAGATGCGACGAATGAAATGGCGAAAGATGAAACGTGGACGAAAAAGTAATTTTGAAAGAAGGTATAACAATAATTATTGTAAAAGGAAGAAAAATAAAATTAATACGAACATGATTACTTCATCCAAGATGGTTTCCGATGGAAATGATGTTCCCCGTTCAGCAATTTGGAAGGATGAAATAAAGGATGAAGAGGATATGCCGTCCAACAAAGTAATTTGGTATTTTGAAAAAGAAGAGTTGGGTTCAAGAAGAAGAAAATAAAGAAACAGTGGTTTGGTGAAAAGAAACGTATTTTTAAAAAGGAAGACGTCATGGAAAACAAAATGAAGGTCATTTTGGAAAAGTGGCAGTATCGGCGATCAAGATGGAGGGTGGTTAATCTTATCAAATATGAAAAGTAACCACGGACGAATAAAGAAGATTGACAAATTTAAGGATAACCGCGATTTAAATGGAAAATGAATGGAACTAAATGTGTTTTGATAAAATTAAAAAAAAAAGGTTGTAAATATTAAAATTTAAAGAAGGAACTACACATCATGATAAAACTGAAAATCATAATTAAATAAAAGGCAATAGAAATTCGAACAAGTTAATAATAACCAATGTAACAAGTGAAAAGGACAATCTTCGAAAGATAAGCAGACGGAAAGTTTATAAATTGTATAACAAAATTTGAGAAAGTAAAAGTGTTTCCAAAAATTGAAAATTTGAAAAATGGATTAATTAATTGCTGCATTTTATAATAGTAAATTTGAAATTAGCGTTTATGGCAATCAAATGGAAAAATTTAATTTGAAAATTGATGGTTATTGAAGGAATTTGTCACTACGAAAATTGAAATTGGATGATTAGTAAAGAAATAGGTAAAAGAGTTTTAAATGATGTGTATTGCATATTTAAAAAAATTTTTATGAAGCTACAGCTTTAAAATGTAGCAAAATTGATGAAATTATTTAAAGTGATGAAATTGTTAATTGGAAATTTTAAAAATTAAGTAGTATTGAAGGATTTTATTAAATAAGGGTCGATATGAAGATTGAAGATGACAATGAAATTGCAGAACACTAGAAGAGAATCGAAATTATGAAAGGTCCGTAACGGAAAAAGAAGGAGCTTTGAAAAGTTATGGAATAAAATTTGGAAGGATAAAAAAATTTGCAGTTATTTCGAAGAAAGTTTTGGATCGAGTTATCTAAGAAATTGTTATTATTGCAAAGAAGTTTGGATGTCATTTATGAATAGTTTAGTGATCATTCGTCAAGATAGGTAGTTCGGGATGTTGATTAATTAATTAATTTAGGTGTGTAAATTAGATTGCCGCATTAATTAATTATTATTTACTTTTGAACATTGTTATTTATTTTTGAAGATGTTGATTTAGAGAATTTGCTACTTATTCCAAAAGCACGACGTTATGTGACTTTCTTGAAATCCCTCCTGGATTTCTGCATAAGCCAGGAAGGATTGCTGTCGTGTAATTTTTGGAATAAGGAAATGGTTTGCTTGAGTTTTTGTAAATAGTTTGAATTTTGTATGTTTCGCGGTTTCGGGGAAGCCAAGAGAGCACGAGCAGTGAAGAAGAAGACTAGCGTACGCCTTCCAAGTCGTGGACGGTCGACATTTTGATTTCTGACGATTTTTAGTTTTAAAAATTTGATTTATTTCAGAATAAAAGACAAGTAAAGTTTGAAGGAGTGTTATTTCTTTTAGATTGAGAATTTAGAAGAGAAAATTTTGTGAATTATACTAAATGCAAGTGGAATTATTTCGGAAAAGGTATACAAGGTCGCTTGATAGTGGGCGATACTGAAAGATAACCGATTGAGCCAGCCGGGTAAGAAGGTGATTTCTCCGCCCGAATTGGAATTTTACGAAGAAGATTTGAAAATTCGATATTTAATATTTAAGGGTGGAAAATAACACTTCAATATACATCGATAGGCCTTTGTTTAGTCATGGACAGTTATATGTAGCATTATCAAGATGTCGAGCGAAGGATGGAATACAAATTCAAAGTGAAAGCGACATAAAAAATGTTGTATGGAAATAAGTTTTATAACTTGAAGTTATTAGGGCCGCGAAGCGGCCCTGGGGGGTTGGGCCGCGGCAGCGGCCAGGGGGGCGGAGCCCCCCTAGTATATATATATAGCTACAGGTGGACATTCTCGATGATTTAAAGTAAATGTTACGTGGTTTGATTTGGTGTCTTTTACTTTTATTTTCCATTTAGATAATCAGTTCTGCAATTCTGACAAGTGTATTTGTAATGGTTCGGAAGCGCACTGAGCGCTGCTGTGTCTTACTAATATGCAAGTGTCATCCGCGAATGTAAACAATTCTGTAAACAGAGTGGTGGGTAAGTCTGCAATAAAGCGTAAGTATAATATTGGCCCAAGTACACTTCCTTGTGTAACTCCTGATGATATGGAATAAATTCCAGACAAATCTTCATCTTGTTGAACTTGAAAACTTTTTCTTAGAAAAATTTTTTTGGAAATATTTATGCAATTGATTGTATTCGTTTGAAAAATAGTTTTAGCAAAAAATTACAATGCCGCAAGATAACTGCGGCGCGGAAGATAACAAAGGGTCTATGAGTGGCATACCAGCCAGCACAAGGATTGCTGTTCCAGATACCGCCCTGTATGCACAAAAAACTCGTAGCGTTATTTTTCATTGCATTGCGAGCGGTTTCGAACTGTGTCTCTTGACAAAGCAAATAAGTTTTTGGGAGTGGGCACCATAAATGAAACAAATTAGCTCCGTCTACCGATTTCGAGCCTCAGTGGCTCATCATCACGACCTTTATTGGAAACCAATAGCAGTATTGTCGTGATCTAAAGCTCAATTCTATTTCCCATCAAGTAAAATTTTAACTTTAATAATGAGTAAACAATGGCAAGCATCTCCTTTTCGGTGGTAGAATACCTAGTCTCCGCCCCCTTAATGTTCTTGATACAAATGAGATAGGCACCTCTAACTCATCCTTAAACTGTATCGCTCGCTCGCTCGCATCAGTTCGCAGAATAAATTTACTTTTAAAATCGGGATGGATCAATTTTAAATTTTGGTACATGGCCTCTTTAATTTCCAAAAATGCAACTTCCTTATCTGGACCACATGTCCATTTTTCCCCTTTTCTTAACAATTGCAATAGAGGTGTTGTTGCTTTAGAATAGTCGGGTATGAACTTTTTAAAATAGTTCATCAACCCTAAAAAACCCCTGAGTGTGCGTAAGTTGGAAGGTCTTGGAAATTCCCGAATTTCCTTCACACGATTTTCATCTATCTCAATCTCAGTTCCCGAAATGACGTACCCTAAGTAATTTATTTTGGCTTTAAAAAACTCGCATTTACCCAGATTTAACTTTAGACCTGACTCATTTAGGACATGTAAGATAATACGCAAATGCTCCCAATGATCCTCCTCGGTATCGCTAAAAATGATGATATCATCTATGTAATGCCCGTTAAAGTGACAATACTTGTCTAAAATGCTTTGCATGGCGTTCACTAACGCTGCCGAACTCGTAGATAAACCGAAAGGTACCACCTTGAATACATAAGTTGATCCGTTTATACAGAAACCTGTAAACTTTTGCGAATCCGGATGTAATCGTATCAACCAGAAAGAGTTTTTCAAATCCAGCTTTGAAAAGTAACGTTTGTTTCCGAGTCTGGAAAACAAACTCGCCATCTCTTCTGGAGATTCATGCTGCGGTTTCGTGATAGAATTTATCCCCCTAGCATCTAAACACAGACGAAAACTTCCATCTTTCTTCCCTACTACCACGATAGGATTAATGTAAGCAGTAGATACTTTTTTTTATGATGTCATCCTTTCGAATCTTTGTTATTTTTACCAACACCTTGTCTTTATAGGCGTGTGGTATCGGATATGTTTTGCATTTGAATGGCCTATCTTCCATCACTTGGAGCTTATGTAAATAACCCTTGGCTACCCCTGATTTTTCATTCACCAAGTCACCATATTGCCCTAACAAATGCTCTACTCTTGTGAGGAATTTACCATCTACATCTAACACCTCCCCTTTATTAACATCTCGATATTATTAATTCTGCCTTTATAGAAGCATGTCTCCAGCTGTAAACATTGATTTGCCTGACATTCTTTTTCCCTACTAATATTATTAATTTTCAAAACTGGCCTAACATCATCATTTATTAACGAACCTCTCTGCCATGGAAAAATCTCCTCTCCAATTATTATCCTCCTACAAGTGGCATCAATTATCATTTCTAATTTTTCTATCAGATCAATGCCGATAATACACCCCATTGATAAACCTTTGATAACCAACAAATTTTCTTGCACTATTACTTTACCAATTTTAATGTCAGCCATAATACTGCGATTGGCTTGTGCAAATTTTTTGTTATTAGCAGTGACTAATTGCACTTGCTTCGTACTAACTACCAAATTTTTAAAATTTCTCACATTACTTTCAACGAGCTCCGAAGAAATCAGAGACAGTTCCGACCCTGTGTCCACTAAACTAATAAAATTGACGTTGTTTACGTTTATGGTTATAAACGGTAAACTGGACTTCCCTTCAGCTTCCGAATGCTGATCTTCGTCATTTAGGATGAATTCCCTAGGGTGCTGATAGGAATTCACCCGCAACGCAACTGAACTGTCTTTCACTGAAAATCCTCACTTCCCGCAACAGCAGTAGCCGCAACGTCATGTGTGACAGTAACATTGTTCACACGAACTTCCCCTCTGTCATTGCCTGAATTAGCGTTTCCCGGTGGCCTATTAAATTGTGGTCGCGCGTCTGACCTACGCATACTACCTATTATCGCGGTTAGGTTCACCCTGTCGCTCGTTACTATTTCGACTCCTCCAATTTTGGAATCCCCCACGATTACCTACAGCGTTACCTCCACGTCCATTGTGAGAATTATCACGATTTTGCCGGTTCTCATTATCTCGGATATACGGAGTTCCGCGATGATCACCGCCGTTCGGTCGTGAACCACCCCTAAACGTGCCACCATTGAATCTACCCTCGTTATCACGATTCTGTTGGCCTTCCTCATTTCTCTCAGGATAATTCCATACCCTGGCCCCGAAATTCTCCCCTTTCGCTACATTAGGTTTCCCCGTGCCATCCAACCTTCTCAAAACTACACTCAAACCTATCGTGGTGACATCTCTTATAGCAACAATATTAAGCAGATCTTGTTCAAAATGTCTTGACAAGCACCTTACGATCTCGCTTTCAAGATATGGCGGATCTAATTATAAAGCTGCATTAATTATGCTCTCAGCATACTCATTTAAACTACCATGACCCGGATATCTACCTGACATGAGTGTTTTACGCACACACCATTGCATGTCTTGATCCCAATACCTGTTCAGAAACATTGTGCTGAAAATTATGGAACCGGTCCTGTATGATCCCATACCATTCTTCCGCGTTCCCTCTCATCATCGAGTTAAGAGCACTCTTTAACTGATCTATCCCAAGGTTTTCGACTGCTACCTTGGCATGTTTCAAAAATTGTCTAGGGTTAGTTCCCTTTTGACCCTGCCCATAAAACCTGAGTTTCATGTCTTTGCTAATTATCGCAGACACCTCCTGCATCGACCTGTTCATGCTGTAATTACCCCGATCATACACAAATGTTTGATTGCCTACACTTGATTCTAAAGTTTGCATGCCAGATTTCACCTCCTCTAGCTTTTCAGTTATGCCATGAACCCTTGCATCTACCGTTTGTTTTAAAATTTCTATTTCCGATTTTTGTGTAATCACATTTTGACCTAATCCTATAATTTCATCTTTATTTTTATTTACACATTCGTTAACTTTATTATTTTGTACAAAACACCTTTGTACATCTTTTTTGACAATCTCTAACTCTCCCAATTTTTGACATACCTGTGACTCTGGATCAATAGTCACGTCTAAAGCTGCTTTATTTACTTTTTCCATAATTTCAATCTCCCTTTCTTGCAATAATTGCGTTAATTCATCATTATATTTGAGAATGCTTTCCTTTACGTTGGCTTTCGTAGCCCCGTCTTTACGTAAAGTCTCTAGATCAAATTCTACCCCTTCAGTACGTACGATCGCACTTGTTAAGCCTTCTCGTTCCTCCCTATTATCATTTTCAAATTTTATGCTCAAATCCTAGATTTTTTTATCTAAAAGATCCCTGGTTTCCTTTACTATTTTACCTCTTCAATACTATTTAAAACCCTATTTAGACCCTCTTCATTTCTTTTAAAGGTCTAAAGACCTCTTTATTTTCTATGGACATATCGCTCATTTTCCCTTCTATTTTATCTATTTTTCCGTCTAAATTATCTAAAGCCTTATTTAAAACCTCCCTTGTTTATTTATTTTCTTCCTTCATTTGTTTCATAAAACTTTTTAATAATGACATCATTATATCATCCCTGTTCTCTTTATCCACAGGTAGTTCTACCATTCCCTTGTTTATCACCTCCGTTATCTTATTATCCCCCATTTCTATGGTACCCCTTCGCGTACTAGTCAATAACGGTGAGTCGATTACAACCCCAGTATTAAGCTCTCCCTGCAATTCTTCTACTACACCGTGCCCATCGTGCACCGCCTCCGTACTTATAGCCATGGCCTCATATTGTTGTTCGTTTGCCATTTTATTTTTATTTTGTTAATTTTACCTTTTTACAATTAACCCTTTAAATTTGCCCTTTAGTTGGGCGCCAAAAATTCTTTTTGGCTGCCACACAAAGCCGTACTACCCCTAATTGATCTCTCTTACCCCCAATTGACCCTTAAATTTGCCCTTCAATTGGGCGCCAAAAATTCTTGTTGTGATCTATAGCTCAAATCTGCTTCCTAAATGATTCGGTAACAAAATCTCGCCCAATGTAGACCACTCGAACAAAATAAGCCCCGAATAGCCTTAAGTCGATTCACACTTACGGAAACTACTAATCTGCAGTTTGTGGATTCAATGGAGTCAATCAAAAGATCAGATAAATTAGAAGGCAATTTATTAACTTGAATCAAAAATAGTCTTGGAGCAATTCTAGACTTTATCGACACAATTGTCGAGCGATATGTAAGATTGTGTAAAATGGACAGCATCAAATAAAGTGTATTATTTAAGTTTAACATATAAGCTATACTTTTATGTGACGCTGCTTATATGTAATTTATGTGTGAACAATATAAAATTTTATAAAAATGGTGTATTTAATAACAAAGTTTTTCCACTTACTCTTTACAAAATTTCGGTGGTTGGCGAAAAATACAGAAACATCCTGTACTCGAAATTAAACGTATGTCGCTGATCCACACATGTGTCAAGATGGCTTCCTGAGTTGATAAGTAGCAGCTACTAACACCTGTTGATACCAAACATCTGCTTTTCCAACCAAAATTGAGTGAAATTACGTGTGAAACTTTTCCAGTGTTGTGTTTTAAACCACGAGTGCCAGTTGAAATAGAATTTTCAAGTTTCCTTACCAAACGGAAACGATCACACCTGGTATCCAATTTAACCTCAAATTTTACAATGTGGGATTTGTAATCGTCGAAAATATTGGTCATCCAATCCGTAACGCAATGTAAAGTTGATTTGTTGGTCTCACAAATCATGAATTTAATGTTCTCGTCGATATTTCTGGTATGATAATACACAGAAATCAAAAATTTTCAATAAGGTCGAAAATCGTTCGTGACCACAAAAAAGCAAGTAAAATGACTATTTTACCAATAATTCGAACCAAAAAAAAACACTCGCGTTCACTTCCTACGGCTTGTATAATTGCTTTTGTGCTCCAAAAGCTCTCAAAATGGTCTTTTTGAGAAAAATTGCGAAAGCTTTCGCAATTCTCGAAACGGACTCTAAGAAGGTCGACCAAAGACTCTTGCTCGTCGAACGGCTTATCCCTTTCTTGCTGTACAGTTCAACCTACCACCATAATAAACAATTTTTTGCAACAAAAATCGTAAGTTTCCGGTTTAAATACCGCCATCCATTCGAAATCACAATGTTTACATTTTTCAGGTAAAATTTCACTTTTATGGACGAAACTTAACAAGTGCGCATCAAATACACCAAACTTTTATGAAATAGTAAAACTGTTTTGTTTTGTGTGTTTATAGTGACAAATTTATCGCATTTATCTTTAAAAATTGCTCCTGAGATTTATGTCGTATAAATCGACAAACTACTTTTTAATCAAATCAACCAAGATCATCACCGTATCCATTTGATTGACTTTACCACATCTCAGTATATTGACTACAATATGTTAAGATAAAAAAGATAAATAGTTCTAAATACCTGGGAGCTGGATCTAAGGTGTTTCTTGCAAATGCCCAGATGTGACTGAACAAGAAACTTGTTGAAACTTGTCTACCTGGTATGTATGCCACAAATATCTCCGTGTGAGGCATTTCAGCCTCTGACACGATCTTCAGTGTAGCACCTTCCCAAGGTTTGAGTTCGGCCTTAGGCCCTTTACCCATTCTGCTGTGGCTGCATTGGTACACGTAATACCAAGCCACCCTGGTCTTTTATGAATCTGGTGAAAAGTCGGCTTTATAGCAGCCAGTTTTCTTTTTTCCATGATTTTATACAAATTGCTTCTTGAATGGTTTCTAGTTGTTCCATAAGTCAGGAGCTCTTTTGAATATAAGGAATGTATAATTCCTATTTGTACTCCGGTTAGAGTCTGGCTAAAAGTCGGCTTCGCAACCGTGCCGCAGCCATGCCTTTCTCAGTTCTTGCCCGTTTTTGTCACGGGACTTTGGGAGTATTGCCATCGGATTGGTTTCTCTTGGCAGCTTTGGTAGGATGATATCTTTCAAGGGCCAGCTTTCTGGCTTTATCAGCCGGACGACCCTTTTAAATGAAGTAATTCATTCGTTTGCGAGCAGTTCCACTAAGCCTGACCCTGTTATCCTTCAGTTGAAGGTTTTGTAGGGCCTTATTGACATCTTCGTCGCTTCTTGCGAGGAGTACATCTTCTGCCTTTTGGTCTGAATATTCACCCAGTACCATAGGCTCTACTCTTTCAGCCCGTTGGTTTGGATTATCATCCAGTATCATAGGCTCAGAACCCTTAACATTTCAATCAGAATTTTCATCCTGGACCACAGATTCTTGGGTTAAATCTACGAGTAGATTTAAGCTTTGAGAAGCCTCTGTTGTTGATTCTATTGAGGGAGAGTTTCCCTTTGTGTCCTTCTTCGTCATCTTTTTTAACAGAACTATTTTCGACGCGGGTCATAGTAACCTGAAATATTAAGGTAAATACAAAATAATTTACATAAATAATAAAAAATATACAAAATAACATAATACTCGTAAAAGCAACTTACTTTATTTAAATTATATCGGCGAGTCATTATTTCTTCTCCAATTTCTTCAATCCATACAAGATTACGGAAAATTGATTCCTATTTTTTTTTTATTAACATCCATGAATATTATCTGTCCCGATGGGAATCGTATGTGGTATGTGCTACTTAAGGATGAGATTTCTTCCTTAATAGTTTTGACTTGTAAATCATTGTGAATGGTCTGGTTTGTTATATACCAAGGTGCGTCACAGATGTTGCGCAATATTTTCGACTAGAAGTGTTGGATTTTCAGTATATTTGAGTCACTGGCAGAACCCCACAGCTGGCTGCCATAAGTCCAAATAGGCTTTAGTATGGCTTTGTACAGCAACAGTTTGTTTTCCAATTTTAGTTGTGAATGTCTACCCATAAGCCAATACATCTTTCGATGGATGAGCCCCAGTTGGAGTCGCTTGTACCATATATGTTTGGCCCATGTAAGTCTACTATCTAAATGGATTCCAAGGTATTTGACTTCATCTTTTTGGGGTAGCTGGCTACTGTACAATGTAACACCTGGACATTCCTTCCTGTTAAGAGTGAAAGTAATGTGGACTGACTTACTGTTGTTAACTTTTATTTGCCATAGTTTTAGCCACTGTTCGATTCTGTCCAAGTGTATTTGGAGGAAGTGTGAAGCCATCTGTGGGTCTCTGTGTTTATAGCAGTGTCGTCCGCGAAGGTAGCAATCTCTGTGTTAGCGGTTGTAGGCAGATCATTCGTAAACAACAGGTACAACATCGGACCAAGGACACTTCCCTGGGGAACACCAGACTGGGTTGGTACGAGGTCAGTTTGATTCTGGCCATGTTTTACAAAGAAATGTCTATCGGTCAGATATGACATAAGTATTCTGCAGTATGGGTGTGGAAGGTTTACTTTAATCTTGTATATGAGCCCTTGGTACCAAACTCTGTCGAATGCTTGTGAGACGTCCAAAAACGCAGCGGTGCAGTATCGTTTGCATTTTAAGTGTTTTTTTATTTTTCATGCAACGCGATGAACTTGTTCCACTGTTGCATGTTGCTGGCGAAATCCAAATTGATGGTTCGGCACCAGGTTTCTTTCTTCAAGAATAGGTTTAAGGTTTTTTAGCAGTAGCTTCTCAAAAACCTTTGAGAGAATGGGCAAGAGGCTGATTGGACGGTACGATGAAGCTTCTGATGAATTCTTAACAGGTTTTTGAATCATTATTGCCTGTGCCACCTTCCACTGTGTGGGGAAGTATTCGAGTCTAATCATAGCATTAAAGAGTATAGTAATCATCTTAATGCTCACTGTGGGTAGGTTTTTCAGAATTTGGCCAGTAATCAAATCGTATTCCGGAGCCTTTCTCGAGTGTAGACTGTGCGTTATAACTGCTTTGATTTCAGAGGATTTCAGACGTTTTATTGTCAAGTCCATCTGGTATGGAGCGTTGAGTATCTGATGTATTGAGTGCTCTGAAGTTGAGGATACCTCCGAAGAAAAGGGTTTGAATAGTCCGCCAAGGTGGTCAGCAAATGTATTAGCTTTCTCTTGCTCGCTCCGGGTCCAGTCACCGTTTACTTTTCTAATCGGGGGGTTAATTTTCTGTGGTTGTTTAATCTTACGCATGACCTTCCACAAAGAGTAGTCTGTTGATTGTGTTGGTGTGAGATTTTCTAGGAAGGATTTAATGCCTTGATTTTTGTGTTCATCCAGCAAATCTTTAAGTTCTTTAATAGCCCGATTTAGGTTAGCCTTGTCGACCGGTGCTCGGGTGGATTGCCATCATTTTCTGAGTTTTCTTTTTTCTATTAGCTTCATTCTTATGTTATTTGGGATGTATCCAGGTTTAGATGTGGCTTGTCTTTCTGGAGTAGCACGCCATGCAGCCTGTTGAATTGATTTAATAAAGTTTTCAGTTACATCCATCGACTTCTTGCTCTGATTTTAATGGGACGTTTAGATTTAGTAGGTTAGTAAGAATTGTTACGAATTCTTCCCAATTGGTACTTTTGTTTGCCAGTGTGGGTGGTTTGTTTTGCGTATACACTTGCGACTCTAGCGACACCAGAAGCGGGGTGTGATCAGACGAAAGATCTAGACATGAATCGATTTTTAAGTAGTTGCGCGAAATCCCCTTTGTTATACATAATGTCAATGACGTCAGGAATTTTGGATCTGTCAGAAGGCCAGTATGTTGGTTGCCCAGTTGATAATTGCTGCAGATTTGCACTCTGCATGGCCTGGTATAATTGTCTTCACGTGGTGTTATTAGTCTGGAGCCCCAGTGGAGCGACCGAGAGTGCTAAAGTATGTTTCGAATTGTATCTTTTTGATAGACAGATTTGGTGAACAATATACTGCCGAGAATACGACTTTGCCTTGCCAATCTTCAACTTCCACAGATGTAGCTTATAAATGGAGTAATTAGGGATTTTAATGTAGCTTTTTTTTTGTCATGTGGGACTCTGAAATGAGCATAATGTCCAAGTTGTGCTCTATAAGAAAAGTTTTTACTTCTTGGCTATGATTAACCAAGCCATTGGCATTCCAGACGGATATTTTCAGTTTTGGTACTGCCATCACAACATTTTTGTGACCAGGGCAGTGAGGAATCTATCATCTTGTCCATTTTCTCCATCATCTTGGTCAGCATGTTTTCCAGATTGTTACATATCTGTTGTGGATCAGAGATTGCATTGATAAAATGTCTTGGTTGGCCATTGGCTGTTTGTACTGGTTGTGCACTACCGCCTGCCATTTGGGCGAAGGAGATTCCAGGTTGGAGGGTAAATCTGTTGGTATTGGGTTGTGGTACCCTTTCACTTAGTGAAGGATACATTTTCTTTTATAGGGTCTTATACACTAAGCAGCCTCTAAAATTCTCCACAATTGACGTATCCATCACTTCTCTTGGGCAGTCCTGTGTGGCATGGTCTTCCGTGCATTTGACGCACCTTGGGCTTCTGTGGCAGTACTACCTGGTGTGTCCAAAGCGCTGGCATCTAATACATTGTGGAACCTCTTGTTTGGGATGAGGGGTTCTACTTTTATGACGGTGTTTAATATCCTGGAGATATTATAAATGTCTTTATTATTTGAGTTACTGGCTAGTTCTATATTGAATAAGGTGAGATTTCTATTTGTTTGTCATAGCAACCTGAAATATTAAGGTAAATACAATATAATTTACATAATAAAAAATATACAAAATAACATAATAAAAGCAACTTACTTTATTTAAATTATATCGGCGGGTCATTATTTCTTCTCTAATTTCTTCAATCCATACTAGATTACGGAAAAAATCTACGTAATGTGAGATTGGAATATTATCCGGTTAAAAGTGAAGTAAAGATTCAATTCTTAACTCGAAGAAGTCCTTATATATTTTAAAAGATATTCCATCCCCTGAAATTCACTTTAAATTTGTACAAAAAAGATGCCTTTGCAGTTCCTTGACTTTGAGGTTTCGAGAGTTTCCTGATTATTTCACTTTTTTCAACAGAAGAAATATCATCCACCAATGGAAAAACGTAAATGTGTTTGAATTATTGTTTCTCCTAAGAAACTTTATTTCATAGTCGTTGCTATTTTTCTGAATCACTTCGCCAATATAGTACCGTTCTGTACTTTTTGTGGTAAATTTGGCTATTACAAAGTCTCCTGCCGATACTAAAACTTTGTCTTCCAAAGATAAAGGAAACTCATCTACTGAATGAGTCACTCTCACTTTCAGATGTATCACTTACCTTCTCATCAAATGCCTTTCTTTTTGCAGACTTTGACGACTTTAAACTTTGAATTTAAACTTTTTTTTCTTCATTTTGTTTTATAATGTAATGCAAGTTTTCTTTTTACACTTTTCTTAGCCTTTAGCAATCTCTCACTTTTCTGACCCATTCCTCCCTTTGGTGCCAAAACACAAAAAGGTGGTTGGAATTCTTCTGCGTGTTAAGTCTAAGGGTTTGTGTCGTTTCAGTCTTCGCGTTTGATCACTTTCATTCAACAGACTCACTGCTAAACTGTTTGGATGTACACTTAAACCTTCCTTGGTATTTCACAGAATCTGTCTATTTCATTTTTCACTCCTAAATCATTGCGGATAACTTCATTTGGAACATACCACGGAGAATTAACGATAAGCCTAAGTACTTTGAATTGGAAGAGTTGTATAATCTAAATATTTGAGTTGCTTGCTATGCCCCACAGTTATATCCCGTTTGACGAGACCGGCTTTAATGTGGCATTGTGCAGTAGAACTTTGTTTTCTAATGCCAGTTTTGAACCACATCCTAATAACCAATACATATTTCTAAGTTTTAACCCAGCGCCGTTTGCGCCAGCACCTGTTTGATTTTTTCCCAAGTATGTCACAGGACAGCCTCAGGTAAATTTCGTGCGCCAAATTACTCAGACAGCACCTGCAGTCTGCAGTAGACTTGCTTCATTACTGCTACATGAGCAGGTCCTGCACGAGTCTTCACTGACTGCCAGGAAATTGTCAGGAATTTCTCAGGTTAAAATGTTACTTGGGTTATCTAATCTAAGATAAGAATAAATTGTGCACACATACATATACACAAACTTTCGGAAATATATATTAGAAGAAGATTAATAAATTGTGATTACGACAAATGTGTCCACATCTTCTTATATCTTCAAAAAATGAAACAAAACTTTTGTTAGATGTTACGTTAATTTTCTAATTTAATTATTACGGGCATAGTTGAATTATTATCATTGGAGAGGACAAACAGTCATAGAAGATTGATTATTAACTTTTTATTATGTTATAAAATAATATCAAAGCACTAAAAATTTAATAGTTTTGCATGTAGCTCATCATTGGCACCGCCGGCGTCGAGGCAATCGCTTCCCAGTTTATATCGGATTTTCGGGTTCACCAAAATTCTCCATCATCACTATCGCGATTATACATAATCAGTCATATATATATATGAGCATATTAATACTCATCGCCGAAAATCATATATTCTTCTTCTTCTCCATCTTCTTCTTTCTCTTCTTCTACTATGCCATTTGGTACAAAATTAAGCATGCCAGCTGGTATATTATTAGTTACTGGTATATTATTATTTACAATTTCTTTCCTTTCGATTAATTCTCCACTAACCACGTTGGTAAGAAATATTTTACTCACCGTTAGTCTATCTAACGGGCAGGTCCTGTTGTTCTTCGTCCATTCTTCTAAACAGAAACCACAAAATCTGAGGGCGCAACAGTCAGTTGTACCCACAATATTCCGTTGAAATGTTGTAGAAAGACAAATGCAACACACCGGTTCTTCTCCGCTGTTAGATGAATTCATTGTTGTGTTATTTTTCGTGTTCTCCATTATGAAAATATAACCTAATCTTTAATTCGCTGTAATTTGAGTAATTACTATTGTGCTGTAACAAAAGTATTTAGTAAATTTGCTTTGCTTGGCGTAAACACTCACCTGTTCTCTAAGGCTGAAGATGCGAGTAAGTACTCCCTTGAGAATGACAATTGAATTGCTGCGTCAAAGACGTTGAATTCCGTTGAACACCAAGCTAAAGCTAAAAATTTTTATAGTCGTCTTCCTATTATTATTAAACACATCCGAACAGGATTGTGGGACGTGTGGGAGCACAAGGATTAATAATTTCCATTAGAATAATTATAATAAAGGACGTCTATAGTGGAAACATATTAGTAAAATGAATTAAAAAACTTACTATTTAAATCAAAAATATCTATGGCCCCCGTCTTGCAACCCAAAGCCACTATTCCATGCCTATGTGGACAAGCAGAGACGCGGGTCAAGTAGTCGCTCACTTGTAATTGAGATTCAGTTGTTTCATTGGTACGTATGTTCCACAAAATTATGAATCCAGACTCATCGAAACTCACGACTATATCGCTCCCAAAAAATATTGCATCAATAAGCTGGGATCTGCAATGAACCTTCAAAAAGAAGATAGTCAAGTTTTCGACCAATAACGTAATTTATCTTGTCCTTATCATGAGAACCCTTTATTGTCCATGGATTGAAGTTGAAATCATAAAAGGTCACGTATCCCTCGTCATAGGTAGTTACGACTAAGCAACGACAAGCAACTTCGACATTATCGGCAAAAGACTGATCGGTCTATATGAAGTGGTCTCTTGGTGCGGTTTACCAGGTTTAGGTAACATAATTATCTCCGCCACCCTCCATTGTGCTGGGAAAGCATTTAAGCGAAGAGCAGCATTAAATATATATGTGAGTAGTCTCATGCCCTTTTCGGTAGCTCTTTTATAACCTTTCCAGTGATGAGATCATATCCTGGCGTCTTTTTGGGATTTAAGTGGGATTTAACAACTTCTTTTAACTTAAATAATTTGTTTATTATAATCTTGCAGCGTGACTCCTCTGTTTCTTCAACGTTGCTCATCTCGACATCTGCTTGATCCGGTGGAAAGGGTTGAAAGACACTTGTCAGATGTTCAGCGAAAATTTCCGCTTTTTCCTGGTCGCTTCTTGCCCATTTGCCATCTGTCCTAATCGGCGGTACAAAAGTTGTTGGCCGCTGCAACCTCCTGACAGCTTTCCATAGTGAGTAATCTGTCGCTTGACAAATTTTCTAGATAATTTTGGATGGATTTATTTTTTTGGTCGTTTAGAAGATGTTTAAGTTTTTCAGTTAATTGATTTAATTTAGTTTTATCACTTGGATGTTTAGTGATTTGCCATCTATTTCTAAACTTCCGTTTTTCTGCGATAGCTTCCTTTATTTTGGGAGGACATTTCACTTCGTTTGTAGAGGTATGTGTTGGAGTTGACAGCCAGGCAGCATTTTGGATAATAGTTGTCAAGCTTTCCACTGCTACAAACAGATCCATTTTCGATTTTAGTGGCATTTCCAGGTCTATGTTTTCATTTACCAAGGATTTATAGGAATCCCAATCCGTATACTTGTTGCACAATGATGGTGGTTTAATTTTGCTTGCAACATTAGATGTAAGTTCAATCAAGACTGGTGAATGATCCGACGAAAGGTCCAAACAAGGGGTCATCTCCAGGTAGCTTCTTGCAATCCCTTTTGTAATGCACATGTCTAATACGTCTGGATTTTTATTTCTATCCGTAGGCCAGTATGTCGGGTGCCCTGTTGACAAATAGTTAAGGTTAATTTTTGGTAGTGTTTTAAAAAGTACTCTTCCTCGGGGATTTCCTAATCTGGAACCCCATTGTTGATGTTTTGCGTTAAAATCTCCTAGGCAATGAATCTGTTACCAAGTGTTCTATAATACAGGTTAAATACCTAAAATATTTAATTACTGGTTGACCAGTAAGCAAATTAAAGCAGAAATTAACATTCCAATCGTTCAAAACGGGCATCAATCATAATCCTATAATCAAGGAAAAATTTATTTATTACCAAATTAACACTTTATGGAGTTCACAGAGTGTCAAAAACGTGCTACTTACTCGGCTAAACCCTTTCCTTTGCTGGATTTAAATAATCAATAATTTTTTTTCATAGTAATTTTTTTTTCAAATTTTTTTCCTATCTATCAAGAAATACTCCGGCCGAAGCCGGATTCAATTTCAACGATCATTTTATTATAAACATTTCGTTCAGGATAAGTCATGCCTGAAACAACGGCTTTTAGTCATCCTACCGTTGTAGAACAAGCAGCTTCGTTTACTGGAGTTGCTTGATTTTGGACTACGAATCGATTGCAAACTTGTGGAAGATGCGCATAAAATTGGTTAGAAGCTCTGTTAAAACGAAGCTCTGGTACAACAAATTGTGGAAGGAAATATCAATTTCTCATTTCGAGTTGCATGCGAACATGTCTGGCACTTATATCTTGTCGGTCCTATTTACTTAAAGAGAGCGACACATACAAAATTTGATTATTCCAATTTTTACCATTCATCTCACGAATTGCTAATTTTGCTTCTGCTTGCGTAGAGTAACAAACAAAACCAATTCCTCGGCTCACATCAAATTCGTCTTTCATTAGTTTGGCAGACTCACACATTTGGCATGACCACACCACACCGGTACAAATAGGGTTGCCACCTTTTTTTTTGTAGTTAAAGTACATTGGTTATTATAGGTAAGAAAAAAAAAGTACATAGTATCAAAATAAAGTACAATTTATTTTTCTTTATTATTATGTTTAAAAACATATTTTTTATTACTTTTTGCAGTTTGTATCAAATTAGTATAAAGTGACCACATTGCCATTGAGACAAAGTGGGACCAAAAAAAAAAAGTTCGCCGCAGGCGAAAATTTTTTTAAAGGGGGCGTGGTAAACGGTTTTTTTTTTTTAGTAAAACTAAAAAATAATAAGGTAATTTGGAATTTTTGACAAAAATACAGGGGAAATGCAGATATTTTCTAAAAAGCGGGACATTTTGCGACATCTGCGACATCGATTCAGCACTAATAGAAAAATTTCGTTTAACGAAAAGATACAAAATCCCTAAGAAATCAAATCATGCGAAATAAAGTATTTTCGTGTACTTTATTGTTCTCATAAAGTATAGAGTACAATTACCTGAAATAACGTACAATACTTTATTATAAAGTACGGGTGGCAACCCTAGGTACAAAGTACAACTTGGTACTCCTGGATCAGTTCTTTAGCGGAAATTTCTTTCCCGACGTTGATATTAGTCTTAATATTTTTTTTTTTGTAACTTTGGTTTCTGATTTTGGCTGCTATCAAGTTGAGTTTTCGTTTTACGACGGTTTTGCTTAATTTCATTGTGGGAATACCATTCTGGAGTAAGCCGCCTACGCGGTCGTTCCGTTCAAATACTGTGACCAAGTGACTGCCTTTGTTTAGTTGTTCTAAGATTATAAAATTATACTACACAATCCTTAACTGCTTGCAAAAGTGTTTCATATCCATTATTTTGAAGATTGTCATTTAACTTGTTTAATTGGGAAACATAAATTGTTGGCACACCCTTTTAACCACCCGCTTGTACATTAGCCAAGATTTCACCTTCGTTCTGCGTATAGTAATTGTTACTTTTGCACGTATCCCTAAACATTTTGTATTGTCTCCCCATGGCCTTCTTTTGTACTTCCCCTTCATGAAGTTTGACTTCAGTAATTGCATTTTTGGCTGCTTCCAATTCTTCTCTTCCAGTTGTTGCTTCCCTGACTAACCTTTTTTTCTCATCCTTTTTAACCTAAGCACCAGCGCCCGTCTTCTTTTCTTTATCTTGTTTAAACTTAAGTATTCTTAAATCACTGAGGTATCCTCAAACTGTCTTTATACGTCAAGTATCATTATCACCGAACTGAGGCTCCGTCTGATGGAAGTAAATTATCGAATTTTGGATTCACTGAATCATATGCACTTCGTTTTTCGTTTAGCGAAAAAAGATTTCATACACCATCGTGATGCACATGAAGTTCTTCATCTGATTTAATCTTTTCAAGAGGTTCTATCTGAGGTCCTCATCCACATCGTCGTAAAAGATAACTTTTTTGTGTTCTGCCACAGTTTCTTTTGGTTCCTCTATTTTATGCACTACCACTTTGTGAGGTATAAATGAGACTTGAGGTTTTCTATCAGTTAACGTAAAATCAATATAAAGCCGAACGGCAACGGTCTTACATAGGTTATTCCGTTTTCCAGTTCTTCTTTCGCAGCTGTTGCTTTCCTGAAAATAACCTTTTTCCTCATCCTTTTTAGCCTAAGCAGTAGCCTGCCTTCATTTCTTTATCTACTTGTTTAAACTTGAGTATTCTTGGATGTCATTAACTAAATTACGTATACGAATAATTTCTTATTTCCTTTTGGTTGACGTTCACAATTTCTAATTTTTCGCATTCGCGCTTCACATAACGATCTTAAAATTAGCTTTATCATCTTTGTCTTCGTATGAATTTTCTCGTCACGATAAAAAATCATACCAAAATGCTTAGATCTTATCGCGGGTTCAGTACTAGAACTGGATAACTCGATTTTTGGCACTTTTGAGTTATCTACGTCAGGTAAGTGCCTATGGTATGATCCATCAACTGCTAAAGTTAGGTAACTGTACGATGCCCTCTTCCCCATATAACAGGGTGTTCTATTAAAAAACTCGCATTTAGTTAGTGCTCAAACTAGACTTACAATTTAATTAATTAATCATTATCATTATTTCTAATTTCCATGAAACTAATTATTTTTACTCCATCATATCCGTCTTCATAAGGTATAGTAAAAAAATTCGAATTAAAACGCATTATTTTAAAGGAAACAACGAAAATATCCTGCAAAAATTTATGCCTATATCTATCTATTTATGCCAATATCTCAAAACTACCAATTTCGAGTTATCTAGTTCTAGTACTGAACCCACGATATATACTTAGGTTAGATAGGACATAGGACAACCCATTTGTTGTGATGCAAAGAAAATGCGACAAAGTTTGTTTTCCTTTTATAGTGTATCGCAGGTTGCATACCCTCCAGTGCAACATGACATTTCAATCCTTTCAACCAGCGTAGCAAACAAGTAATTTAACAAAAAAATTAAAGATTTTATTAATATTTAAATAAAAATTAATAAATTACAAACTTTATAGATATTTATTAAGGTGGCCGATATCTTTAGGGATTATCTACTTAACTAAAATTTATGTAACAACGATTACAATTAAATAATTCTATTGCTACAGATACTAAAATTTTATAGGTTGTTCCATTAAACAAAGAGTAGTACTATTATTATTTATCTGTGATGGCAGTCATGTTTGTGACTTTGTTTTGAGTAAAAATTTACAATTTACAATAAAAATATCATCAACGTGTATATTTAGTTGCAGCCGTTGTAGGGGCTAACCAAAAGGAAAACAAACCCCACCACAAAATTTTGTGCATCACAACAAACCGTCTCAGGTATACGGCATGTCCTATCTAGTAATAGATGATCGAAGCCAAAATGTATGAAATTCCTCAACCTGTCTTTATACGTAAAGTATCGTTATCACCGAACTGAGTACCGGTTTCCTTTCGGACGAACGACTATTAAGACCAAAGTAATAATCGAAAGTTTTGTAAAAACCTTTTTTACCGGCAGCGTCTAATGGAAGTAAATTATCGAATTTGGGATTCACTAAATCATAATGCTCTTCGTTTTTTCGTTTTGCTTAAGATTTCATACGCCATCGTGATGCACATGAAGCAATCTTTTTGAAATTGATTTGAACGGCAACGATTTTACATTGGTTATTCCGTTTTCTTGGTTGCTTTTTCCTAATTTTTTCTAAACTTCATCTACACGTACGTACCTATGCTTTGTGGCGTTTCTAAAACTCTGCGCTCACAAAATCCAATTTATCAAACCTTTCGACCTTACCTGCACTCCTGGGTCTCTAAAGCGGCGCTACGGCTCAGCTCAGTGTAGAACACTTTGTGGGGGGGGGGGGGTTGCAAGCCGAGGAGATCCTCGACTCTATCAAAAAACCTACACAAAGAAAATTTAAAGGCGCAACGTGCTTATCGCCGCTTATCAGTTGTTGGTGAGGCCTGAAAGCACGAAAGTAAAGAAATAAAACTCCAGGGCACAAGTAGATGGTTTTAATAAATTGAAACGACGGTATGGTCAAACCAATACAATTATACTCCACAGTAATCTTTGTCAGGCACAGCTGATAATAATTAAGTACCGCGTCAGATCTGATTCGGCGTACAAAAATCATACAATCGGAACTTTCGCTCCGATTTTCTCAAACAAGATGTAATATTAGGAAGATAGTAAATCTTCTTATCTTCTTCGCCGAAAAATCGCCCGCGTACTCAAGTGCACTAATTATGACGTACCGAAACTCTCGAAGCATTTCGCTTCGTACATACAGAAATAAATATGAAAATGCAACGCTCACCCATTTCAAATCGATGCGCCTCTATATTGTTGCTGCTTTGCTGAACGCAGCCAACGGCAATAAATGAATGCTTCCTACAGAAGACAGCAAGGTGGAAGTTACAGGTGTCGATGGATCTCGCAAATCTTGTTTCTACAACCTGGATGTTACTGGCGTTGTAGGTGGTAATGATGTTAAAACAACGAAGGGGAGACATCCAGGGTCACACTCGGACTAATTACAGGTGTTCGTAAATAAAATTGTGTGGTTGATAAAATATACTCGAGCGTGATATTCATATACTGTTGAATACTTAAATCGCAATAGCAGCCTCGAATCTAACGGTTTGGAACCCACACCAGGTGGAAATCACATAGAGCGTCCATAAACATTTGACGGCCCTTGGTGAACAATAATCGATACGATTGTGAAATCCGAAAACCGGAGTTAAATTGGTACGTTAATTTAACTTATCAATCGATATTGTCGTGAATAATTTCAACACCCAAAATTATTATAATTATTACCAAATTAAAAATAAGATTAAAGTCGTAATGGGTTGAAATTATTCACATGAAACATTGAACCCCAGGTTGGTTGAACTTTCAACGGCTTCCGTAGGAAGTTCAATCAACTACAGTGCAATTTATAAAATGCAATAATGCAATTAAAAGCAAACAAACCGTGGCGTGACCGGATCCACGCATCAATCGATTGATGAGGGATAGTTATCGGCAGTGAGAGTGCTAGCGAGTGCCGTATCGTGGTGTCAAGGGTCGGTTCGTTAGCAAGCTTACTAGTGATCGCTATCCTTCCATCCAGTCGTCATTCAAAATAAGAAGATGATCTTATTAATGTAAGTAATTTTTATATATTTGTTAAACTGAAACATATTGGGAAAATTAGTAAATAAATGTATGAAATGAATAAACCGGGTGTTATTTGACTAAATGAGAAAGCTACCCCCCACAACAACCAACATGGAACAGTTTTGGTAATTATAGGTACCAAGTATTAGGGCCCTAGAGCAACAACGGCCTTAAATACGACAATATCGACCGCTAAATTCGCACTTTTCCAAAATTACCAAATATTTGACAAATTTGGCTAAATTCCACTCGCGCCAAATTTGAACGTTACATTCCCTCCCTTTCCTGGAGAGATTTTCATGGAAAATTTCTTATTCTATAGTCTAATAAACTTTCTACTAAATATACAAAAATTATCTACAATAAAACATATGGACAAAACACCATTAAAATTTTGCGTTTACGCAATCGCCGGAATCCAACCGGGTATCTAATAACCGAGCTCCTCCATCGACAATCTGTACAGATCCATCCTGCCAGTTTCCGCCATTGCAACAAAATCAAAACAGGTTGCGTTAATGAATACTCGCAAGCAGTTGTAAAAACCGCAACAGTTAAGCTTTACCATACCTAGAGGACGCAGCCTAACGCGCAATGTGAGCATTTCAAATACAAAACACGGATAACACGTATGTACCTGGGCTTAAGAATTTCTACAAGATATTTTCTGCTCCTGACCTTTACTGTGGGTATCAATGACTCTAATCGGGTCAATCACCAACTTTTCAAAAAAATCTAAAATGGTGACCCCCGCAAAAACAAAATGGTTTGACCTTCTGGCCCCACGTTTGAACCCGGTGCCCCATATTCGCATCGCATCGTTAGCTGCAAGGCAATGACCGTCTCCTTAAATCACGAGTTTTTCTTCCCATCTGATCGATAGCACGTCCAAGTCCATCACTTTGTTCTTTATTACCCACATTGGCCATATATTCGGAAAGTAAATCTTGCTGAGCTTGACGAACTGCATTGCATTCTGCCACTATTCGTTCTCTTCTTTCATCTCTGGTACAGCTAGAATCTGCCATTAACGCAGCTCCACTGATAATACTCTCCAAACGTTCCTCCAAAGAGGGACGATTGTGCATTTCGTTGTAGGCAAGAGGTTCCATTTGCATATGGTCATCAAAATCATCAAGGGCAGCTGCTAATTCTCCTGGTCCATCGTATGGATTCTGAGAAGGTTGTGGAGTTCGTCCTTGAGCAACATCACTGATGGTGTTCACCGCTTCGCAAACTTTCTTAAGAATGTAATCCCTGTTTGCTTTAGCAGCTGCTAACTCTGGATGACGAACGTAAACTTTAGAAGCCGTTAATAACATAGTGGAATGTTTTTTCAGTACCGCCCTAACAGCAGCCAAATCATCTCTCAATTGAGGATCTTTCAGTTCTTGTTGACGTTTAGCAGCCTGATTCATAAGCTCATTTGCATTTTGACCAAACGCCTTAATATTGTCCAATAATTCTCCTTGACTTGACGCATTACGCAACTTCTTCAAATCATCTTCTACCACTCGTAAAGATTTCAATAGAAGGTGAACATCCACCATGTCAGCCAAAATAAGCAATCGAGTCACAGCAGATAAAAGATTCCTAGCTGCTCTTACCATGTTACCCCGCTTTAGGGATGAACAAGGATCTTCAGAAAATTCCCGTGCAGCAATACTCATAGCATTGCCCGTTTTTCTGACCTCATCGACAGCTGCTAACATCTCCTGAGTAATATCAGGATTTTCGTAAGCAATTTGTTCACCCTTCGCTATAAAATTTTCGGTGGCTTTCTCCACCGTACTAACGAGGGCATTGGCACGTTTCGACTTACCCTTTTTCTTTTTACTAGGTCCTTTGGTATTAACAAGGGTAGTTACTTGAAGCACAAGAGGTTCCAGTGTTTTTTCAACGGACATTGTCCGAATTTCTAAATTTTTAGGATCCCATTTTAAACCAAAATGGTCCGTCATTTTGTAAAATTTTTCTAGTCAGCACTTGAGAAATAACTATGCACTACAACTATTTATCGAAATCAGTTCAATATTGCGATAAAGTCATCGAATAAGCTAAAATTCATCATAGATAACTAAACGGTGATTCATAACAAATAACCTAACCACTCCCACGATCGCACGTTGGGCGCCAAATTGTGGCGTTTCTAAAACTCTGCGCTCACAAAATCCAATTTATCAAACCTTTCGACCTTACCTGCACTCCTGGGTCTCTAAACAAATTTGGCTAAATGCCACTCGCGCCAAATTTGAACGTTACAGCTTTAGCTATTTTATTATATCATTGAAAATTTTCTTGAGATTTGGAGAATACACGTAATGACACGTTGATGTGCACAGGTCAGACCGGCGGGTCCTGACTTTCATGTTTTTAATTTTTACATTGGGCTCCGAAATGCCCAAAACGCAAGCACCTTCTCATGGGGCAGGACAAATTATTCCGGTAAACTCGGGGAAATTGTTAGTTTGCAGTAACCGATTGAGAATATGCTGCCACTGATTCTTAAAAATGAGAATATGCCATTTTGGAATAATGTTGGGCAATGGACATCTCTGCGCATTTAATTGAAAACGGAACGTCACACTCCATCCACCAAGCAGCTTGTACGCGAAAACCCTTTCGAACGTGTTGAAAGTTATAAATTTCATCCCTGTCTTTTAACCTCCTCTCTGCTGGTCTATAAATGCTCTCGTTGATACTTCATAAAACGGTTTTCCTTTTCATTTCCATGTTTTTTACTTTCACTCGACAACGTTTATGTATTCTGTAGAGTTCCGAACAGTTAAATTTCATTTGAGAATATTTTTTACTATTCCTTTGCTATCCGTGGTACCGCATACATCCGTCGGCTCATCCCCTAGAACCCAGTAGATAGGTACATTATTTTGTGTTCATGTTGAAAGTCTGGCCCTCTTTCTAACGGCTGTAAGTATAATTAAATGGTTACAAGCAAGTAATACACAAGCACTATTATTACTACTACTGTTCATTTTAGAGTCGATGATAAGGTAAATTTGCTATTTTCAATATTCCACATTGTCCAGAACCCTTCTGAATTGAAACGTTTTTGACATGGAATAATGTTTATCTGCTAAAAAACGACCGACACTAAATCAACGTATAATCGCATCAATTATGCCTTCTTATTAAACATTAGAATAACATAGAAAACTTTCTCACTCACTTCACCCGGTAACCTTTTTTACCAACTTAAAAAACTCACACCAATCAAGTTTCCAGGGTTACGATTACCAACCTAAAAATCACCTCCCTCAGGATCGACTTTTTCTTTTTAGTCCTGCGATGTTGTTTGCCTTGAGTCGGTTGCTTCAGAAGTCTCCACTGATCGCACTTTTTTTGTCCTATATTTTGCATAAGAATCCCCTCTTGGAGATCCATTTGATGGTTTAACTAAACTTTACGTCACTATTTTATGAACAGTTTCGGTATCCAAAAACATGAACCATGTTTAATACATTAGTCAGTGACTAAAATAGAACCAATCCTGGGATCCGGCCAGCAATGGCGAGTTTTTTGAGTGATAAGCAAAATAGCAGCGAATTACAAAAGCGTGTTTCCAACTTCGAGGATTCCTCTTAAATATTCCACAATAAATTAAACTACAATAATTACACTTTTACTTACGGTTTGAAGTAGACTCAGAATTACTTCTACGATGACGTCCATAACTATTATAATTATATCTGAGGGTTTTAAGCTATGCACCTTTGCTCAAGCATGCCAACCCTCAGATGTTAAATATGGCCAATCCCCGCCCACAATTCGTAATCCGTAACCAAAAAATAAATTGGACAGACTCGAACTGCAGTGCGTTTAATGCTAAAGTCTAAGCTGACCCTTGAACTGCAGTGCAACCTTAAGTATATTGACCGTAATCCTACAATCGAACTGCAGTGAAAAATTCGCCTTTTACATTACCGTTTGTGGCGCTGCCAATTATACGTTCAAAATGGACTTTCAAATTATTCCGTGTGGTGGCGTTAATGTAATTGTAATTAAAATACAAGCTTTTACTATACTTCTCATCGTGTTTTTTAAATTTAAACTATATTTACACAAAATAAAACACCAAATACTCATAAACACATTGGAGATTACATCTTACTATACGTCCAGAATGGAGTTTGAAATTATTCCGTGTGGTGGCGTTTCGTTAAAGTAAAACGCGAATTGACCCTTGTAATACCATAATTAGGTAAATAACTTAATCCAAGTAACCGAAAAAATTAAAGTTGTAGTTTTATAAACAAAACCGGATCAGAGCAAATCTAAAACCTTATTTAACTCTTAACGGTCCCCCCATTAAAAAAATCGTTTCCTAACACTATAATCTATATTCGACCGGTGGATCTCTCTTTCAAAAGTCCCCTTATTCAAAAAATGTTGTTTCCAAACACTAACCCAAGGTCGACCGGTGGATCTCTCTTTAAACGGTCTCCTCGTTTAAAATAAAGTTGTTTCTTAACACTAACCTAAGCTCGACCGCTGAATCTCTTTTTCTGATCCCGGTGCCGAGTCATTCGGTGTCGTGTCCCGATTTTGTGTTATCAAACATATAAAAGACCAGCACGCTCCGCCGCCACCTACTCCACCGTGTCATTTTTTAGGACACAGAACGTATTCTGATTGGTCATTGGTAGTACCAACTTAAAAGTTAAAATCACTTCCCCCTGGGATCGAGTAGCACACCAATCGAGTTTTTAACCTTGGCGAACTGCCCGTCGGTAGATGGGCCTTCTAGCTAGTCAAACATATAAAAGACTAGCACTCTCCGCCTCCAGCGTGTCATTTTTTAGGACACACAACGTATTCTGATTGGTCGTTCGTAGTACCAACTTAAAATCACCTCTCCCTGGGATGGAGTAGCACACCAATCGAGTTTTCAACCTTGTTGAACTGCCCGTCCGTGGATGGGCCTTCCAGCTAGTTTAGTAATAAAATACCAGTTAGTAATATTACCAATCTAAATTTGATACTTTTAAGTTGGTAAGTGACTGTCACTGGCGAATCAAGAAAGCACTTTCAGTTTTTCCTATTTTTTTTATAAACGAAGTAGATAAAATATTTTCTTTTACTAGTCTTTCAAGTTCTGCCTCTACGTTCTTCTGTATTCCAAATTTAATAGGACGTGCTGGAGCATGTATTGGTATGGCGTTTTTTTTTATGTGTAATTTTACCTTGTAGTTTTTTATTTTACCCAATGTTTTGTTAAATAGGTCATTGTTATTTGCTATTAGTGTTTCTAGACGTTTCCTATTGTTTGTTTCATTTCTTGTAACGCTTTTTATCGAATAAACATTTTGTGGAAATGGCATGTTGAATGCTGCACTCCATGATAGTCCAAATAGCATCGGATTAGCATTATCTATGATGATTACTGGTAATTTCTTCGTATAACCATCAAGTGTAACAAAAATTTTTTTTTGACCTCTTGTTTCTAATTTGAATTTTCCATAAGCTTTTAATTTTGGAGCTTTTGTTACTAATGGTTTTCCAATTTTATGCCACATTTTGTAATTTATAATTGAATGTGTAGCACCAGGATCCCAATCCATTGTGCAGTTAATTCCATTTATTTTCACGTTAATTTTTTTACTTCTGTCTTCCTTAAGGGTTGTGTTGAATATGTTTCCACTGCTATCACTTTCACTACCATTTTCTGCATCCTTGTTGGTCATTTTATGTATTTTAGGATAGTTTTGTTTAACATACGTATTTTTTTTAACAATTTTCTGTTGAAATGTCCATCTTGTACTAATTTTGCTTTTCCTGTTTTTATACATAAACTTTCAAAATGTCCCACTGTGTTGCATGCTGTACATGTGTGTTTTGCTGCTTTGCACTCATCGTTGGCATGTGTATTAGCGTTTCCACATCGTTTACATTGTTTGTTATGTATTATCCGCACTCTTTGTTTGTATGTTGTGTTAACCAGTTTTTTTTTATTTGACTACTAATTGTAGCACTTGTGTCTTCATCGTCGTCGGCATAATCTTTCTCAGCTATTTCTCTTGCTTGAGCTATTTCAAAAACATTAAAAAAAGTTATCTCTTCATTAGTTTCCGTTTTTAAATCGGGCCACTTTTGTTTGAGTTCAATTTCTAAACGTTTATGATTTAGTCCTGTTGCAAATCTGTCTCGTAACTGTCTATCAAGCATATCACCTTCGTAACCACAATGTCTTGCAATTTCTTTCAATTTGTTTGCGTAGTTCTCAAATGTTTGACTTTTTTGACGTGTGTAATTCCAAAAATCAGTCAGAGCCTTGAATCTTGTTGTTTTTATTTGAAAAAGGTTTAAGAATTTTTTAGAAATTTCTTTGTATGTTTGTTCCTCAAATTTTGGTGTTAGGTTTGCGAAAGCAATTTTCAATTGTTTGTAAGTCTCAGGTTTTAAACATGTTAGAAATAGTTCACGTTTTGCGTTTAAGTAATTATTATCATCAGGTTTTTTATTTACACCCCACATTCGGCATTGAGCTTCGAAATAATCTAAAAAAGTTTCTGCGGGTACTATTCTGGATTCTGGATTGAGTGTGGAGGGCAAACCAAGGTTTACATGCACTCAGGCCACAAAACCGGGCCCATTATGCTACCTCCGTGTAGCATTTCAAATGCTATTATTTATATTTTGGCGGAAGTCTATGCATCACCCTGTGTGCGTTTCAAACACGCGCACGCGTTTTGAATTTCGAAAATTTATCAAATGTTCATTCTTCGCTTATCTTTATGAAAAGTGCAAGTTTCATTTTACGTTTGTGCAATTTTATGTTTTTAAAAGCCACAAATTGTTAGTTTATTGAAGTGATCTTTTTTTATTTTACCTTCTGTGCTACATTTGTGGGTAAGATTGCATTATTTTCTATCATGAGCGGAAGTTTGACTTTGATAAATTTTAGCTTTTTTTTTTCGTACTACCACGTCAATTTTATGTGACGTTCATTTTTGGTTTCCAATCTTAATTATGGTTTTTTGAGCGGTTCACATGGTGTGCGTCAGTAGCTGATTGATGTCCATCTGGCTGTTTTATCCACCAACCATATGGTTATTTGTATGGATATGGGCCAGCAGTTTGGTTATCTTGTTTCCACCTGTGATAACCTTGATTCCTGTGTCGAACCATCTGTGGCAGCCATTTTTAATGATGTTGGAATTTCGTTTTTGGGTTCACCATTCCTGTATGAGATCAATGGAGAGGGCAGGACTGATCAACATTCGTTTATCCCCAGCTTCACCGCAGTTTTGCATTTTTGATTAAGAAGTGGTGTGATAAGTTTGTCACTTTGGCCGTCTCCTTTGACGATTTATCCGTACTTTTTGGGAAGACGTGCGAGCTCCATTCCAACATTGTGGGATTTTTGTCGCAGCGGTAGCGTGAGCCTATACTACTATTCCATCTCTAGTGGTTAGGACAGCACCAACGACGTAGGATGGCTGGAAAACCATTAATTAGTTTTTTTTTGAAGCGCATTTAAGAGATTTGCTTATCTCAATTATTTACATCGACATTAAGATGCTATACCGTTCGCAGGTGAATTGATTCTTGTTTAATTGTGCAGTTTTTGTTATTTTTAGCTTTACACCCAAAACTCAGTTTAAACGATGAACCATTAATATTCCAGAGGTTCCAAAAGAATTGAGATGTTGAATCGGACGGATTGAGGTGGAAGGGTAAGTTAGAAAGCAATTGCTGTATTTAATTTTACTTGATGATATCTCTTGCGAATGTGTTAATTGCAGTCAATTTTACCAACGTTTTATGTCTGCGTTGGGCAATCTCCTGGATGCGCGGATTATTTTAGTGAGTTGTTTTCAGATAGCAACTCATCTGTATTTTATTTTTTTGATTTGATTGTCCCAGGGTATCCCTTCAGGGTATCTTGGATTTCACTTGCTTTGTAATGTGTTTTGTGTCTCCTATTGGAGTTTTTGGCTGAGTTTTCTTTTTTCTATTAGCTTCATTCTTATGTTATTTGGGATGTATCCAGGTTTAGATGTGGCTTGTCTTTCTGGAGTAGCACGCCATGCAGCCTGTTGAATTGATTTAATAAAGTTTTCAGTTACATCCATCGACTTCTTGCTCTGATTTTAATGGGACGTTTAGATTTAGTAGGTTAGTAAGAATTGTTACGAATTCTTCCCAATTGGTACTTTTGTTTGCCAGTGTGGGTGGTTTGTTTTGCGTATACACTTGCGACTCTAGCGACACCAGAAGCGGGGTGTGATCAGACGAAAGATCTAGACATGAATCGATTTTTAAGTAGTTGCGCGAAATCCCCTTTGTTATACATAATGTCAATGACGTCAGGAATTTTGGATCTGTCAGAAGGCCAGTATGTTGGTTGCCCAGTTGATAATTGCTGCAGATTTGCACTCTGCATGGCCTGGTATAATTGTCTTCACGTGGTGTTATTAGTCTGGAGCCCCAGTGGAGCGACCGAGAGTGCTAAAGTATGTTTCGAATTGTATCTTTTTGATAGACAGATTTGGTGAACAATATACTGCCGAGAATACGACTTTGCCTTGCCAATCTTCAACTTCCACAGATGTAGCTTATAAATGGAGTAATTAGGGATTTTAATGTAGCTTTTTTTTTGTCATGTGGGACTCTGAAATGAGCATAATGTCCAAGTTGTGCTCTATAAGAAAAGTTTTTACTTCTTGGCTATGATTAACCAAGCCATTGGCATTCCAGACGGATATTTTCAGTTTTGGTACTGCCATCACAACATTTTTGTGACCAGGGCAGTGAGGAATCTATCATCTTGTCCATTTTCTCCATCATCTTGGTCAGCATGTTTTCCAGATTGTTACATATCTGTTGTGGATCAGAGATTGCATTGATAAAATGTCTTGGTTGGCCATTGGCTGTTTGTACTGGTTGTGCACTACCGCCTGCCATTTGGGCGAAGGAGATTCCAGGTTGGAGGGTAAATCTGTTGGTATTGGGTTGTGGTACCCTTTCACTTAGTGAAGGATACATTTTCTTTTATAGGGTCTTATACACTAAGCAGCCTCTAAAATTCTCCACAATTGACGTATCCATCACTTCTCTTGGGCAGTCCTGTGTGGCATGGTCTTCCGTGCATTTGACGCACCTTGGGCTTCTGTGGCAGTACTACCTGGTGTGTCCAAAGCGCTGGCATCTAATACATTGTGGAACCTCTTGTTTGGGATGAGGGGTTCTACTTTTATGACGGTGTTTAATATCCTGGAGATATTATAAATGTCTTTATTATTTGAGTTACTGGCTAGTTCTATATTGAATAAGGTGAGATTTCTATTTGTTTGTCATAGCAACCTGAAATATTAAGGTAAATACAATATAATTTACATAATAAAAAATATACAAAATAACATAATAAAAGCAACTTACTTTATTTAAATTATATCGGCGGGTCATTATTTCTTCTCTAATTTCTTCAATCCATACTAGATTACGGAAAAAATCTACGTAATGTGAGATTGGAATATTATCCGGTTAAAAGTGAAGTAAAGATTCAATTCTTAACTCGAAGAAGTCCTTATATATTTTAAAAGATATTCCATCCCCTGAAATTCACTTTAAATTTGTACAAAAAAGATGCCTTTGCAGTTCCTTGACTTTGAGGTTTCGAGAGTTTCCTGATTATTTCACTTTTTTCAACAGAAGAAATATCATCCACCAATGGAAAAACGTAAATGTGTTTGAATTATTGTTTCTCCTAAGAAACTTTATTTCATAGTCGTTGCTATTTTTCTGAATCACTTCGCCAATATAGTACCGTTCTGTACTTTTTGTGGTAAATTTGGCTATTACAAAGTCTCCTGCCGATACTAAAACTTTGTCTTCCAAAGATAAAGGAAACTCATCTACTGAATGAGTCACTCTCACTTTCAGATGTATCACTTACCTTCTCATCAAATGCCTTTCTTTTTGCAGACTTTGACGACTTTAAACTTTGAATTTAAACTTTTTTTTCTTCATTTTGTTTTATAATGTAATGCAAGTTTTCTTTTTACACTTTTCTTAGCCTTTAGCAATCTCTCACTTTTCTGACCCATTCCTCCCTTTGGTGCCAAAACACAAAAAGGTGGTTGGAATTCTTCTGCGTGTTAAGTCTAAGGGTTTGTGTCGTTTCAGTCTTCGCGTTTGATCACTTTCATTCAACAGACTCACTGCTAAACTGTTTGGATGTACACTTAAACCTTCCTTGGTATTTCACAGAATCTGTCTATTTCATTTTTCACTCCTAAATCATTGCGGATAACTTCATTTGGAACATACCACGGAGAATTAACGATAAGCCTAAGTACTTTGAATTGGAAGAGTTGTATAATCTAAATATTTGAGTTGCTTGCTATGCCCCACAGTTATATCCCGTTTGACGAGACCGGCTTTAATGTGGCATTGTGCAGTAGAACTTTGTTTTCTAATGCCAGTTTTGAACCACATCCTAATAACCAATACATATTTCTAAGTTTTAACCCAGCGCCGTTTGCGCCAGCACCTGTTTGATTTTTTCCCAAGTATGTCACAGGACAGCCTCAGGTAAATTTCGTGCGCCAAATTACTCAGACAGCACCTGCAGTCTGCAGTAGACTTGCTTCATTACTGCTACATGAGCAGGTCCTGCACGAGTCTTCACTGACTGCCAGGAAATTGTCAGGAATTTCTCAGGTTAAAATGTTACTTGGGTTATCTAATCTAAGATAAGAATAAATTGTGCACACATACATATACACAAACTTTCGGAAATATATATTAGAAGAAGATTAATAAATTGTGATTACGACAAATGTGTCCACATCTTCTTATATCTTCAAAAAATGAAACAAAACTTTTGTTAGATGTTACGTTAATTTTCTAATTTAATTATTACGGGCATAGTTGAATTATTATCATTGGAGAGGACAAACAGTCATAGAAGATTGATTATTAACTTTTTATTATGTTATAAAATAATATCAAAGCACTAAAAATTTAATAGTTTTGCATGTAGCTCATCATTGGCACCGCCGGCGTCGAGGCAATCGCTTCCCAGTTTATATCGGATTTTCGGGTTCACCAAAATTCTCCATCATCACTATCGCGATTATACATAATCAGTCATATATATATATGAGCATATTAATACTCATCGCCGAAAATCATATATTCTTCTTCTTCTCCATCTTCTTCTTTCTCTTCTTCTACTATGCCATTTGGTACAAAATTAAGCATGCCAGCTGGTATATTATTAGTTACTGGTATATTATTATTTACAATTTCTTTCCTTTCGATTAATTCTCCACTAACCACGTTGGTAAGAAATATTTTACTCACCGTTAGTCTATCTAACGGGCAGGTCCTGTTGTTCTTCGTCCATTCTTCTAAACAGAAACCACAAAATCTGAGGGCGCAACAGTCAGTTGTACCCACAATATTCCGTTGAAATGTTGTAGAAAGACAAATGCAACACACCGGTTCTTCTCCGCTGTTAGATGAATTCATTGTTGTGTTATTTTTCGTGTTCTCCATTATGAAAATATAACCTAATCTTTAATTCGCTGTAATTTGAGTAATTACTATTGTGCTGTAACAAAAGTATTTAGTAAATTTGCTTTGCTTGGCGTAAACACTCACCTGTTCTCTAAGGCTGAAGATGCGAGTAAGTACTCCCTTGAGAATGACAATTGAATTGCTGCGTCAAAGACGTTGAATTCCGTTGAACACCAAGCTAAAGCTAAAAATTTTTATAGTCGTCTTCCTATTATTATTAAACACATCCGAACAGGATTGTGGGACGTGTGGGAGCACAAGGATTAATAATTTCCATTAGAATAATTATAATAAAGGACGTCTATAGTGGAAACATATTAGTAAAATGAATTAAAAAACTTACTATTTAAATCAAAAATATCTATGGCCCCCGTCTTGCAACCCAAAGCCACTATTCCATGCCTATGTGGACAAGCAGAGACGCGGGTCAAGTAGTCGCTCACTTGTAATTGAGATTCAGTTGTTTCATTGGTACGTATGTTCCACAAAATTATGAATCCAGACTCATCGAAACTCACGACTATATCGCTCCCAAAAAATATTGCATCAATAAGCTGGGATCTGCAATGAACCTTCAAAAAGAAGATAGTCAAGTTTTCGACCAATAACGTAATTTATCTTGTCCTTATCATGAGAACCCTTTATTGTCCATGGATTGAAGTTGAAATCATAAAAGGTCACGTATCCCTCGTCATAGGTAGTTACGACTAAGCAACGACAAGCAACTTCGACATTATCGGCAAAAGACTGATCGGTCTATATGAAGTGGTCTCTTGGTGCGGTTTACCAGGTTTAGGTAACATAATTATCTCCGCCACCCTCCATTGTGCTGGGAAAGCATTTAAGCGAAGAGCAGCATTAAATATATATGTGAGTAGTCTCATGCCCTTTTCGGTAGCTCTTTTATAACCTTTCCAGTGATGAGATCATATCCTGGCGTCTTTTTGGGATTTAAGTGGGATTTAACAACTTCTTTTAACTTAAATAATTTGTTTATTATAATCTTGCAGCGTGACTCCTCTGTTTCTTCAACGTTGCTCATCTCGACATCTGCTTGATCCGGTGGAAAGGGTTGAAAGACACTTGTCAGATGTTCAGCGAAAATTTCCGCTTTTTCCTGGTCGCTTCTTGCCCATTTGCCATCTGTCCTAATCGGCGGTACAAAAGTTGTTGGCCGCTGCAACCTCCTGACAGCTTTCCATAGTGAGTAATCTGTCGCTTGACAAATTTTCTAGATAATTTTGGATGGATTTATTTTTTTGGTCGTTTAGAAGATGTTTAAGTTTTTCAGTTAATTGATTTAATTTAGTTTTATCACTTGGATGTTTAGTGATTTGCCATCTATTTCTAAACTTCCGTTTTTCTGCGATAGCTTCCTTTATTTTGGGAGGACATTTCACTTCGTTTGTAGAGGTATGTGTTGGAGTTGACAGCCAGGCAGCATTTTGGATAATAGTTGTCAAGCTTTCCACTGCTACAAACAGATCCATTTTCGATTTTAGTGGCATTTCCAGGTCTATGTTTTCATTTACCAAGGATTTATAGGAATCCCAATCCGTATACTTGTTGCACAATGATGGTGGTTTAATTTTGCTTGCAACATTAGATGTAAGTTCAATCAAGACTGGTGAATGATCCGACGAAAGGTCCAAACAAGGGGTCATCTCCAGGTAGCTTCTTGCAATCCCTTTTGTAATGCACATGTCTAATACGTCTGGATTTTTATTTCTATCCGTAGGCCAGTATGTCGGGTGCCCTGTTGACAAATAGTTAAGGTTAATTTTTGGTAGTGTTTTAAAAAGTACTCTTCCTCGGGGATTTCCTAATCTGGAACCCCATTGTTGATGTTTTGCGTTAAAATCTCCTAGGCAATGAATCTGTTACCAAGTGTTCTATAATACAGGTTAAATACCTAAAATATTTAATTACTGGTTGACCAGTAAGCAAATTAAAGCAGAAATTAACATTCCAATCGTTCAAAACGGGCATCAATCATAATCCTATAATCAAGGAAAAATTTATTTATTACCAAATTAACACTTTATGGAGTTCACAGAGTGTCAAAAACGTGCTACTTACTCGGCTAAACCCTTTCCTTTGCTGGATTTAAATAATCAATAATTTTTTTTCATAGTAATTTTTTTTTCAAATTTTTTTCCTATCTATCAAGAAATACTCCGGCCGAAGCCGGATTCAATTTCAACGATCATTTTATTATAAACATTTCGTTCAGGATAAGTCATGCCTGAAACAACGGCTTTTAGTCATCCTACCGTTGTAGAACAAGCAGCTTCGTTTACTGGAGTTGCTTGATTTTGGACTACGAATCGATTGCAAACTTGTGGAAGATGCGCATAAAATTGGTTAGAAGCTCTGTTAAAACGAAGCTCTGGTACAACAAATTGTGGAAGGAAATATCAATTTCTCATTTCGAGTTGCATGCGAACATGTCTGGCACTTATATCTTGTCGGTCCTATTTACTTAAAGAGAGCGACACATACAAAATTTGATTATTCCAATTTTTACCATTCATCTCACGAATTGCTAATTTTGCTTCTGCTTGCGTAGAGTAACAAACAAAACCAATTCCTCGGCTCACATCAAATTCGTCTTTCATTAGTTTGGCAGACTCACACATTTGGCATGACCACACCACACCGGTACAAATAGGGTTGCCACCTTTTTTTTTGTAGTTAAAGTACATTGGTTATTATAGGTAAGAAAAAAAAAGTACATAGTATCAAAATAAAGTACAATTTATTTTTCTTTATTATTATGTTTAAAAACATATTTTTTATTACTTTTTGCAGTTTGTATCAAATTAGTATAAAGTGACCACATTGCCATTGAGACAAAGTGGGACCAAAAAAAAAAAGTTCGCCGCAGGCGAAAATTTTTTTAAAGGGGGCGTGGTAAACGGTTTTTTTTTTTTAGTAAAACTAAAAAATAATAAGGTAATTTGGAATTTTTGACAAAAATACAGGGGAAATGCAGATATTTTCTAAAAAGCGGGACATTTTGCGACATCTGCGACATCGATTCAGCACTAATAGAAAAATTTCGTTTAACGAAAAGATACAAAATCCCTAAGAAATCAAATCATGCGAAATAAAGTATTTTCGTGTACTTTATTGTTCTCATAAAGTATAGAGTACAATTACCTGAAATAACGTACAATACTTTATTATAAAGTACGGGTGGCAACCCTAGGTACAAAGTACAACTTGGTACTCCTGGATCAGTTCTTTAGCGGAAATTTCTTTCCCGACGTTGATATTAGTCTTAATATTTTTTTTTTTGTAACTTTGGTTTCTGATTTTGGCTGCTATCAAGTTGAGTTTTCGTTTTACGACGGTTTTGCTTAATTTCATTGTGGGAATACCATTCTGGAGTAAGCCGCCTACGCGGTCGTTCCGTTCAAATACTGTGACCAAGTGACTGCCTTTGTTTAGTTGTTCTAAGATTATAAAATTATACTACACAATCCTTAACTGCTTGCAAAAGTGTTTCATATCCATTATTTTGAAGATTGTCATTTAACTTGTTTAATTGGGAAACATAAATTGTTGGCACACCCTTTTAACCACCCGCTTGTACATTAGCCAAGATTTCACCTTCGTTCTGCGTATAGTAATTGTTACTTTTGCACGTATCCCTAAACATTTTGTATTGTCTCCCCATGGCCTTCTTTTGTACTTCCCCTTCATGAAGTTTGACTTCAGTAATTGCATTTTTGGCTGCTTCCAATTCTTCTCTTCCAGTTGTTGCTTCCCTGACTAACCTTTTTTTCTCATCCTTTTTAACCTAAGCACCAGCGCCCGTCTTCTTTTCTTTATCTTGTTTAAACTTAAGTATTCTTAAATCACTGAGGTATCCTCAAACTGTCTTTATACGTCAAGTATCATTATCACCGAACTGAGGCTCCGTCTGATGGAAGTAAATTATCGAATTTTGGATTCACTGAATCATATGCACTTCGTTTTTCGTTTAGCGAAAAAAGATTTCATACACCATCGTGATGCACATGAAGTTCTTCATCTGATTTAATCTTTTCAAGAGGTTCTATCTGAGGTCCTCATCCACATCGTCGTAAAAGATAACTTTTTTGTGTTCTGCCACAGTTTCTTTTGGTTCCTCTATTTTATGCACTACCACTTTGTGAGGTATAAATGAGACTTGAGGTTTTCTATCAGTTAACGTAAAATCAATATAAAGCCGAACGGCAACGGTCTTACATAGGTTATTCCGTTTTCCAGTTCTTCTTTCGCAGCTGTTGCTTTCCTGAAAATAACCTTTTTCCTCATCCTTTTTAGCCTAAGCAGTAGCCTGCCTTCATTTCTTTATCTACTTGTTTAAACTTGAGTATTCTTGGATGTCATTAACTAAATTACGTATACGAATAATTTCTTATTTCCTTTTGGTTGACGTTCACAATTTCTAATTTTTCGCATTCGCGCTTCACATAACGATCTTAAAATTAGCTTTATCATCTTTGTCTTCGTATGAATTTTCTCGTCACGATAAAAAATCATACCAAAATGCTTAGATCTTATCGCGGGTTCAGTACTAGAACTGGATAACTCGATTTTTGGCACTTTTGAGTTATCTACGTCAGGTAAGTGCCTATGGTATGATCCATCAACTGCTAAAGTTAGGTAACTGTACGATGCCCTCTTCCCCATATAACAGGGTGTTCTATTAAAAAACTCGCATTTAGTTAGTGCTCAAACTAGACTTACAATTTAATTAATTAATCATTATCATTATTTCTAATTTCCATGAAACTAATTATTTTTACTCCATCATATCCGTCTTCATAAGGTATAGTAAAAAAATTCGAATTAAAACGCATTATTTTAAAGGAAACAACGAAAATATCCTGCAAAAATTTATGCCTATATCTATCTATTTATGCCAATATCTCAAAACTACCAATTTCGAGTTATCTAGTTCTAGTACTGAACCCACGATATATACTTAGGTTAGATAGGACATAGGACAACCCATTTGTTGTGATGCAAAGAAAATGCGACAAAGTTTGTTTTCCTTTTATAGTGTATCGCAGGTTGCATACCCTCCAGTGCAACATGACATTTCAATCCTTTCAACCAGCGTAGCAAACAAGTAATTTAACAAAAAAATTAAAGATTTTATTAATATTTAAATAAAAATTAATAAATTACAAACTTTATAGATATTTATTAAGGTGGCCGATATCTTTAGGGATTATCTACTTAACTAAAATTTATGTAACAACGATTACAATTAAATAATTCTATTGCTACAGATACTAAAATTTTATAGGTTGTTCCATTAAACAAAGAGTAGTACTATTATTATTTATCTGTGATGGCAGTCATGTTTGTGACTTTGTTTTGAGTAAAAATTTACAATTTACAATAAAAATATCATCAACGTGTATATTTAGTTGCAGCCGTTGTAGGGGCTAACCAAAAGGAAAACAAACCCCACCACAAAATTTTGTGCATCACAACAAACCGTCTCAGGTATACGGCATGTCCTATCTAGTAATAGATGATCGAAGCCAAAATGTATGAAATTCCTCAACCTGTCTTTATACGTAAAGTATCGTTATCACCGAACTGAGTACCGGTTTCCTTTCGGACGAACGACTATTAAGACCAAAGTAATAATCGAAAGTTTTGTAAAAACCTTTTTTACCGGCAGCGTCTAATGGAAGTAAATTATCGAATTTGGGATTCACTAAATCATAATGCTCTTCGTTTTTTCGTTTTGCTTAAGATTTCATACGCCATCGTGATGCACATGAAGCAATCTTTTTGAAATTGATTTGAACGGCAACGATTTTACATTGGTTATTCCGTTTTCTTGGTTGCTTTTTCCTAATTTTTTCTAAACTTCATCTACACGTACGTACCTATGCTTTGTGGCGTTTCTAAAACTCTGCGCTCACAAAATCCAATTTATCAAACCTTTCGACCTTACCTGCACTCCTGGGTCTCTAAAGCGGCGCTACGGCTCAGCTCAGTGTAGAACACTTTGTGGGGGGGGGGGGGTTGCAAGCCGAGGAGATCCTCGACTCTATCAAAAAACCTACACAAAGAAAATTTAAAGGCGCAACGTGCTTATCGCCGCTTATCAGTTGTTGGTGAGGCCTGAAAGCACGAAAGTAAAGAAATAAAACTCCAGGGCACAAGTAGATGGTTTTAATAAATTGAAACGACGGTATGGTCAAACCAATACAATTATACTCCACAGTAATCTTTGTCAGGCACAGCTGATAATAATTAAGTACCGCGTCAGATCTGATTCGGCGTACAAAAATCATACAATCGGAACTTTCGCTCCGATTTTCTCAAACAAGATGTAATATTAGGAAGATAGTAAATCTTCTTATCTTCTTCGCCGAAAAATCGCCCGCGTACTCAAGTGCACTAATTATGACGTACCGAAACTCTCGAAGCATTTCGCTTCGTACATACAGAAATAAATATGAAAATGCAACGCTCACCCATTTCAAATCGATGCGCCTCTATATTGTTGCTGCTTTGCTGAACGCAGCCAACGGCAATAAATGAATGCTTCCTACAGAAGACAGCAAGGTGGAAGTTACAGGTGTCGATGGATCTCGCAAATCTTGTTTCTACAACCTGGATGTTACTGGCGTTGTAGGTGGTAATGATGTTAAAACAACGAAGGGGAGACATCCAGGGTCACACTCGGACTAATTACAGGTGTTCGTAAATAAAATTGTGTGGTTGATAAAATATACTCGAGCGTGATATTCATATACTGTTGAATACTTAAATCGCAATAGCAGCCTCGAATCTAACGGTTTGGAACCCACACCAGGTGGAAATCACATAGAGCGTCCATAAACATTTGACGGCCCTTGGTGAACAATAATCGATACGATTGTGAAATCCGAAAACCGGAGTTAAATTGGTACGTTAATTTAACTTATCAATCGATATTGTCGTGAATAATTTCAACACCCAAAATTATTATAATTATTACCAAATTAAAAATAAGATTAAAGTCGTAATGGGTTGAAATTATTCACATGAAACATTGAACCCCAGGTTGGTTGAACTTTCAACGGCTTCCGTAGGAAGTTCAATCAACTACAGTGCAATTTATAAAATGCAATAATGCAATTAAAAGCAAACAAACCGTGGCGTGACCGGATCCACGCATCAATCGATTGATGAGGGATAGTTATCGGCAGTGAGAGTGCTAGCGAGTGCCGTATCGTGGTGTCAAGGGTCGGTTCGTTAGCAAGCTTACTAGTGATCGCTATCCTTCCATCCAGTCGTCATTCAAAATAAGAAGATGATCTTATTAATGTAAGTAATTTTTATATATTTGTTAAACTGAAACATATTGGGAAAATTAGTAAATAAATGTATGAAATGAATAAACCGGGTGTTATTTGACTAAATGAGAAAGCTACCCCCCACAACAACCAACATGGAACAGTTTTGGTAATTATAGGTACCAAGTATTAGGGCCCTAGAGCAACAACGGCCTTAAATACGACAATATCGACCGCTAAATTCGCACTTTTCCAAAATTACCAAATATTTGACAAATTTGGCTAAATTCCACTCGCGCCAAATTTGAACGTTACATTCCCTCCCTTTCCTGGAGAGATTTTCATGGAAAATTTCTTATTCTATAGTCTAATAAACTTTCTACTAAATATACAAAAATTATCTACAATAAAACATATGGACAAAACACCATTAAAATTTTGCGTTTACGCAATCGCCGGAATCCAACCGGGTATCTAATAACCGAGCTCCTCCATCGACAATCTGTACAGATCCATCCTGCCAGTTTCCGCCATTGCAACAAAATCAAAACAGGTTGCGTTAATGAATACTCGCAAGCAGTTGTAAAAACCGCAACAGTTAAGCTTTACCATACCTAGAGGACGCAGCCTAACGCGCAATGTGAGCATTTCAAATACAAAACACGGATAACACGTATGTACCTGGGCTTAAGAATTTCTACAAGATATTTTCTGCTCCTGACCTTTACTGTGGGTATCAATGACTCTAATCGGGTCAATCACCAACTTTTCAAAAAAATCTAAAATGGTGACCCCCGCAAAAACAAAATGGTTTGACCTTCTGGCCCCACGTTTGAACCCGGTGCCCCATATTCGCATCGCATCGTTAGCTGCAAGGCAATGACCGTCTCCTTAAATCACGAGTTTTTCTTCCCATCTGATCGATAGCACGTCCAAGTCCATCACTTTGTTCTTTATTACCCACATTGGCCATATATTCGGAAAGTAAATCTTGCTGAGCTTGACGAACTGCATTGCATTCTGCCACTATTCGTTCTCTTCTTTCATCTCTGGTACAGCTAGAATCTGCCATTAACGCAGCTCCACTGATAATACTCTCCAAACGTTCCTCCAAAGAGGGACGATTGTGCATTTCGTTGTAGGCAAGAGGTTCCATTTGCATATGGTCATCAAAATCATCAAGGGCAGCTGCTAATTCTCCTGGTCCATCGTATGGATTCTGAGAAGGTTGTGGAGTTCGTCCTTGAGCAACATCACTGATGGTGTTCACCGCTTCGCAAACTTTCTTAAGAATGTAATCCCTGTTTGCTTTAGCAGCTGCTAACTCTGGATGACGAACGTAAACTTTAGAAGCCGTTAATAACATAGTGGAATGTTTTTTCAGTACCGCCCTAACAGCAGCCAAATCATCTCTCAATTGAGGATCTTTCAGTTCTTGTTGACGTTTAGCAGCCTGATTCATAAGCTCATTTGCATTTTGACCAAACGCCTTAATATTGTCCAATAATTCTCCTTGACTTGACGCATTACGCAACTTCTTCAAATCATCTTCTACCACTCGTAAAGATTTCAATAGAAGGTGAACATCCACCATGTCAGCCAAAATAAGCAATCGAGTCACAGCAGATAAAAGATTCCTAGCTGCTCTTACCATGTTACCCCGCTTTAGGGATGAACAAGGATCTTCAGAAAATTCCCGTGCAGCAATACTCATAGCATTGCCCGTTTTTCTGACCTCATCGACAGCTGCTAACATCTCCTGAGTAATATCAGGATTTTCGTAAGCAATTTGTTCACCCTTCGCTATAAAATTTTCGGTGGCTTTCTCCACCGTACTAACGAGGGCATTGGCACGTTTCGACTTACCCTTTTTCTTTTTACTAGGTCCTTTGGTATTAACAAGGGTAGTTACTTGAAGCACAAGAGGTTCCAGTGTTTTTTCAACGGACATTGTCCGAATTTCTAAATTTTTAGGATCCCATTTTAAACCAAAATGGTCCGTCATTTTGTAAAATTTTTCTAGTCAGCACTTGAGAAATAACTATGCACTACAACTATTTATCGAAATCAGTTCAATATTGCGATAAAGTCATCGAATAAGCTAAAATTCATCATAGATAACTAAACGGTGATTCATAACAAATAACCTAACCACTCCCACGATCGCACGTTGGGCGCCAAATTGTGGCGTTTCTAAAACTCTGCGCTCACAAAATCCAATTTATCAAACCTTTCGACCTTACCTGCACTCCTGGGTCTCTAAACAAATTTGGCTAAATGCCACTCGCGCCAAATTTGAACGTTACAGCTTTAGCTATTTTATTATATCATTGAAAATTTTCTTGAGATTTGGAGAATACACGTAATGACACGTTGATGTGCACAGGTCAGACCGGCGGGTCCTGACTTTCATGTTTTTAATTTTTACATTGGGCTCCGAAATGCCCAAAACGCAAGCACCTTCTCATGGGGCAGGACAAATTATTCCGGTAAACTCGGGGAAATTGTTAGTTTGCAGTAACCGATTGAGAATATGCTGCCACTGATTCTTAAAAATGAGAATATGCCATTTTGGAATAATGTTGGGCAATGGACATCTCTGCGCATTTAATTGAAAACGGAACGTCACACTCCATCCACCAAGCAGCTTGTACGCGAAAACCCTTTCGAACGTGTTGAAAGTTATAAATTTCATCCCTGTCTTTTAACCTCCTCTCTGCTGGTCTATAAATGCTCTCGTTGATACTTCATAAAACGGTTTTCCTTTTCATTTCCATGTTTTTTACTTTCACTCGACAACGTTTATGTATTCTGTAGAGTTCCGAACAGTTAAATTTCATTTGAGAATATTTTTTACTATTCCTTTGCTATCCGTGGTACCGCATACATCCGTCGGCTCATCCCCTAGAACCCAGTAGATAGGTACATTATTTTGTGTTCATGTTGAAAGTCTGGCCCTCTTTCTAACGGCTGTAAGTATAATTAAATGGTTACAAGCAAGTAATACACAAGCACTATTATTACTACTACTGTTCATTTTAGAGTCGATGATAAGGTAAATTTGCTATTTTCAATATTCCACATTGTCCAGAACCCTTCTGAATTGAAACGTTTTTGACATGGAATAATGTTTATCTGCTAAAAAACGACCGACACTAAATCAACGTATAATCGCATCAATTATGCCTTCTTATTAAACATTAGAATAACATAGAAAACTTTCTCACTCACTTCACCCGGTAACCTTTTTTACCAACTTAAAAAACTCACACCAATCAAGTTTCCAGGGTTACGATTACCAACCTAAAAATCACCTCCCTCAGGATCGACTTTTTCTTTTTAGTCCTGCGATGTTGTTTGCCTTGAGTCGGTTGCTTCAGAAGTCTCCACTGATCGCACTTTTTTTGTCCTATATTTTGCATAAGAATCCCCTCTTGGAGATCCATTTGATGGTTTAACTAAACTTTACGTCACTATTTTATGAACAGTTTCGGTATCCAAAAACATGAACCATGTTTAATACATTAGTCAGTGACTAAAATAGAACCAATCCTGGGATCCGGCCAGCAATGGCGAGTTTTTTGAGTGATAAGCAAAATAGCAGCGAATTACAAAAGCGTGTTTCCAACTTCGAGGATTCCTCTTAAATATTCCACAATAAATTAAACTACAATAATTACACTTTTACTTACGGTTTGAAGTAGACTCAGAATTACTTCTACGATGACGTCCATAACTATTATAATTATATCTGAGGGTTTTAAGCTATGCACCTTTGCTCAAGCATGCCAACCCTCAGATGTTAAATATGGCCAATCCCCGCCCACAATTCGTAATCCGTAACCAAAAAATAAATTGGACAGACTCGAACTGCAGTGCGTTTAATGCTAAAGTCTAAGCTGACCCTTGAACTGCAGTGCAACCTTAAGTATATTGACCGTAATCCTACAATCGAACTGCAGTGAAAAATTCGCCTTTTACATTACCGTTTGTGGCGCTGCCAATTATACGTTCAAAATGGACTTTCAAATTATTCCGTGTGGTGGCGTTAATGTAATTGTAATTAAAATACAAGCTTTTACTATACTTCTCATCGTGTTTTTTAAATTTAAACTATATTTACACAAAATAAAACACCAAATACTCATAAACACATTGGAGATTACATCTTACTATACGTCCAGAATGGAGTTTGAAATTATTCCGTGTGGTGGCGTTTCGTTAAAGTAAAACGCGAATTGACCCTTGTAATACCATAATTAGGTAAATAACTTAATCCAAGTAACCGAAAAAATTAAAGTTGTAGTTTTATAAACAAAACCGGATCAGAGCAAATCTAAAACCTTATTTAACTCTTAACGGTCCCCCCATTAAAAAAATCGTTTCCTAACACTATAATCTATATTCGACCGGTGGATCTCTCTTTCAAAAGTCCCCTTATTCAAAAAATGTTGTTTCCAAACACTAACCCAAGGTCGACCGGTGGATCTCTCTTTAAACGGTCTCCTCGTTTAAAATAAAGTTGTTTCTTAACACTAACCTAAGCTCGACCGCTGAATCTCTTTTTCTGATCCCGGTGCCGAGTCATTCGGTGTCGTGTCCCGATTTTGTGTTATCAAACATATAAAAGACCAGCACGCTCCGCCGCCACCTACTCCACCGTGTCATTTTTTAGGACACAGAACGTATTCTGATTGGTCATTGGTAGTACCAACTTAAAAGTTAAAATCACTTCCCCCTGGGATCGAGTAGCACACCAATCGAGTTTTTAACCTTGGCGAACTGCCCGTCGGTAGATGGGCCTTCTAGCTAGTCAAACATATAAAAGACTAGCACTCTCCGCCTCCAGCGTGTCATTTTTTAGGACACACAACGTATTCTGATTGGTCGTTCGTAGTACCAACTTAAAATCACCTCTCCCTGGGATGGAGTAGCACACCAATCGAGTTTTCAACCTTGTTGAACTGCCCGTCCGTGGATGGGCCTTCCAGCTAGTTTAGTAATAAAATACCAGTTAGTAATATTACCAATCTAAATTTGATACTTTTAAGTTGGTAAGTGACTGTCACTGGCGAATCAAGAAAGCACTTTCAGTTTTTCCTATTTTTTTTATAAACGAAGTAGATAAAATATTTTCTTTTACTAGTCTTTCAAGTTCTGCCTCTACGTTCTTCTGTATTCCAAATTTAATAGGACGTGCTGGAGCATGTATTGGTATGGCGTTTTTTTTTATGTGTAATTTTACCTTGTAGTTTTTTATTTTACCCAATGTTTTGTTAAATAGGTCATTGTTATTTGCTATTAGTGTTTCTAGACGTTTCCTATTGTTTGTTTCATTTCTTGTAACGCTTTTTATCGAATAAACATTTTGTGGAAATGGCATGTTGAATGCTGCACTCCATGATAGTCCAAATAGCATCGGATTAGCATTATCTATGATGATTACTGGTAATTTCTTCGTATAACCATCAAGTGTAACAAAAATTTTTTTTTGACCTCTTGTTTCTAATTTGAATTTTCCATAAGCTTTTAATTTTGGAGCTTTTGTTACTAATGGTTTTCCAATTTTATGCCACATTTTGTAATTTATAATTGAATGTGTAGCACCAGGATCCCAATCCATTGTGCAGTTAATTCCATTTATTTTCACGTTAATTTTTTTACTTCTGTCTTCCTTAAGGGTTGTGTTGAATATGTTTCCACTGCTATCACTTTCACTACCATTTTCTGCATCCTTGTTGGTCATTTTATGTATTTTAGGATAGTTTTGTTTAACATACGTATTTTTTTTAACAATTTTCTGTTGAAATGTCCATCTTGTACTAATTTTGCTTTTCCTGTTTTTATACATAAACTTTCAAAATGTCCCACTGTGTTGCATGCTGTACATGTGTGTTTTGCTGCTTTGCACTCATCGTTGGCATGTGTATTAGCGTTTCCACATCGTTTACATTGTTTGTTATGTATTATCCGCACTCTTTGTTTGTATGTTGTGTTAACCAGTTTTTTTTTATTTGACTACTAATTGTAGCACTTGTGTCTTCATCGTCGTCGGCATAATCTTTCTCAGCTATTTCTCTTGCTTGAGCTATTTCAAAAACATTAAAAAAAGTTATCTCTTCATTAGTTTCCGTTTTTAAATCGGGCCACTTTTGTTTGAGTTCAATTTCTAAACGTTTATGATTTAGTCCTGTTGCAAATCTGTCTCGTAACTGTCTATCAAGCATATCACCTTCGTAACCACAATGTCTTGCAATTTCTTTCAATTTGTTTGCGTAGTTCTCAAATGTTTGACTTTTTTGACGTGTGTAATTCCAAAAATCAGTCAGAGCCTTGAATCTTGTTGTTTTTATTTGAAAAAGGTTTAAGAATTTTTTAGAAATTTCTTTGTATGTTTGTTCCTCAAATTTTGGTGTTAGGTTTGCGAAAGCAATTTTCAATTGTTTGTAAGTCTCAGGTTTTAAACATGTTAGAAATAGTTCACGTTTTGCGTTTAAGTAATTATTATCATCAGGTTTTTTATTTACACCCCACATTCGGCATTGAGCTTCGAAATAATCTAAAAAAGTTTCTGCGGGTACTATTCTGGATTCTGGATTGAGTGTGGAGGGCAAACCAAGGTTTACATGCACTCAGGCCACAAAACCGGGCCCATTATGCTACCTCCGTGTAGCATTTCAAATGCTATTATTTATATTTTGGCGGAAGTCTATGCATCACCCTGTGTGCGTTTCAAACACGCGCACGCGTTTTGAATTTCGAAAATTTATCAAATGTTCATTCTTCGCTTATCTTTATGAAAAGTGCAAGTTTCATTTTACGTTTGTGCAATTTTATGTTTTTAAAAGCCACAAATTGTTAGTTTATTGAAGTGATCTTTTTTTATTTTACCTTCTGTGCTACATTTGTGGGTAAGATTGCATTATTTTCTATCATGAGCGGAAGTTTGACTTTGATAAATTTTAGCTTTTTTTTTTCGTACTACCACGTCAATTTTATGTGACGTTCATTTTTGGTTTCCAATCTTAATTATGGTTTTTTGAGCGGTTCACATGGTGTGCGTCAGTAGCTGATTGATGTCCATCTGGCTGTTTTATCCACCAACCATATGGTTATTTGTATGGATATGGGCCAGCAGTTTGGTTATCTTGTTTCCACCTGTGATAACCTTGATTCCTGTGTCGAACCATCTGTGGCAGCCATTTTTAATGATGTTGGAATTTCGTTTTTGGGTTCACCATTCCTGTATGAGATCAATGGAGAGGGCAGGACTGATCAACATTCGTTTATCCCCAGCTTCACCGCAGTTTTGCATTTTTGATTAAGAAGTGGTGTGATAAGTTTGTCACTTTGGCCGTCTCCTTTGACGATTTATCCGTACTTTTTGGGAAGACGTGCGAGCTCCATTCCAACATTGTGGGATTTTTGTCGCAGCGGTAGCGTGAGCCTATACTACTATTCCATCTCTAGTGGTTAGGACAGCACCAACGACGTAGGATGGCTGGAAAACCATTAATTAGTTTTTTTTTGAAGCGCATTTAAGAGATTTGCTTATCTCAATTATTTACATCGACATTAAGATGCTATACCGTTCGCAGGTGAATTGATTCTTGTTTAATTGTGCAGTTTTTGTTATTTTTAGCTTTACACCCAAAACTCAGTTTAAACGATGAACCATTAATATTCCAGAGGTTCCAAAAGAATTGAGATGTTGAATCGGACGGATTGAGGTGGAAGGGTAAGTTAGAAAGCAATTGCTGTATTTAATTTTACTTGATGATATCTCTTGCGAATGTGTTAATTGCAGTCAATTTTACCAACGTTTTATGTCTGCGTTGGGCAATCTCCTGGATGCGCGGATTATTTTAGTGAGTTGTTTTCAGATAGCAACTCATCTGTATTTTATTTTTTTGATTTGATTGTCCCAGGGTATCCCTTCAGGGTATCTTGGATTTCACTTGCTTTGTAATGTGTTTTGTGTCTCCTATTGGAGTTTTGGAATCAGATATTGTCAACCCCATCTTTATCTAAACTTTGTTCTTTAAATAAAATCAACTCTTATTTACTTCCGTATTTTATTTAGAGGACTGGCGCCCGAAAGGTTTTTTTTCCTTAGTTAGTTGTACACTGATCGTCTGAGCCAACGGAAGAACCTACGAACCGCGTCCGCGCGACCCATGCTCTGGCACTGGACGGGGGTGTAATCCCTTAGCTGGCCTGTCTACCATTCCATTCGTAGATCAGCGGGGCAAGTGGCCCAAATTAGAGCAATTTGCGTTACATCCGGTGTCAGCAGCCCCCATCCTCCTATTCCTCAAGCCATCCCAAACTCAAGACGAACTCGAGTATTTTTGAAGGCGGTGTGCTACTAATACTGGCCATGCTAGGCCAGAAACTACCCAACATGGATCCTCTTTTCGATGCTAACACTGGGCAGTCGCAAAGCACATGTTCCACTGTTTCATCTTCTTCTTCACATCCCCGACACAATGGGCTGTCAACCACCCAAGTAGCATTTTGATGCTGAATTGCAGCAATTTGCTAGCAATTTGCAATTAAAAATTGCTATAGGCGCTGCCGCAGCCAACTAAATTGCTGCAAAATTGCCGCAATATTGCAGCAAAATTGCTAATTTGGCCCCACTATTTTTGAGCAAGCAGCTAGCAACTTTGCTTGCTGACAGCGCGCAAATTGCAAGCAAGTATTTGGTAGCAACTTGCAAGCAATTTAGGTATGCAATATTGCTGGAAAATATCTGGCTGATATTTTGCAATATTGCTGCAAAATTGTTGGCTGATATTTTGCAATATTGCTTTTATAATTTTACAAAATATTGCTGGTTTTTTTTTAATGAAAAAGAAATTTTGTGGGCGAATAAAAAATTATTAATTAAATTTAAAAATATATTTTTATTTTTAATTCAGATATTAATTTGTTAGAATTTATTTTTAATTAACATTTTATTATTATTATTAACATTTTATTATTTAATATCTCAAATTATACCTACCTTTTTATTTTATTAATTAATTTTATTAATCTATTTTTAAATTATACCTACATTTTTTTTCATACACGATGAATAATGCTGGAAATGTAGTATCTGTAAAAATCACATAAATTAAATAATTTTTAAATTAAATTATACTCTTACCTAAAGGCTGAGGTGAGATTCGAACATAGGACCTACCGCTTGGATGTATACGCATATAAAACGCTTAATCGATTCGACCACGCAGGCTTACGTTAAATTAAGTTTAAAATGAAGACTTTATAAGTATTTTAAATTTACTCTTGCTTTAGCAATAGAAACTGTTTTAATTAAGGATTTTTGAGGGAAATTTAAATTTCTTCTTAATCTTTTTAAATACATGTTAGTAAATGGCTGATTGGATAAATCAATGTTAGGAAAACACTTTAGTATAGGTAAATGGAATTAAATAATTCTTACATACACAAATAAAACAAAATACAACTAAAATCGTAAAAATGGCTAACTCACGATCGTGGGATAACTATATAATACAAAATGCGGGAATCAAAAGAGCTAAATTGATAAATAATATCGATTTTATCAGTCTTCCCAAAAAGTTTAAAAGAAGTGACACATATAAAAGACATGAAAATCATACAACAGATATTCCGACGGTCAATCCGACAACACGTGACAATGATAATATGAATTGTTTGCATGTTATTTCAGCTTGCAATTTACTATAACAATTTTTAGGCGCTATTTGCAAGCAATTTGCTAGGAATATTTTTGGCGCAATTTGCTAGCAATTTTTAGGCGCTATTTGCAAGCAATTTGCTAGCAATATCTTTGACGCAATTTGCTAGCATATTTTAGGCGCTATTTGCAAGCAATTTGCTAGCAATATCTTTGGCGCAATTTGCTAGCAATTTTTAGGCGCTATTTGCAAGCAATTTGCTAGCAATATTTAGGCGCAATATGCTAGCAATTTTTAGGCGCAATATGCTAGCAATTTTTAGGCGCTATTTGCAAGCAATTTGCTAGCAATATTTTTGGCGCAATTTGCTAGCAAATTTTTAGGCGCTATTTGAAAGCAATTTGCTAGCAATATTTAGGCGCAATATGCTAGCAAATTTTTAGGCGCTATTTGCAAGCAATTTGCTAGCAATATTTTTGGCGCAATTTGCTAGCAAATTTTTAGGCGCTATTTGCAAGCAATTTGCTAGCAATATTTTTGGCGCAATTTGCTAGCAATTTTTAGGCGCTATTTGCAAGCAATATGCTAGCAATATTTTTGGCGCAATTTGCTAGCAATTTTTAGGCGCTATTTGCAAGCAGTTTGCTAGCAATTTTGAAGCGCAATTTGCCAGCAATTTTTAAGCGCTATTTGCTAGCAACTTGCAAGCTATTTATGCACCGCTGTAGCAATTTTGCATATTGCGCCAAAATAGGCAGCAATTTGCAAGCAATATTGCAGCAATTGAAAATTGGTAGTCAAAAATGCTACTTGGGCAGTCCCATTGTGTGTAAATGCTTGTTTAGCTTACAGTGCCCTGTAAGACATCCCACGATAATTCGTAGGCTGTCCCTAGACAGCTTCAGATAGTATCTTGCATGTTTGTCAGACGGTGCGTTAATTGCCGCCTTAGCCTGACGGCATCCAGCGACATTCACCCATCTTTCCGCATGCAGTCTGCGGGTTTCCCCTTTTATGATAGCATCAAGGGTTTTAACAGCCAGTGTGAGAAAAGGTTCCGGACCGCATGGTGCATTTCCCGAACCCAGCCTCGCCAGCTCATCAGCCCTCTCGTTGCCCTCATTCCCTTCGTGCCCTTTAACCCAGCTGAGAGTTACGACATTGTGAATTGATATCACGTTTAGTGTCTCGATGCATTGTAGCACAAGACCAGAGATGATCCTGCAGCGATTTAGTGCCGCAAGGGTCGCCCTACTATCAGTGATTATTTGGATTGTTTTGCCCCGGATATTTCTTTCCTGGACTAATTCTGCGCATCGGAGCACTCCAATGAGTTCCGTCTGGAAAACAGAGGCGTACCTCCCCAACGATATCTTCATATCTAGCTGCAGTTCCGAGGAGAATATCCCCACACCCGAGCCAGTCTTGTTTTTGGAGCCGTCCGTGTACAGACATATGTCAGCACGGTCAGATCCTTTTGTGTCTAACAGAATTGTAAAATTTCTCCTAAACACATATTTGGGGGGGATCCTGTCAGCATCAAGACTCAGAAGAGGCAACCTTTTAGAGTAGTCCTCCAGAATCCGTGTATGCCCCTTGGCTCCCCACCTATGGGTCCAAAGACCCCATGCCCGCATTCTTAGAGCGGCTCTCAGCGCCTGCTCCTCCACAAAGAGATCTAAGGGAGGAAGGCAGATGAGAACCTCCAGTGCAGCGGTGGGTGTTGTTCGCATCACTCCCGTCACTGCTACGCAGACTGATCTTTGCAGCCGTTCAAGAGAGGACACCACCGTAGTCAGTCTGGTTCTGGGCCACCAGACGAGTGCGCCATAGCAGAGCATAGGCCTTATTACGGCAGTGTACAGCCAGAGGGCAATCTTTGGGGAAAAACCCCATGATCTTCCCAATGCCCTGCGACACTGCCAGTAGGCCATGCTTGCTTTCGTCGCTTTAGTGCTGATGTGTTTGCCCCAGTTTAGCTTCGAGTCGAGTGTAATTCCCAGATACTTGACCTCTGAAGCCAATTTAAGAGGGGTTCCCTTTAAGCGAGGCATTCTCATGTTCCTCAGCTTTATTTTTTTGGTGAATAGTACAAGCTCAGTCTTGGTTGGATGAACCGAAAGAGACTGCTCTGAACACCATACCTCAAGGATTCTTAAAGCGCCCTGCATTAATTCACACAGGACATCTTCAAATTTCCCCCTAAGCAGTATGGTTATATCATCTGCGTATCCGACAGTGTAGAAACCGTTATCATTGAGTAGCTGTAGGAGGCTATGCACCACAAAATTCCACAACAAAGGCGAGAGTACGCCTCCCTGCGGACAGCCCTTATTTACCGCCCCTCTAATATTCGCATCTCCCACACTTATCTCAACAGCCCTACAATTCAGCATAGATCTAATCCATCTGATGATGGTGTTAGGCACATTGTGTTCATGTAGGGAGATGCAGATGCTTTCAGAGGTAGCATTGTCAAACGCTCCCTCAATATCAATAAACGGGTTATGTGACGTTTCGCCCCCGCCGTTTAGCCCCCACCGTTTCGCCCCCGCCGTTTCGCCCCCGGACGTTTCGCCCCCGGGACGTTTCGCCCCCGACCGTTTCGCCCCCGCCGTTTCGACCCTAAAATAATAAATAAATTAAAAATCGAAAAAAAAACAGGTAATTTTAAAATGCCCAACAAATAATCCATATTAACTATCTTTCCATAACTTTCTGCGATGTTTTTTTATTCTTTTTAAAATTATACTATAAGGTAAAACACCCACTAGTTGAACAGTTTTGAAAGTAAAACCTATTTCACTCTAATTTAAGCAAATAAAATTCGATTAATTTGATTAAAATATGTTATTTATGAAAATATAGATAGTTTTGCATATAATAGCAAAGAAAAAAGGAATAATTAATAAAATTATCATATTTTTACAAGGTTTTTAAAATATACTTCAAATGCAGCTGTAATTGAACAATCTATTTTGAATCGCAGCCGTAATTGAACACTCCGGTGGTGGTTGTACTTGAACACGTGTGAAAATAGTAAAAATCAAACAAAAATCCAATCGATATTCTAAAGATACATTTGGCAACATTGATTTATTTATGTATGACAAACGTAATGGACAAACGTGATCATTTTATGTTAGTTTTTTCGAGTTCAAGTTCATAACCTAAAAACTGTGTTTGCGCGGTTTACGGTGTAGTAACTTTCGATGGCAAAAGTAGCATGCTTATCGGCTATTCCACATGTCAACTTTCAAGTTAACAAAAATATAATTATTTCGATTTATAATTTAAAAAAACTTATAGAAATCAATTGCTAAATCATCAAGTAATTATAAAATGCGGATATTACTTATTATGAATATTCCGTTTTTGCATTAATACAATTTCAAAAATCTGTTCAAGTACTAGTTCCATTTCTTGCGGTGTTCAAGTGCTGGGTGTTTTACCTTAGTATGTTTTGTTTATTTTTGGTCTAACATCTAATAATAACTGTGAAATTTCATATCTCTTTAGAGCATGTTCTTTTTTTAAACTTTTAATAAATTGAAAAATGTTTGGAAATAAATGTCTGCAAGTGCTTTGAAAACCGCGATGCCAGCCTTCGATGTGATCATTCGTCGTGTGACGATCATTTATGGTTCGGTTATATCATTATTCCACATTTCAATAGAAAATTGAGGAGCTCGTCTGTGTTCTGTTTCTTCGTCCTATGTAACAGTCTTCAAAATAATCCACAATGGGCAGTGCATCTTGAGGAAAATTTTCGTCTTCTACGAGCGCGTCGAATTTGTCCGCTACTGATTCCACTGGGATGAAAGCGAGTGCAGCAATTTTTCGAATCCATAGAGCGAATTCATGTGATTGATTAACCCCTAGCCCCAACATAACTCACCAATAGAGGAAGTTTATTAAAAAATGATAAAAATGATCTTAAACGTGACCAATAGTAGAAATTAACACAAAGTGTGAATGATGTAGTGTAAAACCAAACTTGGTGGCGAAACGCCGGGGGTGAATCGGCGGGGGCGAAACGGCGGGGGCGAAACGGTTGGGGGCGAAACGGCGCCGGGGGCGAAACGGCGGGGGCTAAACGGTGGGGGCTAAACGGCGGGGGCGAAACGGTGGGGGCGAAACGTCCCCATCCCCAATAAACGCTCCCAGGGTACATTCCTGAGATTGTAACGATCTCTCAATACGCTTCACCACCTTGTGTAGTGCAGACTCAGTAGATCTCCCCGTAGTGTATGCATGTTGATTCAGGTGTAGTGGGCTATGCACCAACACTCCATCCCGAATTTCTCTATCGCACAGTCTTTCCAGTGCCTTCAAAAAGAAGGATGTAAGACTAATTGGCCTATATGATTTAGCCAGAGAGTAGTCACTCCGCCCTGGCTTGGGTATGAAGATTACCTTAACCTTGCGCCATTCCCTTGGTGTGTAGCCATGCGCAATGCACGCCTTGTACACCTTCACTATGGGACTGAGTAGGAATACCAGGCCCCATTGGAGTAGGGCCGGATACACTCCATCCAGCCCCGGTGATTTAAAGGGACTGAAGGATCTAATTGCCCATTCCGTCTTGTTAGGGTTCACAGTTAAATTTGCACTTTCCCAGTCCGCCTCGGTCGGTGTCCGCGCGCTAATCTCAGTCCACTGGTGATCCGAGACAGTTTTGCTACCAGGAAAGTGTGTTTGTAACAGTACCTCGGCAGTCTCCTTGAGGCTCTCCGTAAAGGAGCCGTCATCTCGACGGATCGTGCCAAGCTGTTGGCTTGGGTCTGTGGAAATTATCTTCTTCAGCTTAGCCGCCTCCGTAGTGGACGCAATGTCGCTGCAGAAGTCCCTCCAAGACTCACGCTGTTTTTGGCGAATCATCCTCTTGTATTCCAGCCGAAGGTTTTTAAACTCCTCCCAGTCAGAACCACTTTTGGATTTCTTCGCCTTGTTACAGAGCCTCGTGACCGCTTTCCTCAGCCGATCCAGCTCCTTGCACCACCAAGGTGTTGCGCGTCTGCCAGAATCAACCGCTGTCAGCGGACAGGAAGTCTCAAATGCCTTAATGAGTGAGTTTTGTAATACGTTAGTGCATATTTCAATCTCATCAGTGTTTTCTAGTCGATCTTTCTTTGTGATTGCCTTTGGCATGTCGGCCTCCAAAGCGCTCGATAGTACATCCAAAAAGACATGCCTATCCAGCTTCCTCGGATTCCTTACCTGCCTAGGCTCGACTTTCACGGCTTTAATTTTAAAGCAAATCCATCTATGATCCGACATAGTCAGCTCTTTTGACACATGCCAGTCAAAGATTTTTGTTGTAACACTTGTCGACGCCAAGGTGATATCAATCACGGAATGGCATTCGGGCGACACATACCAGGTTGGTGTGTCACCCCGATTAAGAATTACTAAGTTAGTACCAATAAGGTAATCGAAAAGGGACTTACCTCTCTTGTTGCAGTCTCCACTCCCCCACGAGGTATGATGAGAGTTTGAGTCACAGCCAATGATGAGGTGTTTTTTGTGCATCTCGCAGTGCCTGACCAGTTCCACCAGTTTTGAAGACGGTGGCGGATCCTGAGAGTCGCCTGGAAGATACGCTGATGCTACAATAACGTCGCTAAGACCATCCCCAAGGTCACAGCTTAGCCGGACAACCGTTAGATCGCCTTCACTAAACTGTGGTAAGGGATTGGCCTGAATATTACCAGATATGTAAATACATGTTCTGAGTTTTGTTAAAAGGCTTCCTGTTATAACATTTATAACATTTATAACGCCGCCTGAGAATCCCCATGATGAAGAAAGTTGATAGAAGATTATAAGCGATTAAAAATTGTATGGGCGAATCAAATTCAAGCATGGATATGGACGTCAATAATGCAATCAAGGTATTAAGCAATGTTATGTTGCAGAAAGGAACGAATAGTGGGGAAATGGATGAGGACGTGCGATGTCTGCGGGATAATCTCATGGCAGCACTCAGTGCAGTGCCCGGAGGGAGTTCAGCAGTATTCCCCTTCAGAAATGAATCCACTATTCAGACTGATCTGCACATCAACTCAGATAATGGAATCATAACTGAGAAAACCGATAATGAATCTCACTTAATGCGCCTACCATCAGTCAAACCGGATGGCGCGGAGGCTGCATTAGGAAAATCTGGATTGGAAGATCGAGAAGAAGATTGGACACTAGTCGAAAACCTCAGAAAAAGGAAGAGTATAAACAAAAAAAGAACCACTTCGAAAAAGGTGAAGAAAAGGAACACAATCGTTAATGACACTAATAAGAAAAGAAAAAATTGTCTAATTGATTCTGATAATTCAGACACAGAAAATTCTAATCTACAGCTCAGTAAGAAAAGAGACAGAAGGAACTCTTTCGAAGATTTTATGGACGATGACGTGGGTAGTTCGACTTTGGTCTCAAAAACGGTAAGGGACGTCTCCCAGGAGGAAAACAATAATAATGAAGCTTCAATTAGTTGTAATAATGAACCAATGGCAAATACTCAACAGGAGGTGGTAGATATGATTAACACCATGAGAAAGGAGTCTGATATCAATGAAGGAAGTGAAGAAGAGAAAATTCATAGGGAAATTGACGATATGACGAACAATTTCAGTGACGTTATTGAGGAAATGATACTTTTCATCAATAAAAGCAAAGACTCGAAAGCGGTAAGAGAAGGACTCATTCACAAATTATTGAACAGCAATCGAGAAATGAATAGAGTAATGAGAAAAGTTATTCGAACGGCGGGGAAAATCGATAATAATCAAACTATGGAATCATCAAATGGAAAATTGGTTAAAAAAATCTGCAATGAAGATATGAACGTTTTGGTTCAGAAAATTGACAATATTGATAGAAGTATCAGAACCATTCCAATACCAGCACCTAGGAAAAGTCTTCGCCTTGGCAACCTCCCTGAACTTGTGGAGAAAGAACTGATCAAAGACGGAAGAGATGGAACGAATGTTGGCCCGGCTACTAATAAAGTGGCAAACCCACCTTTTGACTACCTCGCGGCTGTTAAGAAGAAAGCAGGAATTAGAACAGCTGAAAAAGCAAATACAGGCACCAAATATAAAATTATGATTCATCCATCGGAATGTGTTAATGCAACCAATTCAGATGACACCCTCAAAAGATTGATGAGGCTCCCGGTTACTACGTTTGGTATGAACTTTATTCCAGAAAAAATAATAAAATTGAAGAACAAGGGTTTACTAATCGAATCCTCTAGTAAAGAAATTTTTAATTTAGTTAATAACGATGTGGTATGCGAACAAGGATTAGTGGCGAAAGCTCATGAAGAAAAATGGCCCAACATAGCGATAAATGGAGTAGATAAAATCTTTACAAAAGAAGACATAATGGACTCCTTTAAATTAAGATTTGGCGACATAATCGAGAAAACTGGACAGAACTGGTGTAGAAGCATAAACCTTGTGGCCTCGAGAAATAAACCATCAAATAAATGGGTGTTGGAAGTACATCCTCTCATGAGAGAAAGGGTAACTAGAAATGAAAAAATCAGCGTCGCTTGGGGTTACTATGCAGTAACTGATTACATTAATATTGTTAGGTGTTACAACTGTCAAAGGTTTGGACACACCGCGAAATTCTGTAAATCAGTCAAGACATGCTCCTATTGCACATCCACGGAGCATGGAACGAATGACTGCTCTGTAAAAGAGGATGCTGCTAAGCATAAATGTGTTAACTGCGTAAGGGCTAAATACGCAGCTTCCGGGCACTCTACAGCTGCCGCAAGTTGTAGAGTTTATAATTCAAGATTGGAGGCTTACTGCCGTTCAATCCTAAATCATGACGTTTCTGATGGATAATTTCTTCAAAATTATCCATATCAATCTTAGGAATTCAGAGGCCGCCACAGCGGATGCCCAACGCTTGATGGCCGATGAAAAATTTGGAATAGGGATATTTCAAGATCCCTATTGTTTCAGTTCAGAGGGGTCCTTCAGACTCCCTTACTTTCCGAACATGCAATTAGCAGCATTAAGTAGAGATAAATTCTCTACTTGTGTTATATTAAATAATTCTATTGGGAACGATTTTACTTTTAATTTCCTTAGGCATTCTTCAAGTATATATCACACGGTCACTTCATTAACTTTCAGGTCAAAGAAGCCTATCATTATCATAGGAGCCTATATCCCACCTTCAGTGGATATAGACCTTGCTCTTTTCGAAATTAGAAGAACGCTTCTGCAATTCAGGGGGTATAGAATCTATCTTTGTGGAGATTTCAACTGTAGATCCAAACTTTGGTTCGATGTTAAGGAAGCTGACGAGAGTGCTTTGAAATTGGAAGAGTTTATCTTCCAATTTAACCTGCATATTTTCAACCGGCCCTGTAGGAAAATGTCTTATGAGAACGAAAGGGGGGGGTCAAGTAATATTGATCTTACCCTTGGGACAGTCTGCTCTATTCCGGAAACCCATAATTGGGAAATGATGGAGAGGGTAGGTATTTCAGACCACAAAGCCATCTATTTTTCTATAGGGAGGGTAGAAGGTGTTGAAGGTAACCACATCAAAATTAGAAACCCAGATACTATTCCAATTGAAACGGTGGAAAGAGTCCTTCATCCTTGGGTTAATTCCAATGTTGCAATCTCTGAAAATCTTAGTAGAAAAGAAGAAATCGAGTCGCTAGTGGTAGATATGAATAAGTCTCTTCAAGATCTTATTTCAAAACATGCTCGGTTTAAAAAAACATATATTGGGAGACCAGATTGGTGGACTGATAATGTTGAGAGATCACGAAGGAAATTTCTTGATAAGAAAAATCTTCTTTACAAATGTAAAATCTCGGAACAAAAACAAGCCCTTTATGACACAATGATTATCCACAAAGATAGATTTATGAAAACTTTAAAACTAGCTAGGGAAAACAGCTGGAAAAAATTTGTTGAGAATGATTTACCAGAAAACCCATGGGGGATAACATACAAACTAGCTGCGGGAAAATTCAAGAGGAGAAATGTTCTAACCTCTTTCCTTGATGACAAGGGTGTCGAAACAATGACGCCTGCCCAGAATTTGAAATTCCTATTAGACAAACTTCTCCCGGATGATGATAAGAGTACTGATGCAACGATGGATCACCAAATCATGAGGTCGGACTTCGACTCATTGGGGGGAGGGGAGAATATGGAGAACGTAAGACCTGTGGATGTGGCTGAGCTAGATATCCTTGTTCAAAACACCCAAGCTAAGAAAGCTCCTGGTCCAGATAACATACAGGGATCCTTCCTTAAGAAGGTCTATATTGTTATCAGGCCTATAATCCTGAATATTCTTAACGCATGTTTGAAATTAGGCTATTTTCCGGTTTTCTGGCAAACTGGAGAACTTAGGATCATAACTAAAAATCCTAAGGAAGACCCCGGAATCATAAATAATTACAGACCCATTACTCTTCTTCCTGTAATGGGAAAAATTCTTGAAAAAATAATTAAATCTAGATTGCTTGAAGATTGTCCTCAGTTTCACTCTTCTCGACAATTTGGATTTGTAGAAGGGAAGTCAACCAGTTTGGCCTTGAGTGAATACTTCACCAAGGTTAAATCTTCAAAAAGCAAGTTTTTAGCATCTATATTCTTTGATATAGATGGGGCTTTCAACAATCTATGGTGGCCGGCTGTTTTCAGAATTTTTAATAAGAAAAAGATTAAGCTTCGACTGAGGCTTATTCTTAAATCCTACCTAATGGATAGAAAAGTTTCCCTGAAAAATGGTTTAACTGAAGTTTTCAAAAAGATTTCTAAGGGCTGCCCGCAGGGATCGGTTCTTGGTCCTCTCTTTTGGAACTCCTGTCTTGATGATTTCTTCGAAGGTCCACTTAAAGGCATGAGAGGAATCACTGAGATAGGATACGCTGATGATGTTGCCATTATTGTAGAAGCGGAATCTGAAATTGAGTTATGTAGAAAAATCCAGTTTGTGATAGATTCTCTCCATAATTGGTGTAGGTCCATGAAACTGAATCTCTCCGAAAGGAAGACTAAGATCATGGTACATAGGCCAATTTGGAAGAACTACTTCAAATGGAATATAAAATTGAATAACAAAAAAGTTGAGATTGTCGATAAGTTCAAATATTTAGGTTTACTGATAGATAATAAACTAAGCATGCAAGAACATGTAAACTACGTGTGTAGAAAAGCAATTACTTTGGTCTCATCCCTCAGGAGAAAGGCCAAAGCATCATGGGATATTAACCTTTCTCAGTCTATGGAAAGAATTTATAAAGGGGCTATTGTTCCGATAATAGGTTATGCCAGCGAATTTTGGGTTGATAAAATTGATAAAATTTCAGTGCAAAGGCGACTCTTATCCTGCTATGGAATTTGCTGTCGAACTATGATCAAAGGCTATGCTTCTGTATCCTCCATGGGTGCTGGAGTTATTGCTGGGATTCATCCCTTAGATTTGGAAATAGTTCGACTAAATGCCTGGAAGAAATTAAAGAGAGGAAGAACTGCCTTATTTTGTGGAAAAACTTTTGACCCGCAGGGTTTTAAGTACAAAACACATATGAGGCAGGCACTTTCCACTGAAATACACAATATCTGGCAAAAAAGATGGGATGAGTATGAATTTGGTAGGGTAACCTATCAATTCTTACCTGAAATTTCTATGAAACTCATTAACCCTCCGACTTTCAAAACCGCACAGTTACTAACAGGGCACGGGGAATTCAGAAAGTTTCTCCATCGGTTGGGGAAGCTGGAAGATGGTACGTGTCGGGCATGTTCAAACCGTTTTGATCTTGCTCAACCGGTTTTGGATGACCCCATCCATAGACTGTTGGAGTGTGGATTGTATGATGATGAGAGAGCTGCGATAGAATGTTCCTACGGTGGAAAAACTCCAGTTAACTTATATGACTTATACAACCTTACTCCGACAGAGCTTTTGGATCCATTCATTGAACCTAAATATGCGGAAGTTGATGATAATCTCAACAATTCACAAACGGATGACTTAGCTGATGATGATGACGTCTTTGGTTAATTATCAAAGACTTGCTGTTTTGATAGATATGAAAATGGAATATTTTCTTTCTTCCACCCTGTACGAATTTTGGCTTCTTGACCCGAATTTTCTTGATTGACCTAAAAAGATATTTACTTGAACAAATAAGACCTACAAATTAAATGAAATACTTACCCATTTAGTTCCTTACAATACACATTTATGCGACGGCACCCATCTCTTAGGAACCAACCATTCATGGCATTCCTTCCCCGGCGTATGCTGGTTTTTTTTTCTTTCCCCCTGTAATATCTGAAACAAAATATTATTATTAATAATTGGTATATGTAATTTTAAATTTTGCTATGGATTAACGGACTAACCAATTAGTTAGTCTTACCAATACAATGTATTTTATTTTATTTAACTAAATAAAGATACTTCAAATGAGAATCCCCATGGATCCCCATGAAGTCAAGCTCTGCAGTCACCTGCTCCACCGTTTGTGTCGGTACTGCGCTCTCAATGCGCTGTACCCTAACTCGGAAGCTTGAGAACCTGTAGCTCAACCTTTCCTTCCTTGCTCTGAGTGCCTCGGCATCCCCTTCACCGACACCAAAGACAATGAGCTTCCCCAAGGGGTCGCTCTTGTCGGTGTCAAAGAAGGTACACCACTCATTGATTTTAACCCAGGGGTTCTGAGCCCTAAGCCGTCCTATCACCTCTTCAGTAGGCTCAGGTTTCCCCGGAACCCAGAGAGTGACCTTGGACAGCCTGGGCAGGTCATCCACCTGAACTACTTCAAGCCTTGCCCCCTCCCACAACTGCGGAAGTCCAGCAACGGTTGCTTGCAGCCACCTCAGGGAACCCTCGTTATCACAGGCAATCCGTAGGATCTCCCCAGAATAACGAAATCCCCCACTGCGGGTACTATCGAGTCGTATCGTTCACACTTGAAATTTATGATGATTCGTTTTACTTCGTCCTCGGTATTCTTTGGAGAAGTTGAAATTTGTGAAGTCATCAATTGAAGCATCTGTGTTAACTGCTTTTGTTGTGATTCTTGTATTTCAAGAAATTTTTGGAATTGTGTAGCGTCTATTTTGTAACGTATCTTCAACTTGCATTTACCTTGTTACTGTGGATAATCGTATTTTTCAATTTGTCAAATTGATTATCTTATCCTCGTCGCCAGTATGTTATGTTATCGGTGGATTCTACAAATAAAGATCTGGTAAGGGAATGTCGTAAAGGTTGGGCCGGGTTTCGTTTTTGGTGTGTAATTTTGAAACGGATGTGAATAATGTTAACTTCTTTAAACTAATAAAAAGGTATGATCTTTGGCTACAACTTTGCTGTAGAAAGTTATTTGATATCGCACAGAAGTCAAAAGTTATAGCTATTTTAATGAAGGTAACTTTTTTAACCGAAAAAAAATTTGCCGTATAGGTTGGGCCACTATCAAAATCTGAAAAATAAGGCAAAAAATGAAGTAAAACTGCATGGTATTATTATGATTAGAATATTTATTTATTCCAATTTTATTTTTTTGATCGCTGCGACCAATGCATTGAAATCGGTAATTCCACGATCGGTTTTTCGTACGTAGCGTGACATTGCAAAACAATCTAACTAAATAAATAAATGATTTTTAATTATTATATTTACAATCAAATATAATAAAAATATCATTTAAATGGCATTGCAGTGTCTTGGAATAAAAAAAAAGTGCTGGCCCAACCTATACGACATAATATAGCTATTTTGTAAAAAGTCTAAAAATTACTTTCCGCAACACCTCATTTAAATTGCTCTTTCACACAATGAAAATACACTAAATATAAGACATATTAAACATACTTACTTGAAATAATAAATTTAAATTTGGAAAATTATTAACACGTAGAAACTAGCTTCAAGATCTTTTTTAAACTATAATTTACACCTTGGCTGGCATGGACATAATCAACACGACGTCTTTGTTATAATAATGACTATGAAACGTTAGGTTATCAATAAACTTTACTTCGACAATCAAAACATATGTGTTATCAGTACTGATATCTGAGATATTTCGCTGGCTCATCCCTTACGGCGACCCAACCTATACGACAGTCCCCTAAATATTAAGTAAAACTCTCACAGGTAAAACTTATCAAGTTGTGTATTTATCTGTTGTTAAAATACATGTCAATGTCAATTATATTATTGCCAGTGGCGTCACATACTACACTATTATTTGTGTAATATAGGTTGTACTCTTCCAAACTGTAAAGGCTCGTCGACGAAACGAACAGTTCCAAGCAAGGTGGATCGTAAGTTGTTCGTAAAGATTTGGGAATCTAGGAGTTTCTCTGTTATCGTTTATTTCCGATCTTTTGTTATACCTTAGCATTTCGACTATTAATAGAGGCAAAAGTAACCCCGATAGTGACATTAAGTAAGCCCCGTCGTAAGTACCCGCGATCCCTCAGTAAAGTTCATTTAAGATCTCGCCGACCCCCCCCCCCTTCTCCACTGAATACTGAATCAATGCTAGTCTGGAGGCAACTATACCTGTACACGGGGGAAGTGATCGTTACGACGAATTAGAGTGTAACAAATAGGTTTAAGGTTTTTTAGCAGTAGCTTCTCAAAAACCTTTGAGAGAATGGACAAGAGGCTGATTGGACGGTACGACGAAGCTTCTGATGAATTCTTAACAGGTTTTTGAATCATTGCCTGTGCCACCTTCCACTGTGTGGGGAAGTATTCGAGTCTAATCATAGCATTAAAGAGTATAGTAATCATCTTAATGCTCACTGTGGGTAGGTTTTTCAGAATTTGGCCAGTAATCAAATCGTATTCCGGAGCCTTTCTCGAGTGTAGACTGTGCGTTATAACTGCTTTGATTTCAGAGGATTTCAGACGTTTTATTGGCAAGTCCATCTGGTACGGAGCGTTGAGTATCTGATGTATTGAGTGCTCTGAAGTTGAGGATACCTCCGAAGAAAAGGGTTTGAATAGTCCGCCAAGGTGGTCAGCAAATGTATTAGCTTTCTCTTGCTAGCTTCGGGTCCAGTCACCGTTTACTTTTCTAATCGGGGGGTTAATTTTCTGTGGTTGTTTAATCTTACGCATGACCTTCCACAAAGAGTAGTCTGTTGATTGTGTTGGTGTGAGATTTTCTAGGAAGGATTTAATGCCTTGAATTTTGTGTTCATCCAGCAACTCTTTAAGTTCTTTAATAGCCCGATTTAGGTTAGCCTTGTCGACCGGTGCTCGGGTGGATTGCCATCGTTTTCTGAGTTTTCTTTTTTCTATTAGCTTCATTCTTATGTTATTTGGGATGTATCCAGGTTTAGATGTGGCTTGTCTTTCTGGAGTAGCACGCCATGCAGCGCTGTTGAATTGATTTAATAAAGTTTCCAGTTGCATCCATCGACTTCTTGCTCTGATTTTAATGAGACTTTTAGATTTAGTAGGTTGGTGAGAATTGTTACGAATTCTTCCCAATTGGTACTTTTGTTTGCCAGTGTGGGTAGTTTGTTTTGCGTATACACTTGTGACTCTAGCGACACCAGAAGCGGGGTGTGATCAGACGAAAGATCTAGACATGAATCGATTTTTAAATAGTTGCGCGAAATCCCCTTTGTTATACATAATGTCAATGACATAATGTCAGAAGGCCAGTATGTTGGTTGCTCAGTTGATAATTGCTGCAGATTTGTACTCTGCATGGCCTGGTATAATTGTCTTCCACGTGGTGTTATTAGTCTGGAGCCCCAATGGGTATGTTTTGCGTTAAAGTCCCCTCCGGAAACAAAGCGGAGGCCGAGAGTGCTAAAGTATGTTTCGAATTGTATCTTTTTGATAGACAGATTTGGTGAACAATATACTGCCGAGAATACAACTTTGCCTTGCAAATCTTCAACTTCCACAGATGTAGCTTGTAAATGGAGTAATTAGGGATTTTAATATAGCTTTTTTTTGTCATGTGGGACTCTGAAATGATTCTTGGCTATGATTAACCAAGCCATTGGAATTCCAGACGGATATTTTCAGTTTTGGTACTGCCATATCACAACATTTTTGTGACCAAGCAGTGAGGAGATCCATCATCTTGTCCATTTTCTCCATCATCTTGGTCAGCATGTTTCCCAGATTGTTACATGGTTGTTGTGGATCATAGATTGCATTGATAAAATGTTGTGGTTGGTCATTGGCTGTTTGTACTGGTTGTGCACTACCGCCTGCCATTTGGGCGAAGGAGATTCCAGGTTGGAGGGTAAATCTGTTGGTATTAGGTTGTGGTACCCTTTCACGTAGTGAAGGATACATTTTCTTTTGTAGGGTCTTACATACTAAGCAGCCTCTAAAATTGGTCGGGTGGGTTTCTCCACAATTGATACACTTGACGTGTTCATCACGTACTTGTCTTGGGCAGTCCTGTGTGGCATGGTCTTCCGTGCATTTGACGCACCTTGGGTTTCTGTGGCAGTACTTCCTGGTGTGTCCAAAGCGCTACTGGCATCTAATACATTGTGGAACCTCTCGTTTGGGATGAGGGGGTTCTACTTTTATGACGGTGTTTAATATCCTGGAGATATTATAATAGTTATTTATGTATTTAGGGCGTAAAGAAGCTTTTATGGCGTAAGACGTAATTTTTAGCCCGAGGCGGTAGCCGAGGGCTAAGAAGACGTCGAAGGCCATAAAAGCAAGTTACGTCCGTGGTACATACACAACTTTATGCATGGATGAAGATTTTTTAATTTAAAAATATTTCTAAAATAAATTGAATTTTTGACACAAATCTAGTGTTGCTTTGATTAAATTTGAGTTTTGAAACGTAACTATGGTAGCAAGGAAATAGCGGTACTGTCATTAAAAGGTGAAAAATGAACGAAGTTGATGAGGCTGCAGAATTTTTAATTTATTTGGTTAATTATTATTATTATTGTTCACATAAATTACCCACAAGAAATTTTCAATAAAAAGTACTACAATTTTCGGTTTTAATAAAAACTTTTCATTTTGCAAGTATTTAAACTGTTTCTATTAGGTACCTATGGGTACCGTGGGTATAATTACGCCCGTGGGTATAAAGAGGCCCATGGGCTATAAAGAGACGTTTATGACAAATAAATTCGTGTATAAGTGTCAATTTATGATACATCCGTGCATAAATGTCTTTATTATTTGAGTTACTGGCTAGTTCTATATTGAATAAGGTGAGATTTCTATTTGTTTGTCATAGTAACCTGAAATATTAAGGTAAATACAATATAATTTACATAATAAAAAATATACAAAATAACATAATAAAAGCAACTTACTTTATTTAAATTATATCGGCGGGTCATTATTTATTCTCTAATTTCTTCAATCCATACTAGATTACGGAAAAAATCTACTTAATGTGAGATTGGAATATTCGGTGCGATTCTGATTTGACATAACAATCTGGTTATGATAACCAAATGGTTATTTTATAACAATATGGTTATTTGGGAGTATTTGGTATTCTGATCTTCAAGACATAACCATGAGGGGTGTGGTTTCTGAACAATAATGGTTATAATTCATGACTATCATAACAACTGCATTTCAGTGGTTGTTAGACCTATGGTTATACCTTTTCTGCAGTTAAGGTCGTGTTCTGGTTTGGAATTAAAAAAAATCAAGTTTTTGTTTTTTTGCATATTCTTAAAGTTTAGACCTTTAAGAATATATTCTCAAGAGAAAATTTTAAAATTCCAACAGTTTACCACGTTTTAGCTATTTTAGTGACGCAGCAACTGAACCTGCAGTGAGCAACTTACCGAAGGTCGTAGTAATTATGTATTTTATGACATTTTAACATGTTTCAACCTGGTTGACATAATATCTCAAGTTCTATTTAACCGATTTGCTTCAAATTTTGTACCAACCTTCACTATATAACTGTCTATCGCCCTACTACTTTTGTATCAAAATTATTTGTTTTACTGGCCGAAACTTTTGCTCAAAACTTTAATCGAATTTTTCTCCAAACTACATTTTTCAACATGGTTGACATGATATATCGAGTTCCATCTGACCGATTTGCTTCAAATTTTGTACCAACCTTCACTATATAACTGTCTATAGCCCCTACTACTTTTGTATAAAAATTATTTGGTTTACTATTTTAAAAAATTACGAATTGTGAAAAAAATAGTCAAAAAATGAATTTTTTTCTTCAGACAGCCGCCATTTTTTCGAAAAAATTCTTTTCCGTTTTCTCTTTAGTAGGGGCTATAACGACATTCTTACTAATTAAGAATCTTTTTTTAAATCTTGTTTTCGATGACCAGAAGGGTTGCAATCGTGTCAACCAGCACGCCCTCAATTTTTTTTACCCCCAACTTTACCAGCTTATAGCTTGTTTAATTTTCATTATTTTTTGTTAAAATTTTTTCTGTTTATTCTCGAAATATCAACAAATATGTTGTAACAAACTGAATGGTAAAAACATTGTTTGTTTTGTTTTTATTGAGCTCGACAAATCGCCCATAATTTATGCTTTTAAACCAGAAGACGGCCTTAATTCGTTAGTTTTGGTGTTATTTGGTGTTAATTTTCACTTAAATTTTGAAAACATGTATGAAAATGTTGAAAATCAGTAAGAAAAATTAAATAATTAATTTTTTTTATTTTTTTAAAATTTTTTGAGATAACCTACGTTTAGAGTACCGATTGATTCGAGATACCAGTGATCCATTTAGAATGGCGAACGAAAAATTTATAAAGTTATTTCGTCTCAATAAAGTTGCGGTCTTGGAATTGATTCCCGAATTGCAGGAATTTTCTAACTACACTCCTAGTCCCACATGAAGTAGAAATACTTAACAGAGATGGTAAAAAGCATATACTTTTGATGATATATTGAATTAATGATGTTTTCTTTAAGATTATGCTAACGACTTCTTAACACAAGGACGTATGATACGGAGAACTTTAATTAACTCTATAGAAGCACAATAATTTTTTTTAAGTATGGTTATATTTATTAGTAATAATATTAATAATAAATTATAAAATATTACTGCTTAGATTTATTTAAAGCATTGGCAAAATTATTCATTGCATCGGCCAATGTCGATATACTCTCCGAGAGCTTCGAGACAGCTGAACTTAGCTTCTCGGCAGATTTGCTGTAGAGCTCTGTGGATGCCTGCAGCTGGGTTTTACTTGTGGTTGGGGGCTCCCTTCTTCCTTTTCCTGTAACAGCAATTAATAAATAAAATGGTCGTAATACATCATCAATAAATTATTCAATTGAAAAAGTGAGAAAAATACCTGAACTTCTGCGACCATTTCGAAACCTATTTCGAGGCAAATTCTGATTTTGAGACAAATGCTCATTTTGAGGTAAAAGCCTATCTTGTGCCTCCGCTAGTGCATCTTCTTCTGCTTAGACTTTCTCGATAGATTCGAGCCTTCTTCCGAACCCTAGATTTCCATTCCATTTCTAGACCATTCCTAGATTCTTTATTTAACTTATCGGATAACTCTTCCCACTTCTCCTCTATTTCATTTGGGTGTGCTGGATGGCACTTCCCCGTTAAAAAAATTTTGTTGTCTTGTAAATATTTACAATGACTTCCATTTGACCCGGGGTAGTTTTCCTTCCTCTTCGTTTAGCTTCGGCCATTATTCCACAAAAACAACACAAACTGTTACTTAATCTTTGATTTAGCTTTGATTTAGCACAACAAAAACTTTTTTAATCACAACAAATTAATCAGCTGTTTGAAATTATCGGTTGTCAAACGATATAAAGCGCTATACATGTGAACTAATACGGTACATTTTGAACTAATGATAACCATGATTTGTTACGTATAATGGTGGGTTTATAGAACTAGATAAGGAATAAGCGATAGTGGATAAGAAAGTTGAACCATAGGAATACTGTACTACCGTTTAGACAACGCGATAAGAGCTAAGCGCTAACGGATAAAAGTTGAACTTTTCTCAACTTCTTGTCGCTTATCGCGTTCGTTTGAGAATTAGTTCATTTGAATTAATTTTAACCCGCCTATTTGCTTCATTTCAAATTTATATTTTATGAACTCGAAATATTTTATATTTCATTCAAATAAATCACATTTTAAAATGGCAAAAGTCATAGTTAATCAAATGACCAGGTTTTAAGGGACTTCTGTTTACGGATTTGTGTAATTTTGTCTCTAATAAACTGCATTATCATTTTTTATACAACAAATTGTGCATTATCATTTTCACGAAAATTTTACTAGGTAAAATAATATACAGAACGACACAATCAAATCTTGACTATGCATAATTTTAATTATGCAATTTGACAAATAGATAGGAAATTGGGAAATGTCAAAACAAACTATAAACTCAAGATGTCAAGTACCAAAATAATTTATACTGCTCATGCGTAACATGCGGATTTCTTAACTTCTTATCTCGTTGTATAAACCCGCATCGGCGTTAGGCACTATCGCTTGGCCACTATCCACTATCGCTTATTCTTTATCTCGTTCTATAAACCCACCATAACTTATAACCATGATGTTTAAATTAGGTTAAATAGAATCGCAATTTTTTGGAACCTTGTTGTCAACATGATTATAATTTAGGATAACCAACTCGCCGTAACCATATTGTTGTACAACCATGTTCAAATCAGAATCGCACCGATTATCCGGTTAAAAGTGAAGTAAAGATTCAATTCTTAACTCGACGAAGTCCTTATATATTTTAAAAGATATTCCATCCCCTGAAATTCACTTTAAATTTGTACAAAAAAGATGCCTTTGCAGTTCCTTGACTTTGAGGTTTTGGGAGTTTCCTGATTATTTCACTTTTTTCAACAGAAGAAATACACCAATGGAAAAACGTAAATGTTTTTGAATTATTGTTTCTCCTAAGAAACTTTATTTCATAGTCGTTGCTATATTTCTGAATCACTTCGCCAATATAGTACCGTTCTGTACTTTTTGTGGTAAATTTGGCTATTACAAAGTCTTCTGCCGATACTAAAACGTCGTCTTTTACGGGTTTTACCTCGTCTTCCTGGTGAGAATCAAATTCTTGTTTATTCTCAATTTTTGTTCCAGCTTCTCCTTGAGAATTGGATTCCAACTGCACTTTTTCTCCCGTTGGAAATTTGGATTCATATTCTTTCTCGTCCTTTTTTCTTTTCATTTCGCTTTCGATTATTGCGAGTTTTGGTTCGTCTTCCTGATGACAATCGACTTTGTTTCCAAATTTTGTACCAGCGACTCTTCGAACATTAGATTCCTCCTCTATTTTTTTCTCCCGTTTGAATCTTTGTTTCTTCTTCACTTTCTTCATCTACATTTTCAATTACCCTTTCTACTATTACCGCTTTTATCTCATCTACCTGGTATCTATAAAAAAGAATAAAATTCTTTTTTATTCTCAATTCTTATTCCAGCTTCTCCTTGAGCATTGGAATTCTCCTCGACTTCTTCTCCCACCTGAACTTTTGTTTCATCTTCTTTTTCGTCATCTTCTTTTTTCATTTCCTTTTCTACTAATACGAGTTTTTTCTCGTCTTTATGGTAAGAATCAAATTCATCCATATTACCAAATTGTGTTCCAGCTAGTCCTTTAGTATTGGATTCCTCCTCCACTTCCGCTCTCGTTTGAATTTTTGTTTCATCCGTACTTTCGTCCTCTACTTTTTCAATTACCCTTTCTACTACGTGGGTGGGTTGCCTTTTGTATTTCGGGATTCAGCTACCCTAGTGCTTCCATCTGGCAACTAATATTTTTATCGTAAAGTTTGACATTTTTGATGGCATATGTATTCATAACTTTTTGCCGTATGAACGCCATTTGTGTTTAAAAATTCTTGAAAAATAAATTCGTCCAAAAAATTGAATTAAATCATGAACCATATTTGTGTGACTATTTTTTACAACTTTCGACGTGGTTTGACTCAACAGCAGTGCATCGATGAACTTAATTCGACTATTGGCGATGAAGCACTATCAAGGACCAGTGTTTATCGTTGATTAAACGAATTCGATCGTGGCCGTAGTTCTCTCAACCACGAATTTCGTGAAGGTCGGCCAAAATATGTTGTTGTTCCCGAAGACATTGATGCTGTGGGTGAACTGATACTGCAAGATCGTCATATGACTTATCGTTAGATTGAGGCATCCTTGGGCATTATGGGGACCAGCTTACATTCAATATTGAATAAACATTTGGTTGTCAAAAAGATTTCTTTGCGTTAGATCCCGCATAATTTCACAATTGCTTAAAAAAGGCTCTTGTCAATTGGTCGAAAGAACTGCTCAAAATATACGATTGATTGCGGTGCTTCAAAATGAGTCTATGACATCGCGACAGGTGACGAATCATGGATCTACGCGTATGAGCCCAAAAATAAAAAGCAGTCGACTGTGTGCGTTTTTCAAAATGAGCCATCCTACAAAAGCTGTTCGCGCACGAAACACTTCGAAGCAAGTGGTCGCCTGTTTTTTCGGAAAAACTGGACATGGTGCATCCGTACCATTGGTACAACGTAGAACGGTAAATTTTGAATGGTACATAACCATTTATTTGCCAGAAGTCTTCGGAGAAATAAGGAAAACCAACCGCCAAGACGGATAATTCTCAACTATGACAATGTGAGCTCTCACACATCGGCTCAAACAAGTGAAGTTTTGAGCACTCAAAACGTCGATTTAATGGACCATCCGCCGTATAGTCCTAATTTAGCACCCAAGGACTTCATTTTATTTCCGCACGTCAAAAATAAATAGCGAGGTCAACGCTTTTCGACACCTGAAGGAGCAGCTGGTGCGTTCAAAATGCAAGTTTTGGAGGTACCTCAATCGGAGTGGAAAAAGGGCTTCGAGAATTGGTTTTAACGCATGCAAAAGTATATTGATCTTCATGAAGAGTATTTTCAAAACTAATAAAGTCATTTTTGATGAAAAATATTTATTGTTGTTCTCAAATCCCGAAATATAAAAGGCAACCTACGTACTACCGCTTTAATCTCGTCTTTATGGTGACAATTAAATTCTTTTTTATTCAAAATTTTTGTTCCAGCTTCTCCTTGAGCATTAGATTCTTCCTTTACTTCTTCAATTATCCTTTCTACTATAACGGCTTTTACCTCGTCATCCTGATAAGAATAACATTCTTCTTTATTCCCAATTTTTGTTTCACCTTCTTCTTGAGCATTGAATTCCTCCTCCACTTCTTTTCCCTCTTTTCCCATTTGAATTTTTGTTTCCTCTACTTTTACGTCCTCTATTTTTTTAATTTCCTTTTCTACCTTTTCGAGTTTCTTTTCGTCTTTATGGTGAGAATCAAATTCCTCTTCATTCCCAATTTTTGATCCATTTTCTCTTCGAGCATTAGATTCCTCTTCCATTTCTTCTCCCGTTTGAATTTTTATTACAGTTTCATTTTTGCCTAACAGGGAAGCCAAAGCTTTGATATGATAATCTAATATACGCAACTTTTCATTTAAATAGTATTCCGGCTCCTTTCCTCTTATTCGCAAAGCATTACCGAACATATCTTGTTGGTCATAATAACTTATTTTTTGGAGTTGCCTTATTAAAACTGTCGATAAAAATTTTAATGATGTGGCTGATCGATCACTTCGAAGTATACTTACACCTCTTACGCTGTGGCAACACATGTTCGGAAATCTTCCAATAGAGCATATTCAAGTCTCCACCACTGATAACCAAATCTTCATCAATCGGACTCCAAAACACGCAATAGAACTTTGACATAGGTGGCCCTTGGATCAAAGCCACAACTTCATCGTTTGCAACGTTCCAAACCTTAGAATTTAAATTAGGAAAGCAAATAAAGCGACGAATATACTTACGGCAATAAAAGCGTCATCTGTGACGGCTACCAAGTTAGCACTTTTGTGTGGATTCCAATCAATACTCTTTACATTTCTCCATTCTAGCAAGTTACATGAAAGTGTCGCCACGACATGCGGTTGTATTGTGCAGGTATCTGATAAAATTTTAATTTATTACTCGCGGAACAATAAAATTATTTTTCGATCTACAGTGGTTTAACATGATTACTAACTACTAGGCTATCAGCCTTCTATTGTCTGTTAGGTAGGCTTTATTTACAATTTTTGTTGCATATGGATTGAGTACCATTTCCCAAATACACACATAAATCTAGGAAGCATCGAGTAAAAACAAAAAAAAGGACTTACTTCCCAAATTAAAGTCTTCTACTTCGTAGACATAAATTTCAAAAAATTTTACACGCAGCTATCCAGTTGTTGCAGGGTGAGACCTCGAGATCTTTACCGGTAGCATACGGATGCCAAGCGAGAGAGTTTATTGGTAGGCAGGAAAATTTGGTGTCGACCTTGGTTGAATATCAAAAATTTTTGTTGTAAAACAAAATTTCTCCTTTTTTGGTTCTAACAGCGCAAATTTCGAAGTCGGGTTTCCACTTCACTTGAGTTACATTACCGGTGTCTAGAAGTACCTTCGGATCTGAAAAACAAAATTAAGTTTCCCTTTCTAAAATTTGCTAAAATTTTTTCATCTCACTCAAAAAAATATTGATATTAAGTACCCGTTTGTTCATTACAAAGCTGTGAGGTTGCGGTTGAGTTAAACATGACTAGGTGACCCTCTGCAATGGCGTACAATCCAAAATTGCTGGCATCATTTGAGAAGGGCACAGGACCCCAATCCAACGCGACGATCGGTGGGTAGTACTTTTTTATTTTATATTTCTTGTAAATATTTCCAGGTTGCAGATGCTCGAAAGTATTGAAGTACATGAAAATATCGCAAATATTTCCATGGCGTGTGCCGAGAGATAACAGATTTTTGCGCTTTGGGTGCCATGCAATAGCGGAAATCAAGCGCTGTCTTCTTTTAAATAAAGTATAAATAAATATATGTGCTACTACTTTGAATGTATCGGCGATAACGCCTTTCGAGTTACCCAATTCTATCAGTCGCGCCTCCTTGTTTGTAAAGAACTCCAACCTACGTTTAAAAATTTTAATTTGAGTACTTGGTAGATAGGTAACTTACAGTGCTAGATCAATTTTGAGGTGGATAATTTCCTAACAAGTTCGTCAGTAAGCGTCTTATAGAAGCATAAATTTACGGAACAAGAAATGGCTGACTTTAGGACCCTTCCATCTTTGGAGACCGTCCAAGCAGCTGGAGACTTTCGATACCAGTAGCTGGTCGGTGAATATGATTTGAAAAGCTGGATGGGCGCTTTGATACTCAAGATGTTGTAATCGTGTTCCTTGTGAACCAATCTTGGGTTGTAAAGTCTAAAAAAAAAGTTGTGACGTTAAAAATACAGGTAAATTTGATGGAAGGAAACAAAATTTCATTTTAGTTGAACTATTGAAACCTAATATTTTTGGTAACATTTACCCACTGCAAGACTTTCTACTCAAATTCCATTCCAGCAATTCCCAGTTGTTAGAAGATAGGAGCGTGACAGGCGCGATCCAAAAAAGCGAAATCTTCGTTTCGGTGGGTTCCGATTGCAATTCTATTTGAATTATTCTGCGATTTCGATCATGTTTTGGATTGGTACGCCAAATTACTATTGTGCTGTAACAAAAGTATTTAGTAAATTTGCTTTGCTTGGCGTAAACACTCACCTATCCTCTAAGGCTGAAGATGCGAGTAAGTACTCCCTTGAGAATGACAATTGAATTGCTGCCTCAAAGACGTTGAATTCCGTTGGACACCAAACTAAATCCATAATTGCAGATGTGTGTCTAATTAATCTGTGCACCACCCACATTGCTAAAAGGAACCATACATTATTTTTATAGCCATTTTTATAGTCGTCTTCCTATTATTATCAAACACATCCGAACAGGATTGTGGGACGTGTGGGAGCACAAGGATTAATAATTTCCATTAGAATTATAATAAGGTACGTCTATAGTGGAAACATATTAGTAAAATGAATGAAAAAACTTACTATTTAAATAAAAAATATCTATGGCCCCCGTCTTGTAACAACCCAAAGCCACTATTCCATGCCTATGTGGACAAGCAGAAACGCGGGTCACGTAGTCGCTCACTTGTAATTGAGATTCAGTTGTTTCATTGGTACGTATGTTCCACAAAATTATGAATCCAGACTCATCGAAACTCACGACTATATCGCTCCCAAAAAATATTGCATCAATAAGCTGGGATCTGCAATGAACCTTCAAAAAGAAGATAGTCAAGTTTTCGACCAATCACGTAATTTACCTTGCGCTTATCATGAGAACCCTTTATTGTCCATGGATTGAAGTTGAAATCATAAAAGGTCACGTATCCCTCGTCATAGGTAGTTACGACTAACTTCTCGGGATTACCCCATTCTGGGTTGACACTAATAGAGTTGATTCTAAAACCATAGGTTATTAAGACCACATTCGGTAATGGACTAGAAAACTTTTACAAAATTTCAAAATATTTTCATTGCACTTTGGCACCTGTACATGGTGGCCAGTGACGGTTTTAGAGCATAAAAAAATACAATTTAAGTTATATTGAGCTGTATTTCTGAACGAAATCCTGTAGTACCAAGCGCTCGATCTCTACAAATATATAATCATGGGCCTGATAAGTACTCATCGCTTCTTGAAGCTCCGTTTCCGTTGTATGATAGACTCTAACGAAGAGCATATCATCCCCCGGATGCATGGGAATCTGAACGACTCGAAAGATTTTCTTTCTGTGGTTATTAAATCTTACGACATCCATTCGATCACCTTTCACCAAGAGTTCTATGGAATCGAAAGGAATTCAATCCATTGGACAAGTTCGAAACCTTTGCGCCCATTCTTTAATACAATCGTAGCAAAATGTATGGTTACAACCATTTGGTTGTAGTCGACCCTTCGTTGTACGACGGTTTTGCTTAGTTTCATTGTATCTGGAGTAAGCCGCCTAGGCGGTCGTTCCGTTGAAATACCGTGACCAAGTGAATGGCTTTCTTTAGTTGTTCTAAAATTATACTACACAATCCTTAACTGCTTGTACATTAGTCAAGATTTCAACTTACTTTTGCACGTATCCCTATACATTTTGCATTGTCTCTCCATGGCCTTCTTTTGTACTTCCCGTTCATGACGTTTGGCTTCAGTATTTGCACGTTGGGCTGCTACCAATTCTTCTTTTGCAGCTGTTTCTTTCCTGACTAACCTTTTTTCCTCATCTTTTTTAGCCTAAACAGCAGCCTGCCTTCTTTTCTTGATCTTTTTGTTCAAACTGAAGTATTCTTGGATCATTGCTGTATAGATGTTGAACATTAGTAATTTGTTCGCACCCGCGCCTCTCATAACGATCTTCACATTGTCCTTTATCTTTTTCTTTGCATGAATATATTATACAATTTATAGAATTTATAAAATTTCTCCACATTTCTTTACACGTAAAGTATCATTATCACCGAACTCAGGTACCGGTTTCCTTTCGGACGAACGACTATTAAGACCAAAGTAATAATCGAAAGTTTTGTAAAAACCTTTTTTGCGGCCAACGTCTGATGGAAGTAAATTATAGAATTTGAGATTCACTGAATCATATGCTCTTTGATTTTTATTTTCGCTTTCTGAGGTAGGTACTTATCCACATCATCACCAAAGATAACGTTTTTAGATTCTGTCATAGTTTCTTTTAGTTCCTCGATGTAATGCCCTTCCCCCTTTGTGAGGTAGAAATGAAATTTAAGGTTTTCCATTAGTTAACGTAAACTCAAAATAAAAGTGAGCAGAAACGATTTTATATAAGGTCCTTTTTTTTATATCAACATTTTTTATGTCTCATAAAACTTTACAATAAAATCTAAATAGGCATGTTTAACATTCTAGAAAAAATATGGCACTAATTTATTAAATTTTTCAAACCAACTAACTAATTGCGCAATCAAGTTCTCCATACTTGGGTACGCATTCTAATATTAGAGCCACGGCCCTTGTAATATATGTCATAGTTCCATAACATCCACTAGGGGTACTATCATAAAAATGTTGGCAAATATATGCTGCTCCTCCACATAACAAGCCACCACTCTGAGACAGTTCCCTCGATTCTTTAGGTTTGGCACAGCATAAAGTCGCGTCTCCATTGCACTTCATCTGATCTTCTAAGAACAATTCGTTGGCAGTATGAACCAACTGTTCGACTTGCAAAATTCCACCCATTGAAGATGCAATGTTGTATTCCGACACTAAAGTTAAAACCATTAAGGCTTCAACTACCGACTGACGATATTCAGGTTGAGGTATGGAATTTAAAACTGTTTCAAACGCAAGAGCAAATTTTAGTACCCCAGGTGTCATTTCTTGTGTTAAATTTTGCAGCAAGACCTTGCCTGCTATGTCGATACCATCGTACTTTTCTAATACGGACCAAACTCTAGGATAGAAATGTCGAGGAACGCGATTTAAGGCACCATCCAATCTTCTGCGTCGCAACCACTGACCTTGACGATCACTATCATTAAGAGTGATCACTATCATTAAGAGTATCGGCAGTAGCGTCCACTCCTAAAAATCCACCTATTTGACTCTTCTTGCTGACACGTGCAGACTTAGAAGTAACAACCGAAAAGTTACCTCGCCCCACACTGCTTATGGCAAACTCTTTGCCGCTAATAATATGGTGCAACAAATTCTTCATTTCAAATGGACTCATATTTAATAAATGTTCCGAAGCCTCATCTCCATTACAAATTATAGTACGAGACAATTCCGTGGCCATTACTTGAATAATCAAACCAACCCTCAATCTCAACATTTCCATAAACAGTGTAGGTTCCGTACGAATAAACATGGCCAAATAAACCAACAATTCTTGAGTTAACATGGCGGTACTATCATCTTCCCCATAAGCTTCGTGAATTAACAAACGTAAGTCACTTTCAGGCAAGGGGGCGGTAATTGTGTGTTCGTTGTTTGGTGGCATACCCACTGTGATTTGCTTCTGACGAACCAACAAATCTGTAACGGCTTTGGCTAAGTCTTCCACTCTTTTACCAAGAATACCGGCCGTGTGGCGCACCAAACCCCACAATTTTTGTTGGCAGGCTTTTTCGTAGAGACCTTTCAATAAATCGCGCACTGTTACGACTTTCCCGTTATCTAACATTCCGGTATTGTAATCTGCACCGTGAGAATCGACCAAATATTGGAGAATGTCGCCTTGCTCTTCCAAAACGTCTGATTCTCTCAGCATGGCAAATAATTCCTCAACCTCAGTATCTGCATATTGACCTTCAGTGGTAGTTCTATATCGACCCACATTAATAATAGGAACTTCTCTATGTGGCGATTTATCGTTATCCTTCACCTCACTAACAATTTTTGTTGTTTCGCCACTTTCGGAAGCAACAGAATGATCAACTACATCTTGTGTCTGACCTACACGTATAAAACCTGATGGTCTGCGTTCAAGTGGCGCAGTCTCCATTCCCAATGTCTCAGAGTCAACATTAATAGATCTTGTTTTTTTGATAGCTCCACGAACAGACATACGTATTTTTAAAGTTTTCACCGATTTCTTACTGGATCCAGGTGCTTCCAATAAAAGCGTCTTCGTTGTTAAGGTCTTCATCATGTGTTCTTCTAAATACTGCCTCACTTGAGCGTTCAACTTATCAGGTAAACCTTCTTCATGGCTCCCCAAAAAACTTAAATTAGCGATGCAAGTTGTGCTTAAAAATTCGTTTAAATTTCCTCTTGACTGTCTTTTCCCCATTTTCAGTAAACTTCATCTACACGCACCTACACATACTTATATTTTAGCTATTTGATTATATTATTGAAAATGTTCTTGAGAAATGGAGCACCACGTGATGACCTTCTGATGTGCACAGGTCAGACTGTCGGGTCCTGACTTTGTTCGTATGCTTTATCAATTATATCACATTATTTATATGTATTTAATTGTTACACTGGGCTCCGAAATGCCCAAAACGCAACCACCTTCGTATGCGACAGGAAAAACTATTCCGAAACTCGGGGAAATTGCTAGTTAGCAGTAACCGATTGAGAACATGCTGCCACTGATTCTGAAAAATGAGAATACGCTATTTGGGAATGATATTGTTCAATAGTCAAATCAAATAAGATTGTTATTTAATTCCGTTAATTGGGGAACACTAAATTATTGGCACATCCTTTTTTTAACCGTTGTACATTTAGCCATCCTCAAATACAAAAAAATTCTAAATTATTGAATGTATTTATTCATAAACTTCTTATGGAACTCCGACCTTAAAGAATCGTTAATAAATTCTTTTTTTGGTTTTGGCTCATTTTTTGCACAATTTTTGAAAACAAAGTCGTCGTTCCACCTTCTTTTCACAGTGTAATCTTCTTCTGTGCCAAACAAACCGTTCGTCAACAACGGATTTTTGTTTAAAATATTTTCCATTCTTATCTTTTCGTCTGCTTTTTGCTTTTCCATTTCTTGGTTTGCTTTATCCATTTCACGTTCCCTTTTAATTTTATCTAATTCGGCTAAAAGATCTTCCACGTTATTTCCATCATCATCCGAGGAATCGGAATCTTCCTCTTGGGGATCATCTGCATCCAAATTACGCGCTGGAAAGAGTTCCAGTTTTTTACGTTGTGGCTCGTCATCATTTTCTGCTATTTGGTTCACGTTCTTCCAAAGAATACAAATAATTAAATAACAATTTATAATAATAATAGTAATAAGCATAATAATTACTATCCCACATCTACGTTTTTGTTCTTGTTCTTTGGAACAGTCAAGACTTTCCCATCCTTGTGCATATATGCTCCACCCGGGAAACTCCACAGGTGGTTTAAAACAAAACCCAGAGCTTGGAACAGGTTTTTCATCTTTTCCATTATTTACAATTTTGTGGGATCCATTGTATGGACATGGCTTTGTGCTGGTTGCCTTGCTATTTTGCTCCATTTTGGTTGTTGTTGTGTTTTTACGATAACTACTTCTAAAACTTGTGTTTTTATGAAAATTACGGGAGGAAAGTTCTTTGATTGTACCTTGACCAGTTTGGCTATATTTTAGTTTTTTGTGCGACGGTAAATCGCGACTTGAGTATTGCTTGGACATAGCACACTCAAGTCGCCCCTGCTTTGACCGCCACGAGCGGTATCGAAAGTTGGGCGCCCAGCAGATGACATTTTTGAAGGAATATCTAAATTTTCTTTATTTTCTTTAAAACATAGCCAAGATTACACCTTCGTTCTACGTATAATAATTATTACTTTTGCGCTTATCCGTAACCATTTTCCGTTGTCTCTTCATGGCCTTTTTTTGTACTTCTTGTTCGTGACGTTTGTTCGGCTGCTGATACATTCGTAAATAATCTCAAAACATATCTGGAAAAACCATTTTATTTATGCCTTGCTTGTATCGCTCTTCCAGCTTCATTCTAAACTGTAAAAGGTCCTTCTTGCTCTTCTCTGGATCTTTGATATCTTTGAACGCAATTTTCTCATCCTTGGATAGATCCACTTAGTTGCGGATAGGCAGTAAGTGATTATATTTTATCACCTTTATAAAAGTCTTTATTTTAAACCTGTTGTGGATCTTTGCTTTACCCATGCCATGCGTTTACCTATTTTGCGTAGATAACGATCAAGTACGACAACAAGAGCGTAGCCGTAATTCTTTAAGATGACTGCTTTACTGACGGTGTAGCTGCCACGATTTTACCGGTTTTCAAAATTTTTCCCATTTTGTCTAAAGTTTTAATTCAACATATTATATTAATACAGCAACAAAAACGGAGACATTCACAGTTAACAATACACAGATATTACTATACTGCAGTCTTGCTTTCACCCTTGTGGACCCTTTGAATATCTCACAATTTCTTCTCCAGCGATATGACACATTTTTCACCTTTTCCGGCCATTATTGTCGAAATTGTTAATAACTAATAAAATAAAGATGGTTGTAAAACAATCCGACACGTGCAAATGTTTATATGCACTTAAGATTTATCAACCAATTACTAATGCGGTGAATCTTGCAACAATAAATATTGTTATTAAATTTGGTGGAGGTGCCGGGTGCGATTCTTCCAAGTTAGGGGCTTCTGGCAACTTGCCGAAAACTTTATAGCGAAATGAATTCCGTTCAGTTACGATTAGGGATTGGAACGTCAGAAAGCCACGACTCACCGGTACAAACTAACAATAACTTGGTACTCCCAGCCGAGTTCTTTACAGGAAATTACTTTACCGAAGTTGATGTTCGTTTTAAATATAAATATAATGTCGTTCCATTCAAATACTGTGACCAAGTAACCGGCAATATTTAGTTGATATTCTAAAAGTATAATATAAAATCCATAACTACTTAAAAAATATTTTTCGTCCATTATCTTGAAGGATCCTCTCCTTCACCAGCTTGTCGAAGATTGTGTTGGAGTTTAGCACGATTTTCAAGTTTGGTCTTCCATTCATCTAAGGTAAATTGCTGTGGTTTTGAAATTTTTTGATATGCTTCTTCGGCCGAAGCTTCAGCATTCGCGGTTTCCTTGTTTGCATCCGTTTGGGAGTTTTCTTGTTCGACAACTTTCTTATCGGTGAAATTTGTTCTACTTCGATCATTGTAAAGCTTTTCAAAATATTGTCGCTTACCGTTATTGCGGTTACTATTTCCTTCGACGTCTTGCACTTGCTTATTGCGGTCGTCTTTAACAGGTTTTACCAAATTGTTACCTTCAGATGATTCTTTCTTTCACTGTTAGAATCGCAGTTCTTTGATTCTACACGTTTGTTGTTACCGCAATCATTGTTACGATCACCACGATAATTTTCACGTTAAAACCGCCGGCCGTTGGTTAGTTATAATCATAAGTAAATTACAAACAAGACTGAGGAAAGTGCATGAGTTCAACCTGCAGCTTTCCCATGCATAATCAGCATTTTCAGAATCACCTCATTACAGGAAATCTGAGGTATTAGTTTAATGACATTACTGACGTAATCTTAACTCCTCCCAACCTAAGAGAAAAATTATAGTTGAATAAACTTAATTTTTTAAATTAATATCAACGGATTCACAATTTCAGATTTTAGTTTTTTGTAAATTTTTTCTTTTAGGTGTGGATAAAATTTTAAAGTTAAATACATAATTACAATAACAATTATAATGTAACTAAAAATGGTATTCAAACTGATATTTTCATAATGAAAGGTTATTGGTTTTATTGCCGAAATTTTTCTTTTTGAGTTAATTAGTTGTCTATCTAATTCTTTTATTACCAAATTAAAAATTTATTGAGTTCACAGAGTGAACTTGAACGAAAAAAACGTGCATTTTACTCGGCTAAACCCTTTCCTTTGCTGGATTTAAATAATCAATAATTTTTTTTTCATAGTAATTTTTTTAAAATTTTTTTTCCTATCTATCGAGAAATATTCCGGCCGAAGCCGAATTCAATTTCAACGATCATTTTATTATAAAAATTTCGTTCAAGATAAGTCATGCCTGAAACAACGGCTTTTAGTCATCCTACCGTTGTAGAACAAGCAGCTTCGTTTACTAGAGGTGCTTGATTTTGCTCTACGAATCGATTGCAAACTTGTGGAAGATGCGCATAAAATTGTTTAGAAGCTCTGTTAAAACGAAGCTCTGGTATAACAAATTGTGGAAGGAAATATCCATTTCTCATTTCGAGTTGCATGCGAACATGTCTGGCACTTATATCTTGTCGGTCCTATTTACTTAAAGAGAGCGACACATACAAAATTTGATTATTCCAATTTTTACCATTCATCTCATGAATTGCTAATTTCGCTTCTGCTTGCGTAGAGTAACAAACAAAACCAATTCCTCGGCTCACATCAAATTCGTCTTTCATTAGTTTGGCAGACTCACACATTTGGCATGACCACACCACACCGGTACAAAGTACAACTTGGTACTCCTGAGTTCTTTAGCGGAAATTTCTTTCCCGACGTTGATATTAGTCTTAAATATTATATGATTTTGGCTGCTATCAAGTCGAGTTTTCGTTTTACGACGGTTTTGCTTAATTTCATTGTGGGAATACCATTCTGGAGTAAGCCGCCTACGCGGTCGTTCCGTTCAAATACTGTGACCAAATGACTGCCTTTGTTTAGTTGTTCTAAGATTATAAAATTATACTACACAATCCTTAACTGCTTGCAAAAGTGTTTCATATCCATTATTTTGAAGATTGTCATTTAACTTCTTTAATTGGGAAACATAAATTATTGGCACACCTTTTTAACCACCCGCTTGTACATTAGCCAAGATTTCACCTTCGTTCTGCGTATAGTAATTGTTACGTTTGCACGTATCCCTAAACATTTTGTGTTGTCTTCCCATGGCCTTCTTTTGTACTTCCCCTTCATGACGTTTGGCTTCAGTAATTGCATTTTTGACTGCTTCCAATTCTTCTCTTGCAGTTGTTGCTTTCCTGACTAACCTTTTTTTCTCATCCTTTTTAACCTAAGCACCAGCGCCCGTCTTCTTTTCTTTATCTTGTTTAAACTTAAGTATTCTTAAATCACTGAGGTATCCTCAAACTTTCTTTATACGTCAAGTATCATTATCACCGAACTGAGGCTCCGTCTGATGGAAGTAAATGATCGAATTTTGGATTCACTGAATAATAATGCGCTTCGTTTTTTCGTTTCGCGAAAAAAGATTTCATACACTATCGTGATGCACATGAAGTTCTTCATCTGATTTAATCTTTCCTACCGTTAATTGACTGATAATTTTTGAACGTCATGGATTTATAAGATGTTCTAATAAGATCTTGTGTTTTCTATTCAAGAGGTTCTAAACTTCTGAGGTCCTCATGCAATCGTCGTAAAAGATAACTTTTTTGTGTTCTGCCACAGTTTCCTTTGGTTCCTCTATTTTATGCACTACCACTTTGTGAGGTATAAATGAAACTTGAGGTTTTCTATCAGTTAACGTAAAATCAATATAAAGCCGAACGGCAACGGTCTTACATAGGTTATTCCGTTTTCCAGTTCTTCTTTCGCAGCTGTTGCTTTCCTGAATAACCTTTTTTATCATCCTTTTTAGCCTAAGCAGCAGCCTTCATTTCTTTATCTTCTTGTTTAAACTTAAGTATTCTTGGATGTCATCAACTAAATTACGTATACGAATAATTTCTTATTTCTTTTTATTTGACGTTGACAATTTCTAATTTTTCGCATTCGCGCTTCACATAACGATGTTCACATTAGCTTTAGCATCTTTGTCTTCGTATAAATATTCTCGTCACGATACAAAATCATACCAAAATGTATGAAATTCCTCAACCTTTCTTTACACGTAAAGTATCATTATCACCGAATTGAGTACCGGTTTCCTTTAGGACGAACGACTATTAAGAGTAATAATCGAAAGTTTTGTAAAAACCTTTTTTACGGCCAACGTCTGATGGAAGTAAATTATCGAATTTTGGATTCACTGAATCATATGCTCTTCATTTTTTCGTTTCGCTTAAGATTTCATACACCATCGTGATGCACATGAAGCAATCTTTTTGAAATTGATTTGAACGGCAACGGTTTTACATTGGTTATTCCGTTTTCTTGGTTGCTTTTTCCTAATTTTTTGTAAACTTCATCTACACGTACGTACCTATGCTTTAGCTATTTTATTATATCATTGAAAATTTTCTTGATATTTGGAGAATACACGTAATGACACGATGATGTGCACAGGTCAGACCGGCGGGTCCTGACTTTGATGTTTTTAATTGTTAAACTGGGCTCCGAAATGCCCAAAGCGCAAGTACCTTCACATGGGACAGGACAAATTCTTCCGGTAAACTCGGGGAAATTGTTAGTTTGCAGTAACCGATTGAGAATATGCTGCCACTGATTCTGAAAAATGAGAATATGCCATTTTGGAATAATTTTGGCCAATGGACATCTCTGCGCATTTAATTGAAAACGGAACGTCGTCGCACTCCATCCACCAAGCAGCTTGTATGCGAAAACCCTTGCGAACGTGTTGAAAGTGATAAATTTCATCCCTGTCTTTTAACCTCCTCTTTGCTGGTCTGCAAATGCTCGTTTCTCGTTGATACTTCATAAAACGTCTTTCCGTTTCATTTTCATGTTTTTCACTTTCACTCGACAACGTTTATGTATTCTGTAGATTTCTGAACAGTTAAATTTCATTTAAGAATATTTAAGGTTTACTATTCCTGTGCAGTTAGATAGGTGCATTATTTTGTTTTCATGTAGAAAGTCTGGCCCTCTAACGGCTTTAAGTATCATTAAATGGTTACAAGCAAGTAATACACAAGCCCTATTATTATTACCACTGCTCATTTTAGAGTCGAAGATAAGGTACATTTGCTATTTTCAATATTCCATATTGTCCAGACCCTTCTGAATTGAAACGTTTTTGACATGGAACATGTTTATCTGCCGAAAACCGACCGAATAGACACCAAAAATCAACGGACACCAAATCAACGTATAATCGCATCAATTATGCCTACTTAAACATTAGAATAATGTAGAAAACTTTCTCACTCAGTCCCTCACTTCACCCGGTAACCTTTTTTACCAACTTAAAAAAACTCACACCAATCAAGTTTCCAGGGTTACGATTACCAACCTAAAAATCACCTCCTCGGGATCGAGTTTTTATTTTAATCCTGCGACGTTGTTTGTCTTGAGTCCATTGAGAATTCATTTGATAGTTTAACTAAAATGTACTTTACTTCACTATTTTATTAACAGTTTTGGTAGCCAAAAACATGATTCATGTTTAATACATAAGTCAGAGACTAAAATAGAAGCAATCCTGGAATCCGGCCAGCAATGGCGAGTTTTTTGAGTAATATCAAAATAACAGCGAATTACAAAAGCGTGTTTTCCAACTTCGAGGATTCTTCTTAAATATTCCACAATAAATTAAACTACAATAATTACACTTTTACTTACGGTTTGAAGTAGACTCAGAATTACTTCTACGATGACGTCCATAACTATTATATTATATGTGAGGGTTTTGGGCTATGCACCTTTGCTCAAGCATGCCAACCCTCAGATATTAAATATGGCCAATCCCCGCCCACAATTCGTAATCCGTAACCGAAAAATAAATTGGACAGACTCGAACTGCAGTGCGTTTAATGCTAACTGCAGTGAAAAATTCGCGTTTTACATTACCGTTTGTGGCGCTGCCAACTATACGTTGAAAATGGACTTTCAAATTATTCCGTGTGGTGATGTTAATGTAATTGTAATTAAAATACAATAAGTTACAAGCTTTTACTATACTTCACATCGTGTTTTTTAAATTTAAACTATATTTACACAAAATAAAACACCAAATACTCATAAACACATTGGAGATTACATCTTACTATACGTCCAGAATGGAGTTTGAAATTATTCTGTGTGGTGGCGTTTGGTTAAAGTAAAACGCGAATTGACCCTTGTAATACCATAATTAGGCAAATAACTTAATCCAAGTAACCGAAAAAATTAAAGTTGTAGTTTTATAAACAAAACCGGATCAGAGCTTGGGGCCCAAATCTAAAACCTTATTTAACTCTTAACGGTCCCCCCATTAAAAAAATCATTTCCTAACACTATAATCTATATTCGACCGGTGGATCTCTCTTTCAAATGTCCTTATTAAAAAAATGTTGTTTCCAAACACTAACCTAAGGTCGACCGGTGGATCTCTCTTTAAACGGTCTCCTCGTTTAAAATAAAGTTGTTTCTTAACACTAACCTAAGCTCGACCACTGAATCTCTTTTTCTGGTCCCGGTGCCGAGTCATTCGGTGCCGTGTCCCGATTTTGTGTTATCAAACATATAAAAGACCAGCACGCTCCGCCGCCGCCTACTCCACCGTGTCATTTTTTAGGACACACAACGTATTCTGATTGGTCATTGGTAGTACCAACTTAAAAGTTAAAATCACCTCCCCCTGGGAACGAGTAGCACACCAATCGAGTTTTCAACTTTGGCAAACTGCCCCCGTTCGTGGATGGGCCTTCCAGCTATCAAACATATAAAAGACTAGCACGCTCCGCCTCCGCCCCCAGCTTGTCAATTTTTTAGGACACAACGCATTCTGATTGGTCGTTGGTAGTACCAACTTAAAATTTAAAATCACCTCCCCCTGGGATCGAGTAGCACACCAATCGAGTTTTCAACCTTGGCGAACTGCCCGTCGGTGGATTGGCCTTCTAGCTAGTCAAACATATAAAAGACCAGCACGCTCCGCCTCCAGCGTGTCATTTTTTAGGACACACAACGTATTCTGATTGGTCGTTCGTAGTACCAACTTAAAATCACCTCTCCCTGGGATCGAGTAGCACACCAATCGAGTTTTCAACCTTGATGAACTGCCCGTCCGAATCAAGAAAGTACTTTCAGTTTTTCCTAGTTAACATGGAACATGTTTTAGCGCTCGTTATCTGCCAAAAAACCGACACCAAAAACCGACACTAAAAACCGACACTAAAAACCGACACCAAAAACCGACACCAAATTAACATATCATAACAAAGGATGAATCAAAGCAAAGTAAAGCAAAGCAAAGACAAAAGCAAAGACAAAAGTAATGACAAAAGCAAAGACAAAAGCAAAAAAGACAAAAGCAATGACAAAAGCAAAGACAAAAGCAAAGACAAAAGCAAAGACAAAACCAAAGACAAAATCAAAGACAAAACCAAAGACAAAACCAAAGACAAAATCAAAGCAAAGCAAAGACAAAATCAAAAACAAATACAAAGCCAAAACAAAACCAAAACTAAACAATGCACGCTGTACCTGCTCCAACGTGTCATATTGTCACATTTAAAACCCTCTTGTAGTTTAAGGTTCATCCTTGAAGCCTAATTTATTAATTAGACATCTTATGTGGCAAACACACACATTCTTAATTATTCATACCCTACGATGATCGGTACGGTGTACCAAGGAGGCAACATCCTTCTGTTGAGTTCGCTTGGCTGGTGGATGTCGATTCGGGCTGTGTTGCTCGTGGATCCTCACAAACACTTAAGACACTAACGACTGTTCACTGAAAATTCATGACCGTAGACGGATGACCGAACACTGATCAATCACACAAATCTGTTCCTCTATTTATATTGAAAACTCCACTAGTTATTCCTTTGTTTATCAATTCTTTACATTCCAATGCAATTACATTTCTTAGAAGAATCTTGTATTTTCATGTTTGTTTACTTTAGATAATTAGATTCTTGTTATGATTACCAAGAATCTAATTATTAATTATGTGTAACTTGATATTAGCAAGTAATTTAATATTATTGGGAAAATATCTTCCTTTTATTAGCGTGACTAATACTGTCATCTTGGAATCTGTTGTCTTATGATTTCGCAATTGTTATGAATCAGCATTTTTTAGGACACTCAACTCGCTTTGATTGGTTGTTGTCGTTGGTCGTACCAACTTAAAATCATCTCCCCTGGGAACGACACCAATCGGGTTTCCAACTTTGGCGAGCACCCGTCCGTGGATGGACCTTTCATCGAACAATCAGCGACGAATGCAGTGAATTTCTGCAACGAGCGGGTTCACGGGATTTGTCTTTGCTCACATTTAACGTTCAAAGTTTAAAAGCGCATAAGGACGATTTAATAACTGATCCTCTCCTGGCTTTATCGGAGACGTGGATTAATAACGATGAAAACATCACCTTATCTGGTTACCTAATACAAAAGAGACAAAGTTCGAGCAGGCGGTGCTACGATTTATGAAAAAGAAAATTGTATGATGTTTTCAACGCCTCGTATATTGATGATATTTGACAAAACGAACAATATAGCGATTGACCCTAGTTCCGAAATTTCTTACGGTTGTGGAGACATCTGTGCTGTGGAAAGTGCGATAAACGGACAACGTGCATTGATGGTTGTTGTCAGTCAAAAATGTCAGTACTTACGTTTTTGCAACAAACCATTTAATTATTGTTATTGCAATAAAGTTGAGGTAGTCGAGAAGGTAGGAGAGACGGTCATTGCCTTGCAGCTAACGCAGTTGGATGCGAACGCGGGGTACCGGGTTCAAATCCGGAGAGAGTCAAACTTTCTTATGACCAAGTCTCCGTGCTTCGGAGGGCATGTTAAGCCGGCGGTCCCCCTGGGTTGACAAATTGCCACCGTTAACAAAAATCAGGGCTACAAGCACATCTAAATGCTAGCCTAGCAAGCTGCTACCGGATGTAAAACAACTATAGTCCAAAATCGATCTGCGGACTACTCACCAACCCGTCTGGCCAGCGTGGTGAGTTATGGCAAAACCAACCTCCATAATATGGAGAGGCTAATGTCCAGCAGCGGACGGAAAAGGCTGATACAGAGAGAGAGTCAACAGGAGTGACTGTGACATCTTCAATGGATTTTGTGCTATCTTATGAATCAGTTGCGCTTCAGAACTTTATTAATAAAATTATTATCATTATAAAATAATAATTTTATTAATTATTACCAGTAATTACCAACTTAAAAAAACAGATGTCAAATAAATCATTGTATTCGGTATCATGAACAGCAGAGGTAGTTCGGTATCGTAAAACATGTTCCATGTTTAATACATTAGTCAGGTGAGAGACTAAAATAGAAGGAAACTGGGGGTCCAGGGGGCAGAGCCCCCTGGCGAGGCGCGTAGCGCCGAGTTTTTTTTTATAAACGAAGTAGATAAAATTTATTTACTGATAATACGGATAATACTAAACCGTAGTGCCATCTATTGGTAACTAAAAATTACATTCTTTCTTTTCCGAATTTTCTAATTTTGATGACAACTAGACAACTGTTTTAATTTTTCTTTCTGTAAGAACCATCGTTAGACTATGGAGAACATTTTATAAAAAGAATTAGCCAAATCGGTCCAGCGGTTCTCAAGTGAGGCGATGACAAAGATTCATTTTTATTTATTAGATTTCCCCCTGTTTATTTTTATTTTAAATGTCAGCTTAGTATTTTATATAAGTGTCAATACGCCATTGTGATAAATAATCCCCCTTCCCCCCAGAACCGAGGTCAGGATCGGCACTTGATCGAAGGCGCAACAAATAATCGTGTGTTCGTAGATTTCTTTTAGTTCCTTTTTCGGTTCCTTTTAGTGTGTTATAATCAGGACTTTTATTGTGTAGTTATTTATATTTTATGTAAGTTTTTTTAACATTAAATTTAGCACGGCAAGTGGGAATTCACATGTCCGAATACAAAACTATTTTGGGTTAAATAAAATTATTTTGAAAATATTTATTACGGCGATTAATTTAAAACGAAAATCAACAAAATATCAGGTGGTAAACTTATCTTAAGCTATCGCACAAATAATAGCGATGACATTATTCTAAACTCCAGTGAGTGTAGAATATTTTAAAATTTTAAATTCTTCATTTTAACTTATAGCAAATTTTAACTGGGATCTTGTATTATGCCTATCACATTTTCAATTGATTAAATTACTTTAAGTTTCTATAATTTGAAATAGTTGAAAATCATTAGTGCAGACGTGGCCGCGGTTCTGCTTGCAACTCACGACATTTTCACAATCAACCAGTTGTGCAAAAGCCTAGAATTTCAAAGCATGGTGGTATTTTTGACCAAATAAGTACCATCATAAAACAAAACATTTTGTTACTGGACTGTGCGGTCGTGTTTGTTTGCGGCTGCTCATTTTTGGGTTTTTGCTGGTCCTTTGGCACAGTATATTAGGTTTTGGTGCTGTGATAGTGTTCTACTGCTGACTGTTCTGTGTTTGAATATTCTACGTCGGGTAAGCAACGTGTAATTTGAACCTTTTGGCATTTTTAAATTATTTTTTTAAATGTCAATTACTCGTAATAATTTAATTTCACATTAGTTTGACGCTGTCACCGAAAAGTGAGCTAAAAGTACATTTTGCCTGGCTTATTAGTACGGAAAGGCTAAATCGGTGCCAACTTTCTCAACGTGCTCCATATCCATACAATTTTAAATTTTTGCCTCACCTGAACAAAGTATACTTTCCTCTTGAATGTTTAATATCAGAAAAGTGGCTCTGGTGTCAATTTAAAACATAGGAAGGGGTATACAATCCCCTAGCGTAGTTTTAGGAAGAAATTAGATTGTGTCCGGTATTTACATTTTAAAGACATTCTATTAAATGGGGCCAAAAGTCAGGAGTAAGGTCAACACCAGGCAAGTCTCTAAAGATAAACCTGAAACCAAGGAAGCAGCTGTTAATAAAGTCAGTTAATAAAGTAATAAAATCAGGAGCCTTTCGCTTTATTTCCTCAGGGTATGGTGAGTAAATTTGAATACATGGGATACATGAAGGAGACGACTAACGACTTTGTGTCTGTCTGGAAACGTTTGAAACACTTAGAATCAAAAAGTGACGAACCAGGGAGTAATGAAGCGAAAACCTTAGATGTTAAAAATTTACATGATGAGCTCGGGTTACAGTTAGCTAACTATAAATTAATGGCAATGCAAAATAGTTCCTTAAAGGAAGACTTGAAATTTATACAGCTTTCGACAAGAGAGTTAATGAAGGAATTAAGTGAAGTAAAAAATGCCATGAACGTGGAGATAACTGTGCGTGAAGCAGAAAGAGAGGAGTGTAACTTCCTCAAAAAAGAAGTCTTGATCCTGAAGGAGGAGTTAAATAAGGGTATTAAATTAAATAGAACTCAACAACAACCATAATGCAATATCAAAGAAGTTCAAGAGAAAGAGCAAACCCTTCGCAAGGAGATTGCTTCTCTTAGGCCGGAGATTATAACGGTGGGAATAAAATTAGTCTTGGGGATAAATTTATATTCGTGCAACTTCGGATTTACATTTATTTTTGACACATGAGGTGAATTAAATTTTTTAATTTTTAAAAAATATTTTTGCCATATTTTTAATTTTAAACACATTTTCGTATTTGTTATTAATTATAATATCAATTTTTGCTGTAAGATAACGTACATTTTACTATTATCAATATTTATAGTAATCATATTATTATTAGTTAATACTTTATATGACAAATTAAAATATATTTATTAATGACTCCGTTGGCCTTGTGCTTAGCAAGTCGGCTTTCATTTTGTCATTGCGAGTTCGATCCTCACCAGAATCATATTTTTTTATTTAAATTTTTATTTAAGTATTATATTATTATAATAAGGGCCGACCTAAATGTATTTACTAGACTAATAATTAGTTTTTTTAATTTATGAATCTCCTAGGTAAATTTGTACGTAGGTAAAGCACCATTCACAAACTACAAATTTAACTAGGAGATTCATAAATTAAAAAACTAATTATTAGTCTAGTAGATACATTTAGGTCGGCCCTTATTATAATAATATAATACTTAAATAAAAATTTAAATAAAAAAATATGATTCTGGTGAGGATCGAACTCGCAATGACAAAATGAAAGCCGACTTGCTAAGCACAAGGCCAACGGAGTCATTAATAAATATATTTTAATTTGTCATATAAAGTATTAACTAATAATAATATGATTACTATAAATATTGATAATAGTAAAATGTACGTTATCTTACAGCAAAAATTGATATTATAATTAATAACAAATACGAAAATGTGTTTAAAATTAAAAATATGGCATTTAATTCACCTCATGTGTCAAAAATAAATGTAAATCCGAAGTTGCACGAATATAAATTTATCTCCTAGATAAATTTATCCCCAAGACTAATTTTATTCCCACCGTTATAATCTCCGGCCATAGAGATGTATTAGATAAGATACAAAATGAGCAGAAGTCCACGGATATCCAGAACAGGGAACAAAAGATTCAGTTGAAACCTAATGATTAGGTCTTCGATCGGAGACATCGGCGAATTAAAAGATGATATCAAATTAATAAAACAACAACAACCAACTGGCAAAATAGAAACGAAAAAGTTTACAAGTACATACAAATGCACTGAAGATCAGAAAGAGAGTGAAGAGGTTGGGGAGAACTTTCAGACCCTACTATATGAAAATCGCATCCTTAAAGATGAGGTGCGAATGTTGCAAAGACAGATAGTCAGCATGCAAATATGTATCGATAACCGGAATGCGAAAAACAAGCAAGAGGATGATGAGACGGAGAAGTATGATATCTCACCGTCCCATACAATGCTGGAGGTTCAACACCCGACTCAAAACAGTTCGGACCAGGATGAATCCAATTTCACACTAGTATCTAGAAGAAAACCTAGAAAACGGAAGGAAATAACGTTTAATCCGACGATGTCCGCTATTGGGGTGGTTCCGCCGAGGAGCGACAGAAGAAAGCGAGTAAGAACCCCGGCATTGGTGGTGAAGACTAGCCCAACCCTATCTTATGAGGAAGCACTAAGGGAACTAAAAAACACCGTCACCCAAAATCAAAAGGCATGTGAAGCCATCCGGGCCGTCAGAGCCACACGAGCAGGAGATGTGCTGATAGAGCTGGTCAAAGGGAAACGTCCCCAACAGCTCAGAGAGGAGCTCATCAAGAACAACAAAGATTTAAACTTTAAGGATCTCACAAGAAAAATGTCCATTGAGATAAGAAATCTCGACCTTTTAATGGACAGTGAGAAGGTGAAGGAAGCAATCACAAGATTGTCTGACATGGATGATCAGGTGCTACTTAAGTCCCTGATAACCACACCGGAAAAAAACAAAGTGCCAGTCCTCGAGGTGGAGATGGAGGCAGCCAAACGACTGCTATTGACCCCGAACGTCAAGATTGGATTTAACATATGCAAGATTAGAAATCACACGAGATGCGGAAGGTGCTGGTCGAAAGGGCACGCCCAACCGACTTGCAGGGACCTGGATAGGTCAAAAATGTGCTGGCGGTGCTGCCGTGAAGGTCACTTCGCAGCGGTATGCACCGGTGAGTACCACTGCGCTGACTGCGGGGTGAATGGCCATAGCGCAGGCAACTGGCGTTGCCGAGGGAGCCAAAAGCAGTAGAAACTACGTCGGATGGTCTTTGGCTGTCGTAACCGTCGCGGCAATAGGATAGGAGAGCCGAACTCATGGTTCTCCCAACATCAAGGAATCTTATAACAAGTATTATATAAAACAATAGTCCCGAAAGGGCAGATCTTAATCCCTCTTAGCTGTGAATGTAATGCCTAGCGGCGCCGGCGGTTTCCTTGCAGCTAAGGGGGCTGCGGGGGGAGGTTTTAGTCAGTGAAGTCTGACACTACCGTCACAGATTGTGGCGGTGTCTCAGACGAGATTTCCTCCTCCCAGCAGAATGCATACCCGCACTATTTATGCAATGTCAAAAAAAAAGTACCTTCATATATTGGGGGCCTTTTTTTCAATGCTTAATTAAATTCTGGTAACTTAATTAACGGTTTAACTTGGTACTATAATCATTGCAATCATCAATGAACTAGTAACAATCCTTATCTATAAATCCATATTATCGTATTTTTTTGAATGAAGAAGCAGAAAATTTGATTATTGAAGGAGCATTGGTTTTTGTATTTTAAAAATTTAAGATTTTTAATATTTCTGTTTCGAGCGGCCACAAGGGGTCTCGGCGACACCGGCAGGGCGTCGGAAGAAAAGAAAAGAAGGTTCGCGCGCAACCCACCGAGGGTGGTTGCTAAATTTTTGATTAGTTATGTATAGTTTGTAAAAGTTAATTTATATTTGAGAATAAAAGATAGGTAAAAGTGGAAATTGTGTTATTTCTTACAGAACAGCATTTGGAAGAAAAATATTTGGAAATTACAGCTAGAAAGCTTAATTATTTTGATTATTAATTTTACCGTCTAAAGAAGGTAATTTCTCCGGCCGAATACTCCACAGAAGTAATACTCCGCAGAAGTATTAAAGATTCGATAATTAATATTTTGGGGAGTGGAAAATTATACTTCAATATAAATGAATCACTCATGATCAAGTAAAATTGTACGATTTGTAACTTGTTCTGTACTCACTAATTTAACAATCTTTTAATCGTTGATTAACCTTACCAGACCATTGAAAAACTGCATTAAATAATATTAGGCTTTCGTTGCCTTTTGTAATTTTTTTTTGCGGTGAAGGGGGAAAACCTTTAAAAGACACCAGGAGTACCGCGCTCACTGGTAGTGTGGGATTTCTACCCACTAAAAACCCCCTCCCGTATTTAGGTGTTTGCCGCATATCCCGACTGACACAGTGTCAGTCGGTGTGATGCGATGCACTTCACTGTGTGATTCGGAAGCCGGTCTATTTTGTCTTCATCTTTCGGGTCTTTTTGTTGAATAGTTGGTGAATTCACCCCTTTGCTCTTCCCACCTGCTGCATCTAAATAAAGTATACTCGGGGTCGTCTATAACCTCATCAGTGCAGTGGAAGCAGTATGGTGTTGGTTGCTTCTTTATTCTATGTAAGTATGAGTTAAAGTTGCCGTGTCCGGTCAGGGCTTGAGTGGGGTGGTAGTCCATCGCCATGTGTCCTGTTTAGCAGCATGCAAGTCTTTTGTCCAGGTGTAATCCAGGATATTTTACTTCTGTCCTATGAGGTATCGCTATATCGTTGATATATACAAGTGGACATTCTCGATAATTCTAAATGCCTCGTATGCCTTTGACACGAGTTCTTTTTCTGTTTTGGGTAGTACTATCATGTTGAGATCGTCGGCGAAGCCGATCAATTCGACTCCCAGCGGCAGAGGTAGCACCTCGTCGTAATGAATGTTCCATAGTTTCGGGCCGATCACTGAGCCCTGAGGAACCCCGCTTGTTAGTTGCACGGTTGCCTTGCGATGGTACTCGTTTACCAGGAGGACTCTGTTGGTGAAATAGTCCTTTATGAAGTTCATAAGATAGCTGGAGAATCCTCTCTAAGTCCAGTTACTATTTCCTTCCATGCCGCAGAGTTAAACGTGTTCTTGACGTCGAATGTGAAGAGTGCGCATATGTTTTTCATTGTCCAAGTGCCCGAGCGCGCTGCTGTGACCGTTTCCTCGATCTTTCGTAGAACGTCGATTGTCGATTTCCTCTTGCAGAAGCCAAACTGTTTGGGGCTCAGACCTCCCTTGATATCGATTTACTCTGTTAGTCTTACGAGGAGGAGCTTATCATATTATTTATTTATATATTAGCATTACATTCCTTGCAGAATTTAGCTGTCCTTTCGGACATACAAAATCCATTTTTGAGGTGGATTAGTCCTCTTTTTTACATTTACTTATTTACAGGTCCTGGTGTGTTTTAGCATCATTAACAATTCTTCTCCAGGTTGCGCGTTCCAGAACTTTCTGTCTCCATCCTCCTTCCCCCATCCTCTCTAGGTCCTCCATTACACTATCGCTCCATCCTAGTTTTGGTCTTCCCCGATGTCGTTCCCCATCAGGCTTCCATTCCATTATGGTTCTTATTACTTCTTCGCTACTGCTTCTCATCACGTGTCCCCACCATCTTAATCTTTGAGACTTGATAAACCTCACGATGTCTTCACCGCTCATTTCTTCGAGGATTTCATTGTTATTCCTAATTCGGTATTCTCCGCCAACTCGTTTTAAGCCTAGAATCGCTCTCATCACTTTTCTCTAAAACCCCCTGAATTCACTTTCTTCTCTTCTTGTCATACACATAACTTCCGCCGCGTAGGTAATCACAGGTCTTATCAATGTCTTATATATCTTTATTTTGGATCTTTTTGAAATTTGTCTATCCTTTAACAAGTGTTTATTTGCATAATACGCTCTGTTGCCCGTGTTATGTTCCCACCATAACGGAAATGCAACAATCTTACGAGGATGGCTTTCCCATAAAGGTTATGAGCCTGGGACTACACAAACAAACTGATCTAATTTCAAATTATTGTAAACTAGTTAGTAAGCATTTGTTAGAAATAAAACTTTATGTAACGTAAAAGTTAAGTCAGTTCACATGTAGTTCACACTAAGTTCACACTAAGTTCACATTGTATTGTCAAGCAGCTAAAATCGTTGTATTTTCAATATAATAAACGTTTGAAAAAACTCGAGTTTGAGTTTTTTTTGAGTTCTTCTTGGGCACTAAACGTAATTGGCGCAGTCGGTAGGATAGCAGTTAGGGCCTTAAGGTAAAATTTCTGACGGCTTTTCGTTTAACGATTAACTAACAAAACGAACAAAAAGTGAAAAGTGAACCAAAAATTTTAAAAAATTAATTAAACGAAATCCTAATCGAAAATTTAAATAAAACAATAAAACAAGTGATCCAAAGAAGAACCGCAACCCCACAAAAGGACACAAGAAGACGCAAGAATACGCAGGATATGAAGAGATTAGCAACGCTCTTGGTGATCTTAGCGTAAGTTTTTGCTCATTATTTATCCTTTTTAAAATTTTTCTGAATGTCTGAATCCGAAATTGCAAATTTATTCGGTAACTTAAATATTTCAATTGATCCTAACAATCCAACAACCCCTGCTGTTATAAATAATCCTATTACTGAAACAACTACGAGTATCAACAACAATCCAAAAATGGCACAATTAGATAAATTTAACGTCAGTTTAATACCAAAATACGATGGAAACCCATCGACGTTATCGATATTTACGAAAGCTTGTGAACGGTTACTAACAAAATTTGGAAGTAACGACGCTACAAGTAATGACCAACTAATTCAAGTAGTAATAAGTAAACTAGAAGGAAGAGCTTTGACTCTAGTAGCTAGTAGAGAAAATGCTACTAGTTGGGGTAACATCAAGGCGTTATTGATACAACATTTCGGCGATCAGCGCGACGAAAATTGTTTATTACGCGATCTAATGAGTTTGAAACCTTTCAAATCAGAATCCCCGTACCAGTTTGGAATGCGATGTCAGGATGTGCGCAGTTTATTGCTGACACATTTACAATTACGAGAAAATGACCCAAATGTTTGAGTAGTAAAAACTAAAATTTACGATGACTTATCATTACAAACTTATTTACAAGGCTTGAACGGACAATTAGGACTAGTGGTGAGATTGAAAAATCCTCCAAATTTGGAAGAAGCCATGAAATTCGTCACCGAAGAAGAAAATTTCATGTACTCGCAAAACAAAATGAGCACGTTGAATTTTCAACGAAATTACGTCCCGATCGAGAAGAAAACACCAACTCAACCACTACAATCGATTGTAAACCCGGTTTCGAAGCACCAAAATTTCAATCAACCAAATTTTTCAAACCAATCAAATTTGTCAAACCAATCAAATTTTTCAAATCAATCAAATTTTTCAAATCAACCAAATTTTTCAAATCATTCAAATTTTTCTAAACAACCAAATTTTCCAAAACAACCAATTATTCGACAGTCAAATTTTAACCCAACGAAACCAGTTTTCAACCGTTTCCAACAACCGACAAATTCGGGTTTCAACATGTCAAGATCGACAAATTATAATAATAATCCGCAACAGCCAGGTCAAAGATTTCAACCATCAGGTCAACAATCACAGCGATCTAATTCCAGCGGAAATACATTTATAAACAAACAACTTTTCCAACCTGAACCCATGGATACGTCATCGAGTAATACTCGCAGATCAAATTATCCATCAGCTTCAAAGTGGACACCACAAGAATTATTTTGTCAAGACATAGAAGAGAACCATGAAGAAACGTACCTTGACTATGACCAAAATTACGAACAATTCTATCAACAAACTGAAGAAGTAGTTCCTACAAATTCTGAAATAAACTTAATTTTTCGGGAGAACATAATCGATAAAAAATCCGAAATACCAGAAACAATAAATGTCAACTCAACGACTTTCACAAAATTACCTTACATTAAAATTTCAGAAACGAATTCAAAATTTGTGTTAGATACTGGTTCTACAAAATCTCTAATCAATCAAGAATTTGCTGATAAGAATTTTCCTAATCAAATCGAACGCGAACCATTTAAAATTCAAACAGTGCACCAAGTAAGTCTTCATAACGAGGTGGCACAGATAAATTTACCAAATTTTATTGATCCTAAATTTAAACACAAATTTTACATTTTTGACTTTAATAATAGATACGACGGATTGATAGGTTTGGATTTATTACAAATTTTAGAGGTGCATGTCGCCAGCCCCCCCCAAATCGAATTTTGGGATGAAATTTGTGTCAAACGTTTGAGCATCGTTTGAGCATCAATGAGCTTCCAATATTTTCGTTTGAGCCTCAACCGTCGCGGAGTTATTCGCGAAAACTTTTGGGGGGGGCTGGAGACATGCTGCCCCCCCCCAAGTGGAATTTCGGGGTGAAAATGGTGTCAAACGTTTGAGCATCGTTTGAGCATCAATGAGCATCCAAACTTTTCGTTTGAGCCTCAACCGTCGCGGAGTTATTCGCGAAATTCTTGGGGGGGGCTGGAGACATGCTGGCCCCCCCCCAAGTGGAATTTCGGGGTGAAAATGGTGTCAAACGTTTGAGCATCGTTTGAGCATCAATGAGCTTCCAATATTTTCGTTTGAGCCTCAACCGTCGCGGAGTTATTCGCGAAACACATGGGGGGGGCTGGAGACATGTTTTTCTATTTTCGTTCCTATTTCGAATTTTTCTGTGAAATTGATGTCTATCGATAGAGATTCGTTTGATCTTGAATGAGCTTCCATTCCCATCATTTTATTTTCATTTTCTGCAAAGTTACGAGTATTTCAAATTTCGAGTACTCCGAGCAAGTTCCGTTCCGTTCAATAACCCTCAATTTTAAATCTATTTTATAAGATTAAAATTTTCGATCAGATTAAGAAAACTTAATCCTGCTTAATCTGTTAAGTGATCACTAGATTGATGGAATAATGTTGAAGTTGAAATTTTCAAAAAGAATCTGTTTAATAGAATATCTTTGGTGTTTATCAATAAAACTTGGTGAAAAATGTTGGCTTTTAGGACTAGAAGAGTTGGGAAAAGTTTATGTAACGCAGAAAAACTCATTAAATGTTTAAGCAATGTAATAATTGTTTAAAATAATTTAAGAATTTGAGAAGAATTTTAAAAAGGGCATAGACTAAATAGGTTAAAACGGTATTTTTCTCTAAAAAAATTTTTGAAGCCCGAAATCAAGCCAACTTTCAATATTCTGAAAGTTTATGGTTATACAGGTACATAGACGGGGCTGACGCCCCCTAAATCGAATTGTTCAAAAAAATTTGTGTCAAATGTTTGAGCATCAATGAGATTCCAATAATTTTGTTTAAGCTTCAACCGTCGTAGGTTAATACGCGAAAACTTTGGGGTTGGGGGGGGGGGGGGCGGCTGTACACATGTTTAACTTTATCCCACCCAAATAGAATTTTTGGGTGAAATTGGTGTCTAACATTTGATTATAGTTTGAGCCACAAGAACTTCCAAATTTTTCGTTTGATCCGCAATCGTCAAGGTGTTATTGGCGAAATACTTGGAGGGACTGTAGACGGGTAGACATGCTGCCCCCCCCCCCCCCCAAGTGGAAAGTTTGGGTGAATTTGTAGCCAAACGTTTGAGAATCGTTTGAGCCCCAAAGAGTGTATACATTTTTCGATGCCCATACTTTTTACACCAATTTCACATAAAGATTCGACTTGTGCATGCTCCCCCCTCCCAAACCTATTTTGCCAATAACTCCGTAACGGTTGCGGCTCAAACGACAAAATTTGGTTTTGATCCACAGTGTTGTTCTAGGACATTAAAAAATTTTAATTTCATTTTATTATTTTGTTATAGGTAGTACCTATTCTTTATAAATTACATTTTTGTGGTAAAATTAATTTTTACAGATTTATTTCAAATTAAAATTAAGGATTAACGTACGAAACTAGCTCGGAGGATTCGAAATTTTAAATACTCTTCATTTTGCAGAAAATGAAATTAAAATTATGAGAATGGAAGCTCATTTAAGCTCAAACAAATATCTATCGATATACATTGATTTCACAAAATAAGTTTGAAATATGAATGAAAATAGAAAAACATGTCTACAGTACCCCCCCCCCCCCAAGAGCTTCGCGATTAACTCCGAGATGGATGAGGCTCAAAAAAACAATTTGAAAGCTCATTGATGCTCAAACTATACTTAAATGTTTGACATAAATTTCAACAAAAAAGTTCACTTGGAGGAGATAAAATAAACGTGTCTACGCCCCCCCTCCAATTCATTCGCACATTAACCTGCGACGGTTGACGCTCAAATAAAAATATTGAAAATTCAAATATGCTAAAATGTTTTTCTAACAAATTTTTCTGAAAAATTCAATTCGATTTAGGAGCCGTCAGCTACATGTTTCTTTTTCTTTTTAAATTCTTAAATTATTTTAAACAATTATTACATTGCTTAAACATTTAGTGCGTTTTTCTGCGTTACATAAACTTTTCCCAACTCTTCTAGTCTTAAAAGCCAACATTTTTCACCAAGTTTTATTGATAAACACCAAAGATATTCTATAAAAACAGATTCTTTTTGAAAATTTCAACTTCAATATTTTTCCATCAATCTAGTGATCACTTAACAGATTAAGCAGGATTAAGTTTTCTTAATCTGATCGAAAATTTTAATCTTATAAAATAGATTTAAAATTGAGGGTTATTGAACGGAACTTGCTCGGAGTACTCGAAATTTGAAATACTCGTAACTTTGCAGAAAATGAAAATAAAATGATGGGAATGGAAGCTCATTCAAGCTCAAACGAATCTCTATCGATAGACATCAATTTCACAGAAAAATTCGAAATAGGAACGAAAATAGAAAAACATGTCTCCAGCCCCCCCCCAAGTGTTTCGCGAATAACTCCGCGACGGTTAAGGCTCAAACGAAAATATTGGAAGCTCATTGATGCTCAAACGATGCTCAAACGTTTGACACCATTTTCACCCCGAAATTCCACTTGGGGGGGGCCAGCATGTCTCCAGCCCCCCCCAAGAATTTCGCGAATAACTCCTCGACGGTTGAGGCTCAAACGAAAAGTTTGGATGCTCATTGATGCTCAAACGATGCTCAAACGTTTGACACCATTTTCACCCCGAAATTCCACTTGGGGGGGGCCAGCATGTCTCCAGCCCCCCCCAAAAGTTTTCGCGAATAACTCCGCGACGGTTGAGGCTCAAACGAAAATATTGGAAGCTCATTGATGCTCAAACGATGCTCAAACGTTTGACACAAATTTCATCCCAAAATTCGATTTGGGGGGGGCTGGCGACATGCACCTAATTTTAGAAGCTGAAATTGATTTTAGGAAAAGGTTACTAAAAACCAAATATAAAACAATACCAATTTATTTGGAAGACGAAGATAAAAAACAACATCAAATTTATCAAATTACCATTGAACCAAGAGTTCAAAAGACAGTTCAAGTACCCGTTGATAAAGAATGTCATGAAGGAATAATTAAATACAGACAACTGACACGCGGTGTAGAAATTCCAGAGTGTTTGGTGAAATGCAAAAATAATTATGCTCTTACGACAATAATAAATTCAAATGAATATCCTGTAAATATTAATTTTGAAACACCCATAAACGTAGAATTGCTTGACGAAAATATTTTGGTCAATAATATCGAACCAATGGATATTGACGATTTTAGAGATTATGAAGATTTACAAAGGGCCAATATACAAAACATTGTTATGGACCACTTAAATTTTGAAGAACAACAAGCAATCAAAAAATTATGCACCGAATATAAGGACATTTTCCATCACGATGATATACCATTAAGTTTTACCAACCAAGTTAAGCATCAAATACACCTGAATGATGAAGTACCAATTTACACCAAAGCTTATCGACAACCACCCGCACAATCGGAAGAAATTCGGCGACAAATTGAAGAAATGCTTCAACAAGATATCATTCAAGAGTCGTATTCTCCTTACAGTTCTCCGGTACATTTGGTGCCTAAAAAACCAGATTCTTCGGGGAATAAAAGATGGCGCATGGTGATTGATTACCGTAAGCTAAACGATAAAACAATTGGTGACAGGTACCCACTTCCCAATATACATGAGATATTGGATAAGTTGGGCAGATGCCAATACTTCACAACATTGGATTTAGCATCAGGTTACCATCAAGTAGAAATGCACCCTGATGACATCCCAAAAACTGCGTTTAGTACACCTCGAGGACACTACGAGTTTAAACGTATGGCTTTTGGTCTAAAAAATGCTCCAAGTACATTCCAGCGTGTAATGGATAACATCATGAGAGGAATCCAAAACGAAAAATGTCTTGTATACTTAGATGATATAATAATATTCTCAACATCGTTACAGGAACATATAGAGAAATTGAAAGCTGTGTTCGATCGACTAAGAAAATCAAATTTTAAGGTAAAAATAGAAAAATGTCAATTTTTACAAAAGGAAGTGACGTATCTAGGTCACGTCATTACTGCAGAAGGTGTAAAACCCAATCCGGATAAGGTTAAGGCAGTTGCAAATTTTCCTATACCAAGAACGCAAAGGGAAATCAAAAGTTATTTAGGTCTTTTGGGATATTATCGAAAATTCATCAAAGATTTCGCAAAATTAACCAAGCCATTAACCAAATGCCTAAAAAAGGGGGCGAAAATCGAACACAATCAAGACTTCATCGATGCCTTTGAAAGTAGTAAACAAATACTTATGAATGACCCTGTATTACAGTATCCCGATTTTGATAAAGAGTTCATTCTTACGACGGACGCATCGAATTTCGCCGTTGGCGCCGTCCTTTCTCAAGGTAACGTGGGTAATGACCGACCGATTGCTTATGCATCGCGAACTTTAAGTGAAACCGAGCAAAAATATTCCACCATAGAGAAGGAACTTTTAGCGATTGTTTGGGGAACTAAATATTTCCGACCTTATATTTTTGGAAGACCCTTTACAATTTACACCGATCACAGACCTTTAGCGTATTTGTTTAATTTAAAGGAACCAAATGCAAAATTAATGCGATGGAAACTAAAATTAGAGGAGTACGACTATAAAATTATCTACAAAAAAGGCAAATACAACACCAATGCTGATGCCTTATCGCGAATCCAATTAAATGCAATGGAGGATAGCGATGACTTTTCGATAATCGTTAATGTTGACGATGATGATTCTGACGGAACCAACAGAATGCTTGATTTGCAATCTGAATTGGAGTTGGCCAGGGCATTGTCCCCAACCGCAGAAGACATTCGAAAAATGTTAGCACCACCTCCAGATCAACCACCAAACGAAGATATTCCAGTTGAACCGGAAGAGACCGTTCATTCCAACATCGACGATGAACCTATTACGGTAATACCAATCCTCAATGAAGCTATCGACGACAAACAACAACAGTTTATTATTAAGACCAGTCTTCACGGCGAAGTTGAGGTAAAATCAAGAACCGAAGGAACAAAATCCATTAAGGAGGTCATTATCCCTTTAACGGAAAACGAAAAACAAATCATGGAGTTTCTGCGAGATAATACAGCGGCAAGGAAAACTTACCATTTGTGGTTCGACAAGGAAAGCATGTACAAACAATTTTCCAACGTTTATACGAAATATTTTAATAATAATGGCCCAAAATTGATAAGATGCACAGAAAGATTAAAGGTGATTGTAAACAAAGATGAACGATTGGAAATAATCAAATTGCACCACGAAGGAAAAACCAACCACAGAGGAATTCTGGAAACAACGAAGGCGATCCGCAGAAAATACTACTGGAGCAGTTTAAAATCTGATATTCAAAATTTCATTAATGAATGTGAAATTTGTAAAAAAACTAAATATGAACGAAGTCCGACACACCTACCCATAATGGTCACAGAAACACCCCAGAAACCATTTCAAAAAATACACATCGACACATTTTCGATCGAAGGAGAAAATTTTCTAACACTCATCGATGCATTTTCGAAGGTAGGACAAGCTATCCAAATTAGTAGCAAAAATGCAACCGAAATTGCTAACGCATTAATAACATATTTTGGATATTACGGAGTTCCAGAAAGTATCACCACTGACAACGGAACCGAAATAAAAAACGGAACGGTTCAAGAACTTTTAGAAGCTCACAAAATTAAAGTGCATTTTATAACTCCCAGAAATCCACCCTCTAACGGATTAATCGAAAGGCTACATTCCACCCTTATCGAGCACCTTAGATTAATGCGAACGCAAGATAAAAGGACGCCGATTAAGATTTTAATGCAGTACGTCGTTATTGCCTACAATAATTCGATTCACTCTTCGACAACGTATACTCCACTAGAGCTAATATTGGGGCATACAAATTCCCGAGACCCTTATGATATTTATTTGAACGACAGATTCTACAAGGATTACGTGACTAACCACATTAACAAACTAAAACTGACATATGAGGGCGTTCAAGAAAAATTGCACTCGAATAAGGAAGCCGTGGCAAACCAACGTAATACGAAAAATCCACACCCGTTCAAAATTAATCAAGTAGTTTACACCAAAAAGACGAGTAATATAAGGGGTAAGACTAAAGACAAATTCGAAGGTCCTTTTATTATACGTAAAATTTTGAAGGACAATACCGTTGAAATTGAAAAAGATAACAAAATTCAACGCGTACATTTACGACTACTAAGAAAACCTAACGTTACAGATGGGGAGACGCCCAGTCAATCAACATCCACAAGTTAGAAGACAACCCAGGGATGCTACCCGTCCAATTGGGAACAGCTAGTAATGTAGAAAGTTATTGGACATTAATTAGAATTGTAGATTTAGAACCACTCAGGTCAGAATATAATAATCTAGTAAATAATTTTAAGAATATAACAAGTGCTTATTATAAACATTCCAACGGCCCTGGATATTTAAGGGAAATAGAAAACTTTCATAAACTTTTGGAGAACACGATAAAATTAATTGAACAGAAATTTAACGCAATTGACCCACTGCCTCTGAAAAGACAACGTAGAGCTTTTTTCAATGGTTTAGGAAATGCTATCAAATTGATCACAGGAAACCTTGACAATGAAGATGCTGAAAGATACAACAAAGCAATTAATGATTTAACCAACAGTCAAAATAATCAAAAACTACTCATGAAAGAACAAATTAAACTTACAACGTTTGCGATTGAAAAATTTAATAACACCATAATCAAATTGGCAAGTAATCAGTTGATGTTCCAAGAAAAAATTGCATACATGGAATTATTTATTAACGCTACGAACGTATGGAAGACCAAGTCCGAAAATAGATTAACATTCGTATCAGTTTACTTACAGTTAATAACCTCATTAGATACAATAAAAGACATTTTGGAAACTTTAGAAGAAACTTTGACATTTGCTAAATTGAACGTAATGCATCCATCGATTTTAACTCCCGATGATCTCATGGAGGAGCTTTTGGAAATCGAACCAACATTAGACGAAGTAAAATTTCCAATTTCTTTAAGACGAGAAAATTATCCCGAATTCCAAAAATTAATCCAAATTAAAGCTTTCACCCAACTCAGCAAAATTCATCTTATCCTAGAAATTCCAATTATCAAAACAATCAAATATAATTATTATCACTTATATTCATGTCCTATACGTAAAAATTCCATTTACACAGTAATAATCCCTCAAACCAAATATCTCCTTATAAATGAGCATAACTACGTTTTGAGTAACCAAAAATGTATTGAACTAAAACCTACTAATTTTATTTGTGATTATGAGATCAACCAAATTAATGAAAATTCGCCATGTGAAATCCAGCTAATACAATTCACGAAAAATTACAATAATTGTCAACAACATCATTTGGACATTAAGGCTACAAAAATCCAATATTTAACAAGTAATCAATGGTTATTGGTAACCAAGGGCGAAGAAATAGTGAAACAAGAATGCAATGCGAGAAATGTATCGACCCCACTCAATGGAACGTACATTATTTCAATGGATGGAAATTGTAAACTGGAAGTTCATTCAAAATTAGTAAGAAGTCAAAATGGCAGAACCAAAATCAATACAATCGAAGTTCCCAAATTATCATTCGAAATTCACCCAACGGAATCACAAGTTAAATTTAAACCAATGGAACTGGAACCTATTAATCTGGACGAACTAAAGGCAACCGATCTTCGATTACACCAAATAAAAATGGAAATTGAAGAAACCCCGAAAAGTATCTACTTCAATCGCACCAGCGCATGGACCATCTTGATATACGTGTTAATTATCATTATTACAATTTGTTATGTTTTAGTAAAGATATTCCAGAGGAAGAAATCAGCATCGCCAATCGAACGAAACATCGATCAAATTGGTCTACAAAATCTACGGCAACCGTAATTTTGAGAGTCAGAGGGGAGGTGTTATGTTCCCACCATAACGGAAATGCAACAATCTTACGAGGATGGCTTTCCCATAAAGGTTATGAGCCTGGGACTACACAAACAAACTGATCTAATTTCAAATTATTGTAAACTAGTTAGTAAGCATTTGTTAGAAATAAAACTTTATGTAACGTAAAAGTTAAGTCAGTTCACATGTAGTTCACACTAAGTTCACATTGTATTGTCAAGCAGCTAAAATCGTTGTATTTTCAATATAATAAACGTTTGAAAAAACTCGAGTTTGAGTTTTTTTTGAGTTCTTCTTGGGCACTAAACGTAATTCCCGCTTGTATTTTTGCTTTTACTTCCACGCTTCTATTATTTTGCAATTAATTGGCACTCCACAAGATAGTTAAAGTCTTGTACTTGTTGAAATACGTCGTCGTCAATTTTTAAATCAGGTCTGAGATCGTTCTTTTCTCTTGTGCATTTCATGTATTTTGTTTTAGTTTGGTTAATGCTTAACCCTACACTGTTTGCCTCTCTCTTTATGATTCTTAATATATTCATCAATCCATTCATCGTTCTTGACACTATAACTACATCGTCCGCATAAGCAATAACTTGACTTTCTCTATTCATTATTGTACCTGTACATCCGGTGCTTCTGATTATTTTCTCTAGTACAATGTTAAACAGAGTTGCCGACAAGGCGTCCCCTTGCCTTATTCCTCCATTCACCTCGAAGCTGTTTGTTTCTCCAGCTGTCGTTCTCACCGTGGCTCTCGATTTCTCCATTGTCATCATAATCATCCTTATTAATTTAGGTGGTATTCTAAATTCCTTCAAGATACTTTTCAGACGGTTTCTGTTTACTTTGTCAAACGCTTGTCTAAAGTCCACGAACAGCATATGCATGTTTATTCCGTATTCGTGAGTTTTCTCTTGTATCTGTTTTATTAAGTCTTACAGAGTCTGTAAGACGATTGTGTATAATTGTTGACAGGACCTTGTACGCAGTATTTAGAAGAGCTTATTATATAGTTTTGCAATATTATCGATCAAACATATAGGTTTATATGAGTTGGGAAGGTCTAATGGCTTATTCCCGTTCCTGATAAGGACAAGTTTGCCATCTCCACGCTTGGTGGAAGGTGCCTTCCCTGAGGCATTTGTTAAGCACTCTCAAGATGGTTCAGGATTTTCTTTTGTCAATGCTTTGATGGGCTTCGACGGCATTCCACCTGGGCCTGGAATATTTTACGTCGCCATGTTGACGTTATAGTGAATTCGGGCACTGTTTGTAATTCTATTTGTTGCCAGTCGTGTGTTGGAAACAGTTTCTGTCCAGTACGACCCGGGATGAGTGGTTGGGTCATTTTCCCGGTCACAATCCGGTATCCTTTGCCCCATATATCATTATTCAGCTCATCGAATAATAGTTTCCAAGCACCCGTCTTGCTCTTCTATATCGCGGAAGAGAGCTCCTTTCTTTTCTTAGCAAGTCTTGTTCTAAATTTATCAGCGTCGTCTCCATGTCTTCAACCAAGTTCATTACCTAATATTATAAAGACAGTTTTCTGCATCTTTCGCGGCAATGTGGAAAAGGAGATCCTTCGGAGGGACGAGAGGAGAGTGGTGCAAGACTCGACTGCGCAAGGTGTCCAATACAACTGTAGACATATGGGAGTTTTTCAGTGAGTTCACGTTAGTTAGCGGAGTGTCAATTAATTAATTTGAGTGAGTTTAATCGGCGTATTATTGCACCTAAGTTTTATGGTGGTGCAAAGTATTGGAAATTTACTAAAATAATTTGGAAAATGGTTTTAGTAAAATGGATGTGAAGATTGTGAATGCGATTGTTGTATGAATATTAAAGTACATGGAATTAGTTATAATTGAGAAATTAATTATTAAATTGAATTTATTATAAAATTATAGAATACTATTTGTTGCCAGTCGTGTGTTGGAAACAGTTTCTGTCCAGTACGACCCGGGATGAGGGGTTGGGTCCACGCGGTCCAACCCCCCAGGGCCGCTTTGCGGCCCTAATAACTTCAAGTTATAAAACTTATTTCCATACAACATTTTTTATGTCGCTTTCACTTTGAATTTGTATTCCATCCTTCGCTCGACGTCTTGATAATGCTACATACTGTTATGATCTTCTCGTCAAACGAACTATAACTAAGGCCCTCAAAACTAGTTTTTCGCCGAAGATGGGTTTTTCTCTTGTTCAGAGTCGATGAGTTCGATAAACGAAATAAAAGGGTGTAAATTCGTAACAACCATAATTTATTAATTGAACGTAAAAATTTCTTATAAACAATTTGCATCAAATTTTATGAGCACAATAAGTTTGTCTCAAACCACAAATATTCAGGTGTAATGGCTCAGACATGCACGTAACATTTAACGTTTTAAATTTTAACACTGTACGTGTAAATCTGTCCATTCATGTAATAGGTGTAATTTTATAAAATAGCAAATACAATTTTAATTAATAAACTCACTATTAACAGAAATCATTGTTTTATTTGAGTTCACTAATTTTTAATCAAATTTCATTTACCTTATAAATGATAAACTTCTTTAAGTTTTTGTGCGCCACTGTTTAGTCGATCGTCAACATCTGCCTTACCAACCATCTAGTAGAGAACCATATGCGTTCCAGTGTGTTACTCCCGTATTCTCGTGTATTCAATTTTTGATAAAATCGCCAATCTTCCGTTCAATCGTCTCAATAATTGTTGATTGAATAACTGCTACTTGAAACAGCGTTTCCGGTAAGTAACTTATCCGTAATCAATTGTAATTTTTCACTAAACGTGGAAGTAACCTCCAAATTTTACATGTGCTTACAATTTTAATCATCAATTTTCTATTGTAGGTATCCAATTTACTAATACCTCAACTCGTCAGAAATACACAACCGTTCACTAATTATAAGTCGTAATTAGCAATTACGCGAAGACTCGACTTCCACAAATTATTCACTTCTTAGTGAATCCGCGAAATTACACTTCCCTGACCCTCGGATCAAAGAGAAGTTATAGGAGTTCTTCCTTCTTTGAAGACCACCAAAGAACTGCACTCCGCTTGGAGGTCACTTAGGAACTCGCGTGTTCCCTCTTTGAGTTTCACCAAGAGACTCCTCTCCGCTTGAGTTTCACCGGGGAACTGGCTTCATTCCGGCTTGCTGGCCTTTCTGTCCCTCTCCCAGTTTTCGAAATTGGATTTTTATAGGTGGGGTTTGATATTTCTGTTTACTAATGTCGCACTTATTTATAGGTAACATGGTGTTTATTATTGTGTTAATTATTCCATATTGGGGTAGCGTTGGTTCCATAGGGGGGTAGCGTTCTCATTTAGTAAAGTAATACCAGGTTTATTCATTTAATACATTTATTAACTAATTTCCCAAATACGTTCAAGTTTAACAAATGTTCAAAATTAACTTACATTAAGAAGATCATCTTTCTATTATTGACTCTGAATGGCGACTTCAAGGAAGGGTAGCGACCACTGGTAAGCTTGCTAACAAACCGACCCTCGACACCACGATACCGGCAACTCGTTAGCACTCTCACTGACGACAACTCATGACTGACAACTGACGACTCAAGACTGACAACTGACGACTCAAGACTGACGACGACTACCCCTCATTGATTGATTTGCCATATTTATGTGATCGACTCCCACCTGATTTTCCAATCGCCTGATCGGTGAACCCGGGTATAGTTTGTTTGCGTGGATCCGGTCACGCCATAAGTTATTTGCTTTTAATTGCATTATTGCATTTTATAAACTGCACTGTAGTTAATTGAACTTCCTAACGGAAACCGTTGAAAGTTCAACCAACCTGGAGTTCAATGTTTCGTGTGAATAATTTCAACCCATTAATACAACTTAATCTTATTTTTAATTTGGAAATAATTATAATAAATTTGGATGTTGAAATTATTCACGACAGTATTTACCAACTTTGTTAAAGCTCTGCTAACATAACAACAGATCCTATTTTGAGTTTTAATTTGTGTACCGGAAAACCAGGGAAATTCAACGAATTTAAATATTCGACTTCATATTCCAACCGAATGTCCTCATCTGTTTGATCGACCCCTCGATGTTTACCTGTATCTTCACTTGAGTAGGTATGAATCACGCCCTCGACCAAATTTAATATTTTATTATTAAGTGTGCGAACATCATCATTGTGGCAGGCTAATATAATTCTGTCGGAGAGATCGGCATTAGAATCAATTGAATTGCTGTAAATGTCCTGAATTATATTTGTAGATTTCCAGCTATTCGGTACTTTCAATAATATAATGCTGCTTGGCCAAATTGATGTTGACTTTAAAGTATAATTGACTATCTCCACAGGTGAAGCGTATTTTATAACAGGTAAAACTTGACGAAAGTCACCACCGAAAATAACAAATTTGCCACCAAAGAGATTTTTGCATTTACATAAATCTTTCAATCTTTGTGTTGCCTTGCGTTGCGTTTACTTTTTGCGTTTACTTTTTGCTTTTTTGCTTTTGCTTTTTTGCTTTTGCTTTTTTGTTTTTGCTTTGCTTTGCTTTGCTTTGATTCATCCGTTGATGTGATTATAATGTTGATTTGGTGTCGTCCAATAGCTGTTCTTAGGGTTGCAAAAAAACGTTGCATAAAAACGTTGCATATTTTGTCTTATCTTTTTATATATATAGAGTAGATTAGTTCTAATTAAATTTTTGAATTTTCTCTGCAGCTACTTTTGGTAGCATAGCCTCAAGCTCCTGTTTTCCTAACTCTGTAATTATAGGTGAATTTATGGATTGAAGTGCATCGATGAATTGCGCAATAGTTTCCACCACATCTGGATTGATTGTAATTAACTTGAGTTTCTTTTTACAGTCGGATCATTTGCAACGATTTTTTTCTTCTCTTTTTTGATGCAACGTTGTCGCCAGTCGTAGTTTCCGAAGAAGTTGTAGCTATTGGAACTATAGTTTCTATGAAGAAGGGAAGGGAAACTGTCGTTTTCGATTTATTAGCCTTCTTGAAACAAACCGAACCCAAACCGTCGGTTGATGGGTTTCCAAAAAATCTGCAACCATATAATAAAACGTGATCGGCCATATCTGTAAACATTTCTCATAAAACACATTGCATATAATTTATCTTCCCTCTTTATAATGCAAATCCATCCATCTGCACGTAAGAATGTGTCGATCATTCTGTTAGAAATAATTACGATTGTGTAAGTTGTTATCATTACAATTCGAATTTTTTCTTCAAAATAATATATTAGAGTGATTATTTGGCGAGGTAGTGACAAAATAATTCTATTGAAGATGTTGTCGTTTCCACAGTTAAACTTTAATTTTACAAAAATAATCGGTGATGACTAAATTCCTCCATGTTTTTTTTTGGCGAGCTAGTGACAAAATGCTTCTATTGAAGATGTCGTTTCCGGCTATAAACACATACAATTTTTTATATAATTCTTACAGGCAGTTTATTATGAGTAGTTTTCGTCGATCGTTCACCCTTGAACGAAATAAAACGTGCCGACAGCTCAAGTCGCGAAGGTCATAACTCATAAGGTTTACTCGATCTTCAAGGGGAACGATGGTTTTCCACGGCTATCTCTATAATAGGGGTTGTCTCGACCGGAAAACAAGGCGCTGCTCTATTTTTGGCGAAAGCGCAGATCTTACCTAATAAGGGAGGGTTAGCATATTGTAATAGAGAAAACCATCGATACCGAACCTCCCGTGCTTCTAATAATCTAAATTACTTAATATCATTTTGGGGTCATCAGTTCTATTCACTTTACAATGCAGTCGATCTGAAACGATATACAACATAATTTGGACCAAAAGGTCACAATATTTTCAAGTTGGAAGAAATTATTACGCATTTTCTTCCTCTGAAGGATTTGCGAACATCACTTCCACTCCATGTAGACCATGCAATTGGAAAAAGTCTTTCAAATTTTCGATAGCCAATTCGGCAAATATCTGTATTTCGAAATAAACGAAATAGTAATTTTGACTCCTGAATACTTTCTCGACTTGTTCTAATGGAATCAACGAATCCAAAATTTGCATGGTAAGCGATTTAGTAACATTCAGCGGCAAATTGCGAATGATTATCCACTTGACCTGAAGCAATATTTTTTTAACATGGAACATGTTTTAGCGCTCGTTATCTGTCAAAAAACCGACACCAAAAACCGACACTAAAAACCGACACTAAAAACCGACACCAAAAACCGACACCAAAAACCGACACCAAATTAACATATCATAACAACAGATGAATCAAAGCAAAGTAAAGCAAAGCAAAGCAAAGACAAAAGCAAAGACAAAACCAAAGACAAAATCAAAGCAAAGCAAAGACAAAATCAAAAACAAATACAAAGCCAAAACAAAACCAAAACTAAACAATGCACGCTGTACCTGCTCCAACGTGTCATATTGTCACATTTAAAACCCTCTTGTAGTTTAAGGTTCATCCTTGAAGCCTAATTTATTAATTAGACATCTTATGTGGCTTGGGTTTTAACGGTTCGGTACCATAATTACTCTTCGAAGGGGGATGTAGTACAACTCATAATAAAACGTGTCTTCCACAATATACATTTAATAATTATTATAAATAAAACATTACATAAATAAGAGGCGCATGTGAGATTGGTCGGTCTATTAAATATTCTTAATTATTCATACCCTACGATGATCGGTACGGTGTACCAAGGAGGCAACATCCTTCTGTTGAGTTCGCTTGGCTGGTGGATGTCGATTCGGGCTGTGTTGCTCGTGGATCCTCACAAACACTTAAGACACTAACGACTGTTCACTGAAAATTCATGACCGTAGACGGATGACCGAACACTGATCAATCATACAAATCTGTTCCTCTATTTATATTGAAAACTCCACTAGTTATTCCTTTGTTTATCAATTCTTTACATTCCAATGCAATTACCTTTCTTAGAAGAATCTTGCATTTTCATGTTTGTTTACTTTAGATAATTAGATTCTTGTTATGATTACCAAGAATATAATTATTAATTATGTGTAACTTGATATTAGCAAGTAATTTAATATTATTGGGAAAATAAAAAAACACTTTTATTAGCGTGACTAATACTGTCATCTTGGAATCTGTTGTCTTATGATTTCGCAATTGTTATAAATCAGCATTTTTTGTGGGCTTGAATTTCTTCTTTGACTTTTCATCTTGAGGTCTTTGTGGATGACGTCGTTTGGTATGTACCATGGAGCGTTCACAATCGTTCGAAGCGTTTTCGACTGGAATCTTTGGATGATCTCGAGATTAGAGTTGCTGGCCGTTCCCCATAACTGGATTCCGTATGTCCAGATAGGTTTTATAATAGTTTTGTAGAGAAGTAATTTGTTCTCTAGTTTAAGTCCAGATTTGCATCCCAGTAGCCATAACATTTTTGGATATAAGGAATGTATAATTCCTATTTAAAAATAATTTGTTCTCTAGTTTAAGTCCAGATTTGCATCCCAGTAGCCATAACATTTTTGGATATAAGGAATGTATAATTCCTATTTTTACTCCGGTTAGAGCCTGGCTGAAGGACGGTTTTGCAACCACACTAGACGCAGCTGTACCTTTCTCAGTCTTTGTCCGCTTTTTATCACGGGATTCCGGAGTACTGCCATCGGATCTATTCCTCTTGGCAGAATTACTAGGATTGTATCCTTGTAGGGCAAGTTCCCTGGCTTTGTCAGCTAGTTGACCCTTTTAAATGAAGTAATTCATTCGTTTGCGAGCAGTTGCACCGAGTCTGACCCTTTTATCCTTCAGTTGAAGGTTTTGTAGGGCCTTATTGACGTCTTCTTCGCTGCTTGGGAGGAGTATATCCTCTGCCTTTCGGTCTGAATTTTCCCCAGTACCATAGGCTCTACTCTTTCAGCCTGTTGGTTTGGATTTTCATCCAGTATCATAGGCTCAGAACCCTTAGTTCCTTTTGGAGTTACCCCAAATTTCTTTCCATTTGCAGCCTTAGAACGGTTTAATTTCGTGACGACCTCATTAGCATGTTCTCGTCGATAATATCGCACATACCCGAATGACCGGTTCAACATCCCTGATGCGGTCACCATCAGTCGAATTTTGGAAATTTAACATACAGACGAAAATATTGTCGCATCCCCAAGTTTACCAAGTTTAATAAATATAATAATGCATAAAAAAGATGAGTAATAACAATTACGACATTCACAAGAGAACGGTTCCCAGGTTGACAATATTAGTCATGCAAACTAAAGGAATTAATGTTGAAATATTGCAAGAATATTACATTTCTAAAATATCAAATAACATAACATAATTAGTAAGATTCTTAGTAAGCATAACAATATTAACATAAACATATCCCATTTCATAAAACAACTAATCAGATTCTTGGTAAACCTACCAATAATCTGATTAGCTAAACTAAATAAAGATGACTAATAGAAATCTTCCGAGAATGCAATTATCGAGGAATGTAAAGAATTGGGTCATTCAAAGGAATAACTGGTCGAGTTAGCAATATAAATAGGAGAGGTAATTTATGTAGTTTTTTAGTCGGAAGTTGTGTCTGCAGTCGATAAGTGAATCTTGAGTGAACGATTGTCAATGCCTTAAGTGTTGGTGAGGATCAACGAACAACACCGTCCGAATCGACATCAGCCAGCCAGGCGAAGTCAATAGAAGGATGTCGCCTTCTTGGTCCACATTTCCTATCATCGTAGGGTATGATTAATTTAAGAATATTTAATAGACCAACCATTTACACTTGCGACTCTATTCATTGTAATGTTTTATTTATTGATAGTAATTAAATGTATATTGTGAAAGACATGTTTTATTAAGAGTCATGCCATTCCCCCAACTGGAGAGTAATCAAGGTACAAAAGTATTTGAGACCCAAAGCTTAGGAACCAATTATAAATTAGGGGTTAAAAGAACCCCAACCAACAAATAGGGTAACAAATACGACAATATATAAAAGATTTGGTTTTCCAACATTTCAGTAGGAAGTCCACTCAGGAACACTTCGGTATGTTTCTCTGGTTCCACGTTAGACCCAATTTTAGGCACAACAGACGATAAAATTGATTGTTGAAAATTTCGTAGCCCCTTCTTTCCATAAACAATCTTAAGCGATTGGTTATGAAGCTTCCCCTACTTAAGAAACCTGATGAAGATCAAATTTAAGTTACTAATTCATGATAATATATGATATGATAATAATAATGAAACAAAGACATACATTGAAATCATTGAATATCCACTATTTTTGTGTGTGGGCTGTTCAGCCATACTGGTGAGCAGTATTCTGCCGTCGAGTAGACCAGGCCCATGACGGAGCACCTCAGTGTATCGGCTGTAGCTCCCCAGGAAGTACCGCTAAGTTTAGAGATGATATTATTTCTGGTCTTGAGTTTTGCGGCTACGTTGGTAAGATGTTTTTTAAACGATAGTGTTCTGTCTAATATAACGCCGAGATATTTAGGAAAATTGTTGTGCTTCGGCTGGTGGCATTGAACTGGACGTTCAGTTCAACTAACATAGTTTAATTTTTTTAAATATTTTTTGTAATAGTCTGAAAGTCGTCTACATTTATCTTACATGTCTTATTTCTGAAAAGGGCATAATCTATAAGTTTTCCGGGAAATCCAATCTTGAGAAGCTGGCATTTTAGCTCCAGAAGTTTAGAAACAACGGAGTACTGATGTGGTACACAATTAACAATGCGGTTTTTAAGAGAATAAACCGAGTTCATCTTCTGTCCCAGAGGATCGTAGATATCGTAGAGGAAAGCTTCCTATAGACATCAGTGCTCAGGGTGCCATCCTCATGTCTCTCAACCAAAAGGTCCAAAAAAAGGAATCGTGGAATTGGACTCCATTTCATAAGTGAATATGAGTAGCTCATTGTAAGAATTGAGAGTAGACAAACAAAACTCCAATTTATCCGATGGTAAGCATTAAAAATGGCAGATCAAACTCAACAGCACCAAAGAAGCCATACAGAACGTCATTCACGATTAAACTTTTTTTACTCTCTCCACGTTTTCTCGTCAACCAGTAGTGTTCGGTTCAGTAAGTAATCCTTGATCAGGTTTATGACACCTGGGTGGATATTACTAAGAGAGAGGCAATACACCTAAAAACGCGATTTTTCTCGATGAGGGTTACACAACTTTTGCTCTCACGGCTTCATATTTCAGTGCTTGCACCGTCGACCTCCCCTTTCTTCGCCTCGAATGGAAAAATGTTACTTTTCCTAACTTGTATCGAAAATATCTATTTTATTATGTTATAAAATAATATCAAAGCACTAAAAATTTAATAGTTTTGCATATAGCTCATCATTGGCACCGTCGGCGTCGAGGCAATCGCTTCCCAGTTTATATCGGATTTTCGGGTTCATCAAAATTCACCATCATCACTATCGCGATTATACATAATCAGTCATATATTGACGTAAAATTGTGCCCACCGATAATTCCTGAAAACAGAATTTTCTCAAAATAATAAAACTCCAGTCCGGGCTACCAATTTCGCCCCCAGCTGCTCAGCCAAAAATATTTTTCACTCCTCAAAAGAAATAAGCACCAACTACAATATTTAAATCACTTTATTTCTAAAAAAAAAATCTTTTTGTAACTCTATTTCGGCAGTACTCAAATTCGCAACCACCCAACTTGGTGGTCGGTGCGCGAACTCTTATCCTTCCATCACGCGCCTCTTAAAATTAGTGCTGTTTATTTCATTTGAGTATGTTTAGTATAAATATGTTCTTTGCACGCAAAAAACCTGTTAGGACATGCCTTTTTAAGCTGTTTTTCGACTTCATTTTTTTTTTAATCCATTAAAAATTTACCAACCGCAAACAAATAGTATATATGAAATTGTGAAAAAAAGCAAAAGAGAAAAAAGCAAATTTCTCGTTTTTTAGGTATTCAGCCTACTGTGTGCCGGTTTCGCCGAGACCCCTAGTGGCCGCGCGAAACACACAAAATTTCAAAATTTCAAGATACAAAAATTATTATCTATTCCAATTCTTCACTATTACTTAATTCATCATTTCAATTACAATTTCGTATCCACTCTACACTTCAATCAATTTCTACCTTTATAAACGACAGCATCCTTTTTTATTTTTTTAAATACTTTTTACTTTTTTTTACTAATTTTTCTAAATACTCAATTAATTCATCCATCATACGAGTATTAGATTCCATAATTACTTTATAATCCAAACTTTACTTTTCATAGTGACTAATTTTTATATAACTTTCAATTTTCCTTATCAAACTGTTTAATTTAGTTGCAAAAACACAAATCCCAAAATGTCGATTATTTATAAATTGTTATCATTATCCACGTTTTTATTTTATTTGTTCTCCGAAGAATTTTTAATTTTATTTGAATTACTTGATCAATATTAATTTTCATATTTTTTCATTTTTAAAAAATATTGTTCACTTATTGTTATAAAGTTTTAGAATTATGCTATGTTAGCTAATCATAATAAATTGGACCCCCTTCTGCAATAAGGCACCAACTGACATTTTACCTTAAAGCGAGTTAGGCCCATATTATAAATGTTGAGTTCGTACTTCATCATTTTCACACAAAAAATCCAAGTTTTCAATAACGCTGTTGGTTCTAGAACGAATTCAAAAATTCTGAAAATTTCGTAAACTACCAAGTATAATAATTAGCAAAAGAGAATCATGTAGTTTTTTATGTGTGAAAATTATCAATGGAGAAACATAATTTGATTTGAAAAATATTTAAACATGGGAAAAATTACAAAAATGTAATTTTGAGACCAATTTACAATATTCATTTGAAAACAGTTTTTGACATTTTACTCGCAACTTGATCTATGTCACTTGGTGCCTTATTGCAAAAGGCGGTCCAATTTTGATTATTTGGTGCGTTACTGTTCCTTTAGTTTTAATTGATTAACATTCTCGCGATAAACTGGCTTCATTTTAAATTTTTAATCTATCACATTTACAAAATTGTTTATCAAATTTACACCTTTTTAACTTTATTCTATTTTCATTTTCGTTTGCGGTCGTTATCAAATTTACAAAATGTTCTTACTTATTTATTCAAACTTCTCCATTCCTGCTTGCTAATTTAATGGAATTGACTACATCCATGGCCTTCCATCTGCATCGCCGAAATGCCCATTTTAACAAAACGACTGCCATCTTCTTTCGACCTCGAAATTTTTTCTTCTTTCTTAAATTTTTGCTCTTTAAAATTCTTCCAGCTTGGAGGAACTTCATAGCTTCATTGGACGGTATATCATCTTCCTCCTGCACATCATCCCCTAACTTATCATACTCTCCTGGACTGGGAGCTCCTTCTACTTCTAAAATTAATTTTGGAGAAGTAATTTTTATTTTCATTTCGTATCCAATTTTCTTGTTGAAATTTTGTTTATTTGACCAAATAAATTTTCTTCTGGCCTGTAAGCTTCTCCATTTTCTTCTTCTTAAATGTTTTCTGGAACAAATCAGGGCTTTTTTAACAACAACGTCGTTATCCTTCCATTCTTCTCCTTCCAGGGTTTCTACCCCCTCGTTCACTATTATCACTTTCACCTTATTTTCTTTTATAGTTTCTTCTTCCAGGACTTTTTCAATAATGTCGCCTGTGACATCTTCTTTTTCTTCATTATCATTTTCTCTTATTTTATTTTCCTTTTTCTCAATCTCCTTATTTAATCCAAGGACTTTATTACTAACTACGCCTGTCTGGCACATTTCTTCCAAAATTATTTCTTCCTTTGCTTCTTTAACTTTTTCCAACTTTTTTAATTCTTCGAACATTTCTTTTATCTCTGCAAAGCGTTCGTTCATTTCCCTCATAAATTGATCCACCGTTAATCGTTTACTCGGTGCCATGTTGCTCAAATTATCCATATCTTAGGGTCAAAATGTCGGTTCCTAGATAAAATTTTGTTTTTATCCAGTCGAGCCCCACGTTGGGGACCAAACGATGTCCTATACTAACGCTATTTTTCCTAATGGAACAAAATCAGAAAAAAAATCTATTAGCCCTTAGTATAGACGATCCCTACACCTCGGCTTAGCTCAGGAGACTCGAAGATATAAAAATATTTTTTTTTATGCTCACTGGTAATGGATCCTTACACCAATTGATAAGTTGTATCTCTATCAATAAAACCAAAATTAGATTTTAACAATAGAAAACATTTAATGTCAAACGGATTCTGATACAGTTTAAATAAAAATGGTCAACTATTCTATTAGATTTTGTTGAGAATACAGGATGCAATCCAAAATCGAAATAGGTCATTTTGAAATCACACCACCGATATTTACTTTTTAAAATTTTCTCTGCAATGGTGTAACTCCAAAAGAGGAAAAAATTAAACAAAATGATATAAAACCCATTAATGCGCAAAATTTTAATTATCAGTTCAAAATTAAATTAACTTTTCGATATTCACTTTTGCGTTATCATGCAATACGCGCCCGGTCGATAAGAAACCAAAATTGTTTGTTTAATTTTTAAAACAAATTCTGACCTTGCTACTGTGGTGATTGAAAGATACAGCTTTTCCCATATAGGTACCATTCCTTGTTAAATTCGTACTTCACTTCTTCCATACTAATAAAATTTCATGTTTATTACTACTTGATATCCAATCTCCACCAGGTGCATGCACATTTCACCATATTTCAATAAATTGTGCAATCTCTCGAAATAAATAATCATTAAAATGGGCCAAACCTATTACAATTTTATTGTTTATGATTTCCTTCTCCTTTCGAAGACCATTCGATTTATCTTAACATATTCAGGCACAATTGCACTTCTCTAACAAAATTGTTGACCCGCTCCTTTTGAGTGTACAATGAATTCAAGTATCAAAACAATAAATCTGTTTGACAAAATGAAACAAAACTTTCATTGAAGAAAACCTGATAACCCATCAATTGATTTTTTTATCCTCCAAATTTAACACAATTGATTGATATGGATTTGTGGTGGTTGGTGATTAAGCTAAGTAATGGAGGTAATGTAATGTATTTAGCGACGTTATACAGATCGCCAAGATATATAAATGTGGAATCTGATTTTTATATGTACTTTGAAAGTTACTTAGAAGAATTGAGTGAACTTAACAATAAGGTTGTAGTAATGGGTGATTTTAATGTTGACTGGTTTAAGGACTCAAATGTGAGAAATAAGTTAAATGATATTGTTAGAGACGGTGGTTTTAGGCAAATTGTAAATCAGTATACTAGAAATGCAGGTGAATCTAGAACATTAATTGATTATGTGATAGTTAATGACAGTTATAACTTTATTGCAGAAGTTAAGAGTGATTTAAAGATAAGTGATCACGAGACTATCGAAATTTCGATTATGCATGGAAGGGTTAATGCAAACAAAGAAAAAAGTATGAGAGTTTTAAAATACGATAGAGATAAATTTAGAAAAAATGTTATTAAGAGTGATATTTTAACTACTTACTTTACTGAATGTAATATTAAGGCTAGCAATTTTGATAATGCACTGAAATTGATTATTAGTGAGTTTGTTACAAATAAGACGGTTTCCAGCATGAGCTGCCCGTGGTTTTCAGGAGATTTGAGTGATTTAAAGATGAGTAAAGTTAACCAGTATCGGAAAGCAGCAATAACGGGAAGTGCAATTGAGTGGTTAAATTACAGGAACATTAGAAATGAATACAAAAATAAAATTAATAAGGCAAGAGCTGATTATATCAGTGAAAAAATTGACAATTCTGAGAATCAAAAATTAATGTGGAAAAATCTGAAATCTTTGGTCTTAAAAGAAAATAAAAGTGAGATTACAAAGATTATTTTTGATAATGAAAAGTGCACTGACAATTTGATAATTGCGAACAGGTTTAATACATTTTTTGTTGATAGCGTCATGGAAATTAATAAGAGCATTCCAGTGAGGCAATATGTTAATTGTATTGATGATGTGAGCTGCGCTTTTGAGTTTAAACCGGTGAAAATAGAAGATTTGGAGCTTGTACTGAAGTTAATGAATAATAAGAGAGATGTAAATTTTGTTAATGCTGGTATGTTTAGAGATATTTTTGACCTAGTAGGCGAGAACCTACTATCCATTGTTAATGTGTCACTTGAATCTGGAGTTTTTCCTGATACCTGGAAGGAATCAATGATAATTCCTGTGGCAAAGGTGAGAAATTCGACCAAGTGTGAAGATTTTCGTCCAGTTAACATGATTTCGATTCAGACAAAGGTATTGGAGAAGATTGTTAATAATCAACTGATGGAATACTTGGAAAATAATAATATAATTTTTGAATACCAGTCAGGTTTCAGAAAGGGTCATGGTTGTGAATCGTTGGTTACCTTTGTTGTGGGTGAATGGAAGAAGGCTGTTCATGACAATAGGGTGATTGTGGCTGTTTTCCTTGACCTCAGTAGAGCTTTTGAGACGGTTGATAGAGAAATTCTGGAATTGAAGCTTCAGAGGTACGGTATAAAAAATAATGAATTGAAGTGGTTTATATCTTATTTAGAAAAAAGGAAACAGAGAACTGTGATAAATGGGGTTGTATCAGAAGCAGTGGATGTAAATTTGGGAGTTCCTCAGGGTACGATTCTTGGGGTATTGTTGTTCTTGTTGTATGTGAATGATATGAATAGGTGTATCACCAAGGCAAAATTTGTAATATATGTTGATGATGCCCACATGTATGTTGTTGGTGATAATGTTAATGATTGCATTGTCATTGTTAATCAGGAGTTGGCGATTCTGAGTGAGTGGTTGCATATGAATAGTCTGAAACTCAATGTTAAGAAGACAAAATGTATGATATTAAATGATAGAGTTGGCAGGAATGCTGATGTTTTGATTGATGGTGAGGTAATTGAAGTTGTGGATCAATTTAAATATTTGGGTGTGATTATCGATGATAAACTTAATTTTAAGGGTCATTTTGATTTCATTTGTGGGAAAATTGCAAAAAAATTGCATTTCTTTTCGAGGATGCGTCGAAATGTTTCTACGATATGCGCTATTAAGATTTATAATTCGATGATAAGACCACATTTTGAGTATGCTTCAACAGTCTTGTTTTTGGGTAATCGTGGCATGCTTGATAGATTACAGAAGCTTCAGAATAGGGGTATGAGAATTGTACTTAGGGTTAATAGATTTGTTTCAAAATTTGTGCTGCTGGAGACTCTGCAGTGGCATAGTGTATACCAGCGTATTGTTGCAAATGTTTTGATTTTTGTATTCAAGGTGAGATCTAGGATTCTGCCCGGCTATCTGAGTAGTGGCATTGACTATGTAAATGATGTGCATGGTTACCCTGTTCGTAACATGCATGATTTTAGATTGCATTTATTTAGAAATAATAGAGCGCAGAACACGCTATTGTATAATGGCTTGAAATTGTTTAATAGTTTGCCTATAGATATTAAGGAGGATGTGAAATTTTCTAGTTTTAAGAGAAAAATTAAAAAATATGTTGGCGTCAATTTTATTTAATGACATGTAAATTGTGTTGTATAATAATGTTTTATTTTATAATGGTTATTTATACCAAATAAAGTTATTATTATTATTATTATTAAAAAAACAATATCTCCTTAATCAATTCACCCTTACAAACGGAAGACGACATCATATATGAGCGCAATAATACTCATCGCCGAAAATCATATATTCTTCTTCATCATCTTCTTCCTCTTCTTCTACTATGCCATTTGGTACAAAATTAAGCATGCCAGCTGGTATATTATTAGTTACTGGTATATTATTAGTTTATTATTAACTAACTACATTGCCCCTCTATTCGATTTTATTCATAGTGGTTGGGAGTAGCTAATGTGCAGAAACGAATATTCGTCTTTTCGGGTCTATGTTCGTCAGTTGGTGGAATTGGGTCTGAAGCGTATATCAATAAGGTGACCATTGAAGCGGCGAGGTGTGTTCTTGGGGGCACCTCCAAAAGGTGAATTTTCGGTAGTTATTCTTGGAACCAGGTGTCCGAGATATGATATTTGTGTAGAACACAAAGTTTACAATCGCTGGAAGTGAAAACGTAAGTGTTTTACGTTATTTTTGGATAATTTGTTTGAACACATGGTCATCCGCCCATTTGGTAAAATTTACATAAAAAGCGATTCATTTTGTGAATAAATGATCGTACGAATTGTTGATTGCGTGAAGGCGTTATTTATTCGATCTACCTTTGTCGAATGAACCCTCAGAGTGAAGATTTGGTTAATTTCGAAGAAGGAAAATTTTTGAGGTTACGTTTGTACCTGATAAGCCAAGGCGTAGTAATTTGGATGCTCGTTAACGACGTTTCAACTTTGTTAAAACGAGTTTTTATTTATTGGAGAACACTAAGAATTTTATCACATACTGAATGAGGTTTATTTTGAAAGAATTTAAATTATTTGGATAGCATTGGAAGGTTCATGCAGGCATACCCGCAGTTTCAAACGACAGGTGGAATTTCCAGTGGCGTAAAAATTCCAGTGACGGCGTTTAATTTCAAGTTGGAACTTTACCGACACAGTGGGGTCGTATATCAGCGTTGCAAGGGTTAGTGGAAACACATTTATTTGTAACACCTTTATTTATTATTGTACATTTTTCGATTACACACTAACATTTTATCCAGTCGTAAATTCGTTCAGAGAATTTTATGAACAGTAAATGTAACAGAGTTTGCGACTGTGATACACTTTCACACTTAACGGCAGAGCAGGCATTTGTGAACCTGACCAACAAAATCAACTTTGTCCTTTTTAAAATTCATTTGAATAAAATTCATTTATTTGTTTATGAGGATTTTATTCTGGCGCTCGACAAACCTTTTATTTTGCTTTCATTGAACCGGCTAACTGAGACGCGTAGTCTAAAATTGAATCATAAGTGCAACCGACGCACTTGGCTAGACCGTGGACTTGATAGTTGAAGTGGGGCGCGTATACGGTGGATTCTGGCGCCCGACTCAATAGGGACAAAGAAACATCAGCGAAACACGACAATATATACTTATTTAGATGCTCAACCGTCTTCTAGATGTATTAACGAGGGAGCAGCTCTCTTCCATGCAAAACATGTTATCACATGTGGAATTAAGCATCAGGACGGAGATTATTTAGAAGTATTCGCTTTGTGTTTGCAGACCAGTGCTTTATTAGATAAGCCTCATGAAATAAAGTGTGAATTTATCACAAAAGAACGTATGGAAATCAAAAGTGCATCGTGTAGTTGCAAAGCTGGAAATTCTGATAATATACTTGACATGGATAAAATCTCTGGTACAGATGAGGTACGGAGGACCAGAGAGATGGTCAGAATAAAGTTCTTACTTCACACGAAGTCGACGAACGCAACAATTAACAAATATATAGAAGACGAATGCTATAATATACCTATTATTGACGACATTTTCAATAAGATGAGTGGTGGAAAATACTTTTGTAATTTGGATATTTCTAATGCATACCTACACATGCCAGTTGATGAAGAAACGTCGATCCTACAAGCTATATCGACACATAAAGGTGTTTTCAAAGTAAAGCGATTAATGTTTGGAGCAAAAACAGCACCAAAAACATGGCAAAGATTTATGGATCAAATGCTACAAGACCTTGAAGGAGTAACGTGTTTTTTTGATGACATAGGAGTTCAAGGCAGTACAATAGAAGAACTGTTTCAACGATTAGAAAAAGTAATGGATCGGTTACGAAGCAACAAATTACACTTAAACAAAGCGAAATGTAGATTCTTCCAAGATAGAATAACTTACTTAGGTCATCAAATTGATTGCAACGGATTACATACAATTCCAGATAAAATAGAGGCAATCACAAAAACTTCAAAGCAACAAAATGTTTCACAACTACGTACATTTTTAGGATTAATACTATATTACCAAAAATTCATGCCCGACATCGCGATGAAACTACATCCTTTGTATAAACTACTAAAAAAAGATACGCCGTTTCAATGGAATCAAGAATGTGAAAAATTCTTTAACGAGCTTCGGAAGGAACTAACAAGTACAAAAGTGTTGGTACAGTACAATGAGAATCTTCCGTTAGTGTTAGCAACAGATGCGTCTCCCACCGGCCTGGGTGCAGCAATATCACATATTATGCCAGATAAATCGGAAAGACCAATCGCGTTTGCATCTCGATCATTAAACACAGCTGAAACAAATTACAGTCAAATTGACAAAGAAGCAACAGCTATTGTATGGGGAATTAAGAAATTCTTTCAATATTGTTACGGAAGAAAGTTTATTCTAGTAACGGATAATCAACCGTTAATGAGAATTTTCCATCAAAATAGAGATTTACCAGCAACATCGGCAACCAGGTTATTACATTACGCGATATTTCTTTCTGGGTTCGATTACGAAATTCAATATAGGAAAACAAAGGATCATGGAAATGTGGATTATCTGTCTCGAGCACCTGTTCAGATGGCAAAAACTACATATGATAGAGCAGAAATATTTCAAATTACTCAAATTGAAAATCTTCCAATAACCAATAAAGAGATTCGGAAGCACACGTTAAAAGATCCGGAGCTCCTTCAATTCTATATGGCCGTAGAAAATGGAACAAAAATATCAAACGGATACCAAATAACAGATTTTACACTACAAGATGGTTGTTTACTAAAAAGGAATTCGAGTGGCTATTCCAAAAATTTTCCGGCGTGAGATACTGGAAGAACTTCATTGTGCACATTCAGGAATAGTTAAGATGAAAGCGTTAGCAAAGGGATATGTGTGGTGGCCAGGAATCGACAACGATATAGAGAAAATAACAAGAGAATGTACAGAATGTTGTAAAACACGAAACAATCCAACCAAGGTTACTGTTCATCCGTGGGATTATGCTACGACACCATGGCAACGAATACATTTGGATTATGCTGGTCCATTTCATGGCACACATTTACTCATTCTGGTAGATTATTATTCAAAATGGATAGAAGCTATACCGACAAGTTCGATTACGTCAATGGCTACCATTGATATTTTGTTGGAGATATTTGCTCGATAATGGAACTAATTTCAAATCCGTTGAATTCGAAGATTTTCTAAAGAAAAATGGAATTATACATAAAGTATCAGCGCCTTACCATCCAGCAACCAACGGCCAAGCTGAACGATACGTTCAAACAGTGAAAAGAAGCCTGCGAGCAGCTTTGAGTTCGAATAATAGTATAAAATTGAGTTTGTATAGATTTCTACTACAATACAGGAAGACACCACATTCAACCACTAATATTGTGCCTGCAGAACTAATGTTTAAACGAAATATTAGATCCAGAATAGATTTGGTACGGAGAAATATCAGTATTGATATTAATGAAAAACAGTTGACAGATCAAAGAACTAGAGGATTCACAATCGGTGACAAAGTTCAAGTACGAAATTATAATAACCCAGAAAAGAAGTGGTCTTTTGGAACAATTATAGGAAAACGAGGTGGGTTAAATTACGATTGTTATGTCGATGGTCGTATACAACATAGGCATGCAAATCAAATGCTACCATACGAAGGTAGAATACTTGATGAAGATAATGAACGTATTCCAGAAGAAGACACGGAAGAACGAAGCAAATCTGGTGAGGACACCGGACGAGTATATGACCAAGTAGAGAATCATATGGAAAATTCAACTGAAGTAGAGAACGAAAACCCCGACCCGGAAGCACGAGCAGAAATACCAAGATTGCGGAGTCCGACAAGAGTTCGGAATTCAACTATAGTTGACAGTGAAAACCCTGAACCTGGAGTACGCAAAGAGATGCCAAACTTAAAGAGGTCGACAAGAGATCGGAAAGTTCCAGACCGATCTACTTTTGTACTTCCCGTTCATGACGTTTGGCTTCAGTATTTGCACGTTCGGCTGCTACCAATTCTTCTTTTGCAGCCTTCCATCTTTTCTTCATCTTTTTGTTCAAACTGAAGTATTCTTGGATCATTGCTGTATACCGTATCAACTAAATGACGTATGCAAATAATTTCTTATTTGCGTTTACGTTGAGCATTAGTAATTTGTTCGCACCCGCGCCTCTCATAACGATCTTCACATTGCCCTTTATCTTCTTCTTTGCATGAATATATGAATATCGCCTTGATACAAAATCATACCAAAATTTATAAAATTTCCCAACCTTTCTTTACACGTAAAGTATCATTATAACCGAAGTCAGGTACAGGTCTCCTTTCGGACGAACGACTATTAAGACCAAAGTAATAATCGAAAGTTTTGTAAAAAACCTTTTTTACGGCCAACGTCTGATGGAAGTAAATTATCGAATTTGGGATTCACTGAACCATATGCACTTCGATTTTTCGTTTCGCTCTCTGAGGTACTTATCCACATCATCAGCAAAGATAACGTTTTTAGATTCTGTCATAGATTCCTTTAGTTCCTCGATGTAATGCCCTTCCCCCTTTATGAGGTAGAAATGAAACTTAAGGTTTTCCATTAGTTAACGTAAAATCAAAATAAAAGTGAGCAGAAACGATTTTATATAAGGTCCTTTTCTTGACTGTCTTTTCCCCATTTTCAGTAAACTTCATCTACACGCACCTACACATACTTATGTTTTAGCTATTTGATTATATTATTGAAAATGTTCTTGAGAAATGGAGCATACACGTGATGACCTTCTGATGTGCATAGGTCAGACTGTCGGGTCCTGACTTTGTTCGTATGCTTTATCAATTATATCACATTATTTATATGTATTTAATTGTAACACTGGGCTCCGAAATGCCCAAAACGCAACCACCTTCGTATGCGACAGGAAAAACTATTCCGAAACTCGGGAAATTGCTAGTTAGCAGTAAACGATTGAGAACATTCTGCCACTGATTCTGAAAAATGAGAATACGCCATTTTGGAATAATATTGTTCAATAGTCAAATCAAATAAGATTGTTATTTAATTCCGTTAATTGGGGAACACTAAATTATTGGCACATCCTTTTTTTAACCGTTGTACATTTAACCATCCTGAAATACATAAAAATTCTAAATTATTGAATGTATTTATTCGTAAACTTCTGATGGAACTCCGACCTTAAAGAATCGTTAATAAATTTTTTTTTGTTCTGGCTCATTTTGGCAAAAACAACGTCGTCGTTTCACCTTCTTTTCACAATGTAATCTTCTTCTGTGCCAAACAAACCGTTCGTCAACGACGGATTTCCGTTTAAAATATTTTCCATTCTTATCTTTTCGTCTGCTTTTTGCTTTTCCATTTCTTGGTTTGCTTTATCCATTTCACGTTCCCTTTTAATTTTATCTTTATTTCCATCATCATCCGAGGAATCGGAATCTTCCTCTTGGGGATCGTCTGCATCCAAATTACGCGCTGGAAGGAGTTCCAGTTTTTTACGTTGTGGCTCGTCATCATTTTCTGATCTGCTGAAGTCATCAATATTACTTTTACGCTTATCCGTAACCATTTTGCGTTGTATCTTCATGGCCTTTTTTTTGTACTTCTTGTTCGTGACGTTTGTTCGGCTGCTGATACATTCATAAATAATCTAAAAACATATCTGGAAAAACCATTTTATTTATGCCTTGCTTGTATCGCTCTTCCAGCTTCATTCTAAACTGTAAAAGGACCTTCTTGCTCTTCTCTGGATCCTTGATATCTTTGAACGCAATTTTCTCATCCTTGGATAGATCCACTTAGTTGCGTATAGGCAGTAAGTGATTATATTTTATCACGGTAATAAAAGCCTTTATTTTAAACCTGTTGTGGATCTTTGCTTTACCCATGCCATGCGTTTACCTATTTTGCGTAGATAACGATCAAGTACGACAAGAGCGTAGTCGTAAGGATTATCGAGAGTACCTTTGTCGTAATTCTTTAAGATGACTGCTTTACTGACAGTGTAGCTGCCACGATTTTACCGGTTTTCAAAATGTTTCCCATTTTGTCTAAAGTTTTAATTCTACTTTAGACATTAAAGTTTTAATTCTACATATTATATTAATACAAGAGGCGGTCGGAGCTTAGCGGTCACGCGAGTTGACTATGAACGCTAAATACCCGGTTCGAATCCGAGTAAAGTAAGAACTTTATTCTGGTCGTCTCTCCCTCGGCAGGCAATGGCAAACCACCGGGGTGTAATCTGCCATGAGAAACCTTGTCTTAGGGTAAAAACAAAGGACTTAGTACGAAACATATAAAGTACATAAATCGTCCCCAAATTAAAAGGTTCACCAAACCCTCTTTAGGGTAAAAGGACCGAGAAAGAAAAGATATTAATACAGCATCAAAAACGGAGACATTCACAGTTAACAATACACAGATATTACTATACTGCAGTCTTGCTTTCACCCTTGTGGACCCTTTGAATATTTCACAATTTCTTCTTAAGCGATATGACACATTTTTCATCTTTTCCGGCCATTATTGTCAAAATTGTTAATAACTAATAAAATAACAAAGATTGTAAAACAATCCGACACGTGCAAATGTTTATATGCAATTAAGATTTATCAACCAATAACCAATGTAAATCCTGCAACAACAAATATTGTTGTTAAATTTGGTAGAGGTGCCGGGTGCGATTCTTCAAAGTTAGGGGCTTCTGGCAACTTGCCGAAAACTTTATAGCGAAATGAAGCCACGACGCACCGGTACAAACTAACAATAACTTGGTACTCCCCGCTGAGTTTTTTACAGGAAATTTCTTTACCGAAGTTGATGTTCGTTTTAAATATAATGCCTTTAGCGGTTATCAAAGCGACCCTTCGTTGTACGACGAGTTTGCTTAATTTAATTATGGGAAGACCATACTGGAGTAAGCCTCATACGCGGTCGTTCCATTCAAATACTGTGACCAAGTAACCGGCAATGTTTAGTTGATATTCTAAAATTATAATATACAATCCATAACTACTTAAAAAATATTTTTCGTCCATTGCTGTGGTTTTGAAATTTTTTTATATGCTTCTTCGGCCGAAGCTTCAGCATTCGCGGTTTCCTTGTTTTCATCCGTTTGGGAGTTTTCTTGTTCGACAACTTTCTTATCGGTGAAATTTGTTCCGATCATTGTAAAGCTTTTCAAAATATTGTCGCTTACCGTTATTGCGGTTACTATTTCCTTCGACGTCTTGCACTTGCTTATTGCGGTCGTCTTTAACAGATTTTACCGAATTGTTACCTTTAGATGATTCTTTCTTTCACTGTTAGAATCGCAGTTCTTTGATTCTACACGTTTGTTGTTACCGCGATCATTGTTACGATCACCACGATAATTTTCACGTTAAAACCGCCGTTGGTTAGTTTTTCACGTTTATTGTCATTGCCGCAATAATTGTTACGATCATCACGACCACGTTCATTTTCACTATTAAATTTATTGACATTCTGGACCGGTTTTATGTCATCGTTATTTGTTTTTTGGTCTTCGACTGTCTTGTGTTTCCTCATCAATTTGTATTGATTCACTTTTGCTAGTTTATCTTGTTTTTTTTTGAGCAGCGGTATTGGAAATTTTACGTTCTTCTGCATCTTGTTGCTGATTTTTCTGTAATCATTCTGAAGTGTCGGTGGATTTGGAATCGGCAAATAGGGAATACCTAAATTGATAAATTTGGTGGAGGTGCCGGGTTCTTTCAAGTGGGCATTCTGCCAACTTTCCAAAAGCTTCATAGCGAAATGAATTCCATTCAGTTGTGACGTGGGATTGGAACGTCCCGAGGCCACACCACACCGGTACAAAGTACAACTGCGTACTCCTCGATCAGTTCTTTAGCGGAAATTTCTTTCCCGACGTTGATATTAGTCTTAAATATTATATGATTTTGGCTGCTATCAAGTCGAGTTTTCGTTTTACGACGGTTTTGCTTAATTTCATTGTGGGAATACCGAATATGTAGTATAAAATTATACTACACAATCCTTAACTGCTTGCAAGATTTTTTTTTTTTGTACCTAGGACGAAGTACTGGTAGAAGTACTTGAGGCTGGCTGCGACTTGTGGTGAGTTACAACGGCTTCTTGTGCCTTCGACAATTATTTGACTCCATCGTACGCTCTCGACCGCATCTTTCGATAAATTATTCTTTATTTTCTGTCCTTGCTCAACCAAATTCTTTTTTTATTGAATTGGACGATTGTTTCGTTTCGTAAACGTTGGGCCCTCAGTTTTCTTCTCATTATTTTTATTTTTTGTGTATTGGGGCACCTTTGTTAACCTCAAAAAAATTCGTACCTTACTTTTATCATTTAACTCCTTTAATTGGGAAACATAAATTGTTTGCACACCTTTTTAACCACTAGCTTGTACATTAGCCAAGATTTCACCTTCGTTCTGCGTATAGTAATTGTTACTTTTGCACGTATCCATAAACATTTTGAGTTGTCTCTCCATGGCCTTCTTTTGTACTTCCCCTTCATGACGTTTGCAGTTGTTGCTTTCCTGACTAACCTTTTTTTCTCATCCTTTTTAACCTAAGCACCAGCGCCCGTCTTCTTTTCTTTATCTTGTTTAAACTTAATGGCCGGTTTCAGCAACCTTAACTTAAATTTAATCTCAGATTAAATTAACCCAGGTTAAATATGAACCAATAGAAATCGGTTTTATGACTTTTAGTCGTTTTCCATTGGTTCATATTTAACATGGGTTAATTTAATCTGAGATTAAATTTAAGTTAAGGTTGCTGAAACCGGCCATAAGTATTCTTAAATCACTGAGGTATCCGCAAACTTTCTTTATACGTCAAGTATCATTATCACCGAACTGAGGCTCCGTCTGATGGAAGTAAATTATTGAATTTTGGATTCACTGAATAATAATGCGCTTCGTTTTTTCGTTTCGCGAAAAAAGATTTCATACACTATCGTGATGCACCTGAAGTTCTTCATCTGATTTAATCTTTCCTACCGTTAATTGACTGATAATGTTTGAACGTCATGGATTTATAAGATATTCTAATAAGATCTTGTTTCTTCTATTCAAGAGGGTCTAAACTTCTTAGGTCCTCATCCACATCGTCGTAAAAGATAACTTTTTTGCGTTCTGTCACAGTTTCTTTTGGTTCCTCTATTTTATGCACTACCACTTTGTGAGGTATAAATGAGACTTGAGGTTTTCTATCAGTTAATGTAAAATCAATATAAAGCCGAACGGCAACGGTCTTGCATAGGTTATTCCGTTTTCCAGTTCTTCTTTCGCAGCTGTTGCTTTCTTGAATAACCTTTTTGCTCATCCTTTTTAGCCTAAGCAGCAGCCTGCCTTCATTTCTTTATCTACTTGTTTAAACTTGAGTATTCTTGGATGTCATCAACTAAATTACGTATACGAATAATTTCTTATTTCTTTTTGGTTGACGTTAAGAATTATTAATATTTTCGCATTCGCGCTTCTCATAACGATCTTCACATTGGCTTTAGCATCTTTGTCTTTGTATGAATATTTTCGCAACGATATAAAATCATACCAAAATGTATGATTTTGAGGTGATTCAATCAAGGACCTGACATAGCACACACGTGTATTGAATGTTAAGGGGGCGAGCCACTGGGCAAACTCCTTCTATGCCATTTATTTATTGTCAAATCATTTACTAATTGTCAATAGACAGATTGTAATATATTAGAGGAAGTCAATAAAAAAAAAAATGTATGAAATTCCTCAAACTTTCTGTTCAGAAACTATTGTGAATTTGTCGTATTGCACATTGACCGATCCCGGTATGTGTTTTGTGTGCACACAACAGAGCGCGCCCTTCCATCTTACATCAGTCACGCTCATGCTCTCGAACGAAGAAGACATAGCTGCTCAAAGCAACAAGAAAACATACAGTCCACAAGAAGCAAGAAAGTAGAAATCCTTTCTAACGGCAACGTCAAAGCCATTTGGACCTTCGAGCCACATTTGGATCATCGAGACATTTTTGATCCTGCGAGCCAACTGGACCTACAACCCACATTGGTTCAAGTGCAACACGGATGCGAACATCCAACCCGTATCTACAGGAATACAAGCAGTTGAAACAAACTACAACACACAGGAGAAGGAGAGAGTAAGAAACATTCCCTTCCTTTCCTAACCATATGTGCATGCTTTTGCGACATAACAAAGTTCAAACGTATTTTAATTTATTCAGGCAAATTCATACCTGCAGAAAGGTTTCATATGATTTACGAATATAATTTCAATTGTTTACAAATATTCAAAATGAATCTTTTAATACAAGAAAGAGGTCAATTAAAAGGTCAACTCACGCGTTTTGGTACTTATTTAAATACTATAAATGAAATTGACAGTGTACTAATCGATCAACAAACAATTGATCAATTAAAAACTCGCATCGATAATGCAACAACACTGTTAAAGGAATACCAAATTGTACATTTTAAAATCATAACGAACTCTGAAAATCTATCAGAAGAAGAAACGCAATTAACTGTGTTTGAAAATTCATATTACGAAAAAATATCTTTAGCAAAAAGTTTATTAAAACAATTCACACCAGGTTCCGAGCGTAATCAAAGTAGAAATTCAAACCATAGTTCTAATTCAAATTGTAGTGATATTATATTTAATCATCCCAGCAATAATTTGAATCATCATAATACAGGATACAACAAAATTAATTTACCAAGAATTAATTTAACGAAATTTAACGGTCAGGTAGACGATTGGTTACATTTCAAGGCAATATTTAAAAGCTTGGTACATGATAATAATGATTTAAATGATATAAGCAAGCTGCATTATCTCAAATCGTCGTTATTAAATGAACCAGGTGAGATTGTGAAATCTTTGGAGTTCACGGCAGAAAACTACAGCGTATAATAGCTTGGAGCACGTTGCAGGAGCGCTATGATCAACCGAAATTGATCATAAAAAACCACCTAGCCGCAATAATTAATATCAAAGCACTAAAACAAGAATCGTCACGTGAAATTCGCAAAATTAGTGACATAATAGCAAAACACATAACGGCTACCCTTGCTCTAGCAACCACCGAACAATTATTCGAGGCATTAATTGTTCACCTAATAACACAAAAGCTAGATAATTCTACCTTTAGGGAGTGGGAGGCAATTACATACAAAAGTTCGAATAATTTGCCTACACTAAAGGAATTTAAAGAATTTTTAATTAATCACGCAAACTTCATAGAAAACATAGAAAAGAGAACAAAGGTACAATTAGAAAAGCCCAAATTTACTTCAAAATCATTCATAGTCAAAAATCTAACTTGCACTTATTGCAAGGGTGATCATTTTATTTCCGCATGCCCGGAATTTACTAAATTAACTGTACAAGCTCGAGCCAGTAAAGTGCAGGAACTAAAAATTTGTTTTAATTGTTTATCAAACAGTCATTTTAAAAATGCATGTCCTTCAAAATACGCGTGCAGAACTTGCAAGGAAAGACATCACACGCTACTGCACGGCAATCCTCGAGTTGCGGTCCTGGTCCAACCAGAAGTCCGCGAAGAAAGTGATGAGGCTCCAGATGAGCCGATTAAAAGTATTTCAACCCTTTGTTCCAACACTATGCAAGTTTTGCTACCGACGGCTTCAGCCAAGGTACTCGACTCAAATGGTACATATCAGACGATTCGGATCTTACTTGATTCTGGATCCCAGTCGAATTTTATAAGTTTAAATTTTTACAAAAAATTAAATTTGCCCACAACCGTTGCAAACGTGACTGTTTGTGGTATAAACAACTCGAACACCAAAATCAATTCTCAATGCGCTTTAGAATTAAGTGCGCATAAATCTGCTTTTAAAATTAGTCTAACTTGCTTAATAATCGAAAACATAACTGGCAGCGTACCTAGTTTTAAAGTAAATAGAGATGAGTTAAAAATGCCAAGTGACATCACCTTATCCGATCCGTCATTTGACAAGCCTGGCGACATCGATTTGTTAATCGGTTCACCAGCGTTTTTTAGACTTTTATGCATTGGGCAACGGAGCTTAGGGCCTAGCCTCCCCATCTTGCAAAAAACTCACTTTGGTTGGGTCGTGTCTGGTCCCACCACAACGGCATTAGCCACACAAGTACGATGTCATTTGAACACCATCAATGTTCAAGACCAACTCACCAAATTCTGGGAGTTGGAAAGTTATCCCGCAGAAAAGGTACTTTCTGTCGAGGAAAATGCTTGCGAGGCACATTATGTGCAAAATACACGCAGGGATTCAGAGGGAAGGTTTATAGTCAAAATTCCTTTTAAGCAATCACCTCAATTACTAGGTGACTCTTTATCTGTTGCACGGAAACGCTTCTTAGCTCTTGAAAAACGATTAAGTATAAACTTAGAACTCCAAGTAATGTATACTTCTTTCATCAAAGAATATCTTGAGTTAAATCATATGACAATAGTCAATCCTTCAAACGAAATAGCTTATTATTTACCCCATCATGGCGTCTTAAAGGAGACTAGTCTCACCACCAAACTCAGAGTAGTATTCAACGGTTCGTCAACCACAACTACAGGACATTCTTTGAATAGTTTGCAAATGGTTGGACCAACCATACAGCAAAGCCTTTTTACCATCTTACTACGTTTTAGACAACATCTCTATGTCATTTCAGCTGACATAGAAAAAATGTACAGGCAGGTGCAAATTGACGAAGATCAAAGGCACCTACACCGTATTCTTTGGCGTTCTTCTCCTGAAGAACCAATTAAATCCTATAATTTGAATACCTTGACTTACGGCACGGCGAGTGCTTCTCATTTAGCCATCAGATCATTATTTCAATTAGGCATTAATTGCGAAAATACATCGCCGATCATTTCCAAAATAATAAAAACCGATTTTTATGTCGATGATTTATTAAAAACTTTTGTATGCAATCGAATCGCAGACATTCAGGAACACACATCTGATTCTGAATGGAGACATGTTAGCACGAAGTTTAATCCTGCGGATTTATTATCTAGGGGGGTTACACCTCAAGTTTTAAAAACTTCTACTTTATGGTGGAACGGGCCATCTTGGCTTCTCCAAGAAGAAAATTCTTGGCCAGTTACAAAATGTCAATCTGATAAGCTTCCAGAATTTAAAGAAGCTGTTCATTCGCTTATTGTCGACAACAAACAAACATTTCCCTTTGAAAATTATTCAAATTTAAACAAACTTGAGAGGACAATTGCATATTGTTTACGGTTTCGTAAAAATTGTTTTCTTGCAAAGGGCCAAAGAACCATTGGACCTTTAACTTCAACCGAGCTTTTAAATTCACTAAAAATATTAATTAAGCTCTCACAACTAGAGTCTTTTCCTGATGATCATAAACAGCTTTGTAAAGGAAAACCTTTAAAAACTACGTCATCAGTACTTTCGTTGAATCCATTCTTGGATTCTGACAAATTAATAAGAGTGGGTGGAAGACTAGTTAATTCCAATTATACTTTTAATAAAAAACATCCATTCCTTATGTCTGGAAAACATTACTTGACCAAACTCATTGTTAGGCGAGAACATTTGCGGCTTTTGCATGCCGGTCCTCAACTTTTATTATGTTCCTTGCGGGATAAAATATGGATCACTTCCGGCAGAAATTTGATCAAACAAATTGTTCACAGCTGTGTGACATGCTTTAGAGCATCTCCGCCTATTACGCGACCAATCATGGGTAACCTCCCGTTAGAGAGAGTAACTCCTTCTAACCCATTTGATGTTACTGGCATTGATTACGCTGGTCCTATACCATACAAACTCCATAAAGGTCGAGGTTCAAAGATTGACAAATCTTACCTGTGCATTTTCATATGTTTTGCCAGCAAGGCTATTCATCTTCAATTGGTAACCAATTTGTCTACCGACGCCTTCATACTTGCATTGAGAAGATTTATTGCTCGACGCGGTAAGCCTTCTCACATTCATTCTGATAATGGTACTAACTTTGTTGGAGCCAACTCCAAATTACGCGATTTTGGAAAATTTTTGAAAGAACATGAGTCTTCAATCACTGAAACTTTTTCCAATGAAGGAATAAACTGGCATTTTATCCCTGTCCACAGCCCCCACTTTGGTGGCCTTTGGGAATCAGGCGTTAAGTCGAGCAAGGCTCATTTAAAAAGAATTCTAGGTGCTTCAATCTTAACTTTCGAGGAACTTTGTACTTTGCTATGTCAAATTGAAGCAATCCTTAATTCCCGACCTATCGCTCCATTATCATCCGACCCAAACGACCTACAACCTTTGACTCCTGGACACTTCCTTATTGGCCGTTCTCTTACTTCTCTTCCGGACCCAGATGTCACAGGTATTCCAGACAATCGGCTTGATTACTTCCAACGTATTCAAAGCCTGCACCAACATTTTTGGAAGCGTTGGAGTAAAGAATACATTTCTGAGCTGCAACAACGCAATAAATGGAAGACGCATCATTCCGATTTGGTTGATGGTTCACTTGTCCTAGTGAAGGATGACAACTTGCCACCCTACAAATGGAAGTTGGCCCGAGTTCTGAATCTTCATCCCGGTTCCGATGGCTTCAATCGGGTTGCTACCCTCCAAACGTCTAGTGGTGTAATACGCAGATCTTTTGCTAAGATTTGTCCCCTACCTACTACTTAACATCATCATCACGTGTTTTGTGCTTCTGACACTAGTTACGTGAGTGTTTGGTTTCTCTTTTTTTTTCAAACAAGGATTGTATCTCCTCAATTTTTATTCATTTCCATTATTTGAATTGTGTTTATTTGTGTTTGACATTATTGACATTACTGTTTTATATATTTGTGCATTCAATGAACTTGTATTTCTTTATTGTTCAAATTGTATTTTATATTTTAGTCATAAGCACATCAATATTTTAGAAATGACTTCCTCATTTCAACGGGGGCGGCATGTTCAGAAACTATTCTGAATTTGTCGTATTGCACATTGACCGATCCCGGTATGTGTTTTGTGTGCGCACAACAGAGCGCGCCCTTCCATCTTACACCAGTCACGCTCATACTCTCGAACGAAGAAGACATAGCTGCTCAAAGCAACAAGAAAACATACAGTCCACAAGAAGCAAGAAAGTAGAAATCCTTTCTAACGGCAACGTCAAAGCCACTTTCTTTACACGTAAAGTATCATTATCACCGAACCGAGTATCGGTTTCTTTTCGGACGAACGACTATTAAGACCAAAGTAATAATTGGAAGTTTTGTAAAAACCTCTTTTACCGGCAGCGTCTGATGGAAGTAAATTATCGAATTTGGATTCACTGAATCATATGCTCTTCGTTTTTTCGTTTCGCTTAAGATTTTATACGCCATCGTGATGCACATGAAGCAATCTTTCTGAAATTGATTTGAACGGCAACGGTTTTACATTGGTTATTCCGTTTTCTTGTTTGCTTTTTCCTAATTTTTTGTAAACTTCATCTGCACGTACGTACCTATTTATTAGCTATTTTATTATATCATTGAAAATTTTCTTGAGATTTGGAGAATACACGTAATGACACGAAATTGTTAGTTTGCAGTAACCGATTGAGAATATGCTGCCACTGATTCTGAAAAATGAGAATATGCCATTTTGGAGTAATTTTGGGCAATGGACATCTCTGCGCATTTAATTGAAAACGGAACGTCGCACTCCATCCACCAAGCAGCTTGTACGCGAAAACCCTTGCGAACGTGTTGAAAGTTATAAATTTCATTTCCATGTTTTTCACTTTCACTCGAGAACGTTTATGTATTCTGTAGACTTCCAAACAGTTAAATTTCATTTGAGAATATTTAAGGTTTACTATTCCTGTGCTATCCGTGGTACCGCATACATCCGTCGGCTCATCCCCTAGAACCCAGTAGATAGGTACATTATTTTGTTTTCATGTTGAAAATCTGGCCCTCTTTCTAACGGCTTTAAGTATAATAATTAAATGGTTACAAGCAAGTAATACACAAGCATTATTATTAATACTACTGTTCATTTTGGAGTCGATGATAAGGTACATTTGCTATTTCCAATATTCCACATTGTCCAGAACCCTTCTGAATTGAAAAGTTTTTGACATGGAATATGTTTATCTACTAAAAATCGACCGACACTAAATCAACGTATAATCGCATCAATTATGCCTACTTATTAAACATTAGAATAACATAGAAAACTTTCTCACGCACTTCACCCGGTAACCTTTTTTACCAACTTAAAAAACTCACACCAATCAAGTTTCCAGGGTTACGATTACCAACCTAAAAATCACCTCCCTCAGGATAGAGTTTTTCTTTTTAGTCCTGCGATGTTGTTGGCCTTGAGTCGGTTGCTTCAGAAGTCTCCACTGATCGCACTTTTTTTGTCCTCTATGTTGCATGAGAATCCCCTCTTTGAGATCCATTTGATGGTTTAACTAAACTTTACGTCACTATTTTATGAACAGTTTCGGTATCCAAAAACATGAACCATGTTTAATACATTAAGATAAGATAAGATAACACTTTATTAAAACAAAATAGTTATATACAATACAATAATATTGACAAACATTCGTTATAAACGGTGAAGATCAGCAAATTGCTGTTTTTCATCTTAACCAAAATTTTCCAACCTCAAGGGACCATTCAAAAAGTCATCCACTCGGTAGAAGACTCCACCTATGAGGTATTTACGTATTACTTTCTTGAAGTTATTATCGTCAAGTGTTCTGATGTGCATAGGAATTCTATTAAATAGCCTCGGTGCATAATACATAGTAGAGTTTCTTTACTTGGACAGTCTTTGATATGTGTTGCGTATATCCGTGTTATTTCTAGTATTGTAACTATGTACTGAGTTTACCATGTTGAAATTACCTTGATTTTTCTTTGCATACATAAGACATTCCAATATATAGCTCGACGGTATGGTAAGCACATTCAGCTCCCTGAACTTCTCTCGAACATCAGCTCGATAATCCATACTCTCAACTATTCTTATGGCACGCCGCTGCAGTTTGAAAATCCTCTCCATATGACTAGAGTGACCCCACACCAGTATTGCATAGGTTGCAATTGATTGAATTAGTGCATGAAAAGCTGTTATGCCAATCGATTTTTCCACTCGATTGACCAAACTTCTAAGCACAAATATGTTTTGACATATTTTCCGGCTCATATTTTCCACATGATCATTAAAATTTAGGGCAGGATCTAATGCTACCCCCAGAAATTTAATGCTGCTTGGATTTGTATGTGGGTCCATTCTTCTTAGGGAGAATATCATTGTTTGTGTTTTGTCCGGATTTAGATGAAGTTGATTGTTTTCAAACCATTCTTTCATAGCACTCTTATTTAATTCCGTCTCTTCCATCAATTTGCTTAACACTTTGTTTCTGCTTAGCACGGTGGTGTCATCGGCGAATAGTATTAATATTAGATTATGGATGTTGTCTCGAATATCGTTATCTATATCGTTGATATAAATCAGAAACAATAATGGACCCAGCACTGAACCCTGCGGGACACCACTCGTGATTCGTTTTGCCTTGGAAAGTTCGTCTTCGTATAATGTTCTCTGAAATCTATCAGATAAATAGCTCTCTAAAAGATGTAATGCTTCTTGTTCTAGGCCACATTGTTTGAGCTTCAGCAGTAAGATAACATGGCATATGCAATCAAAGGCTTTTATGAGGTCACAAAAGGTAGCACCTATATAATCTCCTTCTTCGAAACCTCTGATCACGTAATCCATTAACACGTTTATTGCTTCAGTTGTGGACTTCCCTTTCCTAAAGCCAAATTGACAGTTGTTTAATATCTTATTAGTTTCTAAATAGTTTCGTAACTGACCCTCAAGAAAACATTCGAAAATCTTTGATATTGTCGGGATCAAGGAAATCGGTCTGTAGTTGTTTTTATCTGATTTGTCGCCTTTCTTAAAAAGTGGTATAACTTTTGTAATTTTTAGACATCCCGGATATACCTGGTCCCTAATACAGGCATTAAACAATTTTGTGAGCGGAACCACAAATTGATTCACCAGATCTTTTATGAGTCTTGCATTTATACCATAAATATCCCTGCGGCTTTTGTTCTTTATCTTTTTTATCACATCTCTCACTTCTATAAAAGATACTTCCCTGAAGTTGAAAGACACCTGTGTATTTTTTACTTTGTCATTTTTTGTTTTTGTAATGCAAGGCTTTTTCATGTTTGTAATAATATCTTGAGCTATGTTCGCGAAATGATTGTTGAAATCTTCTGCTTTGATGTCCGTGGATTCCCTTGAATTCGTTTTCCCCTTTCTGTAGTCATTTATAACTTCCCATGCTGCCCTGATCCTGTTATCGGCCTTCATTATATGCATTGTGTTAGCTAATTTTTTAGCCTTTTTTATTTCAGATCTGTAATTTTGTCGGTACTTCCTCAAATCCACCTGTAATCCTTTGCTTTTTGAAAGACGCATATACTCATTGCGCATTCTCTGCAGGTCCCCATTGAACCAGGGGACATTCTTTCTTTTTCTCGCCTTCACCTTTACTAGAGGAAACACTGATTAGATCATCTCCACCAGTGTGTTATGAAATCGATTAAAAGAGATTTCGGCCCCCGTTTCCCGAATAAAACTCCAATCTTCGTTTTCCAGGAAGTCATGCATAACGTTTAGTCCCTGCCTTGTAATAGGGCGATGCATCTTTTCCTTTACTCTGTTATCTCTCTTGCCTTCGATGTAAAACCCAATTCAACAGCATAGTGGTCACTCAAATTATAGTCACGGACATTTGTGGAAAACTCCATGGAACCACGAAAATTCACAAAAATACCGTCCAAGCATGCATCTCTCCTTGTATCTGCATAAATTTCTTGGGTGAGCCCATACGACCTAGCAATATCCAGCAATTGTTGCTTTCGAGTGCTCTCACGATTGAAATGAATGTTAAAATCACCATTTGAAGCGTTGCAAAGCTAATTGATCTAAGCGCCAAAAGGTACTTTTGTGGGAAAGTGGTGTTAAACATAGTAAATGGTAGTAAACTGTGTTGTTAGAAAGTAATAAAACAAATGTTATATTTTATGATATTAATTTTTATTGACATTATACATGAAGTAACTAAAAGTCATTTTTGATATTAAACCCAACAGGAGAAATTTAAATGAAAAAATAAAACAATAAATTTGGAAATGAATTAATTAGACTATAGACTGCGGCGCGTTGACATAGACATTGCGTCACCTTGTTATCGCATTTCAAACTGTAAATAAATTGAAATGTGGCTTAGATCATATAACACTGCATTCGCCTTGGTATCTAGATCATTTTAATGCAAAAAACTAAAATTTCAAATTTTGGCACTTAGATCAATTAGCTTTGCAACGCTTCATTTATAGTTAAACTAGGGGGGGTTTGCCCCCCTGGCCGCTAACGCGGCCCAACCCCCCAGGGCCGCTTCGCGGCCCTAATAACTTCAAGTTATAAAACTTCTTTCTATACAACATTTTTTATGTCTCCTTCACTTTGAATTTGTATTCCATCCTTCGCTCGACATCTTGATAATGCTACATATAACTGTCCATGACTAAACAAAGGCCTATCGATGTATATACTAACTTTGTTAAAGCTATGCCCTTGAGATTTATTTATCGTTATTCATATTTAGCTTTGCTTTGGTTTGCTGTTTTTTACTCCACTCACACTTACTCTACTTAATATAAAGGTCCTTGCACTTGAAACGTTAAAACGATGAGACGTTTATCTGATGAGACGTTTATCCGATGAAGCGGCCCTAATAACTTCAAGTTATAAAGCTTCTTTCTATACAACATATTTTATGTCGCCTTGTTTTTGAATTTGTATTCCATCCTTCGCTCGACATCTTGATAATGCTACATATAACTGTCCATGACTAAACAAAGGCCTATCGATGTATATACTAACTTTGTTAAAGCTATGCCCTTGAGATTTATTTATCGTTATTTATATTTAGCTTTGCTTTGCTGTTTTTTACTCCACTTACACTTACTCTACTTACTATAAAGGTCCTTGCACTTGACACGTTAAAACGATGAGACGTTTATCTGATGACACGTTTATCTGATAAGACGTTTATCCGATGAGATGTTTATCCGATGAAACGTTTATTCGATGAGACGTTTATCCGATGAGACGTTTATCCGATGAGACGTTTATTCGATGAGACGTTTATTCGATGAGACGTTTATCCGATGAAACGTTTATCCGATGAGACGTTGATTTTTGTCTATAAAGGTTCTTGCACCTTTATAGACTTGAAACGTTGAGACGATAAGACGTTAAGACGATGAGGCGTTGATACGATGAGACGTTGATCCGATGAGATGTTGATTTTCGTCCATGAAGGTTCTTGTGAAGTAAAAATTAATTTTAAAAAGCACCTTTATAGACTTGAAACGTTGAGACGTTGATACGATGAGACGTTGATCCGATGAGATGTTGATTTTCGTCTATGAAGGTTCTTGTGAAGTAAAAATTAATTTAAAAAAGCGTATACTATTATCAAAATACTGACTACCATTCTACCATAGCTGTTCTCAGCGTTGCATATAAACGTTGCATAAAACCGTTACATAAAAACGTTGCATAAAAACGTTGCATAATATGTCTTATCTTTTTATATATATTAGGGTCCATTCATTCCCACTTCTACTTTATACTTTTGGAACTAACATTTTTTTCATTTATCTTCACTTTTGCGGATTAAAGTTTCAACAGATTATCGACTTATTTTTACTATAAAGGTCTAATCTACTTATACTTTTGGAACCAGCAATTTTTTCAATTACCTTCAATTTGCGGATTAACGATTCAACAGATTATCGACTTATTTTTACTATAAAGGTAGTAGAAATCACTTAAGAATTACAATTATTGCTATACTTCAGCAACAAAGATAACTTTAGAAATTTAAAATTTAAAAACGTTGCATAAAAGCGTTGCATAAAAACGTTGCATAAAAACGTTGCATAATATGTCTTATCTTTTTATACTAGGGGGGCTTTGCCCCCCTGGCCGCTAACGCGGCCCAACCCCCCAGGGCCGATTTGCGGCCCTATTAACTTCAAGTTATAAAACTTATTTCCATACAACATTTTTTATGTTGCTTTCACTTTGAATTGGTATTCCATCCTTCGCTCGAAATCTTGATACTGCTACATATAACTGTCCATGACTAAACAAAGGCCTATCGATGTATATACCAACTTTGTTAAAGCTCTGCTAGCATAACAACAGATCCTATTTTAAGTTTTGATTTGTGTACCGGAAAACCAGGGAAATTCAATGAATTTAATTATTCGACTTCATATTCAACCGAATGTCCTCTTCTGTTTGATCGACCCCTCGATGTTTAGCTATATCTTGACTTAAGTAGGTATGAATCTCGCCCGAACATCATCATTGTGGCAGGCTAATATAATTCTGTCGGAGAGATCGGCATTAGAAGCAATTGAATTGCTGTAAATGTCCTGAATTATACGGTACAGGACAACTCGGTACCGGACAACTCGGCACCGGGGAAACTCAGCTCCGGGATAACTTGGCACCAGTTAAAAACTTTTAAAAAATATATGAGGATCATTATAAAAAGGTAGATCCCGGTCGAGGCTAGGTTAGTGTTAGTGTTAGGAAACGACTTTTTTTTAAAAGAGAAGGTCACCTCGGATTTTTAAGACCATTTCCGTCGCAAAGTCACGTATGATAACTTCGGTAGCGTTTGTTCCGGAAAGTGAATTATAAAAAAGATATATAATTTCTTTAATATAATAAATTTTTTATATTTTAATTTTTTTTAAGTTTTTCAACTGGTGCCGAGTCCGCTCCAGAGCCATTTTTGCAGCACTAAACTCCTTAAAAACATCCCCTTAGGGCCTTCAAACTCGGCAAATTGTGCTACTGGGAATGGGGTGAATCTCGCATTTTTTTTCGGTACCGGACCATATTATGTCACACATTCAAATATTCTTTATTAGTAATTAATCTACCTTTTAATGACTTTCTCTTTTAAAAAACAAGTCGTTTCCTAACACTAACCTAGCCTCGACCGGGATCTACCTTTTAATAATGATCCTCATGTTTTTTTTAAATTTTTCAACTGGTGCCAAGTTAGCCCGGAACTGAGTTTCCCCGGTGCCGAGTTATGCCGGTGCCGCGTCGCCGCACAGTAGGCTGAATCCCTAAAAAACGAGAAATTTGCTTTTTTCTCTTTTGCTTTTATTCACAATTTCTTATATACTGTTTGTTTGCGGTTGGTAAATTTTTAATTGATTAAAAAAAATGAAGTCGAAAAAAAGCTTAAAAAATCGGGATCCTTCGGATCGAGGCTATGTTCAGGAACATGGCCGTATGGTTTGCGTGAATACGTCGTCCCGGGATACCCGTTTTCGCCCCGTCTATACCGATCGGATAACATAACATTCAAAAATTTAATTAAATATGTATCTAGCTATATGAATCGCTGATTGCAGAAAGGAAAGTACTACAAAATCAACATTTCGAAATACTCGATTTAAAGCGTCTGACATTGATCTAAAAATTGTATCTTTTTTGTTGTTTCATGTAAGGAAAATATATTTCTAAAGGATTGTGAAAAAAAATACAATTTGGATATCAATTTTACACACAGCAGACGTGTTAAATCGAGTATTTCGAAATGTTGATTTTGTAGTACTTTTCTTTCTGCAATCAGCGATTCATATAATATTATAATATTATACATTTATGTAGACATACCGACACTGGAAAGGTCAATGGGCGTAACCCTCACTAAAAGTTTTTCTTTTTTTTTGCCAGGAGAAACTAAATTAATTATTCATGTATGCATTGTTATGGTTGAAAACTGCAATTTTGTGTGTAATAAGTTTTTCATATTACCTGTCATGAAACTACGAGTTTCATTGCATGTTGAGACAGTCGAAACACGACAATTGCAGATCAACGCGACTGTTGGTCAGAAACTAAATTGGTTTCTGCCATAGGAAAGAAAGCGTCAAGTTTCTGCCCGCTTACTCAGTTTTTGATTTCATTTTAAACCTGTCAGAATTGAATTTATTAATTGTAAACAATTAATGTGACAGCTGACAATTCTTATATTTTATGAAAACTCTCAGATTCATTACAGGTAATATGAAAAATAGTATGTTTGGGCACGGGATGAAACACGATTTCAGACTCGGGGGATGCCAGCCCTCGCTTTCGCTCGGGAAGGCAATCCCCCTCGTCTGAAATCATCTGGTTTCATCCCTTGTCAAACAATATACTATTGTTTTATCAATTGAAAATTATTGTGAAATAATACTACCCTTGGTTTAATAGATATCAACCAATATTTAAAAAAAAATTTAATGTGGGTTACGCCTATTGACCTTTCCAGTGTCGATACTATAGCATAATTTATCATATTATCCGTTGATATGATTTGATCCATTAGCAAAAGTTTGGAAGTTCCCAAGATGACCTATTCACACAAACTCTGTAATAGGAATGTCACAAAATATTGGAGTGGCGGTAATTTATTATTAAACTGGTAAATATTAACTTAATAAAATTTATTATAAAAGTAAAAGTTTTCTAAATGAACACCGTAGCGTATTTCTGGTCTTCCTAATGGAAGCAACGGATAAAAATGTCGTTGTCGTCGTCGTTAAGCATCGAAGACAATTTTATTCATAATAGTCCTGTGGTAAGGTAACTAAAATAGGTGACATATGGCATACAGGATACATCAATATTCCGGGTAAATGTCAGATCAAGGCAAGTAGTGCCAAGAGTGCTTGGAGAGTTCTGTACGCAGTCCATATTGAACTCTCGTTTCATGAACTCTAAGAAGTTCTTGTTCTGCACCATATCCACGTTAAAGTCACCGCATAGCAGTGTTTCGGTGTCGGGGCACATGGTTCTAATATGCTTCTTTACTGATTCCGAGTACTGTTTGAGCATCGACATAAAGATCTGTAGAGACGACTGCGACACACCCGGATGAATATATATAGAACCAAGTAAGAACTTGAACTGGTTCTTGAACTGCACGCTTACCATGCACATGTCTCCCGCATCTTCCCAGTCGTTGCGCATTCTGTCGTCGCCTCTGGTTATGACGTTACAATCTGTCAAACTGCGGATATTTCTGTAGATACAGACTCCGCCGGCTTTTCGTTTTGTAGGCTGCACGATTATGGATTTGTCTGCCACCGATAGGAGCTTGTTGTCATTGTGAACCTTGCATTCAAAACCTTCAATGTTCACCGGTGGCAGAGACTCGTCCATCCACGTTTCGCTGCAGATTAAATAAACGCATCCACTAATCACGGTGTCAGAAGTTATGTCCCGAGAGTGTACCACCAAACACTGGGTGTTGAGACTTCACGCGATTATATCAACCTTACCATCATTATCGCCATGGGACGTTGTTTTAGTTCCTATGAACCGTTCAACCCGTTCAGTAAGAGTTTGCAAACTATGATTGGCCATTCTTGCGTACTCGTCACGTATGTCTTTGATAGTAGGTGTTGCGCTACCATAGCCATGATAGAACTTGAAATCGTCTGTCGAGTTGGTTATATAGAGTCCTTGCAGAGATGTTACTCGACTCATCGCCACATATACCAATTGAGTCTGTTGCGAACGATCATACTGAAAGACAACTTCGTTGAACGTCCCGTCCCGCCTTGCGATTTGTGTATGGTCAACGCGCAAGCGGGGACTAGCGGAAACTGCCTTCGTTTGCATTTGATTCCAACATCAAGAGATATGTTGGCCATGCAAGTATTAATATGCGTCCAGTCTCGACTAATTACAGATGACTTGCACATCACATGAGGTCTGGCTTTTACGCGTCTCTCTCGACCGATCACGGTGTTGGGGAACTCTATCCACAGTCTTATATTGCCAACCGCAGAAGCATCATCGCCGTTGTTAGTTGCAGAACCGATGTTCTCCTCCTGATCACGATCGGTGTTTTCGTTCACAAGCTCGATATATTTTAGAAAACACTGCTCTTTTCCAATGCTCTCATCTTCTTAATTCTTTCTCTTACATTTTCTAACCTCGCATTTCTTTTTTCTTCTGTTTCCAATGCTCTCATTGTTTTCATTCTTTCTCGTTCACATTCTAACTTTGCATTTCTTTGTTGTTTAGTTTCTGTTGCGTTAACCTTGTGATGTTCAGTGAAATCACAAGTAACTTTTTTTATTCCTTTCCAAATTTTTACGCGCCCTCTAATAGAATTTTAGGGAAATTCTTGTTGGCCGATAAGAACGAGTCCTGATATTTTGAGCATTTTTATTTTTAAAATCAGGGTAGGCAGATTAAGTTTTTTTAGATTTTTTTGTTTTTAATTTTTGGGTTGTCAAGTAAATAAGTAATACGCGGGGTAGTGAATTTTAATCTGTAAAATAATTTTGGTTTTCACGTTGGGAGTTCAGAACTGATTAATTTGGGTTTAGTGATTTGGGAAGTAAAGCTCAAATACCCATAATTGATTTAAAGGCGGAAGCCATATTTTTGAATATCCAAGAAAACGTCGTAGGAAGAGGTTTTAGTCCTTTTTCCCCCGCCAGTGGTGGCGTTCTTTACCATTATTTTATTTATTGTTACCATCCGTTCAGCCTCGTGTTATTATCGTTATCGTTATTGGTTTAATACTCGAGAGATTAACATCACCGAATAAGGTAAAACACCCAAACTTTCTAATACTGTTACTCATTGTGTGTATATAAATATTGTAATTTATTGTTCATTGTTCAAGTAGTTAGTAGTTTTCTTCGGCTGCAATTTCTTCTACCTCGGTCGCATTTGGCATCGACTAGTCCGGATCCAGATCCTATCGAGTACACCCGTCATTATTGCTATTCAAACTTTAGTATTAACGTCAACATATTTTAAATCGGTGGTAATTGCAGTCGACCACTCGTTGAAGAGCTTTGGCCACACACCAGTCGTTCAAAGCGAGACTGTAGAGTCTAACTTCAACCGAGTGGCAATATTCTGGTCATCTTGTTGTTTTGTTGCCCTTTATTATATAATTCTGTTCCTTGCACCTAGTTATTTGTGTTCATTAGTATTAAGATTCCCTTTCGTGCGACTCGTGACCTTCGACATATTCCCAGCTGGTAAAATCAAAGGTGAGTCGATACGGAACGTTTTAGCTGGTGGCGCCCTACTTAACCCCATGATACTAGTTATCAAATACGACCATCCCTCCCTCTCTTATTGCAGTGCCAGTAGACGTTTGATCCACGCCCTCTCCACTGAATCAGCTAGCGAGCCACTTGCTTTAAGACAGAAGAACCACTCGACTGGTTATTTTATGTCGTAAGCAAATTTTTGCCGTGACAACCTCCGCATTCTTCTCTTGCCTTTTTCTCTTTGTGCCACTTTCTATGCCTAAAGACATACTGTTTGATCGTTTACTTTTGTTTGGGTTTGTTCTATCTCTTGCCATAATTGAAGGAACCTCGCAATTTGTAATATTAACAGGAAAACTTAAAAGTAAATTCTAATTAAAAATATCTTTTAAATGGTTCCGCATCACAGGAATATTGAATATCTGTTGCGATGGATTCATGCCGTTAGCTATAGCAACAGCGAAAGCTATCGCAAACACACCGCAATCAACGCCATTGGTTTGTTGTTGAGCATCTTCGTATATAATGGGAAGTTTATTTGGAAATAACCGATCAAGAAACCGTAGCTGATCAGAAGTAAGATTATTAACCTTATAATTATTGGCGCTGTCATAGATATGTATTACAGAACCATCGTAATAATATGTGCATATCCAGTGAGTGATATTGTCAGTTGCTCTCGCAGGCAGAATTTGATTATGCCGTGTACTCACTGAAACTATATCATTGTACATATGCCACATCAATAAAGCTTCTTGTGGTCTGAACTCTGTATTAACCACCAGGATTTCGTTAAACTTTGAGATGTGATCAGTTGAAAGATAGTCATTAGAAGTTAGTTCTTGAATTGCTATCGATTGCAAAGGTAGGATGTTAGACATTTTTGTAATCTCCTCTGTTATTGAGGTTCACTTTAAAATTGTTTTCAAGTCTATAATACTATTATACTTATCTCGACCTTTATAGGCTTATTTCATCACATTATCCGTTGAAACGTTGATACGATCATTATCCATTAATCCGCTATCTGCAATTAATTATATTGTGGGTATTAAGTTATGTGGTCGGTGTGTTGACAACGAACAAATCTCCACTTATCTTTTGTTAACGATGTATTTAACAAAATAACAGTAACGAACAATAACAATAACGATTTATAACAATAACGATAACGGGTTCTAGCAGTAATTAACAAATAACAATACAACAATTACGATAAAAACCTGATACATATGAGCGAGATACATAGTGTGCGATTGATTCACTATGACCGGTATGACCGTGGTGCGAACTTGATGTATGCTGATTGAGTACTGGTTGAGAACTTGTTGAGTTGTGGTTGAGAACTTGTGGAGCACTGGACTGGAACTGGCGGTTATATTCCTCGTGGTTGTGCGGTGTTACAGATTGCCAACCTAAGAGGTGCTGGCGCCAAATAATTTGAATTTGAATTATGGGTTGCTACAATATCATGTCCTATAGGCACGGTGGCTGAGCAGATAATGAGGTTTTCCTCGCGCATCTTACGGATGTCACCTTTTCGATGTGGTTATGGGTAATTATTTTTTACATTTTTTAGTGGTGGGGGTAAATTTTTTAATCGGTTTAACGCCTCAACGTCTTAAGGTTTCAACGGATAATGTGATGAAATATGCATATAAAGGTCGAGAGATAAATATATTTGACAAGAATTTTAAGGTGAAGTAAACTATAGAAACAGAATGGATTCCTACCAATTCGCAAAGGAAGTTAAAGCTGAGGTGGAATTGATTGTCGCGATGACAAGAACCGACAATTGGCAACGAAATTGCTATTTAAGAGCGTTGAGACTTGCATCTCTTAAAAATGCATTGAAGATCTATCGCGAAGATCCGGAGCGGCAGTGTGAATTGAGACATGCGGAGGCATTTAAACGTAGACGTGCAAGTAATAAGCGTAAGGCGGAAGAGGAATTGGCCGCAAAAGAGGCAAAAAGAATTAAAGAAGAACATGCAGAAGTGACAATATGCCTAGAAAGCTTAAAAGAAGATATTTGTAATGATGAAACACCAAAACAGGCAAAAACATTATAAGATAATCTATTGTAAATTACGGTTCAACGAATAATTAATTATTGTCTATATCCATATAGGTTTATCGAGATTTACATAAATGCATAAATATATTTGACAAGAATTTTAAGGTGAACCCCAAGAATGGATTCCTACCAATTCGCAAAGGAAGATAAAGCTGCTGCCGATTTTATTTCATACATACGAACATACACACAATTTTCGTTACATAGTTTTATTAAATTTTTCAACATGCGGGGTATACTTTTCGTACAAACACACATTTTTTCGTTACATAGTTTTATTAAATTTTTCAACATGCGGGGTATACTTTTCGTACAAACACACATTCTTCGTTACATAGTTTTATTAAATTTTTCAACATGCGGGTTATACTTTTCGTACAAACACACATTGTTCGTTACATAGTTTTATTAAATTTTTCAACATGCGGGGTATACTTTTCGTACAAACACACATTCTTCGTTACATAGTTTTATTAAATTTTTCAACATGCGGGTTATACTTTTCGTACAAACACACATTCTTCGTTACATAGTTTTATTAAATTTTTCAACATGCGGGGTATACTTTTCGTACAAACACACATTCTTCGTTACATAGTTTTATTAAATTTTTCAACATGCCGGGTATACTTTTCGTACAAACACACATTCTTCGTTACATAGTTTTATTAAATTTTTCAACATGCCGGGTATACTTTTCGTACAAACACACATTCTTCGTTACATAGTTTTATTAAATTTTTCAACATGCCGGGTATACTTTTCGTACAAACACACATTTTTCGTTACATAGTTTTATTAAATTTTTCAACATGCTGGGTATACTTTTCGTACAAACACACATTTTTTCGTTACATAGTTTTATTAAATTTTTTAACATGCTACCGATTTTATAGACGTATTCACGTCAAAAGGCATGTCCTAACAGGTTTTTTGCGTGCAAAGAACATATTTATACTAAACATGCTTAAACGAAATGAATAGCACTCATTGTAAGAGTCGCATTATGGATTTAATACGTAAAATGATGATTTTAAAATTTATCTTCATATGAACTTTTCTCGAGTTGTAGGAATATCATACTCGTGAAATTTTGTATATGTACTTCTTAACTACATATCTACATCATATTAAAATTTCTCTCACAAATGCCTGCCACCTTCCGAGATATTAACATTTAAAAAATTGCTCTTCCTAATCTTTTAATCTTGGTTTAATTCTAGTTTTTAACATAAAAAGCCATGTTCTAACAGGTTTTTTGCGTGCAAAGAACATATAGCTATACTAAACACTCAAATGAAATAAACAGCACTAATTTTAAGAGGCCCATGATGGATTTAATACGTAAAATTATGATTTTATAATTTATCTTCATATATGAACTTTTCTCGAGTTGTAGGAATATCATACTCGTGAAATTTTGTATGTGTACTTCTTAACTACATATCTACATCATATTAAAATTTCTCTCACAAATGCCTGCCACCTTCCGAGATATTAACATTTTAGAAATGGTCCCTCATAATAAGATACTGTATACAGGGTGTACAAAAAATTTAAGTATCTTATTATGAGGGACCATTTCTAAAATGTTAATATCTCGGAAGTTTGTAGGCATTTGTGAGAGAAATTTTAATATGATGTAGATATGTAGTTAAGAAGTACACATACAAAATTTCACGAGTATGATATTCCTACAACTCGAGAAAAGTTCATATATGAAGATAAATTATAAAATCATCATTTTACGTATTAAATCCATCATGGGCCTCTTAAAATTAGTGCTGTTTATTTCATTTGAGTGTTTAGTATAGCTATATGTTCTTTGCACGCAAAAAAAACTGTTAGAGCATGGCTTTTTATGTTAAAAACTAGAGTTAAACCAAGATTAAAAGATTAGGAAGAGCAATTTTTTTAATGTTAATATCTCGGAAGGTGGCAGACTTTTGTGAGAGAAATTTTAATATGATGTAGATATGTAGTTAAGAAGTACATATACAAAATTTCACGAGTATGATATTCCTACAACTCGAGAAAAGTTCATATGAAGATAAAATTTAAAATCATCATTTTACGTATTAAATCCATAATGCGACTTTTAAAATGAGTGCTATTCATTTCGTTTAAGCATGTTTAGTATAATTATGTTCTTTGCACGCAAAAAACCTGTTAGGACATGCCTTTTTAAGCTTTTTTTCGACTTCATTTTTTTTAATCCATTAAAAATTTACCAACCGCAAACAAACAGTATATAAGAAATTGTGAATAAAAGCAAAAGAGAAAAAAGCAAATTTCTCGTTTTTTAGGGATTCAGCCTACTGTGCGCCGGTGCCGAATTTTCCCGGTGCCGAGTTGTCCGTGTCCCTGAATTATATTTGTAGATTTCCAGCTATTCGGTACTTTCAATAATATAATGCTGCTTGGCCAAATTGATGTTGACTTTAAAGTATAATTGACTATCTCCACAGGTGAAGCGTATTTTATAACAGGTAAAACTTGACGAAAGTCAACACCGAAAATAACAAATTTGTCACCAAACGGATTTTTGCATTTACATAAATCTTTCAATCTTTGTGTTTTTGCGCCGCATGGTTTTATTGCCTTGCTTTTGCTTCGCTTTGCTTTGCTTTGCTTTGCTTTGCTTTGCTTTGCTTTGCTTTGCTTTGCTTTGCTTTGCTTTGCTTTGCTTTGCTTTGCTTTGCTTTGCTTTGCTTTGCTTTGCTTTGCTTTGCTTTGCTTTGCTTTGCTTTGCTTTGCTTTGCTTTGCTTTGCTTTGCTTTGCTTTGCTTTGCTTTGCTTTGCTTTGCTTTGCTTTGCTTTGCTTTGCTTTGCTTTGCTTTGCTTTGCTTTGCTTTGCTTTGATTCGTCCGTTGATGTGATTATAATGTTGATTTGGTGTCGTCCAATAGCTGTTCTCAGCGTTGCATAAAAACGTTGCATAAAAACGTTGCATAAAAACGTTGCATATTTTTCTTATCTTTTTATATATATAGAGTAGATATATAGGGTAGATATTTGTTACTCGATGCCACAGAGTCGAGCAGTCTGGTGAAACACTCGAGAAATATGTTGAAATCGCCTGATGGTGGCCTGTATATGGTTACCATGATCATTGTTCCGAGTTTGGAGAAATGTGATGCAAAGCTGGAACCGATTTAGAAGATGGAATCGTTCTTTCTTGATCCACTCTGGATGGAAGGTCCCGTGTAGACAGCGCCTCCCTTTGCGACTTCAAGTGTAACTACACTTCCCGTGCGCACCAAAAAATCGGCCGCCTTTTCTTGTGTTATACCCAACAATGATTGACCATCCACCGACAACAGTTGATCACCGGCAGCTAACCTCCCATCTCGATCCGCCGGCCCGCCAGGAACAACAGACTTGATGTAAATTCCTAACCTTTCTTGTCCTGCACCTTTAGCAGCTACAATGGACAAACCCATTCCACCAGAAGTTTTATGTAATCGAATTACTTGAACCTCAGGTTGAGTGTTACTTAAAGCAGAGGGCGGTCGTGGAGCGTTCATGTACACCGTCCAATGACTAGAACTGGTGGGTTGAGCGGCTAGTCGACACAAACCAGAGGCCTGCAGAGGTTGCAAAAAGTCGGCCAAACCCGCAGGAACGCCTTGAACCACATCACAGCTAAACCCATCATCAGGCAAAAGAAGTTGTAGCGGTGGTGCTGGATCATCATGCAATCTCACTTCTCTACCTTCAGCTCGCGCCAACTCATCTGTTACGTTTTCAGCTGCCCTTGCAGTTTGTTCCAATAATTGAGTGGGTGCCATAATTTCACCAGGTTCAGGTTTATATTGCGTCAACAAAGCCCTCAACTGCAGGGAATTTAATTTAAAGCAAGTCGCCGATAAATTCGACAACAACTCTTCCGCAGTTTGCTTCGGTGCTTGGAGTAAATGGGCACATTGAATAATTTTTGTAAGGTTACATTCGGCTTCCAACTCCAGACCTTGCGATTCGGCCCACACTTGTAAGTTCCTCATGCCCGTTTTCACCAACAATTCCTAACGTTAAGAATTTCCTAATATTGAGATAAGAAACTCTTATATCAAATTTGGTTGTCACCAAGCACTAAGAATTACTTAAGAGCGTTAAGAAATCCCTAACCTTATGTATCCGATTTACCGACCCCTAAAGCGTTAGGTATTACTTAGCGATATTATTAATATTTGACAGTTCAAAATATTATTATATTATTATACGTTCCATGGATGCTATTAGGCTTATAGATAGAATCGAAAGGTTTGATGATTTTTCCGATGATGAAATTCCTCACCCCAGAATCATTAAACAGCGGGCAAATTATTTTGATAGCTTCAATGAGGTGGAATTTTCAGCCAGATTTCGGTTAAAAAAAAAAACTGTTCTGGAAGTTTTAACATTAATAGAAGGTTCTCTAGAGTTTATTGATAATAGGTAATTATAAATCAATATAGTATTTATAAATGTGCATATTATATGATATTATTTTTGGTATTATTATTATTGTAGAAATCAATCAGTTTCGCCTATAAATCAATTACTACTGGCATTGCGATTTTATGCTACAGGAAGCCACTTGTTACATGTAGGTGACTTTGCAGGTGTCAGTGTGAGCACCAGTTGTAGGATTGTTAAGAGAGTTTCAGAGGCAATTGCAAATTTGCGACCGCAATATGTAAAATTTCCTACCAGCGAAATTGATATGTCTGTAGCGAAAGCAGAATATTATAACATATGTGGCTTTCCCAATGTTTTAGCAACCATCGATTGTACGCACATTAAATTACAATCTCCAGGTAACTATACTACATTATGATAATCAGTGGTGTGATGTACTTTTAAAATAATAACATAAAGCTACGTTTAGATCTGAACTTTATTCCACGAATTTTATGTCAGACACCAGCTGTCGCTAATGTAAACGATGCAAAATTTCTGTCAGACATATACGCATGAATTTCCGACAATAAGTGTAGACACTTATAGATGGTCAGATGTAAACGCAAAATTTTACGATGCAAAATTTCTGTCGGACATTTATGATGCGTTTAGATCTGACACTTTATTCCAGAAATATGTATAAAGGGTCAGACATAAATTCATTTTGACCGTTTACATTACAGGTAGAAATTTAGCACTACAGTTATGTCCAGAAGTATTATAAAGTGTCCGCCATAAACTTGCTTTGACCGTTTACATTACAGGTAACAATTTAGTACGACAGTTATTTCCAGAAATATATTATTATAAAGTGTCTGCCATAAACTTGATTTGAGCGTTTACATCACAGGTAGAAGTTCCTTGATTCCTTCATTCTGTAAAGATTATTTGACCGGAAAGGTTCACAGTTCACAATGAAAATATTTTTTTTAGTTTTAGGGACAAAAATAATACACTAATGCCTGTCTTCACCAACAATTTATTTAAGAATTCCTCGTAAAGAATTCCTTAGCTAGGATTCCATAAATTTGATTGGTCAAATTTGACATATGAGTTTTTTATGTCAATACTATGTCAAATTTCACCAAACATTAATGGATTCCTAGCTAAGTAATTCTTTACTAGGAAATTCTTAAATAAATTGTTGGTGAAAACAGGCATTAATCATTTTAGTATTTATTCTATGATTTTACCAACCTAGTTAAAAAAGCAGACCTACGCCAGAAGCATTTTGAAACACGTGGTGACGGTAAATTTTTAAATACATTTTTTTATAATTTAAATAATGTAATTATGTAATTAAATGGCAACGAAATGTAATTGAATAATGTATAAGCAAAATACATTTTTATTGTATTTAAATACAATTTATTACAAAAATACATTTAGAAACTCATTGAAAATACAAAATACAAAAGAAATTAATCGAATTATATCCTTTTAACCTCTTCAAGGACATAGGCACATATGTGTACGTTTAGAAAATTTTAAATATAATATGTAATTAAACGTGGTCTGGTCACTGGAACAAAAAATGAAGAGGTTAATAAAATGAACATCTGATCGTAATTAAAATTCTTTTGTAAAAATCTTAATTTATCAAAAAAGTACATATAAAAATGTACGACACTTTCCATAAAAGTAGACGAGTGATCAACTTTTGCAATTTATTCCAAGCAACTCGGAACATGTATTTACAGCGTTTACATCTGATCATCTATAAGTGTAAACATTTATCGACAGAAGTTGATAAATAAATATCTGACAGAAATTTTGCCTATTAAAGTGCAGCGTTTACATCTGACCATTTATAAGTGTCTACACTTATTGTCGGAAATTCAAATATATATGTCCGACAGAAATTTTGCATCGTTTACATTAGCGACAGTGACTGCCCGACATAAAATGTCGGAAATTTCTAAGTGTCTGACATACTAATGTAAACGGTCGAAGCAATTTTATGTCCGACATTTTATTTATATTTCTGAAAATAATAAGTGTCCGGCTAAACTTTCAAGGAATTTCTACCTGTGATGTAAACGGTCAAAATAATTTTATGTCTGACACTTTATATATATTTCTGGAATAAAGTTCAGATCTAAACGTAGCTTAACGTAAATACGTTATGTTATTCTATAGTGTTTTTCGCGAAACGGTCTCACGTATCATTTTAACAAGCCGCTATTATTATAACGTGAACGTTATAATAAAGGTTTTCCTAACCGTTATAGTGCGAAATATAACGGGTGAAATTTAGGTGCATTTATATTTCGCACTATAACGGTTAGGTTAAAAAACCTTTATTATAACGTTCACGTTATAATAATAGCGGGTTGTTAAAATGATACGTGAGACCGTTTCGCGAAAAACACTATAGAATAACATAACGTATTTACGTTATGTTATTATTTTAAAAGTACATCACACCACTGATTGTACCTACTATAGGCTTTTCTAAATAATATTTTTAAAGGGGGCCCTGATGCCGAAATATTTCGTAACCGTAAAGGTTACTTTTCATTAAATGTTCAAACTCTGTCTTCGGCTGACCTAAAAATTCTGGACATCGTATGTCGTTGGCCAGGATCGACTCACGACTCTGCCATTTTCCAAAATAGTTCAATCTGTTTTGGTTTTGAAACTGGCAGATATGGAAGTAGTTTTATTTTAGGTGATAGTGGATATGCGTTAAAGGTAAAATATATCAACAACTCTTTACTTCAACATAAGCAAATATTTTTGTTGCAGAATTACCTTCTAACACCTTTTTTAAATCCAGCAAATAGAGCGCAAGAACAATATAACCGTGCACACATTCACACCAGAAATACGGTTGAAAGACAATATGGTGTGTGGAAACGAAGATTTCCTGTGTTAGCTATAGGTATTCGTCTAAAATTGCAAACAGCAATATCGGTTGTGCTAGCTTGTGCTGTATTGCACAATATTTGCATTAAGGAAAAAGAAGAAGTTCCACCATCTGAAATTGAAGGTTTAGATCATTTGATTCAGAATGGTCAAATTAGAGCAGAAGTTCAAAATAATGAAAGATATGGTGGAACACGAGATATTATTGTAAATAATTACTTTAATGAACCTTAACTTCTTTGTGTTTTTATGGTTTCTTTATTATCTTTCAATAATTATTATTACAGTTTTATGCAGTGTTAATTTTTTATATTTGGACAATTTTAGAATTAGTTAAAATGTTCATGGTTAGAATCAATAAAATAAACCTATAATTTTTATAGCACTTTATGAAATAAAAAACACTATACAACAATTCAAACAAAATTCTTGAAAACGTCTATTTTTTCAAGCCTCTGGACTGCACGTACCCCCTTAATTATTTCCTTGGTCGTTCCTTCTTAAATTTTTGGCAAGTACAGCTGCCAACACTTCAGGATTCACATTGTTATCTGAAAACAATTTAATTTTAAATTACTACTCAAGTGTAAATAATGTAAATAATGTAAATAATGTAAATAATGCGAGTATACCCTTTAATTTTGCTATAATTAATTCATTGATTTCAATTTCCTGTAGTAATTTTCTTTTTTTCATTTGATTTATTTCATTTGCATATTTATATTCCTCATCCATTAATTCAATCTTTTTCTTTTCACATTCTAGCTTAGTAGATACTAGTTGGTCTCTTATCGTTTTTTTTATGCACTGGCCTTCTTCTAGAGGATAATATTGTACTAGTTGGTGTTGATGGCATATTATATGGAGTTTCTTCTAATAGGGGTAAATTATTAGTAGGGATATTTTAATAATAATTAACGAATTAAGGTAACAAAATTAATATTGTATTTTTTAAGCTTTCAAATTTATTTTCACGAATTAAAAATTAACCAATAAAAATTAAATAGGGGTAATGTACCAGAAGTATCTGCCGTTTCTTCTAATAATAGGGGTAATGTAACCGGAGTGTAGTACGGCTCAGGATTCACAGGAGTAGTGCTGCTGTTCGTATTATTTGTATACTGACCAGCAAAGTATGTTGAACTCGAACTTGGAACAGCATAGTCTTCCTCATCCATTGAGAACTCATAATCTACATTGTAATCTATGTCGATAAAAGAACAACGAATTACATTACAAATATTTAAACTCTTTCGTAATATGAATCTTACCTTGTACCAAATTGGCATCGCCATCATTCACATGGCTAATACCAACACCACCTCTTCCTAAAACGGACAACATTTCATCTAATATATGATCATCTTTGACCGTATTAGACCCTCCACCAGTAGCAGTGATTTGTATACGTTGTTTGGATTTGTAAATTTTAGCATCTGATTTTAACTTGTTCCATATTTTTTTTAAACTTGGGGTATTTCTGCAGCAATATTATTATGATATATTATTTATTATTATTACATAAGAAAATTTTGCTTACCTTTTGATAACACCAACAGAATTAAAAGAGTTTGTTATATCTGTCCAAGCATCCAACTTACTCCTATTGGTGTACTTATCAGTTTTGCTACTTAGCAAGACCCGATTTTTTTTAACGCACGATATGAGTTTGCATTTTTCTTCGGGCATAAAATTTTGGCATCGTTTACGGTTTTCTGCCATTTTCCTTACTTAACACAATACAGAAAAATATCACAAATTAAGTAAGTTTAATAATAATAACTATATCACAATTCAAGTATGACAATAAAATGACGTATTAGTTCATTTGTCCGCTGTAAAGAATACCTAGCAAGGCAACTGATATTTAGGAAACGTTTATGTTAGTGAAATGCAAACTTTCCTAAGTATTATTTTATGGAATACCTATCGTAAATAATTCTTTACTAGGAAATTCTTAAATCAATGTTGGTGAAAACGGGCATTAATCTGTTGAACAATCTCATCCCAAAACTTTTAGTGCACAGCATCGGATTACCAATAATTGCGGATAACGATTTTGCGGAAATCCAGTGAAAAAGTTGAGAAAACAGTTGAATTGTAAGACCTGCATTGACCCTACATTTCCGTAACAGGTTCATCACTGCACTTAACGTGTTCATGATTTCTCTGGGTTGGTCTTCCACCGAATCTTCCGTCAGGTTTCCTAACACAGAACTGAGTTCTTCCGTACAGCATGCGACCAGGTTCCTAAAGGAATGTTGGACCGAATCGGCTAAAGTATCTTGGGCTTGCAGGAAAAACGCGCTAATGTGTCGATCCGATTTTAGAAAGTGAAGTAGTTCGCTTGCGTTGGCCAGCCAAAACGCTTGCGAGGAGTTTTCCGTACTTCTGTCTTGTATTGTGTGCCGCACTAACATGGCGGCGTGTTGCAGTAACAACGTTAGCTTGTGTGCTCTTTCTGTTGGTGTTAATTCGGGGCGGTAATGGGTTGATGCTCGGTATCTTGCACATAAGTATAACGTATATGCCGGTGCTAACCTAAAGGTGGGCGTGGTCACATCTAAATGCGTTATGACGCGTGCTAAAAATTGCTCTTGAGGATCTTCAGGAAACTCTAATACTGCAGGTAAAATGGGATCTTGGCCTCTTGGATATCGATCCATGCCGCTCAGTCTATTTTCATTCGATGATCCAAGTGATCTATTATCTTCTCGAGCCCCACTAGCGGTTGATACGGTTTCTACATTGCCTTCTATATCAAAAGTGGTTTCAAAATTTTCACGTTGTGGTTCGGATGGACTAAGTGCTCGAGGTGACCTGTCGTATATGCTGGTGCTGTCAACAAGTGATGGATGTCTCTGTCTTCCTTCTTGAGAAGGGTCGAGAAACCTGTAAGTGTTACTATGGCCAAATTTAATAAGAGTTCCGTGTGTGAGAATTGTGGTTTGATGAATACGTTGTCCATTAACGTAGATATGAGCGTCTGCATGGCACGGCGTTACTGATGTTAGGCCATCTGTATTTGCTATAACAGCGTGACGCGGTTGTATATGAGGCCCATATAGTTGTAATGCGATACCATTCGCTGATCCAACCTCCATAACGTCATTAGCTAGCCTCAGCGTCCTAGCGGTATCCCCCAGATGAGGAGTCGATCCATCGGGCCCTAATTCGACAAGCACTGGAGCAGAATCGGCGGATCTAGGGTCTCTGGTGTTACTTGTAGCTCCAAGAGTTCCGGGTTTTTTCTTTCGTTTCCTAAGTGCACCATCTGCAGGTCTTCTTCGCACATGGAACATGATGGAGCTTGTGTTTGGTGATGTCATCAAAATGGAAAGAGGGCACTCGTCGTCGTCGAGCACATACTCCGATTCTGGAGTTCCCTGTGAAGAGGTAGCTTGAACGAGACACCACTGCGAAGGATCTGCTTTATGAAGACCATACTTGTCTAACATTTCGCGAACCACAGCACCAGCACTATCCCTTATAGATAACAGTAGCGTTTTATAGGGAACATCGCGACATAAAGCTTCTCCATAAATTTTTAAGGTACCACCCGTATCTGGCCCTCCGTCTTTCGATCTAAACTGTTGCAACTTTCGTTCTAATTTTTGTTGCCGTCTTCTTCTCATCACAGCTTCAGGGTTGGAAATCGATCTCGTGAACGACGTTTCGGGCAATTCTGAATATAATTTTTCCGCTACTCCGTCGTCGTTCTTTTTACCACTTTCGCTTTTCATTCTTTGCAGTTTTTCTTGTTTTTTTAGTTGTTTCTTTTCGCGTTTTGATAGTTTCCGTCTAAAACTTGCGTTGGATTCGTGGGAGTTAATGGCGCTATTCGTTTTTTCATCAATATTTTTTAAAAGAAATCTTCCTTCTCGGTCGTCGACGTGCCAGTTGAGTTGTACTAATAATGGTTTTTCGTCAGGTGCCATCCGTCTTTCGGAACAATTTTCGTGTAATTCGTATAATGCATAAGAAGGCACCGACAACATCCGCATATCCGGCCTAAATTTTTCTATCAGTGTTCCTATTACGTCTTCCACCGTGGCGTCGGACGCCACTCGTATACACTTGGTGGCCACCTTTTGGCCAGAGTCTTGAAAATAAAATCGCATAACTCTATGAAACTCGAGTTCCTCATTTGGTTCCGACAGTTCAAATAAGTCCAAACGGTTAGCATTCCACTGGGCGATGACATTTCGTAGGGCTTCCCTTTCGAGAGCCCTACGATCACCCGCGCTTCCGTGCATTGCAGCACACCCTCAAGTTTAATCCAATATATCGAATCCTTAAAAAACTTGCATACGCAAACTATACATTTATAAAAGGCACTATTTGCGGTTAAATGATTGATGAATTTTTAACACTGAACAAATTAATTCAAATCTACATGTTGCACCTGAACACTTTTTTTTAGTTTCACACGCGTATTCGACCCCAAAAACAACAAATATTTTAATCTTCGCACTACGTACATCTACCGCAACACTCTCCGCGTCCTCGCAACTTCTTCTTCATTAGTCAGAGACTAAAATAGAACCAATCCTGGGATCCGGCCAGCAATGGCCAGTTTTTTGAGTGATAAGCAAAATAGAAGAGAATTACAAAAGCGTGTTTCCAACTTCGAGGATTCCTCTTAAATATCCCACAATAAATTAAACTACAATAATTACACTTAACGTTACTTACGGTTTGAAGTAGACTCAGAATTACTGCTACGATGACGTCCATAACTATTATATATCTGATGGTTTTGAGCTATGCACCTTTGCTCAAGCATGCCAACCCTCAGATATTAAATATGGCCAATCCCCGCCCACAATTTGTAATCCGTAACCAAAAAATAAATTGGTCAGACTCGAACTGCAGTGCGGTTAAGGGTCCTGTTCATAATGTGACTAAATATTGGTGTAAAACGTTCTTTAAAAAGATTTGTTAAACATGTTTTTCAAGAAATGTTTAAATATTTTTGGAATTTTAAAAATTCAGCTCTTTAGCGCAATAGAACGATCGTTTCTGGAAACTATAAAGTATTTTTAATTGTCTTTATTACTACATTTGAAAAGAAATTTGACATTCCTTTTTTTGAAACTTCTGAATATTGGAATTAAAGATTTCTTTAATATACCTATTACTAAATAAAATTACCAAAAGTTGACAGTATCAAGAAAAAATTATTCTATTCCGCTATAGAGCTGCTTTTTAAAACCCACCAAGATATTTCAACTTTTATTGGAAAATATGCTTTACAAAGCATTTTAAAGGCATTGCGAACAGGACCCTTAATACTAAAGTCTAAGCTGACCGTCGAACTGCAGTGCAACCTTAAGTATTGACCATAATACTACACACAAACTGCAGTGAAAAATTGACCCTTGTAATACCATAATTAGGCAAGTAACTTAATCCAAGTAACCGAAAAATTTAAATTTGTAGTTTTATAAACAGGACCGGATCAGAGCTTATTGGGGCCCAAATCTAAAACCTTATTTAACTCTTAAGAGCGCGCTGCAATTTTTGATGCAAAAACATGTTTCGACAGATGGCGTGCCCTAAAATATTAATCTTTTATAGTTTTCTTTTCACCAAAACAGAATTCTAATAATTTATAAAAGTCATATGAATAAACGATAACTAAGCTAGGCAATAAGGAAGTTTGAGCTTCCAATGTTGAATATTTACAAGTATATTCCAAAAAGATATGCACATGTGAAAATATTGAATATATTTAAAAATATTTATCTTTGAAAGCTCAAACTTCCTTATTGCCTAGCTTAGTTATCGTTTATTCATATGACTTTTATAAATTATTAGAATTCTGTTTTGGTGAAAAGATAACTATAAAAGATTAATATTTTAGGGCACGCCATCTGTCGAAACATGTTTTTGCATCAAAATTTGCAGCGCGCTCTTAACGGTCCCTCCATTAAGGCGAAGCATCACCACGTGACTAAATATTGGTGTAAAACGTTCTTTAAAAAGATTCCTTAAACATGTTTTTCAAGAAATGTTTAAATATTTTTAGAATTTTAAAAATTCAGCTCTTTAGCTCAATAGAATGATCGTTTCTGGAAACTAAAGTATTTCAATAATTGTCTTTATTACTACATTTGAAAAGAAATTTGACATTCCTTTTTTTGAAAATTCTGAATATTATAATTACAGATTTCTTTAAGGCGAAGCATCACCACGTGACTAAATATTGGTGTAAAACGTTCTTTAAAAAGATTTGTTAAACATGTTTTTCAAGAAATATTTAGATATTTTTGGAATTTTAAAAATTCAGCTTCGTAGCTCAATAGAATAATCGTTTCTGTAAACTAAAGTATTACAATAATTGTCTTTATTACTACATTTGAAAAGAAATTTGACATTCCTTTTTTTGAAAATTCTGAATATTGAAATTCGAGATTTCTTTAATATACGTATTACTAAATAGAATTACCAAAAGTTGACAGTATCAAGAAACAATTATTCTATTGAGCTACGAAGCTGAATTTATAAAATTCCATAAATATATAAACATTTCTTGAAAAACATGTTTAACGAATCTTTTTAAAGAAGGTTTTACACCAACGTGGTGATGCTTCGCCTTAATATACCTATCATCATCATACATATAAAAGGCCAGCACGCTCCTCCAGCGTGTCATTTTTTTACAACACACAACGCATTCTGATTGGTTGTTGGTAGTACCAACTTAAAAGTTAAAATCACCTCCCCCTGGGATCGAGTAGCATACCAATCGAGTTTTCACCCTTGGCGAACTGCCCATCCGTGGATGGGCTTTCCAGCTAGTCAAACATATAAAAGACCAGCACGCTCCTTCGCTTCCAGCGTGTCATTTTTTTAGGACACGCAACGCATTCTGATTGGTTGTTGGTCGTACCAACTTAATATGCACTCCTTGGATTGAGTTTCCATGGATGAGCCTTCCAGCTGTATTAATCTTATTCTTTATTATAAAATAAAACTTTATCCGTTAATGCGATAAAACCGTTAAAGAACAGCTCCACTGACTAGCCACCCGTCCGTGGACGGGCTTTCCAGCTAGTCAAACATATAAAAGACCAGCACGCTCCTCCGCCGCCGCCGCCTCCGCCTCCAGCGTGTCAATTTTTTAGGACACACAACGCATTCTGATTGGTCGTTGGTATTACCAACTTAATCATCTCCCCCTAGGATCGAGTAGCACACCAATCAGGTTTTGTTTTTCAAAATTTTTCAAAAAAGCAAAATTTGTTTTCCCAACGTTGTCCACACTCACTCTACTGGGCACTATTATAAGTAGATCTAATTATAAGCCCCTTATATAGTAAGCCTTGAAGAGTTATTATCGTTGAAAAAATCTTATTTATTTATTATTAATTTATTAATAACCGGTAATAATTTTGTTGATGCACTAAACTATGAATATGAAATGCTGAAGCACAATGGAACTACCTGCGAATTGAAAGCAGCTTTTTCTTCTTAAAAGAATTCTTTAACCCTTAAAGAGCCATACCTAGTACCCGGGTACTATTTTGACTTTAAAACAGCATAACTTTTTTTCTACCGGGCCGATTTTGTTGAGCTTCGGTGACATCTCTAAAAAAACGGTTCTCTGCACACAAAAAAATATAAAACGGAAAAATAGTGATTTTAAGTAAAAAATTTTTGAGATTTTTTAAAACTATACCTTATCCGGCCATACCTAGTACCCGGGTACTATTTTGACTTTAAAACAACCCAACTTTTTTTCTACCTAGCCGATTTTTTTGAGCTTCGGTGACATCTCTACAAAAACGGTTCTCTGCACACAAAAAATTATAAAACGGAAAAATAGTGATATTAAGTCAAAAATTTTTGAAATTTTTTAAAACTATACGTAATCCAGCCATACGTATAGTCTGCATTACTTTTATATGGGATATAAATACTACAGAATAGCTCCATTCATTCAAAATTATTATAATATTTATTGATAACAATTTAACATAGTATGATGTGTTAAAATATAACTTTTTTCACATTTTACTTGAAATTAACTTTAGAATAGAGGCAATTTGAAATAAAAAATAAATCAAGTTATATTTCATTATATTCTGCTCTACAAATTTTTTTAGGGACATTAATATGAGGTCACGCAGATTTATGGTATTTCTAGCAACTTTTTCGGGCCTTTGCCTTTTCGAAACATCCAATAAACATAAAAAACAGTATCATGTTACTTTCATGTGGCTAGTAACGTCTAGTCTAGGTTCCGCGTTTATGTCGATGCGGAAGTAGAATTACTGGTGAAAAAAAATCACGAATTGCACCAAATAATAAATTATTAAGATTCACTGCTACTTTAAATTTATTAGTATTTATTATGTTATTGAAAAACCACCTACTGCAATCGACAAGGTAACATCTACACTTGACTAATGAGCGTTACTTGAGAATATTGCTTACAATTTAATAAAATTTTGCCAAAAACCATGAGTCACAATCACATTATGCATAAATGTAACTCGATATAAATATAATTGTTATTAAAAACGCTTATAAGAATATTAAAAATCCGCTTAAAGACCGAGCATAACAGGAATTGCATATAAATATATGGTAGTACCCGGGTACTAGGTATGGCCGATATAAGGTGTAAATTTGTATGGCTCCATAAGGGTTAAAGTGAGGACGTTTGAACACGAACAATTAAAATTGTCAGTATTAGGAATCGAGCTCAGGTTAGCGTTAGGAAATGACATTTTTTTTAAATTAAGACCGTTAAAAACCGCTAAAGAACAGCTCCACTGACTAGCCACACGTCCGTGGACGGGCTTTCCAGCTAGTTACTAAATAAAATTACCAAAAGTTGATAGTATCAAGAAAAAATTATTCTATTGAGCTAAAGAGCTGAATTTTTAAAATTCCAAAAATATTTAAACATTTCTTGAAAAACATGTTTAACGAATCTTTGTAAAGAACGTTTTACACCAATATTTAGTCACGTGGTGATGCTTCGCCTTAACAAAATCTTTTCCTAACACTAACCTAAGTTCGACCGGTGGATCTCTCTTTAAACGGTCTCCTCGTTTAAAATAAAGTTGTTTCTTAATACTAACCTAAGCTCGACCGCTGAATCTCTTTTTCTGGTCCCTGTGCCGAGTCATTCGGTGCAGTGTCCCAATTTTGTGTTATCAAACAACATATAAAAGACCAGCATGCTCCGCCGCCGCCTACTCCACCGTGTCATTTCTTTAGGACACACAACGTATTCTGATTGGTCATTGGTAGTACCAACTTAAAACTTAAAAGTTAAAATCAACTCCCCCTGGGATCGAGTAGCACACCAATCGAGTTTTCAACCTTGGTGAACTGCCCGTCCGTGGATGACTTGCGTCTAGCCATAGGGAAATATACCAAAAATCCAGTTGCGCGCGCATTATTGAAAGTTGTTCTAAGTATCAAAGATTTTCAAAGTGTCAACTTTTCGGACATAACCCAATTTAATTTTTTTTAACTGATATTAATTTTGTAGATAATTCAAATTTTGTTAATTGTAATTAATTTTGTAAATTTAAAAAAAGTGGCGAGAAACCGTGTACGCGTGACAATTATGATTAACACTTTTTTTTAAATAAAATAGGAGTAGAATTTAAAGCCAAGTAAGATTCTGTAGCTTTACTCACACACACACAAACACCGTATGTTTGATCAAGTTTAAATTTATACGTTAATTCTTATTCTTAAAACTTTTATGTCATAAACATAACTGGTTTTTCGCCAGAGAGGTAGCAACCAATTAAATTTTAAAAAGGTTTGCTTTAAATACTACAGGGACTTTCTACCATATAATTATATGACAATTAACAAAATTTGAATTACCTATCTACAAAATTAATATCAGTTAAAAAAAAATTAAATTGGGTTATGTCCGAAAAGTTGACACTTTGAAAATCTTTAATACTTAGAGCAACTTTCAATAATGCGCGCGCAACTGGATTTTTGGTATATTTCCCTATGGCTAGACGCAAGTCCGTGGATGGGCCTTCCAGCTACTTTAATAATAAAATACCAATTAGTAATATTACCAATATAAATTTGATACTTTTAAGTTGGTAAGTGACTGTCACTGGCGAATCAAGAAAGCACTTTAAGGGCCAGTTGTATAAAAGAGGGTTAACTCGGGGATCAGCTGATCCTGGTTCAAGAGCTGACCCAGGATCGCCGCAAGGTAGGTAGATTACAAATAAACCTATCAAGTAAATTTTTTTTATAAAATAAACCTATCAAGTAAATTTATCTACCTTACGTTGATCCTGGGTCAGCTCTTGAACCAGGATCAGCTGATCCCCGAGTTAACCCTCTTTTATACAACTGGCCCTCAGTGTTTCCTATTTTTTTTTTTATAAACGAAGTAGATAAAATTTATTTAAAGATAATACGGATAATACTAAACCGTAGTGCCATCTATTGGTAACTAAAAATTACATTCTTTCTTTTCCGAATTTTCTAATTTTCCGGAGAACTGTTTTAATTTTTCTTTCCGTAAGAACCATCCTTGGACTATGGAGAACATTTTATAAAAAGAATTAGCCAAATCGGTCCAGCGGTTCTCAAGTGAGGCGATGACAAAGATTCATTTTTATTTATTAGATTTCCCCCTTTTTATTTTAAATTTTGTGATAAATAATCCCCCTTCCCCCCAGAACCGAGGTCAGGATCAGTACTTGATTGAAGGCGCAACAAATAATCGTGTGTTCGTAGTTTTCTTTTAGTTCCTTTTTAGGTTCCTTTTAGTGTGTTATAATCAGGACTTTTATTGTGTAGTTATTTATATTTTATGTAAGTTTTTTTAATATTAAATTTAGTACTGCAAGTGGGAATTCACATGTGCGAATACAAAACTATTTTGAAATTGGTTTATTATTAATTCCTGAAAATAAATATGTTTTATTATTAATAAATTTTTCCTTAATTCGTAATTTATTAATAATAAAACAAAACTATTTTGGGTTAAATAAAATTATTTTGAAAATATTTATTACGGCGATTGCTTTAAAACGAAAATCAACAAAATATCAAGTGGTAAACTTATCTTCAGCTATCGCACAAATAATAGCGATTGCATTATTCTAAACTCCAGTTAGTGTAGAATATTTTAAAATTTTAAATTCTTCATTTTAACTTATAGCAAATTTTAACTGGCATCTTGTATTATGCCTATCACATTTTCAATTGATTAAATTACTTTAAGTTTCTATAATTTGAAATAGTTGAAAATCATTAGTGCAGACGTGGCCGCGGTTCTGCTTGCAACTCACGACATTTTCACAATCAACCAGTTGTGCAAAAACCTAGATTTTCAAAGCATGGTGGTACTTTTGACCAAATAAATACCTTCATATATTGGGGGCCATTTTTTCAATGCTTAATTAAATTCTGGTAACTTAATTAACGGTTTAATTTGGTACTATAATCATTGCAATCATCAATGAACTAGTAACAATAATCCTTATCTATGTATAACCAAAGATCATAAATGGAGAAGATCCATAAAGCTATAGGTTTTAATATGTACCGTGTATAATGTGTTGCATATACAACTAAATTGGAATAAATCGTAGTTGAATCATGCCGTTTCTGTCTTTCTGACAAGGATACTCGCACTTCTAGCAAAGTTACAAACCTAAATTTTATGACACAAAATTTCTAACTTTTTACTGCTTTCTACCCTCTACGCGATTAAAATTACATTTTTGTAATAAATTGTAATAATTTGTTAATAATCTGTAATTCCTCCCTTCAATTCTACGACATCCCTTACCCTGCCAGGCATTCTCTATATAAATTAATTTGTTATTAATTTTTATTATAACACTATTAAGACTAAAAACACATAAAATACAAATTTATTGGTAAATCATAATTTATTGTTAAGAAACTATTTTAAATACGTCTCGAAAACATGCTATGCTTCAGAACTTAGACCATATATACCTATAGACCCGCCGTTTGCTATCTCTTCTTTAAAAGAAACTGAGGCAAATCGCACTTAGGCAACACACTGAGCATGTGACGTCAAGGAGCGGGGTAAATGTACGTAAAGCATAGGCTTAAATGAAGAAAACCGTTTATTTTAATTCACAGAAAACTTAAATCTGGATGTTTGAAGAGTATTTGATTAAGAAAATCACAACTTTCATACTTTAAGAATATTTGTTAAACAAAATCTGAATATAAATCCGTGTATTTCGTTTATAATCTTAATTTTTTAAAGACCGCTCAATTCCATTTACTATTTCCTAAATTCAAAAATAAAACTAAAATCAATTTGTGGTACACATTTATTATTAAGAAAAATAAATTGATTTATTCAATACTTAAAAAAATTATTTTCTATTTTTAATTATTGACCAGAAAACAAAATTGTTTTATGTACCTACCTAATTTATTTCTTAATTTATTTGAATGTTTATTCATGCATTCACCTAGATGATACAAGTACTTAATATAATTTAAAATATTACCTACAGGGGTTAGGTGTTACGTTATAGCAACGTTAAATATACGTGTATAATTATATAAGTTCTTATACGTGTATATTTACGCTATATTAGTTATTATATTGATAAAATATGTAAATTTTAGTTTTTATGTAAATTAAAATTAATATAAATTTATGTTCAAGGAATTTTTACCACGACGACTAAACCTAATAAATAAGACACAAAATGGACATGTCAAATGAAGCAGAGAGAGCGATCGGTCCGATATTTTGTTATTTTCCACCACAGGTATTATAATACTTACATTTTTTTAATTTGTCAAAACTTAAACTAACTTAACTACTATTCAAAGTGCTTTTATTTTCAGTAGAATTAGTAATCATCTAGTTATGCTAGATAGTAGAGTCTCGCATATCCGACATGTACTACTGGAATTATCGACGTCGGATATGAAAGAATATCGGTTAATCGTGAAAGTCAAAATGTGATATTTTTGAAACACATATACCTATAATATTATATTTGTTTTATATAACATTAAATACGAGATTAAATATCAGCCTATTATAACAACATAGTGGTTAGACTGATACGCACAATTGAATAAACTTACGCGTCAAGTTCTTAATTTCTTGCAATACCGAATTGCTAAAAAGAGAGGGTAATTTTATATTGTACTTATCGTATACTTACCCTATAATGTACTTACCGATTTTTACGAAACTTTTACTAATGGGTAGCTCTTTTATCCGTTAGTAACGAACTTACATAGTACAGGGTGAACCAAAAGTCTCTTAACATTTTAAAAGCCCAGTGCTTCCGCGCGGGTGGTGATATCGGGGTGGGGAGGGTATCAAACGCGAGATCGGCTAATAGGAATTTAGTACCATGGCATCATTCACCCGAGCTCAACGTGGGCTTTGCGTTCGCGAGTACTATCGAAACAACGATTCTGTGACCAATGCTAGACTGGAGTGACTCTAAATTGAAGCACCAAAAGCCCTTACACTCACCGAAAGTTATTGTGTGGGCGGCATTAGCAGCGAGAGGAATCACTGGTCCATATTTTTATGATGATCAGAGAAACCGTCCTCTTACTGTCAACAACGAGCGATACATTGCGATGTTACAGAAGTTTCTTGCACAAGCGTTACAGAACTTCTCAGGCTACAATCAACCCTAATAGCACGTAATCTTACAAGATTTTCTCAAGCTTATATTTGACTTGGCAAGGCCAAATAACACCTCCAACGATTCTAATAGCGGCAGTTCGTGAAATTTTTTACCAAAAACTGATATCCAAAAGAGGTGACATTTTGGTCACCCCTCAGTCCGGATTTGTCCCCAATGGACTTTTTCCTTTGGGGATACCTTAAAAATACAGTTTACATCAGCAACCCAGAGACTTATAGAAGAATTAAAAGAAAAGATATGCAACGAAATGTAAAACATTTCAATTTTCAATCAAAAAATGAACCCTCATTTGTGCACTTGATTAATAAATACCGCTTGTTTATTTCTAATGGCGGGTGAATGACACCATGGAAATAAATTCCTATTAGACGCTCTTTGATACCCTCCCCACCCCGATACCCCCTCCCGTTCTGAAACAGCGGGGTTCTCGTATGTGTAAATAATATGCGATTTTCAATAAGGGGTACCCCGACATAATTTTTGCGAATTTATGTTTTTAGTGCTTTTTTCGAGATTGTTAGTGTTTTGTAGGCATTATCACGTGCATTATAAAAAATAACTTACTTGTTTTCAATAAAATCATCCGTTTTTAGGTCAATAATATGCAATTTTCAATAAGGGGTACCCTGACATAATTTTTGCGAATTTATGTTTTTTAGTGCTTTTTTCGAGATTGTCAGTGTTTTGTAGGCATTATCATTTGCATTATAAAAAATAAATCACTTGTTTTCAATAAAATCATCCGTTTTTAGGTCAATAATATGCGATTTTCAATAATGGGTACCCCGACATAATTTTTGCGAATTTATATTTTTTAGTGATTTTTTCGAGATTGTTAGTGTTTTGTAGGCATTATCACTTGCATTAAAAAAAATAAATCACTTGTTTTCAATAAAATAATCCGTTTTAGGTCAATAATATGCGATTTTCAATAAGGGGTACTCGGGTACCCCCATTCGGGAATATAGGCATAGTCTGTTATAATCGCGAAAAAATTGCATTTGTAAAAATCAAAAAACTCTTAAAATTGCTTTAATTTATTTAGAACTATATTTTACAAGATGTCACAAAGTCCCAATACTCTGTGAAAAATACAAACTGAGATATACACCTGCAAAGTCAAAAAAGTACCCGGGTACCCCTATTCGGTAACATAAGGGGTAATATCGGTTTTCATTTAAATAATTTCAATTTATAAAACTTGCCTACAAATTTCATTTCTTTCTTCTTTGTATAGTATAGGTTAAATTTCTTTGTTCTTTTATAATTCGCTTCATTAAATTTTATGTCAAACACGAGCTAGTTTTTTTACGTCTCTCGTATATTTTTCAAAATTTTCTCAGCGCGTGTAAGTAATATCAATAAAATAATCAATTAATTTTCGAAAATTTTACGACATTTTTAATAATTTTAAAGCTATTAAATTTTATTACCCTACGCTTGGACGTAGTGGTTTTTGGTGGGAATCGTGGGAATCGTGGGAATAATGGTCCAGAAATTTTAGTCAACCACCATCCATGGACTGCACTAGTTGAACTCACAAATTGGGGAAATGTTTATAGATAAAAACATAAGCATTTTCTTGTATTTCTGCCGGTTGCTATGTGATAAATAAATTAAGTTTTAGTAAAAATAATACCAGTAGCATAATTTTATCGTGAATCGGTCTTTCTCTGTGAAACTTGAGTATGAAGTTTAAATTAAATTTTCCGATAAAAAGTTATATCGTATCGTATGAACATTTAACGTCCAATTTTGAGAATATCATTCACGTACTCCGTTTGGAGGATCTGTTTTGGGGTGTTGCGAAAATTTAGTTATGGAATTAAACATTCATTTATTTGGAGGATTATCGATTAATTATGAAGAATAAGTTATGCAGTACTATGCCAGATCAAGCTCTCATCCAGTGGAACTTCCATAAATTATCAAGTATGTACCTAGTTTTAAGAGTGAGTACTTAGATGATTACCGTTTATCGGGATAAAATTCAAATTTAACGTACTTTTGAAGTTATCTTCAGGTTATCATTTTTTTTGTAATGCTTTTGGATTTCATTGTTAATGTCATGAATTTATGAACTATTAATTATTTCGTTAACAATTTTATTTTAATAATTATTATTATGTCATTTTTATTTAAATTAAGTAGATTTTTGAATGAAGGCCAATTCATTCAATTTAGCGATTTAGTTTTAAGATTATCTCACCTTATGGTGAAAATTATTGTGTTTTTTTTATCCTGTATACCATTATTTGGGTTATATTATATTTTATTTAATGTTTATTGATGTGTTTTCTTCACAATCATTAGGTTGTGATTTTCTATGTTTATATTTTCAGTTGTAAGAAGTTCATTGGGAGAGACGATCTTGAAAGCATAGTTGGTAGGTTTTGGGTATTTTTGTTAATGTTTAAGATCAAGTTGTATTTGCACACGGTGGAATGTTTGAATCTGCATTTTCCCCTGAGTGTGTAAAAGACAAATTATTTTCGTGTTAGATTCTGGCGCCCATTAATATCTTTTTCTCGTTTATGTCATTTTTGCACTGATAATACGACCTCATCCAAATACCGTACAAGAACCACGGCCTAACGACTGAGTGAAGCTAGCACATTTCTGTTAGGATGAGTGTCGTAGTGCCCGTTGACCCTGAAACATAATCAGTATGAAATTCAAATTTACCGCATAAAAACAGTTACCTCCTAATTTATGTTTTTTTTTGAAAAATCCTAGGGAATTTTGGAATGGTGCAGAAAATGATTAAGATAAGCGGTCTGCTCGGCGAGTTTTTGGAAAAGACAGCTACGAAATTTGTGGCGTCGAAGGTTTTTGCGGAATTTTGCGTTTTTTTATTCTTTGGAACGAGTTTCGGTCAAGGAAAATCTTTCGAGCGATTGAATAGTGAATTTCCTAGTTCCGGATCTCCGAATTATTGACTAATGCGAGTGAATTATGAAGATTTCAGAAACGGAGCCGTTTCATACACATGTGCGAGAATTACGCAAATTTGCGGGTTATGGATAAAATTTGTGGTAATCCGATATCGAATTTTGCTTACACTTGTTAATTCGACGGTTTTTACGCTGGATGATTCCTAAAATAACTAGAATTACGAAGATAAGTAATACAAAATTTGAGGTTAGGTACCTATGAAAAACTGTTAAATTTGGATGTTCAACTGCATGAGTTCCAATCAAGCAACATTGCGGTTTGTCAAAACTTTTTTATTAAAACATTATCATTTTTGTACATCTATTGATTATGCCACACAAATTACAATCGATTTTATAAAAACGCCATTTAGTAATATTGACATTAAATGTAATGGTGGTTTGATACAATCACACAAATTTACACATACGGCTATAGGACAATATTTTATTTTTTAGTCCACAAAATAAGATCAAATTCTCACATTTTACGTTCAGATCCATTAAACGATATAAAGTATCCCGAGTCTCTTAATTGTAATTAGAATCCAGTCTTCCTTGAGTTTAAGCAGTATCCATAAGTGTTCTCCGACAACAAAGCGGTCGGAACGTAGCTTGTTCGTGTTCGAAACATCATAAGGCTTTGTAGTTGGTTAACCACACCACAAATACACATAATATCGGAGCAGGATATTTGAACGCGACCGGTTGAATGCGGCCGTTTGAACGCAGAGACGATTGAACGCAGAGACGTTTGAACGCGAGGACGTTTGAACGCGAGAAATTGCACCTTCCCTCGACTTATTAACGACGCACTTTATTATGACCAAATTAGGGCAAAACGTAGATCCACCGGTCGAGGTTAGATTAGTGTTAGGAATCGACTTTTATTTAAAGAGAGGATCATTATTGAAAGGTAGATCCCGGTTGAGGCTAGGTTAGTGTTAGGAAACGACTTTTTCTTAAGAGAAGGTCATTAAAAGGTCGGTACCTAATCCAATTATCTAATTAAGTACCTATCTAATTGCTCGCGTTCAATCGTCCACCTGCGTTCAAACGTCCTGCGTTCAAACGTCCTCGCGTTCAAACGTCCGCGTCCCTGCGTTCAAACGTCTCTGCGTTCAATCGTCTCAGCGTTCAAACGGCCGCGTTCAACCTGTCGCGTTCAAACGGCTGCGTTCAAATGTCCTAGACCGACATAATACTTAGTAGAGAGTCGTATTAGAGCTTCTGTGTTTATGATACTACTAAATCTATATAAATATAAAAACCTAACTTTTAGGTCCCTCAAGTAAACTTTGGAACAGTGCAAAAGGTGGTGCCTCCAACCAAAGGGTAAGTAAAATAAATAATCTGAGGGAGGGGCGAAGGAATATTTTTATTATTATGTATTGTCAAATGTGGTTCAATAAAGATTCTGCGAAGGAAATTATTGGATATCGAAAAAGTACTTAGCACATTTGCATTTTTATTATAAGAGCAATGTCTACTGCTAAAGCAATTTCCTGTTTCTGGTTGCAAGCGCTGAAAATCGCCACATAATGCTCATAAGTGTAACCGCATAGAAAATGATTTAATAATTGTCTCCCTCCCCGAATGACGTGGTGTGTTATACAAATGTTGTTTTATAGATTAACATGCATCGATTATCCAGTACCACAAGAATGGAGAGAATTAAATGAACAAGGTTTGGAATCACATCTTAGTAAGAATACATTGCTAAATGAAACCAAGTTAGTATTAGGTAGAGGTAAATTTTTCGTTAGTGGTTGGCACGTGACTTGGGCTTGCGCGGCAAATGTGGAGGGAGACACCCGTGACACCTAATTCCACCAATTGACACAAACATAGAACCGAAATAACGAATGTACGTTTCTGCCCATTAGCCACTCCCAACCACTAACTAAAAATTGTACTCTACATATTACAACCTTATTTTATCTTATTTTATTTTACCTTATCTAATTACTACAATTCTGGACAATTGAGTTTTTCAATTTTTTGAGCGTTACTGTAGCCCAGGGGTGTCAAACTGGCGGCCAGCCACGTATATTTTTGCGGCCCGAATGAACTTCGGTAATTATTTGTATATAATAAAAAATATATTTCTGTGAATATTGTATATTTTAGGATATATAATATCGTTCAAAAATGGAGATGGGTTAGCAAAAAAGTCATTCTTGCGGCCCGCGGAAATTTTGTTTGCCAAAATTTTGGAAATTTCAGTTTGACACCTCTGCTGTAGCCGATGAAAGTGATTCTGTAAATATCCTACTCGTGCCAATTCAAATTTTTACAGATATTGTCACAATTAACCCCTAACCACCCTTATGGGGTCGTTAGAGGTTAATGCTTGGAACCAAAATTACTCTTTTAAATTGGGGGTGTTTTTCTCTTATATAAAATTGGTTTATTATTAATTCGTGAAATTAAATGTTTTATTTTTAATAAATTACGAATTAAGGATATTGTATTAATAGTAGGGACAGGTTTGCAGGTTGCCACCTACTGCAGGTTGCCACCTACCTTGGATTTTGGTGTTGGACCAATGTCATAAACTAAATTTTGACTGAAATCGAAACCTAAGGAGGTGTGATCAATTTTAAACTAGTTCTGGAGCGGACAGAGCCACTAAGACAGTGTGTGTTGACAAAAGTTGGAAAAGTTGTATCGTGAAAATTTAAAAATTAAAATTGTGTTTTTGTTCTGTGGTCATAAATTGAACATTTTAATCGAGAAATCAAGGTAAATATTTTTTCTGTATTGATTTTACATTCAACTTACATTATCCTAACAAAATTTCAAACATATCATGAAATAGCAATTTTTTTCAGATATAATTCTAAAATAGTGCTAGAATGCAGGTTGCCACCCTTTACGATTTGCAGGTTACTACCTATCGTGTTTCGCTTGTTTACACTCATATGCCCGTTTTTATGATTGTTTGATGTTTACAATTGTTATTGAGTCAAAAGTGAAGTGTTTTTATTGCATTAAATAATTAAATTTGCAAGATAATATGGAATCATGCAAATTAACATGAAAAATCAAATTTTGATTTTTTATGGCAATTTACACTAATTTTTTTATGTTTACGACCACTGAGTGTCAATAAAAACCCATAAATTTTATAAATTAGTTGGTTTTCTTTCCGTTTTTCTACATTTTCAGCAATTTCTCGATGGGTGGCAACCTGCAAGCCTAAATTTCAAGAGCTCCATTTTAGGTACTTTTGAAAAACTCCTGTATAATTTTTATTTTTTGAAAATTCAAATAATTTGTACGTCAGGATTGTGCCTTTTGAGTTCCTCTTTCCAACGAATATTATAATATCAACAATATGTTGATTTTGTGACGAGTTATGAGCAAAAAAGCTAACGGGTGGCAACCTGCAAACCTCTCCTATATTTTTAAGCTTTCGATTGAGTATTTCAATCATCATCAGAAAAGTACAAATAATTATTTTAAATATTTTACATTATTTGTAAAGCTTAAGCTTAAAAATATACTATTAATACAATAACCTTAATTCGTAATTTATTAAAAATAAAACATATTTTTCTCTTATAAATGATAGACATGTATGTACTTCATATCATTTAACTATAATTCGAAAATATTTACATAACACTTAAATCTACGAAGGGGTTAGTAATCGTTATAATTATTATTTAAAGTTCAATATTTCTTACCCCTATAGTAATTATCAGAGCAACAGTTAACTTGGTCATCGTGGTGATGCTGCTTGGGTTCTCTGAATGTAGAGTTTACGGCTGATTTGATGTGATGTTGACAAAACTGAAGACTGGACTCCTCTGATAATCAGAAGGGCTTATATATGGTTTACTGGGCTTTACTGCTTAGCTATTTCCTTTGTGGCAATATATTAACACTTAAACTATCGATTATTGTGATCATAAACTTATCTGGGATGCCGGCTACGTAGTTACCACTTGACTAGAAATTTAAGTGTTAATAGGCTTAATATTTTTTATAGGAATCAATTATTGACACCGAATGATATTTCAATTTCACATTACGCAACATTTTTTCATCATGTTTTATGGATGGAAGAATTTTGTGAAGAATTAATGACCAGTCAGTATAATTTAAATAAAGTAAGTTGCTTTTATTATCCTTTTTTTGTATTTATAAGATGGACACAAAGTAAGTTGTTTATTGTTAAATAATATTTTTTATCTTTAATTTTCAGATTACTGTGACCCTTGCCGAAAATCAAACTTATTTTGAATTGAAATTGCAAAAAATATTAAAAGAAAACAGACCTTCTTTGGTTTGGCATGATATTGTAAACATTCGGATGCATCAAAATAACGAAATAGTTTACCAAGGGAACATAATTCGTAAATTTGATGACTCAATTCGCATCGGAAATGTACATACCGAGTAAGCTAATATAATAAATTAAAAAATTAACTTTTTCAAGAATTCTGCCTATTCTAGTTTTCTTCACTTGATTAAAGGAAATTCTAAAATTGAGTTAGATATCGCTTTTCAACCGAGCCTAATTCGTTACATACGGATGCATAGAGGACTGGCATACATTCACAAAAATCCTGCCTTACTGAAAGCTTTGCACGTTGTTCCTTGCACTACGATAGATGGGATAGATAGAAAATGTGAAGTTCATTTGAACATTACAAGTGAGGAAGAGTAAGTTGTTTTTGACAAAATTTGAGCATTACTTTATTTTTTTTAAAAAAGCCTTTTCAATAAGGAAATTTTTAAAAATCCAAAGCAAAAACAAGCAGTTCAAAATATCGTAAATTGTACTTCAGGCTATAATCCATATATTCTGATTGGTCCTCCAGGAACCGGAAAAACAATTACAATGGTGGAAGCAATTTTGCAAGTTAGTTTGAACAAATTCTGGGATTCTTCTGGAAAGTATATCTTTGATTTCAGATTAAAAAAATATTTAATGATTCCAAAATTTTGGTTTGTGCAACGACAAATGCATCATGTGATTTTCTCACCCGAAAATTGATACCATGCTGTACAAAAGATGAGTTAATACGCGTTTATTCTTTCACTAATCCTAAGTAATTATAAAAAATTTTATTGTGTCAAGTTGGAAAGTGTATTACTTTTTATTATTAGGAATAATATATGTGACAATGTTAAGCCATACAGTAATTGGAAAGATGGTGAAAATCCAAACACATCTGACAATAAATTAACCCACTACAGCATCCTTGTAACCACAGTACTCTCGAGTGCACGGTATTTAAACGTTACACCATATTACCGTCCCGACTACGTTTTTATCGATGAAGCTGCACTAGCTTCAGAGCCAGAAGCAGTAACTGCTATTGCATTACTCTCAAAAAATTTTCACATAGTTTTAGCTGGAGATTCTCAACAAATGGGTCCTCTTGTACTATCTAAACAGGCGAGAAAGTATGGTCTGGACAAGTCATTACTTGAAACTATGATGACACGCAACTTATACAAAGATGATAATCCTGATTATGTTACAAAACTTAGATTAAATTTTCGGTCTCATCCTTATGTCATCCAGCTCCCAAATGAATTATTTTACAACAACCAGTTACAGGTAAATATGTATTTTTTTTATAATCTTTTTATTAATTCTAACATTTTTTCCAGACTATGTCAGAGAAGGCACTCCATGATCCGATAGCTTCCATTTATGTTTACTTCAAAATATATCCAAAAAAGAAGAAAATTTACAAAAAAGTCAAAGACGGTTATGCAGCTACAGAATTTTATTCTCTAATTTCGAATGATACAAGAGACTGCTATAGGTAAAAAATGCAACGCTAGTTCAAGTCCTTTTAATTAATAATCAAGTTTCAGTTACTGTAACTACAAGGAGATAGACTTGGTTCTCGAGACTGTTAAAGCCCTCTGTAGATTAAAGAAAGAAGAGCTAAATCCTCCAGTAACCCAGAATGATATCGGAATTATAGCACTTTATTATAACCAGGTTATTATATTTCATTTCTCGTCTTGTCCCCTTCAAAATATTTTCATTTTTGTTTCTCTTAATTATTTCTCCTATCTTAGATTGCATTTTTGCAGATTTTGCTTTCTTTTCGTCATGGTATCTTTCTCAGTTTCTTCTTCCTCTATATATTGTCCTCTTACCTTCCCTTAACTTATATTTTGCTTTCCATCAGTATCAGGAATCGGACAAGTGGACGCCTTCTTAACCCTAACTAGCTCAGTGCTAGTTAGGTGCTTCTACCTTAAAATTTTTAATTACTTTTATAAAAAATTGTTAAACTTTCTCCTTCTCCTTTCACAACTTTTTTCTTATCTTTTCAAAATACTACAATATATTGTGATGATAAAGACGAATCGGAGATTCGGGATAAAAATATTTGATCAAAAGGGTGTGTAAGCAAACACTTAAAATCTGTAAAAATAGATCTTATTTACATCCAGAGAATTGAATCAGTGTTTAGTGGCCTAAAGACTAAACGCTGATCCAATTTCGCGCAGTAGGTATGGTTCGCCTATTTATAGGCGTTTTGATATAGTTACTAATAGAATCAATATTGCCATACCATATGTGCTTTTATCTCACATCAATTGTTATTTAATATTAATAATCCAATAATTATAATAATAAATATTTAAATAGGTGTTACGCATTAGAGAGAGTTTGCAGAAAGAAGAGTTTGCAAATGTTGAAGTAGGCTCGCCCGAAAACTTTCAAGGTCGAGAAAAACGAATTATAATTATTAGTACCGTGAGAGCCAGGCAGAAGGAAAGTGATGTATTAAACGATCGAAAAGATATGGTTGGATTTATTAGTAATTCACAGGCAAGTTAAGAGAAAGTGAATGACCATTACTTTAGCACCCATTTTCAATGACCATAATCACAAGAATTACTAATGTCGACTATTTTATAAAACTTTTAATAAGTCGTTAAACATAACAAAAGATTTCTATTGACCTGTTAGTAGTAACCGACGTTTACTATTGGTTATTGAAATGTAACGCCTTTTTAAAAGTTTCATGAAACAGTTTCGAAAAATAGGTAAAGCTAACGCAAGGAATCGTGCCTGGGCGGAGCTAATGTGCAGAATCGAAAATTAGTCCGTTCGACTTTATGTTGCTATCGATTGGTGGAATCGGGTATCATGTATCGTTTACTGCACAATTTTTGGCTTTGCCTGGCCACAATTCCTTGTATTAGCTTTACTTTTGTATCATGTAATGAAATCAATTCGATTTTCTAATTAATCCTAAAATTTTCTTTTAGAAATTTAACGTTGCTGTAACTCGTGCTATGAGTAAATTAATAGTTATCGGGTGTCCACATGTATTGAAATTGGATGAAAAACATTGGCTACAATATATTTATTACTGTGTGGGGCATAATTCCTATTTTGGGGATGGAACTAAATGTTTTAAGAATCATAATTAAGTGACTAATAATGTTAGTGCATTTTCAAAACAGTTTTTTACCTTGTGATATTATTTTATATGATCCAATTTTAATATGATATATATTTTAATTTAAAATGTTCCAAGTTTCCTTATAAAAAAAACATTTTTACTACATATTTTTGTGATATAATAACTAACTCCGGCCGCCATTTATTTTTTTACACCGCTCAGAAAAGTGTCACTTTGTTCTCTTATTATAGCAGATGGTTATGGCGGTCGATACATAACATATTATTATTATACAATGTCCTAACCCTGTCGAACTTCCTAAAAACTGAAATCCTCCCCTTGACTATGTTGCAACAACCAAAAGGATGGGAGTATTAGCAAATTCTTCCAAAGAATCGATTAAAAACCTGATTGGACATTATCTTCTTCTCACTAAGCTAGTAAAAAAATCCGTGGAGTATTATTTACAAACTTGCATCAGGGAAATTCAAGAAATTCTTACGTCGTTGTACAAGATGGGGGTTTGTAAAAAACTATAGACTCAGTCCGTTACTTCCTATAATGGGTAAAATTTTTGAGAAAATTCTAGGCAGTTTGATTTTGCTGAAGGCAAAATTTACAATATTATTGCGATGATATTTGACCAAACGAGGTTGTGGGGTCTGCTACAACAATCAGAATAGTCGTCCCATACATCTGCAATGACTAACAAGGAGGCCTTATCAACTCCCCCTCACCGATTTGCACAATTTTTAACACACCTTTAGGCCATATTTAGTTATACATAAATTTAAAATCTTAGCTCCCCCAATTCAGGCAACTCGGAGAAAATCGATTTTCAAAATCCAATAAATTCGTATTATAAATTAGGTCTAATGAGAACTTTCAAACACGTCGTAGTTTCATTTGACATAAGAACATAACCTTACAGCATTTCGTAATGACATATTAATTAATTTAAAGAAATTTTAAAGATACAAACAATCAATTAAACTACGATGAGCAAATTACCCACGGTAAGATAACTAATGTAGTTAAGTTTATGTAGATTCATTTAGATAATTTTTATATAGATTTTATTGGCGTTAATTTCAACAACTGTCCATTGCACTTCATTCCGAACATCAAGAATTATCAAATTCTCAACAATATTTGTATAGTAATTAATTGATTATAATATAATTTAATAAATAATTAATAGTAGATATAACAATTTATTGTTGTATCTGTTGTAGTTGTACATAAATACATATTTCAATAAAAATTATTATAATAATTCCTTTGTCGACACCAACGAACAGTAAGTACTAGGTAACTCTAGTTGCACGTAGACTTTAATTTGCATTATGAAGATACGATTTAATTGTGTCGTTTAACACATTGCATGCCACGTCCTACACATGAATGACAATTGTACTGCAGTATTTATTGTCCTCTTCAATGAGAGCAGTGTCATCTGCATATACTGTTAGGCCTTTCATATTTGCTAGGAGGTCGTTGATGTAAACCACACCGATTAATCGCTCTACTAATATAACATTGTAAATCGTTTCTAACTTTGTTACTGTTCAGTGCTAACTGCAATGAGAAGATCCATGTTGAAATGGCTGGAATCGGGGAGCAGCTGAAAAAAAGTAGCACAATGACCTATATAAAAATTATCTAAATGAATCTACATAAACTTAACTACATTAGTTATCTTACCGTGGGTAATTTGCTCATCGTAGTTTAATTGATTGTTTGTATCTTTAAAATTTCTTTAAATTAATTAATATGTCATTACGAAATGCTGTAAGGTTATGTTCTTATGTCAAATGAAACTACGACGTGTTTGAAAGTTCTCATTAGACCTAATTTATAATACGAATTTATTGGATTTTGAAAATCGATTTTCTCCGAGTTGCCTGAATTGGGGGAGCTAAGATTTTAAATTTATGTATAACTAAATATGGCCTAAAGGTGTGTTAAAAATTGTGCAAATCGGTGAGGGGGAGTTGATAAGGCCTCCTTGTAAGAGAGAAAGCAACAATCACAAAAAGGCTTTATAATTAAACAAATAAAGTTTAAAACAAATATAGAAAACTTAAAGCATTTATGTGATGATTTGTTCTTTTGAAAAGGGTTCGTCATCGAGGACATGCGTTCATTGCAAAGAATCGCATGGTTGCAAGAAACGAAGAATGACGAGGTGTGAAGGAAAAGAAAGTAGACCATTTGGTTAAAGACATAAGGAAAATGTAAAAAAAAATATAATTACGCTAAAATTCTTTAAAAATGTCCAATTTTTATTAGTATATTTAGTTAACATTACCAAAGTATCCCGAATCGTTGAGGTGAACTTAAAAAAAATAAAGAAGGCATATTTATAAAAATCAAGAAGATACCTAGGAAATGGCGGTCGTTATTAAAAAATTGAAAAAATCAACACAAAGTTAGTTCACTTTTATCTATCGAACCGAAAGGTTGAGTCAGTTTTGGCCTTCTAAAGGAAGGTGTTAAAAGTTACATTTTATTCTTCAAAGAAGAAGGTGATAAAAGGCAGGCCCAAGTTGCTTTTGATCCTTCCATAAAAGAAAGCAATTTTTTTGTCCTTCGGAGTTGAATTTGTGGGCACTATAATTTCTATTTGTCTTTCCTAGAGAAGGTGTTGTAACAAAGAGCAACGGTTAGTCCTTCAAGGTGAAGGTGGCATGGCGGTGCAAAGGTAGTTCCGTTGGATTGTGGTTAAGAAGAAAGGTGTGGCTAGAGAAGAAGTTAGCGAAATGTAGTAAAGGTGTCTGCGAGACAACGAATGAAGGTGCATGGACCATAGTGAGGGCGAAGGAAGCTGAAATAGAGAAATCATTGGTGTATCTGTGAGGAAATAAAATCAACACCTAACCGATTCGCGTGTCACAGGTTTTATAATTTTAAATATTTATTTGTGTTATTGAAATTTGTGTGTAATTTTAATTTTTGGGTAAAACGTGTGTATATTAATTAGTGCTGGATTATCATAGCCAGCTCAGAAGAAGAAATGGCTGAGTTTCTACGGCGAATAGAACAAGAAAGTGCAAGAGTGGGACTGAAGCTTAATCGATCCAAGTGTGCACTGCTGGTGATCGACCGCGCAAAGATTCTAACACCCCAAATGACAGATATGGGAGATATCGAGAGAAAAAGCGAAGTTACATAATCTTTATGCACGTATATCGGAAACGGGAGGCTCCGAGGGGGAAATTAGAAGGAGAATCGGAATGGCAAAGACGGCGCTAACAAAATTGACGATGATATGGAAAGATCATCATATCGGAAAAAATATAAAAAAAAGGCTGATTGAGACATTGGTATTCACTATTGCCACATATGGGTGCGAAACATGGACAGTGAAGGCTGTTGTAAAGCTACGTTTAGATCTGAACTTTATTCCACGAATTTTATGTCAGACACCAGCTGTCGCTAATGTAAACGATGCAAAATTTCTGTCAGACATATACGCATGAATTTCCGACAATAAGTGTAGACACTTATAGATGGTCAGATGTAAACGCAAAATTTTACGATGCAAAATTTCTGTCGGACATTTATGATGCGTTTAGATCTGACACTTTATTCCAGAAATATGTATAAAGGGTCGGACATAAATTCATTTTGACCGTTTACATTACAGGTAGAAATTTAGCACTACAGTTATGTCCAGAAGTATTATAAAGTGTCTGCCATAAACTTGCTTTGACCGTTTACATTACAGGTAACAATTTAGTACGACAGTTATTTCCAGAAATATATTATTATAAAGTGTCTGCCATAAACTTGCTTTGAGCGTTTACATCACAGGTAGAAGTTCCTTGATTCCTTCATTCTGTAAAGATTATTTGACCGGAAAAGTTCACAGTTCACAATGAAAATATTGAAGAAAAAAATTGCTGCTAGTTTGATTATTATTCATTTAAGAAAAAAGAAGAGAAATCGTTCTGTATGGATTCGAGAGTGGATTTTAGCCTCCCCCTCACCATCGCGAATTTTGGGTCAAAATTGGTGTCAGCCGTATATAATGAGCCCCCCCCCATAATATGACTTGAAAGTCGAGTATTTAAAATACAAATACAAAATAAAATAAATAAATAAATTTGGCCTTTCATTCTTTCCAACCAATGAAAGACGTAATTTATAACCAATATAACCAACAATTTATTTAATAATTTCCTAGTAAAGAATTACTTAGCTAGAATTCCATTAATGTGATTGGTCAAATTTGACATGAGTTTTTTTATGTCAATACTATGTCAAATTTCACCAAACATTAATGGATTCCTAGCTAAGTAATTCTTTACTAGGAAATTCTTAAATAAATTGTTGGTGAAAACAGGCATTAATCATTTTAGTATTTATTCTATGATTTTACCAACCTAGTTAAAAAAGCAGACCTACGCCAGAAGCATTTTGAAACACATGGTGACGGTAAATTTTTAAATACATTTTTTTATAAACGTTTAGAAAATAATTAAATGGCAACAAAATGTAATTGAATAATGTATAAGCAAAATACATTTTTATTGTATTTAAATACAATTTATTACAAAAATACATTTAGAAACTCATTGAAAATACAAAATACAAAAGAAATTAATCGAATTATATCCTTTTAACCTCTTCAAGGACATAGGCACATATGTGTACGTTTAGAAAATTTTAAATAATATCTATATGTAATTAAACGTGGTCTGGTCACTGGAACAAAAAATGGACGTTTTTAAAATTTAAAAAAAATAATCTGTCCCTGAAGAGGTTAATAAAATGAACATCTGATCGTAATTAAAATTCTTTTGTAAAAATCTTAATTTATCAAAAAAGTACATATAAAAATGTACGACACTTTCCATAAAAGTAGACGAGTGATCAACTTTTGCAATTTATTCCAAGCAACGCGGAATATGTATTTACAGCGTTTACATCTGATCATCTATAAGTGTAAACATTTATCGACAGAAGTTGATAAATAAATGTCTGACAGAAATTTTGCCTATTAAAGTGCAGCGTTTACATCTGACCATTTATAAGTGTCTACACTTATTGTCGGAAATTCAAATATATATGTCTGACAGAAATTTTGCATCGTTTACATTAGCGACAGTGACTGCCCGACATAAAATGTCGGAAATTTCTAAGTGTCTGACATACTAATGTAAACGGTCGAAGCAATTTTATGTCCGACACTTTATTTATATTTCTGAAAATAAGTGTCCGGCTAAACTTCAAAGGAATTTCTACGTGTGATGTAAACGGTCAAAATAATTTTATGTCTGACACTTTATATATATTTCTGGAATAAAGTTCAGATCTAAACGTAGCTTAAGAATAAATATTATGCGTATGTACGTGGGAGTATGTTCATGTAACAATGACTGAACTTATTAGTTAGTAATCAGTCTATATCTAACTACGAACCAAATAGCTTCATATAATAAAGTATTGTATTTATATTGGTTTATTATTCAATAACCTGATACCCAATATAACATTAAATAATAATATAACAAAGGTGGCGTTCCGAAAGAGGATAGAGGCCTTCGAAATGATATGTTATCGAAGAATGATGCGCATCCCCTGGACAGCCCACAGAACTAATAAATCAATTCTGCGAGAGCTGAAAAGCTGGCGCACCGTGGTATCTAACTAGCTGGATTCATACAAGTCACGACGTTCGAATCCGAACCACTGAGAAGAAGAAGAAGAATGTGGACAAGTTAAATTGACTGTTATAAATAAATTATTGATTTAAAATGAATTTGAAACTATTCAATCACGTTTCGTTATCCTCAAATTTTGAAAATTAGTTTCCATTGGATCAGAAGGATATGAGCATGGTATTTCTTCTCGAGAGGTCGTTGCCAAATGTGGGGACGCAATTTCGATTGTGATCGGAGATAAAAGAAGTTTTTAAGTTGAATTCGCATATAAGTTGCGAGTATCGACAAGGTTATGTGACGTTTCGCCCCCTAAAATAATAAATAAATTAAAAGTCGAAAAAAAAGGTAATTTTAAAATGCCCAACAAATAATCCATATTATCTATCCTTCCATAACTTTTTGCGATGTTTTTTATTCTTTTTAAAATTACACTATAGTATGTTTTGTTTATTTTTGGTCTAACATCTAATAATAATAATAATAAGCATTTATTTCAAAACGTTACAAAACAATATAATAAACATTGCATCGCGTTCGAAATCGTCAACAGATAAACTTATTACAAATATTGTGAAACAATGAAAGTCAAAATTCAAATACTCCTCATGAAGAATTCTTGTGTTGAATAGGGTTCCAGGTCTATCAAGTATTTGAGCAGTTTTGTCTTGAACAACTTGCCATTATTCACCAACCTATGTAGATCATCAGGTAGAGCATTGTAAAATTTGATACTTTTGTAGTAGGTTCCTTTTTCGAAGGCAGTTAATCGGTGTGCTGGTATAGGTACCTTAGCCGTAGGTCTTGTATTATAGGTTTTTGTTTCGTTTTGTATGTTGTAGGTGGAGTTCATTTGTAATCAATTACATTATGCACTTATAAATATGTATGCCATGTACTGTAAGTAAATCTTCTCTTTTGAAAATTCTCCGGCATAAAGTTACCCCCGGCATTCCACACATCAGGCGTATCACACGCTTTTGACTAATGAAAATATCATCGACTGCAGAACTGCTATCCCAGAGGGTGATACCATACTGCAATCGGGAGTAGAAGTTTGCATAGTACACTGTTTTCATGGTTTGTTTCGACGTAATTTTGGATAAAACCCTCATACCAAAACTCACTGAACACAATTTGGCGTTCAGACGCAGAATGTGGTCCCTCCACGAAAGAGACTCATCCATTGCACCCCCAGAAATTTTGTCATCGATGTGAATGGTATATTATCAACTTTTACAGGCGTAACTTCTTTATTGGTGGCTCGGAAAGTTATTATTTCTGATTTGCCTTCGTTCAACCAATCTGTTGCAATTTAGCCACTCATTTACGCGCTCCAAAATTTTGTGTACCATTCGGTGTAGTTCATCGATGCTTCCACTGTGCACGAGCGCACTGGCATCGTCCGCGTACATCAGAATCTGGCAAAGTTCCTCCTTAAGAAACTGAGGAAGATCATTTATGTAGCACATAAAAAGCAAAGGACCCAGTATACTACCCTGAGGTACTCCAAGTACTAACACTCTCTCCGAGGATTCTCTGATGTTTTCTCTCCATTATTTAATTGTATTTTTTGAGTCCGATTGATTAGGTACGAACTTATAAGATCATAAGTTTTACCTCTGATTCCGTATCTGTAAAGTTTTTTTAACAAGATGTTATGATCAATACAATCGAAAGCCTTGGTGAGGTCAAGAAAAATTCCACAGGGAATTTCTTTCTTTTCCAATATTTCGAGAATGCTTCTTGTAAACGCATGCAGGGCAGTATCTCTGTGCCTCTCCCTCTCATGAAGCCGTGTTGTTGAATACTCCATAGTTTGTTGTCTTCAAAGAACTTGAAGATTCTGTTATAAATTACTTTTTCAATAATCTTTGAGGTAGAGTTGAGTAAACTGATCGGTCTCATAATTATATTTTCGTTATTTCGGACGTAAAAGTAACCTTTTCGTCAACAATTTCAGGTACGATAAGTACCTGTTTTCGTATATGGCAGAATAACGAAAAGCGCTTTACATTACGCAACCGTAAAACTTATTTTTCACCTCTGGGGCGTTCGGGTGCCGCGGCTCCGCTAACGCTACGCCTCGGCACCCACCCGCGCCCCTCGAACGAAAAATCTCGTTTTACGTCCTTGTGATGAAAAGTACTATATTAGTTATTATTAACTATTATAGCAATTACAAATTGAAACGTTTATTAGCGTTAGTAAACTTCCTCTATTGGTGAGTTATGTTAGGGCTAGGGGTTAATCAATCACATGAATTCGCTCTATGGATTCGAAAAATAGCTGCGCTCGCTTTCATCCCAGTGGAATCAGTAGCGGACCAATTCGACGCGCTCGTAGAGGACTAAAGGCTCTAAAGAGATATGAAATTTCACAGTTATTATTAACTGATATTATAATATCAGTTAATTACAGAAGTTGGAAAAAAGTTGGATTTGAATTTAATCAAGTTGGAAAAAGCAACAATAGGCGACATAGACAATTATTACAGAAGTTACAGCATACTAATTGAGTATTTTAATTTTTACCAATTGAATTAATTTACCAACTTAAAAACAATAAATTTATCTTTGACAAAATATAATACAAAAAATTGTTTACTTGTTATTAAAAGTAAGCTTAAAATGGTCTTAAACGTGACCAATAGTAAAAATTAACACAAAGTGTGAATGTAGTGTAAAACCAAACTTGGCGACGAAACGGCGGGGGCGAAACGTCCCCATCCCCATTTCTGGAACAATGTCTGGAGATGTTTGATAGTATGTATGTGGACCGTTTTTCGACTAAAAGTATGAACACACTCTTCGGACATTAGTTTGAGGAAGCGATCTAAATAACTAATTCGCCTTACTACTTTCACAAAGTAAAGTGGTATAGTTGTAATTTTCCTTAGTGGTTGGGAGTAGCTAATGTGCAGAAACGAATATTCGTTATTTTGGTTCTATGTTTGTGTCAATTGGTGGAATTGGTTGTCACGCATTCTCCCTCCACATCTACTGCGCCGGATTTTGGTTACGCCCTTTTCTCTATTCTAAATTTTACCATAATACAGCATCAATTAAACATATAAAAGACCAGCACGCTCCGCCGCCTCCAACGTGTCAATTTTTTACGACACACAAAGCATTCTGATTGGTCGTTCGTTGTACCACTTAAAAGTTAAAATCACCTCCCCTTGGGATCGAGTAGCACATCAATCGAGTTTTTAACCTTGGCGAACTGCCCGTCCGTTGATCGGCCTTCCAGCTAGTCACAGTATATAACAGTAGACCCTTGCTAAAATTTCTTCAAATCATGCACGAAAGAAGGAAAGTAAAAAGAAGCTATAAAATTACGGTTGAACGATGGATAAAAATAATCTCATTTAATTTTATTGTTAAGTGGGATAGGTATCGGTATCATAATAATTGGCATTTGATGGAGTAGTTGCGAGTTAGCTGCTTATCTCCTTAATCTGTTATGAAACTTGACTTTTTTAGGAATTGTGTGAGTGGCATTGAGCCTCTATCTTGATCCAACCATGTGAGGCATGGATGGTGTAGCTCTGCCTTTTATTCTGTACCTTTCGCATTCGTCCATTCGCGCGTCTCCGACGCTATAGCAGCACGTGATTTTTTATTTATTTAAAAACATCTCATCAGCATTTACACATCTATATGCCGTGAGAATATGTTACAACAATATTAATAAATAATAAATATGGTACAAGAAAATAAGCTTAACAAATAAAAATTGTAGATATATTAGATCCGTCTAAATTCTCGAGCCTTCGATATCCATAACTTCGTCGTCGTCTGCGTCATCTTCGTTGACTTCGAGTAGGTTGTTGGATGGATCTAGGAGAGAAAAGGAGTTATCGATCGCGCTCTCTCGCGCTGATGATTCTGCCTGAGGGTGGTTTGGGTTGAGGGCTAGTCGGCCGCCCAGAAGGATTACTTTAGGTCTGGGTGCATTTGGGGTTAGAAGAGGGTCATGTTGGCCTAGTGAGGAGATGAGCGGGTTAGAAGAGTTGATTGAATTTTTGTATAGGTTGGTGGTTAGATCCATGATTGAGTGTTCCATCGATTCTGTCTGATGTAGGCGGTGTGTAATGAGTATTGGTTATCCATTTCCGTTTCGTTGGCGAAAGCCCAGGCAGGGGACGCATAGGTTAGGACAGGCTTGATAACACTTTGGTAGATTTGATTCTTGCTCTTCGGAGGAAGTTTACTAATTTTTACCTAGTAGGGGTTGGAGAGCACATTTCAGGCCCCTGGCTTGGCTCCTGATGTAAGCTAGGTGCTTATACCAACAAAGTAGGGGGTCAAGAGTGACTCCCAGGTACTTTGTGCTGCTTTGCCAGGGGATGGTCATGTATCTGGAACCGCCATCTATCAAAACAGCTACAGTAGAACTCCGTTATAATGTGCCATTAGGGGTGGTAAAATTACAAAATAGAAAAGTTAATAAAAAAGAACACAATAGACAAGAAAATTGGTTTTTAATACAACTTATAATTTGTTAACAATTTCAAAATATATAACGCAAAAATGTCAGCTTCTAATGGCTTGTTGAAGGCTGATTATCGTCATTATCAGCGGGACCTGCACAGGGATTATCATTAGAATCGGGAGCCTGTGCATTTATGTTAGCTGGTGGGTTATCTTGTAGAGTCATATTAGCTATGGCTAATCTTAACTGATTCAGAGCTACTGCATTGTTCACAACCCCGGCATACACATATCTTTCGATCATATGATTTTGACGCTGGTGTAGCTCTGGTTCAAGATTATCATCTAATACTAATACAAGCTTCTCATCTTCTAAATTTTCATTTGGATCGGCTTCCACATCACCAGGTTCTGCTACGGCTTGGGGATCGGTGGTTCCAGAGTTAGATTCATCCGGGTTGGCGGAACTCTAAAATTGATTGTAATTGAATTATGAGAAAATTTGCAGTTCTATTCGCTCTTACCGTAGTAGGAGTATCCGCCCCATCTGAAGATGTAGTGCTATCGGAGTTCATTTTTCGTTTCTTAATACAAGAGAAATCTTGAAATTATGCCACACACGCGTGACAGTAGTAACTGATGATAGTTGCAGAAACAAAACAATTACGATCGTCGGCCATTTTACGGCCTACTAAATTTTAAAAAGTCGCCGCGCCATTTAAATTATTTGAATTGACATATTATTTTGAATTTAAAACTTTTTTTTTTATTTAATTAACATGGAAAGTATTTTGTTGTTTCTTTTGGATTACTGGGTTTTAAATTATTTGTTATGATTTGCTTTGTTTTTACTAAAAGTGCAACCATGCAAATAGGAGCTTTCAAGAGCACTTTTCCTTTATTTTTTTTATTTTTACGCAATTCTTTAGCCGGAAAGCTGCTAGAATATTCCAGCGAAAGCTTTTTAACACTTTTTTCCCTTACGAGAGGCCATTGTGTCCTTTTGACACACCAATAACCTCGCTAAAATGTCTTCATCCTGCTGGACCTGGAGCTTTAGCTTTGTTTCCACCAGTTGCTCTTCCTTCCTTCGTTTTTGAGAGTAGAATCTGATGAAATTTGAAGTTACATCTTCAATACGACCAAGGTTCGACCAACCCGGTTAAAGAATTAATAATTTGATTTCCACAAGCTCCATCGACCTTATCGCAGGAGAAGATTTGGTAAAATCCAAAATTAGTGTCATCAAGATGAAGACATTCGTAAATGTCCGGGTAAACCCATTTATTTTGCCTTGCTTGTATCGCTCATCTAGCTTAATTTTAAATTGGAAACGGACCTTCTTGCTATTCACTGGATCTTGGATGTATCTGCAACTTTCTGGTCGTTGGAAAGATGCACTGAGTAGCGGATTATAATTTATCACCTAAATAAATGCCTTTATTTTAAACCTCTTTTGGATCTTTACTTTAGCCATGCGTTTGCCGATTTTTCGTGGATAACTATTTGTAACAATAAACTTATTTAGATCATAATGGAATCATAGATCCAAAGGACACTAGAAAAATACTTGGTTTAAGTTTGGCAGCAACTTTGAATAGTAAACAAAAATCAACAAATTTTTGAGTTTTTCGATTGTAATATAAAAAAAAAGCAATAATAAATTTAAATTAAGAACAATGTTATGGAAAAGATATCAGTGGAAAAAGGGGAAAATTTTTGAAAATTTCCGCCAATGGGTTAAAAGATAAGGGTTCCGTTTGAGTTACACGACCATAAGGACGTGCGGAGCTCGACTGCATTAACTTTGTATGTCTCCAAATGTGGATAAGATTGAAGTTTTCAATTTGTGATTTCATTAGTAAGCGAATAGTTGATTAATTAGTTTTGGTGGAGTTTAATGGAATTTAAGATTGCATCAGAAATTTGATAGTGGTGCAGCGAAAAATTTAACAATAGCGATTTTTGTGAAACGTATGAGTAAAATGTACATGAAGATTAAGAATAAGATTTTGGAAATCTGATATGAACTTGTTGAAGATTGATAAATTAATTAAATTTTAATTAAAATTAAAAATTATTTAAAGATAAATATTTTTAAATATATTCAATATTTTCACATGTGCATATCTTTTTGAAATATACTTTTAAATATTCAACATTGGAAGCTCAAACTTCCTTATTGCCTAGCTTAGTTATCGTTTATTCATATGACTTTTATAAATTATTAGAATTCTGTTTTGGTGAAAAGATAACTATAAAAGATTAATATTTTAGGGTACGCCATCTATTGAAACATGTTTTTGCATCAAAATTTGCAGCGCGCTCTTAAGGTTGAATATTGATTCGGCAAACGCATACCAAATGTGGATTTAATGGTAGGTAAAGTAATATCATTTATGGCTTTAACACGTTCTTCGGGAATATTGCGAGGAATTGAAATGAAACGGTTCTCTTTTCTTAGCTCCAAAGTGACTTCAAGATCTTCCATATTAATGCAACTTGGGTCGTTACTGTTGGAAAAACGATAAGCGTCGTTTAAAATATCAGATATGTGAGAACGTGAAAATTGAATTAATTGATTAATCATTTGGGGATTATATTCCGACACACCTACTTTTCTAAATATTGCTAATATGGCGTCATGTTCTGTAGAGTCAGTAGCTAACTCCAATTTTCCCGAAAATTTGTTGATAATTCCCTGCACTTTTTTATTTAATTCGGTCCGTTCAGTATCTGATAACGAATCTGATCTATTAAATCGTCGCTGGTTTGTAGTAAGGGCGAATTAACCATATGGCAAATTTTACAGGAGGAGCGTTTATGACTTTTAACATTATTGTGTGAGTTATCTATTAACGATTTAAAAGTTGTTCAATGTTAATATTAAAGCCTAGGGGTATTACTTACTATAAAATATAAAAATAATGCTTCAGCTTATTTGTGCAAAGAGAAAAATATGTGTAAATGGATATTCGCCCTTTATACGTATCTTAAACTTGGACTGAATTGGATATTCGCCTTAATGTAAAGTGAATTAAATGAAAAATCTCATCATTTAGATTTAAATAATAATGGATATGATTATTAAATATGATAAAATGCGAAGGGCTTGCAATTTTAACAATAAAAACAAATAATTTGAACATTATTGAAAATTACGAAATGTAAATACCTAGGTACTTACAAAAATAAAAATTTAAATATTAAATTAAGGTAAAATACTACAAATTTAAAGCATACATAAAATATTATGTGACGGTCATTACCTTGCAGCTAACGTAATCAACTGCGAATGCGGGGTACTGGGTTCAGACCCGGGGAGAATCAGACTATCTTATGATTAGTCTCTTTGTTTCGGAAGGCACGTTAAGCCGGTAGTCCCTGGGTTAGTGAATTGCCACCATTACCATAAAAACAAGGATATATAGCACATCTGAAGGCAAGTCTAGCAAGCTACCTAATGATGTAAAAACATTTATAAGTATGCTCAAAGTTTCTAACACTGCCGATGAAACGAGGTAGTTGTTTGAAAATAATAGGATTTGACCTACTAAAAGAGGATTTTCTTATAATTGCTTCTAGAAAGTGGAGGAGGAAGAAGAAGTAGAAGATAAAATATTAATTTTATTATTCGTTGTCGTCTGTTGATACTATTTTTTGTATGAGGGGGAGTCCTTAACCCTCCAGTGGTCTACGGTCGAAGACCATGCTTTTTTAAGCCTTCTTTAAACCGCCATAGCTCGTAACAGTTCGAATTATATTGGTTGCATCTTTGAGTAGCTTAGAAAAATTAGTCAATCTTTCGGATCCAGTATAGTTTTTGAACTTTTAAAGTGGTAAATTACTGGTTTTATTAGTTCTGAAACAGGGCTGGTCTACAAGCGTAAATTACGCGCCTAACGGAGGGTTAATAATATTTATGGAAATTTCGAGAAATTGCACCAACCTTGCATAATGATATCAAATCATCATATTTTGCTTAAGTGTTTGGCAATCGGTTGTTATATTCCGTATTAAAGCAGGGCAGCCAGCAACATAATTTTTTTAAATTCTTCATTATAATTGAATCGTTTATTGTTGAAAGGGGATAACTTACTTTTTGACTTTTTTTGGTAAAGGTGAATTTCTATATTTTCGAGATGGACGCGGTGCTTGGTGGTGAAAGGGATCTTCTTATATCATTTTTTACAAAAAATTTACTATAAAACAAGTAACAACGAACGATATTTTAAATTTTATAGAATGATGGCCAAAAATACTATAAGAAAATGGTTAATTCTGAAGGAATTTTTACACAGTTTTCATTGCATTTTAAATATTTGTGTAATAAAATTTTCAAAAATAATGACTAATTTACTTTTAAAACAAACAAATAAAATTTTTATTGTTGAAAGGGGATAACTGAAAAAACTTTGACCTTCAAATTTATAGATATAACGATTTTCAAATGTTTTCAAAATATATCCAAAAATACCATGGGGTTCTATAGAACCATCAAGTATTGTTAAAAATGTAAAATTTGTTTCTATTTGTTCAAAAAACAGTTTTTAGCGATTATCTCAAAACATCAAAAAGTGAGTAGTCCCCTTTCAACAATAACCGATTCAATTATTGTAACGAAATAAAATTACGTTTGGTTCGCTTTTCTGATAACAAAGCCATTTTATTTTGAGCCATTCTGCTTTACCATTAGAACATTTATGAAAACTTTGTGAAAATGAATGACTACAGAATACTAGAAACAACTATGAACACTTCACGAGTCAATAAATTGCATCTTGCAATATTTATACCTACATGCATAATTTATTATATTTTAAGTATATAGTTAAGTCAATTGAAATGAAAGTTATATTTTTAATAAATCAATCTTTATTTCAATTAATAAAAATGAGTTGTTCACAAACCGAAGTCTAAATGAATACTAAATTACAAAGTACATTTGAAACTATTTCTAAGCTTAATCTAATGAAGTTTGAGCTTTGATAAGAACTAGACGGTCAATGTTCTTTAAGACAACATCCTGTTCATCGGTGCAAGGGTTACATTTGGTGATGATGTAACTACTCTCCCCCTAGCTCAAAATGCCCACATTTTGAACATTAATATCTTCTAATTCGTAATCTTCATTTGTAGTTTTACGATGCTTATTTACTAACAATTTAATCTTACCTCTAAATACAAAACATAGCATACAAGTGATACAAAAAATAATTATAATAAATGTAATAAAGAAATGAGTTACATGTAATACAGGATGTACATAAATTTTATTATTTAAACCTTTTGTTTCTTCTTTTAACTCACTTAAATTATCTAAATGTTTTAATTGTAACTTTACACTAAATTCCGGTTTGTATTCTTCGATTTTTAGCGAATTTTTAAACGTAAAGTTCCCGAACGCGTTTGTAAATGTCTGTCCGTCTATGATAACTTTGCACTTTTGTTCCGAAGAAATTAAAGCACTGTTTGAAAACTCGAAATTATTAACCGTGTTTTCGCATTCTTCTGTAATTAGCAAATTGTTCTTGCTGGATGCTAATATTTTTCCGGTATTTAGTTGTGTATAAAGTTTGTAATTGTTTTCCACTATTGCGAACGTACAGTTTTTCACGTACACGATTCCGCACTTATTTGTCCGTGGTTTTCTTATGCATAACGCGCGATTTTCAATCTTCTTACACCTTTCGTTTGTCCATAATTCGATGTTTGCGTTTCGTAGATGGTATTCGTAAGGTGCAATCATTACTCGATTTTTCAGATCAGGTATAGGATAAATTTTTGTGTATTCGAACAAGGATGGGTTAAGGATTGGGATGTACAAAATACATGTTATAATATCATTAGTTGATGCAATTTGAATATTTGAAAACTCGAGTATTTTAAAATTTCGGAAATTATTTAATTCAATTAGTTCTGATTGTTTATAAATTAACTTTAAGTGGCTAGTGATCTCTATTAACTCGTCATGTGATATTATTTCTAGATTCACTATTTGTGAAAATGCCAATGTAATTGTTCTTTCTAAACTCTGTAAAGTATTTAGTAATCTTAAACTAACAAAGTTATAATATTGAATGATTAACGTTTCGTCAAGAGAACTGGTGAGGTTGTTTATAGCAATAAATGATGAATTTAAATTTTCTTCAATCGTTTTGAGATTTTTCGCATAACGATCTGTTATATGGTTAGCAAATGAAGTATACTTGCTAACTTGATTTACAATATTGTCTTGATTATTCTGTAATATTTGCAAGTCTTTGTCGATTCTAATTAAATCATTATTATCTGGATTACCTGTAATGAATTTTATTGCGGTTCCAAAAACGTTTACTAATCCTCGTTTTTGTCTATAATTGAATTTTTGCAATTGATCTTCTATTAATTTGCAATTTTCTACTAAAAGTTTTATTGATTGTCGCGCGTGAAAACTTGTATTCTTATTTTCTAATATGGTAGTACCAGCTAATAGTTTATAGTAATTAATTTTAATATTGCTTAAATTAAAATAGAAATAGAACTTATGATAATGATCTAAAATTTTTGTTGTCCCTAATTGTTCTGGAAAATATCCATTTGTACTAATCGGTTTGATTAGAAGGGCCTGGCTGTAGGTCAATGCCATGATCCTGCAATGGAAATACCTTTTTAATTCTTTTGACTTTCCTTATGTTAATGTTAGTTTTTCTTTTTGATTTTTCCCTAACTCCTTCAACTTTATTTTTATTAATAGCGGTAACATTTACTTTATCGAAACACGGATCCGTTTTTCTAATTCTTTGATTCGCAAAATACAAGGTGGGTTCGTTAATATCGATTGTTGATGGTTTACCTTTATTTTTATTTTCTAAAGTACGAGTACCTTTTTCTAATTGTTTTTGATATAATTGTTCGTAGAAGGGAAGTAATTCAGATTTTCTATGTTGGTTGTAAGTTTCAAAAATCGTTTTGTCAAGATCTATTTCATGAGCATTTAAATTCTCGTAAGGACCATAAAGTAAAGTAAATGGGGTATAACCCGTCGAAGAATGGATCGATTGATTATACGTTAGTACTGCTGCTATCATTTGATTAGCTGGACTTTCTTTGATATTTTGATTTTTAATTGCTCTTAATTTTTCAAGTAATGTACTATGTAGTCTTTCGACAGGTGAATTAGAATTAGGATTATAATTCGTCGTATAGTGCAATTCTATTTTAAAGAGGGAACAATATTCTTCAAAAGTTTTATTTTTGAATTCTTTACCTTCGTCGCATACAATCTTTTTGGGATAGCCATGATGTGCAAAATAGTGTCTTATTTTATTTAGCATTGTCGTACCTGATAAATCTGTCATAAAGTAAGCTTGAGCATAACGCGAAAATAAATCTATTATTGTTAGGAATTTGTTACTTTCAAAACCGAACGTGTCGATGTGTATAACATCGAAGGGCCGTTTAGCTAGTAATGGTCCAGAGAAGGTAGTTTTATATGGATTTCTTTCGTATTTATTCATTAGACAGTTTTCGCATTCGTTGATAACTTTATTTATTTTTAACTTCATGTCAGGCCAGTAATATTTTAACTTAAGGTGATTGTAAGATTCCGTAATGCCGTTGTGATTGATTGTATGATAATTTGTAATTGCTTCGTATTGTTCGTTTGAATCCGTTAAATCTTTTGCTAGTATATTACATTTTATGATTTTTATTTTATTATTAAAAAGTTGTTGCATTATTGTTAAAAACTTTGATTCTAATTCGTGGTCTTTGAAAAATATACCATAAAGGTTTTTTGGATCTATGATTTCTTTTAGTACAGTTAAAATATTTTCTAATTCGCTTCCTTTTCTAATTGTGATATGATAATTATATTTATTGAATGGTTTAGTTAAATTCGTTTTACATTGGTCTCCACTTTGGAGAATGATACGGTACATAAAGTGATTTAAGGGTTTTTCTGAAATTGGCATTGTGAAAATGGGATTTTCTATTGACGTATGTTGAGTAGCATCGTCAGATTCATTGAGAATCTCGTCAATATCCTCCATGCGAAGATTTAAGTCGTCCTCGACGTTTGGCAATAAGGACATTTGGTCCAATTCTTTTGGTGTTAATTCATTTACATTTATTTCTATTCTTGATAGTGCATCCGCCACTAAGTTTTCCTTGCCTTTTTTATAAACAATTGTGTAATCGAACTCTTCTAAGCGCAGACGCCATTTTGTTAACCTGGAGTTCGGATCCCGATGTGAAAATAACCAGGATAAAGGTTTATGATCTGTTTCAATAATAAATTTTTTTCCATAGAGATATGGCCTAAAATGTTTAGTGGTTTCCACTATACCTAATAATTCGCGTTCAATTGTAGAATAATTTTTTTCAGCACTATTTAGCGTTCTCGAATAGAATGCTATTGGTTTATTATTTTGCGAGAGTAAACCGCCAATTGCGACGTTTGAGGCGTCGGTCGTGACGTAAAATGTTTTCTCAAAATCAGGGTATGCTAATATAGGGGCGTTTGTTATTAGTTCTTTGCATTTGAAGAATGCTTCTTTGTATTCAAAATCATTAGTATCAATTTTTGCTCCTTTTCTTAAACATTTAGTGAATGGTTGTACTATTTTTGCAAAATTTTTAATGAATCTTCTGTAGTAACCGATTAATCCGAGAAAGGATCTGATTTCTTTTATATTAGTAGGTAAAGGGTATTTATTAATTGCTTCTATTTTTGAGTCGTTTGGTTTGATTCCCTGTGGCGTTATTATATGGCCAAGGAAGGCTACTTCTTTACGTAGAAATTCCGACTTGTCTAACTGAATTTTTAAATTAAACTCTCTAAGTGCCTTAAAAATAAAGCCAATGTGAACTAAATGTTCGTGGAGAGATTTAGAAAATATGACAATGTCGTCCATGTACACAAAACAAAATTTATACAGGTATTTGCGCAAGATGTGGTCCATGACCCTTTGGAAAGTACTCGGAGCGTTTTTTAGACCGAATGGCATCCTAACGTATTCCCAATGACCGTTATCGACAGAGAAAGCTGTTTTTTCAATAGATTCAGGATCTAGTTCAATTTGATGAAAACCCTGAGCTAAATCTAACGTGGAAAAATACTCGCATTTACCTAAATTGTCGAGAATTTCTTCAATTCTTGGAAGCGGGTATTTATCTTCAATAGTTTTATCGTTGAGTTTCCTATAATCTATAACTAATCGCCACTTTTTCTTTCCGCTTGCGTCTACTTTTTTCGGTACAATCCATACAGGTGAGCTGTATGGCGAAATGCTAGGTTTAATAATTTTATTTTCTAATAGTTTTTGAATTTGATTTTGAATTTCTGTTTTTAAATGATAGGGATACCTAAACGATTTTGTATAAACTGGATCAGAGTCCGTTGTTCTAATTTTATGTTTTACCGCGTTGGTAAAGCTTAAGTCGCAATTTTCATCGTAGAATACATCTTTATAATTATTACATAATTGGAGAATTTTTTCTTTTTCCTCTTCGTTGAGGTGTAATGTCCGGATAGCTTCTGAAATGATTAATTTTGATTTTTGTGCGATCGGTTTCGTTTCTTCCATGTTTATTATTGGATCAACGTCCATTTGTTCGTTGAAGTTAACTTCGATATTTTTATTTTCTTCAACGGGAATATTACAAAACCCGTTTTTCGCGAACGCTATTGATTCTGGGATGTGTAAATTTTTAATATTTAATTCTGGGACTAATACTTCTCCTTCTTCTATATTTACTGGTATTCTTATAATGTTGTTAACTATTTGTTTAAATGGTATAAAATTTTGAGGGTTGAGTTCCATAAAGAATGGTATTTTAATATTTTGAATTTCTAACATTCGCGTTTTATAATTAATTAACGCGCCTAATTTCATTAAATCGTCGCTCGCAATTAATCCATCGAATCTGTCGTGCCATTTTACGACATGAAATTTTATATTATTAATTATTCCATACTCTGATAATATTGGGTAAGCTACATTTTGATCATTCGATATTGTCCTATTCAAACTTTTAACTGTAAACGATTTTTTAAAAAGATAATTCTTAAAATTTTCAAATGCGGGCGTCGGATTCATAATGGAATTCGAAGCTCCACTATCTATTAATATTTTGAGTTTTAAACTGGGGATTACTAAGAAGGGTAATTTTGGCATGCTAGTACCGATTGAATTTAGGTTGATTGTTGGTATTCCGAGGCTTCTATGCGAAAATTTACGATTTCCTCATTGGAGTCAAAATTTTCTTGTTGCCTTTCTTCTTGTCGTGAGTATTCTGGGTTTTCCACATTATGCAGTTCTTCAGAAATAAAATTGTTAGGACCGGTACTCCTGAAGTGATTGTTTGAATTATTTGGGCGACTAAAAGTATTTCGCGTTGATATCGACATGGGCGTTGGTTCTGGTAACTTATTATTTTGAGCATAATTATTATGTCTATTATAGGTGGGTACAAATCGATTATTTTGAGAATAATTAGATGGACCTCGTTGATTTTGTTGGTTATTATTATTATTAAAATTAGAGTTATTAAATCGTTGATTATAATTATTATTACTATTAAAATAAGGTCGTTGTTGTTGATTAAAATTTGTATTAAAATTGGGATAAAAATCCATTCTTTGATTTGGAGATTGAAAATTACCTCTATTAAAACTTGTATTATTATATTGTGAAGCGTTTTTCACAATTGGTTTGTTTGGTATTGCGTTTCTTTTAATTGGTGTTTTATTACGCATGAAATTTAGGAAATCAATATGTTGTTTTTGATTATCATAATTTCGCAGTAATAGTAAACAGTCTTCTAAAGAATTAGCAATTTGATTACTTAAATGGGTACGATAAGGTTCTAATATTCCGGCTTTAAAAGTATTCAATGCAGTCATTGTGTACATTTGAAATTTACAAGTTTTCACGTCGTTGTTTTGTTCTCTAATATTAATGTGTTCAATTAATTGTTGTAATTTATGTTTTATATTTTCATAATAATCTTCGTAAGATTCATTATGAGGTTGGAAGCAAGTATTTAAATCATTTGCTAATAACATCTCGTTACGAGGGTCACCAAAGCGATTTAAAAGAGCTTCCCTTACTTGGGTAAGAGTCCTGCAGTTTGAGGCGACTAAAACGTCTCTCGCTGCACCTTCTAATCGTGAACAGCAAATTTCATAAATTACTATATTTCCTAAACAGTTTTCTTGACCTTCCGCGGTATTTCGAAACATATTACAAAATTTTTCGCATTGCATAAGAAAATATGATAAATTTCGATTACCTCCATCGTATATGGGAATCATATTTTTAGCAATATTAATTTCAGCTAATGTTGGAGTTGCCATTGTTTTATTAGTTAAATTTGACGATTTTAAATTAATAATTATATCAGAACTATTTGAATTTGTTTTTCTTTTTAATGGTGATCTATCGCGATTATTTTTAACCATTGATTTTTTTTTAAACATGTATTTTATAACAAAATATGATAAGGAAAATAGGTACTTACAATAAGGTAGGTGTGATTAGCATTCTGTTGATACTTGGTTGGTGAATCTTCTTTAGCGTCTTATCGTGGTCGACTTGTTCCAGATGAACCCTTCTTTGACGATAGTGCTTCCAGTAGAATTTTACACCATGTAATCTTGATGCCTCGTGGTTTCTTAATGAATTTTCTTCGAGTCTATTGTTTTTGAAATGTTCCAAGTAATTAATTTACTGTAGTGGAACTTCTTGACGATAGCACGAAAGTTGAATTTTCACTAATTTTAAATTTTTAAATTAATTTGGTTCGTAGGATATTAAGGTAAGTACTTCGATAGAACCGCTTAAATATCCTGTTCGCAGCGCCAGTTAAGTCAATTGAAATGAAAGTTATATTTTTAATAAATCAATCTTTATTTCAATTAATAAAAATGAGTTGTTCACAAACCGAAGTCTAAATGAATACTAAATTACAAAGTACATTTGAAACTATTTCTAAGCTTAATCTAATGAAGTTTGAGCTTTGATAAGAACTAGACGGTCAATGTTCTTTAAGACAACATCCTGTTCATCGGTGCAAGGGTTACATTTGGTGATGATGTAACTATATGCAATGATAACTATGATTGCAGTTTGCTGTTAGCTATTATATTTATTTACCTGTAATAAGAAAACGAAATAATGAGCAAATGTGGTATAATCGCCCTTACATCACAAAAATTTTATCCAGTCTAGTATACAACACTGTTATGAAAGGGCGAATATCCTACATTCGCCTTTAATACGTAACCACTTTTGGATATTCGCCGTTATGACATCGTCATATTGGCCTTACCTGTGAAAATACAAATGTGATATTTTCACACAACAATATTAGTGTATTGAATATTATTTTTTCATTAAAATCCCATTTTCGAAAAATAGTAGTTTACATCACAAGGCCGTAAAATGAGATTTTACAACCGAGGGGCGGGGTTTCGTAGACGAGGCGCCCGAACGCACCCGAGATCTTCAAAATCCTCATGTCTTGGTCTTATCAAATTTACAAAATTAGCAAAAATCACAGAATATACAGGGTCAGTCAACATTAATACGACAATATTCATATACAGAGTGGTCCAAATTTATTTCAGAAAACTTTAGCAGCATAATCAAATAAATATCATAAGAAAAATATGATAGGAACATATTAATTTATCACCTAGTACATATTCTAAACACCATATTTTTTAAGTTATTAAAATATCTCGAATCGGTAAATTGGTCCCACGTTGGGCGCCATTTACAAATTTTCTTTTTCTTCTCTTTCGTATTCGTATTCGTATTGTCTCAACGGGTGTGGCTCATTTAATCCACCTGCACTGAAGCAAATTAGCTTATTGTACCCCGCTCCATGCTGAGATCTTAGATGGACTGTGAGGTGGAGACCTATCAGATAGATCTCGATGACTACCTCGGTCACCAACAGTGTGGATGTCCTCTGGAAGGCCGAGCTTTAAGAAATTCTGTTCGGTTCGGTCCACGTTGCTCCCCGTTCAATGTCGCCCATCTCTCGGTTCGGACACGAGCCCGAAGGTGTAGGTCCACCTACGTTCCCCGCCACCCGAAGGTGTAGGTCTACCCAGGTCCCCCGCCGCCCCGGTCGCATCGACCCTGCAAGGTGGTACGACACGGTGACCGGGACCGCTTGTCCGCGATTCGAACCCAGAATTTCCGCTCTGAACTCAACCAGCGATCACATCAAGCCACCACTGCGGCTTTCTTCTCTTTCCTTTAGGTGATGCTGGCGGATGTTGGGGTAGCTAAGGATGCCGAACCCGTTGTCTTCATCCATAGTCCAGGTGGGCTCTTATTACTCGTTAGTCGAATCTTTGTTTTCCCATTCATTCCAAGTTTATTCAGTACGAGTATATTAATAATACTGTAGGGAATAGCTTTTCTTTCGCCAACAACAGTGGGGACTACTTACCGCCCACTGCGGTGCCGCCTCCCAGACAATAGAACACCTGGTGCTGGAGTGCCCCAGTCTCAAGTACGGGGGAGATGTGACGGATTTCTTCGGTGACACTTTGCCGGACGCCGACTACCTGGTGAGCCTCAACATCTGAAACCACAATTTGCTCTTTTTGTGTTTTATTTTTCCTTTTTCTCTGTGATTTTGTATTTTGTAATGCTGTTACTTTGCACAATGTATCCATACGATTAAATAAAAATATTGTTTCATCGTCCATCTCGTTAACGGTGTTCTTCGAAGGTCCTCCATCTGGACCTGCAGCACCTTTCTTTTTCATTTTCCTAATTTTCTGTTGTATTTGTCCTAATATTATCTTAAAGACTTCTTTATCGTTCGCGTACTTTGGGTTTTTACTGAAATATGTATTTTGTTATTTCCCAAAATTTCGTTGTATAGAACTTTGATTTGTTCTTTCGGGGACTTTGGTGTTTCTTCACCCAGCTGGTCGTTAAAAGTTTCCTACTACTATGTCGACTATTTTTGATGGGTTCTACTTGTACAAATCTTGTGTTTTAGCATAAATTGACTTTTTTATATTGGTTTTCTCGGTGTATTTTGTATTTGTATTTTGCTGTCTTTCTTTATTTTTCGATTTATCGTTTCTATTTCGTTTTTGAATGTGCCTTTGACTTTCGACAGCCTTGTTTATTCATGTTCGTTTGGCATCCTAGTTATAGCGATTTTTTTCAGTTTATTTATTTTTTCTATTTGCTGCTGAGTTTCGACGCACTGGGTTCTGACTTTTATTTTCCAGTCATCGCTTGTGGTCTCATTTGGACTTGAAACATTTCGTAATGGGATTTCCCATGGGAGTCGAAGTGCACCTCTCTACTTCTTCTATTAGCGCCTGTGTAGGTCTTTTTGGTGTTAGGATTACAATTTTGAAGGACTCGCTCATTTTTCTAAAAGCGCCTTGTTCAAATTCCTCATTTTGTGTAGAAATTTCGGAGGATGGCCCTGGCTGGGGCTTATATGCTTCTGCCTCCTCGTTATCATTTGTACTTTCATTTTCCTCTTCCTCACTTGAAGATATGAGGATTTCCTCCGGTTTTAACGTTTTCTTACTTCATAAATTTCTAATATTCTTTTGCGTGGGCTTTGTCTCTTATCTGTCTTTCACAAAGTCCATAAATTGATGAGGCAGGACCGTCCTCATCTTTAGGTACTTTAATTTGTCACGTATTTGTTTAGATGTTCTTTGCGGCAAAAGCTCTACAATCCTTTTGGAATAGTTTTTCCAATCGCACTTTGTAGTTTCATTTAAAAATGTCTCCGTTTCTTTGTCAGTCCAAACTTTGGCCCCTCTTAACACAACATGTTTCTCGGGTTTTATCCACCCGCCAACCAAGCCAAGCATCATCATCTCCATAATGACCAAGCCGACTATCAATCTGATAATCTCCATAGGGTATGAATCAATGAATAAATTGTATTGAACTTTTAATAATAACTTTTATATTATGTACTACTAACCCCTTTGTAATATTATAAATATTTGAACCATTATACTAACTTTATATTGTGGAAGTACGAGCGTATAAATTATGAATAAACTAAACTAATGAGTAATTTTGGTACCAAATCAATTAACCTCTAACTACCCTTATAAAGGAGTAGAGGGTTAATTGCGACATGGTGGAGTGTCCCGTTTGATGAATAAGGGTTGATTCAGAAATCTCTTAAAATTACTGTTCGATAAATTTTGAAAAAATTCTATTTATTTATACCTAAAACCTTAATTTCTAAATACTTAATAATTAATTACAATCTTATAACTTAAAATTAAAAATATAAAAATTTACAAACTACTTAAAACTAATGGCGGATCCAATTCCTAAAACAGAAAAATGTTGAATTATAAATGTATAACTTGGGATATCTATAATAATAATAACAATAATAATAATATTTATTAACGGAATATCTCCTTTTACAATAATTAATAATGTAACAATGAACAACAACACAAAAGTAAAAAAAAAATAAATAAATTACATGTTTAGAGCACGTCTAAGCGACGACTTAAATCTCGTAAAAGAGCTTGTAAAAAAGTCAACTTCAACCTTATTGGCAAAATTATGTAGTCTTGTGACAGGCGACTGCATCCCATAGTTTGTTCTATGGAAATTGGTAAAAAACAGATCAGGCTTCCGAACGGAGCACGGGTGAGCCCAAAAATTGATAGATTGTAGCAACGAAGGACAATCGATACTGTTGTTCAAGAGTTTGAATAAAAACAACAAGTCCAGGTAGTTTCTTCTAGTATCCAATCTTGATAAGCCAAGGTATCCCAGCAGCAAATCGTAATCAGTGTCGAAGCAGATGCCAAACTTGAAACAAATAAACTTCACGTATCTCCTTTGAAGTTTTTCTAATCGAGAGATGTGCGTCGAATGGTACGGATTCCAAATCACTGAACAGTATTCAAGATGCGACCGCACATATGCCGCATACAACATGTTTACGACTCTCAAGCTGCTAATTTCTTGAGAATGCCTTTTGATAAATCCCAACATTTTATTGCCTTTATTGACAATGTCGTTCAAATGCGATTTAAAACCAAAATTTGAATCCATCGTCATCATCAAACTTATTACAGCTATAAAGGATTATCAGGGTCCATTTCCTGAAACAAATAAACATAATTAATTTTAATTATTCTACGTTTTTAGATATAAAGATTATGAATTTAATTTTTAAGAATACTAGATTTATTGTTTTGATCGGATACGAATACGCGCTCTAAAAGCAAAGACCAGGGTGTTTTATCAAAAGTTATAGTGAATTCTACTCTTTTAAAAAATACCGTTTCCGACGAATCCGAAACAACGGAATTACATATAATAATAAAAATTTAAACCACGCAGGTTAATTATAACAAACATGGTACAAACCAATTAAAGATTTTTAAAATTTCAAATACCTTAACTACTAACAATTTTGTCACATAAATGATACAAATTGGTATAGTTAGTGCAACCTTCGTGAATCCAACGGCTACATCTAAGAAGCTTAATCTAGTCTTCTATTTTCTTGGTTTTCAAATAATCTTCTCTGGATTTTCATCTTCTACTTCACGTTCGTTTAAAATTGGACTCTCATTTTATGGTTTACAATCAAAATCATCATATTTTCAAAAAGAATGATATAGATCGTTTTGTAAGATTAGGTAAAGTTCGAAACAAAGTATTTATTTAACACTATAAAAATTATTTAAAAAAAACTCACCACAAATGTTTTAATCTTTTTGAATGTTCAACATTCAAAAACTTCAGGTTTAGTAATTTAACAATATCTTGATAACACAAGTATTAACAAATATTTCGCAACTGTTTTAAACAATTTTATCTATAATGACCCGAAGGAGGTAAATATGGTATACACAACTCCCTCAATTAAAGAATATTAGTAAAGCCCAGCTCTCCTCGTGGTCCAACTCTCTTAGAATTACCCTATTGGATTCCAAATTCCTAGCTTTATCATTATATGTATCTACACGCTCGCTCTATCTCAAGAACGGTTAATTGTATAAAATATTGCTTAAGAGCAAATTTTTAGAGAATTTTATTCTCTACAACTTTCCTAATAACTCCAAATGTCTTTTAGAGCAAAGGAAACACGATATCTACAAAAACCGGTTTTTGTGATCTTTGACCATGAATATCTTGAGACGCGGACACGAGATTCTATGAGACTTTTGAGCTAACTTATAAAATGTCAAAACAAAGATTTATACAAATTTTCAACTTATTATCTTTCATTCCGAGGTTTACCTTATTTGACTGGACTATTAATGATTAGGTATTATAGTACAATATCGAAATAATATGTAAGTAGATATTGTGGCAATTAACCCCTAACTCCTTTATAAGTGTCGTTAGAGATTAATACCTACTTGGTACCAAATTATTCCTTAATAATTGGGGGCGGTTTTCTCACATAAATAATAAGACATGTACTTCTTTAACATTTAACTATAATGATAAAACATTTACATAATATATCATAAGTCTAAAAAATACGGTTAGTAATTCAATAATTATATTATTCAAATATTTCTTACCCTAGAATTATCAGAGTTACTGGCAACATCTTTAAAGTCGTGCTTCAGCAGCTTCTCGGACTTGAAGTTGCGTTAACAGCACTCAAACTTCTACTGGTTTACTCTGATAATTCTAGGGTTTATACAGGGTGAATGAGAGCACCCGTATCAGTCAATTTTTTCAAAAACGGCTCGTCGTAGAGAGTCGGGTTAAAAATATTTATTATAAAAGCCACAATAAAGAATCGAATGGTGATATTATTATTTCTTGGAAAGGTCGGCGTCCCGAGTAGTTTGCTCCAGAAACTCCAGAACTCATAATTTTAAATGGCACCATAGGTCGAAAATAGTATCGTTAAAAAGATCTTGCAAAAATAAGCAAGTTTTGTAGGAAAAATTATTTTATTACTCCCACCCTTTTTAAGTAATATTCGATTGAATATTATGGGTGAATGCGACCACCCGTATCAGTCATTTTTTTCAAAAACGGTAAGTCGTAGAGAGTTGGGTAAAAAAAAATTATTATAAAAGCCATAATAAAGAATCGAATGGTGATATTATTATTTCTCGGAAAGGTCGGCATCCCGAGTAGTTTGCTCCAGAAACTCTAGAACTCCAGAATTTTAAATGGCACCATAGGTCGAAAATGGTATCGTTAGAAAGATCTTTAAGAAATAAGCAAGTTTTGTAGGAAAAATTATTTTATTACTACTTCCCCTTTTCGGTAATATTCGATTGCATATGGGTGAATGAGACTACTATTACTTAAAAGGGGTGGGAGTAATAAAATAATTTTTCCCACAAAACATGCTTATTTCTTAAAGATATTTTCAACAATACCACTTTCGACCTATAAAATTTAAAATTCTGGAGTTTCTGGAGCAAACTACTCGGGATGACGACCTTTCCCAGAAATAATAATATCATTATTCGATTCTTTATTTCGGCTTTTATAATAAATTTTTTTGACCCAACTCTCTATGACCTACCGTTTTTGAAAAAAAAGACTAATACGAGTGTTCTCATTCACCCATATGCAATCGAATATTACTGAAAAGGGGAGGGAGTAATAAAATAATTTTTCCTACAAAACTAGCTTATTTCTTAAAGATCTTTTTAACGATACCATTTTCGACCTATGGTGCCATTTAAAATTCTGGAGTTCTGGAGTTTCTGGAGCAAACTACTCGGGACGCCGACCTTTCCAAGAAATAATAATATCACCATTCGATTCTTTATTATGGCTTTTATAATAAATATTTTTAACCCGATTCTCTACGGCTAGCCATTTTTGAAAAAAATGACTGATACGGGTGCTCTCATTCACCCTGTATATAGTTTAACTGGTCTCATTTTTTATAGCTACTTCCTTTTGTCACATAGTATAGGGTGTTTTTTTAGCTGCATGAGAACTTCAAAATGAAATAAAACATTAAAAACCTGACGGAATGTATTGGTTATAATTTTTTTATGAAAGTACAGTTAAAGGCATTTATGATTTGAACATGACTTCCGGCATGTGACCACCACGACTAATGGTTACGAAGCGCATCCGTTCAGTCCAATTTTTGACCACTTTTTCCAATATTTCTGGCTTTATTTCATAAATGGCTTGCTGAATATTAGCCTCCAATGCTTCTAGAGTTGTTGGTTTGTTAGCATAAACCATGGATTTAACATACCCCCACAGAAAATAATCTGGAGGTGTCAAATCACACGATCTTGGAGGCCAATTGATAGGACCACGTTTTGAAATAATGTTGTCACCAAATTGTCCTTTCAATAAATTGATGGTTTCGTTGGCTGTGTGGCACGTAGCACCATCCTGTTGGAACCATAAGTTGTCAATGTTTAGCTCTTGAAGTTTTGGAAACAAAAATGTATTGAGCATGTGTCGATATCTCACACCATTCACCGTAACGGTAGCTCCTTCCTCATTTCGAAAGACATATGGACCAATGATGCCGTTGGCGTGTATTCCACACCAAACAGTCAATTTTAATGGATGCAATGGAGTCTCAAGATAATGTCCCGGATTGGTCTCACTCCATATACGGCAATTTTGTTTGTTCACATACCCATTTAACCAGAAATGTGCCTCGTCACTGAACAAAATTTTACGGTAAAAAATGGATCCACTTCCAATTGGTTGTGAGCCCAATTTGGTAGCGTTGTTCAATGGTCAATCTATGCATTATCAAATGCCAAACCTTGCTAAACACAAATGTCAAAAAACTGTTTCCATAGCAATCTTGATTCAATTGTTATCCCTATTGAAAGTTCTCATGCAGCTAAAAAAAACACCCTATACATAGTTCATTTGAGTTTATTTTACAGATTTATTACTTAATTGTACTCTTATACCATTTCAAATTGAATGAGAATAACAACGTAAGATGTCACAGCTCCAATAATCTGAAACATTACAAAAAGCATTAATTTTTAGTTTAACACTAGGAAAGAAAAATAAAAAAAACACTAAATAAATTTTTGACTCGTTAAGGGTTGATTTCACTGTAAAACCGCGATATCTGCATAGTGGAAACCAAACTTTTGCGTTCAAATACTGAATTTAAAAACCACCTGATGTAACAACGTATTTACAATTTTTTCTCAAACTTTACAATAATACAATAACTGTTACCATATACGTTCCACGTTTACCTCGCTTATTCTTTACTCCCTTAATTTACTTTTTCTCGTTCGTACTCCCAAAACGTTCTTCCTTTAATATACACCTTTTTCGATCTTATCAACTTCTACTGCTGCTGTTGCCAACCTTTTCAACAAAACACACTTGCGATCTCTGACATTAATCCTTCGTATAATATTTGAAAACCCCAATTTTCACATTGCACCACCTTTAGAAAAGCATTTTAAATAAATATTTAACCTAAAATTTAATAAAGGCTCCTTTTTTTCTAACACTCGGTTAGTTCCTTCTGTTGTCATCGATGTAGTTGCATGATAAGTTTTAAGGAAAATTTGCAATCTTCTTGTCCCAACCAGCCCAACCTTCATAAACTTATTAAGTGCTCAATGAGGATCAATGAATGACAGCTCTCCAAATATTTGATAGCTTCAGGATCCAGAATAAAAATCCAATGAGATGCCATACCTAGAGGTTATCAAACAACATTTGGACACAAAAACAAGAGGAAACGAGAGAGGTGGGTTTCTAAAGATTTTAACCTAATAGTCGGTTAGAATTAGGAAAAGGAAAAAATTAAAGGCAGTTTTGGAAATGATGCAATCCGCCCTATTGTCTTAATTCTTCTTCTGCCTACCCTAGTCCACTCCTGGACCATAGGCCTCTCCAGTAATGGAGGTTTTGGCTATAACTCACCACGCTGGCCAGACGGATTGGTGAGTAGTCCGCATATCGATTTTTGGTTTCACATCCAGTAGCAGCTTGCTAGGCTAACCTTCAGATGTGGCTATAGCCCTGTTTTTTGTTTACGGTGGCAATTTGTCAACTTAGGGGAACCGCCGCGCCGGCTTAACGTGCCTTCCGAGGCACGGAGACTTGGTCATAAGAAAGTTTGACTCTCCCCAAGTTTGAACCCGGTGCCCCGCATTCGCATCCAACTGCGTTAGCTGCAAGGCAATGACCGTCTCCAAATGATTGTCTTAATAAATTAAATTATTTGATTTGGTAATTGCGAAAATATCTATAGTTTTTGAATTACTTACCGCATGTAACAGTGTCCAATCGAGAGGGAAAAATCCATAAACAGTAAAATTTAACTCGGTGTTTAGTAATTGCAGAGAGATCAATCGTAAATGATTTAAATTTGAATCGACTAAATTTTCACTAGCGTATTTATTCCAAATATCGTGAATATAAGTTGCCGTTATTTTGGCCTGCAACAAACGAATGAATTAAAAAAAATTTTAGTAGGATAATGTAAGTTAGTGTTTATTATTCTAACGTTTTATTATAAAGAAACTAGAGAGATTGTTGTCATAGAGTCAATTTTAAAGTCTTACTGAATGGTCACATACATACATATATGGACGCCTTTAACCTTGTCCTTCGTTGTATATCATTTCTTTTCGCACCTCATTTTGTATTGAATTCTAATTAGCTATTTAAAATTAAAACTATAAATAAATATATATTTTTTATGCTAAATTTCATACATAATCTATTCAACTAGGTCTTTGGCCTCCTGTTATGCTGACGCGCAAGAAGAATTAGCGAGATTTTGCACTGTTTACTTGTTAATAAAGTAATTTTTAGGAATATATTTACATAAATAGTCAATAATTATTATTAAATATAAGATTAGAAATTGGAACATGGAAAGTGGAGATGGTCATTGGTGAGGCGTTTGTAATGTCGGTAACCCAAGAATTATTTAAAAAGAATCCCTCCAAGTTGGCGGAGCTGGTGCAGAAGCACCAGAAGTACAGAAGCACCTAAGCCCCGAGAAGACAAGATTGGGGAAGAATACAGGAAGATTTGGGGTAGAAGTAAAGAAGCAGAAAAGCGCACTGCCCAGCAAGCATCGGATGATGAAATATCCTTAATTTAAATTCGTCTAATAAAGGAAAAAATTAGAAAACTGAAGAGAAAAGGTGCCCCTGGTACTGATGGTATCCGTAAAACCCACCTTCACAACAAACATATTCAATATGCCCTCTACAAATACCCTAGTTTATGGAGATCTAATAAAACCACCCTGATACCGAAGACGGGTAGGGACATTACTGACATCAAAAACTGGCGCCCGATTACCATTTCCTCTATAATCGCCAAGATCTATAGCGCATGCATCAGCATGGAACTCGAAAAACACATTTCACTATCAAGCAGGCAAAGAGGTTTCGTGCGAGGGAATGGATGCTACATTAATGCAGTGCTGCTATATGAATGCATTAGGACCGGCAAGGCAGCAGCCTGGCAGCAGCACGCTATAGAAACTACATTGCAAAATCAAAAGGTGCCAGAAGTACTTGTGGAGGTGGTGGTCCAAATGTACCGGGAAATAATTGCCACATTTATAAACACCAAAATTTTGATGAACATTGAACAGGGAGTCAAACAAGGCGATTCTCTATCATTACTCCTGTTCAATGTAGTTCTCAACACAGCGATTGCCAAAACACAAGAAATGTCTGGCTTAAACATCACTCCAGAAGATATAATAACGATCCTAGCTTTTGTGGACGACGTTATCGTTCTTTCCAACAATCCAGAATGCACTTGATGTCCTCTCCAGAGAACTAAATGCCATTGGTCTCCACATATGTGGGAAGAAGAGCGCGACCTTTGGCATTATGAGTGGTAAAAGGTCTTGGGCGACGAAGGAAGTTAATATTGAGGTTCAAGAACGTGAACTGCGGAACTACTCCGTAGACGAACAGTTCGATTAGCTAGACGCAACATACACTTTGGCGAGGGCCCCTCCAACAAGGCCTAATTAATTAATATCACTCGGGCAGCAAATGCATGTAGGAAGCTGCCCCTGAAGTCAACCCATAAGACTGACCTTCTAATGAACTTTGTCCTCCCAAAGTTTTATCACAAGATGACAATAGACTCCCCGTCCCCTACTACGCTCGCAAAGGTAGATAATGAAATAAGGGGGTATGCAAACAAATGCGTTACCTTCCCCATAGTACAACTGACCAACTGTTGTACGCTAGGAAGAGGGACGGCGCCGGCGGCGTGGGGTTTCATAAGCTTCATAATCTCATACTATCGAATGCACGGAGAGCTTTCTCGTCGGCGGGAATGGACGACGACCCACTTGTTAGGAAAATTGCAGCAAAAGTCAACTTTGGAAGAAGAATTAAGAAATAAACATTTAAAACAAACGAACATCTATGATAGCAAAACCAACCATCTAAAAGATAGGGTGTTAAACTCTTTCAAAATAGCCCTACCGCAAACCATTGGCTACTCCAGCCCTACGACACTAAGACCTGGAGAGTACATCAACGCTCTGAAGATGCGAACCAATACTTGTGGGGTGCGAGAAGCCCTGAAACGAGCAGACGGCATGAACATTCCAGTTTAATGCCGCACATGCGCCACAAGGGTGGAGAGCCTTGGGCATGTATTGGGAGAATGTATAGCCGGCAAACCCCTCAAGATCAAGCGTCATGATGATTATAGTAAAAACAATAGCGAAGACCCAACCGGAACGTTGCACTATCTACTAGGATGCAGAGGTTCGAAACACCAACCGAATCGATATTGAAGCCTGATCTTGTCATTAAAAACGGTGACAGTGCTTTGATAGTTGACGTCATGGTACGGTTTGAGCCGTTTTTTATTTTTAAACATCCTCAAACGAATTAAATTTTGTACTGAGAATTTTGCAAGAGTAAGAAAATAATTTAAAATTTTTGAAAAATTTTGGTTTAATTTCGAAGCAACTTAGCTAAGAATAAATTTCATTGTATAAGGTAAAACACCCACTAGTTGAACAGTTTTGAAAGTAAAACCTATTTCACTCTAATTTAAGCAAATAAAATTCGATTAATTTGATTAAAATATGTTATTTATGAAAATATAGATAGTTTTGCATATAATAGCAAAGAAAAAAGGAATAATTAATAAAATTATCATATTTTTACAAGGTTTTTAAAATATACTTCAAATGCATCAGTAATTGAACAATCTCTTTGAATCGCAGTCGTAATTGAACACTCCGGTGGTGGTTGTACTTGAACACGTGTGAAAATAGTCAAAATCAGTCAAAATCAAACAAAAATCCAATCGATATTCTAAAGATACATTTGGCAACATTGATTTATTTATGTATGACAAACGTAATGGACAAACGTGATCATTTTATGTTAGTTTTTTCGAGTTCAAGTTCATAACCTAAAAACTGTGTTTGCGCGGTTTACGGTGTAGTAACTTTCCATGGCAAAAGTAGCATGCTTATCGGCTATTCCACATTGCAACTTTCAAGTTAACAAAAATATAATTATTTCGATTTATAATTTAAAAAAACTTATAGAAATCAATTGCTAAATCATCTAGTAATTATAAAATACGGATATTACTTATTATGAATATTCCGTTTTTGCATTAATACAATTTCAAAAATCTGTTCAAGTGCTAGTTCCATTTCTTGCGGTGTTCAAGTGCTGGGTGTTTTACCTTAGTACCTGAACACGAATAGTAGGTAAACTGTTATAAATTACTTTTTAATGTAATGTATACGGGTCGACATACGTAATTATATTAGAATTTCTGTAGTGGATAATATTAAGAAATTATATCGTCGTAAATTAAAGCAACCTTACAGTTAATAAAATAATAAGTAATGCTACCATTACTTCTAAATATCGAAGTTAATATAAATGAGGGTCTAATCCAATAGGAAACTCACTTAAGATTTCGATACGTTGCATAAGCCAAATAAGTTGTAATGGTCCTTCGATAAAACAACTGAAGGTCCGGATCGCCGAATAGTCGGGAGCAAGAAAACCTCTCTCAGGGAAGATTAGGTTCAAACTCAAATGAAAGTTTGGGTGTATGGAGCTGTTTCTATGACAATAATGTTGTCCTTAGGCAGTTTGTGTTTTTGTGTAAGAAAGCTTCAAATTACAATTACATTTAATAAATTTAATACTCTCGTGGCGCCATTACTTACCTGCCACCCTAAGGATAAATCAAGCCATTTTTCATTATTATAAAATTTCAAATAAATTATATTAATTAAATGCTTACTTACTTCACTGCTCAATAAGGTCCAAGTCCGAATTATATACCAGATGAAGATTAAAGACATAATAGCTCCTTTAAATAACATACCACTGGCAAACAATCGCACTAAGATGCTTCTTACATTGGTAAACGAAATTATGTAAGTAATTCCAGCAAAAATACAGAAAGTTGTTAAGACAAAAAAGGCTACGATACTCCGTAAGACGGAAAACTGATAAATGCTGTACGTTTTGTAAACAACGTTTACTAGTTTTAAGTGATATTCTGCAAGCTTGGTTATGCAATTTATAGTGTATTTATCTATATAATGTTTCTGTGCTAGAATAAACTTATTGTACTTGATAATGCCAACTGCAAATTTTTTGTTGCGTATATTTATAATTGCATACTGCCTTTTAATTTCATTAACAATAATAGAAATTAGGCAAATTTGGTATCCCGCCACAGCATAGTTAGACATAACGCTTGCATAGTGTAGTACCCGTATGACACCATTTAAATAAAGTTTTACTATGCAATCTACAAGCATCACAATTAACATGGCGGTTATTATAAAGTAATTCATTTTTGAATGTCGAATTTTAATTGGATTTTTCAAATCATTGTCTATGACTTCTAGTTCCTCTATTACTTGTTTCATTGCTGTGTTAGTTTTCAGTGCAAATAGAACCACAGTAGGAAATTGTATCAGAGCGTTAATTAATCTAACAAGAGCAGAAAATTCTTCAACAGCAAGATGTTCTGTATAATTTATAAATAGGCAAGTGCAGATAATACCTGTCACGTATAGTATCGACATTGGAATGCACCATATGAAGTTTTTTATTTTTGAACGTACTGTAGTTTTATCTTCAAATAAATAAAATGTTGCGCCTACAAATTTGCAACTGTAAACGAAAAATTTTGAGTATTTCAGAAAATTTCTTTTCATTTTGAAAACACTTTCACCGAGAACCGTAGTTAATAGTCAACTAACACTTATAAAGTTATTGTGTTATTGATTTAGTATCATAATAAAGGCCAGAAGTTGTCTAGATGTTATAAATTACTTTTTGATTACGCTCCAATATTTTCAGGTATAAATTATATTCGATCTTTAGTACAATATTGAATTACAAAAATTCCTATGCAATAATATAATTAGAGATTCTTTCAAATGGAATTTATTTTATAAAAAGTTAATGATCTTCAATTCTTTTCAGTATATTAAAAGGGGACACAAAACTCCCCCGGAGAAAATTCCTCTAGTAAACTGCCATAGTAAAATTATAACTTTTCTTATAAATAAATATTATTCGTAAACATTCAATTCCAAGTTTTTTTATTTGTTGTTTATGATTTCTTCTACCTAATTTCTTTTATCGATAATACAATAAGTCAAAAATTCGATAAGTATTTTGTGCGACCTTCAAAATAACTCTAGATAAGAAAACAAATCAACAAGTCAATAACAAAATTATGACTATGGAGACCGAACAATTTTTGAATAAAATGCAAAAGCAGCCAAATATAAATGATAAATTTCGAATTGTGAATATTCAGCAAAGCTTAGAAGTTGTATCCATGTTTTTAAATCGATGTTATCCGATCGGTAGACCTGGGCGAAAACGGGTATCCCTCGATAACGTATTCACGCAAACTATACGGCCATGTCCCCGAACATAGCCTCGGATCTGAGGATCCACATTTATTTTTTTGTTCTTAGCTATTAGATGCTAAATGATCGCCTGAGTCACAACGTGAAGAACCCACTGGTACTGGACGGGGATGTAATCCCTTAGCTGGCCTGTCTATCCTAACATCATTTGTAGTACCTACAAATTGTGTGCTATTTGTTATTTGGTGTGTCACTTTAATCTAGAATTTTTCAGAATTCTTGGAAGGAATCGTAGATAATTCCTATCAAAAAATTGAACAATTCGACCAAATGTAAGCAGTTTCGCCCTGTTAATATAATATCGATTCAGTGCAAAATTTTGGAGAAGATCGTTAAAATCAATTTATTGAATACTTGGAAAATAACGATATAATTGCTTAATACCAGTGGGGCGTTAGAAAGGGTCATATACATAGGTACAAACCGCAATCGTTAGACAAATTTTAAGTTACTTCCATGCTTTTAAATTTTAGGGTTATTGTATCGCTTAACCGACTTGAAACTATATGCATCATGATCATGAGTAATTTATTTTAAAAAGATTTTAATTGAGATTATAGTATAAGCATTGTACATCGATAATAACTTCTGCTTAGCTCCCACATTTAAATGCATTTAAAATTTAAGCAAGGAACTGACCAATAATTATTTTCACGTTGGGTCATGCAATACTATAAATAAATTATATAACTTTGATAATTGCGTAACCGCATAAAATGCACCTACAAAAAGCATTTGCAAATAAAAATAATTTTGTAAACGAAATTTTTACGAATGTTTGGAAAATGTAGACATCTGATCGAAATTCACATGAAATATTTTTCAACATCTGTAAAGTAGGTGCAGAATATTCATATTATTGTAATTTAAAGTAGCGTGGTCTAAGTAGTGCAACTTGATAGTAAACATCATAATTTTTAGACACACTAAAAATGTAATAGACACTTTTAGCACTAAAAATATAAAAATTGGCACAGATGTAAATATACTGATGCCCGTATTCACAAACGTTCGTAACTGAATTTAACAGTCCGTTACGTTACGGACCATCAAATAGTGATATTTGGTATTCATAAACGATCGTTATGTAAAATCTAACGTTAAATATTAACGAACGTTCGTAACTAAATTTAACGATACGTCAAACGTAACGGACCGTTAAATAGTTATACTTTGGTATTCATAAACGATCGTTATGTAAAATCTACCGTTAAATAAACCATAATAATAACGAGAGCTTTTAGGTCCTAATAAAAATTACGGTTCGTTGAAACACTATCATGTGATGACTTTAGTATGAAAAGTATAGTTCAATCGAGGGTTCAATTATTGCGGTTTTCATGAAATTTGTTTTTACTACAAATTTGTATTATCACTATAATCTACCCTATATATATAAAAAGATAAGACAAAATATGCAACGTTTTGAAAGATTGAAAGATTTATGTAAATGCAAAAATCCCTTTGGTGGCAAATTTGTTATTTTCGGTGGTGACTTTCGTCAAGTTTTACCTGTTATAAAATACGCTTCACCTGTGAAGATAGTCAATTATACTTTAAAGTCAACACGAGAGTCAACATCAATTTGGCCAAGCAGCATTATATTATTGAAAGTACCGAATAGCTGGAAATCTACAAATATAATTCAGAACATTTAGAGCAATTCAATTGCTTCTAATGCCGATCTCTCCGACAGAATTATATTAGCCTGCCACAATGATGATGTTCGCACACTTAATAATAAAATATTAAATTTGGCCGAGGGCGAGATTCATACCTACTTAAGTGAAGATACAGCTAAACATGAAGTCGAATATTTAAATTCCTTGAATTTCCCTGGTTTTCCGGTACACAAATTAAAACTCAAAATAGGATCTGTTGTTATGCTAGCAGAGCTTTAACAAAGTTGGTATATACATCGATAGGCCTTTGTTTAGTCATGGACAGTTATATGTAGCATTATCAAGATGTCGAGTGAAGGATGGAATAAAAATTCAAAGTGAAAGCGACATAAAAAATTTTGTATGGAAATAAGTTTTATAACTTGAAGTTATTAGGGCCGCTAAGCGGCCCTGGGGAGTTGGGCCGCGATAGCGGCCAGGGGGGTGAGCCCCCCTAGTAATATTATATTATAAGAAATTGAAATGGATACGTCGAGTTCTGATTGAATCTGATTGAAGGACCCATTGTCCTGATAATAGAACTGAGCAGTCAACATCTGAGACAAGAACTCAAAACATCATATGAGTAGAAGGTAACAAATTGGCAGATGAATATCATAAAATGGTGACCTTAGATGGAAGGAAAACATCAGCTTTCATCGATTTAGGAAGCGATGTGGTTACCATAAAGGAAGCGTTGCCGAAAGAATGAAGTTGAGTTATCTATCAACCACTATTATCCTGAGTGGATTTGGTGAAGGTACATAGATGTCATCCAATAGGAAGAAGGAATCTCGTAATCGAAGTGGACAATACGAATATAGAAGTGGACGTTTATGTGGAGCCAAACGAAGCACAAGAGGATGATATGATTGTAGGAAGGTCAGCTTTGGATTGAAAAGCAGCAAGGAAAAAGTAAACAGTGGTATGATGGACACTATAAGAAGCCTACTCGGTATAAAGAAGGGTATTCGGTATTAATTAGAAGAGATGCAGGCACAACGGACATTCCGGGAGCAGAAAGAACTCAGAAACTCTTCCGTGGTGTATACGTTAGTGATCGGTTGAAGCCCTGGTGCCAATTACCTGAAAATGATGTGGAGGAAGACCAGCCGTCTGGCGTAAATCAAACACGGATAGACTACAGAGCGGGAAACCGCGGTTCTAATCCTGATTTGCGTCGGATATGTGCTCTGATCTAAAAAGTCCAAAATCGAACTGTAGACTACACTCGCTAACCCGGTTGGCCACCGTGGCGAGTTATGGCTAACAACCCCCCATAGAAATATGGTGGAGGCTTTAATCCGACTATGGATTGTATAGCTGTTGATGATGATGATGTGGAGGAAGAAACCAATATCGATGGCGAGGATGAGGATGAGGATGGGGATGAGGACGTCCTCAATCGTAGCGAGGCCGACTGTTAGGTGCAAAATAAAAGCTTCTGACGTAATAGGTGTGCGGGGGTGAAACTGAAATGAAGCGACCAGACGATATTGTTTTAGTGGTAGACTGCACCGAGGGGTAAATCACGCGGGTAGTCTGGTGTACAGTATCATGGAAGTCCGGGGAAGTCTTGGGTAGTCCGGGGAAGTCTTGGGTAGTCCGGGGAAGTCTTGGGTAGTCCGAGGAAGTCTTGGGAAGTCCGAGGAAGTCTTGGGTAGTCCGGGGAAGTCTTGGGTAGTCCGAGGAAGTCTTGGGTAGTCCAGGAAATTCTCGGGTAGTCCGTGGAAGTCTCAGGTAGTCCCGGGAAGTTTCGGGAAGTCTGGGGTAGTCCCGAGAAGTCTTAGGTAGTCCTGAAAATTTCCTAGTAGTCTGTAGAAAATTTAGAACAGAAAACGTTCGGAAATAGATATTTTCGTTACAAGTTAATTAAAAGATACTTTTCGATGCGTATCGAACAATATTTTTTCTAATAGTGTTTGAAAAAGAACCAAAACCATACTTTTTACACCTAATTTAAAATAATTTACTAAAATATACTTTATGAAAACAGATCGGTTGGTAGCCGTGGTATTATTGACTACCAACCGTACATTGGTACACTATATTATAAGGTCCATTTCACCCCCCCCCATTTCGAATTTTGGAAAAATTTTTGTGTGTCATTCGTTTGTGCATCGTTTGTGTAGGTTTGTGCAAACATTTTTTTCGTTTGTGCAAACATTTTTTCGTTTGTGCAATCTCAGTTCGCGAATTATTTAAGAAACAAGTTTGGGGGGCTGGGGAAATGCCAGCCCCCCCCCCATTTCGATTTTTGCATAAAATTTTATGTTAATCGTTTGTGTACGTTTGTTCATTCAAAATTTTCGTTTGTGCAGATACCGTTTGCGAAATATTTACAATTTAAGTGGGGGGGGGATGCCAGCCCCCCCCCATCGCAAATTTTGGCTCAAATTTTCAATTTGTGCATTTATTATTTTCGTTTGTGCAAGCACGGTTAGCGAAATATCGTTAATTGAAATTTCCGCGATCATTTCTCCAGCCCGCCCCCCATTTCGATTTTTGACATTTTTTTGGTGTCATTCGTTTGTGTACGTTTGTGCAATAAATACGTCAATGCAGTGGCCCACTTTCTATCCACAATCATAATTTGAAGCAAAATAACGTGGGCGAGAACACCACGCGAGAATATGCTAAATTCTCTTGATATTTTTGAAGATTAGGTCTAATACTATAATAAGGGCTATTTGCCCGATTGAATTCGATGAAGAACTCGTGTAAATCACGATAACGAATAATTCGTATTTGTCAAATACAGCCGATACAGCTCCTGCTTTATCCTATCAGAATTCCGCTGGTATGTGTTTTTGATGTTTGTTTGTGCTTCACCCTGTATACATAATTAAAACAAAAAATTTCATCCTGAATACGGTCCCTAAAAATGCGAATGCGATTTGGTGAATGTTACTTTTCACCCTGTATGGTAAAACTGTACAATGCGCAGCAACGCATGCGCTTTATTATTTTCAGATTTTCCCGATTTTTCGCTTATTTTTCGGAATTTTGGTAAACAAAATTAATACGAATGTTTCGCGACAGTAATAACCTGGCTGTGACTGTAGCGCCATCTGTGGATGGGATGATCCTGTGGAGAGAGATGAATCCAAGCATGCGCATTTGCTTCTGTTTTGTACTTTGAAATAGGAATACCAAATTTAATTTTGAAATATACCAAATTTAATTTTGAAATATGTCAAATTAATGTAATGAACTTAATCCGACTTAAGGCGAAGCATCACCACGTGACTAAATATTGGTGTAAAACGTTCTTTAAAAAGATTTGTTAAACATGATTTTCAAGAAATATTTAGATATTTTTGGAATTTTAAAAATTCAGCTTCGTAGCTCAATAGAATGATCGTTTCTGTAAACTAAAGTATTACAATAATTGTCTTTATTACTACATTTGAAAAGAAATTTGACATTCCTTTTTTTGAAAATTCTGAATATTGGAATTCGAGATTTCTTTAATATACGTATTACTTAAATAGAATTACCAAAAGTTGACAGTATCAAGAAACAATTATTCTATTGAGCTACGAAGCTGAATTTATAAAATTCCAAAAATATATAAACATTTCTTGAACATGTTTAACGAATCTTTTTAAAGAAGGTTTTACACCAACGTGGTGATGCTTCGCCTTAATCCTTTGTAGTTTGGATGAACGTACATCTACGAAAATTAAATTACTTTACGTTAAAAATATTCTAGTATATTATTAATAATGATCATTAATTTATTCAGTCGGTTGAAGGTATTAGTTGGTTTTCTGGAAAGTCTTCAAAAATAAATAATTAATAAAATACATTCAATATTAATAAGGGCCGATTTCATAATTCCATTTAACTAAAAGATCCTTGTTAACCAATAGAAAACGTCCGTTCACTCTAACAAGCCAATAGAAATCCACTTTTATTTTTAACGGCTCGTTAAAAGTATTAGGAAATCGGCCCTATTTCTCTTTAATTTAATTTTAAATTAAAAAGTCGTAAAAAGTGAACAAAACAATTATTCAATATATTATAAGATTATAACCTCAAAATGAAATTATTCAATTTTTAATTACTATTAATATTAAGGTAAAATAAGTAAAACTGTTGTATATGAGTATTATAATGTATGACTTTTAAAATGAATTTTTAAACTTCTCTTATGTGCACATTTATTATTAAATATGTGTAAATTACATACTTCAACGGTTTTTCGCCTGTATGAGTTTTAAAATGATTTTTTTTAAATTATTATTATTATATGCACATTTGGAATCCAAAATTTAACACTGAAACTACTAAACAAATAGGTAGTAGTATTACGTTTTATGATCTAGTATTGTAGAAGGAAATAATTTAAATAATAAAAAATGTACTTTGACGCAATTTGACATCTGTCAAAATTAAATTTGATATTCCCGGATATTCCTAAGTACAAAACAAAACCAAATTGGTTTGGATACATAACCCAACTTCGCATAACCTCACTGACAAGTCAAATTTTCTATCACCACACCACAGATGGCGCCAAAGTCACAGCCAAATTTCAAGTTAAGCTAACTTAAGGCACTTTGGCGACTGTTGCTCGGAGATTTACAAATATTTATGTGTTAAACAATTCGCGAACGGTGAATGCATAAAGAAAAAAATTATTACCCAAACGTAAGCAAACGGTACACAAACGAAAGAAATAAAAATTAATCCAAAAATCGAAATGGGGGGGGGAATTACTGATCAATTTCTGTGTCATTCGTTTGTGCAAATACTTTTTAGGTCAAAATTGGTGGCAATCGTTTGTGCATCGTTGGTGTACGTTTGTGCATTTATTATTTTCGTTTGTGCAAGCACGGTTTGCGATATATCTTCAATTGAAAAAACGACAAAATTTCTAAATGGAGGTGGGGGGCTGGAGAATTGATCGCGGAAATTTCAATTAACGATATTTCGCTAACCGTGCTTGCACAAACGAAAATAATAAATGCACAAACGTACACAAACGACTTGACACCAAATTTGACCCAAAATTCGTGATGGGGGGCTGGCATCCCCCCCCCCCACTTAAATTGTAAATATTTCGCGAACGGTATTTGCACAAACGAAAATTTTGAATGCACAAACGTACACAAACGATTAACATAAAATTTTATGCAAAAATTGAAATGGGGGGGGGGGGGCTGGCATTTCCCCAGCCCCCCAAACTTGCTTCTTAAATAATTCGCGAACGGAGATTGCACAAACGAAAAAAATGTTTGCACAAACCTACACAAACGATGCACAAACGAATGACACAAAAAATTTTCCAAAATTCGAAATGGGGGGACTGAGGGACTCTGGGGCGTCGCCCCCCCTAGCGATATCAGAAGAACCGAGAAGAACAAAGAATTATAAAATATAATTATAATAACTAATAAAATATCAAATTAAATTACTACTAATTTTTTTTTTAATTTGGTAACAAACCAATGTTGGAACCGTTGTTGATTGTTTAACCAATCAATGGGCTGTTACTTTTTTTAAAAGTTAATACACGTGTCACACGGCCTTTAGACTTGAGTCCCCCCATAACCACTGAACATTGCTCTTAAATAAAGTTTTAGATTTGGGTCCCAAACTCTGATCCGGTCCTGTTTATAAAACTAAAAATTTAATTTTTACACACATTCGGCGCACATTATTTGACTTGATTATGGCGCATGCGTGCACTTTACATTTAAATACGCTTCACATTGCCGGGAATTTTTGCGCGTGCGCACATTCGACGTGAGTAGCTGCGCACGCGCGCACTTAGGGGAAGTCTGAGGTATTCCGAGGAAGTCTGGGTAGTCCAAGGAAGTCTCGGGTAGTCCCAGGAAGTCTCGGGTAGTCCCAGGAAGTCTCGGGTAGTCCCAGGAAGTCTCGGGTAGTCCGAGGAAGTTTCGGGTAGTCCGAGGAAGTCTCGGGTAGTCCGAGGAAGTCTCGGGTAGTCCGAGGAAGTCTCGGGTAGTCTGAGGAAGTCTCGGGTAGTCCGAGGAAGTCTCGGGTAGTCAGAGGAAGTCCGGGGAGTTTGAAGTCTGGTGTACATAATTTATGCCCGTGATTAACCCCTCGGACTGCACTGCATGGTCAGTTTTTAATTCTCTTTTTTAGGTTTAAATTTGAGTTAAAAATTAAAAAGAAGAATGGGATTAAGTTGTTCGGCTTTTGGCCCGACTGATGAGTGTTTTTTTTTAAATTTTAACTAAAATTTTAGTCTAAAAATGAGAATTAAAAATTGACCATGCAGTGCAGTCTATTATAATGATCCAAGTTTGACAGCTATCTGGCTAGAAGTGACAAATTTACAATTAGTACTGCCAACCTTGTTCATATTATATCCCTACATTCCCAATAACGCTTGATTACGTAATCAACCGTTAAAAATCGCCGGTAATGTTTATGAATACCATATTTTATTTTACGGTCGTGTCAATTAAATCATCCGTTATGTAATCGATCCGTTACGAAATCACTCGTTATACATTTCTTTGTGAATACGGGCATGAAAGTATAATTATTTACAATCGATTTCGTTACACCGTAACATCATCAGGTGACTAAACAGTCTAAGCTAAAGTAAAGGTGGTAAAGTAAAGACGACCAGTCGCCCTGAGGTAGACTGGAGGTGCAAGTTGCATCGACTTGCCGCAAGGTCTGTGCGTGGCACAATGAAGCAGGTATATGCTGTTTTGTTGAATTCGATTGCTTTTTCTTTGATCTGTCTTAATATAAATATTGCGTCGGTGGTAGATCTGTTATCTCGGAATCCCTGCTGCTCCTCTCTGTCAGTTATGTATCATTCGACAATTGTTCTCATACATCCTGTGAACAATTTCATGGTCGAGCACAATAGTGTAATTCCTCTATAGTTTTCAGAGTTGTTCTTTTGTCCCCTGTTGAAAATTGGAATAGTAATACTCTGATGCCATTCTCCCGGTATTGTTGCCGTTTTCAATATATCTTATTAAATAACGACGTCAGGCTTTGGACAAGTGTAGTGCCTCCATATTTTAAGAGCTTGTTTGGAATATTGTCCACCCCCGATATATATATTTTTCATCCTTTTCTATCTCTTCCTTCTACATGATCACCTCTTCGTCTTCATCATCTGTAGTCTGATTCCGCAGAATCACCTTCTCTTCAGCACAGGATAGGTTTCTAAAGTACTCCTCTCAGTTGTCTAATGTTGTCGCGAATACAAATTTATTAAATTAACGTAATTATACCCCGACCGTAAAAGCGCACTATGACCGGATCGAACGGATCAAGTGTCGAGGTATGGACTCCTGAATTATTCGAACTTGCAAGCGTCTTCGTTTTCATATTAACATTTAAGCACGTTTCTTAATAAATTGTTTACGGACGACTTGCAAGACGATTACTTGAGGGGTTTATACATTAGCATTTTTGAGGCAGACATAGTTAGTTAGTGGTGTTTGATGGTTGTGATCGAACGGTCGAGTTTTAATCCCAGCCGTTTGGTGCTTTTGGGTAAGTGTTGTAATCTGTTAATTTTGTATATATTTATTATTAGTAAATGGGTATTGTTAAGTGGAATGCGACTTTTATTTATTTACATCAATTAAACCCCTGGAACTCGTTTTAAGGTACCAGTGTAGGAACCCTTAAGTCCAAATGCTTAGGGCCCAAACTACACGCGGCAATGTGATAGTATTGGTATGCATGTACTCATTAACAGGTTTGTTTCTTCTTTAAAGCATTTTCCATATTGTCATAAAATAAAACAGCCCCCGACTTATCTTCTAAAATTTTTCAAAATATTAACCCAATCGAGCGGCTGAATTATCTTCCAACATACGCCGCGGCTTGCTCGTCGGTTCAAACTTTCTTATCACACCTTTTATGCGTGACCTTCGCCTGTATTCAACAGATTCCAATGCTTTCTTTAATTGATCGGAAACGAAAACCTTCTAAATCTCTTCCCCTATAGCTAAAGGAATCAAAACAAACTTCATTACTCTTTCTTCACTATTAATTTTATTTTCTATACTCAAATTCAAAAATTAAACTTTTCAATTTCATACATTGAAATTATCAACCTGTCCGAACGGCGGTCAAAGTGCGAGTCCCCGTATCTCACCTCCTGCGCTCTCTCGAACTCACAGACTTGTCACATCTAAATTTTTACAATTCCAATTTTAAAATTGTACAAATATTTTGTTATTTAATTCTGTCAATTGGAGCCCAAAAAAAATACGACAATATAGGTATTTGTTTGGGCGCCATATAAGTCGTACTCCATATCTTTTGTGAACTTGATCTAGTATTCTCTCTTTATGGTCTTTATTCTGAAGTTTACTCTGTTTCTGATTTCAACATATATTTTGTATTCTTCCTGTGATAGTGAGCTTTTATATCTTAAATAGCTGTTCTTCTTTTCTTTTGCGAAATCCTTTACTTCCGCCGTGAACCAAGACTTTGTGTTGTTCTGTGCAAGTTAACCTTTCTTATTCCTATAGCTTCTTCTGCGCTCCTCTTTATGCTGTTCTTGATTGCGTTCCAGTGCTCTTCGACGTCACAGTTAGTGGTGTCGTATATCTACAGCTTCTGATGTAATCTGGTTTTATATAATTCCTGGCAGCTTTCATGTAGTATAAATGATTCGATATTATATATTTCGTTATAGTTAATGAGTTTTAGAATCCACCTGTAAAAATTTGTATAATTCTCGTGTAAACCGACGGGATTGTATGCATACATCACCTCAGGTAGTCAAGTTCTAAGAACCTATAATATAAATGTGTGTGAATATAAAAATCATTACCTTATTGATATTAAACTTTCATGAGAGCTAATGCGCATTATTTTTTTTCATCCTCGTTTTTCAGTTGGCTCGGAGATTATTCGTCCATTAGCTGGCACCCTTTTTTTTATAAATATAAGAGTAATCTTCGAAAGTACGTGTGAACTCACGCCCATAATGCTCTCCCCCAAACCCATCAAGCCTCTGGCCTTGTTTGTAACCGAAAGGTTGCGACAATTTAAAAAACTGTACCTCCACCATGTTGTAATTAACCTCCTCCTCCTCAGTCCATAACCCTTCTGCAGGGTGTGGTGAGCCTTTTAACAAAGGCTTTTCATGGCAGATTACATCTTGGTGGTTTGCCATTGCCTGCCGAGGGGAGACGGCCACAATATGATTCTTACTTCGCCCGGAGTTGAACCGGGTTCTCTGTGTTAGCAGTCTATGCGTTTAATCGCTATGCTAACGACCGTCTCTGTAATTAACCCTTTACCCTTTATTAAGGGTAGATAGAGGTTAATTATTTGGTACCACAATTACTCTTAAAGGTTGGGGGTGTTTATCTTATAGCAATAATAAACATGTACTTCCATAACACATATTAAGTATAATAACATAATAATTACATTAATTCTTAAAGCTACAAATATAATTAAAAATACTAGAACCTTAACTCGCCGTAGAATTGTCAGAGGGAACCAAGACAGCATCTTCGCAACTTCTTTGACTTGATGTGACTTCTTGCAGAGTGATGTTGCTTGGATGGTACTCCCAACTTGACTGTTTTCCTCTGACCATTCTAGGGCTTATATATCAATTGACTGTCCTGGATTTGTCATAGTTCATTTAACCCAGTTTCCTGGTTCGTGCGAATGAGTTATCCGCTTTACTTGAGGTGTTTTTATGAATCGTTCATTGTTCCTTTTATTTAACACAAAGTTTAATTATTAATATTCTAATTGTGACAATATTAACGGTAATCTTTTCCATTATTTGTTAAAGGCGTGTTTGGATAGAGTGGTATAATATGTTAGTAACATGGCTTCTGAAATATGCGTCGTTTGTTGTCGATTTACGTGGTATTTGTGCCGTCTTGGTAAGGGCCCTCCTCAGTCTCTAGCCGAGGGCCCCATAGGAACCAGTCCCAGCCCTGATCTCATAGGTGGTGCGGAAGTGTGTGCATATTATGCACATATATATTATGCACATTATGTGCATAAAAAGGGATAAGAATAATTTTTGTAGGGAATTGCATGATCTACAATTTTTGTCTAATCTATTTTGAGGTGTGGATCACTATAAATATGTATTTGTGAAAATGACCTCAGACGACTCGACGGACGTCTTGGCTATCATTGTACTTACACGATTAATTATTGTAATTACAAATATATTATTTTCATAAAATTTAATGCTAGGTACATAGGAGTGCGAGGGTACGGTCTGATGCTTCAATTAAATGGGTGAAATACCCAACTAATACATATTTTCCATATTCATTAGAAATGCATAGTAAGAATATATTGATTGAAAAACCTGAAACAGTAGAACATTAAACAAAATAAGTAATTTCTTTAATAAACTTACCCCAACCATCGTGGGTAAATCTAGAAGTTTAATTTTGCCAATTGTCATTTCTATAGGCTTCTGCATTTGAATAAGTAACAGCGATTTTTGTATTCTTAAATCAAGACCAACAAAACTTACTTCTTGGCACGCACTGGATATTTGATCACTTTTAGATTGAATTTGATCTCCCCAAAAAGTTAGTATAACTAACATTAAGAATAATACAACTGTATATATTAAGTCTCTCCAGAAGGAAAGATCTCCCACAGATTTCTAAAAAGAACTAATTAAAAATTTATAAACACAATTATAAAATATTTATACGGTTGATGCATGATATAACAAACAGCATAAAATTACACTTATTCCGCTAAAAAATGAAAATATAAAGAGGTAGAAAGTATTTTCAATTTCAGTAGATGTTTCAATAATAGTGGTATGATAGTCAACAACTTTTTTTAATTCTGGCCTAAAAGTTTCCCAACTGATGCTTGCAAATTGGTAATTATTCTCGTTTTTCTAAAACAAATAATATTTTTTTAATTTTGATATTATGTAAAGTGTCCATTTTCAAAAAATAGTTAAGGTTACAACTCGCTGCACCAGGCAAGAAAACTACACGTTTAAATAACTGAAATATTTTGTATGAAAAATACATCATGGGCTTACTGCAAATACCAACTAATAAGTCCATATTAGGACCTTTGAGGACTACACTGCATAGTCAGTTTTTAATTATTATTTTTAGGCTAAAATTTAATAACAAATGGGATGTAGTTCACCAGCCCCACTGGTGAAAAGATTTTTTTTACTTTTTAACTAAAATTCTTTTTGCGTTTTTGAAGTAAGCCAGTAACTAGATTTTTCATATCTAAAATATGTAATACACCTTGAAAAAAACTGTGGCTAAATGAAGCACGATTTGGATGAAAATTGTCGACAAATTAAAATTTTGCTCTTTTATAACACATAGACGGCGCCAAGATACATTCCGTATGCAAAAACCGCTGACCGCATTCTGATTGATGATTTAAGTTAAGAAAGACTTAAAAAATAAAATCGTGGCTGTTGCCGGACGAAATTAGTTAAAAAAAAAATAAGTGGCGTTATATGAAATCATCGAAAAACAATAACAATTGTTGCTGCACTATTTTAGATTTTGCTCAAACTTTGCGAAAATGTTCTTTAGGCTTCCAAAGACCAAAATCCATTAGAATTTAATTATAGTACGCGCCACTTCCGCTCCACGCAAGATCAAGCAATGAAAAGTCGTATTTTTGTGCTTTGCGGTTTTAGCTGTAAAAATTTTTCTATTAGAGATGTCTACGCGACCAAGGTGGCATTGAAAGACGGTAGTTTCTAAAAAAAATATAAAAATTGTCATAATTTATATACCTGAATAACATGGTATTGAAAATACGAGTATTTTATTGATTTTTTTTGTGATTTACAATTGACTCCAGTGTCTGCGCTGTTGAATGTAGAAGTTTAACCATTCTCAGATATCAAAGTACACATATCGTAAGAGAATAATTAATTAAAATAGATTGGTTCAGTCAACTCGTTATGAAAAAATCGATTCTTTTGAAATTGTTTTAAATTTTGAAATTTTATAACATTGTATACTTCAAGCTACAATTTGGACATGTTTGATAAGAGACAAAAACGTGAAATTTACAGGATACTTAGTTCTTACCCTAAACTTCAAAAAGTTCAAGGTTCAAACATGTGCGACGTGCACAGTGTACCCATTACCTTTGATTGCAAAATTTGGTCAACCGCTTTTACATACTGAATGGCTCGTGATTCCCGGTCTGAAAAGAATTGACTATAATTAAATAAACTCTAAATTTAAAATCTATAACAGTTTTCTTGTGGACAAAACAAGATCCAGAAAGTCTTAATATTTTATCAGTAAAATTAATTATTTAGTTTGTGATTCTTCGTGGTTACTTTATTAATACTTATTTTTACACGATTAATTTGTCTGCGGATAACTACTCAGACTAGTATAAAAATATACGCCAAAATAAGAAAAATAACACAGAATAAATAAACAAATCGCTATATTGTTTGCTTCTTTTTAAACGCCTGTACATCCGCAAGAAGAGGAAATCCCTCAAAGGACCTTGAAGTTTTTTGAAGTTAAGGTTAAAAACTAAGTATACTGTAATTTTCAATTTTTTATCTCTTATCAAACACGGCCAAATTGTAGCCTGAAATAACAACTTTTTAAAATTTCAAAATTTTAAACAATTTAAAAAAAAATGATTTTTTTCATAACGAGTTGACTGAACCAATCTATTTTAATTATGTATTCTCTTACGATATATGCACTTTGATATCTGAGAATGGTTAAACTATTACATTCAACAGCGCAGACACTGTGGAAGCCTAAAGAACATTTTCACAAAGTTTGAGCAAAATCTAAAATAGTGCAGCAACAATTTTTATTGTTTTTCGATGATTTCATACAGCGCCACTTATTTTTTTTTTTCACTAATTTCGTCCGGCAACATCCACGGTTTTATTTTTTAAGTCTTTCTTAACTTAAATCATCAATCAGAATTCGGTCAGCGGTTTTTGCATATGGAATCTCTTAGCGCCTGCACTAACAATAATTACAACAATAATTGTACTTAATTTTAATATCATTTTGATTTTTCAACAATCTATTCTCAAATGTTTTACTTTTACGCACAGTATGTTTTACATCTAACATATTAATTGTGAAAAATTTAATACAAATGTAGGTTATCTACCTGAAGTAACATTCCACTGCTTGGTATAATTATTATTGATCTGATTAATTTTTGTACATATTGGCAATGTGCGGACACCAATGCAAGCATGTTCACATAATCAAGTATTATACAAATAAGTAAAACATCTATTAAGATAGAAGTGTAAATTTGAAGGCAAAATCGCATAGTGCCATTTTCTATAATTGTGCTAAAACTTCCAAATGGAAATACCCATTCTTCTTTTATTATTGAATAGAAAACACCATACATTGTAATACTTGCCAGTTCCACAACTATCGTTATAAATACATAAAAGCCCTAAAAATAAAAAAGTTAATGTGATTTTTAACAGATTTTGGAGAAAACAATGTAGGGTAGAGTGTGCTCTAAGACTGCGCACTTTAGGTTTGACCCGGTATATTAAAAAACTAAAGCAATTAAAAACTCAGAAAGTATTAAAACTTATTGGTCTTTCAACATTATTACAAAATTAATTAGTAATTATTACATATACTTCATTAATAAAAACAAAAAAATCAGAAAAAGGCATTTGCGCAGTCTTATAGACCCCGTCGTGTAAAACTGCGCACTTGGGTCTGTAAGACTGCGCATACAGTTTACAAGCATAGATCACATCACATGCTAGTATTATGCAGTTCACTTCTTGTGCCACCACTGAGAGCATGATGTACACTCGATCCAATTTTCCTGCCCAAACAAGACATGAGAATAGTATGTGGGGACTTCAACGCAAAAATTGGCAAGAAAGAAAACGATAGACCAACTATCTGTAGATATAGCCTACACGACTGCTCAAACGATAACGGACAGCGACTGATCGATTTTGCAAGTGCTAATAACTTCACTATAAAGTCTACAATGTTCGAACATAAAGATATACATAAACAAACAAGGGTATCAAATGACGGTAGAACAAAGAACCAAATAGACCACATCATAGCAGATGCAAGACATGCCAGCAATGTCATAGATGTAAGTCTCAGAGGTGCAGACAGTGACTCAGATCACTTCCTAGTAAGGGCTAAAATTAAGATGCGGATATCAACATACGAAGACCAAGCTCCAACTAAAAGTATAAGATGGAACATGGAAAGGCTGAAAATGGACGAAGCCAGGGAAGAATATCAAAGAGCAGTAGAAGAACATCTAGGAGACGAGAATGAAACAACAGATATAGAGGGGGTTTGGAGAACAATTAAGAATGCAACATCGACAGCAGCTGAAAAAGTACTAGGTAGGAGGCTCGGAAGGAAAAGGAAGGAATGGTACAACGAGGAATGTCGAGATGCTTTGGAGGATAAGGAGGCGCGTAGGAAGATTATGATGCAAAATAAGAGTATTGGAAATGTAGAAAGATACATAAATGCGAGACGACTGGCCAGACAAACTATTAGATCAAAGAAGAGAGAATACGAACAGAAGATACTAAGTGATATGGAGGAGAATAGAAGGAGAAATTGCCTCAAAGAATTTTACAACGAAATAACTTCGACGCGGAATGGTTTTAAACCCAGATCTAAGACTGTTCTCAAAAACAACAACGGAGATCTTGTCACTGGTATCGAAGAAATCGTACAAACCTGGCAAAAGTACTTCAGAGAACTACTCAATGAGAAGAATGCAGAGCGCCTCACTCCAAAAGTATATCAGATGGCCGATTTACCAACAGACGAACCAACTCTTGAAGAGACAATAGGGGCAGTAAACAAATTAAAAAATTCAAAATCGCCTGGAGTCGATGACATAACAGCTGAAATGTTAAAACAAGGAGGTCACAAGCTACACAAACGACTACACCTATTGATACTCCAAATTTGGAGAGAAGAGAAAATACCAAATGAGTGCCTAGAAAGTATAATAATACCAATACACAAAAAGGGTGATAGACTAGAATGCTCTAATTATAGAGGAATTTCGTTGGTTAGCACAAACTCATACGTATGACCAAAATGTGTATACAAGACTCAAGGTCGAGAATCAAAATAGACGGAAAAATGTCGGAACCTATTGTATTGGACAACGGACTGAGACAGGATGATGCACTGTCACCTCTCCTATTTAACATCGTACTGAATAAAGCCATAAAATCATCTGAAATCAAGATGCAGTTGTTTGCAGTGGAAGGATCTAGTCCGCTGCTGGTATATGCAGATGACGTGGATATAATGGCTAATAGCGTGATAAACATGAAAGCTATATTTCAGAGGGTGGAGAGGGAGACAGAGAATATCAATAAATGAAGACAAGACTAAATATATGTACGTTAATAGAAGACCACACAGAGACAGACTTGGACAACATGTTACCATCGACCAATACAATTTTGAAAGAGTTCAACATTTTAAATACTTGGGGTCAACTGTCGCAGCAGATAATGACATAAATGAGGAAATAAAGGGTCATCCACAAAAGGGATGGGACTATTCGCCGCGGCCGACTCGCCACAAGTCAACTTGCCGCCAACCCAACTGACCACCAGGCCAATTCGCCGCTGGCCAACTCGCCACCGTCAATTAATCATATTATATCAATCAAAATAATTATTGAGTAGTTAATCTCCCTTTTGTGGAATCCTAATTCTTGACAATAAGCGATACAGAGTGGATGATAAAACAAAAAATTTAAAATTATTACTGTTACCAACCACACAACATGTAAAAAAGTGTTATCGTACGTGATAGGTGGAATAGGGACAGATATCGTTCGTCAAAGAGTGGGTTTTTTAAAATTAAAAAAAAAAGTGGGCAACACATCCACCTACGATAGAGTTGAAAAAGAAAGCGAGATTTGCCCCCTTCCCAGTAGCACAATTTGCCGAGTTGGAAAACCCTAGGGGGATGTTTTTAATGAGTTTAGTGTTGCCAAAATGGCTCTGGAGCGCTGCATAGCGGAGCGAAGCGGAGCGCGGCGCGGAACAGTTGGCTCGGACAACTGGCCTTGGCGAAAACTGGCCATGGCGACAAGTGGCCCTGGTGACAAGTGGCCCTGGTGACAACTGGCCTAAAAATTTTCACAGAAATATATTATTTCGCTTCTTGTTAAATTTTAGTACAGTTTTTCGCTCGATCAGTGAAATTTCACTGATCAGTAATGACAGAATTAGGAGCAACACCAAGAGCAGTGCAAGGTGCTGTCGAAGTAAACTTACCCGATACTGTTTTGATGGCGCTTCCAAAAAAAAACACCATTATGCAGAACTCTACAGCGTCACCGTAAAAAACACAATGCCGAAAATGCTCTTCCACAAATTCCAACCGATTTACATTTTGCTTTTCCTAACAAGTTTGCCGCTATGCTACTTTTCGATTCTGGATCTGGAGATGATCGTTTAATAATTCTGGGTAACCAAGCGCTTCTTGATGGACTAGCTAGAGCAGATATTTGGCTTGCCGACGGAACGTTCAAAGTTGTACCGGAAATATTTTTTCAACTTTATACTGTTCACTTCGAATTTTCGCCTGGTATTAATTCAGTGGGTCTGTATTGTCTCCTTACAAATAAGAACAGAACAACCTATAATCGCATACTTAACGAAATTCAAGCTCTCATTCCAGATGCAAATCCGAAAAAAATATTGCTGGATTTTGAAACTGCTTCCATAGCTACTTTTCCTGCAGCTTTTCCAGAAGCCATCATTACTGGTTTGGCATCATAAAAGTTCAGCAACTTGACATGAAAGAAGATTATGACACTAACGATGTCTTCCGTGAGAGCATTCGTAGTCTGGCTGCTCTTGCTTATGTTCCTGTCCTTGAAGTTACTTCCGCTTTCGATATTCTTGTCGAATCCATGCCTATTCACGAGCATATGGATGAACTCTTGACGTATTTTGAGCATACGTATATTCGAGGTAGACGCCGACATACCGATGCGCGTTTTTCAATTGATTCGTGGAACCAGCATGAAGCAACTATTAACGGAATTTCCCGAACGACCAACATTGTTGAAGGATGGCACTTCGGTCTGCAAACACTATTCCAGTGTCATCATCCAAATCTTTGGAAATTTTTAGAAGGATACACAAAGACAGCCAGATGCATGTGGCGTCATTTTTGCAAGGAGTTGCGGGTACTCAATGTCAACAAATAAAAAGGTACCGCGAATTAAACATTAAAGTGCAAAACGCAGTTAGTAGATACGGTCGAGTTGAAATATTGACGTACTTGCGAGCTATTTCGCATTTGTCGTATTCTTAATAAATAATTTTATATATTCTTATTGGCACCGATATGTGTACTATTTTTGTCAAATAACTTAGACAAAATCAATATTTGAAAAAATATTTCTCCGCTGGTAAAACAGTATACTACTGGCCAAAGCCAGTTTTCATCAGGGCCAGTTTTCGCCAAGACCAGTTGTCCGCGGCGAGTTGTCGCAGGGTCAAGTGGCTCAGGGCCACCTGTCACCAAATCCAAAAATCAAGATATTGTCATGTTGATAAGTCAGTAACAAGTAATACAGCTAGTTTAAGTTTGACGAAAGGAACCGAAGCTAATTTTTCAATATAAAATTCAATTTAAAATACAACTGAAGGTTGTAGGATGAAAGATTAGGTCCAAGCTGAGTTAGTTTGATTAATTATAATTTGCATTTAACGTAATGAGGGTCCCGATGACCAATAAAAAGTAACGAAGAAGGATACATTTTGTTACGATGTTAATATTTAAAGATAAACTTGTTAATTTGTTAGTTTTAAGTTTTTTTATTAGTAAATAGGTTAAGGAGTACATAAGGATGACACATAAATGTTGGCAACAAAAAGTATTTCACCATTGAGAAGATTTCAACACTTCTTAAGCCAAATTTTGATCTTCAATTTTGGAGATTATAATTAGACTTTCTTGACTTGAAACATGGATGGAATATGGATTAGAAAGTGCTCAAGTTGCTTTTTCATCACTTGAAATCTAAAATTAATTAGATTTAAAAAAAAAATTAATTAAATATAAAATTTACTTATGTGACAGTTGTCTGGAACTTTAAATGGACATAGCTCGGACAGGAACAATCAGAAAATTAATTCCTTGATTCAGTAGATATGCAATTAGGCCTTTTATAGTTGTCTTAAGTTTCATCAAAATTGATGATGATTTTTAAAAATAAAAAAATCACAATATCCATTTCACATAAAAATCGTGATTTCAAGAAAATCAAGTTACATTTTGGTTCAAAGGGTATATAAAGAGCCGATTTTTGCCAGAAAAGGCAGTCTTATTTCAACATTGGTCTAAGAATCATCATTGAAATATTTTATTAGCAACGACTAATAATTTTCCATCCGCACGTAGAGGTGGAGGTGTTGTCGCTACTCAACGTAATTTGAATATTTTTCGGAAAGTTGTTCTTCGGAAAGCTGTGCTTCGAGATAATTATTTTTTTTAAATAATTTATATAACTGTGCTAAGTTATCATCCATCATCAAGATTAAGTTCTACATAGTCAAGATCTCCTTGAATTCCTAAGGTACAAATTTTTTTATTAATACGGCCGTATAAATAATAATAGCGACTCACCTGTATATGTCACATAAATGTCAAAAACATATCCATTATCATTGTATAAATTTATTTGTTAGTTTTAAGTCAATTTTAATTTTTGTTTGCAAATCTCACTTTTATTCAACAGTCATTAAATAATTTATTCTTCACACCACTTTGTGTTTGTTATATAAAGTCACTTTTAAGGAATTTTATTAAGAAAAATTAATCAAACCTCAGCCAAGACACTGCTCATGTTCATTCTTGTTCATAAACTAGATTTTGACAACCAGGTTCCTGTCGAACTACAACTAAAGAGGCTCCATACACGCTGAGTTCCATGCGTGCTAAAGTTTCCTTGTACGTACATGCAAGCAAGTAAGTAAGTGAGTTATCCTGATTGTCGCAGTGACAGTTGATGACAGCTGTCAGTGGGTAGTTGTATCTGTATGTCAAGAGGCTCACATAATTATCCGCATAACACCGCAATATATAAGACCGTTATAAGACCCGCTGTGATGTACAGGTCCGAGACCTGGACAATGACCAAGACAAATGAAGAACGAATCAGACGTTTCGAAAGAAAAGTCTTAAGAAAGATTTTTGGCCCAATATATAATCCTGTGGAAGAACAATATCGAATAAGAAAAATAAAGAACTATATAAAGATCCGGATATAGTACAGGAAATAAAGGCACAACGGCTACGTTGGACTGGACACATCCAGAGACAACCCGATAGTAGACTGATCAAATTGGCTTGGGAAGGGGCTCCAGGCGGTAAGAGACCAGTGGGACGTCCAAGAACAAGATGGAGAGATAATATCGTATCAGATTTGGAAACATTAGGATTGCAGTACGATGAAGCACTGAACCTCATGGAAAGCAGAGAGGAATGGAGGGCAATTGTAAAGTCAACCAAAACTCACCCGGGGTTGTAGCGATACAAGAGAGAGAGAGTAGATGTTTCCGGCATGTTGGAAATATCCAAACTAATATTTGCAGTCGGTAATTCGATTGTAGTTATTTGTTAATTTTGTTTGATTCGATTGTTAATCTCCAATTAAATTGGAAAATAATACCATCATCCATCACAATTTCCAGAATTGTCGAATTATTATATCAAAACAGCGTAAAATGGTAAAACTTACCTACATAAAATGTTTATTATCCATTGTTTTACGACAAAAATCGTTAAGGGTAACCACGGCATTGGCAGTGATGTGTGGGAATTAAAATTAGCAAGAAAACAAACACACATGCCGAAATATAAGGGGTGCGCAGTCTTAGAGACCGCGCAGTCTTAGAGCACCTTACCCTAAATGAAGAAAAAGTGAAATTCGTGGTCGCTTTGCTTCAACTTTATTGAAAACAAAATGTCATTTGTCGGTTCGTAATGATTCAAATAGCGCAGTTAGAAAAGAAAATTGCAAAGTTTAAATTGACGATATAAGTAGGTAGGGGAAAGCATATATGTAGTTATCGGACACATTACAGTTAATGGACACTGCATAAATGGACCTTAAAAATAAGATTGTGTTTTAAATAAATATATTTTCATTGAGAAGACATGTTTCTGGTCATCTTTAACCCTGTCCTACCATTGAGACATAACCTGCAAAAAACTATAAAAGTGTCCAGTAACTATACATATTTGCAAATTTGTACTAGCATTTATTTTTTTTAAATCAGGTTGTCAGAATAAAAAATTTAAATACGCAACGTTAACATGCAATGTCGAACTTACTTAAAAATAAATTTTGTAAAAAAAATAACAAGAAATAGGAGAGATATGAATTTTATAAAAAAAAATTGCTTAACTGTCCGATAACTGTATGCTTTACCCTACATAAATTAATTTAAATTGCAATTTACATAATAGAAGTTCAAATTTTAATCTTGGTCTTTAAGAATCAGATCTTTAATTAAAAAAAATTAATTAATTTACTAACCTTTCACAGTAATTGCAATACTTACATTATAATTTCACAGAATCAATTATTGTAAGAATATGATCATACAAACTTATAAACTAATTACCTGCTTTCTAACATTATTTTCATATTTATGAATAATCAGAATACCATCTGCATTTTTAAGGGACGTGGCTAAATTTCCAAGGATTTCCATTTTATCAAACAGTTCATATAAAGCATATTTTTTCCAATATATACAATGTATACTAATCAAAACTAAAATTTTATATTTTAGATGTTAAGAAGCATAATTATTTTATTTAAAACAATATATTTGGAATCGGTTATAAATTACTAACTTACTTGTAAAGTATCCTATTTCATTCACGAGGCTGTCGATAAATTCGTCAAAATTATTTAATTTAGCGATTTCAGGAATTACGGTGAAAGGGTAAATCGTTAAAATTATAAACGAACTCATAGAGTAAATTCTATATAATAATCCACCCTTTATTGAAAAACCAAAATAATATTGCATATTTTTTTGAAGTTCAAAACAATCCTTGAAAAGATTTTGAATTTCCACCATTTCTGCTTTACTCTATTGCTGAACGGACTTGAAACTAAATGTAATAACTACTGGTCTTATTAATAAATAATTTTAGAATGGATTGATAATGCATTCACAGTAGTTGTTATCGATAATAAGACTTGTTGTATACTTAGTAGATATATAGTTATTTGTAATAATTTAAAATTCAACCAAGTAACTGACTGAAATCATGCAATCCATAAACTTTAAAATTTTTTTGAAGATTATGTTCTAAAAGTAGGTTTAAATAATTTAAAAGCAACAAAGCATCAAACCCCTACTTCATCAATTTACAAATTGGTAAAAAAAAATTAACAAAATTAATAATTGAAACTAACAAACCATCATCATTTTCACATCAAATTTTATAGAAAATTTTGAAGTAAAGCAAAATAAAAAAACTTAAAACATTGAAACGTAACAATAATAATATTATCATTATCACGCGATTGCTTTAACAAGTTTTCAGATGATTTGTGTATTCTCGTCTTTTTTTCATAATATGAGAGCTTTTACTGCAGCTGAGTGAGCTTTGTGCTGTTTTTCATGTGAAAATAAATAATTTATATTTAAGTAAGTCAAAATCAATAACAAAGTTTACAGCCAAACGTTATCTAAAAATTAACAAATAATATAAGCTTATACAGGCAGGACCGTCGCGTCGGTCGCTAGGGGTACTTCCGCCCGTATGCAAAGTTTAATTTGGCCGCCCTGAATTTGGCTGCCTCTAATTTTGGCCGCCCATGTGTTTTGCGCTCTGTGAACACTAGGGCGCGACGGCCCTGTATACAGGGTTCTCCATAACAAACTAATCTAGTTTATTTTTGCAAATTACATTCACAAATAAGTAGTTAAGGGGACTATAGGCATTGGTTATTTGCGAAATCGGCGCTCTCGTTTTTCTTAATTTGAACATAGTAAGGAACCAGATACACATTTGTAATTTTAACCAATGTTTATTTATATTATACATTATAAAAAATAATTGTGCTAAGGAGCCCATACAAACTAACAAAATACGGCACAGTCTGCGGCGCATTTAATCATTTGCTTTTCATTTTTACATACTATCGTCCTTAAGAGCCTGCTTTCGTGTCCGCCATATTGTATAATTTTTAAAGTAACATTACGGCGTTATTTCGAATCGAATATAAAAATAACTTTAATAAAATAATTTTTAAATTAATTAATCTAGCCGCAGAAGTCGTTAAGAATATAAACAACTTAAAATAATTTAAAAAGGCCGCTTTTCTTTAATTTTTTTAAATTTTGGATCACTTCTGCGGCTAGATTAGTTAATTTTAAGATAACTTTATGAAGGTACTTTTTTTGTTTGATGCGAAATTACGCCGTAATTAGACTTTAAAACTAATTAATTAATTAACATTGGATAGTGCTTCACCCCGTGGTTAATTACGGAACTATTATTTTTGAAAAATATGTTTAGCGGTTGGCAATCCTTACATAATATATTGACATGTTGACTATAACCTATAACGGTACCTGTAGTACAATGCAATGTACCTGTAGTTTTATGACAAAAGGAATTTATCCTTTTCTGAAATTTTGGTTCTTGTGTATTTATGAAATTTTTTTATTTTATTTATATAATGAAAATGAAAGAAGAAGAAATTTTTGGATGAAATTGGTGTCAAACGTTGGAGCTTCGTTAGAGCCTAAATGAGCTCTCATTTTTTTCGTTTGAGCATCAACCGTCGCGGAGTTATTCGCGAAACAGTTGGGGGGGGGGGCTACAAACATGATTTTCTATTTTCGCTATTTTTATGAATTTTTGGATGAAATTGGTGTCAAACGTTGGAGCTTCGTTAGAGCCTAAATGAGCTCTCATTTTTTTCGTTTGAGCATCAACCGTCGCGGAGTTATTCGCGAAACAGTTGGGGGCAATTTTTAAACTTCAAGATTCCCTGATATTCGGCTAAAATTTTTAATTTTAAGTGACGTAATACAAATACTTTGTGGCAAGGACTATGGCTATATTAGGACCTTAGAAGTCTTGATAATCGCAAGTTAATGAAAAACTTATTTCATGTTTCCATCAAAGTAGGATAGCTTAACTGCTATAATTAAAGTAATAATAATTAATTTTATTATGTTTTACAATTTACACTAAATTAACACTAATTTAGTGTAAGCAAATATTTTGCCGAAAAATATCTTGAACTTATATATAATTTGGAACTAAACCCTCCGAAATCATCCATGAAAATTCGAGATTTTCTAAAAATAATTAAAAAGTCCCGAGTTTTTTGTCCAGTTACAGATCCATTGCATTTTTATCGTAAAAATCGAGATTTTTCGTCTACCAGTGCAATAATTCCGTTTCAATCGTTCTGATTTTAGAATTAAATTAGTGCGACTAAAAAAAACCACTGTAAATTAACACTTCTGATTTTCACGAGAGTAAAAATTATGAATAAATCCATGAACTAACATCAGTTTAAAGTTTGCATTTACCAATAATAATTAATAGTTTCTCGATACGAACTAAACGATTCAGCTATCAAGCTAATATACTTACTTGAATGTTTTAAAATGGTTCATATATTAAATATAATATAAATATAACTTTTGTAAAAATATTTTTAAGGTCTAAATAACAATTAATAAGTGAACGAAGTGAAATAAACAAAAAAGTGAATAAAGCGGAACAATTAAAAAAAAATGTGGATAACTAAAAAGACTAAAAATAAAAATTTTAAGTGAAATTAATTAAGAGACAAAAGTGAATACCAAAAACATAAATTTTAAAAAGACTTTTAGTGAATATTATGAACTTTATGATTTTCATTATGATTTTTTAAATTTTTTTTGCGTAGTTAAATCATGTTTAAATAACTTTGGTATTTACCATATAAATTTTTATTATTACTTGTAATTTGTCAATATTTTTTTTAGTATTAGTATCTTTAATTTTAAGTAAGCTGTCTAGCTATTTCTTGGAAACGACTTGGGTCAGTCTTCTTGTGAAGAGGGGGTTGTCACATCCCTCAATGTAATAATTTAAATAATACAATTTCAAATGAGAAAATACAAAGTATTCAAATAAAAAGTATTGAAAATACAAAGTAATGAAAATACAAAGTACACAAAGTTGTAAAATGCACAAGATGACTTTCCCCACGTTAAAAATGAGAAGAGAACTCCTAATAGTACGGGAGGCAACGACAGTTGAAATGTCCTTATTGGCACAAAGCCTATTCTTTCATTAAGCTAATACGCCGTACGTCAGTAATGCAATTTAAGGTTCCAGCTGTTATTGACGTCGAAGAAATTGTAAGGTAAGTATTCTTATTTGTTTACATCTTTTAGATTGTAATAATAATTTACCCAGTTTTCTTTCTTAGGGCCAGTTCTACAAAGGAAGTATAAATTAGGAATAAGCTATACTGAGAATAAGTCACACAAATTTCGTTCTACGCAAGCGTAAAACGCAATTTAGAGAGAGAAAATAGAGACTTATTCTTAGTATAGCTTATTCTTTGTTTATACTTGCATTGTAGAACTGGCCCTTAAATAGGTAACCTTATACTGTATCATTTACATTCAAATCACATGTGATTAAGCATGCAACGATCTTCTCCGAGTCATTTTATTATTTTAAATCCTTTTGTTAAATTTTCTAAGTTTTTGCAATTTACTGCTTAATTATATTGTTTCATCGATTTTTTCAATGTTATCTATTCTTCGCGAGATTTTATCCCGCACAAAACAAAAAAAAATGGTTGTTATTTTCAATATTGCTGTTGTGCCTTTGATTGGTTTTTTTCTCAAAAATGTCTGCATAATTTGTACAGAAATTTGCCTATATACAAAATTTCTTTTTTCCATCTCTATTTATGTAAAAATAGAGGTTCCCCATTCCAAACTCTGAGGGAGAGAGAGGAGATTATTTAGTTCAAATTTCTTATCTAAAAGAAATTTTACTTTTGGGTGAAATACAGTGTGTTCACGGAAAATGATAACAGTGAATAATTTTTATATGGTACTAAATACAAAACAAAGTTTAAATAGTTTTTTATTCAACTGGAAATTTACTATCGGAAACTGCTGAGGTATATTTTTTTATACTTCAAATTCAACCGGAAGTGAACATAAAATTTTTTTTTCAAATGGCAACATGTCTTTTTTTTAACATTTTTGCAATCTGCAATTTTTTCTTTATAAATAGATATAAAATTTTCATAAGGTTACATTAGAAAATATTCGAGGAAATACAGAATTTAAACAAACAATAATAATTTATTAATTATCTACACACAAATGTATGTAGAGTGCTATGAAAAACAAAAAATCACGTTACAGAAAACACAACTGTCATTTATCGGATAAATTTTTCAAAATTGCCACCGTTTTGTTTAAGACATGATTCTAATATACTTAGAAGTTCATCGTTAGATGCTTTTTTTTGTTGATTTAGTGATATTTGATCGCATGATAAATTAATTTTTTCTTTTTGAAATCTTTAAAATTGAATGGCGGATTTGCGTAAACAATTGTTTTTAAATGACCCAATGGAAAAAAGTTACCAAAAAAGTTCATAGCACTCTACATACCTGTGTGTAAATAATTAATAAATTATTATTGTCTGTTTAAATCTTGAATTTTCTCGAATATTTTCTTATGTAACCTTATGAAAATTGTATACCTATTTATAAAGAAAAAATTGCAGATTGCGAAAATGTTAAAAAAAAGACATGTTGCCATTTGAAAAAAAATTTTGATGTTCACTTCCGGTTTAATTTGAAGTTTAAAAAAATATACATCATCAGTTTCCGATAGTAAATTTCCAGCTGAATATAAAACTATTTCAACTTTTTTTTGTATCTAAGTAGCATATAAAAATTATTCACTGTTACCATTTTCCGTGAAAACACTGTATTGTGGTGCTATTTTGATCATTTAATGGTGCAAGCAGACAAGTAAGGGAGTAATTTAATTTAATTTAATTTCAAATTCAATAGTCAGTTGATTTGGCTGACATAAAAGTGATATTTGCATCAATTACATGAAAACCACTATTTGTAACAGATTTTACACATAAAACAAACAAATTTGAATTTATTTGTAAGGTACAAAATTTGTGTAACATCCTGTGAATGAATTTCAAGTTTTAAAACAACAACAGATTCCTATAAAATAAAGTGTAAATAATAATTTAGTGCATACACGATTAACAGCAAGATACATTTGGGGCTAATAAAAAGTCCTTTTTAAAAAGATATTTCATTTATTAGTACCAAACGGAGAATAGGATGTATGACTTATCATAAGTCGATTACAACGAATACTGCGGAAAGTGCATGGGTTCAACATGCAGCTTTCCCATGCATGATCAGCTTTTTTAGAATTACCTCATTACAGAAATCTGAGGTGCTGGTTAATGACATAATCTTAACTCCTCCCAACCTAAGAGAAAAATTATAGTTGAATACACTTAATTTTTTAAATTAATATCCTCTAACGGATTCACAATTTCAGATTTTAGTTTTTTGTTAATTTTTTCTTTTAGGTGTGGATAAAATTTTAAAGTTAAATACACAATTACAATAACAATTATAATGTAACTAAAAATGGTATACAAACTGATATTATCATAATGAAAGGTTAATGTTTTTATTGATGAAATTTTTCTTTTTGAATTAATTAGTTGTTTATCCAATTCTTTTACTGCATCCAGATTAATGTCATCCAAATGAATTGGTTCGATGTTCAAATGAATATGATTTTTTTCAGTAGTTATTTCTACTGTTGGTATTTTAAAATGTTTAACATGCGGGTTTAAATTATGGTATGTCCTTAAAATTAATTTATCAATTTTTAAACTACAATATTTTGGAATTGTTACAATATATATTCCATTTAATACTAATTTTTCAACTACGTTTGAACAATTACTAGAAACTAAGGTTGCTTTAACAGTAATAATTAACCATTTGTTTTTTGATAATTTTTGAACTTTAGTTTTTGTTAAGTAACTATCCCGAAATTCACAATTTTTATAATTTTCACTAAAATTAATTAAATCGACTTCACATGGATTATTTTTTGTTATTAAATTAGTAACTTGTTCACTGCACAAATAATTTAACTGATTGATTTCTTTACACATTTGGTCACTAGATCCATATTGTTTATCGTTCAACATTAGGTAAGGGAATTTTGGAATTATAATTTTGTAATAGGATTCTTGCAACACAGGTGAGGAATAAAGTTTATAATAATCATATGAATTTTGTTCTACTAAAGGAATTTCTAAAATGAATATTATTTGTTCTTGACGTATATAACCTTTGATGTTTATAATCGAATAGTAAGTGTTAAGATTCTCTTCATCGAAGTCATATGGCAATTTTAAATTTGTCAACCTGGAATTTATTTTTGATAATTCGGCTTTCAATTCGTCGTGCATAATTATCGACGGGTGTAATGAATTTAATTTAGCAAATGTAATAGAGTTTTCCACATTATCTACAATTTCTATTATTATATCTAGAGCTGAAATTAATTGATTAAAAATAGTATTTAGAATTACAAAACTATCAATTTCATTAAAATATAAAGTGGTAACATTTTGCATTACCTTAGCAATTTCGTTTATTCGGGATTCTAGCAATATTTGATTATGTTGTAATTTGGTCATTGATTCATTGAATACGTGCAAAGCTTTATCAGTAATACTAAATTGTTGTTCGGCTATTTCTTTTATTTGATCTTCGTTTTCTTTGATTTTCAAAATGGCAGTATCATATTTCTCTGCGTCTGAATTGTCTAAGTTACCCGTGATGGCTTTCCATAACGAGCCTAAACCGTTTATCAATCCGCGCTTGGGACGTTCATTATTATCAGAACTTATGGTCATTTGCTTAAATTTAGTTTTAACTTGTAATAACTTATAATCTAGTAAATATCTATAAGTAAACATTTCGTTAGCATAAGCTGCTCCATACGTGGTCTCATGAAATGAATTGTTTAACTTATGGTAATTATCAACTAATTTATTTAATTCTAATCGTAAACTGGATAAATCATAAATTTGGATTAAACTCCAATAATCAATCACATTTTGGGCTATACCTAATTTCAGTGGAAGTAGTCCATGATTGTTCGAAATTTGATCTATTTCTACATTGTCACATTTTGAGATGTGGATGGTTGTGGTGAAAATAGTGATTGCGGTGATAGCGATGGTGACGTGTCTGGAACAATTGGTTGTCTTAAATTTTTTTAATGAACTGTTCGACCTTTGTTTTTATCTGAACCTCCAACTTTTTGTATTATCGCTTTATTATTTGGTAACAAGGTTTTTAATATAAATGGACCGCTAAATTTTTCACCTGTTTTGTTTCGCTTATATTTGTAACTTGTTTCATATACAACTTGTCCTTCTTTAAACGGATTACTAACATCTATATTTCTTTTGTTCACAACTCTTTCTTTGTTTTTTATTAAATTTTCGTTGACCCTATCATATGTTAGTGCTAGTTTTTCTTTATGTTTTTGCATATACTCACTGTACATTTGTTTGTCATAAAATCGATCGTAAGGATCTCGTAATTTTGTGTGACCTAAGGTTAATTCTAATGGAGTTAAGTTTGTACTGGAATGTATCGAGTTATTATAAGCTATAATGGCGTATTTCACTAGGGTAGTTATTGGATCATTATGATTTGTTTTTAGTAACCTAATATGTTCTGCCAAAGTGCTATGGAATCTTTCAATATTGCCATCCGACTCCGGGTGGTGGGGTGTCGTGAAATGAATTTTTATTTTGTGTGATTCAAGCAATTCTTCAATTATGTGATTGTGAAATTCTAAACCTTGATCCGCACTAATCGTTTCAGGGGTTCCATAAAATGAAAAGTAATTAATTAACGCGTTCAGTATATCTACAGCATTTTTTGATTTAATTTCTATTGCTTGACCTAACTTTGTAAAAGCATCAACTATGGTTAAAAATTTAATGTTTTCCGCCGTGTAAACATCGATATGTAATTTTTCAAAAGGACGGTGTGGAGTATCCGTTAACATCATTGCAATTTTGGGTGGATTTCTTTCATATTTACTTTTCTTGCATTTTGTGCAATTAGCGATAAATTTTGCTACATGTTCTTGCATGAGGGGAAAATAATATTTTCGTTGTAGTTGTTTTAATGTTTCCGAAATACCACGGTGGTTAGTTTTACCTTCATGTTGATTTCGAATAGCTATATCTATGTCGTCTTGCTCATTGAGAATTTCTCGTCTTTCTGTGCAATAGATTAACTCGGGACCCGTTGAATTAAATAATTTTTGAACTACTCGATTAAACTGCTGAAACATATTTTCCGTTTCAAAATAAACATAATATTTTTTTGATTCTGTAGTGTATTCTTTTAAAAATTTAATAATGCTTTCTTCATCATTACTATTTATCTGAACATGATATCGTTTAATTTTACCTATGGTCTCTATTTTGACTGGTTGCATTTGTGAATGTACCTCATATATGAAATATTGATTCGGTTTCGAATCAATTACATCTTGGCATATTTTTATACTCGCGATTTCTTTATTTTGACTAACCGAATGAACCGTTTCTGAATCATCTAATCGTTCTACAATTTCATCTAATTGATCTACAGACATGACGTTATCTTCAGAAGGACTTTCTTCTAATAATATATCACGTAATAAATTTTCATTATCATCGTAATTATTTATTACAGATTCATTTTCTATCGCGTTTATATCTATTGGTAAATTATTATTTTGATCATTTTTATTATTAATTTCAATTCTACTTAATGCATCTGCGTTACTATTTTGCTTACCCTTTTTGTAAATAATCTCGTAATCATACTCTTCTAGTTTTATTTTCCAACGTTGTAATTTTGAGTTTGGTTCCTTTAATTTTGATAAATAAACCAAGGGACGATGATCTGAATAGATAATAAATTTTCGCCCATACAGATAAGGTCTAAAATATTTGACTGCCCAAACTATCGCTAATAGTTCTTTTTCGATGGTACTATATTTTCTTTCTGATTCATTTAAAGTACGTGAGGCGTAGCAAATGGGTTTATCTGACCCTACTGGTCCTTGTGAGAGAACAGCCCCTATGGCTACATTAGAAGCGTCCGATGTAACTACAAAGGGTTTCTCAAAATCTGGGTACTGCAATATTGGGTGATTAACCAAAATATTTTTACATCTATTAAATGCTTCTATGAATTCTTTAGTGTGTTCAATTTTATGACCTTTTTTTAAACAAACAGTTAAAGGTTTAGTGACCTTAGCATAATCTTTAATAAATTTTCTATAATAACCTGTCAATCCTAAAAATCCTTTTATTTCTTTTGTCGTTCTAGGAGGTGGGTATTTTATTACAGCTTCAATTTTAGCTGGATTGGGTTTTACACCCTCTGGCGTAATAACATGACCTAAAAATTGCGCTTCCTTTTTCAAAAATTCTGATTTATCCATTTGGATTTTAAAATTTGCGTTTCTGAGCCTATCGAACACCATTTTTAATTTTTCAATATGTTCTTGTAATGACGTAGAAAATATTACTATGTCATCTAAATAAACTATACAAGCTTCATTTTGAATTCCGCGTAAAATATTATCTATGACGCGTTGAAAAGTTGCAGGAGCATTTTTTAACCCGAAGGGCATGCGCTTATATTCATAATGTCCTCGTGGTGTTGAAAATGCCGTTTTTTCTCGATCTCGGGGGTGCATTTCAATTTGATGGTACCCCGACGCCAAATCTAATGTAGAAAAATAAGAACATTTACCTAGTTTGTCTAGTATATCCGAAATATGTGGGAGGGGATATTTATCGTCAACGCATTTATCATTCAATGCTCTATAATCAATTACCATTCGAAATTTTTGTATTCCCGACGCGTCTAGTTTTTTTGGAACCACAATGACCGGGCTTGACCAGGCACTTTTAGAATGCTGAATAATGTCATTCGCTAATAGTTCTGTAACCTGAGCCTCTACTTCTTTTTGTTGTGCATGAGGCATCCTATACGCTTTTTTAAATACCGGTACGTTATCATTAGTTTTTATTTCATGTTTTACTATATGAGTAAATGACAAGGGTAGGCGGTCACAATGAAAAATGTCCCTATACTCATAACATATTTTTCTAATCGCTTTATTTTCTTCTTCATTTAAATGATCTAATCTAAGATTTTTTAAATTTTCTTTTAATAACCTATCGACTTTATCGTCGCCATTTAATTCGTTTCTATTGGTCATTTCGACATTATCCGTTTCAATTACATTTAATGGTTCTACAGTTACTAACTTTTCCGTTTCATTGCTATTGGTAATACTAATAATGGCTTCACGATTTTTTACTGTAACTAAACATTGCGGGATTTCGACCCCTTGTACTATTTGTTTATATTCAATTATTCCTAAATTTAAATTTGTGTTTACGGGAACTTTGATAATTTGTTGTTGACGCGGTTGTAATCGAAACTGTTTCGGTTTCAATTGTTCAAAATATATGGGAATCACATTATTTTTCGTACACAAAATATTCTTTTTTAAATCAATATTCGCGTCCAAATATTTCAATAAATCCATACCAATTAAACCATCGTAATTAGGATTAAAATCAAATATACAAAAGTTAAAATATTCTTTAATATTAAAAATGTTAGGTAATGGTATCCTTGCTATAAATTTATGAAATGAAGTTTTATGTGCCGTTCTAATTTTGAAGGGTGATTCTTTAACATAATCTTTATAATATCGTTTTACAATTTTCGGATGTATGAGGGTTTTCGAGGACCCTGTATCGATCATAAATTTTAAATTTAAGTTAGGAATTTTTATATAAGGTAAAGTGGACGTGTTAATATTAGAAATATCAATTATGTGAAACAATTCTTCCGATTTAAAATTTGATCTGCTATTTTGAGGTTCGCGCCTCGTATTTCCCGCTCTAGTATTTCCCGACGACGTGTCCATTGGTTCTGGGACAAAACGTCTTGTCACGGTAGTTTTTTGACCGTTATTATTATTGAATTGCCTATTTTGATAATTTGGATAATTTCCATTATTTTGATAATTTTGATTCGGACGATAATATGATTGGAATGGCTTGTTAAAATTATTATTATTTGATCTATAATTTGAATGTGATGCAAAGTTATTTTGCCTTGCATTACCTGAATTATTATAATTATTATTGTTGGGCAATCTTTGATTAAAATTATTATTTGTTTGATTATAATTAAAAGGTTTATTCTGATTATATGATGGTTTAGAGTTACTGTTCTTATCACTTCGTTGATGGTTATGACCTCTCGGTTCATACGAGTTTACTTTATTATTAGATTGCTGCAATAAATTATTTTTTGTATATGAAAAATTTTCTTCCTCTATTACTAAACTAATTGCAATTTCTAAAGTTTCTGGTTTTTGTAATCTGATAGCCAAACTACTTTGCAACCCTCGTAAGTAAGCGTCTAACGCTTGACTTTCGTAAATTTGCGTTTTTAAAGCCCTAATATCTTCATCAACTTCAGTTAACTGTAATTTGGTAAGTAATAAACTTAAAATGTCTTGACAGCGATTGCCAAAATTTACAGCACTTTCATTTTTGTACTGTCTAAGTTGTAATAAATCTCCAACCAAACATTTTTCATCTCTGGAATCGGAAAAGAATCGCAATAATAATGCCTTTATCTCATTCCAATTACTCAGACTACCTCTAGACCCAATTAAATCTAAAGCCCTATTTTTAAGTTTTCCAATTATCGCTCGTAATAAAAATTGATTCTGTGGATTATTTATATTTGCACGATCAGTGAAAGTATTTAATAAATACTCACTAGCATTTATAAAAATTGGCAAACTTGCCGAATTCCCACTAAATTCGGGAATTGAATCAATGTGAAACTTTTCAACTTTCGGAGTTGCCATTGTGACTTCTCTTCTGAGAGGACTCCTATCTCTTACTGTTTCGTTTTCAGACGTGAATTCAAACGTTTTTTATTTATATTAGTTACGTACGCAAAGTTCAAATAATATTCTTTATTTAAAAAAATTAATTTTTTTATTTTTAATAATGACACGTAGTACGCGTGTGTATAAAATACGATTTTATATTATTGAATCGTAGACATATAATTATTATAAAAAATTATTAGGATAAAAATTTTCACTTACAGGAGTTGAACCATTATTTTCTTTTTTTATCTTCGTTGTTGTTTCGAACTCGATGGCCTCCAATTCGGCGATGTCGTCCGTGTTGTGGTCACCAGCTTCGAACTTCAGGGTGGGGTTAGTGGAATTGACGATCTGCAATTCGGCGATGTCGTCCCAATTGTAGTTTCCAATTTCACTTGTTGAATTTTGTGTCCAATCTTCGCGATTTTGTCGTCGATTGAACTTTAACTTTCCGTTGAAACAATAATTTCGACGATGCACTTCGATAATTATTATTTACAACTCTAATTTTGCAAATTCGAATGTTTTAGTTAATCGTTAAAACGAACACAATAAATTCGCGATTTTTGTCGAAAATACTGTACTAAAACAATCCTGTACCGACTGCGCCAGATACATTTGGGGCTAATAAAAAGTCCTTTTTAAAAAGATATTTCATTTATTAGTACCAAACGGAGAATAGGATGTATGACTTATCATAAGTCGATTACAACGAATACTGCGGAAAGTGCATGGGTTCAACATGCAGCTTTCCCATGCATGATCAGCTTTTTTAGAATTACCTCATTACAGAAATCTGAGGTGCTGGTTAATGACATAATCTTAACTAGCATTATGTTACCTGGATAGAAGTGCCATATTAGCTAACAAGGAACAAAATTCCCACCACAGAAATTCAATTTTGAAAAACTCTGAAAGGCACAGAAAGTCAGCGAGCAAAAACACAGCCAGTCTCTTGCCCAAGTAACATTTTCCCCCTGCTAGATATCTGCTAGGGCTCTGGCAGAGAAATTTCGCAGGGCCCTGTCTCTGTAATCGGATTGTAACAGGGCTCTGTCACATAATATGAGACAGAGAAAATGGACCCTGCAAACCCTCTGCAGAAAATTTGTCGCAAATCCTAACAGGGTATCTGTTAGGTACCCTGTCAGAGACTCTGCAAGAGCTCTGTCAGGCACTCTGCCAGAGTCTCTGTCACAGAGACTCTGGCAGGGCTCTGTCTGTCCCTGTTACAGAGACAGACAGAGACAGGTATAAAAAAATATTAAATTTTAATAAAATAAATTTATGTCACATTTTTTAGAAAAATTAATTTTTATTTTTAGATTCTTGCAATCCATTGATTGTGTTATTACATCGCTTCGAACTAATTTAACTCTGGGGGTTTCAATTTTATTTACATGGTTACATTTAATTATATCTATTAACTATTAATATATTCTAATGTTTGGTATTCTGTATTATTGGTTGAATTCCATTCTGTCGATGTTGTTACCTATCCTGAAAATAATATTTAAATTTAAAAATTTTTGTTACAATCCAGATTCGAACCTGTACCTACATCCATGACTGTTTCGTAGCCTCTCGTTCTTACCATTTACCTACGGACCCTACTTATAAATTATTTTGAAATTGCTGGTAATATGATGGTCACACTTTTGTGTATAATAATGAGTGAACCGCTGAGAAATCAACGTATTTTACTTACCTTTTTTAATAAAATGGAAATTATATCGATGTAAAAAAACTCAATTTAAAATATGATACAATAATTCGTAATTGTAACTGCAAATATAGATGTAGTAATAAAATTAAAACCCCCAGAGTTAAATTAGTTCAATTACATAATTACACAATCAGTATGGATTGCAAGAAGTTAAAAATAAAAATTAACTTTTTTAAAGAATGCGACAAAAATTTATTTTATTAATATTTAGGGCCGATATAATATTTTTTCTTGTAAATATGGGTTACCATCGGCAAATAAGTTTTAAAAATCAGATTTTAACTTAAAATTTTTAGAATAATTGTGAGTGCGGTATACAGGTTTAAATTGTTGGGACTAAAAATTTAATCACTTTTTAACAAAATGATAAAAAGTTTTGTTGTTTAATTCTAGATCGTGGTTTAATTATGATTTCTTTAAATTGGATAAATAAACTGATAAAATTTATAAATTGCACATAAATGACGTTTAAAATCGAAGCGGATTAGCCTTTGTATTTTGTATTTCTAATATTCTAGAATATTCTAAATGACCTGAACTAAAACTATTTTATCTCTTTCTCTCATAACAATATTTATTATAGCGCTATCCTACTTCGTTACATAGTAACTAGACCTAAATTTTTGGCTCAAAATTACGAAGCGCTTTAAGAATTTTTTTATACCTGTAACTCATAAAAGATAACTGTCAATGTAGCTGTCTCTGTCTGTCTCTGTAACCCTGACAAAGTTTCTGTCATATCGTTGGTTGCTTGAAAAAATCGATTAATTAATTTTCAATAAATCTCTGAAGATATTCCTTTTAACAATCTTAACCAATATGAATGAAGAAAGCTTATATCGTTAACAAAATTCTTGATTCTGATTTGCTAAAATTTTAATAAGCATTGTGTTTATATCTACCTGTAGTAGGTATCTACTATTAAAAGTATAATATAGTATTTAAATTTAATGAATTGTTAAAATTAAAAGTAATTGAAAAATGGTAAAAAAAGACAATTTTTATGAAGACCACGTGGTATATACGAGCTTTGCAAATTTCCTATAACAGGGACTCTGGCAGGGCTCTGCCGCAGAGTTTTTGCAGGGCTTTGCAAATTACCTGTAACAGGGACTCTGGCAGGGCTCTGCCGCAGAGTTTTTGCAGGGCTTTGCAAATTTCCTGTAACAGGGACTCTGCCAGGGCTCTGCCACAGATTTCTTGCAGGGCCCTGCAAATTATTTTCAACAGAGACCTACCAGAGCTCTACCAGAGTTAATTTTCAGGGCTCTGCAAATAATCAGTTACAAATACCTGCCAGGTATCTGTAAGAGCTCTGTCAAAAAAACCCTGTTATAACCCCCTGGTAGATATTTGCTAGGGCCCTAGCAGAGACATTTAAATTTCACCAGGGAAAAATGTTACTTGGGTGGTGAAACTCAAAGAGAGAGCGCGTGAAGTCGCTGGGTAGAACTCAAACCGAGAGCGCGTGGAGTTCCTTGGTGAAACTCAAACCGGAAACACGTGTCTAGAGTTCTTTGGTGGTTTCCAAAGGAAGAACTCGTAAAAACTTCTTATTGATCCGGCGATCAAAGAAGTGAGATTTCGTGATTTCACTAAAAAGTGAGTAATTCGCGAAGATCGAGTTTTCGCGTAGTTACTAATTACGATCCATAATTAGTGAAAAGTTGTGTATTTCTAACGAAATAAGGTATTAGTTGATTGAATACCTGCAATAATAAAGTGATTATAAAAATTTGTACACCTGATACAAATTGAAGGTTAAGTCCACACGTGGTGAACAAATTGAAATTAATAAAACAAGTAGTTACTTACCTAGATATTGTTCAACACAAGGATTATTTAATCAACAAGTTGGAAAGTTGATTAACAGAAAGAAAAGGATTTAATCGGCACTTAAAACACGAAAATTAGCACAGTTTGCTGGTAGCGGTGAAAATTGCGAACGACTTCCGAGCGAGTAGACAGAGAGATCGTTACCAACTGTTTTCTGGTGATGCACTGGAGCAAGTGAATAGTAATAAGGTAGAAAATTTGTTCTTTATTTTAATGAATCCAATTTTAGAACGATTTATGTTATCACTGGATTAATTAAAAATTATTGTTAAATTTGATTTATAATTTTACACTTAAAATTGGTTTATTATTAATTCGTGAAAATAAATTTGTTTAATTATTAATAAATTACGAATTAAGGAATAATTATAATGTTATATTTGAGCTTTCGATCTTGCATTAAGATCTTCGTCAGAAAATTACAAATAATAAGTGGGTAAACATGGAAACATATATATGTACATTGTATTGTCATTTGACCGGTAACTAGATAAAATCCAATAACCGTGAGTTAGGAAAAACCTGGATTGTGTTCCACCAAAAAAGGAAAACCTAGCCCCAATACGTAAAAGGTTTTACACAAGTAAGTGGCTGTATATAGTACTTAAGCCCTCTATATCAGTTTGACGGTTCATAGTGTTTTTGGTCTTCTTTATGCAAATCATCTCATGTAGCAAACGATCTTTGTAATTGCTAACCGATTTAATAATTTTTGTGTTCATAAAATTAGCATCGTGCCCGTCAATAAGAATATGTTTAGCAATGGCAGTACTTTCTGGTTTGTTACATCTGATGTTAGAGATGTGTCCACTAATTCTTTTCTTGAGCCATTGGTTAGTTTGTCCAACATACACTAAGTTACAAGTGGTACAATCTACAATTTTCTGACGAAGATCTTAATGCAAGATCGAAAGCTCAAATATAACATTATAATTATTCCTTAATTCGTAATTTATTAATAATTAAACAAAAATATAATTTTACACGACACAGATAATGAGAAATCCAAGTTTAGCACCTGAATTTAATGAGGAATTAAATGTAATTTTGGATCTCTTGATTGTTACACCCCATATCTTTGGTTTGAGACAAATTTGTTGTCTATAAAGAAATTGATGCAAATGCTCACGATTGATTATTTTCCTATAATAAATTATGTGGTTTTCAAATTGTTATCTTTTATTTCGTCCGTTGAATCCATCGACCCTGTAGAAGAGAAAAACCCTTCTTCGGCGTAAAACTGGTCCAGCAGCTTTTGAAACAGTTTGTTTTGACCAAAACATCATAACAGTATATTCAAAAATGAATTTTAATTTCACCAGGTTATTTTGAATTATATGTTTGGATTTATTTGGACAAAGGTCGTGACTATGATGTTATAATTTTTTGCTAGCTGTTTATGTTATAGACCTGTGCCCAAATTCCTCGCTACATGTACCGTTGGAGGGCGTCCCCTTTTAATTTCTAATTCTTACCTTCTATCTTGTTCTTAAATTTATTCGTTTCACTTTATTGTAATTCTTCTTCTTATTTTTATTCTTCTTCAATTTAATTGTTTGTTTTTTTTTATTCGCGGTTTTATTTCTTCTTTAATCTGAGGCGCTTATTATTAATAGGTTCGGGAGTCTTATTGTTAGTTTATTTTTTTGTAGGTTCTTTTAGGTTGGTTATTCCTCCGCACTTTGTGACGTAGTTTTTGGATACGCCGACTAAAGGCAATATTAGTCATGAATAATACGCTTTTAAATCGAGTTTGTACTAAAACTTCGTGATTGTACCTCGTATTTGTCGAAAAGTAAAGTATTTGTCCGTTGAGTAATAAATTATTAGATTTTATGGGATTGTTAAATTAAACTTCATAGTTATTAGTATAAGTAAAATAATACTTTTGTTAAGTGCAGCTGAGAATAATAAAACGAGACCAAAAAGCAATTAGGATACAGTAAAGTCATAGTTTTGGGAAAACTAATATTATATAGTTAAGCTGGCCTCGAGGTTGATTACTTTTTCGAGGAAACTAACAAAGAACGCAGCTGTGGATTAAGTCATATGCCGCGCGCCATAGTACCCAAAAGGATACCGAAAGATATTTATGACATTGTAGCGTCGGTCTGGCGAACGGTAAACCAAAGTTAGACACGTACGTCGTATAAGCTAACGCCGATAATGGATTTTAGGAACCTATTAATTTTGGGTGTGGGAGTAAGTAAGAATTGCATGGGAACTAACGAAATGAAGAAAGCCCATTGGAGGTTTCCCTCCTTTCGTAGTTGTGACATTACGTTAACAAGTGGGACAGGACCGGTAGGTCAAGCCACTCGCCAATTAGCTCTTGTAAGATCAACATCGGTTGGTTTTTACAAAGTAATTGTGAAACAAATAACATCTAAGTTTTCGAGTCAAAAAGTTTAAAGTTTTTGTTATATAAACTGATCAATGTATTAATTTTGATAAAGTGTTAATATTTTATCATCATAAAATTAATAAATCAAGTAAACGGTTAAGAACATTTAGTGATTGAAGTAAAATATGATAAAACAATTATAAATTGGTTCGGTTATGTGTTGTTTAAAGTAAAATATTAGTTATTTATTCGAAATAAAGTAAACAGTCGTGGAATCAAATCGAGCAATTCTTTAATTGAATCCTATAAAGAAAATATTAATTTCTTATATAAAATGGACTAGAAGTTGTAGCAAATATGCAGATTAAAAACTAAGATTCACCATAAGTCGATGGGTGTCGCGGTCGAAGTCATTAGTGATTATAAGGCGCTCGATTAATAACATTCCATGGAGGTTCTTGCTTAGGTCCAAAGCGGGTATTTTTTATAAACCAAATACGTGTCGAGTAAATTAACAGAATTAAGAAGTAATTATTTGGAAAACAGTAAGATCGTAACGTAAACCATTAAGTGTAAATTAAAACCGAATAAACTTTATAATTGTAAACCATTGGGGAATTGGGACATCCATAATTCCAAGAATTATCATATCACCGTTTGTTATCATTCGTGTGAAACCATCATAAAGTTCAAACACCGTATTTAACATCTTTTGTGGCCAAGGAGCCGTTTCATCAATCAAATCAAGGATCGACACTATCAAATCTATTGCAGTCAAGGAATATCCACAACGAGTGAATCATTGTGTAAGACACCTGTATTCAGCCATAGTAAGTGATAATTTGTTATTCTTAAAAACGCATAATTTTCAAGAATCGGTGTGAAGTTTATTTAATTGTTGTTAGGTTATTTAAAGTTTGCCTAATTTTATTCAAGTTTTGTATTAATTTCGTTACATATATTTCATTAGAAATATATGGATGCGAGTAGCTGACAAAATCTGTGTTTTAAGTTCAGAAATTAAAGAATAGGGTTGTAATCCAAATCGTCATAAATTTAATTATTAATTCTAATTTTGTCTATGGTAAATTTGGGGATTTTTATTGAAATTAAGGGAATTTTACTTTGATATAAAGATTAATCAGTCAGTTGCTCAAATCATTAAAAATTATTATTGTCAAAATCATTATTTTATTAGCATTAAGAAAATCTAGCTTTGCATCGAGCTCGAATAATTTTGATAGGTTTTATTATTAGGATTGATCAGTGCTTTTGGCATTGAATGTAAGTAAGTTTGTATTTTGAAATTATATTATTATTATATATTTGTTTTACAGATTTTCATTTGTTTTTATTGCGTAACTGTGTTACGATATTTATTTTACAGGATATTCCATATTGTGAGACTCAATAGATTTACGATAGTCCATCGTCCCTTGATAAGTTACATCTAATCTTTTCACTAAACAATTTTTATTCATTACATACAAAAACTATTAATTCCATACCAACAGCCGTGCGTGGATAAAGGGGATAAACCGTGTTCTCTGTTACATCGTTTACCGATCCAAGCAATTAAGATCAGGGGCGGGCCGGAATTAAACTTAACAGAGTGGCGCCATTAGTAACTCCACAACATCGGGGTTATCAGTCGAGCATTGTAAATAGTAACCAGCGACATTATGCCATAACACTTTTTCCCGTAATTTTAGTAAGTAAAGAATCTACGCCGAAAACCACTGAGTTAGTTGAGTGCTTTCCTTAAGTGTCATAACCTTTATTACGTGATCGAGGGAAAAAGGGCGTAGTGTGAAAATAACACGTAATAACTTGTTTTGATTAATTAACTGAGATAGGGTGTGATTTGCTTGAGAGGATACTGTCATTGAAGTTAATACCATTCTGTTTTGGTAGCACTTAATCATTTGGGAAATTAACCATAACACAACTATGGTACACACTACACCGAATAATACGTAGGTAAGGGTCATTAATACATCGTGATGTGGTTGTACGTTTTCGTTGTTCTCACCCATTACGTGTGGAATTCCATAAAAACCAGGTAGTCGCATATATTTGTACAAAAGGTATCCCATTAGTATTGATAGGATGACGTTCCATATCAGTAGTATGGAATGACCATGAATGACATGAATGACATTTGAAGAGTACACGGGAATAATGATCATAGTCACAAATGTCATGTTTTGCGTAAATTGAAATTTAAGATTTCAAGACCATCACCAAATTACTTAAAAAATATGATTTTACTTTTAATGCATAATGTAATGTATCAGGTTACTGCAGAAATAATTTAAGTTGAAATGCTTGCATAGTTATTCTTAAATTTAAGAATAATGCATACTTAACCCAAACGTTGCATATAAAAATGATTAGAGTCCACGACTCTGATCATTTTTACCTTCAAACTATGCAAAAATGCATGCATGCTATGTGATCATACATGTGATATTAGATCACACCTACAATCGGACGAATTGGACCCTGATCAATCTTATCTAGTTCCGCGCGGTCGTTGATCGTTCTTCTGTAAAGTTAAGTATTTTGAAAACGCTTTTACGTCGGACCCTTACAACTTTTCACTTTTTTTTTAACCAAACGATAGCTTTAGTTATAAGCTATCAGATGGCTATCTCAGTTTATTTTCGAGAAAAATGGACCCTGATCATTATTCCCGTGTACTCTTCATTTGTTTCAGATGGGTTGTCTGTTAAACACGGGAAACGAACAGGAATCAAGGTTGCTTGTTCTAGGATTAACTCACAAGAACAGGGTAGTGTTAAACAAATAGCTCCAATTCTGGGTAGTTCTTCTTCCAGTAAAGGTTTGGTTTCTTGTGGGCATTTGATAGATGTCCCCTTTTGTGGGTGTGTTATTAAGAATTCCTCACTTCCTGTCTCTACAATTATCATCGCTGTTGATGGATGACAGGTCATTTGGCAGTATTTTATTAGGTTATCTATGACATCTCCTCGGAACAGGTGGTAAATGCAACTTTGGCCGTCCCAAATATCGGACGACACTCGTGGTACATAACATAATTTATCCTCGTACACTCTGCATTGGTCTAATGCCACCCCGGCTATAGTTCGAAGTAGGGTTTTGCCTTGGGGGTTTTCTGATACTGCCAAATACGTAGTGTCAAGGCTAAAACGACAAGATTCATTGTGCCACCCAAAAGTTGTTGTTATCAACTCATACATCTTCCAGGATTGGTTGAGCGTCTGGGTAGGTACCTTGCTGTGTAGTGTAACTTTATTGTTTTTGTAAATGCACAGTTACAAATGGGTAGTTGGTAATATTGGTTAATGTTCGTTAACACTGGAGTTTGGTTTGATAGTAGTAATTCTTGTTTTAATTTAATCAGGTCGTTCTTTAGGGTAATAGGTTCTAGAATTGCTGAAGGAATCAACTTTTGTCAGCATGCTGTTAGTATGGAAGTTGTACGAATTATTCGAGTTAACGTTATTATTCTGTGAAGATTTTGAAATGAAAATTCCAGAATATTCGTTAACTTTGTACTACGTTGCGTAGCTTCATTACGAACATTTATTATTTCGGATTGTACTAATTTAATCTTTTCTTCTACGGTGTTGAATGCATGACCTCCCTAGTAACACACACCCTCCTAGAGCGTCCCATAGACGTCCGCTAAAGATCCATTGGACGTCCATGGACCATGTACCTACAATTGATCTCCAACGGACGTCCATAGGACGCTCCAGGAGGGTACTTGGCCTACTTGTTTTTCATATTTTTTAAATTCTTGCGATTGATTACCTATTCCTTGTAGGGTACCTGCTAATCCAATCGTTAATTTTTTTATCTGTTGTTCTAGATTTTTCTCGTTATAAGCAAAATCTTGTAGGCCATGTGTTGTTGCGACCCCACAACAATAATTTAAACCGTCAGCAATGAAATCCCATGATCTTTTCCTTCGAGTGAAAGAAGAATTATTTTTCATGAGATTTGTCTTCTTTTAAAATTGTTCTAAATTGGATTTTAATAGTTGTAGGTCATATTCATATGCAAGACTTAGTTTTTCCATTGCCTTAATAATGGTACAATCGGTCCTAAATTTGTAAAAATGGTTTTGCTGGTAATGGATGGCTGTTGACCTATTCTTGTTTGAACTGCATTTGGTAAATTAATGGAACCGTGTTTTCGTATGAATAAATTTGTGGTAAGGACTTCCAAACTACTCCTGAAGTTATTATAGTCCAAATAATTGGTAGTAATAATCTAAAATTTGAAAGTGATTAATTTGTACAGAAAACTATAACTTTCCATTGAAATTGGTCCGTAAAAGATTTTCGAAATTTTAATATTTATTCTTAATTTAACCGATTTATAAGCTTTTTTTCTTCTTTTTGTTATAATTTCTGAGTAGAAATGAAAAAAGTTTTTATCTTTTAATACGGACATACAGTGTTTACATGAGTATCATAATTTCATAATATTTCTTGATGGACATGTATTCTGATGAATTGTACTGGAGATAAGTCTAGTTTCGAAAGTTGCTGAGTTATACCTAGTTTACACGAGCTTAGTAGCTAATGCTTAGTACTAATGCTTAGTACTAATACCTTGCGTGTAAACATGCTGAAATAGTGCTTAGTATTAGTGCAACCGCCAGTGCAAGTGAATAGAAGTCGGTTCTATTTACTAACGACAAGTTGACCACCTCCACTAAAATTTAACCTAGCACTTGTCGCTTGCTGACGTCATATATCTTGCTACTAACAAGATCGTGGCTACTGGCTACTCACTAATACCTTTTTACTAATACCAACGTGTAAACGGTTACTTGTTACTTGTCACTATACCGATTAGTACTAAGCATTAGTACTAAGCATTAGTTACTAAGCTCGTGTAAACTAGGCATTATACCTAGTTTACACGAGCATTATAGCATTATACCTAGTTTACACGAGCTTAGTAGCTAATGCTTAGTACTAATGCTTAGTACTAATACCTTGCGTGTAAACATGCTGAAGTAGTGCTTAGTATTAGTGCAACCGCCAGTGCAAGTGAATAGAAGTCGGTTCTATTTACTAACGACAAGTTGACCACCTCCACTAAAATTTAACCTAGCACTTGTCGCTTGCTGACGTCATATATCTTGCTACTAACAAGATCGTGGCTACTGGCTACTCACTAATACCTTTTTACTAATACCAACGTGTAAACGGTTACTTGTTACTTGTCACTATACCGATTAGTACTAAGCATTAGTACTAAGCATTAGTTACTAAGCTCGTGTAAACTAGATATAATGCCTAGTTTACACGAGCTTAGTAACTAATGCTTAGTACTAATGCTTAGTACTAATACCTTGCGTGTAAACATGCTGAAATAGTGCTTAGTATTAGTGCAACCGCCAGTGCAAGTGAATAGAAGTCGGTTCTATTTACTAACGACAAGTTGACTACCTCCACCAAAATTTAACGTAGCACTTGTCGCTCGCTGACGTCATATATCTTGCTACTAACAAGATCGTGGCTACTAATACCTTTTTACTAATACCAACGTGTAAACGATTACTTCTTACTTGTCACTATACCGATTAGTACTAAACATTAGTACTAAGCATTAGTTACTAAGCTCGTGTAAACTAGGCATTATGCCTACCTATTTTGGTGGAGGTGGTCAACTTGTCGTTAGTAAATAGAACCGACTTCTATTCACTTGCACTGGCGGTTGCACTAATACTAAGCACTATTTCAGCATGTTTACACGCAAGGTATTAGTACTAAGCATTAGCTACTAAGCTCGTGTAAACTAGGTATTACTGGGTGAACGTCTTATAGTGACTTTTCCCAGGTTACTTGAATTTTTCTGCAATTTTGCAAAAAGGAATTATGGTACCAGTATGCTTCTACAGACTTCATTATTACTTCATAATTTGTGGTGAATATCTCGGAGATCGGTAATTAATAATTGTGTTTGATTAATAATTTTCTTTTTGTGTGTTTTTGTTTAGTAACAATGGTTATTACCCCGCCGCAATAAGCCGTAATTGTTGCAAGATTAATGTTCACCATTCTTCAAATCTTAGATGATTTATTAAGTTTAATCCAAGACGAACCCCAGCAGCCGGAGGTGTCTCCTCCACCTGTGGCGCCCAGGCCCCCAAGTCCAGCGGCTAAATCCCCCGGCTCTATAGAGAGTCAACACGGATCTCCTAGCCCGATTGACGTCGAAATGCTGAATGCTTGGGGCGGTCAGGATCCCTTAGAGGATCCTGACGCCCTAGACCGTTTCAATTGGGGTGACTTCCCGCCAGACTTGGAGTTACCCCTAGGGTTAAGAGACCCTGAGGCTGGGATTCCAGAATTTTTGGTGAGTGATTATGTATTAATAATTATACAACAAAATTTATCGTTAATTTCTATGTCCCTTAAATTATTGTAAATGTTAACTTAAAGGTTTAATGCACCTAGGGAGTTATCACGGCCGATCGTTTACTATCTCCGTGTATAAATAGGTAATTGCAGTTTACTTCAACGCGTTACCTATGTTTGTTTGAAGTTTCTTTGTTAGTTGATTTTAGTTGTTTAAAGTGTTTTTTTTTTGGTATTTTAACGCGGGATTTTTACATAGATGTTGGGTGATATTAATTTTTTTTTTGATTTTTGTAGTCCTGAAATTATTTGTTGTATGTAATTTTATAACCACTTGTTTGTTAAATTCATTGCTTGAAAATTGTTTAGTTTTTTATTCAAATTATTTTTAAATTGAACAAATTTAAATTTTGTGTTTAAAGAAGAATAATGGGTATTTTTAATAATGGTATTTTTCCAACCGGAAATTAGCGTAACAAATTTTAAATGATCACCTAAAATTTATAAAATTTGTGACTTTATTTTAACAAGGATGCATTTTCAGGTTTTAAACTTATTTTTGCTTTAACAAATTGGAATTGCTTTGTCTTAACAAATTGAAACTGTCGAAGTCAACTTTTTAGAGTAAATCAATTAAGCGTAGCTTTTCCTTCTTATTGTTATTTTTAAACTATTTTACAACTTAAAATTTATTTAATCCTATCTAGATAATTAGTATTTTATGTTGCGTTACCGAATTAGGTGTACTTTTTATCTCCCTGAGTTCCTTAACTTTTAAGTTCAGGATTTCTAGGGAGTGGCAAATTCATTTTAATTCTATCTCTTCTTGGTCGTATTGCCCGAATTCGGACGTCGTGACAGCATTCATGATGAGCAATTGCTTATCATTTTTGCGAATACTGCTTTCTTGGGACAAAGTACGTATACAGTAGGGGTCCCTCTCCTTTCTGTATAAGAGACGGCCAGAATAAAGTTTTTACCTTATCCGGAATCGAACCGGGCATTTCGTGTCAACAGTCAACGTACTTAACCGTTATGCTCCGACCGCTCTTTTTAATTCTATAGGTACTATTAAATTAAATTTTCATATCTTATAATAATTATTTTGATTATGTTATTTTTGGGGGGGGGGTTATTTTATAAGTTAGGTGGTCGTGTTTCTATTTATAAATTAACACATTAAATTAGCATGGTTTTATTTTGTGGATTGGTGATTTCTGGAATAAAGCGGCAATTATTTTTACATATGGGTAATAGATGGGCTACGGGGTTTGTAACCGAGCGGTATTTATTTAATTGTAGGTTATCACTAATTCGTGATTTAATTGGGGGGTAATTTCTTTTGGTTTATAGATTACACCCCTCTAGTAGCCATTCGTCGTAATACGGTAGTATTCGGGATACATGGATTATCTCCTTTTTTGAATTAGGGTGAATTCCTTTTCGTACTTCACCTCGTTTATTCTTTGTGTTATGTAAAATGGCCCTGACCATCGTAATAGAAATTTTTCGCCTCGTCCGATTTTGCGTGTTGGGACAAAGATTCTTACTTTGTCTCCGACATCGAATTCAACGTGCCGATGCTTTTTATCATAGTAATCCTTTATCTTTATTTTGTATTGTTATAATATTTTCGACCGCTAAACTTCGCGCGTTTATTATTCTATCACGAATTTCTTTAATATTTGAATGGGTAATTGGGATGTTAAGGGTAGCATCTGATGGTAGGATAGGGTTCCTCCCGTACACCAAAAAAAATGGTGAAGATCGGGTAGTTTCCTGTACTGAGGTATTGTATGCAAATACACTATGACATAAATATTCGTCCCAGTTTGTTTGTTCCTCGTTGGTGAAGATGGATATCATGTCCACCAAGGTTTTGCTAAACCTCTCCGTTAAACGTTATTTTTAAATATCTCTAAAATTAGTTATTGAAACTCTAGTTATTGAAATTCAATACAATCAATAGTTGACTAAATTAACTTTTTTTCTTTTCTGAATGTTTCATATTTCTTGGAGGTCCCCCGCCAGAGATACAGAGTTTTGAACTTGGGTTATTTTCAAAAATTTACTATATTCACGCTTGGGTTCGAAGAGAAGGGGGGATGAATTTTACTGTGTAAATTCTCTTGGAGTAGGGTCCTAGATAGGACCCCTATATTTGAATACAAAATAGTTTAAATCGATTGTGCATTTTTTATTTTAGTTTGTATCGAAATTGTTTTTGAGATATTTTAATAAATCAACGAGGGGGGAGGAAGCTGGAGACATACTAATTTGAAATCAACAAATTGTGATATTTTATATAGACATATAAATATTACTTAGCAGCAATTTATATGCTGATATAAAATATCACAATTTGTTGATTTTAATTTACCATGCTCTGCCCAAAAAGTGTTACGATAAACTTTATCGAATATACTAATTTGAAATTTATTTGTGAATTTTTGTTTGTGCCCAAACCAAGTAGTTACTAAAAAGGTTACAAGAAAACAAATAGAAAGTTATTGTTGCGTTCCTCTGTGTTCTCTGATGATATTTAATAAGATCGAAAGATGTACATATGTCGTCATTGAAACTCTAAATTAATTTTAAATGTTGATTGATATCACTACAAAGTATTGACTTTTGTATTTTATTTTGTAAAAGCAGGGTAGAGGAAGTTGAATCTCCAGAGAAACCTTCAGTTACCAGTGATGATGTACTTACCACATACTATACTCCTACGAAGAAGCGCGCACCTGGTGATATACTTATCACCCCTACAAAGAAACGGGCGGTAGAACTCATAACACATTTGGAAGAATTGGATAAATTGCTCACAGAACTTGAGAATCTAGAAATACCTTGGGACGATATACGTTGGAGTTCAGCATGGAAGATCTTAAATTAACGAAAAATAAAAAGAAAACCGCAAGAAAACTCAAGTACAGTAAGATCGATCACCCACCAGTTTTCTTCTACTTAAAATTGAACTGACAATTGAATCTTTGTTTTCGTAGTTGTTGGATGCAGTTCCAAATATAATCCCAGAACTCGAACAACTACATACTTCAAGATTACAGTCACGTCCTTTGGGACGTACTGGTGGATCTCTCCTGCATGTTTGGAATTCTTTTCCGTGAGCCACATTTTGAGGATCACATTGATCGCAAGCAGCAGTTATCATCACATGTGGAGTCGTTAACTGGACAAAACTTTGCTTCTAGGCACACGACTCTTCAGATCACAGATCTACCTTCTATTGTGGAAGCACCACAGGAACAATCGCATCAATTTATGGTTCCAGTGGAACTGCACGCGCCCCATTGTGCTGGAACCAGCATTTCTGCTTTGAATGAGTGAGTAAACATCGCAGTTTTGTAAATTAGAAATAAAATAAATGTTTTATAGGAAAGAACAGTTAGCCGAAAGTTTGGCCATTTCGTTACCTGTTCAAACAGCTTTTGAAGTGTAAGAAAATTTTTCTTGCAATTCACGAAATTTACATTATTATTTTACAGAACTATACCTAAACATGAATAGAGGCGCGAAATTTCGCGTCGTTAAAGACACCAATGCATTATAGGCATTACAAAATCTTGGAATTGTGAAGAAAAAGTAAAAGTTCACTAGAAGATGTTTGTCCGAGACCTCTGAATCGTCTTAATGTGGCTGTCACTTTTAGAGATATTCTTAGTAAGTTTGTTTTCAATTAAGAACTTCCTACTTTATCCTTACTTTTTTAGGTTTGTGCAAAGATGAGTATCTTGTGCTGATTAGTAACGAAAGCACTTCGGGATTGAAGACGATGAATTGAATAAAATAATTTAATGGTTTTCTCCAAAACGTATTTCGTAATAATATGTTTTCCCTAGCAAAATAGCATTTAAATTGTTAGATTTACCTAAAACTTAAAAAATTTATTAATTTTAATATTTATAATATTAACTTTGCTAGTCAATACCTTATAATAATATGTAATAAGATACTTAATTATTATAATTATTCTAATATTTATCGTAATTTCTTGTACAACATGTTGATAATCGACTTCTCCAATCTGCAGAAACCTCAAGAAGAACCACCAAGATTTTGTCCTTCTGCGGATCCAGCGTAAACAAAAGTTCAGCGTTTGTGGATAATGACGAGAAGTGATTAGATAAAAAATGAATTTTATAATTAAATAATATTTACACAAGTTCTCTCCAAAATAAACGTTCAATACATAAATAAATAAAACGATAACAATTTAGCAGGGTATCCCATGCTGTCACGTCTATTTCCGGTCACGGCCTTTTTTCTAACACCCACTTTTTACTTTGGGAGCCAAAACGTATTTTCCTTTCTTTATCCAAAACGTAACTTTTCACTTCGGGAGCCTCTTGATTTTTGAAAACGTTGAAAACGTTTTATGTAGGGTAAGTCCGGGATAGTTGGACCACTTTTTTTTAAAACATCCTCATTTCATTTTCGTTATGTTTTAAATTTTCAAAATGGTAAAAATCAATGCATACGCTAATGTAGTTTAAGTATTTTATTACAATAATACATTAAATTAGTAATATTATTAATTATAAACAAAAAATAAAAAGTACTAACTGGTCTCACTAACCCATAGTATGCGGGTTAGTTGGTCCAGTGTATATGGATTAGTTAGACCATCGTTTATGTTAATTTTTATTCTTAATTTTTAATTAAGGTTAATTCTGTTTCTTCATTTATATGAGAAGACCGTCCTAAACCGTGAGATTTCTATGTATTTTTATTTTTAATCCTAGTCTTTAAAGTCGTTTTCGGTATCCCGAATTCTCTTGCAGCTCTATTAACACCAAATGTACCTGAATATACAGCTTCTATCGCATTTTGTAGTGTTTTGGCACTCCACGTGGCTCTATTAACAGTTCCTTTCCATTTATAAAAAGTTGACATGATGTAAATTTGGAAAAAAATTCACTACTATAGATTTAGAATAGGGCTATCTAACCCTGAATGAAAACGGTCTCACTATCCCAAAACTATGGGTTAGTTAGACCACTTTGTCACACGAGTCACGTTGTTAGAAATGACGAAAAGGTTAGGTTATACCTATTTCGGATACCAAAACTACCATATACAAACGAAATCTTTAAAAAAAATTTACCTTTAAGTTCTTCTTAATTGATCTAAAACAACCACTATAAAAACTTTCACCCAACCTCGACACATCTACGCTTAATTTTACTTGTTTAATGCACCCAAGCTTTACTGTTTACACGTTATACAACTTACAAAGGCAAGGCCAACCCTTCCCCTCACAGATCTGCACCAAAATTTGTATACGATTACAACCCAATTAGAAGTCAACTTGATGAAAGTTTAAAGACGCGAAACTCAAAAATTTTTTTAAAAAGTTTTTTAATTTTTAATTGGTAAAGTTGACAAAACGTACCGTAGTGGTAGTTCAAATGTACCGAACATAAAAATTATATCAGTGATGTATCATAACCTCAAATAATAATTAATAACCTCGACATGAATAATAATTTTCAACATAACAAATTTAGTATTTCAACTTTGAATACACACGGTAAGCAAAATAGCGTCTTCGGTGATTACCGTAGAATCTTCTGGTGCCATTAAATTATTTGCAGGAAAGAGCTACTCGGAATACATCATTTGCATATTTCAACCGTTCTTTTGAAATTTCACTGTGTCGAGAATCTTCATTTTCTCCAATTGTCGAAGGGTCATAAATTTGCGCATTTGTTGTGAAGGGTAAGTTAAATTAACATGCATTAGGAATCCAAATCATGCTCATTGTACTACTATTGATTTTCAGCTTTTTCCCGAATCTGTCATTGAATCTGGCCATGTCAACATCGATCTTCTCATTGAAGTCAGCGCTGGACAGTAACAAAGCACATGCTTAATTATTTACAAGCGATAAACACTGCAGCACAATGGTTTGCATCAAATCGACTACTACTAAACAACGAAGACAAAAAGAATAACGTTTACTACAAATACGTCTAATAAATAACAATCGGTACAATACTGAAAACCTACTAATTTTACTAGGAACAGCCCTATTTGCAATACAAAGAATAAAAACAACAGTCGAAGAATGGTGTGCACGGTTTTCAATCATGGGGTCATTCGACACACTTCAACGGTTTCTTCATAATGACTGCATATGTGTAAGCCACCATATTATACATATAGATGAATCCTACAAGACACGCTACTGGTAGTGACACCCAAGATACAATCCAAAAGAACCAATTATTACAGACGATACTGGTCAAACTTAAATTTTGTATCAGCAAACAGCAGTTGGCATAAATTTGTCACTGAGGAAATTGAGAGTGAATAAATATAATAATAAATCATATATACCTACTTACTATAGCGTTGAATATAATTTTTATTGTAATGGTTTGTGCTTTGTACTGCTGCAATAAATAGTACTATTTTTTCAAACTGCAATGTAAATAAAAATTATCGAAACAAAATTCACTCAATTTTGCTTACCGTGTGTGTCTAATTAGGTACCTACCTACTACTTCAAAGTTGAAATACCAAATTTGTTATATTGAATAAATTATTATTCATGTCGAGGTTATTAATTATTATTTGAGGTTATGATACGTCACTGATATAATTTTTATGTTCGGTACATTTGAACTACCACTACGGTACGTTTTGTCAACTTTACCAATTAAAAATTAAAAAACTTTTTAAAAAAATTTTTGAGTTTCGCGTCTTTAAACTTTCATCAAGTTGACTTCTAAGTGGGTTGTAATCGTATACAAATTTTGGTGCAGATCTGTGAGGGGAAGGGTTGGCCTTGCCCTTGTTAGATTGTTCCACTAAAGGGTATGATGTGTCTAAATACCAGCTGTACTTCATAAAATTAAAGTTATCGATGGTGGTCCATCTAACCCAGTGGTCCAACTATCCCGGAATCACCCTAAGTCAGTGATTCTCAATCTTTTTTTGTTGCGCCACACTTTTAACGATTTCAAAAATTTGGCGGCACAAAATTATTTACTTACCTATAACAATAATATTAACATAATTATATATCTAAAATTTCGCGGTACACTTTTAGAATTTCGCGGCACAGAAAAGTGCCGCGGCACAGTGGTTGAGAATCACTGATGTAAGTATTTTATAATACTGTTATAAAAATAACGTTTTAAACTTCTCCAATATCAACTTTCTTAAGGTAGCTAAACATTCCTCAATTGCAAATTGCTGGATTTCGACCACGATAATCTTCCTGCTTTCAAAAATGGCGTCGGAGCATGAAAATTTTCCAACCAGATGGTCAATCAAAGCTTCTTCGATCCAATCTATCTAAAAATCACAAAACCACCAACTACGAATCTCACTATCTCGCAATCCACAACTTTACTACTCAATTATTCCAAAATCAAATGAATTACACTTTAATCAAGTCAAATTTAACTTGGCGAAATTTCATGGAAAAATTTCCATCCCGGTCCTTCTCGCGCTCTACGCAGAAGTATCTTTATCTCCACTGGTACCACTTTCCAAAACTTGAAAATCCACCAGCAAACCGGATCTTTGATAACAGGTAATTTTGCGTCAAATTTAAATTTAAACACTAACTCTTAATTCCGTTCCAGCTAACACAACGCAGCCTTTCATCACACAAATCATCACTGTACATGGAAAAATAATGTCTTTCACCAATTGTGTTCAAAAAAGTGTTTAAAAGTAACATTTTGCTTTACCTTTGTGAAAGCAAATAATAGTAAATTTTGTTGGTAAAAAAGGGGGATCAAATTTGAAACACCATAATAATGTATAGGGTAGATTTATGTATGTATATTTTTAGTAACTAAAATTATTCAAAATTTATTTAAAATGTAGTGTTGTATGACTTTTTTTATGTAAAGATATTTGTATACAAGCGCCTCGGACTCTGACACACCGGCGCCAAGCAAAGTTGTTACGCCAGTGATTTTATGATGTTAATCAAACATATAAAAGACCAGCACGCTCCTCCACCGTGTCAATTTTTTAGGACACACAACGCATTCTGATTGGTCGTTGGTAGTACCAACTTAATAGTTAAAATCACCTCCCCCTGGGATCGAGTAGCACACCAATCGAGTTTTAAACCTCGGCGAACTGCCCGTCCGTTGATGGGCCTTCCAGCTAGTAAAATATAATGTATCTGTATTGTCATAAACTTTTCAACTCTTGTTTCTTTTTATTATTTAATACAACTTTATTCAAATTATTACACGCTCATTTCATCCACAAAAAAAATTACCTCCCCAACATAAAACAAAAACTGAACTCCCTCACTTGATTCTTTTATTTTCCTATTTCACTTTTTTCCCACGACATTTATCCCCTCCAAAATTTTGACAAAAAGAAATTTCCATTTCTTTTTAATAAATTTTTATCTTTAATCCCTCTTCCTACTTCTTCAACATATCCAACCATAACTTTTCTTCCACTCATCACTCTTCACCTATCTCTTATTTACTTCATTATTTCAACCCCTATACTCTTCAACTTTTCTTAATTATTCTTCACAATGCCAACTTAACTTTTCTTCCACTCTTCACCATAATCTACTTCTTCTTTACTTCATTATTCCACTCTTGTACTCTTCAACTTTTCTTAATAATTCTTCACCATGCCAACTTAACTTTTCTTCACTCATCACTCTTCACCATACTCTATTTCTTCTTTATACTTCCTCACCACACAAAACCTTAACTCTTATTTCTACCAATTCTTATTCACCTGTACCCATATCTTCTTAAATTCATCATTTTTTATTTAACATCATTACTTCCTTTCACATACTCTTTACCATTTATTCATAATTTTTTTTCCATGCAACACAAACCTTTTTACTCTTCAACATAAACTTCTTAACTTAATTACTATTTAACATTACCCATTACCATTTCCAATTTTCTTGCAGTTTTCATATACATTAATACATTTTTTTTTTTTATTATTATTATTGGGAGTCGGTGTCTTCCGCGCCTTTCCATCTTGCACGACGGTATTGCCATTTAGCCAAGTTGACACGTCCAATACTTTTACCCACTTCTTCTTTTGCCAAAATTCCTTGAAGCATTCTTCTCCGCGTTTTACCCATCTTCTTCTGAACAATACACTTTTTCCTATAAGTGCCATCCTTCATCATCTTCTCTATCTCTTCCCAAATCTCTTGTTTATACGCATGCGGTATGAGGTAGTTCGCTTTCTCATTAATAATATTTAACTTGTTTTCATATCCTTTCGCGATCCTATTTTCCTCATTTATTAAAGAACGATTAATCTCCAATAGCTTTTTTACTGTATTTAAATGTTGCTCTTTGTAATTTAGCAATATTTCTTTCCCATCCATTTCTTCTTTATTATTTAACCATCTATTCTCTGATTTCCAACTAACCACCATTTTTCTTTCCACATAATTAACCCCGCTTACATCTTCCAGAGGCGGTCGGAGCTTAGCGGTCACGCGAGTTGACTATGAACGCTAAATACCCGGTTAGAATCCGAGTAAAGTAAGAACTTTATTCTGGCCGTCTCTCCCTCGGCAGGCAATGGCAAACCACCGGGGTGTAATCTGCCATGAGAAACCTTTGTCTTAGGATAAAAGGACCTAGTACGAAACATATAAAAGTACATAAATCGTCCCCAAATTATAAGGTTCACCAAACCCTCTTTAGGGTAAAAGGACCGAGAAGGAAGGACATCTTCCAAACTAATGCCTACTTCTTCTTTCTCAAACCAATCGTCTGTAATTTCTTCCATTACACTATCTCCGTCTATTTTATTAACTGTTTTTATTCCTTCTTCATATCTCGTCTTATGTCGCGCATTCTCTTCATTCAAATTTTTTACACCCTTGGCACATTCATCAACCTTCTTCCGCATTTCTTCCATTATGATCTTAGTGTCTTCTCTCATTTTTTCCATTTTTTCTTCCACGCACGCAAACCGTTCATTCATTCCATTGAATTGTTCGTTCATATCTGCTTTCATCTCTGCTTTCATTTGCTTTATTTCCACCTTATTTTCATCAAATTTCTGATTTATATTTGTCATCATCTGCATGAGTAGTTTTTGTATATCAACCTCTTTTTCCGGATTTACTCTTGGTACGACCGTTTCACTATTTCCTTCAATCGTCTCAACAATCTGTTCCTCTACCTGTTCCCCTATCTTTCCTTCTACCACGTCTATTACCTTTCTGCCCCATGTCTCCATTTCCTATTTTTTTTTTAATCCCAAAATTTTTATTTCTGACGTTTTTGCTTGTCAATTATTTTTTTCTTTCCCGTGGGTTCGACGATTTTCTCGTCTTGTTCTCGCCACATGTTGCTGCGCCAAAATGTCATAAACTTTTCAACTTTTGTTTCTTTTTATTATTTAATACAACTTTATTCAAATTATTACACGCTCATTTCATCCACACAAAAAAATTATCTCCCCAACATAAAACAAAAACTGAACTCCCTCACTTGATTCTTTTATTTTCCTATTTCACTTTTTTCCCACGACAGTATAATATAATAGGAATCTGACCTATCTAATAGGTGACACAAATTGGGCAAGTGCAACTACTTCTTCTATTAGTAGAGTAAAGTCGCCATTATGGAATACCACTTTCATTTTTGGCAATAAAAGTTGGTACTTTTAAAAAATTCTGGAAAAAACTGCATAACGTGTTAAGACAGACTGCTACATATGCAATTTTGATGGCTTGAATGGCTTGAATAATAAAACCGATTTTAGTAAAATTGTAAAAATTGCGTTTTTGCCATTTCAAAAAAACGGTAACCTATAATGGAATACTAGTATGCCTAATATGGAATACAACATAAATCATATAACTACAGTCAGTGTTAGATCTTGAAATGTTTTAATAAAAACAAAGCATAGATTTCATACAAAGTAAATGATAAAAAAAAGTTGTTCTTAGTTATCTGCAAAAATCACACACCAAGTGAACACTATCGTCACCACCAGGCGTCCATTCCATACATAAGATTTCCATATAATTTTCCATATTCCATATTAGGAACTAAGCTCACTTAAGAATAATGTTTTTTTATTGAAAGCCAGGTTATATTTTCCTTAAAAATAACATACGTAATGTTATCAGTCATCCTTCTGCATGCTTATAAATGTAGCGTAATTAACAAATTACTAATACTTACGTTGTAGATTAAAATTTACACCACTAACAATAAACTTTTACAAGTGCACAAAAAGAATAATGTCCCGCCATGAGGATATTCATGGTAATAGAGTGCTGTAAAGTTTGGGGTGATCAACTACTCTTACTAGGTTGTCATTTTTTATCCTAGTAATGGTTAAATGGATGCAGTGGTTTCGAAAATTTAATGGTATTCGGGTATTCCACATTAGGCGCCTATTCCATATATGGCGACTTTACTCTATTATAATTTATAATTTTACAAATATATTATGTAGAAATAAAGTATGGCTGTTGTAACCATATAGATCTGCGAAACTTGTAGTTGAAAGTTTTTGTATCTTTATTTTATCCATGATGTTATTCAGTGTTTCCTCTGAATTGGTTAAATTTAGATGTGGAACGTGAATGGTACAATTTGGATTTATTGATTCGGACAAGTTATTGAATATTAGGAGGTTGACGTGGTTAGGATGAATAATGAACGATTTTAGAGAAGACGAGATCGCAGGAATGACGTGAATAGTTTTAGCTTCCGAAGGATATTGTTCGAGACAAGGATAACGTGTTGGGATTAGGACATTGTCTAAATGGATTAATTTGCAAGAGCAAGGAAGGTGTAATCTGAGGGATCCAATGGGTTGGGGTTTTTCGTTTTGTAAGGGTTTGTATTCGTTAGGACATTCTATAATGGTTTCCAATTTTGGGTGAGTGATGAGATAATCTCCTTCCTGGATTTCCATAATTAACATTGCAGTTGAGGATTGGCAAGTCATTGGACAAAATTTGCTTAGATTTTCTATTGAATCTCCATTATACATTTTGATGGTACAAATGGGTCCATGAAGTTCGTCTGACGACATACGTGGGACATGGCATAGTTTATCTTCATATGCACGGCATTGGTGTAACGCAACGCCAGTTACTGTCCTAATTGAAGTTTGTCTTCCTCGTTGATCTTTAGAAACTGCTAAATAGAGCTTATTGTGGTTGAAAGTAGGGTAGAGTGCTCTAAGACTGCGCACTTAAGGTTTGACCCGGTATATTAAAAAAACTAAAGCAATTAAAAACTCAGAAATTTGTATTAAAACTTATTGGTCTTTCAACAACATTATTACAAACTTAATTAGTAATTATTACATATACTTTATTAATAAAAACAAAAAAATCAGAAAAAGTCATTTGCGCAGTCTTACAGACCCCGTCATGTAAGACTGCGCACTTGGGTCTGCAAGACTGCGCATTCAGTTTACAAGCATAGATCACATCACATGCTAGTATTATGCAGTTCACTTCTTCTGCCACCACTGAGAGCATGATGTACACTCGATCCAATCTTCAGTTATTGGCATTTACTTTGTTCTATGCATCCTGGACAACCCAACTACTCTTTGCTTTCAATAGTTTTTTTTTATTTTTCTTTATACTTATTTTTTGTGCCATGAATTGCAGTTTCAGAGATTTCCCTCTCCGTCACACGACTGGCCATAAAATCAACCTCACTTTAGGTAAAAAGAATAAAATTAACCAGCATTACAATGTGAGATTTGTAAAAGTACGCGCGCAGTCTTACAAACCACCACACCGCGCAGTCTTACACGCCACTCCATAAATTTAAAAAGGACACGAATATAGCCATCTCCAATTAAATTGGAAAATAATACCATCATCCACGCTTGGTTAAGAGTTTTGTTTACATGATATTGCAATATACAGGCGATAATCACAAAAACAACGACCGTACACAATTTCCAAAATGTCGAATTATTAAATCAAAACAGCGTAAAATGGTAAAACTTACCTAAAATGTTTATTATCCATTTTTTTTACGACAAAAATCGTTAAGGGTAACTACGCTATTGGCAGTGATGTGTAGGAATTAAAATTAGCAAGAAAACAAACACCCATGCCGAAATATAAGGGGTGCGCAGTCTTAGAGACCGCGCAGTCTTAGAGCACCTTACCCTACATGATTGGTTATACCAGGCATACGTTGCTGTGACCAATTCGAATAATTTCCAGGATTGATTGGGCGTGTTTTTAAACTGTACCGGTTGCTCGAGCAATAATTGCTCGAACCAAAGTCGAGCAGGTTAGAACTGTTAGAACAGGGTGTAGTTTAAAAACGCAAAAGTTTGTTTCTTATCTCCATCTATCAGTAGTTACCTACAGATGTTTTGCTCTCATTTAATAAATCTCCACGTTCCTGTCGATTTTCGTTTGGTCCTGTAATTCGTGTTTATTATTTATAAAAGTGTTATAAATAATTATATTATATGTACAAAAAAACTTACGTAGAGATGTATTGCTCTCAAGTCAATAAATTTAGGAAAAATAACGAAAAAATTCTAAGCCCTAAGATGCATTAGATTTGCAGTTAGTTTGATTTCAGTGCAATTTTTTATTCAAAAAATTTAATTTTGTTCAAATATTCTGAAATGTTATGAAAATATTAATTCTGTAATAGTAAACTAAGGGAAAATATCAAAAAAATTCTAAGCCCTAATATGCTTTAGATTTGCAGTTATTTGGATTTCAATGCAATTTTTTATTTAAATTTTTGGATAAAAATTTAATTTTGTTCAAATATTTCTCAATCCTCAAATCGGAAGAATCCATATTTAAAAAATAAAAAGTTATTGCTCGAGCAACAGGTACAGTTTAAAAACACGCGGGGTATAGGGTACGAACAAGTTCACGAAGTTCTGCTCAAATGCACCACCTTACGATCCGGTGCGTGAAAATTTGCATTGAGTAATGCGTTCCAGCAGAGTGGGGGAGTTTTAAAACGACTGATGACAGTAGACGGAGTAGTTTAAAAACGCACTTTTTCCTGTTCGAGTACTCGAACAGCTGCTCGAGTAGTTGTCGCATTCAAAATGCATATTTTGAATATGCTCTCTTATTTTATTACGACGCACTCTGTACGTTGGTGGCTATTGGTTTATCAAGTTTTAACGGCCACGATTGGTTATTTTTACTCAAGGCTTTTCGATCGATTATCGATCAATGGTGGTTGACAGTTTTTGGTGCGCTAAGTAATTTAGTGAATTTTGCAACCAATACGCATATTTTTGCGTTTTTACCAGTCTTTTAGACCGCATCCCATATTCACCATCGTCAGGGTGATAATTTACGAGCGACCCGGTAGTAGCTGCGAATACGGAAGGCCACATCTGCTTTTCGGTGATAAGAGAGATTTGAAATTGTTCCAAACCAGCGCACTTTGCCATCTAGCGGAAATCAACTAAACCTGGATCGTAAACATCCCAATCAAGTTGATACAGCTGATTGTCAATCCGGTGGTGTTAACTTCCCTCTAGACACGAACAACGCCTGTGTACATGGTTTGTGTGTCCATTTGAATATTTATACTCCACATCAAAGCGTTGAAATCATTACCACTGTCATCGAAATCATTTGTTGCTTCCTGAAGCCCATTTACGTAGCCGGTGTTGTGCAACACTCAATAAGGACCGTCTTCATAACTATTTTGTTTTCAATTAGTTATTGTAGTCACCTTTTTTTACTAACCAGCCCATCACTGAGTGATATTGGATTCATTTTTGCCTGATCAATATTTGCTTCAATACAGACACGCTTAAGGTGGCAAACTAATATAATAATTATTTTCTAGGTGTGTTTACTTTATTTTTAGCTTTTGTATTCATAATCGACACTGGCGAAGAACCTTCTGGACGAGATCTCCCAAGGAAGTTAAGCAGCGTTCACATAGAATTATTGCGGCGCCTTGCTTTCGTTGCCTTGCAGAATTTGTTGCTTGATATTTGCTTTCGACCGTATAGCGGTCACAATGAATTAGCGCGGTGCCTTGTTATGTGCACAGACTTCATTGTCCAAATCTTTAGATCTAACAGTAGTTTACCTGTTATGTTATGAAAAGTAGTTATACAATATTTATTTAAAGTCGTCTCCGAATATAATCTTAAAATAATTAATATACATAATCTTTAGTTTTGCAATAAAATTCGCATTTACTTATTTCGATTTAATTTTCAGATTTAATTTTGACTACATTAATTTATTCATTTATTGCAATATAAATGCATAAAAATTATTCAATAATGGTAAATATTAAATTTATATAAATTTTTAAAAATAGAAACAGTAATTAAATTTTTCAAACATTACACACTATTCTAAATACTGTTAGGTTTTATGGTATATTTTATTGCCATAAATCTTTTGGTCCTGAATAGGGTCGCTAGGTATAATTTTAAAAGTTTTGTACCTACAAATGTGTTGAAAATATTTCTACAAAGAATATCATAATATAATTTAAATAGACCTATTTTAAATGTTAGTGAATCAATAAGAGAAAAAATGTATACAAAAACAAATAATATTTTATCTAAATTGAAAATCATCTAATTAAAAAATGGCTATTTGTTTGCAATAATTTAAAATTCACCTATTGGAATCTAACCACAATTTAAAACACAATTATCTAACAGGCTGATTATCAATTATTATATTATTTAAACTTCTACAAAATGCGCTCTGTTTAAAATGAAATTCTTCAATTTCATTCGTTATAACTTCACCGTGATGAACCAATAAAATTTAAAGCCATGCAAAGCTTTTACATTTTATTGGTTCTTGCTACGTCTTCGAAGTAAAAACCTTGACATGGCCAAGCTTTTGATAATTTTCAGGCAAGAACTTAAAAAGAGAGGAGGAAAAAGATATTAAAAAAGGATAGAAGACAAAGCCGGAGCTTGAAAGTCCTTTTTCAGGTAAAATTGTAAATATTTTTATTTCATGTACTTAACCAACATCCAATATCTAACCAAAATAATTTAAAAAATTGTAGTAGTAAATTTATCTGTCAATAAATACCATTATTTCGTAATTTAATTTAGTAATCTTAAAAATAAAATCATTTAGAGCTATTAAAATCATTCTGCAATTTAAGTTTTGGGGTGATTTTTTGCATAAAAACATATAATAGGTACTTTTCAATTATCAAATCAGTTTAAAACAGTATAATCTTAATACTGGAGCTCATTTCAAAATTATATGTTGTCTACTAAATTTGACCATGTACATTTAAAACACTTTAATTTTATTGGTTGTTGCTTTCAAACCTTAGCAAAGTCTGCAAGACCGCGGCTAGGCAAACGGTAATTTAAACATAAAAAAGGATAGAAGACTATACATCACTCTGATTGGCGCTTGCCATCTTCTACCGAAGCAAGGCAAGGCAAATTTTTCATTGTGAACGGCGCTTTATTCTGCCGAAAGATAGTGTTTTGTTTTCAAATACCCATTGATTACCATCAGGGCAAGCAAACTTAAGGTAGGCCACTTGGATTTTAATATTTATATTCAGTTTGCGAACCAAGTTCTGTAGCGTGAGTGATTTAATTCATTCATACCAGTTAGGTATTGATTTATTGGTCAAGTGGAGTGATCTTTTATCGCCACCACTGTTGTTGCTGTTACCATTTTTTATCATTCAAGTAAGCCTGTTGCTGGGGCAACCGACCAGTCATCTGGAGGTTTTTTCTTTAGTAGCCCTCAGCTACAAATATTATTATTGTTTGGGACTACAAGTCCAGCTTACTTGTATTGTTTGTGAGAGCAGTGCACATTCCATCTGCGCGTACTTGGTTGATCTGATCAACCATCTTTTTTGTGTTTCATTAAAGATTGTTTACCTCTTCTTTTTTGTTTCGCTGGCGCCCAATTCCATTATCCTAGTTAGCAGTGACTATAAGCTTGATTTGCAGAGTGAGGTGAGTTCCAGAAGTACTCACGAACCGCGTAAGCGCGACCCAGCTCTGGTACTGGACGGAGGTGCAATCCTTCAGCTAGCCACCCGTCAACATCAACGGGGCATCGAGGCATTGGCGGCGCGGCGTTTGTATTCGCAAACGACGTTACATAGTTTAAAAACACACCCATTATTTGAGATTATCGGAATTCTCAGGTGAATAGTAATTTTGGATTTCGTAAATGTACAGTCGCAAATGGGTAATTGATAATATCGTGTAATGTCATTGGTCGAAATTGCTAATCCTTGATTTGAAAGTTAGGAGTTCCCTTTCTAATTTGAGTAAGTCTACTTGTAACGTCGACGGTTCTAGAATGAATATTTGAGGGTATTTGATGTTGCTTGCACGAAGTCAGTATGGCATTCATTCTAATAATTCTTGTTAGAGAGATTATGCGTCTTAAATTTTGATACGAATATTCATATAATTTCGTGGCGGTCTTTGTTTGTGTTGCTGCATAATTTTGTACACTCAAAATTTGATTTTCTACCATATTTATTCGTTTTTCAACATCATTGAATGCGGTGTTAACCTCTCTTTCATACTTCTTGAATCCACTCGAATCTTTGCTTATTTCTTTTAAAGTTTGCGTCAACCCTTCCGTCAATTTTTCTATTTGAATATCTAAATTTTGTTCGTTAGTTGAAATATCTTCCAACTTTCTCATGGTAGCAACTCCGCAACACCAATAACGTAGTCCGTCTCCGAGAAAATCTAAGGATCTTTTATTCTTTCTGGTTACATGTGTTGGTTCTAAGATTGGTGCAATGTTATGCAGATTTTTATCAGGTTTCTTTTTAAAATTTGAACGTCTCTTTCGTACGCTACGCTTAATTTTTCAATCGCAGTTTGTAAAAGACAATCGTCCGTCATTAAATTGTGGCATTTGTTATCTGCTAGTTGCGAGTAATTCTTATCGTTTTCTTGAGGTCTTTGCATTTGGTAAATTAAAGGTATGGTTGCTTCATAATGCCTAGTTTACACGAGCTTAGTAACTAATGCTTAGTACTAATGCTTAGTACTAATCGGTATAGTGACAAGTAAGAAGTAACCGTTTACACGTTGGTATTAGTAAAAAGGTATTAGTGAGTAGCCAGTAGCCACGATCTTGTTAGTAGCAAGATATATGACGTCAGCAAGCGACAAGTGCTAGGTTAAATTTTAGTGGAGGTGGTCAACTTGTCGTTAGTAAATAGAACCGACTTCTATTCACTTGCACTGGCGGTTGCACTAATACTAAGCACTACTTCAGCATGTTTACACGCAAGGTATTAGTACTAAGCATTAGTACTAAGCATTAGCTACTAAGCTCGTGTAAACTAGGTATAATGCACTACACTTGGCAAACTTTTCCATATTATTCCAGGTGATACTTCAACTCTTACGGCTAGTAAGGTTGATAACTGAATTCTAAAATATCAAGCTGTTAGTAGACAAAAATATGTTTTCGAATAATTTTCCTCTTTGAGATCTTTAGCTTGTAATTATTTGGGTCACTTTATAATTCTTTATTTTAATTGAGTTCTTAGTTGCGTTTTCTATTTAATTGTTATGTGTTAGGATTTGACAATTGTACCAACTAGATCAAATGTCAGGTTTATGACAAGGAATGTACGTTTTGACATTAAATAAATACAATTCAATAATTTAATACATTTACTAATTATCGGATATATAACAAATTGGCGACGAGGATCGAGTACGAACTTGCAATGGGTACTGCGTTGGAACAAGCAATGGCCCAAATGGCGGCGATGTTGATGAATATTCAAACAACCGTACAGCAAGGAAATAATACGCCGGTCCAGACGGAATTTAAGGAAAATTTACAACCGTACGAGGAAAATAATGAAGCGTTTGATACATATTTACAAAGATTGGATAACCACCTTGAATTAAGAGGTATTAATGATTCAACTCCAGAATGCGATAAAATACGTATAAGAATTTTAATCAGTTGCTTAAGTCCGAAAGTTTATACGATACTAACAAAACTGACAGCACCTGAAATTCCAAATAAGAAAACTTACAATGAGCTTGTAACACTCCTGAAAGAATACCTCTCACCTAAGGCTAGCGTAATAGCAGAACAGCATAAATTTACACTTCGACTTCAACACGAAGGTGAGACAATTCCAGATTACGTAGCGGAACTAAAGAAAATGACAATAAATTGTGAATTCAAATGCGAAAGCTGTAGTCAGGGCTGGGCAGTATCTCAAATACATGTATTTGAAATACATTTTGTATTTTGTAATTTGTATTTCAAATACATATTTTCAATGTATTTGTATTTTGTATTTCAAATACCCAAAACAAATGTATTTTGTATTTTCGATTTCAAATACAATTTAAAAAATAATGTACAAAATACAAAATACTTTAAAATCGATAAGGTTATTGACTTTTGACAAAAATTTCCATTTAATTTTGTTTTGATAACGGGTTAATATTTTGATTATGTTAATTAGCGATTTTATATCAAAAAACGCGCATTTAATTGAAATTGTTTAAATTTAAAGAATTGTAAGTGTTATAAATGAAGTCTCGCTTCGACCATAATTTGCATGATTTCAAAAGATGCGCCTTATGAAACTAATGAAATTTTTCTTTCATTCTTTTCAACCAATGAAAGACGTCATTATTAATTAAATTGTAAATCTAAATCGATTTATCAAGATACTTAAAAAAAACAGACCTGCGCAGAGGCAGTTTAAAACACGTGCAAATTTGGCGGACAATTTTTCAAATTTTTTTTTATATTTAAGAAATATAATTAAATACTCCAATATAATGTATTGTCGTATTTAAGGCCGTTGTGTTTTAGGGCCCTAATACTTGGTACCTATAATTACCAAAACTGTTCCATGTTGGTTGTTGTGGGGGGTAGCTTTCTCACTTAGTCAAATAACAATCGGTTTATTCATTTCATACATTTATTTACTAATTTTCCCAATATGTTTCAGTTTAACAAATATATAAAAATTACTTACATTAATAAGATCATCTTCTTATTTTGAATGACGACTGGATGGAAGGATAGCGATCACTAGTAAGCTTGCTAACGAACCGACCCTTGACACCACGATACGGGCACTCGCTAGCACTCTCACTGCCGATAACTATCCCTCATCAATCGATTCGACATATTTATGTGATCGACTCCCACCTGATTTTCCAATCGCCTGATCGGTGAGCCCGGGTATATTTTGCTTGCGTGGATCCGGTCACGCCACGGTTTGTTTGCTTTTAATTGCATTATTGCATTTTATAAATTGCACTGTAGTTGATTGAACTTCCCACGGAAGCCGTTGAAAGTTCAACCAACCTGGGGTTCAATGTTTCATGTGAATAATTTCAACCCATTACGACTTTAATCTTATTTTTAATTTGGTAATAATTATAATAATTTTGGATGTTGAAATTATTCACGACATTTCCCCCCTCTGCACGAAGACTGACCCGAGTCTTCCAAACAAGCGACAAGAAAACCGGGGGAGTAAAAAGTTAAAAAAAAACTTAATTCTATCTACAATCTGTATAAAAAATAGAAAGTAATAATTAAAAAAAAATTAAAATTACAAGATATTCATGCATGAAGTCTAAGCATTTAGGATTACTTCAAAGATTATTACTTAATTATTAAAATTATAAATTTGTAAAATTATTTTACATATTTCTAAAAAATTATAAAAGTTTTTTGGTTCCACTTTTAGTCTTTTAGTCACTTTAAATTATCCTTCACTTTATATACTATTTAGTTACTTTTATATAAAAATATAAGTATTTGATTGGTAGTGTCTTAGAATTGCTTTATGATGGTAAAAAATTCAAATTGAACACGATTTAAATAAATATTCAAAATGAGAAATCAAACTTATATACCAAAAATTTTCTTAAAAATGATCTTCTTGTCTTATGTAGTCATTGGTTCTCTCATGTTTGTACATAGTACCTATGATCTTCTTCTGGTTTAATGACGCATAGTACGTCTTTGCCATTTATATTATACGTCGCACTAATTTAAGCTTTTAAAGCCGTGTCGTCCGTAATGAATTTGTTGGTATTTTCTTTAATTTGCCAACAGTATTAATTTATTGATTTTTAAAATCATTAGTTTGAATTAGCAATTTTGGTTGATTTGTATTTTTTTTTTTTTTGTTTTGTTTGGTATTCTCATGATGAACTTTGAGATTTTTAAATTTGCAATTGTAAGACATCTACTAAAATTATTTATCTCTTCCTGATTAAAGAATCCTTACATCTAATTATTTTTAAAATTCTTTTCACCATAGTACAATTATTTACTAAATTTATTTTAATTCGTTATTTCACCATCTTATTAGTTAAATGGAGCATACAACAGTGCTCGATTATCTTTAAAAAATTCAAAAAATTTTCTTTATAATTCTGTTTTGTGCCTTTGATTTAAGTGCCTAAAAATTTCTTCTTTGTGCCCTATATAATTTAATTAATTTGTCTTGCGCTATATTTTTAATATTTTAATTAAGTACTTTCCCTTGCCATAATATTTTCACCTATAGTATGTGGTGTGTGTGCATTCAAAAATTGATCCCTCATGGTGCCCGCCTTTTTTCACCGAATGCATCTATTATTCATTATTTTACATTATTTTCCCCTATGTTTTGATAAATTTGGGTAATGAACGGCGCCATATTTATTTGATGTTACTTTATTTTGAGCTCTATATGTTTTAAGTTCATTTCCCAAGTTCCTCGCCACATTTTTAAATGTTTTAATCAAAACATTTTTAGACGTCTATGCATATTTTTTCATTATTAAACAATATTTTATTTCTTACATGTTTATCTATGTTTGCGCATTTTTTCTTCTTTTATTCTTATTGGCACTTATTATTCTTCTTCTATTCCCGTTTTATTTTGGCACTTATTTTTAAATTTTCTTTCTTTTTTGGCACTAATTATTTTAAATTTTCTTTCTTCTTTTTGCTTTAAATTTTAATTACCCGCACTTAATTTTTTACTTACCGATTATTTTTAATATTGTTTTAATAAGTTTATCACCATTAATTGTTAATTTTCACTTTTTAATAAGTTTCTAAGTGTTGCGACGTCCTCTGGGTTTTTTAACTGCAGTTCGTATGTCACTTTATTTTCGGGTTCGCGATTTGAGTTTATATGAGTTGTTTTCACCATTTACCCTGCGAGCGATTTGTTATTGTTGTTGTAATGTATTTTTAACTAGGTCACTAGTTAAGAGGGTGATCCATGTAGTCTGACGTGAAGTTGGCTAATCTTCAAGCTTGATTCATGGAGTCCCGCACCAAAATAATCCAATATAACTGTAGTTGGCCAGAGTATTATTTCCAAAAAATTTCGGCCAAGCACCTCCAAATATAGATTGTTGTCCCAAGGAAAACTATTATCTCTAATTCGTCAACCATTTCCAAATGTACCTGTTTTTCAAACCATATCAAAAATCGATGTTGAACCATTTTATATTTTATTTTTACTCCGTCCAGTAAAATATTTCAAGCTAAAATGTTTATTTTCGCGTATCTTTTCTTCTTTCACTTTAATGACACTGTATTTAAATGCTTATTTTGCTTGTTATTACACTATAGAGTTTGGTTGGTTAACTAATAAAATGTCTTTTAGATTATTTTCAGTTTAGTTCGTAAAAAGGATTATATGATTATACACTTGTTTCAGATTCTTCTTATTATTTTTTCAAAACCATTTAGAAAGTTTTTTTTTTTGATGAGGTTCCAAATTATGTTGTCGTCATACTTGTTGTGGAACAGTTTGATTAATCCAAAATTTCACATGACCATAGTACTTCTTTTTGTAAATCCAATAAACCATTGGTAGTAATTTTTTATTGATTTGTCCATTCCCATTTTGTTTACCGGCTTCATTGGGCTGGTTGTATTTGAGCAGAGTCCATTTGTTTTTAACAGGAAGAAAAATTTGACAGGAAGAAAAATGTTTTGTAGGTGGGATGAATACCATAAATTTTTGATAGGAAAATTTTGATAATTTTTTTGTTGATGGAAAATATTGTTTTTAAAAAGGATTTAATTAAAGAAATTAGGATATAATTTTGTGGTTTTGATTTGCATGGAAAGGTAAGATATTTTGATGAATCCAAATTTTTTTGAGGTCTTTTCTTGCTTGATTTTCTGGATCCATTTGGACATGTATGATCGTTTCTGCTGAAGGATGTGTTCCTACGGTTTCTTCCTAGGCTCTGTTAATTAATTGGACCTTGTACTTTTTTGTGGTTGGCGGATGCTCCAAACCTTCTTACTCCATTTAGTGAAATTGGTTTTCTTTTGTGGTACTTGCTCTGTACTTTCCAGATAGTCCTTGAATATTATACCCTATGGTAATAATCTGAAACATTCTCATTATTTCTATCTTTGTTGGTAATTCAAGAATGTCCTTGAATTATCTAAATTAAATTAATCATTTTATTAAGTATAACATTTAAAAAAAATAAATGTTTGAAATTTCATTATGATTCAAGTTAAGATTTACATAAGTTTAGTGTTATTCTAATTCATTCCATTTTTGCTACGAGGTGGTCAATATTTGTTCAATACAAGGATACTTGTAGCTAGTACTTGGACCAAACCAAATCTTTCTGTTTTTTGTACTCCTATAACCTTAAAGATGTATTGGTAATTACACGTCTACCACTTTTAAAGTTGATCAGACTTCAAAATGATGGGCGGACGCTACGCCAAAAAAAAAATCAAAATGGCTATAGTCGGCATGAGTATAATTTCCGACTTGTTTTATATATTTTTTCTTAAATACCTCAAATATTTTAATTGTTCTCCTGATGCGTAATTTAATTTTAAGGGGATTAATTTATTAATGGTGGTTTTTGGGTGATTTAAATTTTTATACTATCTTAAAATAATTATGGCGAGTAAGTATTAAATGTAAAATTTACGTTGTAGTAGTAACTAATCTATTCGAGTCGTATAATTGTTATCTATGGAACTCAAGTGACCTAGTAGTACGGTGACCCAGTGTATTTTATGTAATGTTATGCTTATTTGTCTTAAAGGTATTTTATAATTTAAAATTTTCCTCTTTTACCTTTGGAAAACTTATTTTTATTTTATAACTAGGATTTATTATTTATAGCTAAAATAATTAGTATATTCCTTTAAAATAATTTGGTAAAAAACTATACTAGTAATGATTATTTACATTTTTGGGCTATTTTTTAATTCCCTGACCATTGTTCATAATATGGTAGTATACGTGATACATGTATCACTTGTCTTTTGGTGTTGGGGTGTGTATCTTTGGCTACTTCATAATTGACTTCTGATAATTTGTTTGTTATTTGATAAGGTCCAGTATGACGTAATAAAAGTTTTTCACTACGACCAATCTTTCGAGTGGGTGTGAAAATTTTCACGAGGTCTCCAATTTCAAATTCCATGTGCCTATGTTTATTGTCAAATAAAATTTTATCTGATTGTTGTCGAGCCATTATATTTTCTACGGCTATACTCCGCGCATTTAAGACTTTATCTCGAATTTCTTTTATGGATTCATTTTTGATAGGAATGTCTAAAGTAGCGTCCATGGGTAAACATGGTTCTCGTCCAAAAACTAACATAAAGGGAGTGAATTTAGTAGTACCCTGCACGGAAGTGTTATAAGCAAATACACAATGACTCAAAAATGAGTCCCAATTTGTTTGTTCCTTATTCTTAAATATTGAAATCATGTCTACTATGGTTCGGTTACATTTTTCGACAAGGCCATTGGCTTGAGCATGATATGGAGTAACGAGCTTACTGCTAGTTCCCATGATTAATAGTAGTTCTTTTATGACTTCTGAAAGAAAAACAGCTCCCTGGTCACTTACCATATACTTTGGTGCTCCGTGCCGACAAATTATATTTTCCAAAATAAATTTGGCAACGGGTTTTGATTTTCCTGATGGAATTGCGGCGGCTTCAACATATCTGGTCGCGTAACAAGTAGCTACCACAATCATCGTTTTTCCATTCTTACTTCGACGAAAAGGCCCTAACAAATCTATTCCTATTTTTTCGAAAGGTAACCCTACAGGGACTGGTTGTAGAAATCCGGCAGGTTTAACATTATTTCTACCTTTCCTAGCTTGGCATTCAGGACAACCTTTGATGAATTTTTCAACATCTTTCTGTAAACCTTCCCAATAATACCTACTTTTAATTTTTGCAAGGGTTTTTGAGATTCCTAAATGTCCAGCTAAAGGTTCACTATGGTGGCCATGTAAAATGTCAGATATTAATTCTTTGGGTGTAACTAATAAGTTTTCCGAACCATTTACATGTGGGTTCTTTTTATATAAAATTCCATCAATAATTTTAAAATTTTTTGCGCGTTTTCTAAGACTAATAGTAACATTTGATTTATTTGGGTTTTTTACTATTTCTATTAATTCCGAGATGTTATTATCTTGCTTTTGTAATTTACCAAGATCTTCTTTTTCTATTAAAAATGTTGGGACTTCCATTGCTTCTTCTTCATTTTGTTTTGTCCCTAGTGTTGTTGGGTTTCGTGATAAACAGTCCGCGTCTTGATGATTTTTTCCGTTTTTATATTTAATTTGATAATCAAATTCCGATAATTTCAAAGCATACCTAGCTAATTTTCCAGTAATTTCTTTTGATGATGCTATCCAACATAAAGCACAATGATCGGTTATAATATCTAAGGGTTTCCCGTAAATGAGATGTCGAAAGTAACCCAGGGCCCATATGACTCCTAATGCCTCTAATTCTGAAATAGAATAATTTTTTTCTGCAGCTGTCAAAGATTGACTCCCGTAGGCGACTGGATGTTTCTCTTTATCAGCCCCTTCCTGTAATAAAATGGCGCCCAATCCTTGAAAACTGGCATCAGTGCGTAGTTTGCACCCTAAATTTGGATCGAAATGTTTGAGAAGTGGAGCACTGGTTAATTTATCCTTAAGTTCATCGAAAGCTTTTTGATGTTTTTCTTCCCATTTGAAAACATTTTTCTTTGAGGTTGCTTCATATAATGGTCGCGCAATTTGCGAAAAATTTGGTATAAATTTTCTATAATAACCGGCTAAGCCTAAAAAACTTTGCGTTTTCTTAATATTTTTTGGTATTTCAAATTCCCTAATTGCCTTTAATTTTTCCTTATCGGGTGCCAACCCGTCTTTATTAATTATGTGACCTAATACTTTTATTTCGTTCTCGGCATAAAAACATTTCTGGGGTTTAAGTGTCAAATTAGCATCTCTTAATCGTTGAAAAACCTTCCGTAATCTTATCAAATGTTCTTCGAATGTGTCAGAAAAAACAAAAATATCGTCCAAATATACCATTACCTCCGTCCATTTCATACCGTAGAAGATTCTGTCAGTTAGGTCCTGAAAAGTGCTAGGCGCATTACACAATCCAAATGGTAATACGTTAAACTCATAAAGTCCATAGCCCGGTGCTATGAATGCTGTGTATTCTTTGGAGCTCTCCTCCACTCCAATTTGCCAATATCCGCTAAATAAGTCTAATGATGAAAAGTATTTTGCCCCATGTAAATAAGTTAAGAGGTCTTCAATATTCGGTAGAGGGTAACTCGATTTCTTTGTACATGCATTTAGTTTTCTATAATCCACACAGAATCGTTTTGTTTTATCCTTCTTGTCTGCTAGTATAATGGGACTTGCCCAAGGGGATTGTGATTTTCGGATAACCCCCGCGTCTAACATTTCATTAATTTGTTTATCGATCGCTGTTCTTTCCGTATACGATACCCTGTATGGTTTTAATTTAATTGGTTGTGCTTCTTGTATGTCTATTTTATGTTTTACCAAACTTGTTCTACCCATGTCCTTAGGGTGTTTAGCAAAAATATCCCCAAATTCGAAAATCAAGTTTCGAATTTGGGTGTATTCTTTTTGATCAAGACATTTGTTGATATTATGTTCCTCCATTTCCACTGTTTGGGGTGCAGTACCCCAATCGTAGGTAGGGGAAATTAACAAACAATTAATTTCATGTTCAGTTGTCATATAACCTAAAGTGATATCTTTAAATAATTTCACTGTTAAATTAGATTTTAAAATAATATCAACCGAAAAAATATTATCCTTCTCATTTTCTAGTTTTGAAACTAATGCCAAATTATTTTTACTCAAGAACATGTCATTACTTTTGAAAAAAGTGGGTAATAAGTTAGAGTTATCAAATTCTAAATTTAACATTATTTTAGTAATTTTATTTGGTTGAATTCGGTAGTCTTCTAGCAATTTTAATTTATACTGATTTTGTTTATTTATTTTAACGTCTTGACTTAATTCTTTCAAAAGATCTGAATTTGGAATTATATTAACGGTTTCTTTAATTTCTGTTATTGGTTGATTTGGTTCCTTATTTTCCCTTTTTTGGGATTGGTGTTTATTATTTTGGTATTTACTTTGTTGAGTTTCTTCTAAAATTGGTCTTATTTCAACTAGGTTTTCACAATTTCCTTCAATTTTTTCGTCTTCTTCTTTTTTGGTTTCAGGATTTTTATCGACTATAATTTTTTCAAAATTTGTTACATTGGTAAAATTTGAATTACAGGGTTGATAATTGAAATATTTATCGAAATTTAATTTAACAATTTTAAGATTTCTTTTTAAAGTGATGACTGCGGTTTCATAATTTATATTAGCCTTGTTTTCATCCAAAAAGTGGGCCCCTAGAATCAAAGGTTTTGGAAGATACTCTACTACTAAAACGTCAATGAAAAAATTGTTATTGTCTATTTCTATTTTTATGTTAGTAGTACCGAGTACAGGTACTCGTGTTTTTCCGGCTGTCATTAACACGTAATTTGTTGGTGTAATATACTGGTCCTTTATTAATTGTTTCGAAATGATGTTGTGATGGGAACCCGTATCTAATACTATTTCTTTGTAGTCGTTATTGTTGTTAATTTTTCCTTTAATTACTAAAATATTGGTTATTATATTTGTCCCCTTTCCTATTAGTTGGTAGGTTGCTCCGACGATGCTGCGGGACCCTTGCATCGTCCGTCGCCATTTGGGTGACTCCTATTTGGACTATAATTTCGGTTGCTGGAATAACCTCCACGACCACGGCCGCGGTTCGGAGAACCTCGGTTGCTGTAGTTAAAATTTTTATTATAATTATTATTATTACTGCCATATGTTGAATTATTGAAATATTGATTTCCACCTCGATTGTTACCATTTTGGAAGGAACCAGATTCATTGGAATAGTTCTTGTAATTATTTGTTGGTCGCGAATAGCTTCCTCTACCTCGGTTAGATTGAAAATTTTGATCTCTTGTGTTTTGAAAATAGGTTCGTTGATAATTTCCATTAAACGATCTGGGTTGGTTGTACCAACATTTATTTGCTGCATGACCTTTCTTTTTGCATACACCGCAAATTATTATATTATCATTGTTATTTGAGTGGTTAGGCAATTTTTGATAAGCATCGCGGTGCTTTAAAGATTCAAAATTATTCATTTTATTAATTGGGGTATTATTATTAATTCCTGTATTTAAAAGAGATGTTACCTGCGTTGCTTCACTGGCCGCTATTTTTATTTCCCAATCGCTTAACTTATGAACGATTTGTTCCACATCGTTGATTTTCATTCCATTATGTCGTAAAGTAAAAAACATCTGAAAATATTTGGGGTGAAGTCCATTTTCAAAATATTCATCAAAATCTTCATTTTTCATCTCTTGATCAAAATCTTCTGCAAGAGTGATCATATCGTAAAAGTATTTTTTAATTCCCTCAGTTGGTTGTTGTTTCCTGTTTATTAGTTTTGCTTTGGCCGCGAATTTTTTCGTGAAGTCATCTTTTATTTGGATCCATGTTTTTGTAGTATTTTCCGGATCTCGTAAGTATTTTGAATACCAACTATTTGCAGCGCTTTCTAAAAATGACCCTAAAAATTTTATTTTATGGGAGGTATCCCAACCGTTTCCGATTGCTATCCTCTCATAGGTATTTAAAAAATTTAGTGCCCCATCCGTGGCGGCATTAAAAACAGGCGGAGAGATAAATTTTGGAAAACGTGGATTAAACACCGAACCTTCAACTTCCTGAACCGTGGTATCCATATTTACTTCTATTTGTTTTTCCGGTTCCTTATTTACGCTAGAATTATTAGTAACAGCTGGTTTTTCGGTGATACTACGTTTTTTGACCGTACCTGTGTAAGTTTGAGGAGTTTCGATTAAATTATTTATTTGTTGTAACGTTTTAAAATTTTGGTTATTTGCCCTAATTAAACTTTCCCTAGGCGTAAGTGGTGGCGGGGACCTTGCAACTTTTTGACTTCGGTTGAATGGATTTTCAATATCTTGTTTTAACGTCGTATTTGTGTCTTCCGGTGTAAAATTTTCCGTACTTCGTACTGCTGGTGTAAACTCGCTTGTATTTAATGTTGAATCGTCATTTATTGATGATAAGTCGCTTAATTCAATTAAATCGTTTTCGGCAATAGTGAGATTATTTATTAATTCAATATTTTCGGTACTAGGAACCACTAAGCTTTCCGTAAGATTACTATTACTACTCTCCAAAATATCAGAATTAAATATAATTTTGGTTCGAATTTCTGAACCTTTAACTTTTGAGCGTGTATTTTGATGCACCCCTGACATTAAAATTTATTTTGGTTTATGTTACCCAAATTAATATTTTGTTATTTTGTTTCAGATGACCTAGGACTACCTAACTTTAAGTTTTAATTTTAAGTTTATTTTTATACCTAATTTTAAGTTTCTATATGTAAGTTTTCCCTATTAAAAAAAATGTTACCAAATTATACATTTCGTTTTATTTGTTGATCTGTTAAAATGCTTACTCGTGTAAAAGTATTTCCGTTTATGGTACAAATTCCTAAAGAAATCATAGTTATGTAACTGCAAGCTAGCAGTGTATACTTAGTTCATTAACTTTAAAATATAAAAATAAAAATAATTACACCCGGATCATTATTTACCAAATGAGAACATGGAAACCTTAGACTTAGATTCAAATTCAAAATAAACCAATTCAAAAACTGTTAAAATAACCTGCAAATAAAAATTTTATTAAAGTACCCAAATTTTAATTTTTTGGGAGATGGTTTGTTCCATTTCTTCTTCGCCAATCGGATAATTGTATGCTAACCTGCATCGATGCGATAAAAAAAATTTTCAAACAAATTTCTGAAAAAAAAATTATTTGGTAATTAAAAATTTGGGATTCCTGAAAGATCCAGGACCGGACTCCTCCACCATGTCGTATTTAAGGCCGTTGTGTTTTAGGGCCCTAATACTTGGTACCTATAATTACCAAAACTGTTCCATGTTGGTTGTTGTGGGGGGTAGCTTTCTCACTTAGTCAAATAACAATCGGTTTATTCATTTCATACATTTATTTCAACATCCAAAATTATTATAATTATTACCAAATTAAAAATAAGATTAAAGTCGTAATGGGTTGAAATTATTCACATGAAACATTGAACCCCAGGTTGGTTGAACTTTCAACGGCTTCCGTGGGAAGTTCAATCAACTACAGTGCAATTTATAAAATGCAATAATGCAATTAAAAGCAAACAAACCGTGGCGTGACCGGATCCACGCAAGCAAAATATACCCGGGCTCACCGATCAGGCGATTGGAAAATCAGGTGGGAGTCGATCACATAAATATGTCGAATCGATTGATGAGGGATAGTTATCGGCAGTGAGAGTGCTAGCGAGTGCCCGTATCGTGGTGTCAAGGGTCGGTTCGTTAGCAAGCTTACTAGTGATCGCTATCCTTCCATCCAGTCGTCATTCAAAATAAGAAGATGATCTTATTAATGTAAGTAATTTTTATATATTTGTTAAACTGAAACATATTGGGAAAATTAGTAAATAAATGTATGAAATGAATAAACCGATTGTTATTTGACTAAGTGAGAAAGCTACCCCCCACAACAACCAACATGGAACAGTTTTGGTAATTATAGGTACCAAGTATTAGGGCCCTAAAACACAACGGCCTTAAATACGACAGTATTTTAAATACAAAATCATGTTTAATAAAGAATTGCTCTTGTTTGTAAATACCTCAAAAACATAAAAATCTAAAAATGTAATGTATTTTGTATTTGAAATACTGTATCTTGTATTTGAAATACAGTATCTTGTATTTTGTATTTCAAATACTCGAAACGAATGTATTTTGTATTTTGAATTTCAAATACCCAAAACAAATGTATTTTGTAATTTGTATTTCAAATACATGTTTTCATGTATTTTGCCCACCCCTGGCTGTAGTGCTTCAACAATCAACACCCATTTACGTGCGCAGTTCATTCGAGGTATACGAGATAGTGGAATTAGAGAAAAATTATTACAACAAGAAACAACCGTTCAAATCAAAGAAAGAAGCTAGACAAATGCAACCAGAAAATTCAACAATCAATGTATTACGAAACAACTCAAGGAAATTTACAAGTTTTGGAAAAAATGAAAATACCAAAAGAACAAATAATTACTTACAACATTTGCAAGGTAAATGTTTTCGATGTGGAAAAGAAGATCACAGAGCGAATGTCTGTGCTGCTAAAAACAGCAAGTGTTATGCATGTGGGAAGGAAGGACACTTGAAATCGGTTTGTCTAGGAAAAAGAGGAACGAAATTCAATAACCAACATCAACTGGATAACGACTCCGGTAATGCAGAATGTGACGTGATTTTTACATACGCCGACTAAAGGCAATTTTAGTCTAGAATAATATGTTTTTAAATCGGGTTTGTACAAAAATTTCGTAGTTGTACCTCGTATTTATCAAATAGAGTGGTTATTCATCGAGACATGAGTATTTTTCCGTTAAGTAATAAATACTAGATTTTATGGGATTACTAAATTAAATGTCAACATCATGGTCAAAAGTAAAATGATATTTTTAGTCAAGTACAGCTGCAAATAATAAAACGAGACCCAAAAAGCAATTATAGCACAGGAAAGGCCTAGTTTTGGGAAAACTAATATTATTTAGTTAAGCCGGTCTCGAGTTTTATGGCTTTTTCAGAGAAGGGAACAAAGAAGCGGCTGTGAGTTAAGTCATTGGGTCGGGCACGAGTGCGTGTGAACGATTTACCAAAAAGTACCGCGCGCCATAATGTCGCGTTTAAAATTACCAAAAAGCACGTATATCTATTATTCACAAACTCATTAATAGGTTTTAAGAAATCATAAAAATTGGGGGAGTGATTAGAAAAAAAGGAAGATGGAAACCCAAAATGAGACCTCTCATTGGATGGGACCCTTCCTAAAAATTAGGAAATTTATGTTAACGAGTAGAAGGGAACAGGCAGATCGACTCACTCGGCAAAGTGGTTCTGCTCAAGTAAGACGTACCTAATTTGGGAGATCACTTTGTAAAACGTTTAACATCTAAGTTTTCGGGTCAAAAATAGTTAAAGTACTCGACAAAGTGATTTTGCTTAAGTAATACATCCAACTCGCGAGATCATTTTGTAAAACAAATAACATCTTGTTTTCGGGTCGCAATCGCAAAGTTTAAGTTAAAGATTCGATGGTCAATACTTATAAAATTAATACATTGTTTTGTAAGTATTGAATACACCAAGAACACCTAAATCGGTAGTCGAATCGAAAGTAATAATAGAAATTATTAGTGAATAAAGACATTATTTCAAGTGTTAAAGTAGTGAAGTTCGTTAATGAACGAATGAACTTATAACGTTTTATTTTAAGAGTGTATAAAGCCGATCGTTAATTATATTTATTAAGAACATTTAGCGTCTGGAAGAATCGAAGTTATTAAGTTTTAGTCATCCAGAATAATTAGAAAATTAGTTCTCGATGCAATTTTAACGCGAATTAGCGGGATTATACGGTTTAAGGTGAATTAAATGTTTATGTTTGAAACATCGTCGTGGCCCAGGGGTGCAAGTAAAGCGATCTTTGATTTCAAATTCTTTTAAGTCCTTCGATTTATTAAGATTCTGACCTAAAGTTCATAAGGAATCCACAAAATTACGTGCGTAATATTATAATTTCGACGACGTAAAAATCACCATAGTGATTAATTTGGTCAAGTAAAACTTATCCAAAGCGAATGAACATTATTTTATCTGATAAAAATTATTAAGTTGGGAGTTCATTCCTATTATACACATTTAAATTAATAATTCGTGTGAAACCATCATAAAGTTCAAACACCGTATTTAACATCTTTTGTGGCCAAGGAGCCGTTTCATCAATCAAGTCAAGGATCGACACTATCAAATCTATTGCAGTCAAGGAATATCCACAACGAGTGAATCATTGTGTAAGACACCTGTATTCAGCCATAGTAAGTGATAATTTGTTATTCTTAAAAACGCATAATTTTCAAGAATCGGTGTGAAGTTTATTTAATCGTTGTTAGGTTATTTAAAGTTTGCCTAATTTTATTCAAGTTTTGTATTAATTTCGTTACATATATTTCATTAGAAATATATGGATGCGAGTAGCTGACAAAATCTGGGTTTTAAGTTCAGAAATTAAAGAATAGGGTTGTAATTCAAATCGTCATAAATTTAATTAATAATTCTAATTTTGTCTATGGTAAATTTGGGGATTTTTATTGAAATTAAGGGAATTTTACTTTGATATAAAGATTAATCAGTCAGTTACTCAAATCATTAAAAATCATTATTTTATTAGCATTAAGAAAATTTAGCTTTGCATCGAGCTCGAATAATTTTGATAGGTTTTATTATTAGTATTGATCAGTGCTTTTGGCATTGAATGTAAGTAAGTTTGTATTTTGAAGTTATCTTATTATTATATATTTGTTTTACAGTTTTCATTTGTTTTTATTGCGTAACTGTGTTACGATATTTCTTTTACAGGATATTCCATATTGTGAGACTCAATAGATTTACGATAGTCCATCGTCCCTTGATAAGTTACATCTAATCTTTTCACTAAACAATTTTTATTCATTACATAAAAAACTATTAATTCCATACCAACAGCCGCGCGTGGATAAAGGGGATAAACCGTGTTCTCTGTTACATCGTTTACCGATCCAAGCAGTTAAGATCAGGGGCGGGCCGGAATTAAACTTAACAGAGTGGCGCCATCAGTAACTCCACAACATCGGGGTTACCAGTCGAGCATTGTAAATAGTAACCAGCGACATTATGCCATAACACTTTTTCCCGTAATTTTAGTAATTAAAGAATCTACGCCGAAAACCACTGAGTTAGTTGAGTGCTTTCCTTAAGTGTCATAACCTTTATTACGTGATCGAGGGAAAAAGGGCGTAGTGTGAAAATAACACGTAATAAGAAGACGATGATGAGTGTGTCATGATAAGTAAGGTGGAAAGAGTAAATTCGATTAATGCGGACAACAAGAAATTAATGATTCAAATTAAGCTAAATGGTAATAATTGCCGAATGGAACTAGACACTGGAGCAGCGGTATCAACTATGTCGATCGAGCAATTCAAGAAAGTATGTCCGGGTACAACATTACAAACGGCAACTACGAATCTGAAGACATATACTGGAGAAATTGTTCAAACAATAAGAACAGCAAGGGTTTCGATACAGTTTAGGAACAAAACAGCTGTTGGTACAATACATATAGTGGACAACAAAGTTGATGCGATTTTTTGGTCGGGAATGGGTACGCTTAATGAACCAACGTGTTAAACTAGAAGAAATATTGCGAATTGAAGCGGACAAAACGCAAAATAAAGAAAAGGTGGAGCAATTATTGGAGAAATAATAAAAAAAAAAAAAAACTACTAAAAAAAGATACGCCGTTTAAATGGAACCAAGAATGTGAAAAATCCTTTAACGAGCTTCGGAAGGAACTAACAAGTACAAAAGTGTTGGTACCGTACAATGAGAATCTTCCGTTAGTGTTAGCAACAGATGCGTCTCCCACCGGCCTGGGTGCAGCAATATCACATATTATGCCAGATAAATCGGAAAGACCAATCGCGTTTGCATCTCGATCATTAAACACAGCTGAAACAAATTACAGTCAAATTGACAAAGAAGCAACAGCTATTGTATGGGGAATTAAGAAATTCTTTCAATATTGTTACGGAAGAAAGTTTATTCTAGTAACGGATAATCAACCGTTAATGAGAATTTTCCATCAAAATAGAGATTTACCAGCAACATCGGCAACCAGGTTATTACATTACGCGATATTTCTTTCTGGGTTCGATTACGAAATTCAATATAGGAAAACAAAGGATCATGGAAATGTGGATTATCTGTCTCGAGCACCTGTTGAGATGGCAAAAACTACATATGATAGAGCAGAAATATTTCAAATTACTCAAATTGAAAATCTTCCAATAACCAATAAAGAGATTCGGAAGCACACGTTAAAAGATCCGGAGCTCCTTCAATTCTATATGGCCGTAGAAAATGGAACAAAAATATCAAACGGATACCAAATAACAGATTTTACACTACAAGATGGTTGTTTACTAAAAGGAATTCGAGTGGCTATTCCAAAAATTTTCCGGCGTGAGATACTGGAAGAACTTCATTGTGCACATTCAGGAATAGTTAAGATGAAAGCGTTAGCAAGGGGATATGTGTGGTGGCCAGGAATCGACAACGATATAGAGAAAATAACAAGAGAATGTACAGAATGTTGTAAAACACGAAACAATCCAACCAAGGTTACTGTTCATCCGTGGGATTACGCTACGACACCATGGCAACGAATACATTTGGATTATGCTGGTCCATTTCATGGCACACATTTACTCATTCTGGTAGATTCTTATTCAAAATGGATAGAAGCTATACCGACAAGTTCGATTACGTCAATGGCTACCATTGATATTTTGTTGGAGATATTTGCTCGATTTGGTCTACCTAATGTTGTGGTTACGGATAATGGAACTAATTTCAAATCCGTTGAATTCGAAGATTTTCTAAAGAAAAATGGAATTTTACATAAAGTATCAGCGCCTTACCATCCAGCAACCAACGGCCAAGCTGAACGATACGTTCAAACAGTGAAAAGAAGCCTGCGAGCAGCTTTGAGTTCGAATAATAGTATAAAATTGAGTTTGTATAGATTTTTACTACAATATAGGAAGACACCACATTCAACCACTAATATTGCGCCTGCAGAACTAATGTTTAAACGAAATATTAGATCCAGAATAGATTTGGTACGGAGAAATATCAGTATTGATATTAATGAAAAACAGTTGACAGATCAAAGAACTAGAGGATTCACAATCGGTGACAAAGTTCAAGTACGAAATTATATTAACCCAGAAAAGAAGTGGTCTTTTGGAACAATTATAGAAAAACGAGGTGGGTTAAATTACGATTGTTATGTCGATGGTCGTATACAACATAGACATGCAAATCAAATACTGCCATACGAAGGTAGAATACTTGATGAAGATAATGAACGTAGTCCAGAAGAATACACGGAAGAACGAAGCAAATCTGGTGAGGACACCGGACGAGTATATGACCAAGTAGAGAATCATATGGAAAATTCAACTGAAGTAGAGAATGAAAACCTCGACCCGGAAGCACGAGCAGAAATACCAAGATTGCAGAGTCCGACAAGAGTTTGGAATTCAACTATAGTTGACAATGAAAACCCTGAAGCTGGGGTACGCGAAGAGATGCCAAACTTAAGGAGGTCGAAAAGAGATCGGAAAGTTCCAGACCGATTGGGTTACTGAGGGGGGAAGATATTGTTATGTGTTAGGATTTGACAATTGTACCAACTAGATCAAATGTCAGGTTTATGACAAGGAATGTACGTTTTGACATAAAATAAAAACAATTCAATAATTTAATACATTTACTAATTATCGGATATATAACATTAATAATTAATTAAAAATATTGTATGCAATCGACTTCTATATTATAATAATTTCTCGATGCTTTAAAACTTTTTAGCCCTTAAAAATATGTCATTATAATAATTTATTTATTCAAGTAATGTAAAAATAATTTAATTTTCCGTTTTACAATAGGTAGTATAATAATCATGAAGTTCATAATTTATATTTGTTTACGTAATATTTAGATTAAAGGAATAAATGTTATTAACACGTATGATATAAAGTTATTCTTTTACAATAATTTCTTAAATTTCATCAACCATAATTCGTATGGACAATAAGTATTTAATTCCTGTATACTAAGAAGTTCATTGGTTAACTAATTCTAGTTTATTTTAACTTATTTTTTTATATTAAAAGAATTTTGCATAAAGTCAATGTGAAACATAAATTGAACAAAGTTTCTTGAAGGAAGATGTAACATGATTAGCTACGAGGTATTTATAAATGTTGATAAGATGTCTACAAACCAACGGAAAATTTCAATGTTAGTTACCTAGTGATTGTCGTGATCAAAACATACGTATAACAAGAAGAAAGTTTTAAAATCAAAAATGTGTTGTTTCGAAGTGATTGTGTATTTTTTGGTGATTTCCTTCGTTATTTGGCGTGAGTTTAATGATAATAGATTGATTTATGTGAATATGGAAACATACACTAATGGATCAATGGTCAGTTTTTATTTTCCGATGATATTTGGGATTTCCTTAGTTCTCATCAATGCATCAGCAATATTGGATATGTTGATTCGATTAGATTGGGGAATGGTAAAAACGAGCGTATGGTTAATTTTCTTCCTGAGGACGAGGTGGGTTAAATTTAAATAATAATAAATTTAAAATTAAATAAATTTTTCCATAGTAGCAATAGTAGTACGCGTGTCATTAAAAAAAAATTAATTAATTTGAATAAAGACTATTATTTGAATTTTGCGTACGTAAATAATAAAAACAAAGAAAACAAACAACGTTTAAATTCATGAGCGAAAACAAAGTAGTAAGAGATAGGAGTTCTCTTAGAAGAGAAGTCGCAATGGCAATTCCGCGAGTAGAAAAATTTCATATAGATTCAATTCCCGAATTTAGTGGGAATTCGGCAAGTTTGCCAATTTTTATAAATTCAAGTGAGTATTTATTAAATACTTTCACTGATAGAAAAATAAAATAAATAATCCACAAGATCAATTTCTATTACGAGCGATAATTGGAAAACTTAAAAATGGGGCTTTAGATTTAATTTGGTCTAGAGGTAGTCTGAGTAATTGGAATGAGATAAAGGGATTTCAGAGATGAAAAATGTTTGGTTGGGGACTTATTACAACTCAAACAGTACAAAAATGAAAGTGGCAAAGGTTTTCATGGCAGATTACATCTCGGTGGTTTGCCATTACCTTCCGAGGGGAGAGACGGCCAGAATAAAGTTCTTACGTTACTCGGATTCGAACCGGGTATTTAGCGTTCATATTATAGTCAACTCGCCTCCTAAGTTTGTTACATACTAAATTACACAGGGGTGCAGTCGGCCCCCGACAGTCGCCCCGGCACTTTTTTTGAAGGCAGGGCGCCGCCCTGGCTACAGTGGTGCCAGGGCACACCAGGGCTGCCCAGGTATTTTTTTCAAACATTCCAAATTGCTATTGGGTAAATAAGTTTTAAATAGTTTTAAAAAACTCGAATTCAAAATTTAACAAGTGATTGAATTAACAATTATTACAATCCCCATTCACTTTACATCGCTAAGGTATCAAAATGCTTACTAGCCTTTACCCCTTAAAAAAATTTTATTTTTCCCATGGCGGTAACTCTTCCGCTATCAAATTTGTCAATGTTAACCATCCATCGGAAAACTGCCATATAATTTGCACGGTTTGACGCATAAACATTTTGCGATTAGGGACACGCATAAACATAAACACTTCATAAAAAAACCCGTTGGCCACGCCCCCTTTAAAAAAATTTTTCGATTTCGAGCTTTTTTTTTTATCGCCCTGGCACGTTTTATTTTACGACTGCATCCCTGAAATTACATACAATTAACTGAAGTTGATGAAAATATTAGAGCATTCAGATTTTCCACATTGTGCTCCCGGACAGGGGTGTAGACTTACAAAATAATTTAATGTGCTCGGTTGGGTCCATAGGACATTCCAAACACGGCCTCCAGGGCAAGAAATCCGGTATAATACTGGATCAACGCATACATGCGTATGTGACCGACAGTGACAGACAAGTCACAAGCACATACGCACACTCTCCCACTCAATCAGAGTGGGATCTTAGATATTAGATAGATATTAGATATTAGAGCATTATAAAACTGCAGGTTTACATAAAGTCAAGCGTTAGACGCTTACTTACGAGGGTTACAAAATAGTTTAGCTATCAGGTTACAGAAAGCCGAGACTTTTGAAATACGGGCCATTAGTGCATGGCGGAAGCAGCTAGCAGCTTTCATTGCGGCCATGTTTGAATCCAAACAATGCAAAATTAACATGGGAAAATACTGAGCGCAAAGAATAATTCGAAAACGAGAGATTTCTTAGCTATGAGATTCATATAGCACCAACAATGCACTAATAAGGAATATAACTGGTAAGTTTCAATGCAGTAGATATACCCAAATTTGAATTATTTCGATTTGAATATTTGAACTATTTAACCTCACTTTTTGTTACAGAAATAATTCTCGTAAAATCGCTCAAATAACTAGTTAATATGTTACTTAGACATGTTACAATTACTGAGAATTAATTTATCGTACTTTCTGTACGTTTTACAAATACTAACTAGTTAATATAATGGTTTCGTAGTTACAAATTGCCAGGATAAGGAAATTTGCAAGTTTTTTTAATTTCCCACCGATTCAAACAACAAATAAGACGGAAAAAACATTTCAGATCAGATTTCACAGCGAACTGTGCGATATGAAACATCAGAAATTACAGTTTTGCAAAACCATTTTAAAACACACCTACCGGTGAAAAACCATTTGAACGTGAAATTTGAAGTAAAGAATGCTTTATAAATAATGTAGATGATTGTGTTTGTAATTTGCTTTTCTTTACAGGTAATCATTGTCGTACATTTTAAACAAGAAATATTGCCATTTGGTGGTGTGGACTCCCAAAGAAACCCAAATTGTAATTATTTTAAGATCAAAAAGCTGGGAAATCAAGATTGCTATTTTGGAAAACTTTTATGTTAACAAATTTATACCAAATGTTAGTGTTGTTTCTACAATTGCTAATTAATTTGTTTTTTTAAACTTTTGTGTTTGTTAATAGTAATTTATTCAAAACATGCGACTCGATGCGAAATCGAAAGATCCTAGTTTTCCTTAACTGCATTTTTAATTAACAATTAATAAAATATGAATAACAATAAGAGTAAATGTCTATTATGTATCATTGTTCCTTTTATTAAAAATTTGTATATAAATTGGCAAAAGTTAATTACAATATTTATTCAAAACAAATTTCATTTTTACGATGAATCGCTATCTTCATGATACTTGTCTTCTACTTCCTTTATTAAGGGGTTTTACAAGTGCCCCAATTGTTTAAAATGTACGACAATGATTACCTGTTGAATAAATTACCCCCGACCTGGAGATAATTTATGGTTGCGACTTCTCAGTTTAGCGCAATTCAGTCTCAAATTGCGGGGTGTGGAATACTTGGAACTAAACTGGAAGCCGTCGTGATGGAGCCAGAAATGATAACCACTAGAGCGCTCAAATCTGACTGAATTTTATTATGAAAATATCGGTTTATATACAAATTTCTAACAAAGATTATTTACAGGTTTCAATTACATATTGCTTATCTTGCAGAAATAATATAATACTTTGATATCATGTTACATTAAATGATGAGTTCTTGTAATTAGTTTCGCAATTTACCTATTCCTAGTTATTTGCAATTGCATTATTTGATGAGTAATATGATACTTTGTTTTTATGTGACATACATTAGATTATAAACAATTATTAAAAAATGTGTTGCAATTGCATTATTAAGAATTGTTTGATGAATAATGAGTAATATGATACATACATTTTAAGTTCGTTGTCTGCCCTACTTATTACACATGCATTAGTCTGCATTATTAAATTACAATGTCGCAAATTGCGTTACAAATGTGAATGAATCTTAAATTAATTGCCAAAATTGTTTAAAAAATATAATTCTGTTTGAATTATATTTTGCATGGTTAAAATTACCAAATTTGTAATTTGTTAATTTTAAACATACTGCCATCTCGAATGCTGATTGGTGCGTTATAGGGGCTGGATCTGGTACCTTTCTAGTATGCTTGGGATGTCCATCTCCATCAGCGGTGTTAGGATGTTTGTATGTAGTTTGTTGATGCCTGGTCGAATTGACTAAAATATGTGCAGCTAATGATAGTTGGACCATTTCCATTTGAGTTGCCGATTTGTTGATGTGGTTTGCATGAGTTGAATGTGGTTGGTTTCTGAAACTGTTTTTGAAATATAAATTTTCTTACTTCTTTTGGTGCTGATTGTTGTTGGTGTTGCACGTTGTGTGGTGTTGTGTTTACATGAGCTGGTGAAACGAGCTCATGTAAGCTGCCACGCCCAAACGAGATGTGTAGTTGGGTTGTATTGATGAATAAAAATGCGGGCGTAAATCGCATAATTATTTGGATTGGTTGGCTTTGCTGATGTTTCCAATTTAATGGTTGAATCCTTTCTGGTGTTTCAGTTGCTTGTAAAATTTTTCTGTGTCTGCTCGTTCTTGCTTCGTTGTAGGATTTGGTGTAATTTGATTGTTTCCATTTTTTGAATTTGTTTGTATTTTGTTCCATGAGTGTGCTAATTGATTTGATTTTTGATTTTGACGATTCTTTGTTAATTTTGGTATTGATATTAAATTGACGATTCGTGTAATTTTGCTTGGAAATCTTGGTTTTCTGGTTGCTTGTATTTTAGTTTTTGAGTTTTGTGAGCTGTCGTCGTCGCTTAATTGTGCTGATTCATCCCTTGGCGTTTTCGTTTCTTTCTGTGTTATCACTTCTTCCCGTTCCAAAAATTTATCTTTTTCTTGCTCTTCTCCTTCTTCTTCCCTTGGCGTTTTTGATTCTTTCTCTATTATTACTTCTTCCAGTTCCCAAAATTTCTCTTCCTCCTGCTCTTTTGTTTCGAATGTTGATTTTTCATCTTGAAACTCTTCTATTACTTCCCAAAATTTTTCTTCTCCCTGCTCTTTTGTTTCTTCCCATTTTGATTCTTTAATTTCTCCGAATGTTGGTTGCTTATTCTCAAATTCTTCCCAAAATTTCTCCTCTTCCTCACGATTGAACACGCCGATTATTTCTGTTGGTTTTTGTGTTTCTTGTAAAATGCTATATGATCCTTTTCTTTCTTTTTTATGCATATTTCTAAATTTGCTGCACTTGTCAATTTCGTGGTCTTCATCGCAACAGATACATCTTAGCTGATTCAGAAATTTTGTTAATTCATTTTCAACTATGTTTGGTAATGTAATTTTGAATTTGTATGTTGATTTTTCCTCTATTTTTTGTTCTAATTTGTTCATTATTTCTTCGTATATTTTTTCGGTTTTCCAAAATTTGTCATCATATTCGTCTTCGTTTGCCCATATTTCATCGTGAAGTTCTTGTATTGCGTTCCATTGTATTTCTATGTTGTTAAAATATCTCTCGTACGTGATTTGTGGTCTGTCTTCTAAAATTTCGATTGCTGCATTTTTTATATCTCCAAATAAGGAATCTATCCTCTCATATTGTATCTTGATTAGAATTATTTGACTTCTTTCCATTTCTGTTCTTTTCTTTAAGTTTTGTAAATTGCTTGTTTTTGATTTGAATTGTCACGCCACTGAATATGACTGTGAGTTGGTTTGTATTCGATTTGCTGCTTGATTTGAATGTTTAGACACCGCTGTGGTTTGCTTGCTTGTTTGACTCGTTAATTTTCTTTGCTTGATTTGCACTACTAGCCGCTCGTGAGTTTGATTTGCTTGTTGAATTCGTTGCTTGGTTTGTTCAGGCGTCGTTGCTAGACCCTGTGTTTGTTTGAATTTGTTTGTTGTCGCTGGTGGACCTGGTGGATTGATTGCTTTGGCCGGCGTCGCTGCGTGGACCCGGTGGTTTATTGTTGTGGCTGGTGGCCTGTTGATTTGCTTGATTGTCTGGCGTCGCTCTGTGTGGACCCAGTGGTTGTTTGTTGTCGCTGGTGGACGTGGTGGTTTGATTGCTTTGGCCGGCGTCGCTGCGTGGACCCGGTGGTTTTGTTGTTGTGGCTGGTGGCCTGTTGATTTGCTTGATTGTCTGGCGTCGCTCTGTGTGGACCCAGTGGTTGTTTGTTGTCGCTGGTGGACGTGGTGGTTTTGATTGCTTTGGCCGGCGTCGCTGCGTGGACCCGGTGGTTTATTGTTGTGGCTGGTGGCCTGTTGATTTGCTTGATTGTCTGGCGTCGCTCTGTGTGGACCCAGTGGTTGTTTGTTGTCGCTGGTGGACGTAGTGGTTTTGATTGCTTTGGCCGGCGTCGCTGCGTGGACCCGGTGGTTTTGTTGTTGTGGCTGGTGGCCTGTTGATTTGTTTGATTGTCTGGCGTCGCTCTGTGTGGACCCAGTGGTTGTGCTGTTGTCGCTGGTGGACGTGGTGCAAAGTCGCTGGTGTCGTGGTTGAATAATTAAGCGGGCGTAAAGCGCATAATTATCCGTCGACGTTCCATCCGGTTCGAAGGACCATGAATAAATTACCCCCGACCTGGAGATAACTTATGGTTGGAGCCAGAAATGATAACCACTAGAGCGCTCAAATCTGACTGAATTTTATTATGAAAATATCGGTTTATATACAAATTTCTAACAAAGATTATTTACAGGTTTCAATTACATATTGCTTATCTTGCAGAAATAATATAATACTTTGATATCATGTTACATTAAATGATGAGTTCTTGTAATTAGTTTCGCAATTTACCTATTCCTAGTTATTTGCAATTGCATTATTTGATGAGTAATATGATACTTTGTTTTTATGTGACATACATTAGATTATAAACAATTATTAAAAAATGTGTTGCAATTGCATTATTAAGAATTGTTTGATGAATAATGAGTAATATGATACATACATTTTAAGTTCGTTGTCTGCCCTACTTATTACACATGCATTAGTCTGCATTATTAAATTACAATGTCGCAAATTGCGTTACAAATGTGAATGAATCTTAAATTAATTGCCAAAATTGTTTAAAAAATATAATTCTGTTTGAATTATATTTTGCATGGTTAAAATTACCAAATTTGTAATTTGTTAATTTTAAACACCTGTAAAGAAAAGCAAATTACAAACACAATCATCTACATTATTTATAAAGCATTCTTTACTTCAACTTTCACATTCAAATGGTTTTTCGCCGGTGGGTGTGTTTTAAAATGGTTTTGCAAAACTGTAATTTCTGATGCTTCATATCGCAAAGTTCGCTGTGAAATCTGATCTGAAATGTTTTTTCCGTCTCATTTGTTGAATCGGTGTTTGAATCGGTGGGAAATTAAAAAAACTTGCAAATTTCCTTATCCTGGCAATTTGTAACTACGAAACCATTATGTTAACTAGTTAGTATTTGTAAAACGTACAGAAAGTACGATAAATTAATTCTCAGTAATTGTAACATGTCTAAGTAACATATTAACTAGTTATTTGAGCGATTTTACGAGAATTATTTCTGTAACAAAAAGTGAGGTTAAATAGTTCAAATATTCAAATCGAAATAATTCAAATTTGGGTATATCTACTGCATTGAAACTTACCAGTTATATTCCTTATTAGTGCATTGTTGGTGCTATATGAATCTCATAGCTAAGAAATCTCTCGTTTTCGAATTATTCTTTGCGCTCAGTATTTTCCCATGTTAATTTTGCATTGTTTGGATTCAAACATGGCCGCAATGAAAGCTGCTAGCTGATGCCGCCATGCACTAATGGCCCGTATTGCGATTAGTCTGGTGATAGAAGAAGAAAATTTTTCGTATTCAAAAAATAATTTGTTGTACTCGTATCACACTAATAATAAATTAAACTCGCATAAACCGAAAGGTCATAATCGTCAACGTAGTAATGATAACAACAGTAACTTTAAACCACCAACATAATCAGAATAAACCTTTTTAAGTTTAATCAAACAAATAATAATTTTAATCAAAGATGGCCCAATAATAAATTATAATAATGCGGATAATGCAAGGCAAACTAACTTTGCACCAAATTCAAATTATAGATCAAATAATAACAATTTTAACAAGCCATTCCAATCATATTATTACCCTAATCAAAATTATCAAAATAATGGAAATTATCAAAATAAGCAGTTAGCCAATAATAACGGTCAAAAAACTACCGTGACGAGACGCTTTGTCCCAGAACCGATGGACACCTCGTCGGGAAATACGAGACGTGCACCCCAAAATAGTAGATCAAATTTTAAATCGGAAGAATTGTTTCACGTAATAATTGATATTTCTAATATTAACACGTCCACTTTACCTTATATTAAAATTCCTAACTTAAATTTAAAATTTATGATCGATACAGGATCCTCGAAAACCCTGATAAATCCGAAAATTGTAAAACGATATTATAAAGATTATGTTAAAGAATCGCCTTTCAAAATTAGAACAGCACATAAAACTTCATTTCATACATTTATAGCAAGGATACCATTACCCAACATTTTTAATATTAAAGAATATTATAACTTTTGCATAATTTGATTTTAATCCTAATTACGATTGTTTAATTGGTATGGATTTATTGAAATGCTTGGACGCGAATATTGATTTAAAAAAAATATTTTGTGTACGAAGAATAATGTGATACTGACATATTTTGAACAATTGAAACCAAAAATTTCGATTACAACCGCGTCAACAACAAATTATAAAAGTTCCCGTAAACACAAATTTAAATTTGGGAGTAATCGAATATAAACAAATAGTACAAGGGGTCGAAACCCCACAATGTCTAGTAACAATAAAAAATCGTGAAGCTATAGCTAATAATATATTATTAGTACCTATTACCAATAGCAATGAAACAGAAAAGTTGGTAATTAAATTCTTGCGATTGATTACCTATTCCTTGTAGGGTACCAGCTAATCCAATCGTTAATTTTTTTATCTGTTGTTCTAGATTTTTCTCGTTATAAGCAAAATCTTGTAGGCCATGTGTGGTTGCGACCCCACAACAATAATGTAAACCGTCAGCAATAAAGTCCCACGATCTTTTCCTTCGCGTGGAATAAGAATTATTTTCATGAGATTTGTCTTCCTTTAAAATCGAGTCTAAATTGGATTTTAATAGTTGTAGATCGTTTTCATATGCAAGACTGAGCTTTTCCATTGCCTTAATTATAGTACAATCGGTTCTGAATAGGTTATAACATGGCTTTGCTGGTAATGGATGGCTGTTGACTTCTTCTTGTTCGAAGTTCATCTGGTAAATTAATGGAACCGTGTTTTCGTAAGAATAAATTTGTGGCAAGGATTTCCAAACTACTCCTGAAGTTACTTCGACCTTTATAGTCCCAATAATTGGTAGTAATAATCTAAAATTTGATATTGATTAATTTGTACACAAATCTATAACTTTCCATTGAAATTGATCCGTAAAAGTTTGTCTAAATAATTAAATTGTTTTTAATTTAACCGATTTAATAGGTGAACGTCTCATAGTGACTTTTCCCAGGATATTTGATTTTTCTGCAATTTTGCAAAAAGAAATATGGTACCAGTATGCTTCTACAGACTTCATTATCCCTTCATAATTTGTGGTGAGTGTCTCGGTGTGTGGTAATTAATTGTGTTTAATTAATAATTATTTTTGTGTTTTTGTTTAGTAAAAATGGTATAACGACTAGACAATTGGCTGGTATTATTGCACATCTGATGTACGCTGTGCTTCAATTTCTAGACCTGTTACCAGGGTTGTTAACCGAAGCACAAGCAGAAGAACCAGTAGCGCCCCATCAGTACTGGGCGCCACAGCCCCCAAGTCCAGGGTTGGTATCGGAGGATTTCATGAAGGCTCACAACGGGTCTCCCGGTCCATTGGATGTTGAAATGGGGAAGCCTGGGGCGGACCGGATCCTTTGGACCTTTGGACCTTTGGAGGATCCTAATATCTTGGAACATTTTAATTAGGAGGGTTTTCCGCCCGCCCTGGAGTTGACCCTAGAGGTGTTAGACCAGGAGCCTGGGCATCCGGAAGTCCCGGTGAGTAATTATATTTTAATATATTACAAAAAAAAAATTATTTCTAAAATTATACGTTTCTAAAATTATTATAAGTAGTAACTTAACCCTACACTGCGCAATTTTTTATTTCTACTCAAAAAAAAATATGACAGCTGTGTATTAAGTCATAGAATGATGGAAAAATATTTAAAAAAATATTGGACGGCCCCTTTGTCTGTTTTGATTGTTTGTCTGTTTGGAGATATATGCATACAATTTCACGCTGATTACTGTCTACCGTAGACTTCGAATTTTCCTTTCAATAACGACATTGTGAATTTAAGTTCACATGAAATTGGAGGTTTTTGTAAACTTGCGGAAAAGCTGGCGAGCGAAAATGCCATGGAAGGGCTCATTGTCTCAGCTGCCATATTTGCGTGAAGTTAGTGTGTAATTAGTGTCCTAATTTTTTTTTTTTTAATTTTTTTTTTTATATCATAATGGTGCTCACCTTAGAAACCCTCAGTATGCTATTAATACCGTTGGTAGTTAATGTTATTCAAGCTTTGAGTGATTTTGTGGTAGGCCTCCAAGGCCTTCTCAATGTTCAACAAGGGGAGCGGGTGCATCTACCACCTGAAGAAATGGGGGAAGGGGTGTTCGGTCCACCACCGCCTCGATATAGGTCGCCCCTGGCCGTTCCAACAACTCCATAGCCGCAGATCGTAATTCCGGACTATCTCCTGATGGAGATTGTGGAAAGGGCCCAGGAGGAGCCCTGGGGCGGTGAGGAGGTTCTACAGAGTCCTCGGCGAGATGAATTTGACTGGACAGCCTTTCCTCCGGCCGAAGAGATTATTCGAGATTGGGAAGAGGCATCCCCGAAATACGTAAGTTATATATCATATTGTTTTTTAAATTTAATTAAATTTACTACTAACTATTTTATTTTATAAGGGCAATGTACATGGGAAAGATAACGCAAGTGACAACGCCGATCTTTGTTTTGTAGCATGTGTGAAGTATTTGCAAGCAAGGAAATTTAAATAAGTATGTAGGTTAAGTATTTCGTATAATTTATTATATTATTGATGATTGGGTGTTATAATAAATAATGCAATTAAATTAAAATGATGAGTAATGTCTAGATTAATTAGGCTAATATTATAATGCAGTGAAGAAAGATTAGTACGAGTAGTAATATAGAAGTAGTGTATTAACTAAGAAAAGAAGAAGAGTAGATGGGAAAAATGTAATGAAGAGATGTATTATAATATTAATAAATAAATACAAAGATAATTGTATATAATTTAAATCAAAATCAACATGACTACATCCAACCCACCACATGGCGATCTTGCCACAAGGGCCTAATGGTTTCAAAACTGATGTGAGAAGAAAAATTTAAATTTTGGATAATTTTTTTGGAAAATATTAAAATGGGGACATCCACATCAAAGCAATCAGATGTAACCGACACAGGTGTAGTGAACACTAATGTAATAGTTGATGAACAAGTGCTTGGCGCTCAAAAGGACGTAAAAATAATGTTATTAATTCTAACAATTGTGGCTGTGTTGTTCTTAATATTAAAAGTGCACAAGGAATACAGAAGAGGTATGAAGAAAGGTGTAACAAGAAGCATTGCTGTTCAGGCACTTAAGGCATAAGAAGAAGATTCAAAGCAACATATGGTATGGAGCAGCAGGAACAACAGGAGAATTTAAGGTTATCAATAGTTTTTAAATTATTTTAAGTATGATGTGTTTAAGAATAATTAATTAAAAGGAATTAATGGTATAAATAGTCTTTAAGTTGTAATATTATATATTTTGCATATGAGTAATTGGGAGGAATCATATGCAGTATTAACTCAGTTCTATGCAGAAATTACTAGGGAATCAAAAAGGGTTCTAAAAAAGGATATTCCCAAATCGGCATCAGTGAAAGATGAAGTTAAAAATAATGTAATATTAAATTTTAATAAGTTTGTTAGTTTAGTAAGTTCAATTAAGGATTCTTTAGAGATAGATCATGTATTAATTATAAAAAGGGATTTTGAGAAACTAAGGGAACGCGTATGTAAAATTTTTAAAGTGTTAAAAATAGATTATATGGTCCCAACTTCGTATTTAATATCAATTGATCCTTCTATTAAGACAGAAACTGATTCCGAGTCGGAAGAAACAGATTCCGATCAGGAAGCAAAAATGGCTTTATCTCCGATTGAATTTTTTAATTTTGCCAGCAAAATAGTAGCAACCGAATTTGACGGATCTAATAATAGGCTTCAGTCATTTTTAGATTCATTGAAATTATTACAATCCAATTCAGAAGGGCATAACAGTAATGCAGTTGCTTTTGTAAGAACTAAACTTACGGGTAAAGCGCGAGATCTTATTACGGATACGGATTCGTTAGACGAAATTATAAATAAATTAAATGGAATAAATAGGGAAAGTTCAAAGTTTATCGCGGCAAAATTACTTAGGTTAAAACAAAACAATAAAGAAATTACCAAATATGCAGAGGAAATAGATGCTTTAGCGTCAGAGTTGAAAAGAGCGTACATACGTGAGGGCGTTCCACCAACAACAGCAGAAACTTATAGCACCACTACAGTCGTGGAGGCAATGTCAAAAAATGCGGATTCTCAAAAAGCCAGATGGATTCTAGAAGTAGGAAATTTTTCAAATTGTCAAGAAGTCATAAATAAGTTTGTAAATATTAATAGTGACAGCAATTCAAATGTTTTTTATATGAGCAACCGAAGAAATTACAATCATAATTCGGGTTATTTTCGAAATAATTATCAACGAAATAATGACCGTCGAGGTAGATATCAGGGCTACAATAACAATAATTTTAATAGAGGTGTTAATCGAGGCGGTAACAGAGGTAGCAACAGAGGTGGTAATAGTTTTAGAGGTCAAAATGCTTTCAAGGATTATAGAACAGGTAATGGGCAAAGATTCCAAAACAGTAACACTAATAGAGCTGTAAGAGCATATTCTGCAGAGGACCAGGGAAACGCAGAAGCGTCCCAACAGGATCCATTGGGATAAATGTAAATATTTTTAATTTGGATCTGACACTTTCAAATTTTGTAATTGTTGAAACTGAAATGACGGGGAATCATAAAATAATGCTTTTAATTGACACAGGAGCTGATATTAGTCTATTTAAACGAACAAAAATTAATCCAAATCAACTAGTAGACAGATCAAAAATTTGCAAAATTAACGGCATAACAGATGGGTACACTGAATCCATTGCAGTTACCAAAACGTTAATTTACATCAATAACCATGTTTTTGATGGTACATTTCATATTGTTAACGATAATTTTCCAATTCCAGTTGATGGTATTTTAGGTAGAGATTTTATTTCAAAATATCGGTGTCAATTAGATTATAGTAACTGGACGTTGACTCTTAGCAATAAATCTATAACTACAACTACATCTATTTGCAACAGTCTAGAAGATGACGTATTAATGATCCCTCCTCGTTGTGAAGTAGTAAGGTATGTCAATAAATTAAAGGGTAAAGATGATTTGGTGGTTTTGAATGGAAATTTAGCACCTGGCGTTTTCGTCGCTAATTCAATCATGTCTGGAAATAATCCATGCGTAAGAATAATAAATACAACATCGGAAAGTGTGTCAATGAATAGTAATAACATAAAAACAAGAAAATTGGATGATTTTAATATAGTACCTCTAGATAAAAGTAATTCAAGTATAGCTCGACAAGATTCTATTATGGAAAAATTAAAGGAAAATATTCCAGAATTTGTAAAAGAAGATATGGATAAATTATGTAAAGAATTTTCTGATATTTTTGGACTTAAGACAGAAAAATTAACTACTAATAATTTTTATCAGCAAAAACTTAAGTTGCATGATAATTCACCGGTTTTTGTAAAAAATTATCGAACACCGAGAACGCAAAAACTTGAAATTAATAATCAGGTCAATAAAATGTTGAGTGATAATATAATCGAGCGATCATCAGCGGAATATAATAGCCCGGTATTACTAGTACCAAAGAAAGCTGCTGACGGAGGAAAAAATTGGCGGTTAGTAATTGATTTTAGGCAACTAAACAAAAAATTGGTAGGAGATAAATTTCCTTTACCGAGAATTGATGATATATTAGACCAATTAGGTAGGGCCAAATGGTTTTCGGTCGTGGATCTTGTATCAGGTTTTCATCAAATATCTCTAGAAGAAGACTCTCGTGATATTACATCTTTTAGTGTAGATGCTGGATCTTTTAGATTTACAAGGTTACCTTTTGGACTTAAAGTTAGCCCAAATAGTTTTCAGAGAATGATGGCAATGGCATTTGCGGGTATAACACCTGAGAAGGCATTTTTGTATATAGATGATTTAATAGTAATAGGATGTTCAAAAGACCATCATTTACAAAATTTGAGAATAGTATTTGAAACTTGTAGAAAATTTAATTTAAAATTAAATCCGGAAAAATGTAAATTTTTTAGAAACGAAGTGATGTTTTTGGGACATAAAATCACAGATAAAGGGATTCTGCCAGATGATTCGAAATATAATGCTATAAATAAATTTCCAATTCCAACAGATGCTGATTCAGCAAAACGTTTTATTGCATTTTGTAATTATTACAGGAGGTTTATTCCAAAATTTGCAGAAATTGCAAAACCAATTAATAAGTTAGCTAGAAAAAATACTATTTTTTCGTGGAATGAGGAATGTCAAGTGTCCTTTGACAAACTAAAAAATTCGTTATTAAGTCCAGAAATTTTGCAATACCCAGATTTTACAAAACAATTTATTTTGGTCACTGACGCATCAAAGGAAGCCTGTGGGGCCATATTAGCTCAAAATTTTGACGGAAAAGAGTTACCTATAGCGTATGCATCAAGATCGTTTACAAAAGGAGAAACAAATAAGTCTACTATCGAAAAAGAACTTGCTGCCATTCATTGGGCTATAAAATATTTTAAGCCATATTTATTTGGTACAAAATTTGTGGTAAAATCGGATCATAGGCCTTTGGCTTATCTTTTTGCTCTCAAAGATCCTTCATCAAAATTAACTCGAATGAGATTAGATTTGGAAGAATATGATTTTCATATAGAATACATAAAAGGGAAAGATAATATCGGAGCAGATGCATTGTCTAGGATTAATATTACGGATTTAAAAGAAATGGTAAATAAAAACAGTGAAGTACTAGTGGTGACTAGAGCGATGTCACGAAGACATTCCCAAGCGACAGAAATGAAAAATGCGGAAAATAAAGAAGTAATCTCAATGGTCTATGAAAGTTTAGATGCTGTCAATGTAATGAATTTACCAGTTTTAAAGGTTATAATTAAGCCCACTTATCTTAGGATAGCGATGGGAAAAAGAGGTAAATTTGGTTTTCATAAAGAGTGGCAAATTACTAATGATACTTTTTCTTTAGAGAAAATATTGTCTAGGCTAGAATTAGAGGCCGGTAATTTGGGAATAAATAAAGTAAAGTTAAATATAGATGATCCTATATTCAAAAGGTGCACCGTTAACAAATTCAAAGAAGTAGGATCAAAAGCGCTCAAGAAATTAAGAATTATATTGTATAGGGATCCCAAGATAATAAATGACGACAGTGAAAAAGAGAAGTTGATCAAAATGTATCATGATAATCCTATTGTAGGAGGTCATAGCGGCCAAAAGAGATTGTTAAAGAAATTAAGAATGAACTATAGATGGAAAGGAATGTCTAGAGATGTGGCAAACTTTGTGAAGAAATGCAGAAAATGTCAAGTAAACAAAAACAAAGTAACACATAAGGAACCTATGGTTATTACACCAACACCTCAAAAAGCTTTTGATATTACTTGTATAGACACAATTGGTCCATTTTTAAAAACTACAAATGGTTTTACGTATGCAGTTACAATTCAATGTGAATTAACAAAATATGTTGTTGTTGTACCTATTGAGAATAAAGAAGCAAAAACAGTAGCAAGGGCAATTATGGATAATTTTATTTTAATTTACGGTCCTATGAAAGAAATTCGCACGGATATGGGTACGGAATATAAAAATGAAGTTTTAGATAAATTATTGCAACTCATGAACATTAAGCATAAAATTTCAACTGCATATCATAGTCAAACTATTGGGGGTTGTGAGAGAAATCATAGAGTTTTAAATGAATATATACGAATGTACACAAAAAGTAATCAAACAGATTGGGATGATTGGGTAAAATTTTATAGTTTTTGTTACAATACAACACCAAGTGCATATCATAATTATACACCGTTTGAATTGGTTTTTGGTAAGAAAAATGAATTACCTGATTCATTAGAAGGAATGACTGTTGACCCTATATATAATATAGATGCTTATTATGCGGAAGTTAAATATCGTTTGCAATTAGCTAATAGTCGTGTTAATGCATATTTGCAAAAAGTTAAGGAAAAGCGTAAAATAGAATATGATAAGAAGGTCAGTAATTTAAATGTTAAGTCAGGAGATTTAGTGTTAATTAGTAATGAAGCTAGAACAAAATTTGATCCTTGGTATAAAGGACCATTCTTAGTAATAAGTTGTGATGGTGTTAATTGTACTGTAAAAAATCAAAAAGGACATTCAGTTACAGTACATAAAAATCGCGTGAAATTATTCAAAAAGTGAAAACAATATAAACAAAAAGGATATTATGTTAATGGGTAGTTTAAATTTTTTATTGTATAAAAATAAGTATTTGTGTTTTAATTGTAATTGTGTGTAAATTTGTATAAAATAGGTACCTATGTATGATAATATGTATGAACTATATGTATGTATGAGTGAGTAATTTTCATTATATTTTAGTTTAACTGCTAGTTTTCCTAATTTGGAAAATGTCTTTTACACCTGCAGAGTAAAAGCCATTTTTTCGAAAAGGGAGATGTAGCATGTGTGAAGTATTTGCAAGCAAGGAAATTTAAATAAGTATGTAGGTTAAGTATTTCGTATAATTTATTATATTATTGATGATTGGGTGTTATAATAAATAATGCAATTAAATTAAAATGATGAGTAATGTCTAGATTAATTAGGCTAATATTATAATGCAGTGAAGAAAGATTAGTACGAGTAGTAATATAGAAGTAGTGTATTAACTAAGAAAAGAAGAAGAGTAGATGGGAAAAATGTAATGAAGAGATGTATTATAATATTAATAAATAAATACAAAGATAATTGTATATAATTTAAATCAAAATCAACATGACTACATCCAACCCACCACAGTTTTAATTAGTACCACTCGTTCCTTACTTGCGTGTTGTTGGTAATAATTTTTTGATTTCTTTTTCCAAATTTTCCTCGTTGGTTGCTAAGTCCAGTAGTTTATGATTTGTCGCGACTCCACAACAGAATTCTAATCCATCTGCAATAAAGTCTAATGCCCTCTTCTTCCTTGTTGGGTATGAATTGTCCTTATTTTCAAAGTCTGATTTTTAGGTTTGTAGCTAGGTTTGCTTTTAGTAAATGTAAATCAATGTCATAAGCCAAACTTAAATTTTCGATTGCACTTTCTAAAATACAATTTGAGATTACAATATTCTGGCAGAGGGTTTTTATAACCGGACGGTGTTCCAAATTTTAGTGTTCATAGTTCATTTTGTTTATTAGGGGAATCGTTCCTTCATATGCCACTACGGAAGGTAACTGGTGCCAGATGACGCCTGATGAGATTTCAATGTTCAAATTCCAACCAAAAGGTAGAAAAAATCTAAAATTTTAGAATGATTAAGAAACATAAGAAAATTTTAATAATGCCCATAAAAGATTCTTTGACTTGTTCGCATGATTTTGCGTTTTTAATAGTTTATTTATTTATTGCAACTTTGCGTCTTGTTCTGAAATAAGAGATTTTCCTAGTATCCAATGTAATTATAGTATTTCTTTATTCAGTCTTGTTTAACATATCAAAATGAATCCACGGTTAAGGTTAAGTTCACATGAAATTGGAGTTTTTTGTATACTTGCGGAAAAGCTGGCGAGTGAAAATGCCATGGAAGGACTCATTGTCTCTACTGTTCTGTTAAAGATCGTTTGTGAATAGTAAACATGGTGCTTACTTTAGAAAATGTATGTCTTCTGCTAATCCCATTGGTGATGCAGATCATACAAGCACTTAATAATTTCATGGGAGGCCTTCAAGGCCTCCTCCTTTTCCCAGATGGGGAGCGGAAGCATCATCCACCTGGAGGAATCGGGGAAGGGGCGTTTAGGACTCCGCCGCCACCCTACAGGCCACCCCCTATAATTGTGTCTGCAACTCCATCACCGGAGGTGGTGATACCCGACCACCTTATGATGGAGATTAACGAACAAATAGGGGAGGAACCTTGGGTGGTGAGGATATTCTTCGGAGTCCCTCCGAGTACGACTGGACGGCCTTTCCTCCGGCAGAAGAAATACTCCGGGATTGGGAGGATCCAACCCCCGAATTGGTAAGTTAAAAAATATTTTATTAATTTATAAAATTAATGTTAGGTTTATATTATATGGGTTAATGTACAAGAGAATGATAACACAAGTGTCAACGGCGATCTTTGTTTTAATTAGTACCACTCGTTCCTTACTTGCGTGTTGTTGGTAAATACTTACTTAAAGTTAATTTTTATATTGTGGAAAAAATCTTTTATTTTAAGTTAACTAAATCAAGGATTATTTCGACGTTGTCGCGACAAAAAGGCGTAAGCGCCAAAATTTCCAAGAATCGTTTTCGATGTTAAAATAAAGTACTATTCCCATTACACTACTATATGTTTTGGTGTATTCGCCAAAAAATCGTAGAATGAATTATTTCAGTTTAAAGTAGTGTAAGCGACATTATGGAACCGAAAAAAATATAACCTAACGCTAGTAAGCACCGAGTGTCGTAAGTGAGTACGTGCGTTCGTCCCCGTTGCTATTACCAGATACTCTATCATTTAAGATATGTATTTTATTATTTTTGTTATATTATTTAGTAAATCATTGTGTTTTCAACTGTTAGTAAGATTAAATCAACCTTTATTTATAAAGAAATCGTTAAAAGTTTATCTTGTTGCTTACGCCTTTTTGATATTAAAAATTTTAGGAGGCGTAATTGGAGTGTATCCATGTTAATTCATACATTATTTTAAATAAATTTTTCGTTATTTGTTCATAGTCCTGTAACGTTTTAAGATCACAAACAGTGTACAAAACATTATTAATAAGAAAATTTTCTTATATTTTTTAATTGAATTAAACAGATGTCTCACAAACAGTGTTTAAAATCTGAGATAGAAATGCTACTTACGCCTTTTATTTTATTTTTATAGGATGCTGTCTCGTACCCGAAAAATTATTAATCTACTCAATGAAAATAAAGAAAACAATATTAATAATATCATTATTTATTTGTTCTTTTAAACTTTTCGTTTTATGCTTTTCCCATAATTATAATATTAAATTCTTTAATTTTATTAAGAAATTCTAAGCGTCATAATGAAATTATCTTGATGAAAAAAGAAGGCGTAAGTATAGCGTAAACGACATATAAAACAGTAATTGTTAAAATGAAAAAGGCTTATGTCTCAGGAAAATAGGCTTAACCACCAACTAACAAAAATAAATAGGCGTATACGACAAAAACGCAAATTAAAAATAAGTCTCAAGAACTACTGTTTTTATAATAATTACAAAAAATGTGTTTTAAATAATGTTTATACTTTAAAACAAAGTCCAATATTAACAAACACAAATAACGGATATAAAATGTTTTTTGTCTCCCCTGTAAAATATTGCAAAAGCTGCTTACGCCTTTTTGTCACGACAACGTCGATTTGTATTCTAATTTTCATAATGACGTTGTCGCGACAAAAAGGCGTAAGCGGCTTTTGCAATATTTTACAGGGGAGACAAAAAACATTTTATATCCGTTATTTGTGTTTGTTAATATTGGACTTTGTTTTAAAGTATAAACATTATTTGAAACACATTTTTTGTAATTATTATAAAAACAGTAGTTCTAGAGACTTATTTTTAATTTGCGTTTTTGTCGTATACGCCTATTTATTTTTGTTAGTTGGTGGTTAAGCCTATTTTCCTGAGACATAAGCCTTTTTCATTTTAACAATAATTACTTTTTTATATGTCGTTTACGCTCTACTTACGCCTTCTTTTTTCATCAAGATAATTTCATTATGACGCTTAGAATTTATTAATAAAATTAAAGAATTTAATATTATAATTATGGGAAAAGCATAAAACGAAAAGTTTAAAAGAACAAATAAATAATGATATTATTAATATTGTTTTCTTTATTTTCATTGAGTAGATTAATAATTTTTCGGGTACGCGACAGCATCAAATAAAAATAAAATAAAAGGCGTAAGTAACATTTCTATCTCAGATTTTAAACACTGTTTGTGAGACATCTGTTTAATTCAGTTCAAAAATATAAGAAAATTTTCTTATTAATAATGTTTTGTACACTGTTTGTGATTCTTAAAACATTACAGGACTATGTACAAATAACGAAAAATTCATTTAAAATAATGTATGAATTAACATGGATACACTCCACTTACGCCTCCAAAAATTTTTAATATCAAAAAGGCGTAAGCGACAAGATAAACTTTTAACGATTTCTTTATAAATAAAGGTTTATTTATGGTGCAATTCTGTGTAATACGTAACGTTTTCTGTAAGTGATTCATAAGCGTCACGGGTACCTATAACCAGTTGGTTGATTTTGCATGCTACCATAAGCTTACTGATGGTAAAAACAAAACAAACAAAAATTGGTAAAAAAAAACCATAACGCTTATGTAGTCCTTACAGATAACGTTACGTGCAACCCTCGAAAATCCCACTCGCAAGCTCGCAATTTGCGAGTGAAAATTAGGTCTTTGCGAGTGGGTAAAATCCACTCGCAAGTCGTTTTCTTCCATGTCAAAAGGTTCACTTTGGTGGCAACTGCCAAATTCAAATATCGTGTGAATAAATTCAAATAAGTGGGCTGTCGCGGATTTGTAGGTAGGTAGGTGGGACCCCCCCCCCATTTTTATTTATTTTTTCTAGCGAGTGGATATTTTTATATGCGAGTCGATTTTGACTAGAAATTTCGAGGGTTGGTTACGTGTTGCACAGAATTGCACCATTAATCTTACTAACAGTTGAAAACATAATGATTTACTAAATAATATAACAAAAATAATAAAATACATAATCTTAAATGATGAGTATCTGGTAATAGCAACGGGGCGTAACGCACGTACTCACTTACGACACTCGGTGCTTATTAGCATTAGGTTATATTTTTTTCGGTTCCATAATGTCGCTTACACTACTTTAAACTGAAATAATTCATTCTGCGATTTTTTGGCGAATACACCCAAAAAATATAGTAGTGTAATGGGAATATTACTTTATTTTAACATCGAAAACAATTTTTGGAAATTTTGGCACTTACGCCTTTTTGTCGCGACAACGTCGTATGTTTATTTGGTCCTGAAATTTCTGGTGACATTTATTGATCACGCCTTATTCGTTGACGATTTCATTTGAAAAATTTGATTTTTCGATGGGTTTTTGTTCTAAATTTAAATGAAAAAATGATGGCGCGTAAATAATTTTGTGGTTTTTCGTGTTGGATCTAAACTTCGCGTAAAAATGATAATTTTCGTATCCATTGCAATTATTTTTTAACGTGTTTAAAAGAAATTGTTGAAAATTAGAATTCCAATTTAATTAATTTTTTGTATTGTACTTAAAATTAAAATAACTGTAATTATATTTTTCTTCTTATGAGTAGTACAAAGGTGTCATATTTTATCCTTCAAAGTTCTTTAGCTTTTGAGTTCAAGGGCATCTTTGTTTCTTATTTAATATCAATAGTAACTTAAATAATTTTCTCAAAATTACTTATAGGTATAATTACTTCGATTTTGTTATTATTTTGTTGGGTTTTTTATTTTATTACTTAAAAATTTTAAATTAATTTTTAAAAATGAGCACGTTTTATGTCTTTGGGGATATCTAGTAATAGGTTACTGTTAAATAAAGCGGTAATTTATTTTCTATTTTAAAGTTATTAGTTTAATTATGGGTTAATGTTGAAATTAAAAATTCTTAAAATTAAAGCTTATATTAGTTTGTAGTTGCCCTATTTGAATTTAATTCTGCGCGTGAAAGTTTGTGTAATCGGACTCCCGCGAATTTTGTCCTATTTCATTTTTTGCTCCTATTATTGCTTGTTTTAATTCCGTGTAATTTCACTCTTTTATAATAAGTTTTAAGTTTTTGTTGTTTAGTCCGTTTGCAAAAGAGTTTAAAGCTATTTCATGATTGTTATTTATAATTTGCAAAACTTGACAATTCTCGTAAACTATGTTCATTGTTAATTCAGCCAAGAGTTGTACATCATTTCCAAATTCCTGTATTGTTCTATTTCCCTGTTTTTGATTTTGTAATTTTATCAAAATAACTGTTCCTGTTTGCGGATTTGTAGATTGTCCTTGTGAATTGAAATCATGGTCTAAATTAGTGTTAATTAAACTTTCGCCCAAGAGTGAATCTAACTTAAAATTTAGTGTACTAATTTCGCGCTTTAATTCCCTTATTTTTTTGTTTCTATTTATTATAAATTCTGAATGTGACATTGTAACAACCGGGGGTGCGTTATTAAAATTACTTATAAAAATTTTCTCTTAAAATTTGAATAATAATTTTAGAAAACACAAGAACCTTTTTATTTGGCCTAAATAAAAAGTCACCCCCCCCCCCGTTAATGTTCTCTTAATTTATTTGGTTTCCCAAAAATTTCTCGAGTTTTGAGATACTCCTGAATTTTTGGGGATATCGACGAAGGTTCCACGGTAACAAAGGACAGTCTGTTTTTAGATTTATGCGCTGCCACCCGACTATTTCCTTTGTTCTAGTTGTCCTGGACCTCTTCGATACGTTTTGGTAGCCCTGGTTTGATTTCCCAATCTTCACGAATGACGTGAATTTCGCTGGCTAACGTTGGGGGTGAAAGGTGCCCCCGTGCAGTGATTTTGGGAAAACGTAGAAATCGTTAACTTTTGTAAAACTTCAATTTGGCTTTATGGGGTTCTTTTAACTCAAATAAAAGAATTATTTTCCAAAAATAACAATTTATTACAATATAAATGATTGTTTGATATTTACAAAATTACAAAAATGAATTATAATTGAAATCAAAATTTGGCAACAATTGCCAACCAATAGTCAAACAAAATAAATCCGCTTTGACAATAATTTTGCCAAACGAATAAACAACTACAATTAATTGTAAATCTTAAATCAATCGTAAAGATTTACCACAATTTATCATAAAACTAATCAAACTTATCAAACCTTACTTTAATGATTAAATATTTGCTAAACTTATATTCATCCAAACCTATACCTATCAACACAAACGAGGAAACAATCGACTCGTGATTATCCTTTGAATATAAATAACCTATGAGAAAAATCTCACTCTAAATTATGGCTTATTATGGCCCACAACGCCCAAACGGCTCCATCAGAGAAACATAAAGATCATATTTTTTCAACTTAAAAAAAAAATTTTGTTAACTTACTTATAAAGACAAAAAGCTAAAATAAACATAATAAATACAATAGTTCTTCAACAAAAAAAACATAATTAACAAGTATTAATATAATAATAATTATATAATTACAAAAAAATAGTAGTAAAATTAATCAATAAATCAGTATTATATCAGAACATAACTGATAGACATAAATTAATCAGAATTAATAAAATGAAAAATAAAACTTAATTGTTAAACATAGAAGAGTCATAAACATATAAAAATTTTACAAAAATTAACACACATTACAAAAATAATAAAAAAATAATTAGTTCATTTCAACGAAAGTTCGTTACACATTTATTTAGTATGTATTCACTTTAATTTGTTTCAAAATCAGTTCATTTAGATAACAGTTCATTGCACAAGTATTTCAGTCTTTTGGCATTCAGGGCATTTTAATTCAGTTCAGTTTTTAAGAATCACTTCGGTTCGTATTTTATTCAAGTTCAGTTTTTATAATTCACTATTGTTTATATCAGTTCATAGTTCCATCGTTCATAATAATGTCTGTTCAAAAATGTCTCATGTTGTTCACTATAATATTTTAAATAAATTTATTTTATTCACTTTATCATACTTGGTTTAAATTGTTCCGTTTAAATTGTTTGTTCACTTTCTTTTCTTTGATTCAATATAGTTTTAGAATCTTATGATTTTGGTACCTTATATAATTTTAAATTCACATTTATTTAAATATTTGAAATTTTCAAAATTTCATTAATATAATCAAATTAATAGACAAAAAATCAGTTCTTAATTGGTAGTGTCTTAGAAATGCATTATAGAAGTAAAAAATAAAATTTAACACGATTCAACAAAAAATTTCATAATGAGAATTCAAACTTATAAAAAATAATACAAAGTATTTTCCTAAAATAATTTCCTTATTTTATGCAACCATTTGTTCTTTTATGCTTGTACTGCAGCTATAAAATTTTTTTTCCACTACTAGTCATATAGGCTATCATTTTTACTTAGGTATGAAGCTCCAGAAGTGACATGTTATAGACTAGTGGTCAACAATTTTTCCATTATTAACTTACTAGTTAATAATGAACAAAATGATATTTTTCGATAATTTGGGGACTATTTTAAAGAAAAATGTTGTCACAAGATGATTTAGAATAATCAAGAGATGCTATTTAATTGTATTTAAACTATTAAAAACGCTTTATTAACAGATTAATTGAATTTTAAAATTTTTATTAAATTCGAATTAATGTGACAGATAGTGACGGCGCCATCTTTTGTTAATTTGACGAACCACGATTTATTTAATTTACTAATAAAATTCAATGCGAAAACACAAAGGATTTTCCGGTAGTAGATTTTCTTATTACAAAACAGTTAAAAAAACTCACTAAACGGCTCATAAACTTCAAATTTCAACTTTTAATCACAATTAATTTAAAATTTTCAAGAATGTCTAATCAAGAAAACAAAAGACTGTCATTTGTTTTATAATTTATTTAAAATAAATATTTTAAATTAGAATATCTTGTATTAACAAAAATTAAAAGAATTGTAATAAACCTAGTAGTGGAAAAAATCGTATATATAACCACGGTTGTGAAGACCATTATAGCTCCCGCGCCTTATATTCCTCGGTGCTTTGCACCTCGGAATATAATCTTGGCGCTAGGGCTATAATGCATGTCTTCACAACCTTGGCCTATAATATACTATTATTCAATGCAACGTAAAAATGCATAATAATTAATTATAAGCTCTATCTACCGCGTTTAGTCGCTTCGACTTAGACGTAGCGACTTTTCTAGTATACTATGTATATCTATACCTACATGCATAATTTATTATATTTTAAGTATATCGTCGTTGCGCCTGCAAAACCCGACATGTGCATTTTAGTAAATTGTTCAGGAGAAGGTTTACACTGATTTGTTTTGTTTCTGTTTGAAGAACAGACTCCACGTATAATTTTACGTTTTATACGGCCTAATTGACAATTTAATAACATTATAATTAAAAACGACATTATATGAATCTTATAATTTGTTTTATTAATAAAATTAGTGCACATAGCTGATTTAAGTTGCGTCATAGCGTATTTAGAAGACACACATTTTATTATTTACACCTAGTAGCGCTTTTTGATTTACCTTCATTAAACAACTATTTTACAGAAAAAAAAGAAATTTCTTTTATGGAAATGTCCGGCTTGAAACCCTTAATCGAAATCTGTACTTAACGCATTTTGCTCAAAATGTGCACATGTCGGGTTTTAAAGGCGCAACGACGATATGCAATGATAACTATAATTGCAGTTTGCTGTTAGCTATTATATTTATTTACCTGTAATAAGAAAACGAAATAATGAGCAAATGTGGTATAATCGCCCTTACATCACAAAAATTTTATCCAGTCTAGTATACAACACTGTTATGAAAGGGCGAATATCCTACATTCGCCTTTAATACGTAACCACTTTTGGATATTCGCCGTTATGACATCGTCATATTGGCCTTACCTGTGAAAATACAAATGTGATATTTTCACACAACAATATTAGTGTATTGAATATTATTTTTTCATTAAAATCCCATTTTCGAAAAAATGGCTTATTCGCCCTTACTACAAACCAGCGACGATATGTGGTACACGGGTGGCTATAACTAGCACAATTGGAATATTTTATTTCATTTACATTTCTAAAAATATAGATCATTTCTATCAATTTCAAATATTAATTTTCCGTAAATAGATTATTGTACTATTTTATTAAACTAGGCAACGTGAAGCATAAATTTCAGGTAATATTAATAAACTTTAACAAACTTTAAGTTTGTCTTAAGGTGGCTATAACCGGTGCCTCTACCCTATTTTATTTATATTTATTTTCATTCTCGCGCGCGTGTTCTTCTTTTACTGTATTTTGATGACGCTTATTATTTAATATTTACTACCGGTATTTAAATTCTTCTTTATTATTAAAATATTCTTTTATTTCTTTATTATTATTCTCATATTAATTTAGGCGCTTGTTTTATTTGTTCTTTTGGCGTATTCATATTATTTATTTTTGATTTGTATTATGTTGTTTGTTCATTTATTTTATTCATTGAGGCACTGATATTTTATTGTTCGCGTTTAATTTTTTACTTCTTTGATTTTATTTATTATTACTTTTAATTGGCACTTAAATTCTTCTTTAATATTTTAAATAGCACTTGGTTTATATTGTTCGCGATTTATTTTAAATTCGGATTAATTGGTTTTATTTGTTTATTAAATTGCACTTTTAATTTTTCGCGATTGTTTATCTTATGTCAATAGAGGCACTTGTTGACTGTTTATTTTTTCTGTTGTCGTTCGTAATGGTATTTGTTATCGTGCGACCGTCTTTTTTCAGTAATTTTGTTAAGGTGACATCACATGGATTTGATAAATGTAATGCATATTGTGTCGTCATAGGAAATTCATTGCTATCCATGTTAGTTTGATTGTTTACTTCTTCTGTTGTTAATGATCTTCTTCTTTTGATTAACTTTGAAATTGCTTTATATATAAGTAGTAAAAGGATTATTGTGCATAACATGCCGAATAAAACGTAGGTAATAATTATTAGAACTTCGTGTTCCGTGGATTGATTTTGTTTTTTGTTATTTTGTCCTGTTACATGTGGAATTCCATATATACCTGGTAAACGTAGGTATTTATATAGCAGGTATCCCGTTGTTATAGAAAGTATTATATTCCATATTAGTAAAACGGAGTGTCCATGGATTCCAAATCGATCGCCAAAAGTTATATTAGTTGTTGGCTGTTGTTCTTTTAACCACTGCATAATGTTATTCATTGTATTGGTAGGATTAGTTATGTTCAGATGTGGTGTTGTTATTGTCCAATTTTCATTTAAACTATCAGATAAATTGTTAAAAATGGGATTTTCTTTCATCATTGAATTAAGATTATAACTTTTTAAGTTACTCCAGGTAGCTGGAATAATATGAATTAATTTGGTTTGAGGGGGTTTTGTGTCAAAACAAGGAAATCGGGTGGGAATTAGAATTTCTTGACGTAAGGATAATTCACAGGAGCAGTGTAGTTTTAAGCGTATGGCTCCTATCCTTGGGAGTTCTTCTTCCTTTAGTAACGATATAGTTTCGTTAGGACAGACTATTGAGGTGCCCTTTTGAGGGTGAGTAATTAAAAATTCTTCGTTTCCGGTTTCCAAAATTATCATTGCAGTTGAAGGATGACACGTCATCTGACAGTATTTAATTAAATTTGATATAGCTTCACCCCGGTATAGATGAAAAATACAATTTTCTCCGTTCCAAATGTCTGATGAAAGCCTCGGTATGTAACATAATTTGTCTTCATGTACCCTACACTGATGTAAAGCCACGCCAGCGATTGTTCTAAGCAGTGTTTTGCCCTGTGGATTTTCTGAAACCGCCAAATACGTAGTATCGTGATTGAAATGGCATGATTGATTGTACCATCCGAAGGTAGTAGTTATCAATTCGTAAATTTTCCATGAGTTGTTGATGGTCTTTGTGGGTATTTTTATGTGCAATGTGACTTTATTTTTTGTGAATGCACAATTACAAATTGGTAATTGGTAATATTGGTTCACGTTTGTTATTACTGGAACTTGATTTGAAATTATTAATTCCTGTCTTAATTTTATTGGGTCCTTTTTTAAAATGTTCGGTGCTAGTATGGCTGCTGGTATTAATTTCTGTCTACAAGCCGTGATTATCGAATTTGTACGAATTATTCGTGTTAATGAAATAAGGCGTTGAAGGTTTTCAAACGTAAATTCGAGGATATTAGTCAATTCCGTAGAATATTGTCGGACGGTTTTGATTTCCGATTGTACCAATTTAATTTTTTCTTCCACCGTTTTAAAAGCTTGACCAACTTCTTTTTCGTAGATTTTGAATTCTTGAGATTGATTTCCCATTCCTTGTAGAGTACCGGCTAGTCCAATTGTTAATTTCTTTATTTGATCTTGTAGTTTTTGTTCATTATAAGCAAAATCTTGTAGGTTGTGAGCTGTCGCTACTAAACAACAATAATTTAGACCGTCAGCTATGAAATCCCAGGATCTTTTAACTCGGTTTTGGTCTTCTGAATGATCTTTATCTTCTTTAAGGGTTGTTTCCATATTATTTTTAAGTAATTTTAAATCATCTTCGTAAGCTTGACCTAATTTTTCTATTGCCTTGATGATTTTACAATCATTTCTCAATTTGTTGTAGCATGATTTTTCTGATAGTTGGTGGCTATAGACCTCCTCTTGTTGGTAATTCATTTGATAAATTAAGGGAACTGTGTTCTCGTAAGGAAAAATTTTCGGTAAAATTTTCCAGACCACACCTGATGTAACTTCAACTTTCATTGTCCATAGATTGGGTAAGAAAAATCTAGAATTTAAAAATATTAAGTAGGGTAAAGCAAGGTAATTTGGTGATATAGTTAATTTGGTGATACTTTTTCAAAAATTCACCAACAGCTTACCGATTATCAAAATAATTTAAAATTTTTATCATATACTTCATATAGTTTCATCTGACTATTCAAGAGATTACAGGCTCTTATCTTATGTAGTTACCTGCCAAAAAAACTTTTAATGTAATATGGTGTTATTTTTCATATTTACTTCAGTGTTATACGTGCTAGGTAGTAAATGTGTTCTAAATCAATTAATAAATAAGCTAATATAGTGTTTTTTACATTATACTTTTAGAGTAAAGCCTACTTTTCAAAATGGCATAAATAAAATTACATGTTATTGTTTATTAATTAAATTAACACTTACGTTGTAACGGTGTTTTCTTACCATGTGCGAATGCAATTTTACTGATTTAAGATTATGTTATTTAAATTATTTTTTTAGGGTTGGGTACATTTCGCCGAGAACGATTCGCCGATAACACTTCGCCGGGAACGATTCGCCGAGACACAATTCGCCGAGAACGATTCGCCGAGAACAATTCGCCGATAACGATTCGCCGAGAACGATTCGCCAAGACACGATTCGCCGAGACACGATTCGCCGAGAACGATTCGCCGAGAACGATTCGTCGAGGCACGATTCTCCGTGACACAATTTTTAAAGTGACATTAAATATTAATTTCTTGTATGTTGTTCTTTACATATTAGTTAAAATTCTAATATTTTAGCGCTTAAGCCGGTTTTATAATAAAAGCGTTATCTAAATTTTCCTAATTAACCAATAGAAAACGTGTGGTAACTCTAACAAGCCAATAGAAATCCACCTTTACTTTTAACGGCTCTTTAAAAGTTTTATGAAATATATTAGGCGGTTGAAAGACTGAATTTTGTGATGAAATTTCAATTTTTAATTGGAGCTAATGCGCAGTAACGAAAACTCGTACATGCGGGTTTATGTTGGTGAGATTGGATGTCAAGCGTTCTCCCTCCACATGTATCTACGACCTATCTAATCTGAATATACACCATTTCGCCGCCCACCCAGGGGGTTTTGACGCAGTCAAAACCTACTACTAACCTAATCTCGACCTTGGATTTTTAACAGTCCCCTCATTAAAAAGAAATCGATTCCTCCACTAACCTAAGTTCAACCGGTGGATTTCTCTTTTCACGGTCTCTTCATTAAAAAAAAATCGTTTCCTAATACTAACCTAAGTTCGGCCGGTGGATATCTCTTTTCACGGTCCCCTCATTAACAAAAAATGAATATTTGGACTTTATGGATATTTGAATTAATAACTGTAACTAAACTGTAAATTTATTTTTATTATTTTAAATAATCTACATTTAACTAATCTATCTACCTTGAAGTTAATTATAAAACTACTATTTGATTTTAAAAGAAAAAAAACTTTGAGTTTCCTTTTATTAAATCTTTCTTTTTTTGCTTCTTAAACCTTATATAAACCTTATATTTTACCATAATATTAAAAATGTAATATATAAAATTACTCTCGGCGAATCGTTCTCGGCGAATCGTTCCCGGCGGATCGTTCCCGGCGAATCGTGCCTGTCGGCGAATCGTTCTCGGCGAAATGTACCTTTCCCATTTTTTTACGGCGTTAATATAAATTTTTTATATATACAATATTGTCAAAAAAGGCGGTCAATAGAGAGTACTTTTTGAAAATAATTTTATTTTGGCATTTCAAGCTATCACCAAATTACCTGTCCTTCAAATTACCAAATTTCAAAGTATTACTAGTAATCAAAAATATAGTACATACACTTCTGAAAATATGGTGAGAGCAAACCAAAATGGTTTTACAGGAAGGTATGTCAATTTAGAAAGCTGCAGCACAAGTAAATATTCTTTGGACCTCGTTTAAAACGCATTATTTAATCGTGCTAACAAGGATTTTTTTGATTTTTCGATTTTTAATACGATTTTCTAAATTTCTATTACTTTTTCCTTGTCGCAACGCAAATTATATTTTTTTAAACCCTAGTTCACTTTTTAGGCATTTTATTTCCATTTGCGAGGCGCTTGAGTTTTTGGCCGCCCCTAATTTTATCCGCCCCTGTGTTTGCACATTGTGCACAAAGGCTCTGACTACAACTACCATCAGCAACATCAGTTCACCGAATACCAAAGTCATACAGAAAGCAGAGATATTCAAAAAGGCAAAATTATTAACAACACTACAGGATCTTCAGAAATCAGGATGTTCTACGGCTCATGAAGATCAGAAGCGAAAAAAATTCAATAAAGGTTTAAAGAAAAATGATGACGGGAAATGTGGTGTCTGTGATAAAAGTTATGATGAGGATGTACAAGAAAATAATGGTGCCAAATGGATTCAATGCTCCTTCTGTTCTATTCCATACCACATCACTTGTCAATCACAGGCAAATGAAGACGAAATCTTTATTTGCGATGGTTGTTCTCTTTCAGATTTCGAGTAATTATGTTATGTTTAAAGTATTTTAAGTTTTAAAAATTAAGTTTTATAACTAATTTTAGTTTTTTTAGTTGTCACCAAATTAAATGTCCTATATCACCAAATTAAATATCCTATCACCAACTTACCTACCTTTTTTTAAAAAGAAATATGTTCGTTTTTAATTAAGAAAATGGAATTCAAATAAAACAAAAAACCTCTCAATGGGCAGGTATAAAGTGATTCTATTATTATACCAGCAAAAATCGGGAAAAACTTTCAAATTAATCAAATTGTATCCATGTAAACAAAATTATCACCAATATACCTTACCTTACCCTATTGGTTTTTATTATTATGATTCAAAATTGTTCCTAAAAAAAAATTAGAGTAAATAGCAATTTATTAACTTTATCTGTAGTTCATTTAAAAGCTCACGAGTTTTATATAACCATCTAGTCTTTCTTGATGGGGATATATGCGTACAATTTCACGCTGACTATTGTCTACTATAGGCTTCCAATTTTCATGTCAATAGCGACGTTGTTATTTTAAGTTCCCATGAAATTGGAGTTTTTGTAAACTTGCGGAAAAGTTGGAAGGTGAAAATGCTCTGGAGAGATTCATTGTCTTTTCTGTTCTGTTATAGTTCGTTTGTAATTTATTATCATGGCGCTTACATTAGAGAATTTTTGTCTTTTACTTATTCCGTTAGTAATGCAGATTATTCAGGCATTAATTACTTTTGTGGGAGGTCTTCAAGGCCTCCTTTTTATCCCGTATGGGGATCAGGGGCTTCCTCCACCCGGAGGAATTGTAGGAGGACCGCTCAGGACTCCGCCACTTCACAGGCCACCCCCCTTAATTGTATCCGCTCCTCCGTCACCGGAGGTGGTAATACCTGACCACCTCCTGATGGAGATCAATGAACAAATAAGGGAGGAACCTTGGGGTGGAGAGGATAATCTTCGGAGTCCACCCGATTACAACTGGACGGTCTTTCCTCCGGGAGAAGAAATACTCCGGGATTGGGAGGATCCCACCCCTGTATTGGTAAGTATTAATTTTATTTTATTAGTTTACAAAATTAATGTTAGGTTTATTATATTTGGGTCAATGTACAAGAAATTAATAACACAAGTGATAACATGGATCGTAGTTGCAACCACAACGATTTGTTAGTTACTTGTATTTTGTTGGAAATTACTTACTTAAAGTTAATTTTTATATTGTGGAAAAAAATTTTTTTATTTTAAGTTAACAGAATTATTTACAAGGGAATTTGGTGATGTATTCTAATTTTCATTTGTTTATTTGGTCCTGAAAATTTCTGGTGACATTTATTGACCCTTATTCGTTGATGATTTAATTTGAAAAATATGACCTTTCGAAGGGTTATTGTTTTTGATGTTTCAAAATGTAAATGAAAAACGGTGGCGCGTATTTAATTCTGTGTTTTTTTTCATTTTGGTCCTAAAAATTCGCGTAAAAAATGATAATTTTCTTATCAATTATTTTTTAAAGAGTTTAAAAAGAAATTAATGAAAATTAAAATCCAAGTTTAATTAATCTTTTATATCGTACTAAAAATGTATAATAGCTTAAAATTAAAAATAACTCTAATTATGTTTATATTCTTACGAGTAGTAATAATATTGTAAAGGTGTCATATTCTATCCTATAAGTTCTTTAACTTTTGAGTTCAAGGGCATTTTTATTTCATACTTAATATTAATTAAAAACTTAAATAATTTTCACAAAACTTTTGTAGGTATAACTACTTCGATTTGGTTATTATTTTGTTCGGATTTTTATTTTCTTACTTAAAAAATTAAATTAAAAATTAGCACGGGTTATGTCTTTATGGATATCTTTTAATGGGTTTTTAGTGTATAAAGCGGCAATGTAAGTTTCTTATTGATTAATAGGTTAAAAATGTAGGTTAATACTATTCTAAAATTTTAATTATGGATTAATGTCTAAATTGAAAAATTCTTAAATTAAAACTTATACTAGTTTGTGGTTTCCCTAATTGAATTTTAATTTTGCGCGTTAAAGTAAGTGTTATCGGGCTCCCGCGAACTTTGTCCTATTTCATTTTTTGCTCCTATTATTGCTTGTTTTAATTCCATGTAATTTCTTTCTTTTATAATAAGTTGTAAATTTTTGTTATTTAGCCCGTTTGCAAAAGAGTTTAATGCTATTTGTTCATGATTGTTATTTATAATTTTCAAAACTTTACAATTTTCGTAGACAATATTCATTGTCAATTCAGCTAATAGTTGCTGTACTTCGTTTCCAAATTCCTGTATTGTTCTATTTCCCTGTTTTAGATTTTGTAATTTTATTATAACAGCTGGGCCTGTTAGCGGATTTGTAGATTGTCCTTGTAAATTGAAATTTTGGTCTTCATTAATTAAACTTTCGCCCAAGAGTGAATCTAACTTAAAATTTAGTTTATTAATTTCGCGTTTTAATTCTATTATTCTTTTGTTTCTATCTATTATAAAATTTGAATGTGCAATCCTATCTGAATTAATTGTTTCATAAGTCATCGGTTCACCAGAATTGAAGTTTCCTTGAAGTATCGTGTTTCTTTCGTTTTGTGGTAAAACATCCCGATCGTTTATTTCGAAAGCTTCATTCAAATCCATTTTAAATAATTATTGTAAAATATTTCTATATAGTAATTAATTAATGTTATTTGTTTTAGAAAATTGAGCCTAAACCGCCTCGGTGAAGTGGTAATACTTTTGTATTTTATTTTTAATATAAACTTTTATAATTCAATAATTTTATTTTTCAGGAGTTTTTGTCAGCGATTAATTTTAATTAGTTTTATAAGTAGTTTAGCATTTGTAGATTAGTGTTATTGTTTAATTAATGTAGTTTAGTATTAATAAATAATTATATTTTTTTTTTGCGTTAAATATGATTTTAATAATATGGCGTTAATACTACTATTCCTGTCAACAACTAAGTTGTCCAAAAAATACTAATTTACAAGAGATTAATAAACTCAGAAAAAGTGCTAATGAATGTTAAACGTAGTCCATCAGCTGACTTTTTAAAATGTAAATAAACAGTCCCCTTACGTCTTCACCTAACCCGCAAACAGCATCGACAAACTAATCCATCTCTTTTTACGGTTTTTACTCTCTAAGCGTGCTTTTAAGATGCTTCTAAGCTTATGTACAACCGTTCGAGATTTGTCGATGTCAAACGAAAGATAATAGGTGCCAACAGTTTTCTGATACCTAGTAGGTAAATCAACATTATATTTCTTTTACAATTATTGCAGTATACTATTGTACATTAAAATTTTTTCGCTACTCCAACTTTAAAGTTTAATGTGGCTTCTGTCCTAATGATTTACATTTTTTATCATATAAAAAATATGATAAATATTTTGTTTTGTTACGAGAAGTTTTTTTTATGTTTTCTACCTAATAGTATTATAATTACAAATAAAATAATTATAAAAAGGTTTTTCTAATAACGCTATTATGCCTTCGAAAAATAATTCTTTTGGTAATTCTGCAAAATATGACTCCACAGCGTTTTCCAAGTCGTCCTTCGATAAAAAAACGATTCCTTTTCAAGTGTTTTTTTGAGTTTTGAAAAGAGATAATAGTCACAGGGGGAGAGGTCGAGACTGCATGGTTGTCGTGAAGAAGCAGTTTTCTGAGCATAATAATTGTGGGGTGGTTTTTCGTTTATAGTAACTTTCAAGTTCTTAATTGTGTCTTTGTAGACATTCCCCGTTATTGTAGTCCCTTTAGTCAAGTCAAGTAAGTTTCTTTCGAAAGATAAAAATCAATCGGCCGAATATGTTTCGTACGAATGCTCTATTATAACTGAAGGGTTAGAAAGCTAAAAACTGTAAGTAAATATTGAAAAATGAAAGATATATGTTTTCTAAAGAAAAATGAAGAAATCCCAGATCTTGTTGTGAAAGACGAGGAAGAGCATGTGAGCATGACAAGATGGATGTTGGACTAGAGGCGACGTTATGAACGCAATCGTGAAACTCAAAAATAGAAAATCCTCAGGCATCGACCAGATAACAAACGAAATGATCAAATACGGGGGAGAAGAGTTTGGCTAAGAAAATAACTATATTATTCTAGAAAAGATTTACAGCTGGAAGTATTCTAAACCAATGGCAAACAAGTATAACAGTACCCATATTCAAAAAGGGAAAAAAAGACCCACAAAGTTACAGCTGTTCAAAATTAACACACCAGGTCGGAACCAGCGAAGAACAGCTAGGTTTCAGAACAAATCGTGAGACCATAAAAAAATGCAATATTTATACTGCGTCAACTAGTCAAAAAATTCATCAAATTTAACAAACCTCTATTCCTCTGCTTCGTCGACCTTACGCAATCATTTGACAGAGTACGACTCATCGATGTACTGAGAATACTGCCAGAAAAGGGTATTGATAGAAAAGTGATTAATCTTATCTATGGGTCTCCAAACTACGGCCCGCAAGCACCACCTGGTAGTGGCCCTTCCGGCCCTCGGTAGTGGTACAAATTTGCCCGGTGTCCGGCCCGCCATAGTTTAGTTAGATTGTAAAAATTTTTCCGATTATTTTATTAGAACCGTCGTAAATGCGACAAAATTACGATACAAAATTTGGTAAAAATAAATGAGTTTACAAATTACATTAAATCTAGCTGGAAAACCCTCAAAATTCACTATTGGGAACCAAATTTTCAAAAAAATCTTGCAGAGCCCCTGGAAATTGGGGGATAAACCCCCAAACTCTCCTTTAGAGGTAGCCAACTATTTCTTAGTCTTTAACCAACCACTACTACTAAGACGACTAGAGGAGGGTCAATTATGTTGGTATAGTGAGCTAACTAGGTCTTGGCCAGCGGGACTTAGTGGAGGAGTCAGGGTGGCCCGCGGTCTAAAAAGTTTGGAGACCCATGATCTAATCAAACTACTAAATACTAACAACAGAACAAAAAGGATGCTGCTGGTTTTCATCTCAACTCATATTATTATAATTATTATTTAATATTGGCTATAGTATGGGAAACATCAAAATACAAAGCATATGCTATGCCTATGACAACATTCTAATGGCAGGGAGCGAAGATGATCTGCAACGTTTGTTACATAGAATGAACACACACGCAGAAGAGCTTGACATATCATGAGCTCAACATACCAACCATCAATAACACTGCCCAAGAAGTAAAAATGCAAGCAACAAAAGCGGCTGTGGTCTCAGGTTGTCTCCTGAATATCGAAAGCCAAGTTCGAATGTATAAGACCTGCGTAAGACCAATCTTCACATAATGCAGCAAAAACAAGATCCGACACTTCCAAAACTAAGCAGATGGCAAGAACAACGGAAATGAAAACTATATGAGCCATCACCTATCTCAGTCTTCGCGACAGGATCAGAAGTGAAAGAATTCTTGAAACATGCAACATACAGGATTTAGTCAGATAGATCAGAGATAGGAGACGACGTTGGAGGGAACCATGTTGAGAGAATGGAAGAAGGAAGACTTGCCAGAGCGAGCGGTGCAAATACAGAGGCCAGCGACAACACACAGGAGACTACCCGGTAGATCACATAAAAGGTGGTACGAAAGCTGGACGTCATCATCACAGGATATTGTCGCGTATATTAAACCTACCCTTAAAGGGGTAGTTTGGGTTTAACTACTTGTACCAAATTTACTCTTCGTTCTGGGGGTTTACCTTTTCATCAGTAATAAAACATGTACTTCATAACATTAGCTTATAATGATTAGAAATAATTACACAAATCTTACATCTAAATATGGGTTAATATTTATAAAGTTGAAACTTATAATTTGGCAATTCTTACCCTAGAGTGGTTATGAGGATGGCGGCTGCTATCATCTTGGAAAGGCCCCTGGACTTCCAAGATGGGGTTGACGGATGCTTGGTGTGACGTACGCCTCGACGGAGACACTACTCGGACACTACCCAGATGTGAACTGCCCTTCCTCATAAACCACCAGGGTATTTATGTGATTTTACTGCTTAGCTATTCCCATGGAGTCAGCCGTTCCCACAGACTTGCTTTTGCAGAGTTGCAGTTAATAGTTATTACTTTCCAGAATCCAGCTTACATTTTAGTCTACTTTCATTATAGGCTATAAACTTAGGAATCTGCATTGATTAGAAATATTCGTTGCAAGCTGTGTTGACTCATTTTAACGTGGGAAAGTCATCTTGTGCATTTTACAACTTTGTATTTTCATTACTTTGTATTTTCAATACTTTGTATTTGAATACTTTGTATTTTCTCATTTAAAATTGTATTATTTAAATTATTGCATTAAGGGATGTGACAACCCCCTCTTCACAAGAAGACTGACCCAAGTCTTTTCCAAGAAATAGCTAGGCAGCTTACTTAAAATTAAAAATACTTATACTATAAAATATTGACAATTTACATAATAATAAGGAATTATATGGTAAATACCAAAATTATTTAAACATGATTTAACTAAGCATAAAAATGAAAAAAAATCATAAATGAAAATCATAGAGTTCATAATATTCACTTAAAGTCTGTTAAATGTTATGTTTTTGCTATTCACTTTTGTCTCTTAATTAATTATTTCACTTAAAGTTTAATTATAGTTTTTAGTTGTTTATTTATCCACATATTTGTTAAAATTGTTCCGCTTTGTTCACTGTTTTGTTTAGGTATTTATTTCACTTTGTTCACTTATTAATTGTTATTTAGACCTTAAAAATATTTTTACAAAAGTTATATTTATTTATTTAATATAAGAACCATTTTAAAATATTCAAGTATATTAGCTTGATAGCTGAATCGCTTAGTTCGTATCGAGAAACAATTAATTATTGGTAAATGCAAACTTTAAACTGATGTTAGTTCATGGATTTATTCATAATTTTTATTCTCGTGAAAATCAGAAGTGTTAATTTACAGTGGTTTTTATTTTTAAATTTGTCGCACTAATTTAAGCTAAACGCCGTACGTCAGTAATGCAATTTAAGGTTCCTGCTGTTATTGGCGTCGAAGAAACTGTAAGGTAAGTATTCTTATTTATTTACATCTGTTAGATTGTAATAATAATTTACCCAGTTTTCTTTCTTAAATATAGGTAACCTTTTACTGTATCATTTACATTCAAATCACATGTGATTAAGCATGCAACGATCTTCTCCGAGTTATTTTATTATTTTAAATCCTTTTGTTAAATTTTCTAAGTTTTTGCAATTTACTGTTTAATTACATTGTTTCGTGGATTTTTTAATGTCATCTCTTTGCAAGATTTTATCCCGTACACAAAATAAAAAAAATGGTTGTTATTTTCAATATTGCTGTTGTGCCTCTGTTTGAGTTTTTCTCAAAAATGTCTGCATAATTTGTACAGAAATGTGCCTATATAAAAAATTTCTTTTTTCCATCTCTATTTATGTAAAAAATAGAGGTTCCCCATTCCAAACTCTGAGGGAGTGAGAGGAGAATATTTAGTTCTTTTTTTTACAAAAAAGAAATTTTATTATTTATTTATATATATTTACTTCCTAACTTCAAACTTCTTATCTCAACAATTTTTCATCTATTTATCTAAAAATAGAGATTCTCCATTCCAAACTCTGAGGGAGAGAGAGGAGATTATTTAGTTCAAATTTCTTATCCAAAAGAAATTTTACTTTTGGGTGAAATAAATTCAAAAATGAATTTTAATTTCCCCAGGTTATTTTGAATTATATGTTTGGATTTATTTGGACCAAGGTCGTGACTATGATGTTAAAAATTTTTTGAGTACTCTTTATGTCATAGACCTGTGCCCAAATTCCTCGCTACATGTACAGTTGGAGGGCGTCCCCTTTTAATTTTCTAATTCTTACCTTCTATCTTCTTCTTAAGTTCTTAAATTTATTCGTTTCACTTTATTTTAATTCTTCTTCTTCTCTTCTTCTTATTCTTCTTCTTCTTCTATTTAATTGTTTGTATATATTCGCGATTATTTCTCCTAAATCTTTAATCTGAGGCACTTATTATTAATAGGTTCGGGAGTCTTTTTTCCGATTGAGGCACTTATTGTTACTTTATCTTTGTGTATGTTCTTTTAGTTGGTTGGTTGGTTATTCCCACTCACTTGTTTTGATTAATTAACCGAGATAGGGTGTTGACGTCCTTCTTGTTGGTTAAATGTAAGGCGTAAGGGGTCATTTCACTCCTAACTTGGCATGGTTGGTTTTCGGGATTTGCTTGAGAGGATACTGTTATCGAAGTTAATACCGTTCTGTTTTGGTAGCACTTAATCGTTTTGTAAATTATCCATAACACAACTATGGTACATACTACGCCGAATAATACGTAGGTAAGGGTCATTAATATATCGTGATGTGGTTGTACGTTTTCGTTTTTCTCACCCATTACGTTTGGAATTCCATAAAAACCAGGTAGTCGCATATATTTGTACAAAAGGTATCCCATTAGTATGGATAGAATGACGTTCCAAATCAGTAGTATGGAATGACCATGAAATCCAAATTTATCTCCAAAACTAACGGTGGTAGTGGTGTGCTGGTCTTCTACCCATCGCATTATATTGTTCATCGTATCAGCAGGATTCGTTATGTTTAAGTGAGGTGTGGTTAGCGTCCAGTTTTCGTTTAGGCTATCGGATAGGTTATTAAAGATAGGGTTTTCCTTTCGAATTGAATTTAAATTGAAACTTTTTAGATTGCTCTATGTGGCAGGAATGACATGGATTGTTTTTGTTTCAGATGGGATGTCTGAGAAACACGGGAAACGAACAGGAATTAAGGTTTCTTGTTCAAGGATTAACTCACAAGAACAGGGTAGAGTTAAACGAATAGCTCCAATTCTGGGTAGTTCTTCTCCTAGTAGAGGTTTTGTTTCTTGTGGACATTTGATAGATGTCCCCTTTTGAGGGTGTGTTATTAGGAATTCCTCACTTCCTGTCTCTACAATTATCATCGCTGTTGATGGATGACAGGTCATTTGGCAGTATTTTATTAAGTTATCTATGGCATCTCCTCGGAACAGGTGAAAAATGCAATTTTGGCCGTCCCAAATGTCGGACGACACTCGTGGTACATAACATAATTTATCCTCGTATACTCTGCATTGGTGTAATGCCACCCCAGCTATAGTTCGAAGAAGGGTTTTGCCTTGGGGGTTTTCTGATACTGCCAAATACGTAGTGTCTAGGCTAAAACGGCAAGATTCATTGTGCCACCCAAAAGTTGTTGTTATTAACTCATACATCTTCCAGGATTGGTTGAGCGTCTGGGTAGGTACCTTGATGTGTAGTGTAACTTTATTTTTTGTAAATGCACAGTTACAAATGGGTAGTTGGTAATATTGGTTAATGTTCGTTAACACTAGGGTTTGGTTTGATAGTAGTAATTCTTGTTTTAATTTAATCAGGTCGTTCTTTAGGGTAGTAGGTTCTAGAATTGCTGAAGGAATCAACTTTTGTCTACATGCTGTTAGTATGGAAGTTGTACGAATTATTCGAGTTAACGTTATTATTCTGTGAAGGTTCTGAAATGACAATTCCAGAATATTCGTTAACTCAGTACTACGTTGCGTAGCTTCATTACGAACATTTATTATTTCGGATTGTACTAATTTAATCTTTTCTTCTACGGTGTTAAATGCCTGACCTACTTGTTTTTCATATTTTTTAAATTCTTGCGATTGGTTACCTATTCCTTGTAGGGTACCTGCTAATCCAATCGTTAATTTTTTTATCTGTTGTTCTAGATTTTTCTCGTTATAAGCAAAATCTTGTAGGCCGTGTGTAGTTGCGACTCCGCAACAATAATTTAGACCATCAGCAATGAAATCCCACGATCTTTTCCTTCGAGTGGAAGAAAAATTATTTTCATGAGATTTGTCTTCTTTTAAAATTGATTCTAAATTGGATTTGAGTAGTTGTAGGTCATGTTCATATGCAAGACTTAGCTTTTCCATTGCCTTAATAATGGTACAATCGGTCCTTAATTTGAAAAAACATGGTTTTACTGGTAATGGATGGCTGTTGACCTCTTCTTGTTTGAACTGCATCTGGTAAATTAATGGAACCGTGTTTTCGTATGAATAAATTTGTGGTAAGGACTTCCAAACTACTCCTGAAGTTACCTCGACCTGTATAGTCCAAATAATTGGTAGTAATAATCTAAAATTTGAAAGTGATTAATTTGTATAGAATTTTGTAACTTTCCATGGAAATTGGTCTGTAAAAGGTTATCTAAATTTTAATATTTATTCTTAATTTAACCGATCTATAATCCCCTTTTGTTTTTTATTCTTTAGTAGAAATGATAATAGTTTTTTATCTTTTAACACGGATATACTGTGTTTACAAATGTATCATAATATTCTTCTTGATGGACTTGTATTCTGATGATTTGTACTGGAGATAAGTGTAGTTTCGAGATTTGAGTTACTGGGTGAACGTCTTATAGTGACTTTTCCCAGGTTATTTGAATTTTTCTGCAATTTTGCAAAAAGGAATTATGGTACCAGTATGCTTCTACAGACTTCATTATTGCTTCATAATTTGTGGTGAGTATCTCGGTGTTCGATAATTAATTGTGTTTGACTAATATTTTTCTTTTTGTGTGTTTTTGTTTAGTAAAAATGCCTATTACTACCGAACAACTGACGCATATAGTGGCTCGTCTGATGTATAACATTCTTGCTATTTTGGATGAGCTGTTGGGACTGGTTGCCCAGGACCAGCTCCAGCAGCAGCAGGTGCCCTTTCCGCCGCCGAGTCCAGAGGTTCACTCGCCTGACTCCCTCGAGGCTCGGTATGGGTCACCTGACCCTGCCGATATAGAAATGGTGAATGCCTGGGGTGGCCAAGATCCTTTAGAGGATCCTGACGCCCTTGAGCAATTCAATTGGGGGGATTTTCCCCCTGATCTAGAGGTACCTGTAGGGCCGGGGGACCCTGAGCCTTTGGTTCCAGATTTTTTGGTGAGTGAATATTTAATATTTTTACTAAAAATTTTTCGTTAATTTCTATGTCTCTTAAATTATTATTAATGCTACTTAAAGGTTTAATGCACCTAGGGAGTTATCCTGGTGCGATCGTTTACTATCTCCGTTTATAAATAGGTAGTTACATTTTACTTCGACGCGTTACCAATGTGTTTGTTCGAAGTTTCTTTGTTAGTTGTTTTTTGGGTGTTTAAAGTGGTTTTGGGTATTTTAACGTGGGATTTTTACATAGATGTTGGGTGATGTTTTAATATTTTTGTTTTTTGTCGTCCTGAAATTTGTTGTATGTAATTTTATAACCACACCTTGTTTGTTAAACTCATTGCTTACTGAACAAATTTAAATTTTGTGTTTAAAAAAGAGTAATGGGTGCGTAATTAATTATATTTTTTCCAACCGGAAATTAGCGTAACAAATTTTTAATGATTAACAAAAATCTTTAAAATTTTTGACTTTATTTTAACAAGGATGCATTTTCGAGTTTTAAAGTTATTTTTGTTTGTGTTTTTGAAAATACAAAATTAACAAATTGAAACTGTCGAAGTCAAATTTTTTTTTTTTTTGAGTAAATTAATTAAGCGTAGTTTTTCCTTCTTATTGTTATTTTTAACTATAAATTAGATAATCCTATCTAGATAATTTTTTATCTCTCCGAGTTCCTTAACTTTTAAGTTCAGGATTTCTAGGGAGTGGAAAAAAATTTTTTAATTCTATACTACTCAATTAAATTTTCATATCTTATAATTATTTCGATTATGTTATTTTTTGGTGTTTATTTTATAAGTTATGTGGTTGTTTTTCTATTTACACGTTAAATTAGCACGGTTTTATTTTGTGGATTGGCGATTTCTGGAATTAAGCGGTAATTATTTTAACATATTATGGGTAATAGGTGGGCTATGGGGTTTGTAACTGAGTGGTATTTAATTAATTGTTGGTTATCACTAATTCGTGATTTAATTGGGGTTAAATTATTTTTGTTTAGAGGTTACACCCCTCTGGTAGCCATTCGTCGTAATACGGTAGTATTCTGGATACATGGATTATCTCCTTTTTTGAATTAGGGTGAACTCCTTTTCGTACTTCGTAATTCACCTCATTTATTCTTCGTGTTATGTTAAATGGTCCTGACCATCGTAATAGTAGTTTTTCGCTTCGTCCGATCTTTCGTGTTGGGACAAAGATTCTTACTTTGTCCCCGACGTCGAACTCAACGTGCCGATGCTTTTTATCATAGTAATCCTTATCTTTATTTTGTCTTGTTATAATATTTTCAACCGCTAAACTTCGCGCGTTTATTACTCTATCACGAATTTCTTTAATATTTGAATGGGTAATTGGGATGTTAAGGGTAGCCTCTGATGGCAGGATAGGGTTTCTCCCGTACACCAAAAAAAATGGTGAAAATCGGGTAGTTTCCTGTACTGAGGTATTGTATGCAAATACACTATGACATAAATATTCGTCCCAGTTAGTTTGTTCCTCGTTGGTGAAAATGGATATCATGTCCACCAAGGTTTTATTAAACCTCTCCGTTAAACCGTTCGTTTGTGGTCTATAAGATGTCGTATATTTGCTGGTTGTGCCCATTAGGCGTAGAAGTTCAGTCACTACCCCCGAGAGGAAGACGGCTCCTCGGTCGCTAAGTAAATATTTTGGAGCCCCGTGTCTACAGATGATGTTTTCTAATAAAAAACGGGCTACTTGGTTTGTCTTCCCACTGGATAAAGCTCTTGCTTCAACAAATCTGGTGCCATAACAGGTGGCTACAATTATCATGGTTTTGCCGCCCTTACTTCGTCGGAATGGTCCTAACAAATCAATTCCCACCTGTTCAAATGGAACACCTATGGGAATAGGTTGTAATAAGCCTGGGAGCTTAACATTGTTTCTCCCCTTGCGTTGTTGGCACTGTGGACATCCTTTTACGTACCTTTCAACGTCCTTTTGCAAACCTCGCCAATAGTATCTACTCATTATTTCTTTCAAAGTTTTTGTTATTCCTAAATGTCCTGCAAGAGGTTCACTGTGGTGTGTGTGTAAGATTTCCGAGATCATTTGTCTGGGTATTACGAGTAAATTTGAATTACCTGTTATGTCAAAATTTTGTTTAAATAATACTCCATTAATCAAAATAAAATTTTTTGCGCGTTTTCTTGAACCAATTGAAAGTTTAGGTCCTGAGGGGTTTTTTAAGGCGTTTAGTATTTCAATTATATCTGGGTCTTGTTTTTGTTCTTTTTCTAAATTTTTTGTGTCTATCAAGAAAGTCGGAACTTCCAGTGCTGTTTCTTCATCATTTGATGTTCCCAAGGTAGTTGGGTTTCTTGATAAGAAATCCGCGTCATGGTGGTGTTTGCCACTCTTGTAAATTATTTCATAATCAAATTCACCTAATTTGATTGCCCATCTGGCGAGGCGTCCACTTAATGCTCTATTTGCACCGGCTTTATTGGCACCTGCCAAATAACAAAGTCCGTGGTGATCAGTGATTATCCGAACAGGTTTACCAAAAATAAGGTGTCTAAAATAAGTCAGACTCCAAATTACTGCTAGGCATTCTAATTCCGTTATTGGATAGTTCTTTTCGGCTTTTGTTAAGGTTCTGCTACCGTAGGCTACGGGGTGCATTTGGTCCTCTCGACCTTGCTGCAATAAAATTGCACCTAGACCTTGAGTACTAGCATCAGTCCTTAATTCACATCCTAGAGTTGGGTCGTAATGCCTTAATAGTGGGGCTTCAGTTAATTTCTTTTTTAAAATTTCAAAAGATTCTTGTTGGTTTTTTGTCCATTGAAATCCATTTTTGTTAGTTGCCTCGTACAGGGGTCTTGCAATTATTGAAAAATTTGGAATAAACTTCCTATAATAGTTACATAGCCCTAGGAAGCTTTGCGTGGTTTTGACGTTTCTTTGGGTTTCAAAATCTCTTATAGCACTTAATTTGCTTTCGTCCGGTAAGATGCCTTCTTCATTGATGACGTGGCCTAACACTTTGATTTCTTTTTCCGCGTAGAAACATTTTTTCGGTTTAAGTGTGAGATTTGCGTTTCTTAGCCTTTGAAAGACTTTTCCCAGTATTTCCAAGTGTTCATCAAAAGTAGATGAAAACACGAAAATATCGTCTAGGTAAATCATCACTTCTCTCCACTTCATCCCGTAAAATATTCGATCTGCAAGGTCTTGACATGTACCGGGGGCATTGCATAACCCAAAAGGTAAGACGTTGAACTCATATAATCCATGTCCCGGGGCAACAAAGGCCGTATACTCCTTTGATTCTTCTTCCATTCCGATCTGCCAGTAACCACTGAACAGGTCTAATGAAGAAAAGTACTTCGCCCCATTTAAATAAGTTAGAATGTCCTCCATGTTTGGTAAAGGATAGTTTGATTTTTTAGTAAGATTATTTAATCTTCGATAGTCCACGCAGAATCTTTTTGTGGAGTCTTTTTTGTCAGCTAGAATAATAGGGCTTGACCATGGTGACTGCGATCTCCTTATTACTCCAGCTTCAAGCATTTCCTTTATTTGTTTATCGATTAGTTCGCGTTCGCTTGCTGATACTCGATAAGGTCGTGATTTTATAGGTGCCGCACCTTGCACATCGATTTTATGTTTGACCAGGCTAGTTCTTCCCATTTGACTCGTTTCCTTTGCAAATATGTCTTCAAATTCCATTAACAAGTTGGCTAGTTTAAATTTTTCTTCTCGTTTTAATTTTTTGTTGATGTTGTGATCTTCTAATGTTACTGAATTATCGATTCGTCCATACCTCCAATTATCTTCATAAGTTGGGGCTATTAACAAACAATCGATAGGATGTTTATCCTCTAGGAAACCGATGGTGGTGTTTTTGAAAATTTGTAATGGCAAGCTAGAGTTTAATAAAATTTTTATGGAATAATTTGTTTCGGATTCGTTTTGAAGTTTGGATATTAAACATAATTTATTTTTACTTAAATATTTTTCATTTCCCCTGAAAAAAGTTAGATTTAAATTTGGGTTATTGCATTCTAATTTTAGAAAAACGATGGTTGGAGTTCTTGGTTGTATTCGAATATTTACTGCCGATTTTAATTTTCCAAAATTATCTTTAAAAATTTTAACATCTTGCGTTAATTCATTTATAAAGTTGTTATTGTTAGGATCATAAATTTTATCTTGTTTAATAACTTGATTAGAAGTTTCTTCGATTTTATCATTATCTAATGGGTCTATTAATTTTTTTTGGTTTTCACATGAAGAATTATAGCTACCTATTTTTAAAATCGATTCTGGTGGGTCGCATACTAATGCCTCTACTACTACTTTATTAGTTGATTGTTGATATTGGTGGTTATTTTCTGAATTGTTACAGGTTTTTGTAAGTTTAACTACGAGGTGTACTCCGAACTGCAAATTAGGTTTCCTTCAGTATTGCGGTTTACTAAATTGGTGTATTTCTTAAATTTTATAGAAATTTTATTCTTTTTATTTCCTCTAGTTATGAGGGATTTTCTGAAATTTATGTTTACATTATTTCTTACTAAAAAATCGCATCCCAAAATAGCTGGTCTAGGTAACGAAGATACTACTAAGGCTGGAATTAAGAAGTTTTTATTTTCAATTTGTACTTTTATTTGACATTTACCGGTCACTTTTACTATATTATTCCCTGCAGTAAGCATTGTATAATTTACTTTTTCCACATAATATGGATTGACAAATTGTTGAGCAAGAATATTATAGTTAGCGCCTGTATCGATTACTATGTCTTTATTTTGGTAGTTATTTATGTTACCTTTAATAGTTACTATTTTAGGTTGGATGTTATGTAGTACACCGTCTAATTGGATGTTGGACGAGATAAACCGGTGGTAGTATCCCGTCCTTTGTCGTTTGGGTAATTTCTGTTAGTATACGTATTTGTATTGGTGGGCTTTCTAGTGTAAGTGCCCCTTCCACGGCCTTGACCTCCCGCTCCGCGGTTACGGTAATTACTATTATTACTGTAGGTCGGATTTGAGTTCTGTCCATGATTGTTGTTTCTGTTATAATTTTGAAAGAAGCCCTGATTGTTATTATTACCTCTATAATTATTATTAGTGTTGTTATAGTTGCCACGTCCACGATTATTTGTTGAATATCCACCCCTGTTATTATAGCTGTAATTATTGGACCGATTATTAGTAGGTTTATACCAACACATTTCTTGATTATGTCCACTTCTATTACAATGTAGACATAATCCCGGTGCATAATTGTTGTTTCTAGTATTACTTCTAAAATTCTGCGAGGGTGTCCTTTGAGATATGGTATTGAAAATGTTAGAGTTATTTGTTTCGATATTTTTATATTCTTTATTTAATACCGAAGTAATTTTGGGAGTTTCGCTTGCGGCTGTTTTTAGTTCCCAATCGGTTAGTTTATGTATTATTTGTTCTAGATCGTTTATTGTCATCCCTTTTTGACACATTGAAAAATACATCTGAAAATATTTAGGATGTAGACCGTTTTCAAAAAATTCCGTTAAGTCTTCATGTTTCATTGTTGGATCATAATCTTCTGCGAGTGTAATAATATCATAAAAATATGCTTTAATACCCTCGGAGGGTTGTTGTTTTCTATTGGTTAATTTTGCTTTTGCAATTTTACTTGCAGAATTTCCCGCAAATTTGTTTGTAAAGTCGTCTTTAATTATTGGCCAAGTTTTTATAGCGTTAATAGGGTCTTCTAAATATTTCGAGTACCAGGTGTTTGCCGCGCTTTCTAAAAAACTTCCAAGAAATTTAATTTTATGCGAAGCGTTCCACCCATTGGCTATAGCTATCCGTTCATAAGAATTTAGAAAATTTAAAGCGCTATCCGTAGCCGCATTGAATACCGGTGGCGAAATAAATTTAGGGAATCGTGGATTGAATACTGATTCTTCTACGTCATGTACCGTTGTATCTAAATTATTAGCCATTGTTTGATGTTTCGTTTGAACGTTTTTTAATGCTAAATTAATAGGTGATTTTGGCTTATTTTGATTATTTTTTGAAGTTTCCGGTAGTTGTTTATTTGATAGTGTCGGGTCAATGAAACTGGTAATATTGATATCAGATAAAGATTTTCTTGGCTGTAAAATTTTTATTTTATCCGTATTCTTTTTAAAAGAACTACTTCTTGGATTGTTTCTTTCAAATTTATTAGAAACAGGGTCCAATAATTTACTTAATTTTGTTTTCTGTGGGGGTTCAGCAGGTGTATTAGGGGGCGATCTAGGTAGTTTATAACTACGATTGAAAGGATTTTCTGTATTTTGACTCAAATTAGTTTGGTCATTTTCGAATAATTCCGTACTACGAACCGTGGGAGTAAAGCAACTAGTATTTGTTGTATTTTCACCTTCATTTGTAAATGTAGAATCATCTACGTTTGCTACTTCCACATCAATAATAGTATCATTTAAATTTTCATTATCATGATTTACAGTTCCCTCTGAATCGTTTAAGTCAATGTTTTCAAGAAGAGTAGGATTTACTAAAATTGTTGTTAGTGCACCCAATTCTTTATTTTTAGAGCGTGTAAACATATCCGTTCCCCATAAGTAAACTATTATTTTTAAAAATTAAGTTCATATTTTTACCTAAATTTTATAATAACATTAATTTTATTTATTTGTTGTAGGACCATAATCCCGAATCCGATGAAGCTTAGTGGTAACAAGTTTGTATAATTAATTATAGTAGTACATTTATAATTTAACACTTTTCTGTTTTAGGGATTGGAAACGCCACGTAGCTTTTAGTTTATTTAGTTTTAGTTTAATTTTAATGTAGCATTTATTTAATTTGTATTTTCATTATATTTAATTTAAATTGTAATAAAATTTAATCTTAAAAATATAATTATTTTTGTCCTTTGTTAGTGAGTAACGTCTAAAGTCATAAAAAGTAATCTGGAAATTATCATATTGTAATAAAATAACCACTTATAAAGTAGAAGTACATGCTATTACGATAAGTTTTATTCATAACTTTACCTATGTTAACTTTAAAATTGTTAACAAAAATTGTTCAAAATTTTATAAAAATTTGGGAAGTTTGTATTTAACCCAATTATTATTAATAATAATAGTAGTTTAAAAGCTAGAGCAAACATGTTACATAAGAATTTCTTAAAAAATTAAAAAAATTTTTGGTAAAAAAAATTTTTCGAAGAGAAATTTTAAGGGATGGTTGTATTAAACAACCCCTACACCTCCACCATGTCGCGTAGATTAAACCTACCCTTAAAGGGGTAGTTTGGGTTTAACTACTTGTACCAAATTTACTCTTCGTTCTGGGGGTTTACCTTTTCATCAGTAATAAAACATGTACTTCATAACATTAGCTTATAATGATTAGAAATAATTACACAAATCTTACATCTAAATATGGGTTAATATTTATAAAGTTGAAACTTATAATTTGGCAATTCTTACCCTAGAGTGGTTATGAGGATGGCGGCTGCTATCATCTTGGAAAGGCCCCTGGACTTCCAAGATGGGGTTGACGGATGCTTGGTGTGACGTACGCCTCGACGGAGACACTACTCGGACACTACCCAGATGTGAACTGCCCTTCCTCATAAACCACCAGGGTATTTATGTGATTTTACTGCTTAGCTATTCCCATGGAGTCAGCCGTTCCCACAGACTTGCTTTTGCAGAGTTGCAGTTAATAGTTATTACTTTCCAGAATCCAGCTTACATTTTAGTCTACTTTCATTATAGGCTATAAACTTAGGAATCTGCATTGATTAGAAATATTCGTTGCAAGCTGTGTTGACTCATTTTAACGTGGGACAGTCATCTTGTGCATTTTACAACTTTGTATTTTCATTACTTTGTATTTTCAATACTTTGTATTTGAATACTTTGTATTTTCTCATTTAAAATTGTATTATTTAAATTATTGCATTAAGGGATGTGACAATATAATAGTCCCTAAGGAAATTCGATTATTCGAAAGCAAAATGGAAAAAACAGGACATTGCCCTAAAATAAGAAGAAAATATTAATCATCATTTTTCACTAACCACCAACAACCTAAAAGAATTCAGCTGTGACTGGTCCAACTTTTTACTTATCTAAAAATCACCTTTGATTTTCAAAATTAATATAGTCGAATTGAACCCATGTTCAGGACCGCCAGGGGTACTTCCGCCCGTGTGCAAAGTTTAATTTGGCCGCCCTTGTAGCCGATTTTTTTCGGTTTTTTAATACAATTTAAATAAAATAAAACAACTTAGGTACTACTGTTATTCAAATTGTCGACACACTGCTTTTTGCAATAATTCGTAAGTAATCACGGCTCCTACAAATAATGTTATCAAAACTTTTGATGTTGAAAATATAGAACCGATGCGCTATTTTGTTAATATTGGGAGAAATATTGGGAAAAGTATATCGACCTAAAAGGAGATTACGTTGAAAAATTATAAAAAAGTGAAAAACTTGGGTCTTCATTTCAAGCACGGGTACTTATTGATTTATCCTCGTATATATCTTTTCTTATTCCACTTTTTTATTTTTTGTATGAAATATAGTCATTGAAAATATAATAAATTACTTATTTAGGCGAAATAAATAAATTAAGAAGCACGGTAAAATTTTAAAATATTTAAAAAAAAAATTAACAAATGTGAGCATGGAACCCGTAACCGAGAAATCACCAATCCAACGCTCTAACCACTAGAACACTCCGAGTACTTACAATATTAGTCAATAATAATAATAGCAGTTACAGCATAATGTTTCTTTTCAAATATTAATAACTCAAAAACTAAAGGACACCAGACTAAACGCCGAGAAAGTGATAATTTTTAAGCTTCTAGAATCATCAAAAAAACTGAGATATCAATTGCCTGTATATATAATAATACAGCTCCTTGTTACTTGTTTTAGTAAAGTACATAATATGATAATACTCATTATTGCCGCAAGGCAGCACACGTCAAAGGCATATTTAGTGTAAATCGTATTTTTCGAATAATTCAATAATAAATTAATGAAAAAAATTGATTTTTTTTTTATTGTGTCTAATATATCATAAAGAATTTAGTATAGCCTAAGAATTAAAATTTAATTTGAGTTTTTCAAGTAAAAAAATACAATTATTGATTTCAATTATTGAAATTATCTATGCGGTAAAGACAATTTCATTAAGAACACATTAGTGAAAACCAATTTTAAATAACTTTGAAAATAAGAAAGTTATTCGAAAAATACGATTCACTTTGGTAGATATCGCTCTTAAAGCTTATTTTTATTTCCTTAAAAACGTAATTAATTTGTTATAGTTGCGGTATTTATAAGCTTACGAAGCGGCAATTTAAATTAATTAACTAGGTGTTATTGGTAAATGTTTTATTTTTTCGGTTAGTATTTTCGAAAAGTTTCAAATTAGTTAATTTTAAAGATTAATTTTATAAATAAATATGTACAAGTTCATCCAACTTGGAAATAGTAACTGCAAGTTTATTGAAACTCGAGTATTTGCTTCCTATGAAATATTTGATTCTACGCATTAACGTTTTGCTAATTTAACCAATTTGCAAAAAATAAGTGGTAAGTATCGAAATAATATCTTATACTTCCTTTTTGATTAATTGTTTTGATTGAATTATTGAAAATCGAAACCATGGATTGTGCCTGGTTAACAAGAAAAGATATATAAAATACACTTGATTTAGGATTAGTTTATTAGTTATCGAGATGAATTTTGAGGAAAGACAATCGGTCTTAGATCTGACGGCGGCAGTCTTGGATCTGGTGGTAGAGGTGCTGAGGGTGATGGGACTCCATCCCCCAGAAGAAGCAGAGGAAGACGAGGGCTGGGCTTCGGACGTGGCCGAGCACATGTCTACGGACAATAGCAGCAGGGGGATCTCTCCTGCTGATTTCGAGATTAAGGAGGCGCCGCCGCCGGTTCAGGAAGCCCCCGAGAGGCCCATGCCACGGTTAATTCGAATTCGCCGGGCGACCATTTAATGGTAAGTGTAAAAAAAAATTTTTTTCGTTATTCAGGTCGGGAAAGTAGACTTTTCATCCCTATTTTCAGGTACGAAAAAAGCGATTTTACGTCCTACGAAAAAATTGTTACAATTTTTTTTGACCCTGTGTAAAACAGTGGATAAGTTACTAGCAGGTACTTTTGTCTGTTTTTCTCCTCTCTAAAAAAGTGGAAAAGTTCATAGTAGGTACTTTTTCATATTTTACACCCTGCGAAAAATGTAAGAAAGTTCATAGTAGGTAACAATGAATTTTGGACAAATCTTTAATAATATTAATTTTGGTTAATTTGGTGTGAATTTATGTAGACATGTAACAATTTCGTTCATTTATCCACTTATTTGGTTATTAGCGTAATTATCCATTAGTCCCAAAAAAATTTTTTCTTTTGTATTTAAAATTATTTCGATCGAACATTATATGCGAACGTATAGCAGGTATACTGCATAAATTATTTACCTTCGCCTAGTAAAATTAGAATTCTATTTAACGTTCTTCAATAACAAAATATTAATGTTGTTAATTATTAGGTAATTTCATTTATTTTCAATAATAATTTTGTTTTCCCTAAATTATATTTTAATTTTCCTTAAAAATATCTTAAACTAATTAAATTTTGTGATTATTATTAAAGTGATTAAAATAATATTATTTAATGGTCATTGCTCGCTTCAATAAAAGGAAAGTTATTTTTAACTTAACATTATTTTCATTATTCATTAACTTTTTAATCCTATAATTATTTGTATCAAGTAACATTGTTGTATTTACACATTTATTTTGGTTTTTGCTATGAATCAAGCGGCGTATTATTTTTCCTTGTATTTTTGAATTTCCTTTGTTAAGGCGCGGTACTGTTTATTCTGGTTTCCACTCTTCATAATAGGGTAAAATTCGGGATACGGGAATTATTTCGCGTTTAGAGTTAGGATTTGTTTTTGCTACTTCATAATTAACCTCAGAAATTTGATCCGTAATAAAATATGGTCCAAAATATTTTAGTAAAAGTTTTTCGCTGCGACCAATTTTTCGAATTGGAGTAAAAATTTTCACTTTGTCGCCTATTTTGAATTCTAAGTGCCTGTGTTTACTGTCATAACGAATTTTATCCTTTTGTTGTTTTGAGATGATATTTTCTACTGCTAGACCTCGGGCATTGATTACTCTGTCGTGAATTTCTTGGACAGTCTGCCTTTAACTAATTTGCAAAAAATAAGTGGTAAGTATCGAAATAATATTATCTTATACTTCCTTTTTAATTAATTGTTTTGATTGAATTATTGAAAATCGAAACTATGGATTGTGCCTGGTTAACAAGAAAATGTATATAAAATACACTTGATTTAGGATTAGTTTGTTAGTTATCTTTGAAAAAAAAAGACATGAATTTCGAAGAACGACAGGTTATTTTGGATCTGACGGCGGCAGTTTTAGATCTGGTGGTGGAAGTGCTCAGGGTGATGGGGCTCCATCCCCCGGAAGAAGTAGAAGAAGAGGACGAGGGATGGGCTTCGGATGTGGCCGAACCCATGTCCACCGACGATAGCAGTAGGGGGGTCTCCCCTGCTGATTTTGAGATGGAGGAGGCAGCGCCTCTGGTACCGATGGTTCCAGAAAGGCCCATGCAGCGGCTATTGTTAATTCGCCGGGCGTCCATTTAATGGTAAGTGTGAACAAATTTTTTAATGAATTATATATTTGTTACTTGTACGTGTTAATTTTGTTAAGTTACCTTTAATACAGAAAGCCCGTAAATTTACCATTAAAATTATGAAAGATTTGGTTAAAAATTAAATATACTGATTTTACAAATAATGTTACATGAATGTCGAAGGAAGTTATTGTTAAACTATCCCGTAATTTTGTTATGTAGTTTGTTTGCAAATTAATTTATCAAGTCTTTAATATTATTTTTTTTTGGTTAATTTTGGTGGTGAATTTGTATAGACTGGTAACAATTTCGTTTACTTACTTATTCGGTTATTAGCACAATTACCCGTTAGTTCCAATTAAAAAAATTTAATTTTTCTTTTGTATTTAAAATTATCTTGGTCGAACAGGGACGCGACGTTTCTATGCGAACGTATAGCAAGTATACCGTATAAATTATTTACCTTCTCCTTGTAAAATTTAATTAAAATTTTGTAAATATTACAATTGTTAATTATTAGGTAATTTCACTTATTTTCTATAATAATTTTATTTTCCCTAAAATATATTTTAATTTTCCTTAAAAAACATCTTAACCTAATTAAATTTCATTAAAGTGACAAAAAATAAAATTATGTAATGGTCATTGCTAGCTTCAATAAAAAGAAAGATATTTTTAGCTTAACATTATTTTCCTTATTCATTAACTTATTAATCCTATAATTATTTGTATTACGTAACAGTGTTGTATTTACACGTTTAGTTTTAGTTTTTTCTATGAATCAAGCGGTTTATTATTTTGCCTTGTATTTTTGGATTAACGAATTTCCTTTGCTAAGGCGTGGTACCTACTGTTTATTCTGGTTTCCACTCTTCATAATAGGGTAAAATTCGGGATACGTGAATTATTTCGCGTTTAGAGTTAGGATGATTTGTTTTTGCTACTTCATAATTAACCTCGATCCGTTACAAAATATGGTCCAAAATATTTTAGTAAAAGTTTTTCGCTGCGACCAATTTTGCGAATTGGAGTAAAAATTTTCACTTTGTCGCCGATTTCGAATTCTAAGTGCCGGTGTTTACTGTCATAACGAATTTTATCCTTTTGTTGTTTCGAGATGATATTTTCTTAGACCTCGGGCATTGATTACTCTGTCGTGAATTTCTTGGACAGTAGGATTTTGTATAGGTAATGGGTCAAAATCACCAAGGTGGCAAATTCCAAATTCAGTTTTATGATGAAAATACTTAGCAGCTATTATTTTGACAACTAGCTTAAATCATCACTAAACTTGTGTATAAACAATAGTTACGAAGAGCAAGCATAGAATTAATTAATTTTCTTGTAATATTCTTTTTAAAGAGAACCATCACTGAAAACAGTCATTTCGGGAACGTTTTTGTAAGGTTTATTAATAAAATTAAACAATAATTTAAATATTTCTTATTTAGCATATACAATAGGATAGATATATGCAGTTAATAATATGAATAAAAAACTTAAGGAATTTTACATTAAAAACTTTTGGAAGTAAAATACCACCACAAACAAGACTATGTTACAATTTCTATGTATTAAATTATCTAAATATGAAAATGTCGCAAACTTAAAACAAAATGAATTAACAGTAGCTACTGAGAATCTAACTTTTTTAAATATTACTATGTTCTTTTTTCAAAATACCTAAAATTTTATGTGTTTTCCGTGATTTTAGTGACGTTCCCGGAAATGATGAGGTGTTCACGGAATGATGTTTGTGTGAAATCCTTGACTTTTTGACGAACTTCTGGCTTCAACCTTTGGCATCAGACTTCAGAATCGATGAATTGTTCCTCTCCTTTGGCAAAAACTTCTTGGTCATGTGAAACAATTTGTATTTCCTTACCACAGTTCCACTAACACATTTCTGGAAGACTTCTCTCTCTTTGGAATTTTTTTGGCAAAGTATTGGCTTTTTCTTGTAGTTGCGTAGTCAAAACTTCACTAAACAAAAGTTTTTTGCATACTTCAGGAGGTAGGTCCACGTGTTTTATCAATGCATCAACTTTGCTCTTAGGAGTTGTAGGTACCTGGTCTTTCTTCTGCTCTCTGTTTTCTTTTCTTCTTAGTTTTTTCATTGCAGTCTCATATTTACGTTTAAGTTCAGCATTAGCTTTTTCCCTTTGGCGCAAATAAGCTAAACTATCTTTTTTAGGTCGTTTTTTCGGATGTTGTTTGCAGCTTCATGAGACACCATTTTGCTTTGAAAACAAACCATTTTATTGAAAATTATGTTAGCACAACATTCACAGTAAATTAATTGAGAAATAGTAATAGCAGATATCACTTTGGTAACAAATAGTCATTGGGAAACGTCATCATTATTTCGAGATGTCCGGGAACGTTCCCGAAATGACCGTTCCCGAAATGACATTTTCAAATAAACGAGCCCTTTTTATAACGACGGCTATCTTGACATCATAACCGACATGGTTGATGTAAAATATTTTTGGATATGTTATACGTTTATACTCTAAAAACGTATTTTTTCAATATTTCTAGCAAATCAACGCGTTCCCGGTATGACGAACTATTGATGTACGCTCTGTAAATAATGAATAGAAAGATACTTATCTCTTATTTCAAATTATTTTGGCGAAAATCACTGGCGACAATCACTTTACATCTTCCACTACAACTGCGCTACCTAGCAATAACAAAAATAATTTCAATAACAAAAATTTTTCGAGCAGTCAAAAAACGTTCACTGAAATGATGCTTACTTTGTCGGACAAGATATTTTAACATATTTTTCATTATTATTTTTTAATTTTTTCAATAATGCTTACAAAAACTTGATATTCGATAAAATTTAAGGCTAAGTAAGTAATGAAAACTGTTGAATTAATTTTATTTTATAAGAATTCTCGGTGTTCGTTTCTAAGAATTGCTACTTCGGACGCGTTCCCGAAATGACTTTTTGTACTTATTTTTTAAAATAATATTAAATATATTTAACTTTTGAATTATATTGTATGATGTCCAGTTGAATTGAATAAATTTAAGTATTTACTAATGATAATTTAATCTAAAAGTATGTGAATTTCGTCACTTATTTGCTGCCAAAGCTAATTCTCCACCTTGGTGATTTTGACCCGTATGTTCAAAGCAGCTTGCGTGGGTAGAACAGGTTCCCTTCCATGTACCAAAAAAAATGGAGAAAACTGGGTAGTCTCCTGTACAGAACTGTTATATGCGAATACACAATGACACAAGTATTCATCCCATGTCGTTTGTTCTTTATTTGTGAATATTGATATCATATCAACAAGAGTCTTGTTGAATCGCTCAGTGAGGCCATTGCTCTGTTGATGATATGCGCAAGCGTACTTGCTGTTTGTACCCACGAGGCGCAAAAGTTCCGTAATAACACCTGATAAAAAAACAGCTCCGCGATCACTTATTAAATTCTTTGGGGAACCGTGTCTACATATTATGTTTTCGAGTAAGAAACGAGCCACTTGGTTTGTTTTTCCGCTAGTTAAAGCTCTTGCCTCTACATAACGCGTGGCGTAGCAAGTAGCTACGATTATCATTGTTTTTCCACTTTTACTTCTTCGAAATGGACCTAGTAAATCTATTCCCACTTGTTCGAATGGTAATCCAACCGGAATTGGTTGTAAGAACCCTGCGGGCTTCGTGTTTTTCCTTCCCTTCCTATGTTGGCAATCTGGACATCCTTTTACAAACCTTTCAACATCCTTCTGTAGTCCCCGCCAATAATATCTACTCATAATTTTTTTTAACGTTTTTGTAATTCCTAAGTGCCCTGCAAGTGGTTCACTATGGTGGTTTTTCAAAATTTCCGAAATCATAGATTTAGGTATTACCAGTAAATTAGACTTTCCGGTTATGTCGCCATTCTGTTTGTACAATACTCCATCTATTAATTTAAAATTTTTGGAACGTTTCCTTGAACCTATAGTAAGTTTAGGTCCTTGAGGGTTCTCCAGAGCGTTGATTATTTCGGCTATGTCAGGATCCTTTTTCTGTTCTTTTTCTAAGTTTTTGGCTTCTGTCAAAAAGGTGGGTATTTTTAGAGCATTTGCTTCATCACTGGGGGTTCCTACAGTAGTTGGATTTCTGGAGAGGAAGTCAGCGTCTTGATGTAACTTTCCACTTTTATAGATTATTGTATAATCATATTCGCCCAATTTAATCGCCCATCTCGCAAGCCTTCCACTTAAGTTCCTATTGGTACTAGCTAAATAGCACAGTCCGTGGTGGTCCGTAATTATCCGAACAGGTTTTCCAAAAATGAGATGCCTGAAATAAGTTAGGCTCCATATTACCGCTAGGCATTCTAACTCTGTGATGGCGTAATTTTTTTCTGCTTTTGTCAATGACCGACTTCCGTAGGCCACGGGATGCATTTGACCATCCTTGCCTGCCTGTAATAATATGGCACCCAATCCTTGAGTACTAGCATCAGTTCTTAATTCACAGCCTTGCGTGGGATCAAAATGCCTTAATAGTGGAGCTTCGGTTAGCTTCTTTTTTAAAAATTCAAAAGATTCCTGTTGATTTTTTGTCCATTGAAATCCATTTTTTGTGGTTGCCTCGTAGAGCGGTCTTGCAATTATGGAAAAATTGGGTATAAACTTCCTGTAATAATTACATAGCCCTAGAAAGCTTTGCGTGGTTTTAACGTTACTTGGTGTTTCAAAGTCTCTTATAGCACTTAATTTACTTTCATCGGGTAATATGCCCTCTTCGTTGATGATGTGACCCAATACTTTGATTTCTCTTTCTGCGTAAAAACACTTTTTCGGTTTCAGTGTAAGATTAGCATTTCTTAAGAAAAAGACTTTTCCCAATATTTTTAAATGTTCGTCAAAAGTTGAAGAAAACACGAAAATATCGTCCAGGTAAATCATTACATCTCTCCACTTCATACCTTGAAATATTCGATCTGCGAGGTCTTGGCACGTACCAGGTGCATTGCATAATCCGAACGGCAAAACATTAAACTCATATAAGCCATGTCCCGGTGCAATGAAAGCGGTATACTCCTTTGAGCTTTCCTCCATCCCGATCTGCCAGTACCCGCTGAACAGATCTAAGGATGAGAAGTATTTCGCCCCGTTTAAGTATGTCAAAATATCTTCCATGTTTGGTAAAGGGTAGCTTGTTTTCTTAGTGCAACTGTTTAATCTGCGGTAGTCCACACAAAACCTCTTTGTATCATCTTTTTTGTCGGCTAAAATTATTGGACTGGACCATGGACTTTGGGATCTTCTTATTACTCCAGCTTCTAGCATTTCCTCAATTTGCTTATCAATTAATTCTCGTTCGCTAGAGGACACCATATATGCTTTTGATTTAATGGGCGCGGCTTCTTGAACATCAATTCGGTGTTTGACTAGATTTGTACGTCCCATTTGACATGTCTCTTTCGCGAATACATCTTCAAATTCCGTTAATAGATTTGCTAATTGAAATTTTTCACTACCGCTTAAATTTTTGCTGATGTTATGGTCCTCAATAGTTACAGAATTATCTATTTGACCATATAACCAGTTGTCCTGGTTAGGTGGGGGAGATTAGACACTCGTTAATTTGATGTTTATCTTTTAAGAATCCTATTGTTGTATTTTTAAAAATATGTAAAGGTAAATTTGAGTTTAAAAAAATATCTATTGAATAATTTAAATCAGTTTCTTGTTTTAATTTTGATACTAAACAAAGTTGATTTTTACATAAAAAAATATCATTTTCTTCAAAAAAGGAAAGGTTTAAATAGAGGTTATTACATTGAAGTGTTAATTGAATGTAGGTGGTTGTTTTTGGTAAGATTTTATAATTTTCATGTAATCTTAATTTGCCCTGGATATCTTTAACAATTGTAACATCTTGAGTTAATTCATTGAAGAAGTTGCTTTTGCTGTAATTTGAATTGTCATTATTTATAATTTCATTAGTGTCTTCTTGTATTACTTCAATTTTGTCATAATTGGGTGGTTCATTTAGTTTTTTTGAAGTTTAAAAACGGTTTTTATGTTCTTCTAAAATTCTTTTTGGTGGTTCATGAATTAATGCCTCAACTAATATTTTGTTTCCTGATTGTGTATTTTGTATATTATTTTTTGAATCAATACTTTCGTTAGATTTAATTATTGAAGTATATTCTAGGCTGCAGATTAAGTTCCCTTCTGAATTTAGGTTTTTTGTACTTATATATTTTTGAAATTTTACTAGAAAACTTTCTCTGCTCTCCCCTATGGTTAAGGTCGATTTCCTAAAATTAATGTTGACATTATTGGCTATTAAAAAATCACAACCCAAAATAGCTGGTCTTGGTAGAGAATTGACTACTAGTGCCGGTACTTCGAAAATTTTGTTTTCTATTTCGATTTTTATAATACATTTTCCAGTTATTTTGACCATTTGATCCCCTGCGGTATGCATTATAAAATTAACTTTTTGGATATTGTATGGGTTGACATATTTACTTGCAATTATGTTGTAATTAGCTCCGGTATCTATTACTATTTCTTTATTTAGGTAACCGTCTATATGACCTGTAATTGTTACTATTTTAGGTTGATTATAGTGTTGTTCATCGTTTATTTGTATGTTGGACGAGATGAATCGGTGACAATATCTCGTCCCTCTGAGTTTGGGGAATTGTTGTTGCTATTTTTGTGGTTGTAATTGGGTCTTCCGTTATAGTTACCCCTTCCCCGGCCGCGATTACCTGAACCTCGAGGATTGTTGTTGTAGCTTCTGTAATTTTGATTATTGTTTTGTTTATTAAAATTATTATTACCATTTTTTAAGTTATTAAAATACTGGCTTCCACTTCCAGTGTTGTAATTTTGATACGAACGTGGTTCATTTGCACCATTGCTGGAGTTATTTGTTGGTTGAAAATATCCTCCTCTACCTCTATTTGATTGAGCATTTTGGTTGTTTTGGAAATGGAATCGTTGGTTATTAGTACCAAACGTTGTAGGTTGGTTGTACCAACCTTTATTAGCAGCGTGCCCTCTCTTTTTACACACCCCGCAGATTATTATATTATTATTAGTAGTTGAACGGTTATGTTTTTGGTAAGAATCGCGATACCTTAATGATTCAAAATTATTTGATTTATTACTTGGTGCATTATTTGTAAATTCTGAATTTAATATAGAAGTTACATTATTTACTTCGCTGTCCGCTATCCTTAGCTCCCAGTCGCTTAACTTATGTACGATTTGTTCCAAGTCGTTGATTGTCATTCCATTGTGTCTTAAAGTGAAGAACATCTGAAAATATTTTGGGTGGAGACCATTTTCAAAAAATTCCGAAAAATCTTCATTTTTCATTTCTTGATCAAAATCTTCTGCGAGAGTGATCATATCGTAAAAGTATTTCTTTATACCCTCATTTGGTTGCTGTTTCCTATTTGTTAATTTTGCTTTAGCTATTTTTATAGCTGAATTGCCCGCGAATTTTTTAGTGAAGTCATCTTTTATTTGGATCCAAGTTTTGGTGTTATTTGCCGGATCTCTTAAATATTTGGAATACCAACTATTTGCAGCGCTTTCTAAAAATGACCCTAAAAATTTAATTTTATGGGAAGTGTCCCAACCATTGCCGATCGCTATTCTCTCGTAGGTGCTTAAAAAATTTAGTGCCCCATCCGTGGCAGCATTAAAAACAGGCGGAGATATGAATTTTGGAAAACGCGGATTAAAAACCGATCCTTCAACTTCCTGGACTGTTGTATCATTTGTTGCCATTGTTATTTGTTTAACCGGTTCTACCGTAATGCTTAAAATATTATTACTAGCTAATTTTTCGGTAATACTACGTTTTTTTGTAGTACCTGTAGAAGTTTGAGGGGTTTCAATTAAATTATTTAAGTTTATTTGTGGTAATGTTTTAATATTTTGGTTATTTGTACTAATTAAACTTTCCCTAGGAGTAATTGGTGGGGGGGACCTTGCAACTTTGTAACTTCGGTCAAAAGGATTTTCAGGATTTTGTTTTAAATTATTCTCGTCTGGATCAAATAATTCCGTACTATTAACCACAGTTGAAAAGTCAGCAGTATTTATTATTGTTTCATCAAGATTATTTACCAATGTTGACTCATTTAATTCAGTTATTATTGAAATTTCGTCTTCTTTAGAATTAATTTTATTTATTAAATCAGGGTCTATTATGATTTTTGCTATTGCTCCTAATTCTTTACTTCTTGAACGTGTATTCATATCCTTAAAACTTAAAATTAATTGTGTTATCCTGAGATTAAAAACTAACTTATTTATTTTGTTTCAGGACTTGGGCCCCATATACCTAATTATATATTATTACTAGGGGGGCTCCGCCCCCCTGGCCGCTACCGCGACCCAACCCCCCAGGGCCGCTTTGCGGCCCTAATAACTTCAAGTTATAAAACTTATTTCCATACAACATTTTTTATGTCGCTTTCACTTTGAATTTGTATTCCATCCTTCGCTCGACATCTTGATAATGCAACATATAACTGTCCATGACTAAACAAAGGCCTATCGATGTATATTGAAGTGTTATTTTCTACCCTTAAATATTAAATATCGAATTTTCAAATCTTCTTCGTAAAATTTCAATTCGGGCGGAGAAATCACCTTCTTACCCGGCTGGCTCAATCGGTTATCTTTCAGTATCGCCCACTATCAAGCGACCTTGTATACCTTTTCCGAAATAATTCCACTTGCATTTAGTATAATTCACAAAATTTTCTCTTCTAAATTCTCAATCTAAAAGAAATAACACTCCTTCAAACTTTACTTGTCTTTTATTCTCAAATAAATCAAATTTTTACAACTAAAAATCGTCAGAAATCAAAATGTCGACCGTCCACGACTTGGAAGGCGTACGCAAGTCTTCTTCTTCACTGCTCGTGCTCTCTCGGCTTCCCCGAAACCGCGAAACATACAAAATTCAAATTATTTACAAAAACTCAAGCAAACCATTTCCTTATTCCAAAAATTACACGACAGCAATCCTTCCTGGCTTATGCAGAAATCCAGGAGAGATTTCAAGAAAGACACATAACGTCGTGCTTTTGGAATAAGTAGCAAATTCTCTAAATCAACATCTTCAAAAATAAATAACAATATTCAAAAGTAAATAATAATTAATTAATGCGGCAATCTAATTTACACACCTAAATTAATTAATTAATCAACATCCCGAACTACCTATCTTGACGAATGATCACTAAACAATTCATAAATGACATCCAAGCTTCTTTGCAATAATAACAATTTCTTAGATAACTCGATCCAAAACTTTCTTCGAAATAACTGCAAATTTTTTTATCCTTCCAAATTTTATTCCATAACTTTTCAAAGCTCCTTCTTTTTCCGTTACGTACCTTTCATAATTTCGATTCTCTTCTAGTGTTCTGCAATTTCATTGTCATCTTCAATCTTCATATCGACCCTTATTTAATAAAATCCTTCAATACTACTTAATTTTTAAAATTTCCAACTAACAATATCATCTCCTTAAATAATTTCATCAATTTTGCAACATTTTAAAGCTGTAGCTTCATAAAAATTTTTTTAAATATGCAATACACATCATTTAAAACTCTTTTACCTATTTCTTTACTAATCATCCAATTTCAATTTTCGTAGTGACAAATTCCTTCAATAACCATCAATTTTCAAATTAAATTTTTCCATTTGATTGCCATAAACGCTAATTTCAAATTTACTATTATAAAATGCAGCAATTAATTAATCCATTTTTCAAATTTTCAATTTTTGGAAACACTTTTACTTTCTCAAATTTTGTTATACAATTTATAAACTTTTCGTCTGCTTATCTTTCGAAGATTGTCCTTTTCACTTGTTACATTGGTTATTATTAACTTGTTCGAATTTCTATTGCCTTTTATTTAATTATGATTTTCAGTTTTATCATGATGTGTAGTTCCTTCTTTAAATTTTAATATTTACAACCTTTTTTTTAATTTTATCAAAACACATTTAGTACCATTCATTTTCCATTTAAATCGCGGTTATCCTTAAATTTGTCAATCTTCTTTATTCGTCCGTGGTTACTTTTCATATTTGATTAGATTAACCACCCTCCATCTTGATCGCCGATACTGCCACTTTTCCAAAATGACCTTCATTTTGTTTTCCATGACGTCTTCCTTTTTAAAAATACGTTTCTTTTCACCAAACCACTGTTTCTTTATTTTCTTCTTCTTGAACTCAACTCTTCTTTTTCAAAATACCAAATTACTTTGTTGGACGGCATATCCTCTTCATCCTTTATTTCATCCTTCCAAATTGCTGAACGGGGAACATCATTTCCATCGGAAACCATCTTGGATGAAGTAATCATGTTCGTATTAATATTATTTTTCTTCCTTTTACAATAATTATTGTTATACCTTCTTTCAAAATTACTTTTTCGTCCACGTTTCATCTTTCGCCATTTCATTCGTCGCATCTGTGTTCTGGTGAATATCCGGGCTTTTTTATTAATGCCGCCGGTATGACCCGTTTCTTTATTTACTTCTCCTTCCATTTTTTCATTTCTCAAGTCTTCTTTATTTTCATTTTTCTCAATCTCTTCCGATAGTTGCACTTTTTCTGCTAAAGTTTCTCCTTTTATTAAACTTATTTCTTCCTTCTTATCTTCTAGTTCTTCCTCATTTTCATTTTTTTCATAATTGGCACTGCTGATTGTTCTTCTCAATTCTTCACAATATTTTACCCATTCTTTTTTGTCCTCGATCCTATTCTTTTCCTTCTCTCTTTTATCTTCTATTCTATTCGTTCTCCTCTCTCTCCTGTCTTCAGCCATTTGCTCTATCAGCTGTTGAAGCATCCAGTCAATTTAGCCAAGTAGCCATGGTCAAACCTTTCTTACTAAAAATCTCAGGGTGACAGCCGGTTCTGCGGTGAACATTTACAACCATAAACTAATCATCCCAAATTGAATTCAAAAAAATTTTCACCAAATGCCGCACGTTCGGGTAGCCAAGTTGAAGTGTTATTTTGCACCCTTAAATATTAAATATCGAATTTTCAAATCTTCTTCGTAAAATTCCAATTCGGGCGGAGAAATCACCTTCTTACCCGGCTGGCTCAATCGGTTATCTTTCAGTATCGCCCACTATCAAGCGACCTTGTATACCTTTTCCGAAATAATTCCACTTGCATTTAGTATAATTCACAAAATTTTCTCTTCTAATTTCTCAATCTGAAAGAAATAACACTCCTTCAAACTTTACTTGTCTTTTATTCTCAAATAAATCAAATTTTTACAACTAAAAATCGTCAGAAATCAAAATGTCGACCGTCCACGACTTGGACGGCGTACGCAAGTCTTCTTCTTCACTGCTCGCGCTCTCTCGGCTTCTCCGAAACCGCGAAACATACAAAATTCAAATTATTTACAAAAACTCAAGCAAACCATTTCCTTATTCCAAAAATTACACGACAACAAACCAACTTTGTTAAAGCTCTGCTAGCATAACAACAGATCCTATTTTGAGTTTTAATTTGTGTACCGGAAACCCAGGGAAATTCAACGAATTTAAATATTCGACTTCATATTCCAACCGAATGTCCTCATCTGTTTGATCGACCCCTCGATGTTTAGCTGTATCTTCAATTAAGTAGGTATGAATCTCGCCCTCGACCAAATTTAATATTTTATTGTTAAGTGTGCGAACATCATCATTGTGGCAGGCTAATATAATTCTGTCGGAGAGATCGGTATTAGAAGCAATTGAATTGCTGTAAATGTCCTGAATTATATTTGTAGATTTCCAGCTATTCGGTACTTTCAATAATATAATGCTGCTTGGCCAAATTGATGTTGACTATAAAGTAAAATTGACTATTTCCACAGGTGAAGCGTATTTTATAACAGGTAAAACTTGACGAAAGTCACCACCGAAAATAACAAATTTGCCACCAAACGGATTTTTGCATTTACATAAATCTTTCAATCTTTGTGTTTTTGCGTCGCATGGTTTTGTTGCCTTGCTTTGCGTTTACTTTTTGCTCTTGCTTTTTTGCATTTGCTTTTTGCTTTTTTGCATTTCCATTTGCTTTTGCATTTGCTTTTTTGCATTTCCATTTGCTTTTGCATTTACTTTTGCTTTTGCCTTTGCTTTTGCTGTTACTTTTGCTTCTGCTTCTGCTTTTCTTTGCTTTGCTTTGATTCATCCGTTGATGTGATTATAATGTTGTTTTGGTGTCGTCCAATAGCTGTTCTCAGCGTTGCATAAAAACGTTGCATAAAACGTTGCACAAAAACGTTGCATAAAAACGTTGCATATTTTGTCTTATCTTTTTATATATATAGAGTAGATTATATAAAATTTAAAATGTATTAAAATTTAATAAAACTATTTTATTTGTCTTACTGTTTTATTTTTGTTTTACCCATAAAATTATACTAGCTATCCTTACTAAGAAGTACATATTTTGTCTAAAAATATTAGGATAAAAGATTAAGTTTTAAACATATTTTGAAATTAAGTACCATTTAAAATTTACCTTCCTATTGCAAAAGAAAAACAATTTTTTATAAACTCAAAAGTTTTGAACTAAAAATTTTGGTAACTCTTTAAATTTTAAGGATTCCCAGAAAAATCCAGGACCAGGCAAACCTCCACCATGTCGCGTGTAGCTTTTTGGTCCTAAGCATTTGGGCTTAAGAGTTCCTACACAGGTACCTTTAAAAGAGTTCCAGGGGGGTTGTAATGAAAGGCATGTACTTCCTAGTAACACTTATTTAATTCTTACATTTAATATTTAAATAAATCATGTCAATTTGGGGGTTTAATAATCTTAATTACTAAAACATTTACATAAACAATATTTGGCACTTACCCAAACATTACCAATGTCTGATACTTTAACTCGACCACCCTTGATAAGGAGCAGGGTTAAGGCACGGACTTAACCCTCACAACAATGCCACTAGTGCCCCGCACGCCGACTAGTGCTGTTGCCCGATTCACCTCTTGATCTCGACTGCCTTGTCATTGGTAATGTGTGGTTTTTATATGCATAAATAGAATGCTGACACTTCCTGTCAACATGAGTTCATTTACTCATTATTGCATAAAGCGCTGATCCATATCCCTTCAATAAATCAACCTGCAAGCGCCTTAGTTTGCGTTATTAATTTATTATTAGCTAACTTGCAAGTTTGCTTTTCTTAGAAGGTCTGGTATTTGACCTGTAATATCCGACCTGGTCATCGTCCTCTTTTCCGGTGTGAATACTTTTTATGTTTTACTAATTGATACAATTATGCCTTATAAATTTGATAATTTAAATTACGCGTTTTAGGCGCGTTATTTGATTTTATGTATTATTCCTTTTATTTAGCACTTTAATTGATTGTTCTTTTATTTTACATTGAGGCACTTGTTGATTGTTTATTTTTCGTACTTTTTTTTCTTGTAGGAAAAATTTATTGTAGGTCATGTTCATAAGCAAGACTTAGTTTTTCCATTGCCTTAATAATAGTACAATCGGTCCTAAATTTGTAAAAACATGGTTTTGCTGGTAATGGATGGCTGTTGACCTATTCTTGTTTGAACTGCATCTGGTAAATTAATGGAACCGTGTTTTCGTATGAATAAATTTGTGGTAAGGACTTCCAAACTAATCATGAAGTTACTTCGACCTTTAAAGTCCAAATAATTGGTAGTAATAATCTAAAATTTGAAAGTGATTAATTTGTACAGAAAACTATAACTTTCCATTGAAATTGGTCCGTAAAAGGTTTTCGAAATTTTAATATTTATTCTTAATTTAACCAATTTATAAGCTTTTTTTTCTTTTTTTTTTTAATTTCTGAGTAGAATTACCAATAGTTTTTATCTTTTAACACGGACATACAGTGTTTAGATAAGTATCATAATATTTCTTGATGGACATGTATTCTGATGACTTGTACTGGAGATAAGTCTAGTTTCGAAATTTGAGTTACTGGGTGAACGTCTTATAGTGACTTTTCCCAGGTTATTTGAATTTTTCTGCAATTTTGTAAAAAGGAATTATGGTACCAGTATGCTTCTACAGACTTCATTATTACTTCATAATTTGTGGTGAATATCTCGGTGTTCGGCAATTAATTGTGTTTGATTAATAATTTTCTTTTTGTGTGTTTTTGTTTAGTAACAATGGTTATTACCACGCCGCAATTGGCCGTAATTGTTGCAAGATTAATGTTCACCATTCTTCAAATCTTAGATGATTTATTAGGTTTAATGCAAGACGAACCCCAGCAGCCGGAGGTGCCTCCTCCACCTGTGGCGCCCAGGCCCCCAAGTCCAGCGGCTGAATCCCCCGACTCTATTGAGGGTCAACACGGGTCTCCTGGCCCGGTTGACGTTGAGGGCCAACCCTCAAAATTGTTCATAATAGTCACTAAAAATCTTTTTAAAAGTTATGTTTTTTGTATTCACTTTTTTCTCTTAATTAATTTCACTTAAAATGTTTATTTTTAGTCATTTTGGTTATCCACATTTTTTAAATTGTTCCACTTTATTCACTTTTTTTGTTTATTTCACTTCGTTCACTTATTAATTGTTATTTAGATCTTAAAAATATTTTTACAAAAGTTATATTTAATATAAGAACCATTTTAAAATATTTAAGTAGTATTAGCTTGATAGCTGAATCGCTTAGTTCGTATCAAGAAACGATTAATTATTGGTAAATGCAAACTGTAAACTGATGTTAGTTCATGAATTTATTCGTAATTTTTATTCTCGTGAAAATCAGAAGTGTTAATTTACAGTGGTTTATTTAAGGTTCCAGCTGTTATTGACGTCGAAGAAACTGTAAGGTAAGTATTCTTATTTGTTTACATCTTTTAGATTGTAATAATAATTTACCCAGTTTTCTTTCTTAAATAGGTAACCTTATACTGTATCATTTACATTCAAATCACATGTGATTAAGCATGCAACGATCTTCTCCGAGTTATTTTATTATTTTAAATCCTTTTGTTAAATTTTCTAAGTTTTTGCAATTTACTGCTTAATTACATTGTTTCATCGATTTTTTCAATGTTATCTCTTCTTTGCAAGATTTTATCCCGTACAAAAAAAACGGTTGTTATTTTCAATATTGCTGTTGTGCCTTTGATTGGGTTTTTCTCAAAAATGTCTGCATAATTTGTACAGAAATGTGCTTATATAAAAAAATTTCTTTTTTCCATCTCTATGTAAAAATAGAGGTTCCCCATTCCAAACTCTGAGGGAGAGAGAGGAGATTATTTAGTTCAAATTTTTTATCTAAAAGAAATTTTTCTATTTATCAAAAAAATAGATTATTTAGCCTCGTTTACTACAAATTAAATTACTTTATGATTATTACTTAATTAAATTACTAAAACAAGGAGGTAGAAATAATTCCTCATTTGAAAACCAAAAAAAATTAATAGGACCACTAGATTATGATAAAATCGAGGAAATTTCTAATAAAGTTATTGAACAAGATAAAATTTATGGTCCTAACAATAACAACTTTTTAAATGAATTAACGCAAGATGTTAAAATTTTTGAAGATAATCTTGGAAAATTAAAATCAGCAGTAAATATTCGAATACAACCAAGAACTCCAACCATCGTTTTTCTAAAATTATAATGCAATAACCCAAAATTAAATCTCACTTTTTTCAAGGGAAATGAAAATTATTTAAGTAAAAATAAATTATGTTTAATATCTAAACTTCAAAACGAATCTGATACAAATTATTCTATAAACATTTTTTTAAACTCTAACTTTCCGTTACAAATTTTTAAAAATACTACCTTAGGTTATTTGAAGGATAAACATCAAATAGACTGTTTATTAATAGCTCCAACCTATGAGGATAATTGGAAGTATGGTAGAATTGACAATTCAGTCACATTGGAGTACCATAATATTAATAAAAATTTGCACAAAGATGAAAAATTCAAATTAGCAAATTTACTAATGAAAAATGAAGATATATTCGCTAAAGAAACCAATCAAATGGGGAGAACAACCTTAGTTAAACATAAAATCGACGTTCAAGGAGCAACACCAATAAAATCACATCCTTATCGAGTTTCTTGCTTAACGCAGGTGTAATAAGGAGATCCCAGTCCCCGTGGTCAAGTCCTATAATTCTTGCTGAAAAGAAAGACGCCACGAAAAGATTTTGCGTAGACTATCGACGGTTAAATAAGCTCACCAAAAAAAACCAGTTATCCTTTACCTAATATAGATGACATACCTACTAACGTACTTAAATGGAGCTAAATATTTCTCATCCTTAGATCTGTTCAGTTCAGATCGGGATGGAGGAAGAATCAAAAGAATACACGGCATTTGTGGCCCCAGGCCACGGTTTATATGAGTTTAACGTTTTACCTTTCGGTTTGTGTAATGCCCCAGGCACTTGTCAGGATTTGGCGGACCGAATTTTTTACGGAATGAAATGGAAAGAGGTGATGATATACCTTGATGATATTTTCGTGTTCTTGTCTACTTTTGACGAGCACATGGAAAGATTAGAAAAGGTTTTCCACAGATTAAGAGATGCAAATCACACTCAAACCAAAAAAATGTTTTTACGCTGAAAATAAAGTTAAAGCGTTAGGTCATATAATAAATGGAGAAGGCATATTACCAGATGAAACTAAATTAGATGCCATAAAAAATTTTAAAACTCCTAATAACATCAAAACAACTCAAAGTTTCTTAGGGCTCTGTAATTACTATAGAAAATTTATCCCAAATTTTTCTATAATTGCCAGGCCTCTATACGAAACCACTTCAAAAAACGGATTTTGCTGGGATAAGAATCAACAGGAAGCTTTTGACTTTTTGAAAATAAAACTAACAGAAGCTCCATTACTAAAATACTACGATCCAAACCAGGGTTGCGAATTAAGAACAGATGCCAGTAACCAAGGATTAGGAGCAATTCTACTGCAAGAAGGCCAGGATGACCAAATGCATCCTGTAGCCTACGGAAGTAGGACCCTAACTAAAGCTGAAAAAAATTATCCCATAACAGAATTGGAATGTTTAGCAGTTATATGGAGTCTAACTTACTTCAGACACCTTATTTTCGGTAAGCCTGTCCGAATAATTACAGATCATCATGGACTTTGTTATTTGGCTGGTGCCAATAAAGCTGGTACCAAAAGGGCTTTAAGTGGACGCCTTGCAATATGAGCAATAAAACTAGGCGAATTTGACTACGAAATAATATACAAAAGTGGAAAACACCATCAAGACGATGATTTTCTATCAAGAAACCCAATTACTTTGGAAACCTTGGAGGATGAAGAAACAGCTCTCGAAGTACCAACCTTTATAATAGAAGCCAAAGATTTAGAAAAGGAACAAAAGCAAGACCCTGACATAGTTGAAATCAGAAATGCAATTGAAACGCAGGACTTAAACTTTCAATTGGTTCAAGAAAACGTGCAAAAAATTTTATTTTGATTAATGGAGTATTATATAAACAAAATTTTGACATAACCGGTAATTCAAATTTACTTGTAATACCTAAACAAATGATCTCGGAAATTTTACACACACACCACAGTGAACCTCTTGCAGGACACTTAGGAATTCTGCATTGATTAGAAATATTCGTTGCAAGCTGTGTTGACTCATTTTTAACGTGGGAAAGTCATCTTGTGCATTTTACAACTTTGTATACTGTCGAAGATCGTTTTTGTTTGTCCGTACTTTAAATTGGGATCTTAATCTTCGTCGAGGGCACGGTTTGCTTATTTGGGATTCGATGCTGCTTAATAAAGAAAACCACTCTATGGTAACAAATAAATATAATAAACAATATTTACAGAATTTATACAATTCCTAAACTAAAACATTTGGGCTTAATTACTTACGTTGCGTTGGTCCCACACGCTATTAAATATATTAAACATAATTGTAGTTATCATAAACGGGGATATATTTACCCAACCTAAGTGTAGTGGAACATTTTGATAATTATTAATTTTTTATACTTTGGCGACCACCTCGCCGAAGCATCGTTTCCTGGTGATTTCTCCTAGCTCTCGGGCAGCGATTCGCCTTGTCCTGCGACTGAATGATGACTTCCCTCAACCGTTGCTCGGTTGCTCTATTTATACCAAATCTCTGGTGACGTCAAGCTGTGACGCGTTATGATCATTTCTTGCATCATTTCTTCCATATAAAATGTATTGCATTATAAATGTGTCGACTCATTTGGCGGCCATTGCATTCAGCGCCATATTGAATTTTTAGTGTTTTTTCGATATTGAGACCTTATTAATTGTTCTAGCTACTTCTAGTTTTCGACAATATTTTATTAACAATATTATCTTTATGTTAAACTAATTTTGAGGTGTGCAGGTAATGTTTCTTGTACGTATTATTTATAATTTAGTTATGGGCGTATCACGCCTTTATAATTAATAATTTATTTGATCGAATGTTACAACCGATATTAATTTTGATAATTTAGTAATTGTTCTTATGATTATTCATATTTTAGTTTAAATTAATTTTGAAGTGTGAATTATAAAATTTTAGGTTTCAAATTATTTTCCAAATTATTAGTTTCGTGGCAATATTTACACAAATTATACAATTACTAAACTAAAACATTTGGGCTTAATGAATTACGTTGGTTCCACACGCTATGTTAATATTATTTTTAATTTAAAAACCGTCAGGTTTTTAATGTTTTTTTTCATTTTGAAGTTCTCATGCAGCTAAAAAAAACACCCTATAGCAAGGCTGGCCAATTCCAGGCCCGCGGGCCACGAAGTGGCCCGCCAAGACATTTGAATTTGCCCGCCCGAACTTCGGTCGGCCAGCTAACCGGCGCGCGATGGCACTGCTTCGGGCCGGGCCTATAAAACCTTTGTATGAATATGGTATTTGGCCCGGCGCCGCCGCAGTCTATAAAATTTTGCCCACCCGGAAAATCTATTGGCCAGCCTTGCCCTATAGAAAGAATTTCCTATAGAAATACAAAAATAATTTTAATTAATCAGAAGGTAGTTTCTTTACCAAAAATTAATTAATTAATTAATTGTTAGATAAAATACTCACAATATTTAAATATATTAAAAAAATTAATTTTTTCAAAAATCAAAAAATTTCAAAAATTCAAAAAATCAAAAATAAGCAAACTTACAGAGTAAGGCCATTTTGACGAGGATTAGGCACCTCCACCATATGTCGCAAGTCGTTTTTGTTTGTTGGTACTTTAAATTGGGATCTTAATCTTCGTCGAGGGCACGGTTTGCTTAATTTGGGGTTTATAGCTATTTAGTAAAGAAAACCACTCTATGTAACAAATAATATAATTAACAATATTTGCACAAATTATACAATTACTAAACTAAAACATTTGGGCTTAATTAATTACGTTGGTCCCACACGCTATGTTAATATTATTAAACATAATTGTAATTGTCATAAACGGGGATATATTTACCCAACCTAAGTGTAGTGGACCATTTTGATAATTCTTAATTTTTTATACTTTGGCGACCACCTCGCCAAAGCATCGCTTCCTAGTGATTGGGCAGCGATCCTAGCTAGCTCGGCTGGCAGCGATCCGCCTTGGCCTGCGACTGAATGATATTTATACTAAATCTCTGATGACGTCAAGCTGTGACGCGTTATGATCATTTCTTGCATCATTTCTTCCATATAAAATGTATTGCATTATAAATGTGTCGACACTTGGCGGCCATTGCAGTCAGCGCCATATTGGATTTTTAGTGTTTTTTTGATATTGTGACCTTATTAATTGTTCTAGCTACTTCTAGTTTTCGACAATATTTTGTTAACAATATTATCTTTATGTTAAACTAATTTTGAGGTGTGCAGGTAATGTTTTTTGTACGTATTATTTATAATTTAGTTATGTACTTATAGTATACCTAAAGAACATTTTACATACCGAAAAAAAATTTTAAAAAGAATTTTAAAATATTTTCGAACGAAATTTTTTGAAGAGTAATTTTAAGAGATAGATGAATCAACCCTTATTCATATGTAGTCACACTCCACCATGTCACGTTTAAAACCCTTTTGTATTTTAAGGTTCATCCTTGAACCCTAATTTATTAATTATACATCTTATGTGGCTCGGGTTTCAACGGTTAGGTACCATAATTACTCTTCGACGGAGGATTTAGTACAACTCATAAACACTCATCATAGACACGTTTTATTTAATAAAACGTTTATTCAATAAAACGTGTCTTCCACAATATACATTTAATAATTATTATAAATAAAATGTTACATAAATAAGAGGCGCATGTGAGATTGGTCAGTCTATAAAATACTGTTAATTATTCATACCCTACGAAGATAGCAGAGATGCTAAAGTAGTTGGACATCCTTCCGATGCAGTGACTTCCTGGTCGAAGTTGAACGGGCTGGTGTAGATTGTTGGTCACTCACAACACTTAAGACACTGAAGACTGATCACATAAGACTCATGACCGTAGACTGATAATTTACACAAATCTGTTCCTTTATTTATATTGAAAACTCCACTAGTTATTCATTTGTTTATCAATTCTTTACATTCCAATGCAATTACATTTCTTAGAAGAATCTTGCATTTTCATGTTTGTTTATTTTAGATAATTAGATTCTTGTTATGATTACCAAGAATCTAATTATTAATTATATGTAACTTGATATTAGTAAGTAATTTGATATTATTGGGAAATATCTCTTTTATTAACGTGACTTATATTGTCATCTTGGAATCTGTCGTCTTATGATTTCGCAATTGTTATGAATCAGCATTTCTTTTAATTATTTAGTTTACTGAACTTTGGGGTTGTGACAGTATTTTGATGCACCCCTGACATTAAAAAATTTTCATTTATTGTATAAAAATTAATAAGTTGTTGTATTGTTTCAGATAACCCAGGATTTAATAATTCTACCTTTTTAATAACTACACCTAATTTTAAGTATATAATATATTTTTTCCACTACTAGTCATATAGGCTATCATTTTTACTTAGGTATGAAGCTCCAGAAGTGACATGTTATAGACTAGTGGTCAACAATTTTTCCATTATTAACTACTAGTTAATAATGAACAAAATGATATTTTTCGATAATTTGGGGACTATTTTAAAGAAAAATGTTGTCACAAGATGATTTAGAATAATCAAGAGATGCTATTTAATTGTATTTAAACTATTAAAAACGCTTTATTAACAGATTAATTGAATTTTAAAATTTTTATTAAATTCGAATTAATGTGACAGATAGTGACAGCGCCATCTTTTGTTAATTTGACGAACCACAATTTATTTAATTTACTAATAAAATTCAATGCGAAAACACAAAGGATTTTCCGGTAGTAGATTTTCTATTACAAAACAGTTAAAAAAACTCACTAAACGGCTCATAAACTTCAAATTTCAACTTTTAATCACAATTAATTTAAAATTTTCAAGAATGTCAAATCAAGAAAACAAAAGACTGTCATTTGTTTTATAATTTATTTAAAATAAATATTTTAAATTAGAATATTTTGTATTAACAAAAATTAAAAGAATTGTAATAAACCTAGTAGTGGAAAAAATCGTATATATAACCACGGTTGTGAAGACCATTATAGCCCCCGCGCCTTATATTCCTCGGTGCTTCGCACCTCGGAATATAATCTTGGCGCTAGGGCTATAATGCATGTCTTCACAACCTTGGCCTATAATATACTATTTTAAAGTTTACCTATTTTAAGTTTTGATTAAAATAATGTTCTAAAATTATGCATTTCGTTTTATTTGTTAACCTGTTAAAATGCTTACTCGTGTAAAAGTATTTCTGTGTATGATTAACGTGACCAGACGCCCGTTTTGAATGGGACTGTCCCTTTTTTTTGAATACCTCTCCCGGTGTCCCGACAATGAACTCCGGGACGCAAAATTGTCCCGTTTTGAGAAAATTGTCCCATTTGGAGCAGTGGACTTGCTTCCTTACCAAAGAAATGGAGATATTATATTGGGCAGATTTAAAAAAAGTACCCGCATGGGAAGATGTTCAAAAATCTCTGGATGTATTAATTGAAAAGAAATATATTGACTGTAATAAAGATACAGAAGTTTTTGACGAATTTTCATTACTTTCTAAATACATCACATCGCAAAAAGTAACTGAATGGAATAATCTAAATGTTTCCACAGAAACTCGTTGGGTTGAAGTATTCAAACACTTTCACACCAACAATCTTCAGCATGAAAACTTTTGTATTTTAATTGAATATTGTCACGTTAAAACCCCTTTTTGTAATTTAAGGTTCCACCTTGATCCATACTTTATTAATTGGACATCTTATGCAGCTAGGGTTTTAACTGTTCGGTACCAATATTACTCTTCGTCGGGGGATTTAGTACAACTTTAAATAAAAGCATATCTTCCATAATATACATTTAATTTAATAATTATTATATATAAAACGTTACATAAATAAGAGGCGCATGTGAGATTGGCCAGTCTATTAGATATTGTTAATTTATTCATACCCTACGATGACCTGTAAGGCGGACCAAGAAGGCGACATCCTTCTGTTAATTTCGCTTGGCTGGCGGATGTTGAATCGGACGGTGTTGGTCGTTGATCCTCCCCAACACTGAAGACACTCACGATCGTTCACTCAAGAGTCATGACCGAGACCGACTCAAGACTCAACTTAAGACTAACTGAAGACTCACGGAAGACTAACTTAAGACTAACTTCTTACACAAATTAGTTCCTCTATATATAATGCAAACTCCACCAGTTATTCCTTTGATTGACCTAAATTCTTTACATTCCTAGATAATTGCATTCTCGGAAGATTTTACTTAGTCATCTTTATTTAGTTTAGCTAATCAGATTATTGGTAGGTTTTACCAAGAATCTGATTAGTTATTTTATGAAATTGGATATGTTTAGGTTAATGTTGTTATGCTTACTAGGAATCTTAATAATTATTTTATGTTATTTGATATTTTAGAAATGTAATATTCTTGCAATATTTCAACATTGATTCTTCTAGTTTGCATGACTAATATTGTCAACCTGGGAACCGTTCCCTTGTGAATGTCGTAATTGTTATTACTAGAGCGCGGATTAATATGCACTTATTTTTAGAAAATAAGCGCTTATAATAAGCACTAAAAAATGAAAAAAAAGCACTAAAAATTGAAAAAAAAGCACAATAAAATCTTAAATAAGCTGTCAAAAAAGTTATATGCAAAATTTTAATTTTTAATCTTTACCAAAAAACACCAAAAATAAATGTATTCTTAATACATGAATGGCCTACACTACACAAAATAGAATTAATCAGAATTATGGATGTTGTAAGGAAAACAGTAAATAATCAAATTTTAATACATTTGCTGGGAATACTGACAAATATTCTCGATCGTTTCTCCTTTTAATAAGTTTGCTGTGTTAGCAAGCACTTGAAAACCATCATTTTTACAAAGAAGTTTTACAGAATCTAGCAGTAGAGGATTCTTTCATTCAAGATTTTTAATACATTCACCTGCGTACCAATAATTAGCTTTCAGAAATTCCAAATTTTCCTGTCCTTAGTTTGTCATTTTTAAAACTTCTTGACGATCTTTAATTGCTACTGTAGCTGAATCGGACAAATTACACACAAATTTTTTAAATTGTCGTATTATGTTCTGCAAAATACACAGCAGCTGTTAATCATGTTCCCCATTTGGAAATATGTATTTTAAGCGGTGGTATCAATAACATCTTATCGTTTCGGCTATTCGAGGTAATCCATAGGCAAAGCACGTAAAATTAATCATAAGTTGGACGAAAAAATGTTAAGGTGCTAGCCGCTTTACCCTTAATATGCATTTATGCATTATTTTCCCATGTGTTTAGGTGACTAATGTTGGAAGACGTTGTAAACTTGCAAGTGTAGTTTAAAAATAAAAAGATTACTTGCCTCACAACTTGGTAAATAATACGTGACAATTTAAAATTAAAAAAAAAAATTCGAAATGCCAAAATCCATTAAAAAAAGTTCAAATATGCATAAATATGCATTTTATGCAAATTATATATAAAAAATATCAACATTACGTCAAATCACCGCAATTTTTTAGAAACGTAAAGATCCAAAAGGAATATCTTCTGCATACAATTTACAGCAATAAGCAAAATGCATAGAATCCGCGCTCTAGTTATTACTCATCTTTTAAATATGTATTATTATATTTATTGAACTTGGTAAACTTGGGGTATGCGACAATATATTTTACAACTTTAAAAAAAGTGCTTTTTGCCAATTTACTGATGAGTGGGAACTGAGGGGGGTGTCCCGTTAGACGGCAAATGGATTGGTTTCGTCCAGTAACTATACATATTTGCCGATTTGTACTAGCATTTCTATTTTTTTTAAATCGGGTTGTCAGAATCAAAAATTTAAATACGCAACGTTAACATGCAAGATCGAACTTACGTAAAAATAAATTTGGTGAAAAAATAACAAGAAGTAGAAGAGATATGAATTTTATAAAAAAATAATTGCTTAACTGTCCGATAACTATATGCTTTACCCTATGTTCAGTTACATCAATAGCAAAATGTTGTACATTGAACAAGCATACAAACGTATGACAAGGAAACTATATGCGAATACAGTCCACAGAAGATGCCTACTACATCGGGAAATTTTGAAAAACAGATTATTAATAGCTCCAATTTCTCCAAATGCACTCAGTACTATTATTAAGAATAATATTAATAAGAATAATGCAGTGTACTCGAAAATTGGTTGAAGTGAGGCGAACTCAAAATTGTTATCAAGAACTACCTATTACGGTCAACAATCAGTCAAAATTACACACTTAATACAAGAGCATGCGGAACAAATCGAGTGCAATATGTTAACACCGTCCCTTTTCTATATAGACGGCAAATGGATTGGTTTAACACCAATACCCATAGAACAAAATCTACCTCAAATGATACGTGGATAATGTGGAAAACATACAATTCAAACCAATTCAACCGTTAGGAATGGGTGGTCTCTATACGCAAGAAGAAATTTCAAAAGTCCAGTGAACGCTAAACTTTGGAGTGGAAAGAGCACCCGTAGATACACTATTGGCATTCAAATTGAATGGAATCAACAATACCGATTACCAAGGATACTCAAATCTACGTCTGTTTGATGGAACAGAAATAAAAAAGCTAGCACGAAATACATTACGTTATTATGTAATTATGAAAATTATGATCGTTAGTTCATTGAAACTTGAAGTTTATGCAGTTACGGTTGCAATTCCTATTAAAGATTTTTTATCATGCCTTTAACTGCGGAACTTGTGGGTCACCTTTTGACTGAATTATTACAGATATTAATCCATCTTTTAATGCAATTGCTAATTGCTATCCAGGTTCCTGTTCAGGAATTTCACGAAGATGTCGCCATTCCTATACGACCTGCAAGTGTGAACTCATCTACGTAAGGTGAAATGGGTTCCCCAGAGGTTAGGATAGAGGTAGAGCCGATTGTGACTCCCGAAAAGAATCAAATCGATCTGAGTGTCAATTTTGGTGAAGCTGTTTCAAATAATTCCAATGTCCCGGATTTTGCAGACATTAATTGGGATGAAATAGATTTCCCCCCCGAAATAATGAACTGGAATGTTACTCCAGAAAATCTTCCCGACTTGGAAGATCTTGATAATTTGGTAAGTTATTTTTATTGAAGAAATAATTTTTCTTTTACGATAAAAAATTTGCTTATGTAGTTATAACACTAGCTGAACTTTGCCTTGACTTGGTTTGAACGTCTAGTCTCTAGTATGTTCCACAGCGTGGCTTCTTTTATATCGTTTACTTAAATTAAACTTATGCTATGGTTTTATTATTTTGTGGGTTGATTTGTGTTTGAGGATTATTTACTTAAATGCTGGGTGACGTAATTTATTTTAACTTATCCCTAATTTTTATGTGCTAAATTACTACCTTTATTCTAGAATAACCCTTGATTGCAAAATTCAATTTGTAGGTTCTGTAAATTAATGTCTGTGTTAAATTTTGAATTTATAAAACTTTTTAATCTGCAATTTTGACTACATTAAAAATATTTTTTTTGTACAAAGTCCAAAATAAGTTTCGATTTGGTTTCCTTGTTAATTTTGTACAAGTTTAGTCCGAAATGTTTTTATAATTTCCCAAAGTTGGTTACATGTGTGCTCTTAATTTAGGAAAAATCCTTTTAATACAGAAAAATATTTACTTTATAGTTTAAAAATTAATTTGGTTTCAGGGGGTTTTGTATCAAAACAACACAGAACGAAAAATTGACGTAAATATAATAGAAAAAGTGATTACAATAATGTATTTAAACATTAAAATTCAACCGATGCTCTAACTAATTAGCCTAATGTAAATTCTTTATTAATTGATGTTAAGATGATTAAATTAATGTCCGAGGGACATTAGGGAGGGAGTTTTTTGTAAACTTGCGGAAAAGCTGGCGAGCGAAAATGCCCTGAATGGATTCATTCTTTCTTTTAACTTTGTCCAGTTTGTATCAATAAAACGATTTTTTCGAAATGGTATTAACAGTTGAAGATTTAAGCCGAATCTTGATTCCTCTATTGGGAAGTTTAATAAATGGTTTAACCGCGTTCGTTGAGTCCCTACGGGTCCTTCTAGACGGTCCCGGTGGAGATAGGGAATTCATACCTCCTATACCCGGGGTTGTGTTTGAAGAGGCGCTTGGTCCTTCTCCGTCACCCTACAGGTCTCCTCCAATCACCTTATCCCTGCCTCCAGCACCGAAGATAGAAATTCCGAATGATCTGTTGATGGAGGTTGCCGAAACGATTGGGGAGGTACCCTGGGGTGGTGAAGATGTACTCCAGGATCCGTAGTTTGACTGGTCGGATTTTCCTCCTCCCGAGGAAATTCTTAGGAAGTGGGAAGAGGAATCCCCAAAATACATAAGTTATTTATTTAATAATTTTTTTTTTCTAATTTTAATTAATTTTACTATTATTTACTTAAGAAATGTCTTATAAGGAGCAATGTACATGAAAAAGATCACTCCAGTGACAACGCAAATCGTAGTTTTATTTAGTACGATTTGTTTCTTACTTGTATGTTGTTGGAAAATACTTACTTAACATTAACTTTTGTATTGTAGAATTTTTTAAGTTTGTTTTTAACTCAAGGATTATTTACAAAGGATGTTGGTGATGTATTCTAATTTTCATTTGTTTATTTGGTCCTGAAAATCCTGGTGGCATTTATTGACCCTATTCGTTGATAATTTCATTTGAAAAATGTGATTTTTCGATGGGTTATTGTTTTTGAAGTTTCAAAATGTAAATGATTAACGTGCAATGGCGCTTACTTAATTTGTGTTTTTTCATTTTGGTCCTAAAATTTCGTGTAAAACTTTCGTATCAATTGAAATTATTTAAAGTGTTTAACCCTGTATTGGGCAAAGACACTAATAATGAACCAAAAAATTGAAGAATATACTTTTAAATACATCAAAGAACTATATTACATGTTCAAAATTATTTAAAATTATTTTGAGTGACTTTTTTTAAATTAATTTAATTAAGTAATTGCCCTTATAAAAACAAATTAGATAGTGAAAACAAAAAATTAGTAAATAATTGTGTTTCCCAAATATTCATATACCTATTTTACATAACAAAAATAACATAACAACCTATTATTTATTCAAAAAACACGAAATTTGAATTATAAAGGTTCAAAGTCGAAAAAAACTTTGTCGATCAAAACATCGTCACTTAAACGGTAATAAAAAATTTTTGAGACAAAAATTTAAAAATCGGGGTAGAGGCGGACTGGAAAAACATAAGTATTATAATATTAAACTGAATTTTTTCATTTCTTATGTTGTAGGTTTAACGACACCATTGGGAGATTTTCCACCTTTTTTTCTGGAGTGCAGCTGCCACGCCGCCATATTGTAATATTTTGATTTGAAAAAATTTTTAAATGTTTTTCAAGACTTGTATAATAATGTGTCAAAACCCAAATTGATCTAAATACATTCATTTTCTCAGAAAAAATTCACATACTTGGACTTTTTATCCTTGCCGTCAAGGGGTGCCCCCCTGCCCCATAAAGCACCAAATTATTTGGCAAGACTCATTTCCGTAAAGCTAACATATATTTTTTATAAAATATTGTAAATTTCATTTTTCACAAACAATTTCTGCGGTACTTCACTTACTATAATATACAGTCTATCGATCTTTCAAAACCATCTTGTACTTAAAAATTATTTTAACTATGAAGCCATTACCGTCCTACTTTAAAATTTTGGCAGTCACTTACCATAAGTACAGACTATTCCCAGAAATTTTTTGAAAAATGTTGAAGATGTACTTTTTCAGAAAATCAAATTCAAAATTTTGATTTTGAGTTTTGAAAAGTATGTTTATAAGAGAGGATGATGTGCTATATATCATCGGAAAGGGCATTAAAAACTGAGTGAAATGACACCACACCCACCTCTGTAGCTTAATAATTAGGAGAGCTGCTATAATGATTAGAAAATATTCCGGCATAGCGATATTTTGGAAACCGTTTGAGATATTGAAATAAAAATTTGTATTTTTGTTAGTCGCCGTACACTCTATCGATATACCAAATTTTATCAAAATCGGAGATGGTCAGTTTAAAAAGTGTGTTGATTTCACATGTTATTCACATTACTTCTCACCCCTAGAAGTAAGGTGTAATCGGTCGTCTCAATCCTAACAGGGAATGTTTAGTTTTCGGGATTTGCTTGAGTGGTTATTTCTTTTTCAGTTAACACTGTACGATGGTTGATATATTTTGGCCCCATATCGGGGAGTTCTTCTTCCAGGAACGGTTTGTCCAAATATAGTTATAATAATTATAGTCCAAAAAAATGATAACACTAATCCTAAAATTTTATGTTAATTAGTTTGTACATTTTATATCTATCATTTGTCCGGTAGGATTTTCTTTAAAAAAAAATTTTAATTTCGAAATACGAGGAAACAAATTGACTCACATTTATTGATACAATTAATTAGAAACCATGGTCCTTAAAAGTTTGTCTAAATAATTAAATTGTTTTTAATTTAACCGATTTATAAGCATTATTTAATATTTTGTAGAAATTATAAAAGTTTTTATCTCTTAACACGGATATACAGTGTTTAAGTATCATAACATATTCTTGATGGACATGTATTCTGATGACTTGTACTAGAGATAAGCCTAGTTTGAGTTACTAGGTGAACGTCTCATAGTGACTTTTCCCAGGATATTTGAATTTTAGAATGATTAAAAAAGAAATTTTAGAATGATTAAAAAACATAAGTAAAATATAAAAAAAATGTCTATAAAGATTATTGTTTAACTTGTTCGCATAAATTGGCGTTTATTTTACATGCAACTTTAGCGTCTGGAAATAAGAGATTTCTTGGTGTTTCATGTAATTATGTCTTAGTTTTTTATTCAGTTTATTTTCAACTATGGATCCTAGGATACGTGTTGTCCTGATTACCTTCTTGGAAATGTTGGAGGTTATTATCCAACAATTTTTAAATATTTTAAGGCAGGATGCGATGGTACATAATCTGCCGGGTCGCGATTCGGTGGATTCACTGCGTCGGAACGGGGACTCCGGTTTCCAGGATGGAAGACGAGTTACAGTGGGATATTGAATCCCTATCCCCCATTCCATCCCCCATTGAGGATCCTGGGGATCCCTCTGATGAAAACGAGGAATAGTGAGTAACCTTTTGATTACTTTTTCTTTTTAGTTGTGTTTAATTTACGACTCGTTTCATATATTTTTTCTTAAATACCTCAAATATTTTAATTGTTCTCTTGGTGCGTAATTTAATTTTAAGGGGATTGATTTATTAATGGTGGTTTTTGGGTGATTTTTTATTTATTTCTTAATTTAAATTTTTATACTATCTTAAAAATAATTATGGCGAGTAAGTATTAAATGTAAAATTTACGTTGTAGTAGTAACTAATCTGTTCGAGTAGTATAATTGTTATCTATGGAACTCAAGTGACCTAGTAGTACGGTGACCCAGTGTATTTTATGCAATGTTATGCTTATTTTTCTTAAAGGCATTTATAATTTAAAATTTTCCTCTTTTACCTTTAGAAAACTTATTTTTATTTTATAACTAGGATTTATTATTTATAGCTAAGATAATTAGTATATTTCTTTAAAATAATTTGGTAAAAAACTATACTAGTAATGATTATTTACATTTTTGGGCTATTTTTTAATTCCCTGACCATTGTTCATAATATGGTAGTATACGTGATACATGTATCACTTGTCTTTTGGTGTTGGGGTGTGTATCTTTGGCTACTTCATAATTGACTTCTGATAATTTGTTTGTTATTTGATAAGGTCCAGTATGACGTAATAAAAGTTTTTCACTACGACCAATCTTTCGAGTGGGTGTGAAAATTTTCACGAGGTCTCCAATTTCAAATTCCATGTGCCTATGTTTATTGTCAAATAAAATTTTATCTGATTGTTGTCGAGCCATTATATTTTCTACGGCTATACTCCGCGCATTTAAGACTTTATCTCGAATTTCTTTTATGGATTCATTTTTGATAGGAATGTCTAAAGTAGCGTCCATGGGTAAACATGGTTCTCGTCCAAAAACTAACATAAAGGGAGTGAATTTAGTAGTACCCTGCACGGAAGTGTTATAAGCAAATACACAATGACTCAAAAATGAGTCCCAATTTGTTTGTTCCTTATTCTTAAATATTGAAATCATGTCTACTATGGTTCGGTTACATTTTTCGACAAGGCCATTGGCTTGAGCATGATATGGAGTAACGAGCTTACTGCTAGTTCCCATGATTAATAGTAGTTCTTTTATGACTTCTGAAAGAAAAACAGCTCCCTGGTCACTTACCATATACTTTGGTGCTCCGTGCCGACAAATTATATTTTCCAAAATAAATTTGGCAACGGGTTTTGATTTTCCTGATGGAATTGCGGCGGCTTCAACATATCTGGTCGCGTAACAAGTAGCTACCACAATCATCGTTTTTCCATTCTTACTTCGACGAAAAGGCCCTAACAAATCTATTCCTATTTTTTCGAAAGGTAACCCTGGATTCTGGATTGGATTCTGGATTGAGTGTGGAGGGCAAACCAACGTTTACACGCACTCAGGCCACAAAACCGGGCCCATTATGCTACCTCCGGTGTCAGCAGCCCCCATCCTCCTATTCCTCAAGCCATCCCAAACTCAAGACGAACTCGAGTATTTTTGAAGGCGGTGTGCTACTAATACTGGCCATGCTAGGCCAGAAGCTACCCAACATGGATCCTCTTTTCGATGCTAACACTGGGCAGTCGCAAAGCACATGTTCCACTGTTTCATCTTCTTCTTCACATCCCCGACACAATGGGCTGTCAACAAGTCCCATTGTGTGTAAATGCTTGTTTAGCTTACATCCCACGATAATTCGTAGGCTGTCCCTAGACAACTTCAGATAGTATCTTGCATGTTTGTCAGACGGTGCGTTAATTGCCGCCTTAGCCTGACGGCATCCAGCGACATTCACCCATCTTTCCGCATGCAGTCTGCGGGTTTCCCCTTTTATGATAGCATCAAGGGTTTTAACAGCCAGTGTGAGAAAAGGTTCCGGACCGCATGGTGCATTTCCCGAACCCAGCCTCGCCAGCTCATCAGCCCTCTCGTTGCCCTCATTCCCATCGTGCCCTTTAACCCAGCTGAGAGTTACGACATTATGAATTGATATCACGTTTAGTGTCTCGATGCATTGTAGCACAAGACCAGAGATGATCTTGCAGCGATTTAGTGCCGCAAGGGTCGCCCTACTATCAGTGATTATTTGAATTGTTTTGCCCCGGAAGGTAACCCTACAGGGACTGGTTGTAGAAATCCGGCAGGTTTAACATTATTTCTACCTTTCCTAGCTTGGCATTCAGGACAACCTTTGATGAATTTTTCAACATCTTTCTGTAAACCTTCCCAATAATACCTACTTTTAATTTTTGCAAGGGTTTTTGAGATTCCTAAATGTCCAGCTAAAGGTTCACTATGGTGGCTGTGTAAAATGTCAGATATTAATTCTTTGGGTATAACTAATAAGTTTTCCGAACCATTTACATGTGGGTTCTTTTTATATAAAATTCCATCAATAATTTTAAAATTTTTTGCGCGTTTTCTAAGACTAATAGTAACATTTGATTTATTTGGGTTTTTTACTATTTCTATTAATTCCGAAATGTTATTATCTTGCTTTTGTAATTTACCTAGATCTTCTTTTTCTATTAAAAATGTTGGGACTTCCATTGCTTCTTCTTCATTTTGTTTTGTCCCTAATGTTGTTGGGTTTCGTGCTAAACAGTCCGCGTCTTGATGATTTTTTCCATTTTTATATTTAATTTGATAATCAAATTCCGATCATTTCAAAGCATACACTGAGAGAAATTTCGGACTTTGAAAATAAAAGTTAACACTTTAAATTCAAAAGTTTTCATTTTTATTATAATCTGTTGCGTTTTTAAATGCAACATTTTCAATTTTATAGTGTACATTATAAAATTAAGAATAACTTTTTAATATCAAAAGTTTCAATGTTAATTCAAAAATAACTATTTTATATCAAAAGTTTCAATGTTAATTCAAAAATGTAAAGTATAAAATTAAAGGTGTCAAGATGTCGCTCATAGAAATTTCGTACCTTGAAAATAAATGTTAACACTTTAAATTTAAAAGTTTTCATTTTTATAAGCAACATTTTTAATTTTAAAGTGTGCATTGTAAAATTAAGAATAACTTTTTAATATCAAAAGTTTTAATGTTAATTCAAAAATTTAAATTGTAAAATTGAAGGTGTATGTGATACATTCTAACGGTGATATAGCTGCTGACACATGAACTTATATAATTCATGTGTGGATTGACTTGAGACTAGACTCGTTGATAATAAAACCCGGGAAGAAAATTATTTCATCTGCAGAATTGTTCATAATCGTGCAGAACGTGTAACAGTGACGGAAGTGTTTCTTTTAGTTAGTTTCGAGTGCAAGGTGTAGAGAATTTTGTTAATTATTGTGATTTAAAATCCATAAAATGTTAATGGTAGAAAATGTGAATGAGAATGATACCGACAACAAAATACAACTGCAGGCAAATCTGGAGGGAAGGAGTACCAATGTGATATTTACCCTTGTTTGTGATGAAAATGATGAAAAATAATTTCAACTTTTACAAGAATTTGACTTTGAGAATTTGTATTCCGATTTAAAACGTAAGAAAAACTCGTGAAATCACACGATAAAGTGCGATGATGTATTAATTATTTTTTAAACTAATTCATTTTTATTTTCAGCATGTAGTGTTACATATCGATCATTGAGATACTATTATGAAAAAGAGATGATATTACCGAAATATTTAATAAAAGTTTGGTTTGGGAATGGAGTTCCGAGAGAAGCTCCTTACCTGGAAACGGAAAGAGGAAATAAAATCAAAAGGTAAACACCTATTTTAAAATTTAAAAAAATTGATTTCTGCTGTAGTACTTAAAGGAATTAGTGCAATACAGTGGACTTCCTTTAAGTCAAATTATCACTGTCATCTGTTAAACTGACAATTTGAGTTCTGCTGACTTAAGGGGGTCGACTGTAGTTGAGACTGTTTATATTCTGGTGATTTTTAGTTTTTTAACTTTGAAATAATTTCATTTTAATTTTATTGTGTTATAATAACTTTTTCTTTTTAAACATAGTTTGGAATTGACGAAGAGACCATTTCGATTCGTTCTAAGATTAAAGAATGGTTTAACTATGAGGAAGGAGGTGCTGTAACCAATTTTTCATCCCCGTCAACTTCTTCGGCACAAAATATTCATCTACGAAAGGTATCAACGTGAAAATAATTTTTCTAAGAAAATAATTTAAAAAAGAACTCTGTGAAAAATGTATTAAGTCAAACATCAAAAGGACAAAACTAAAATGATTATTATGTATGTTTAAGTACTATATTTTTTCTCTCTAACATGAGTGTTTTGTAATTTTATAATTTGTGTTTTATGTAATAATTTATAATTTTTGTAATTATCTGTAAAATAAATTTTTTAATTTATATGATTTTATTTGTATTCAAATAAATCAAATTTAAATTTAAAAACTGCATTTTTAATATAAAAGTCATCGTACTACAATCAAAAATTATTCACTTTTGAATAGAAAGTTTTTCATTTTTGAGTCAACATTTTACACTTTTAAAATAATATATTCTACACTTTTGAGTTAACATGTTAACTCTTAATATGAAAATTATTCAATTTTGAGTCAATGTGTTACTATTTAAATTAAAAGTTGTTCACTTTTAATTCAATATGGTGCGTCTTTAAATCTACAATGCATTATGTTCAGTTTTCATATTAATATTAAAAGTTAAATATTCAATTTAAAGATTTCCAACCTAAGCTCCCTTTCATGTTTAAAAATGTTTGATTCAAGTACGTTTTCATTTATCTTTAAAGTGTTTTTCTCTGAGTGTACCTAACTAATTTTCCAGTAATTTCTTTTGATGATGCTATCCAACATAAAGCACAATGATCGGTTATAATATCTAAGGGTTTCCCGTAAATGAGATGTCGAAAGTAACCCAGGGCCCATATGACTCCTAATGCCTCTAATTCTGAAATAGAATAATTTTTTTCTGCAGCCGTCAAAGATCGACTCCCGTAGGCGACTGGATGTTTCTCTTTATCAGCCCCTTCCTGTAATAAAATGTCGCCCAATCCTTGAAAACTGGCATCAGTGCGTAGCTCGCACCCTAAATTTGGATCGAAATGTTTGAGAAGTGGAGCACTGGTTAATTTATCCTTAAGTTCATCGAAAGCTTTTTGATGTTTTTCTTCCCATTTGAAAATATTTTTCTTTGAGGTTGCTTCATATAATGGTCGCGCAATTTGCGAAAAATTTGGTATAAATTTTCTATAATAACCGGCTAAGCCTAAAAAACTTTGCGTTTTCTTAATATTTTTTGGTATTTCAAATTCCCTAATTGTTTTTAATTTTTCCTTATCGGGTGCCAACCCGTCTTTATTAATTATGTGACCTAATACTTTTATTTCGTTCTCGGCATAAAAACATTTCTGGGGTTTAAGTGTCAAATTAGCATCTCTTAATCGTTGAAAAACCTTCCGTAATCTTACCAAATGTTCTTCGAATGTGTCAGAAAAAACAAAAATATCGTCCAAATAGACCATTACCTCCGTCCATTTCATACCGTAAAAAATTCTGTCAGTTAGGTCCTGAAAAGTGCTAGGCGCATTACACAATCCAAATGGTAATACGTTAAACTCATAAAGTCCATAGCCCGGTGCTATGAATGCTGTGAATTCTTTGGAGCTCTCCTCCACTCCAATTTGCCAATATCCGCTAAATAAGTCTAATGATGAAAAGTATTTTGCCCCATGTAAATAAGTTAAGAGGTCTTCAATATTCGGTAGAGGGTAACTCGATTTCTTTGTACATGCATTTAGTTTTCTATAATCCACACAGAATCTTTTTGTTTTATCCTTCTTGTCTGCTAGTATAATGGGACTAGCCCAAGGGGATTGTGATTTTCGGATAACCCCCGCGTCTAACATTTCATTAATTTGTTTTTCGATCGCTGTTCTTTCCGTATACGATACCCTGTATGGTTTTGATTTAATTGGTTGTGCTTCTTGTATGTCTATTTTATGTTTTACCAAATTTGTTCGACCCATGTCCTTAGGGTGTTTAGCAAAAATATCCCCAAATTCAAAAATCAAGTTTCGAATTTGGGTGTATTCTTTTTGATTAAGACATTTGTTGATATTATGTTCCTCCATTTCCACTGTTTGAGGTGCAGTACCCCAATCGTAGGTAGGGGAAATTAACAAACAATTAATTTCATGTTCAGTTGTCATATAACCTAAAGTGATATCTTTAAATAATTTCACTGTTAAATTAGATTTTAAAATAATATCAACCGAAAAAATATTATCCTTCTCATTTTCTAGTTTTGAAACTAATGCCAAATTATTTTTACTCAAGAACATGTCATTACTTTTGAAAAAAGTGGGTAATAAATTAGAGTTATCAAATTCTAAATTTAACATTATTTTAGTAATTTTATTTGGTTGAATTCGGTAGTCTTCTAGTAATTTTAATTTATACTGATTTTGTTTATTTATCTTAACGTCTTGACTTAATTCTTTCAAAAGATCTGAATTTGGAATTATATTAACGGGTTCTTTAATTTCTGTTATTGATTGATTTGGTTCCTTATTTTCCCTTTTTTGAGATTGGTGTTTATTATTTTGGTATTTACTTTGTTGAGTTTCTTCTAAAATTGGGTTTATTTCAACTAAGTTTTCTCAATTTCCTTCAATTTTTTCGTCTTCTTCTTTTTTGGTTTCAGGATTTTTATCGACTATAATTTTTTCTAAATTTGTTACATTGGTAAAATTTGAATTACAAGGTTGATAATTGAAATATTTGTCAAAATTTAATTTAACAATTTTAAGATTTCTTTTTAAAGTGATGACTGCGGTTTCATAATTTATATTAGCCTTGTTTTCATCCAAAAATTGGGCCCCTAAAATCAAAGGTTTTGGAAGATACTCTACTACTAAAACGTCAATGAAAAAATTGTTATTGTCTATTTCTATTTTTATGTTAGTAGTACCGAGTACAGGTACCCGTGTTTTTCCTGCTGTCATTAACACGTAATTTGTTGGTGTAATACACTGGTCCTTTACTAACTGTTTTGAAATGATGTTGTGATGGGAACTCGTATCTAATACTATTTCTTTGTAGTCGTTATTGTTGTTAATTTTTCCTTTAATTACTAAAATATTGGTTATTATATTTGTCCCCTTTTCTATTAGTTGGTAGGTTGCTGCGACGATGCTGCGGGACCCTTGTATCGTCCGTTGCCATTTGGGTGACTCCTATTTGGACTATAATTTCGGTTGCTGGAATAACCTCCACGACCACGACCGCGGTTCGGGGAACCTTGGTTGCTGTAGTTGAAATTTTTATTATGATTATTATTATTACTGCCATATGTAGAATTATTGAAATATTGATTTCCACCTCGATTGTTACTATTTTGGAAGGAACCAGATTCATTGGAATAGTTTTTGTAATTATTTGTTGGTCGTGAATAGCTTCCTTTACCTCGGTAAGATTGAAAATTTTGATCTCTTGTGTTTTGAAAATAGGTTCGTTGATTATTACCATTAAACAATCTGGGTTGATTGTACCAACATTTATTAGCTGCATGACCTTTCTTTTTGCATACACCGCAAATTATTATATTATCATTATTATTTGAGTGGTTAGGCAATTTTTGATAAGCATCGCGGTGTTTTAAAGATTCAAAATTATTCATTTTGTTAATTGGGGTATTATTATTAATTCCTATATTTAAAAGAGATGTTACCTGTGTTGCTTCACTGGCAGCTATTTTTACTTCCCAATCGCTGAACTTATGAACGATTTGTTCCACATCGTTGATTTTCATTCCATTATGTCGTAAAGTAAAAAACATCTGAAAATATTTTGGGTGAAGTCCCGCGAATTTTTTCGTGAAGTCATCTTTTATTTGGATCCAGGTTTTTGTAGTATTTTCCGGATCTCGTAAGTATTTTGAATACCAACTATTTGCAGCGCTTTTGGTTGGGAGGTATCCAACCGTTTCCGATTGCTATCCTCTCATAGGTATTTAAAAAATTTAGTGCCCCATCCGTGGCGGCATTAAAAACAGGCGGAGAGATAAATTTTGGAAAACGCGGATTAAATACCGAACCTTCAACTTCCTGAACCGTGGTATCCATATTTACTTCTATTTGTTTTTCCGGTTCCTTATTTATGCTTGAATTATTAGTAACAGCTGGTTTTTCGATGATACTACGTTTTTTGACAGTATCTGTGTAAGGTTGAGGAGTTTCGATTAAATTATTTATTTGTTGTAACGTTTTAAAATTTTGGTTATTTGCCCTAATTAAACTTTCCCTAGGCGTAAGTGGTGGCGGGGACCTTGCAACTTTTTGACTTCGGTTGAATGGATTTTCAGTATTTTGTGTTAACGTCGTATTTGTGTCTTCCGGTGGAAAATTTTCCGTACTTCGTACTGATGGTGTAAACTCACTTGTATTTAATGTTGAGTCGTCATTTATTGATGATAAATCGCTTAATTCAATTAAATCGTTTTCGACACTAGTGAGATTATTTATTAATTATTTATTAAGTTTACTATTACTACTCTCCAAAATATCAGAATTAAATATAATTTTGGTTCGAATTTCTGAACCTTTAACTTTTGAGCGTGTATTTTGATGCACCCCTGACATTAAAATTTATTTTGGTTTATGTTACACAAATTAATATTTTATTATTTTGTTTCAGATGACCCAGGACTACCAGCAATTTATTTTTATACCTAATTTTAAGTGTCTAATTGTAAGTTTTATCTATTTATTAAAAAAAAAAATGTTACCAAATTATACATTTCGTTTTATTTGTTAACATGTTAAAATGATTACTCGTGTAAAAGTATTTCTGTTTATGGTACAAATTAATTCCTAAAGAAATCATAGTTACGTAACTGCAAGCCAGCAGTGTCTAGTTCATTAATTTTAAAATATAAAAATATTCATTTTAAATTAGTCCTTAAAAACCATAAAATATTAATAAACATTGAACCATTTAATCTTTAACTTTTCCATGTTACTCTGTCCGGTAAAGTTTTATTAATTTAGTACATAAATAATTATAAAACTTCTTTCCAATAAATATTAATTATAAGGTACCATCATAAAATTTATTTGATGATAATATTTACCGTGAACTTAAGTACTTTTATTAAATTATTTAGTTATCTATTTTTAAAGTATCCCCTATTAATTAAATAGTTTGTAATTTGAAAATGTTATTTAAAATATGTTACGTACTCATCCCCTATATTTGAGTGGTTTAATAAATTCCTTTAAAATCCGTGTTTAATTTTTCTAAAAGAAAATTTATTAATTTTGAATAAGTTTACAGGATCGACTCGAGTCATGATAAATTACATGATGTAAGGTAGTAAAGCAGTCTTTGACCTATCATATCATATTATTTTGCGTTCATTCCTTTATATTATTATGGGCAACTTTTCATGGCATTCAAATTTTAAATTAAAACTTTGGGTTTCCAATTATTTTCATTTTGTAAAATAATGATTGTCCAAATTAAGATTTTAATTTTAGTTCGAAATTGGTATAAAAAGGTATTTTGAAAAGGTAATATTTTTTCTTTAATCTTAAGGACTATAAAACACAATGAAATTAACTAGAACCAAGAATTTTAAATTTTACAAATTTCTTCTTAATAATACGAAAGTGTTTGATTTAATCATTTAGAGAGTTCATTAACAGAGGGGTTTCAAGTTATTGTTATGACTTATGATCATACAATGTAAGTAGTTAGTAATTTTCCATTTCTTTCAAACAATTTCTATAAGTCAAAATAGGATTCGGTTATTTTGACATTATTTTATATAATTTATAACATAATTTCTTAAATGATTGAATCTTCTTCAGGACGTATTTCCTCTGTCTTTCTCGCGCGAAACGTAAAAAGAATTTTGTTATTATGTTTTTTGGAGTATATAACCATTAAATGGTGTGATATTGGGATTATGAATTGGAGAACTTGTTGTTCCAATGAGTTTATCCATAGTGGATGTAATAATATAGCTAGTTTTATCATACGGTTACTGTACTGCAATTAACCCTTTTTTAATTTGTGGGGTGATTCAATTTCGGGACGTATTTGAAAATAATTAGGTAGTTTAAATTGTAATATTAAATGTGTCCGCATTGTAATTATTGAAATTTATAACTTTTCGAACTATCCGAATTTAAAGAGATGGTGTCCTATTTGTGAATTATACTCATATATGTCAAATACATTTTTTCAAAAAATATTTCATTTTGAACTAATTGGTAAGCAAAACCATTTACACAAACAACTATGACCTGATGTTAAGTTGTTATTGTTCCCTGAGGTATTATGTATACGGATTAGATGATATGAACTGCGTACATCCGTGTGAACATTTTCCTTATGACTTTAAATTTTGGTTAAAGATAGGTTCGATATTCATTTTTAATTTTGGTGTTATAAGGGGACAGGCAACCTCATCCTACTTGAATCCTCTTTTTAAGAATGGTTCAAATAAATCAAATTAAGAGTTACATTTTCTATGAAAAATATAGACATTTTCCTATGTAGGGGTCATACACGTGTGTACGGAAACTGAGTTGATATGTTGGACTCGTGCGATATGTGTAACGTTATACAGTGCTTTTCTGTAATATGGACCCGTGGGTTTTGAAAATAAGGCATTCTTTGTAATTGTTTATTTCGAAAAGTGAGAATAACTGAAGTTTATAAAAACGGATCTGCAAGAAGAAATTTTATTCATTCTGTTCGTGCATTTCAACATGTCCTGTTTCGTAACTACCTTTGAAGTGATAACCTCCTGGGTAATCCAGGGGGTTAGGTTAATGGGGGCCCGGTTTAGCCGGGCCCAAGAAGTTGAAGGGGAGGACCCCAGAATATATCTGGGGTACCTGGAAGAGGATTTGGCAGTTGTTGAAGAAGGATTTTTCATCCTACCCCCGTACATAGTCAGCGGTGGGCAAAACTCTTCAATATCATCGGGACGATGGTCCCCTTGGACTATATCGGGGGACTCCGAGGAGCCCGTCGACCGGGATGAGTGGTGGTAACCTGTAAGTAATTTTCTTTTTCTTTTTTTTTTTTTAATTTATTTAATTAATGAATTTTGTAAACTGTAGGGGACACTATAACATTTTGTAAATTTAAAATAACATGGAACTTTTTCAGGGTGCTCGTGCGTTATTTGACTTAATGTTAAATAGTAATTATGTGTTGCTTTTATTTATTTTAAATTAATGTAACGTTAACGTTATGTAACGTTATACAGTGTTTTTCTGTAATATGGACCCGTGGGTTTTGAAAATAAGGCATTCTTTGTAGGTACTTGTTTGTTTCGAAAAGTGAGAATACGTGAAGTTTATAAAAAGGGATGTGCAAGAAGAAAATTGATTCAATCTGTTCATTAAAGTAAAAGGTAAAGATGTGTTGTGTCCTCGGTGTAATATTCAAATGGTAACCTCCTGGATAGTCCAGGGGGTTAGGTCGATAGGGAGTCGGTTCGACCGGTTGGAGGAGGACAACACCCCAGTGGAATATCTGGGATATCTAGAAGAAGAATTACTCGTCGATGGGGAAGGTTATTTCGTTCTTCCCCCCTACGTGGTCAGCGGGGGTACTTCCATCTCATCAGGTCGATGGTCCCCATGGACCGTCTCGGGGGATTTTGAGGAGCCTGTTGACCGGGACGAGTGGTGGTAACCCGTAAGTAAATTTTTTTTTTATTTTAAGTTATTTAATTAATGAATTTTGTAAACTGTAGGGGACACTATAACATTTTGTAAATTTAATTCAGGGTGCTCGTGCGTTATTTGACTTAATGTTAAATAGTAATTATGTGTTGCTTTTATTTATTTTAAATTAATGTAACGTTAACGATATGTAACGTTATACAGTGATTTTCTGTAATATGGACCCGTGGGTTTTGAAAATAAGGCATTCTTTGTACTTGTTTGTTTCGAAAAGTGAGAATAAGTGAAGTTTATAAAAAGGGATCTGCAAGAAGAAATTTTATTCATTCTGCGATAATTAGTAGAACATGTCTTGTTTGATCGATGGAGTAATTGTGTTTACCCTCTGGATAATCCAGGGGGTCCAAAATTTAGTGCCCCGGGTCAACCGGGCGGAAGACAATACCCCAATTGTATATTTGGGGTATTTGGACTTCGAGTTGGAAGTGGATAGGGAGGGGTACTATATAGTCCCTCCATATTCAATGAGTCCCGGGTGGGACTCATCATCGACCTCTGGCAGAGGAACTCCAGTTCCCGGTGATCTTGAGGAGTCATCTTATTATGGAAGGGATGAATGGTGGTAATTCCGTAAGTAATTTTCTTTTTTATTTTAAGTTTGACTTTGACTTAATGTTAAATAGTAATTATGTATTGCTTTTATTTATTTTAAATTAATAGTCATGATTAAAATTCAAACTATTTAATAACGTTTATTTTAAATTCATTTTTCGACTAATTATTTATTTGGCTTATTAAAGTTTCAATAAACAAATAGTTTTCGGGGATTTGATGAGTAAAATTCTTGGGGCGTTGTTAAATTTGTTTCATCCATAGTAAGTAATAATTCAAATTGTTCTTCGTTCATTGTTGGGATATCTTCCAGTGTATCTAGTATTTCAAAATTAGAATCATTAGGTAGCATAAATGATTGTGTTGCATCATTTTTAATAAAATCGGGGGGATGATGATATATTTTATTTAAATTCGTGTCTTTGCGTATTTGATCTCTAATAATATTTGTTGGATCATTTATAGTTAAAATTTTGTTTTCGTGTACTTTGGTGTTAACCGTTTCACAATTATTAGTTTCTTCCTTTGAACAGATATTTTGGGAAATAGTTTCACCCTTATTGTGAAGGATTATATTGTGCGCATCAAATTTTATGTCTAATTTATTTTCATTGAGAAACTCTACACCCAAAAATAATGATTGTGCTAAATTTTCTACCACAAAGGCACTAATGTAAAATGTATTTTCATTCATTTGTAATCTGATTTTACTTATTCCCACAACCGGTAATAAATCTCCATTTATTGTTTGAATGAATTTACCAGGGCTCATGTTTTTAATATATTTTGCTCTATCACTGGAAATTATATTTTTTGAACACCCAGTATCAATTTATTATTTCGATGTCCTTATTATTAACTTTTCCCGGAATCCTTAAAATATCTGCCGTTTCGGTTTCGTGTTCTAACAAGTACGAATCTGCTAAAATGAATTGTTTGTCTTTGCGTATAAAAATTTTCAATTTGTTTCTTCTCTCTTTCGCCCGGGGATCGAAGGCTAAATTATTAGTAGTAACGCGAGGGTTTTTATAAAAATTTTTCTTAAATTGCGATTTTTTAGAGTCATAAAACTTGTTTCCTTGATTAAATTTATCAAAATTTCGTGAAAATTTAGGTCTTTTGGGAATAAAATTATTATATAATCCAAAATTTTGGTTGTTATCAGTATTATACCAGCACTTGGAAGTATTATGGCCTCTTTTCTTACAATAATGATAAAATAGGGAATTAAATTTATTTTTTGCAAAATTAGCATAATTATAGTTGTTCCGATTGTTTGTTGAATAAAAATTGTTAGGGTTAGCTTGACTTTCATGTAATCCGCCATTTTGTGAGGTAATATTATTAATAGGAAGTAGTTCAGAAATCTTATCTTCCCAACTTGCAATTTTATGAATTATAGATTCTAACGATTCAAAAGTTATATTATTGGTTTTTGCTGTATAATATAAAAAGAAATATTTGGCATTTAGGCCTTCTTCAAAATATTCCAAAAAATCAGCAATAGGCATTTCAGTCATTACATCGTCGGCCAAAGTTAATAAATTATACTAATAATAACTTCGTATATTTTCAGAGTCATTTTGTTTTCTACTACGTAATTTAATTTTTGCATATCAATAAAATGAATTACCAGCATATTTAGAAATGAAATCCGTTTTTATTTGATTCCAAGTTTTATTTGCATTTGTAGGGTCGATTAAAAATTTTGAATAACAATTAAAAGCAGAGTTTTCTAGAAAATATGAAAATTAGACATTTTTATGAGGTCGTTCCAATTATTAAAAATAGCACGTTTTTCAAAATTCTTTAAAAATTTTAATGGGTCGGAAGTACCAGGGTCAAATGATTCGATTTGTTTAAATTTCGGAAAACGAGGAGTGACACCTCTAGTTACAAATTCGCCAAGTGTCATTTTTGTTAGGAATTTAGTAAATAAAGTTAAATTTAAAAAATTAATTATTGAATTAAGGTTCTTTATTTTTGTTTCAGGAATAGGTTACCACCAAAAGTGATTTTAGTATAGTAGTGGATTAGTGTAGTATATAGTTTTTTTGTCAGTATTTTTTTTTTTTATTAGATTAGTAGTTTTAATATAGCTTTAGTAAAAATTTATATTGTAGTCTTAGATTTAATATAAATAAAATATTTAGAAAAAGTTTTGGTTTTTATTTGAAATTGACAAAGTTACTAGTCCGTAAGGTAAAAGAATAAGGTGCGAAAATAAGAGAAAAAATAATAAAGATGACCGTTTAGGAAAAAAAAATATTTCCAAAAATAAAATATCTTAAAAATCAACCACTTATTAACAAAACAAGGCTAAAATACAAATAGTGAGTAAAAAAAATTTCAACGATCTTTTAAAATAATCGATTAAAAAGTATCACAAGGATTCAACAACGAAGAAAATTGTGTGTCTGGTAAATAGGCAAATCAAGTAAATTTCACAAAAGACTTGGTTTTTCTTCCAAGAATAAAAAAATTAACTAATTACGTAAATAGGACGATAAGTATAAGCTTCGTGGGTAAAAAATAAAACTTTCGCAGTCGTAACGTTCAATCCAACAATACATTTGTAGTTAAAAAACCTCAAAATAAACTAATTCGTAATGCCAACATTAGTTTATTTATAAAAAAAAAATTCTTTTAAGTATGTAGAAACGAGAAAACTCAATCTCACAATAAAATTAAAATATTTATAAATAAATTGAAATAGTGAACTATTATTCGTAAAACATCGATAAATAATCGAATTGTTTAAAATTTTCCAATTTTATTTACCTAAATTGAAACATCGAATTGGAAATAAAACATCGGTAGTAGGTAAGATTAAGCATAAAAGACAATCCCCCAGCATAAAATACTTGCTTCAAGTCGCAAAAAGAAATTATTAGCAACTTTTTGTACAAAATATTATCAAAATATCTTATAAAATTATTTAATAACAAAATACGATTATTAAAACATAAATTAGTGTTAAAATTGATAAAAATCAAATGTTAATTGAAATTATTTTTAATTCTCAATAAAGCAGATGAAAATTGGCATAATTTCGTATCTAGTACGAAAAACTACAGTGAAACTGATACTTAGCGAAAATATGTAAAATTAAATAAATTAGCAAAAACTACAAAACACAGATAAAAATACGGTTTTTAAAGAAAGCAGAACTAAAAACATTTCTTCAATTATTAAAGAATTAAAGAAAGAATGCGAGGATGAAGTTTGAAAACATTTTAAACAGTAACCCAGGCTTTGAACCTTTGTGTCAAATTAATAGTTTTATAAATGGAACGGGCAAGCTTTTGCCAGAAGTAATAAGTGCCAAAATAGCACCCAAATTCAAATACTGCCCAGTTACTTCAGTATAAGTACATATATTATATAATTTTAATAAATAATACAGATATATATACACCCATGCTCAGATCAAGGTTTACTGATTTCAAGTTGGCATCCATTACCGATTAATATACCACCCCCTCTACTCTGAAATCCCCACACATTCAATTTAATTTTCAAGTAAGTATGTAGGTAATACGTGTGACGTACACAGATTTAACCTTTAAATACTTTTATAAGTTTGTAATTTATTAACATTATGTATACTACTAATATTGTTCATTTAAAATTAATAACAAAACAATTACATATTTATGATAATAGATAATAATGTGTGGAGCAGTCACGAAAACGATCCCGGCGTGGATAGAGATAAAAATGTTATCATAATACTATAAAAGAACTTAAAGAAATAATATTAACTATTAGGGGTATCATGTATCATTGGCGGCGATAGTAGTGTTGGATATTTTATATAAAACTCTCTTGAAAAAAATCATACGTATAGACATAAAAGCTATACCTATACTACTATGTTTGTAGATGAAGAAGCTCGAGAATTCGTTCATAAAGCGGTAAATTATAACAAAATATTGGATGTTTTTCTTTAGACCCAACCTATTATACATATAGAACGGAAGAATTTAAACATTTTGTACATGGGCCGATTTAAAAAAATTATCAGATAAACATATTATGCCTCCGACGATATAAGAATACAATTATTATTTTATTTTGTTATTTTATGGGAAAATATATTATTTGTGCCTACATATTATATATTTCAAAGTAATATACTATTATGTTATTTAGCAACATTATAAGATAATATGCACCAAAATTATGCGATTTAAATTTGTCGGTAATGCGAGACGAATGTAGGTATAGTACATTATAAACATGTTAGATTACACATCATGTCGTTTTTTAAATATAAATTGGCTATAATTTTTAGCGAGAGAAATTTTGTTGGATTTTAAAAATAACGTTTGGGAATTAGAATGTTATTTTTTTTTATAGAATAAAATTTTAATTTCTAATTAATTACAATAACCTAAATCAAGTTTTACGGGTAGGGGTTCCCCTAGTAAGATAAGAGTTTCAGTGCATTTTACTAACCCTAACAGAACTGCGACTTTATTTTACCTCCATATGAGATACTAAAAGCCGATTGGCCATAGCTTTGTGGTTTTAAACATCTTGCCATATTGTCAGATATTGCCTGCCAAGCACAGGGAGACCTACGGTTTAACTTGGATTGCAAACCACGGGAATTCAAGATTTTTACATTGTTTATTCCGATCGGGAAAGTCCTTTAACCATTATATTTTTAATATTTCTTTTGAACGAATTTAGAACTATAACTTAACATATTCTATACAGCTTCTTGCCCAAAAAGGGTAATTGAAAACAGCTAAAACAGGGTGGGTTCCTACTGCATTTTTCAGAATTAATTCAGACTTTTCTAGGTTTTCGCAACTTGGTAAATTCCAAAAATCAAATGTGAATCGTTGGTTTCGCCATACGGATCGTTTAATTCGACTACTTCCTGGTGGGGCAACGTTAAGAGATCATAATTTATTGTAACAAGCGGTACGCTCGCTTATGTCTCCGTTGGTTTGTATGGGTGACAACGGAGGTATAATTTTTGTATTACTTGATTAAAGTTTGTGGCCATATTTAGGAGGAAGTTGTTTTGCGACGAATTAAAAACACTGCCACTTAATTTGGGAGTTTGTTGAAATTGAACTTTTTTCACGGGCGTCTTTCGCTTTCTTCTCACTTTTTTTGACGCTTCTTCAGGCAATTTTGTTGGCCTGGAACTGGGGGTCATACTCATTTGTGTGATTATACTGTTTACAGTTTCACGTTGTATGACTGACTCGATAATTTTTAGGGTACTACCGGCTAATCCAATCGTTAATTTTTTTATCTGTTGTTCTAGATTTTTCTCGTTATAAGCAAAATCTTGTAGGCCATGTGTAGTTGCGACCCCACAACAATAATTTAAACCGTCAGCAATGAAATCCTATGATCTTTTCCTTCGAGTGAAGAAGAATTATTTTCATGAGATTTGTCTTCTTTTAAAATTGATTCTAAATTGGATTTTAATAGTTGTAGGTCATGTTCATAAGCAAGACTTAGTTTTTCCATTGCCTTAATAATGATACAATCGGTCCTAAATTTGTAAAAACATGGTTTTGCTGGTAATGGATGGCTGTTGACCTCTTCTTGTTCGAAGTGCATCTGGTAAATTAATGGAACGTGTTTTCGTATGAATAAATTTGTGGTAAGGACTTCCAAACTACTCCTGAAGTTACTCGAACTCGAACCAAAGGCAAACGAAGCCATCCGCATCATCTCGGAATGGATACGCGCCAAGGGGCTGGAACTCGTCCCCGAAAAATCGGTGGCGGTAGTGGTGTGCGGGGGTCGGAGTGAACCCTCCGTGACAATTAGAATAGAGTTAGTTCTAATGAGTCTTGTTACGGAAATTAATTTTCTTAAATTCTGGAAAGAATATTCAAACAATGTTGTCAAATAATTATTTTGCAACTCTTCTCCATTTCTTATTTTCTGAAATTGTGATTGTACCATTTTAATTTTTTGTTTCACGATCGTAAAAGCGTTGTTAACTTTTTTTTCATATTTTTGGAATTCCTTTGACTGCTTTGTTATATCCTGGATTGTGCCTGCCACGCTGAATGATAATTTTTTGATTTCTTTTTCCAAATTTTCCTTGTTGGTTGCTAAGTCCATTAGTTTATGATTTGTTGCAATTCCACAACAGAATTCCAATCCATCCGCGATGAAATCTAACGCCCTCTTCCTTTTTGTTGGATAAGGATTGCCATTGTTTTCGAAATCTGTTTTTAGATTTGCAGCAAGATTTGATTTTAATAAATGTAAATCGATGCCATAAGCCAAACTTAAATTTTCGATTGCAGTTTCTAAAATACAATTTGAGATTCATTATTATGGCATAGGGTTTTTAAAACAGGACGGTGTTCCAAATTTTCGTGTTCGTAGTTCATCTTGTATATTAGGGGAATCGTTCCTTCATATGCCACTACGGAAAACTCCAACCAAAAGGTAGAAAAATCTAAAATTTTAGAATGATTAAGAAACATGAGAAAATTAAAAAAAAATGTCCATAAAGATTATTGTTTAACTTGTTTGCATGATTTGCGTTTATTTTACATATTTATTTGTTGCAACTTTGCGTCTGGCTCTGAAATAAGAGATTTCTAGGTGTTTAATGTAATTATGTCTTAGTTTTTTATTCAGTCTGGATATAACCATGGATCCAGGAATACGACTCGTTATTATAACATTTTTTGAAATGCTCGAAGTAGTAATTCAGCAATTGTTGAATATACTATGACAGGACGCGGCGGAGAATAATCTGCCAGATCGGGTTGGGACCCCCGATTCGGTAGATTCCCTACGCCCTCAACAGGGAACCCCGGATTTTCGGATGGAAATCAGGGAAAATATATTACAGTGGAACATTGAATCTCCTTCTCCCATCGAGGACCCTGGGGACTCCTCCGATGACAATAACGAAGAATAGTGATTAACATTTTGATTATTTTGTTCTTTTAGTTATGTTTAATTTACGACTTGTTTCATATTTTTCTTTAATTTTACTCTTTAATTATTTTACTTGATCTCGTGGTAAAGACCTCTTCTTGCTCATAATTCATCTGATAAATTAAAGGGACCGTGTTCTCGTAAGGAAAAATTTTCTATACCACGCCTGATGTGACTTCGACTTTCATTGTCCATAGATTGGGTAAGAAAAATCTAAAATTTAAGATTATTAAATATTGGTTTTAAATAATGTTATGACTTTTTCATTATTAAATTGCTCCTATAAAATGGAATTAATAGCAAATTATTAAAATTATGTAGTTCATTTACAAGCTCTAAGGTTTTAAATATCCATCTAGTCTTTCTCGACGTAAATATAACTGCATACAATTTCACGCTGACTACTGTCTACCGTAGGCTTCGAATTTTCATTTCAATAACGACGTTATGATTTTAAGTTCCCATGAAATTGGAGTTTTTTATAAACTTGCGGAAAAGCTGGTCAGCGAATATGCCATGGAAAGACTCATTGTCTCTACTGCTTGATTCAAGAACGTTCGGTTGGTAGTTTAATTTGTTTATAAATTTTTTAAATTTTTTTATAAATTGTCATAATGGTTCTTACTCTTGAAAACCTCAGCATATTATCGATACCTTTAGTTGTGAATGTAATGCAAGCTTTGGGGGATTTTTTGGTAGGCCTCCAAGGCCTCCTTAATGTTCAGCAAGGGGAGCAGGTGCCTCCACCACCTGGTGAAATGGGGGAAGGGGTGTTCGGTCCACCACCGCCTCCGTATAGGTCGCCCCTGGTCGTTCCAACAACCCCATCACCGGAGATCGTAATTCCGGACGATCTCCTTATGGAGATTGTGGAGAGGGCCCAGGAGGAGCCTTGGGGCGGTGAGGAGGTTCTCCCGAGTCCTCCGGGAGCCGCTTTTGATTGGACAGCCTTTCCTCCGGCCGAGGAAATCATTCGGGACTGGGAAGAGGCATCCCCGAAATACGTAAGTTATTTATCATTTATTTAAATTTACTATTAACTACGTAAGAATTATCATATAAGGGTAATGTACATGAGAAAGATAACGCAAGTGTCAACGGCGAACTTTGTTTTAATTAGTACCAATCGTTCCTTACTTGCGTGTTATTGGTAAATACTTACTTAAAGTTAATTTTTATATATTTTGGAAAAAAATTTTTATTTTAAGTTAACTAAATCAAGGAATATTTACAAGGGAATTTGGTGATGTATTCTAATTTTCCTTTGTTTATCAATTCTTTACATTTCAATGCAATTACATTTCTTAGTAGAATCTTGCATTTTCATGTTTGTTTATTTTAAATAAATAGATTCTTGTTATGATTACCAAGAATCTAATTATTAATTATATGTAACTTGATATTAGTAAGTAATATTATTGGGAAATATCTTCCTTTTATTAGCGTGACTTATATTGTCATCTTGGAATCTGTCGTCCTATGATTTCGCAATTGTTATGAATCAGCATTTCTTTTAATTATTTAGTTTACTGAACTTTGGGATTGTGACAGTATTTTCATGCACCCCTGACATTAAAAAATTTTCGTTTATTGTATAAAAATTAATAAGTTGTTGTATTGTTTCAGATAATCCAGGATTTAATCATTCTACCTTTTTAATAACTACACCTAATTTTAAGTTTATATATTTTTTTAAGTTTACCTATTGTAAGTTTTGATTAAAATAATGTTCTAAAATTATGCATTTCGTTTTATTTGTTAACCTGTTAAACTGCTTACTGGTGTAAAAGTATTTCTGTGTATGATTAACGTAACCAGACGTCCCGTTTTGAATGGGACCGTCCCTTTTTTTGAATACATGTCCCGGTGTCCCGACAATGAACTCCGGGACGCAAAATTGTTCCGTTTTGGGAAAATTGTCCCATCTGGAGCAGTGGACTTGCTTTCTTACCAAAAAAATGGAGATATTATATTGGGCAGATTTAAAAAAGTACCCGCATGGGAAGATATTCAAAAATCTCTGAATGTATTAATTGAAAAGAAATATATTGACTGTAATAAAGACACAGAAGTTTTTGACGACTTTTCATTACTTTCTAAATACATCACATCGCAAAAAGTAACTGAATGGAATAATCTAAATGTTTCCACAGAAACTCGTTGGGTTGAAGTATTCAAACACTTTCACACCAACAATCTTCAGCATGCAAACTTTTGTATTTTAATTGAATATATTTTACAACTTAAAAAAAGTGCTTTTTGCCAATTTGCCAATTTACTGATGAGTGGGAACTGAGGGGGGTGTCCCGTTAGACGGCAAATGGATTGCTTTAACACCAATACCCATGGAACAAAATCTACCTCAAATGATACGTTGATGATGTAGAAGACATACAATTCAAACCAATTCAACCGTTAGGAATGGGTGGTTCTCTATACGCAAGAAGAAATTTCAAAAGTCCAGCGAACGCTAAACTTTGGAGTGGAATGAGCAGCCGTAGATACACTATTTGCATTCAAATTGAATGGAATCAACAATACCGATTACCAATTATACTCAAATCTACGTCTATTTGATAGAACAGAAATAAAAAAGCTAGCACGAAATACATTACGTTATTATGTAATTATGAAAATTATGATCGTTAGTTCATTGAAACTTGAAGTTTATGCAGTTACGGTTGCAATTCCTATTAAAGATTTTTTATCATGCCTTTAACTGCGGAACTTGTGGGTCACCTTTTGACTGAATTATTACAGATATTAATCCATCTTTTAATGCAATTGCTAATTGCTATCCAGGTTCCTGTTCAGGAATTTCACGAAGATGTCGCCATTCCTGTACGACCTGCAAGTGTGAACTCATCTACGTAAGGTGAAATGGGTTCCCCAGAGGTTAGGATAGAGGTAGAGCCGATTGTGACTCCCGAAAAGAATCAAATCGATCTGAGTGTCAATTTTGGTGAAGCTGTTTCAAATAATTCCAATGTCCCGGATTTTGCAGACATTAATTGGGATGAAATAGATTTCCCCCCCCCCCGAAATAATGAACTGGAATGTTACTCCAGAAAATCTTCCCGACTTGGAAGATCTTGATAATTTGGTAAGTTATTTTTATTGAAGAAATAATTTTTCTTTTACGATAAAAAATTTGCTTATGTAGTTATAACACTAGCTGAACTTTGCCTTGACTTGGTTTGAACGTCTAGTCTCTAGTATGTTCCACAGCGTGGCTTCTTTTATATCGTTTACTTAAATTAAACTTATGCTATGGTTTTATTATTTTGTGGGTTGATTTGTGTTTGAGGATTATTTACTTAAATGCTGGGTGACGTAATTTATTTTAACTTATCCCTAATTTTTATATGCTAAATTACTACCTTTATTCTAGAATAACCCTTGATTGCAAAATTCAATTTGTAGGTTCTGTAAATTAATGTCTGTGTTAAATTTTGAATTTATAAAACTTTTTAATCTGCAATTTTGACTACCTTAAAAATATTTTTTTGTACAAAGTCCAAAATAAGTTTCGATTTGGTTTCCTTGTTAATTTTGTACAAGTTTAGTCCGAAATGTTTTTATAATTTCCCAAAGTTGGTTACATGTGTGCTCTTAATTTAGGAAAAATTTTTTTAATACAGAAAAATATTTACTTTATAGTTTAAAAATTAATTTGGTTTCAGGGGGTTTTGTATCAAAACAACACAGAACGAAAAATTGACGTAAATATAATAGAAAAAGTGATTACAATAATGTATTTAAACATTAAAATTCAACCGATGCTCTAACTAATTAGCCTAATGTAAATTCTTTATTAATTGATGTTAAGATGATTAAATTAATGTCCGAGGGACATTAGGGAGGTAGTTTTTTGTAAACTTGCGGAAAAGCTGGCGAGCGAAAATGCCCTGAATGGATTCATTCTTTCTTTTAACTTTGTCCAGTTTGTATCAATAAAACGATTTTTTCGAAATGGTATTAACAGTTGAAGATTTAAGCCGAATCTTGATTCCTCTATTGGGAAGTTTAATAAATGGTTTAACCGCGTTCGTTGAGTCCCTACGGGTCCTTCTAGACGGTCCCGGTGGAGATAGGGAATTCATACCTCCTATACCCGGGGTTGTGTTTGAAGAGGCGCTTGGTCCTTCTCCGCCACCCTACAGGTCTCCTCCAATCACCTTATCCCTGCCTCCAGCACCGAAGATAGAAATTCCGAATGATCTGTTGATGGAGGTTGCCGAAACGATTGGGGAGGTACCCTGGGGTGGTGAAGATGTACTCCAGGATCCGGAGTTTGACTGGTCGGATTTTCCTCCTCCCGAGGAAATTCTTAGGAAGTGAGAAGAGGAATCCCCAAAATACATAAGTTATTTATTTAATAATTTTTTTTTTCTAATTTTAATTAATTTTACTATTATTTACTTAAGAAATGTCTTATAAGGAGCAATGTACATGAAAAAGATCACTCCAGTGACAACGCAAATCGTAGTTTTATTTAGTACGATTTGTTTCTTACTTGTATGTTGTTGGAAAATACTTACTTAACATTAACTTTTGTATTGTAGAATTTTTTAAGTTTGTTTTTAACTCAAGGATTATTTACAAAGGATGTTGGTGATGTATTCTAATTTTCATTTGTTTATTTGGTCCTGAAAATCCTGGTGGCATTTATTGACCCTATTCGTTGATAATTTCATTTGAAAAATGTGATTTTTCGATGGGTTATTGTTTTTGAAGTTTCAAAATGTAAATGATTAACGTGCAATGGCGCTTACTTAATTTGTGTTTTTTCATTTTGGTCCTAAAATTTCGTGTAAAACTTTCGTATCAATTGAAATTATTTAAAGTGTTTAACCCTGTATTGGGCAAAGACACTAATAATGAACCAAAAAATTGAAGAATATACTTTTAAATACATCAAAGAACTATATTACATGTTCAAAATTATTTAAAATTATTTTGAGTGACTTTTTTTAAATTAATTTAATTAAGTAATTGCCCTTATAAAAACAAATTAGATAGTGAAAACAAAAAATTAGTAAATAATTGTGTTTCCCAAATATTCATATACCTATTTTACATAACAAAAATAACATAACAACCTATTATTTATTCAAAAAACACGAAATTTGAATTATAAAGGTTCAAAGTCGAAAAAAACTTTGTCGATCAAAACATCGTCACTTAAACGGTAATAAAAAATTTTTGAGACAAAAATTTAAAAATCGGGGTAGAGGCGGACTGGAAAAACATAAGTATTATATTAAACTGAATTTTTTCATTTCTTATGTTGTAGGTTTAACGACACCATTGGAAGATTTTCCACCTCATTTTAAGAGGTGTTTCTGGAGTTCAGCTGCCACGCCGCCATATTGTAATATTTTGATTTGAAAAAATTTTTAAATGTTTTTCAAGACTTGTATAATAATGTGTCAAAACCCAAATTGATCTAAATACATTCATTTTCTCAGCAAAAATTCACATACTTGGACTTTTTATCCTTGCCGGCAAGGGGTACCCCCCTCCCCCATAAAGAAACAAATTATTTGGCAAGACTCATTTCCGTAAAACTAACATATATTTTTTATAAAATATTGTAAATTTCATTTTTCACAAACAATTTCTGCGGTACTTCACTTACTATAATATTATAAAGTCTATATCGTTCTTTCAAAACCATCTTGTACTTAAAAATAAATATCGGGTGAAAAATTATCTTCACGATCAGAGCTAGTTTTTCCATTTTTACAAAAACTTGCCAGTACAATTGAGGAGCTAAATATTAATATAGCTATTTTGTACGTATTTTCAAACCATGTACCTTTTAAAAAATTACATCAAACATTATTTTCTACATATTCAGTAAGGTGAACTCCTCCAAAACGTGAACACGCCATGCAGTAATTAGTTCACGTTATCGAGACTCTACTGTAATTAGAAACCATGGTCCTTAAAAGTTTGTCTAAATAATTAAATTGTTTTTAATTTAACCGATTTATAAGCATTATTTAATATTGAGAAGAAATTAATGATAAAAGTTTTTATCTCTTAACACGGATATACAGTATTTAAGTATCATATCATAACATATTCTTGATGGATATGTATTCTGATGACTTGATAAGTCTAGTTTGAGTTACTATGTAGGTGAACGTCTCATAGTGACTTTTCCCAGGATATTTGAATTTTCTGCAATTTTGCAAAAAGGAATTATGGTACCAGTATGCTTCTACAGACTTCATTATTACTTCATAATTTGTGGTGAGTATCTCGGTGTTCGGTAATTATTTGTGTTTGATTAATAATTTTCTTTTTGTGTGTTTTTGTTTAGTAACAATGGTTATTACAACAGAACAACTGGCGGTAATCGTTGCCCGATTAATGTTCACGATTCTACAAATTTTAGATGATTTATTAGGACTTATTATCCAAGACGAACCCCAGCAGCCGGAGGTACCTCCTCCGCCTATGCCCAGGCCCCCAAGTCCTGAGGCTGGATCCCCCGACTCCATTGAGGGTCAACACGGGTCTCCTGGCCCAGTCGCCTCAATCGCTTCAATTGGGATGACTTCCCGCCAGACTTGGAGTTACCCCTATGGTTAGGAGACCCCGAGGCAGGGTTTCCAGAATTTTTGGTGAGTGATTATGTTTTAATTATTGTACAAAAAAAATTTTTTGTTAATTTCTATGTCGTTGATTCCTATGTTTGTTCGAAGTTTCTTTGTTAGTTGATTTTGGATGTTTAAAGTGTTTATTGGGTATTTTAACGCGGGATTTTTACATAGATGTTGGGTGACGTACTATATGAAAATTATAAATTTTTATGAGGTCGTTCCAATTATTGAAAATCGCACCTTTTTCAAAATTCTTTAAAAATTTTAATGGGTCGGAAGTACCAGGGACAAATAATTCGATTTGTTTAAATTTTGGGAAACGAGGAGTGATACCGCTATAGTTACTAATTCGCCTGGTGTCATTTTTATTATCAAATTTAGTAAATGAAGTTAACTTTAGAAAATTTAAAAGTGTCTTAATTTTTGTTTCAGGAATGGATTACCACCATCAAAAAAAAATTATTTTAAATAATGGAATTGGATTAGTATTTAGTTTAGTATACTCGTATTACAGTTTTTGTCAATAGTTTTTTAGATTAGTGATATTAGTGTAGCTGTAGAAAGAAGTAATATTGTCGCGTAGATTAAACCTACCCTTATAGGGGTAGTTTGGGTTTAACTACTTGTACCAAATTTACTCTTCGTTCTGGGGGTTTGCCTTTTCATCAGTAATAAAACATGTACTTCATAACATTAGCTTATAATAATTAGAAATAATTACACAAATCTTACATCTAAATATGGGTTAATATTTATAAAGTTGAAACTTATAATTTGGCAATTCTTACCCTAGAGTGGTTATGAGGATGGCGGCTGCTATCATCTTGGAAAGGCCCCTGGACTTCCAAGATGGGGTTGACGGATGCTTGGTGTGACGTGCGCCTCGACGGAGACACTACTCGGACACTACCCAGATGTGAACTCCCTTCCTCATAAACCACCAGGGTATTTATGTGATTTTACTGCTTAGCTATTCCCATGGAGTCAGCCGTTCCCACAGACTTGCTTTTGCAGAGTTGCAGTTAATAGTTATTACTTTCCAGAATCCAGCTTACATTTTAGTCTACTTTCATTATAGGCTATAAACTTAGGAATCTGCATTGATTAGAAATATTCGTTGCAAGCTGTGTTGACTCATTTTAACGTGGGAAAGTCATCTTGTGCATTTTACAACTTTGTATTTTCATTACTTTGTATTTTCAATACTTTGTATTTGAATACTTTGTATTTTCTCATTTAAAATTGTATTATTTAAATTATTGCATTAAGGGATGTGACAATATTGTAGTATTAGATTTATCATAAATAAAATATTTTTTATTTATGATAAATTTAATAGCCGATCCAGGAGATTGAGTAAGGAGATTTCACCAGGAAGCCATGCTTTGGCGAGGTGGTCGTCAAAGCATACATTAATAATTATTATAATGCTTCGCTGACAATTAGGTTTGGTAACTATACCCTAATTTATAATAATACCAATTATGTTTAATAATATTAACCCAGCGTTTGGGACTAACGTTAATTAATTAAGCTGAAATGTTTTAGTTTATCAATTGTATAATTTGTGTAAATATTGTTAATTATCTTATTTGTTACCATAGAGTGGTTTTCTTTACTAAACAGCTACAAACCCCAATTAAGCAAACCGTGCCCTCGAAGAAGATTAAGATCAAAATTTAAAGTATACCGACAAGCAAAACGACCCGCGACAGTAGTAATTCTTGTTCCAGTTTAATCAAGTCGTTCTTTAGGGTAGTAGGTTCTAGAATTGCTGAAGGGATCAGCTTTTGTATACATGCTGTTAGTATGGAAGTTGTACGAGTTATTCGAGTTAACGTAATTATTCTGTGAAGATTTTGTAATGAAAATTCCAGAATATTCGTTAACTCTGTACTACGTTGCGTAGCTTCATTTCGAACATTTATTATTTGGGATTGTACTAATTTAATCTTTTCTTCTACGGTGTTGAATGCTTGACCTACTTGTTTTTCATATTTTTTAAATTCTTGCGATTGATTACCTATTCCTTGTAGGGTACCTACTAATCCAATGGTTAATTTTTTTATCTGTTGTTCTAGATTTTTCTCGTTATAAGCAAAATCTTGTAGGCCATGTGTAGTTGCGACCCCACAACAATAATTTAAACCGTCAGCAATGAAGTCCCACGATCTTTTCATTCGAGTGGAATAAGAATGATTTTCATGAGATTTGTCTTCTTTTAAAATTGAGTTTAAATTGGATTTTAATAGTTATTTTTAATAGTTTTAGTTTTTAGTTTTAATAGGATTTTCATATGCAAGACTTAGTTTTTCCATTGCCTCAATAATAGTACAATCGGTCCTGAGTGTGTAATAACATGGTTTTGCTGGTAATGGATGGCTGTTGAACTCTTCTTGTTCGAAGTGCATCTGGTAAATTAATGGAACCGTGTTTTCGTATGAATAAATTTGTGGTAAGGATTTCCAAACTACTCCTGAAGTTACTTCGACCTTTATAGTCCCATAATTGGTAGTAATAATCTAAAATTTGATAATGATTAATTTGTAAACAAATCTAAAACTTTCCATTGAAATTGGTCCGTAAAAGTTTGTCTAAATATTTATATTGTTTTTTAATTTAACCGATTTATAAGCATTATTATTTAATATTTTGTAGAAATGATAAAAGTTTTTATCTTTTAACACGGATATACAGTATTTAAGTATCATAACATATTCTTGATGGATATGTATTCTGATGACTGTACTGGAGATAAGTCTAGTTCCGAAATTTGAGTTACTAGGTGAACGTCTCATAGTGACTTTTCCCAGGATAATGCGAAATGGGGCCGATACAATTACAAATATTTTAGTTATTAAGGGGAAAATAAACAGTAGTAGAGAAAATAATGAAATAGTGTTGGATACAGGGTCACACCATAACATTATATCCAGCCAGTTTGTTACTGGACAGAAGATTACATAGGCAAATTATGTTTTACAGACCGCGGGAGGAAATCGGGTATCCGTAATTGGAATCACCAATATAAAAATAGACATAAATAACTACTATTTTTACATTGACGCATTAATTGTGGACCACCTTCCAAAACCTCTAATTTTAGGAGCTCAATTTTTAGACGAAAATAAGGCAAATATTGATTACGAATTGAAAAAAATAATGTTTGAAAAAATTTGAATTTAAAAATAAAAAATACAAAAATCTACAAAAACGTTTTAGTTGACCGTTCCATTAAAATAATTAGAAAAATTATAGTTGAGAATGCGGTCATTAATGATCTAAATATAGATCCGAGTTTACTTCTTACATATCATCACACAAAAATAGGAACAAACAGGTCCGTCTAAGGGATACGAAGTTAATTGAAAAAATTAGCAAGAAAAAATTATAAAATCAAAAGACACCTTAACAGATTACATATGTTTCAATCTTAGGACGTTTTTACACGTGCCACTGATATCATCAGATCCGTACTGGTTTAATGAAAATACAAATTTACTTACCAAATCCTTCAAAAAATCGAGTTCGAAACTCGAGATCGAGTTTTTTGAAGGATTTGGTAAGTAAATTTGTGTTTTCATTAAACCAGTACGGATCTGATGATATCAGTGGCACGTGTAAAAACGTCCTAAGATTGAAACATATGTAATCCGTTAAGGTGTCTTTTGATTTTATAATTTTTTCTTGCTAATTTTTTCAATTAACTTCGTATCCCTTAGACGGACCTGTTTGTTCCTATTTTTGTGTGATGATATGTAAGAAGTAAACTCGGATCTATATTTAGATCATTAATGACCGCATTCTCAACTATAATTTTTCTAATTATTGATTACGAAACCACAACTTTTATTTTATTTTCAATTGTAATAATTTCAATCAATAGTAATCCCAATTAGCCCCATACAACATAAATATTATTTAAAAAAAAAATACTATGCTATTTCTATGCTATCTCAAAACTATGTTTTTTGAGTTGTGATAGTTTTACATTCGAAATTTCAAATTCAAATTCGAAATTTGATTTTTGAATTTGGAGATATATTCGCCAAACACCCCAGTGAAATGGGTCGAACTAGCGTAGTAAAACACAATATTGATATACAAGGAACACAAACCATTTAAATCCAAACGTTACCGAGTATAGTCCACCGAAAGAACAGCTATTGATAAGCAAATTAACGAAATGTTGGAAGCTGGGGTCATCCGAAAGTCACAATCCCTTTGGGCCAGTCCAATCGTGCTAAGAGATAAAAAAGATAAAACAAAAAGATTTCGGGTTGATTATAGGAAACTAATTTCTTGCACAAAGAAATCAAGCTATCCTCTTTCCAATATTGAAGATATAGGGTAGACCGGGGACAGTTGAAACAATTTCGACAAAATCACTGCCTGTGACAACAATTTGAACTGAACGTATTTGAAAGTATGCCTTAATTAAACCTTAGTTATCTGACTACAAATGGATAAGGTTATAGTGCCATTATCTGCATTACAAAAAACACCATAGGGCAATTTATAAAGTCAGAAAAAGTGTTTCAACTGTCCCCATATAAGGGGCAGTTGTAACAGTGAATGGGGTGAGTTGTAACACTGGCAGAATTAAGAAAATAAATGTTGTTACATACTTATTTATTGAAAAAATTACAGAATATGGTTATTTATGGATATTACTAAATTAAAAATCAACATTTGTTGATATTGGGAAGACAGAAGAGGTGTCTTCGCAATATCAAGAAATTTTGATTTTTAATTTATTATGTTCTGAACAAAAGGGTTACAATTAATGTTATGGAAGATATTAAAGGCACAAATTAACGTTTAATGTAAGATAATCCTAAACTTTATAAAACTTAATTAAAAACTAAAATTTTTTTTTATTTTGTTTAAACATATGGCTCCAACAGGAGCTGAAACGTTTCAACTGACCCCGAAAAAATTGTTACAACTGACCCCATCACCTCTTTTAGAAAATTTGTCTTTATAACATCCCAAGTAACATTTTTCCCTGGTGAAATTTAAATGTCTCTGCTAGGGCCCTAGCAAATATCTGCCAGGGGGTTATAACAGGGTTTTTTGACAGAGCTCTTACAGATACCTGGCAGGTATTTGTAACGGATTATTTGCAGAGCCCTGAAAATTAACTCTGGTAGAGCCCTGGCAGGTCTCTGTTGAAAATAATTTGCAGGGCCCTGCAAGAAATCTGTGGCAGAGCCCTGGCAGAATCCCTGTTACAGGTAATTTGCAAGGCCCTGCAAAAACTCTGCGGCAGAGCCCTGCCAGAGTCCCTATTACTGGTAATTTGCAGAGCCCTGCAAGAACTCTGTGGTAGAGCCCTGACAGAGTCTCTGTTATAAAAAATTTGCAAAGCTCGTATATACCACGTGGTCTTCATAAAAATTGTCTTTTTTTTACCATTTTTCAATTACTCTTAATTTTAACAATTCATTAAATTTAAATATTATATTGTACTTTTAATAGTAGATACCTACTACAGGTAGATATAAACACAATACTTATTAAAATTTTAGCAAATCAGAATCAAGAATTTTGTTAACGATGCGCGATGTAAGATTTCTTCATTCATATTGGTTAAGATTGTTAAAAGGAATATATCTTCAGAGATTTATTGAAAATTAATTAATCGATTTTTTCAAAGCAACCAACGATATGACAGAAACTTTGTCAGGGTTACAGAGACAGACAGAGACAGTTACATTGACAGTTATCTTTTATGAGTTACAGGTATACAAAAATTCGTAAAGCGCCTCGTAATTTTGAGCCAAAAATTTAGGTCTAGTTACTATGTAACGAAGTAGGATAGCGCTATAATAAATATTGTTATGAGAGAAAGAGATAAAATAGTTTTAGTTCAGGTCATTTAGAATATTCTAGAATATTAGAAATACAAAATACAAAGGCTAATCCGCTTCGATTTTAAACGTCATTTATGTGCAATTTATAAATTTTAACAGTTTATTTATCCAATCTAAAGAAATCATAATTAAACCACGATCTAGAATTAAACAACAAAACTTTTATTATATTATTATTATCATTTACTGATTCTGATTCACTATTACTGATTCGTTTTGATCAATATTATTCATCAAAAATTAAATTTCTCATATATACCGCACTCACAATTATTCTAGAAATTTTTAGTTAAAATTAAAGTTAAAACTTATTTGCCGATGGTAACCCATACTTACAAGACAAAATATTTATTTCGGCCCTAAATATTAATAAAATAAATTTTTGTCGCATTCTTTAAAAATGTTAATTTTTATTTTTAATTTCTTGCAATCAATACTGATTGTGTAATTATGTAATTGAACTAATTTACTCTGGGGGTTTCAATTTTATTACTACATCTATATTTGCAGTTACAATTACGAATTATTGTATCATATTTTAAATTGCGATGTTTTACATCGATATAATTTCCATTTTATTAAAAAAGGTAAGTAAAATACGTTGATTTCTCAGCGGTTCACTCATTATTATACACAAAAGTGTGACCATCATATTACCAGTAATTTCAAAATAATTTATAAGTAGGGTCCGTAGGTAAATGGTAAGAACGAGAGGCTACGAAGCAATCCTGGATGTAAGTACAGGTTCGAATCTGGATTGTAACAAAAATTTTTAAATTTAAATATTATTTTCAGGATAGGTAACAACATCGACAGAATGGAATTCAACCAATAATACAGAATACCAAGCATTAGAATATATTAATAGTTAATAGATATAATTAAATGTAACCATGTAAATAAAATTGAAACCCCTAGAGTTAAATTAGTTCGATGCGATGTAATAACACAATCAATGGATTGCAAGAATCTAAAAGTAAAAATTAATTTTTCTAAAAAAATGTGACATAAATTTATTTTATTAAAATTTAATATTTTTTTATACCTGTCTCTGTCTGTCTCTGTAACAGGGACATACAGAGCCCTGCCAGAGTCTCTGTGACAGAGACTCTGGCAGAGTGCCTGACAGAGCTCTTGCAGAGTCTCTGACAGGGTACCTAACAGATACCCTGTTAGGATTTGCGACAAATTTTCTGCAGAGGGTTTGCAGGGTCCATTTTCTCTGTCTCATATTATGTGACAGAGCCCTGTTACAATCCGATTACAGAGACAGGGCCCTGCGAAATTTCTCTGACAGAGCCCTAGCAGATATCTAGCAGGGGGAAAATGTTACTTGGGATCCAAAATAAACAATTTAAATAAAAACTAATTACGCCGATTTGTACTTCGACAACCAAGGTTCTTATATTAAAAACTATAATAACCGAAATTGAATAGTTTTGTATCAAATAACAAATTAACAACAAGAAAAATACTTACTTTTGCACTCAAAATTACAATGTGCCCTCTTGTACGCGTAACATGGACTTGAAGCGAAACCAAATATTGTCGGGCATGTTCCGACAAGAAAGCCGCGTCTTTTTCTCCTTGTACGCCCTCCGCTATCTTTATTAGTTTTTGAAATATTAGCGTTGTTTCAACTGCCCCCCGTTTCAACTGACCCCGGTCTACCCTACTAACTTATTTGCATGGCGCTAAATATTTTTCTTCACTGGATTTATTTTTTTGAATTCATTAGAGAATTGATGAATTATAATATTGTTTTATAATAATTTGAAGTAGGGTCAAGTGGGGTAAATATGAAACAAAATGTAAAACTTTCTATTTTTAAGGCATTAAAATGGATAAATTAAAATTTTTAACATCGGGTATTGGTATTGGTTGTTTTTTTGGATGATTTTGGTCGCTAAATATAGGAAAAAAAGCGATAAGTGAATCTGACTCTAATGGAGTTAGATTGTGGAAAGTGTGGTGGTGGTTTAAGAAGAGAAACATGTGTTTTGATGTGTGCGGGCTTCTGCAGAAAGGCATTCCATGGCAAGAAGTGTGTTGGAATTCCAGAAAGGGAGTGCGATATATTCAATCAGTTTAAAAACATCAAGTTTATTTGTGATTCATGCATCAATACTTTTGATGTGTTAAGGTCTAATCAGGAGAATATTTTGGCAGAGATAAGGCAATATGAAATGGATATGAAAGGATTAATAGAGGAAAAATCAAATAGTATTATTAAAAAAGTGGAAGCTGTAATGAAGGAATTCAAAAATGAATTTAATTTGCAAGTGGTAGATAAGAAAACGAGTGTTGAAAGTATTGGGAAGATAGCGACATATGCAGAGCAGCTAAGATTGCCGGTAATCGTCAAGCCTAAGGAGAAATCGCAGAAAGTAGAGAAAACAATGGAGGATATAAAAAAGAACATAAACCCTTCTTCTATATCTGCAAGAGTGAATAATATTGCACAGTTAAAAAACGATGGTGCAATTTCGATAAATTGCAGCAGTAGGCAATCAGCAGATAGGATTGGAAAAGAAATTGTGAGCAGGTTGGGATCTGAATATGATGTAAGGGTGTCAAATGTTAGAAAACCAAAAATTCTAGTAGTTGGAATGAGTGAGGAGATGGGCAAAGAGGAGATCGTGAAGGCAGTTAAAGCTCAAAATGATTTATGCTTTGATGAATTGAATTGTGTTAAAGTATACAGGTCTTACAAGAACGATAAGATTTTTAATGCTATTTTGGAAATGGATGGTAAAGCCTTCGAACGGGTATTAACAAGTGGAAAAATTAATATAATGTGGGATAGATGCAGTGTATACGAGAGTGTTCGAGTATTGAGGTGCTTAAAGTGCGGTGGCTTTAACCACATGGCTCGGAATTGTACGGTTGGCTCATTGTGCTACAATTGTGGAGATGAGAAGCATATAGCAAAGAACTGTTCGGTGGTTGAAACTAAATGTGTAAATTGTTCTAGAGCAAACAAGGAGTTAAAATTACAACTTGATGTTGGCCATAAAACCTGGAGTGTGGATTGTCCAACATATAAGAGGAAAGTAAATATAGAGAAGCATAAGACAATGTATTAGCAATCAGAGATTGTAAGATGTATATTGTTGTGGTATTTTGACCATTAGAAGGTATAAGCAAGCAAATAAAGGGAGTGTTTCGATTTTATTTGATTTTAATTCAATAACCAGTTGATTTGACTGATAAAATAAACTTTTGCATCAAATTAATAACAAACCGCCGCATGTAACAATTTACACATAAAACCATACAAATTAAAAATGATTTATGTAATACAAATATTTTGCAACACTCTGTAAATGTTATTAAACTTAAAGTGACGACAGTTTCTTATAAAATAAAAATTTAGTGAACAAACAATTATAAACACCATGTTACCTATAAATAAGTGCGACATTAGTGATCGAAAATATCAAACCCCACCTATAAAAATCCAATTTCGAAAACTGGGAGAGGGACAGAAAGGCGAGCAAGCCAGAATGAAGCCAGTCTCTTGGTGAAACTCAAAGAGGGAACACGCGAGTTCCTAAGTGATCTCCAAGCGGAGAGCAGTTCTTTGGTGGTCTTCAAAGAAGGAAGAACTCCAAAAACTTCTTTTTGATCCGAGGGTCAGGGAAGTGTAATTTCGCGGATTCACTAAAAAGTGAATAATTTGTGGAAGTCGAGTCATCGCGTAATTGCTAATTACGACTTATAATTAGTGAACGGTTGTGTATTTCTGACGAGTTGAGGTATTAGTAAATTGGATACCTACAACAGAAAATTGATGATTAAAATTGTATGCACATGTGAAATTTGGAGGTTACTTCCACGTTTAGTGAAAAATTATAATTGATTACGGATAAGTTACTTACCGGAAATGCTGTCTCAAGTAGCAGTTATTCAATCAACAATTACTGAGAGGATTGAATGGAAGTTTGGCGATTTTATTAAAAATTGGATGCACGAGATTACGGGAGCAACACACTGGAACGGATCTGGTTCCCTACTAGATGGTTGGTAATGCAGATGTCGACGGTCGACCAAACAGTGGCGCACAAAAACTTAAAGAAGTTTTTCATTTATAAGGTAAATGAAATTTGATTAAAAGTTAATGAACTCAAATAAAACAATGATTTCTGTTAATAGTGAGTTTATTAATTAAAATTGTATTTGCTATTTTATAAAATTACACCTATTACATGAATGGACAGATTTACACGTACAGTATTAAAATTTAAAACGTTAAATGTTACGTGCATGTCTGAGCTATTACACCAGAACACTTGTGGTTTGAGACAAACCTATCGTCCTCATAAAATTTGATGCAAACTGTTTATAAAAAAATTCTACGTTCAAATAATAAATTATGCTTATCACGAATTTACACCCTTTTATTTCGTTTATCGAACTCATCGACTCTGAGGAAGAGAAAAACCCATCTTCGGCGAAAAACTAGTTTTGAGGGCCTTAGTTATAGTTCGTTTGACAAGAAGATCATAACAATATATCTAAACATTCAAGGTGTCATCAACAACTTTTGTGAGATGGAACTGATGATTAAGGAGTGTGATCCGGAATTTGTGTGTTTAAGTGAGACTCATTTGACAGATATGGATGAAGATGGTTTGATTCTGATTGACAACTATGATGTAGTGAGAAACGATTCCTCATCTCGTCATACGGGAGGAGTAATGATTTACTATAAAAAGTCGTGGAAATGTGAGTTAATTACTAGCAGGTCGATTGATATGGATTTGTGGTGGTTGGTGATTAAGCTAAGTAATGGAGGTAATGTAATGTATTTAGCGACGTTATACAGATCGCCAAGATATATAAATGTGGAATCTGAATTTTATATGTACTTTGAAAGTTACTTAGAAGAATTGAGTGAACTTAACAATAAGGTTGTAGTAATGGGTGATTTTAATGTTGACTGGTTTAAGGACTCAAATGTGAGAAATAAGTTAAATGATATTGTTAGAGATGGTGGTTTTAGGCAAATTGTAAATCAGTATACTAGAAATGCAGGTGAATCTAGAACATTAATTGATTATGTGATAGTTAATGACAGTTATAACTTTATTGCAGAAGTTAAGAGTGATTTAAAGATAAGTGATCACGAGACTATCGGAATTTCGATTATGCATGGAAGGGTTAATGCAAACAAAAAAAAAAGTATGAGAGTTTTAAAATACGATAGAGATAAATTTAGAAAAAATGTTATTAAGAGTGATATTTTAACTACTTACTTTACTGAATGTAATATTAAGGCTAGCAATTTTGATACTGCACTGAAATTGATTATTAGTGAGTTTGTTACAAATAAGAAGGTTTCCAGCATGAGCTGCCCGTGGTTTTCAGGAGATTTGAGTGATTTAAAGATGAGTAAAGTTAACCAGTATCGGAAAGCAGCAATAACGGGAAGTGCAATTGAGTGGTTAAATTACAGGAACATTAGAAATGAATACAAAAATAAAATTAATAAGGCAAAAGCTGATTATATCAGTGAAAAAATTGACAATTCTGAGAATCAAAAATTAATGTGGAAAAATCTGAAATCTTTGGTCTTAAAAGAAAATAAAAGTGAGATTACAGAGATTATTTTTGATAATGAAAAGTGCACTGACAATTTGATAATTGCGAACAGGTTTAATACATTTTTTGTTGATAGCGTCATGGAAATTAATAAGAGCATTCCAGTGAGGCAATATGTTAATTGTATTGATGATGTGAGCTGCGCTTTTGAGTTTAAACCGGTGAAAATAGAAGATTTGGAGCTTGTACTGAAGTTAATGAATAATAAGAGAGATGTAAATTTTGTTAATGCTGGTATGTTTAGAGATATTTTTGACCTAGTAGGCGAGAACCTGCTATCCATTGTTAATGTGTCACTTGAATCTGGAGTTTTTCCTGATACCTGGAAGGAATCAATGATAATTCCTGTGGCAAAGGTGAGAAATTCGACCAAGTGTGAAGAGTTTCGTCCAGTTAACATGATTTCGATTCAGACAAAGGTATTGGAGAAGATTGTTAATAATCAACTGATGGAATACTTGGAAAATAATGATATAATTTTTGAATACCAGTCAGGTTTCAGAAGGGGTCATGGTTGTGAATCGTTGGTTACCGTTGTTGTTGGTGAATGGAAGAAGGCTGTTCATGACAATAGGGTGATTGTGGCTGTTTTCCTTGACCTCAGTAGAGCTTTTGAGACGGTTGATAGAGAAATTCTGGAATTGAAGCTTCAGAGGTACGGTATAAAAAATAATGAATTGAAGTGGTTTATATCTTATTTAGAAAAAAGGAAACAGAGAACTGTGATAAATGGGGTTGTATCAGAAGCAGTGGATGTAAATTTGGGAGTTCGTCAGGGTACGATTCTTGGGGTATTGTTGTTCTTGTTGTATGTGAATGATATGAATAGGTGTATCACCAAGGCAAAATTTGTAATATATGTTGATGATGCCCACATTTATGTTGTTGGTGATAATGTTAATGATTGCATTGTCATTGTTAATCAGGAGTTGGCGATTCTGAGTGAGTGGTTGCATATGAATAGTCTGAAACTCAATGTTAAGAAGACAAAATGTATGATATTAAATGATAGAGTTGGCAGGAATGCTGATGTTTTGATTGATGGTGAGGTAATTGAAGTTGTGGATCAATTTAAATATTTGGGTGTGATTATCGATGATAAACTTAATTTTAAGGGGCATTTTGATTTCATTTGTGGGAAAATTGCAAAAAAATTGCATTTCTTTTCGAGGATGCGTCGAAATGTTTCTACGATATGCGCTATTAAGATTTATAATTCGATGATAAGACCACATTTTGAGTATGCTTCAACAGTATTGTTTTTGGGTAATCGTGGCATGCTTGATAGATTACAGAAGCTTCAAAATAGGGGTATGAGAATTGTACTTAGGGTTAATAGATTTGTTTCAAAATTTGTGCTGCTGGAGACTCTGCAGTGGCATAGTGTATACCAGCGTATTGTTGCAAATGTTTTGATTTTTGTATTCAAGGTGAGATCTAGGATTCTGCCCGGCTATCTGAGTAGTGGCATTGACTATGTAAATGATGTGCATGGTTACCCTGTTCGTAACATGCATGATTTTAGATTGCATTTATTTAGAAATAATAGAGCGCAGAACACGCTATTATATAATGGCTTGAAATTGTTTAATAGTTTGCCTATAGATATTAAGGAGGATATGAAATTTTCTAGTTTTAAGAGAAAAATTAAAAAATATGTTGGCGTCAATTTTATTTAATGACATGTAAATTGTGTTGTATAATAATGTTTTATTTTATAATGGTTATTTATACCAAATAAAGTTATTATTATTATTATTATCACTATCTGATGTAGTTTTACGCCATCTTGTTAATTATGTATGATTTTTTAAAATTAAATGCTGAGTAAGTACTAAAAAAATAAAAAAACAGTGTTTCACTTTTTACCTTGATTACGGGAAAAATGAAACAGTTACGGGAAAATGTGAAACAGGTCTGTTACTCCCACGCTATAAGTAGTATTGAAATGTTTGTGACAAAAATGAAAAAAGCGGAAAAAACTGCATAGAAAATATACGCTGCAAGCCCTAATTTTTTATATTTCCGCACAAAATAATATAAAACACAAAACAAGGTAATGAAAATTATAACAAAGCTGAAATTAGGTAAAAAATACTTTACTCTACATTTGTCAAAATAATCAACCATTCAAAAACTATGAAAAAAATTTAAAGCCAATCAACATAAGATTATTATTTACAAAAAAAAAACAAAAAAAACAAATAGAAACGTATTATTTAAATAAAAATTTGAAATATGACAAACAACGGGAAAAAATGAAACAATTTAATGGTTAGTTACATCTCAATCACTGGCACTAACTTTGAAAATAAACTTTTAATATTAACTTATTTTGCCTTATTTTTCACTTTTTTATAATTTCGTAAATATGAACTAAAATTACTTTTAATGATATAACACTAATTTATTATTGTACATTCTTAAAAAGTGACAAGTTAACAAAAATTCCGAAAGTATTTATATTTTGGGACAACATTGTAGAAGGTCAAAAAATTATGAATCCGATTCTTGCACCCTTTTCCGCCCCCCGGAATATTGTTAAATTATTAAAAAAAGAAAGTAAATTTGTAATAATTATGAAAGAAATTCCGAAATTTATGCAATTCTGGGAGAACATTTTAATAATTATTACACATCTTCTATAAAGTTTCCACCCTACTACGATGACCGGAACACTGCAAATAGTTGGGATAATTAATTAGCCTATATGACTGCATAAGCAATTATTTACATACTTTTACAATTTTTTCCGACAGGATATACTATACCAAAATGAAATTGATAAGCTATCATTTGCAATGTTCCGGTCATTGTAGCGGGGTGCAAAACTTTATTGAAGATGTGTAACAATAAATTATTAAAATGTTCTCAAAGGTTTGCATAATATCTGAATTTTTTTCAAAAAGTTATTGCAAATTCACACTTTTTGTAAATTTAACAATGTTCCCGGGGGCGGAAAGGGGTGCAAAATCAGATTTATTATTTTTTTACCTCCTCCAATGTTGCCTCAAAATTGGAAAACTTTCGAAATTTTTTCATACCCATTTTTCTACAATGACTGGCCTATAAATTTAAGACTATTCAATGTATAAAATGCAAGTCAAACTAATTGGAATGTGCTATTGCAAGCAAGATAATGTACTTACCTACCTAGTAGTATTCTAGTATTTATTGGATTTCTAAGCAATTTCTATCAAACGTAGGCGTAGATATATCACGATATGAATCAAAACATGCAAGTTAAGGATTACCATGCTACCAAATTTTATATTGAAGTACAGAAAGTGGTTTATATTTGCCCTGCAGCTGTTTCATATTTTTCCTGATTGCTGTTTCATATTTTCCCAAAAGTTTAATTTAATATTATAAAAAATATTAAAAAAATAAAACAAGTAAGGCATTCTCATCTTTCATCTATTTTCTGTGTGCAAAATTAAAATAAATCCAAAATTTCAATTTATATTGCCGTAATAGAGAAAGTTGTACAACAAGAAATGAAATTAATTTTACATATTTTTAGATCGTTTACGAAAAGGCGTTATCTACGGTACTCCTAGGAAGATATAATATTTCAAGTTTTTATATAATTGAAAATAAACTTTACAGAATATGATAGCGCTTTCGATTTTGTAATTAAGTCATATTGTTTATTAATTACATGCCTGTTTCACTTTTTCCCTTCTTTTTAGGTGTTTCATTTTTACCCCACTTGACCCTATATATTGTGTAGTACATTATGAGTAAAAGATTTTGAAAAAAACAACAATTTTTTTCTTATATCTATTACCTTATTGTATATTATTGTTTGAATCTTACTAGGGAATTAGATAAGGGAAATATTGTAAAACTAATTACTTATTGTATGTACAGCCAATAAGACCACAGTGTGGAGTGATGTGATCGCTGGTTGAGTTACGGAGCGGAAATTCTGGGTTTGTAGCATATTTAAAGTATTTGCAATATAATTTATTATATTATTGCTGATTAGATATTGTAATAATAATGAAATTGATGAGTAGTGTCTATTTTAATTAGGTGAATATTATAATGTAGTGAAGAAATAGTAATAGAGAAGCAGTTGATTAAATAAGTAGTTGAAGAGTTGTTGTTAGAAAATGTAACGTAGTGACAGTACTATAATATTAATAAATAAATACAAAGATAATTGTTTATAATTTAAATAAAAATCAACATGACTACAACACCCACCACAGGTTCAAGTTGAGGACTTTGCAGAATTTCTTAGCCCAGCCTTCCGGTGGACATCCACACGCTGTGGTGAAAAGTTGTATTAAAAGGAGTAGCAAAAGAGGATTAATCCACCTCGTGAAATGGATTGTAAAGACTTCAATAGAAGTGGCAATATTCCGAGAGGAATGGAGAAGCCCTTGACATTGACATGTACAGCCAACTAACGTCATCAAGGTTTTTAATTTCTGTAATTTTATCAAACGGGACCTGTGTTGAAAGAAAGAACAAGTCAAAAGAACTAATCCTTCCTTTTAAAAACGGGGAAGTATTGTAACACCCTGTACATACAATAAAGAATAATTGCAGTTGTAGTTGCAATTGTAGTTGCATATATTTTATAAAAAATGTAAAAATTGCTAAACTAACCAGCATTCAACTGCCGTCAAAAATGGCTGACCAGGCATAGACCACATTTTGCGTGGTTCACCAAAAAGTAAATTTCTGCGCCACCCTTATCAATTTAAATTTGCAGTGTTATCTCTTTCAGCGAAAATTAATTTAAACACAGGGTGCTTCGCAGAAAAATGAAAGCTATAATACCTGGATTAAACGAGGCCGTTTAAAAGAAACTTAGCGGGGAGGAATTACATCCGCTCATTATCAAAAGACAAATTGCACCCTGCATCTTAATCTTATCCCAAGATACGAGGGCGGAGTGATAAGTCTGGTAAGAATACAACAAGGAATAATATTTTTGCTAGAAGAACATTTCATTTTTCAACATAGTGTCCTTTTAGGTATATTATATTACACTTCATCCAACGTTTTTCCAATTTTTCTATCCCTTCCAAATAATACGATTTCTGTAAGTGTTCAAAATAGGCGTTTGTTTCATCTATGATGTTTTTGTTAGAGCCAAACCGTTATCCGTTGTACCATTTTTTCAAGTTTGTAAACAGAAAATTGTCACAGGGGACTAAGTCTTGAGAATATAGTGGAAGTCAGAGCAATTAGGATCGTAAATCATGGATTTTGGCCATGAAATGTGCAGACATGTGCACCCATGCATTGTCTTGTTGAAAGAGAATTTTCTTTTTCGCCTAATGCGGTCGTTTTTCCATCAAAACCTGATTGAAACGATCCAATAAGCTGGAATAATATTTACCGTTGATTGCTTTTCCCTTTTCAATGTAATCAATGTGAATTATTCCGCATGCATGCCATAAAACAGTGGTCATGATTTTGTTAGCGGATAAGACCATCAGGCATTCTTTGGTACAGGTTTGCCATGAGGAATCCAATGTTTCGAATGTTCCTTGGTCTCGGTGCATAGTGGCGGATCCATGTTTGATCTACAGTTATGAACCGACGCAAAAACTCGTTTTTATCGCGCTCAAACATGGCCAAACTTGCGTCTGAAGTTGTTACACGTATGCGTTTTTGATCAACTCTGAGTAAACGCGGCAGCCATCGCGCGGATAGCTTTTTCATATTCAAATATTCATGTAAGATAAGGTAAAATTTTCCATACCACGCCTGATGTGACTTCGACTTTCATTGTCCATAGATTGGGTAAGAAAAATCTAAAATTTAAGAATGTTAAATATTGGTTTTAAATGTTATGACTTTTTCATTATTAAATTGCTCCTATAAAATGGAATTAATAGCAATTTATTAAAATTATGTAGTTCATTTACAAGTTCTAAGGTTTTAAATATCCATCTATCTTTCTCGACGGAAATATATGCATACAATTTCACGCTGACTACTAAATTGGAGTTTTTTGTAAACTTGCGGAAAAGCTGGCGAGCGAAAATGCCATGGAAAAACTCATTGACTCTACTGCTTTGTTGAAGATCGTTTTGTTTGTGGTTTGAAAAAATGGTGCTTACGTTGGAAAACTTATGTTTGCTGATAATACCCTTGGTGCTGCAAATCATACAAGCCCTTACTGATTTTGTGGGAGTCCTTCAAGGCCTCCTCATTATCCCTAATGGAGAGCGGGCGCATCCTCCACCCGGAGGAATCGGGGAAGGGGCATTTGGGATTCCGCCGCCACCCTACAGGTCACCCCAAATTATTGTATCCGAAACTCCATCACTGGAGGTGGTGATACCCGACCACCCTATGATGGAGATTACAGAACAAATAGGGGAGGAACCTTGGGGTGGTGAGGATATACTTCGGAGTCTCTCCGAATTTGACTGGACAGCCTTTCCTCCGGCCGAAGAAATTCTCCGGGATTGGGAGGATCCAACCCCCGAATTGGTAAGTTACAAAAATATTTTATTAATTTTAAAATTAATGTTAGGTTTATATTATATGGGTCAATGTACAAGAGAATGATGACACAAGTGACAACGGCGATCTTTGTTTTAATTAGTACCACTTGTTGCTTACTTGCGTGTTGTTGGAAAATACTTACGTAAAGTTAATTTTTATATTGTGGAAAAAATTTTTTATTTTAAGTTTACTAAATCAAGGATTATTTACAAGGGAAATTGGTGATGTATTCTAATTTTCATTTGTTTATTTGATCCTGAAAATTCTGGTGGCATTTATTGACCCCACCTGGGGTTGTCTCCATATTATTTTTAAGTAGCCGTAAATCATCCTCATAAGCTTGGCCTAATTTTTCGATTGCCTTGATGATCGTGCAATCGGTCCTCAATTTGTTATAGCATGATTTTTCTGGTAGTTGGTGGCTAAAGACCTCTCCTTGCTCATAAATCATCTGATAAATTAAAGGGACCGTGTTCTCGTACGGAAAAATTTTTGGTAAAATTTTCCATATTACGTCTGATGTAACTTCGACTTTCATTGTGCATAGGTTGGGTAAGAAAAATCTAGAATTTAAGAATATTAAATATTGGTTTTGAATGTTATGACTTTTTCATTTTTTAAATTGCTCCTATAAAATGGAATTAATAGCAAATTATTAAAATTATGTAGTTTATTTACAAGCTGTAAGGTTTTAAATATCCAACTAGTCTTTCTTAACGGAAATATATGCAAACAATTTCCCGCTGACTACTGTCTACCGTAGGCTTCGAATTTTCCTTTCAATAACGACATTGTGATTTTAAGTTCACATGAAATTGGAGTTTTTTGTAAACTTGCGGAAAATTTCGTAAGTGAAAATGTTATGGAAAGATTCATTCATGTGTTTTACGTTGTACTTCATGCTACTAAATTTTGTTTTGAAAATGGTTCTAACAATCGAAGATTTGTGTATTTTATTATTACCGATTTTCGAGAATATGATCGCCGGGTTGACCGCTTTTGTAGAGGCCCTACGGGTCCTGTTAAATGGACAAGGGGGCGATAGGGGGTTTATACTCCCTATCCCGGGGTTTGCATTTGAAGGTGTGCCAGCTGCATTTGATGAAAGACTTCCGCCATCCCCTAGATCTCCCCCAATGCCTCCATCACCGGAGGTTGAAATCCCGGAACAACTATTGATGGAGGTAGCTAACACTATAGAAAGATCCATGGGATGGTGAAGACTAGCTTCCAGAGCCGGCTTTTAACTGGGCCGACTTTCCTCCTCCCGAGGTAATTCTTAGGGAGTGGGAGGAGGATAAGAAATACGTAAGTTATTTATTATTTATTTAAATTTACTATTAACTACTTAAGAATTATCAAATAAGTGCAATGTACATGAGAAAGATAACACAAATGATAACGGCGATCTTTGTTTTAATTTAGTACTACTCGTTCCTTACCTGCGTGTTGTTGATAAATACTTGAGGCGTGTAGAATCAAAACCGGACATGTCACATAACAGCGATTTTGAGAAAAATGCAAAAAACTACCAAATAAATTCCAAACGATAAAAAAATTTTTTTTCTGTAACAACGCCTTAGGAATAATTATTAAATAATAACTGCTCAAGAAATTATGTAAAATTTTTATTATTTTGGTTGTTATTCAAATATCTATGATACAGTTGTCCGTATTTGCAACCAAAACCTGGATTTGTCCGGTTTTGAAACATAAATGCGCTTTAGTTATTTAGGTTTTGAGTGTAAAGTAATAATAATAAATTATTATAAACTTAACTTCAGAAATTTAATAAATTTATTTAAAAAATACAGTATAGTATAGTACAGTAGTAGTAACTTTAAAGATTAGCACGGGTTATGTCTTTGGGGATATCTTGTAAATGGATATTGTTGATGATGGTTTATCGGACGTTTTTATGTTCTGGACATACTCGGATTTTCTGTGGGTCGAAATATTTATGATTCTTCTATAGAACCCAATGCACTACGTATCAAACGGGACGAGTGCTCAATCTCAGATGAAGCAAAAGCCGCTAGACGCAGCACTAAATCGTCCAGAAAGGACCTGGAGGCAAATGATCTGAACTTGAAAAAGCATTTTTTATATGGTTCTGGGAAAGCCGAATAATTTTCAATTTTCAACCTTGTTGTTCTCGAAATCACGTTTTTATAATTGGCACGCAGTAGAACTCAAACATTTTTTATTGGATTTACTTGAAATTTTAACTGTAGCTTCTCAGATAGATTTTCCATCAAAGTACATACGATTTTTATGATCGATAAGCAATTACGAGTTTTATAAACAAGTTAAGGTCGATTTGATCGATATCGATGATAATATGTACAAGGTTCATCCAACTTGGAAATTGTAGCTCCAAGTTTATTGAAACTCGAGTATTTACTTCCTATGAAATGCTTGATTACACTCATTAACGTTTTGCTAATTTAACCGATTTGCAACAATAAGTGGTAAGTATCGAAATAATATCTTATACTTCCTTTTTAATTAATTGTTTTGAATGAATTATTGAAAATCGAAACCATGGATTGTGCCTGGTTAACAAGAAAAGGTATATAAAATACTTGATTTAGGATTAATTTGTTAGTTATCTTTGCAAAGAGAACAGAAACAATGAATTTTGAAGAACGCCAGGTAGTACTAGATTTGACGGCAGCGGTTTTGGATCTAGTAATCGGAGTACTCCGAATGCTTGAACGCTATCCAAGGCGTGAAGAAGTAGAAGAGGATGCGGAGTCGGGTTGGGGGTCGGACGTGGCCGAGGCCATGTCCACCGATGGTAGCAGCCGGACGGTATCTCCCCCGCTGATTTTGACATGGTCGAGGCGCCGGAGCCGGTGGTTTATTGTTTCGTTTCGTTTCGTTTTTTTGCGTTTCTTAGATGGACTGGTATTTGACCTGTACTATCCGACCTGGTCATTGTCCTCTTTTCCGGTGTGAATACATTTTATGTTTTACTAATCGATACAATATACCTTATAAATTTGATAATTTAAATTACGCGTTTTAGGCGCGACACATTTATATTTGGCTGTGTCTGAACAATCAAACGGGAAAACCACACTACGCACCGTCTCCGGGGTAGCTCTATATCAATGCCGAGCGTACGAAGACAAATTATGCTATATTCCTCGACTATCTACAGATGGTTTAGACGGACCACTATGTGTCTTCAAATTATTTTCTGGAGACAGTGTCCAAAATCTAAGTAAATACTGCACCATGACATGCCATCCTTCGACCGCAATGCTCATATTGGAAACAGGGGAGGAAGAATTTCTGATTACACAACCAGATGATGAAATAGTTATCAACTGTCCTAACAAATCGTTAAAACTAATCCAAAGGCAAAAACAGAAAAAATTGTATCCATTAAACTATCCTTACCCTGTTCCTGCAATATAACCTTACATGAAGACATTCTCATTCCGAGTCGATATCCATGTTTAAATCATCTCTCTCCTAAACTGAAATTAAATCATGTCATTCCTGCCGTATGGTCCAACCTTAAAAGTTTTATCCTTCAACCTACCAGCTCAAATCCTCCAATGTACCAAAATTTTTCGGAAAGTGTCAATTTGAATTGGACCCTGGACACTCCTCATTTGAATATTACCAGCCCCAACATGGCTCTACAAAATATCTTGCAATGGATGGAACAACAAGAATCTCAGACAACCATTAGTTTCGCAGACAACTATGGATACCATGGATACGTCGTTTTCGTCATTTGGAACTCCCTCCTAACCATTATTCTGGGTTACGTAATTTACAAATACCTCAACATATCTATGGTAAATATTCCGACAGTCGTTGGGGAGCAAGAAACAAGATCTTCTCTTTATCACGAAATTTTGATTATAGTAACATACTTATTAATCTCCTTAATAAATAAGCAAAATGCATAGAATCCGCGCTCGAGTTATAACTGTGGGTACGTAGAATAAGATTGTAAACGATTGATTAAAATTTGTTGAGGGTGAATTTTATGATTGAATATTATGCATAATAAAAATAATCATTCATACATTAATTTGTTCTCAAGCATCAACATGGTAAAATATATAGTAGTAGCAGTAATATTATTATTATTCTTATACGTTATATTTCGTGGGATATTATTAAGTAAGTATTCTCTAATTAATTATTATATTATATATTATATACAGTGTGTTCACTGATGGTAGTAACAGTAAAATTTACTATTGGAAACTGTTGAGATATATTATATTATAATATATTATATTATGTATTAGCGTTTTTTGTAGTAATAGTAGATGATTACGATTACGAGATTGATGAGCGTGAGGAGGAGGACAAGAAAGATCGGACACTAAGAGTTTTCAACGGCTATCTGGAAGATCAACTCTTAGTGGACGATCAAAATTATTATATATTACCACCTAATCAAAATTTGATGAATGGGTGGCACAGTGATGAATTCCCACAAAATCTTCATCTTTATTATCATGCTGATGAGGACGATCCCATCCAGGATCATGATGATGATGATGATGATGCTATTATAGATGGGTGGTGGTGGTGGGATGAAATAGATCCAGATTCTGGATATTGGTGAGATACATTAAAAACTTTTTTGTTTTTTATATTATTTACAAGTTATTTTGTTTTGTTTTATAGCACAATGGATGACATAGATAATAATGAGGATTAGCAGGTGAGAAATATGTTTTTCTGTTTGTTAATTTACTACCTTATTTTTTTTAATTTGTTTCAGAATATCATCATCATGAAAAATTAATTTGAAAATGGTTTTTTCTATAGTTTGTAGTTTGTATTTTTTCTAAATAATAAGTTTTGTAATATTTGTAGATAATAAGTTTTGTGTTCGTCAAAATAAACAGCATCGAAAACGAAAATTGTATTTATTTTTTTAAGTTGTATACTTTAAATGTTCAAAATGTGCACCATTCATAACGATAATGGGGAAGGGGTATATTTTGTAACTTACGATAGAAGTTTGGGAACCATAATAGTGTGTTACTCGTCTATGTAAATACAATATCTTCATTATTTTCTTTTAAAAAAGACTAAATAACAGAATTTACGTCTTATAAGGTAGTGTGAATGAAAAACTGAACGATTTTGAAATCTAATAAGTCACAATTGTTTCTATTTTTTTTAAATAATTTTATTTAATATGTTGTCCTTGATTCTTATATACTTGAAGACAACGTTTTGGCCAAGATTGTAGCGATTTTTGTATCATCTCCAGAGGAATGTTTGATATCTCACGTTTTATTAGTTTTTTAAGGTGATCTGTGGTTTCAACTTTTGAATTATTTAACTGAGATTTTAAATATCCCCACAAAAAATAATCGCAGGGTGGGTGATGATGGCGTCCATATATTCGGATGAATAACAGATACGTCGTTCTCTTTAAGAAAATTCAAAGTCTTCTTAAAAGCGTGCGCTGGTGCAGAGTCTTGGTGAAATATCCAATCACCAATAGGCTATAACCTTTTTATATCAGTCAAAAGTGGTTTCAAACAATTCTTAATATAATATTCCGAGTTAATTTTAGCACCAGGCTCAACAAAAATTGGCGTTGTGGTTCCAGAATTCGATATTCCCATGAACACCACAACTCCCTTTGCATGAGACTGTTTTGTGAATACGTCCAATTCTCTTGCCGACTGCTCGCGGTTCAAATATTGAAATTTTCGTTGACCATCAGCATTTGTTAGATGGAACCATGCTTCATCGACAGTGATATATTTTTTCCATTTATTACAATTTAATAAGCGATATAACCCTAGTGAACGCTGGTGTCTTTTTATTATCGTTTCTGCAGAAATGTGATGTCTTTTCGGCTTCTTCATTAATTTCAGGTTTAATATTTTATCTAAATTATACCGAATGATATACTTAGATGTTTTGAAATGTTTTGCCATATCGTCGTTGCGCCTGCAAAACCCGACATGTGCATTTTAGTAAATTGTTCAGGAGAAGGTTTAAACTGATTTGTTTTGTTTCTGTTTGAAGTACAGACTCCACGTATAATTTTACGTTTTATACGGCCTAATTGACAATTTAATAACATTATAATTATTAAAAACGAAATTATATGAATCTTATAATTTGTTTTATTAATAAATTTAGTGCACATAGCTGATTTAAGTTGCGTCATAGCGTATTTAGAAGACACACATTTTATTATTTACACATAGTAGCGCTTTTTGATTTACCTTCATTAAACAACTATTTTACAGAAAAAAAAGAAATTTCTTTTATGGAAATGTCCGGCTTGAAACCCTTAATCGAAATCTGTACTTAACGCATTTTGCTCAAAATGTGCACATGTCGGGTTTTAAAGGCGCAACGACGATATGTTGTAGTGTCGGAGGATTTGTTTTTAATGCCATTTTCTTCAAATTCGATAATTCTCGATTTGTCAGAGTTGACTTTTTGCCGCTGCTTTTCTTCCGAATTTTGAGTTTATCTTCTGGGATACCATTTTTCTTGTAACTAGAGAGTGTACCTTTCGAAACACAAAATTTCTTATCTTTATACCTTTTCTGTATTTCAGTAAAACTGCACGGTTGTTCTAAAAGCTTAAAAATTGTGATCTGTTGCTCTTTAGTTAACACCATGATTGTAAGTGACATTAGAAAAAAAAAAAATTGACATAGGTAAGTTGATATCACCTACTCTTTGGCATACTATAAATTTTGTTTAAATAATAACTGTTATTGGTGACATTTCAATTTAAAATCGTTCAGTTTTTCATTCACACTACCTTTTTTTTATACAACGTAATGAGTTTTAGTTTTCAATCTTCACTTATTAAAAATGTTTCTGTATTCATTATCAATTTGAAGTGTGCTAAACCATGTTTTCAATCTCAATGCAATTGTGTATACCCGTGTATCGTAAGTGTGTCATTTACGATGATTATTTGATTACAGCAAGTAGTAAGAGATTGATGGTGCCCCCACTACTTTTTCGTCCCCCCACTTCCCATACTTTTAGAAGGTCAGTGGGCGGAGTCAAATTCAAGGTTATTGGGTGGGGACACCATCAATCACCCCCTCTCTCTCTCTTCTTTCTCTCTCACTTTCATTACACACCCCCCTCTCCCTTCTTTTTTGAAGGCCAATGGGCGGGGTCAATGTCCAAGGTTATCTTACCCCTCTCACCCTTCCCCTCTAGACAACTTTTCAAGGACAGTGACGTACCATAAAACCCTCTCACCCTTCCCCTCTAGACAACTTTTCAAGGACAGTGACGTACCATAAAACCCTCTCACCCTTCCCCTCTAGACAACTTTTCAAGGACAGTGACGTACTATAAACCCCTCTCACTCTATTAATTTTTTCAAGGCCAGTGGCGTACCAGAATACCCCCATCTCACGGTCACGTGTCAAGATTATTATTTACGACTAACTTTTCAAAGTTTAAAAAATAAATTAAAAAATTTTTTTTAATTTTCATGTTAATAATGAAATTTTAAGTACTAAAAATTGTGTTCTAATTTTGGTAGTATTTGGGAAAGTTTGGTAGAATTTGGGCAATTTAAATTTAAGAATATAACTTTTATAATATTAGGAGTGCATAAATGCTAACAGAAATTTACACGAACTCATACAATCAGTTGCTTATCTTTTCTTTTCAGTTCTAGATACAAGCAGGTGTATTCATAACAATTTGAATTATTATCAACTTCAAAAATGTAGTCGTAATTTTTAAGAACAGTTTCATATCTCCATAAGCCCCTACAAACCCTTAATAAAACTGTTACAGGAATGCATCAGTTTGTACTTTCCTGCAGATAATCATAATAATAATAATAGTTTCAAATTTCTATATCAACTGCAGGATCGTATTCAAGATCGAATAAAATAGTACTTTTCATCACAAGGACGTAAAACGCGATTTTTCGTTCGAGGGGAGCGGGGGTTACGAGGCGGAGCGTAGCGCAGCCGAGGAACCCGACCGCTTCCGAGGTGAAAAAGTAGTTTTACGGCTCCGCGTGGTGAGAAGAACTTTTCGTTAGCCGTCAATGTGCGTAATATTTGCAGGAGGAACAATAAAGCGCCGCGCGACATTAAAAAAGCTGCCGTGTTAGTGTTTCCTAAGGAACACGTGCAGCAATTTGTCTCGACGCGACGGCGCAATATAAGTAACTATTATTATGCTAGCCAAATTAAGTTACACTATCACGTTCTAAATATTGCATATAGAAAGTAGTATAGAGGGACGTGACTCTATGCTTCTTTCCGTTTCTCTGTTAATATTCTAAATAGAAAGTATTATAGAGGGACGTGTCTCTATAATACTTTCCTTTTGTACATATTTTGTACATAATACAGTAGAAACTTATGCTTTTATACCATTTTTATTGGTTTTTTCCTGCAAATATCGACGAAAACATACTCTTTTCGTACCTCAAAACGTACACGAAAAGTGCTCAAATACGTCCGCGGTAACGAGAAATTTTTTAATTTATTTTTTTTTCTAATATCTATTCCTTTGTTATAGTAGAATATTTTAACGAGAAAAGTGATCCATTAAACAAATCACATTCTAAAAGCATGTCCATCGGGGTAACTAAAGTATTGTATAAATTTTATAATCAAGGAATTCAACATCTCAATGAAGAAGAAATCAAATTAATTCCAATTGAATATATTAAAATGGAATGTACTCCTATGCAGTTGAATCTAGTTAGCACTAGATTGTCTGACAAGTATCTTGATGAATTAAGGGATTATTTTCCTTGTGTATCACATCATAATATGTTAAGTGCGCGAACTCACATCGATGGACCACCTCCAGCTAGAAGAGATTGTTTCACTTGTAAAAAGAGAAGATGTGTTACTTTGGACTATTAATTTTTAAGCTGAGCTTCTTATTAAATGGATTTAACTACATTTAAGTATTTACATAGCATGCAAACAAAAAGAATTTAATTACAACACAGTGACTAATTTGTTTCTGTTTAGCACAATATATCTTAAACTAACCCCTAACGGATTTGTAGAACATACTATTTTCAATTTGGATAAGATAATATATAAATATCGTAATATTTACATTTTTCATAATAACTGTTATTATAAATATAAAGTTGTTGGTTCATACCGAGGAATTTTTAATTCTATAATCCACTTTGTATACAAAATTATGTTTGAATTCGAAAATTTTGATTGTCACATTGAAATTATTAACGATGATACAATTTCTTTAAAATTATCACTATCAGATGAATTACAGGTATTATTTTTGTAAAAAATTAAGATTTTAAAAACCCCTTTCATAAATAGACAAACATTTGTTATATTATAAAATAATAGATACATTGAAATTTCCGTCTATTTGCTGACCCAATTTGCAACCAAATTATAATATTGTTTACGGTAATAATATTTACATTACAACTTTCTGAATATTATTGATAAAAATCAGTGTCCAAGGTTATCTATTATAGCTCTTTCACCTCCACTCCAGACAACTTTTCAAGGACAGTGACGTACTATCACCCCCTCCCCTCGGTCACATACCAAGGTTAACATCCAAGGTTAACTTTTCAAGGTGATTGTTTACACTTCCCTCTCTACTCAACCAAGACTACCAATGCGATTGGTGGTTACAAATCTCAAGGTCGTACATTGACTATATATCTTCGATGGTTTGAATTAATTTAGTCTCAAGCTCTAACGTTGACTATATAATTGTGCATACATATAATTAAGTGTATTTCAACATAAAATAAATCAAACAAGTAAGTCAAATATTTCTTTTAATTAATTTTTTTCTAATAACTGTTCTTTGTTATAGTGGAATATTTTAACGAAAAAACTTATCCATTAAACAAATCACACTCTAAAAGCATCTCCATCGGGTTAACTAAATTTAATTTGCAACCTAGTATTACAATTAGCGGTGTAAAACAGAAAGTTGTATTGGATGAAGAAGATTGGAAACGTTTTATGTTTTACCAACCGCTTTTAACTTCATATTTTAATGGAGGTGATTCAAACTGGGATTCCGTTTTTGATAGGTTTAGGGGAGACGGGGCTAGTTGACGCACTTTTCATTCAAACTTTTTTTTTTTCCAAATAGTTTTTTGTTTTTAAGGATACTATGTGGCATTTATTAAGTACATGTTTCAGCTAACTTTTGGACAGAAAAAAACTGATAAATTATTTATGGCTGTAAAGTTACATGTTTTTTTGTGCAGTGTGAAAAAGTGCGTCAACGTGCCCCGTCACGGGGCATGTTGTCGCAGTACTTGGGGTAAGTTGTCGCAAATAAAATTAATACAGATATATTTAAAAAAATACAAATATGGCTTTAATTTTATTATTTATTGTTAAAAAATGAAAATAAGTATAGTTATAAAATAAAAAAAGCGTTCGTACGTTGCCAAACAAATATGCAATTAAAAGATAATTGAAACAAACTTATATACTAAATTACATATTAAATAAGGTTACAAATCGTCATCTGAGTCACAGTTATGACAGACGTACCAGGGGTCACCATTCGTGCATTCTTCATGTGACCAAAATTTGCATTTGGTACATTGCACCCAGTCTTCAATAGAAGAACTATAGCGTTCATGACATATGATGCAAAATGTTTCAAGATCTTCTTCGTCGTCCGTTGTCATATGGTCATCGGTGATTAATACTCTTTTATCTTTTTTTCCCTTGGTTCTTGTTTTCTTTCCTGTAGATCTTTTCTTAGACTTTTGTTCTTCTATAATTGGGTTCATCGTTCCCTTTTTTCCTGACTCATCTGTACATATTTGCCTCTTAACCTTTTTCATTGCTTTTTGTTTTTTATAGCTAGCTATTTCGTCTTTAACAGGAGTGTCCGTCAGAATAGCACTTTTACCCTTTCTTCTATTGCTTTTTTTACCTTTTCTCTCGCCAGCTTTAGGAAATGGACGTATTACTTCCGGTGACAATAAACAGATTGTATCTGTCGAAGTAGATGCTATTGGAGATGCTAATCTGGTATTATTTAAATTAATCTCTAGGTTAGAAATATTTGCGATATTAATAGAAACCTCTAAGTCTAAGTCATTTATTGCTGATGGTTCTGGATGATCTGTCGGTGCTGGACGATCTGTTACGTAGCTCGGAAGAAAGTCTGCATCAGAAAATATATCTCTGTTATATGGGCAAATGCCGCTGACACGAAATCCAGACATTATATTTGTAGGGGTGACTGCGTTTGGTAGCGAGGTGGCAACAATTGATGGAATATTGTAGATACTCATAGTTTGTCCAGGATTGTTTTTCATCCAAGCAGAGCAGGCACTATTTACAAATTTCTTGAAGGGTCCAAATACACTCCTATCCAAGGGCTGTAGTTTATGAGAGCAATGAGGTGGGAATGATAACATCACGACTCCGTTTTCTTTTGCATAATTTAAACCTGCAATTGACAAATGCGATTCGTGGTTGTCCAGTAATAATAATATTGGCTTATCTTTACTGCATTTTACGTGCTTCACAAAGTGCTTCAAGAATTGCAAGAAATTCTCTTCTTTCATCCATCCTGATGGATTTGCGGATCCTAGACATCCTGGTGGTCCATCACGGATAAAATGTTCTTTGTAGTGCACTCTGGGAAATACGAAAAACGGAGGTATGCTATTGCCAGTTGCAGATACGGCAATAGCCATAGTCACCAATGTGCCTCTTTCTGCTGAAACTAAAGATCCAATTTGCCTAAAACCTTTTCTTGCAACCACACGATCTGGGCGCTGAACTGTGGTAACGCCTGTTTCGTCCATATTAAATATATCATTTGGAAGAAAATGATAACGCTCCATAACATTAGACAAATTATCAAAGAATAGGTTGACATTGGTTTTATTAAAACTTGTCGCTCTAGACAAACTAGTGGCTTGTGGCGTGCGAATAGATAATCTTGGATGTCGCTTTAAAAATGAGCTGAACCAATCCGGCCCAGCCATTGAATTAATACACCAATTATTTGGCATGAGTTTGTTTAGACCTTTTCCATAGTCGTACTCTAGACGCCGCACTTCCTTAGGAGTCAATCCACAATAAATATCAGATGCCTTTGTAATATATGATTCTAGAAGATTCTCTTCATCTTTGTTAAAAACCACCCTGTGTTTCTTATAACCGATATCAATATTAGTACCCGCTTCAAGCTGTTCATCTGTAATTTTCTTACAAAATCGCTCTAATGACTTGACAGGAACATTAAATTCCACTGATGCTTTTCTGATAGAAATCCGGGGATTTCTTGTCTTTACTGCTCTAGCAGCCGCCAACATAAAGTCAATGTTGGGGGTTTCACGATCCGTTACCCGTTTGTATTCTCTCACCATCTGTAAGATATAATAGTGTATAGGTACAACAAGTTACGAAAAGTCAAGTCAATACCACTGCTTATATGGTGCAACCACAGGTGCATAAGTACCGGGGCTAGTTGTCGCAACGCGTCAACGTGCCCCAACAAAATTGCGACAACTAACCCCAAAGGCACATTTTCGGTTATATCGTAGATGTTTTCTAAACAATAAAGTAATACCCTAATATGATACCGTCACCGAATAATACACACTTTTAGCTATAATTACATGTAAATTGTTCTTACCTTAGTTTATTTATTCACACACAACACGAAATAACTTAATAAGACAAAAAATACTTCACATGCAGTTTTTAACTTGTTTTAGTATAAGTAATGCCCTCTTTATTTCTTGCCTTTAACCTTACATATGGTAAGTTAGAATTCTGTAGCGCATCAGTGAATCTTTGTTTGGCGCAGATAGCTACTTTACTTTTTGAGATATAAGCAGTGCGACAACTTACCCCTGCGTCAAACAGCCCCGGTCACCCCTACAATTGATTTTAAAAATTTTAAAAATAAAAAAATTATAAAATTGTATAAAGATAATGAATTTTGGATTTGTTTGGGGTTCGAAACTGTTACGGGGTTATGGGAATTGAACAATTTGATAAACACCTATTTGTTAATATTGCATAAACAATCTTTTGATGTATATTATTTAAATATTATTAAAAATAATGTAAAGATATTGAAAGAAAATCCATCTAATATTTTGAAATTTATAAACGTTGATATTGATGGAGGTAAAGCTCATACATTGATGGAGATGATCCACTTCTCCCTTGAAAAAATTATAGTCGATGTGGAAATTTCTAATTCAATCGAATTCTAGGATCCACCCCATCAGAGAACCATATGATGTTGTTGTAGTAAAATATAAGTTACTTGATTGTATAGAATAAAAATAATAATAATAATAAAATTATATGTAATATTAGTGTTATTATTTATTAATATATAAATTGGATAAGTGTTTATCCAACACTTGATAAGTCTTCAAGATCTTCAACGAAATAGTCATATATCAAAGCAGTTTCTATAAAATGAATACCACCCTAATTTATTTCATAGGTGCAATATGGAATAACACTATAATTTTGACATGTCCGAAAAATCTAAAAACCGCCAAGATTTGCACTCAATATTTTGGATATTAATGAGATATCATATCACATCATAATATGTTAAGTGCGCGAACTCACATCGATGGGGCCACCTCCAGCTAGAAGAGATTGTTTCACTTGTAAAAAGAGAAGATGTGTTACTTTGGACTACTAATTTTTAAGCTGAGCCTCTTATTAAATGGATTTAACTACATTTAAATATTTACATAATAATTTATTTTTAGTAAAGGTAAATGAGCTGGGGAGGTATGGACAGCTGCGTAAATTCCCATTCCCAAGACAAAATAACAAAGATTACACCGCTTACACTGTTTTAGCAAGCGGTCCGATATGGAAGCGATATGAAAACTGTGTTAGAACGCTATTTTCACAAGCGGTCCGGTATGGAAGCGGTATGAAAACGGTGTTAGAACGCTATTTTAGCAACCGATTCGGTATGGAAGCGGAATGAAAACGGTGTTAGAATGCTATTTGAGCAAGCGGTTCGATATGGAAGCGGTATGAAAACGGTGTTAGAATGCTATTTGAGCAAGCGGTTCGGTATGGAAGCGGTATGAAAACGGTGTTAGAACGCTATTTTAGCAACCGATTCGGTATGGAAGCGGAATGAAAACGGTGTTAGAACGCTATTTGAGCAAGCGGTTCGGTATGGAAGCGGTATGAAAACGGTGTTAGAATGCTATTTGAGCAAGCGGTTCGGTATGGAAGCGGTATGAAAACGGTGTTAGAACGCTATTTTAGCAACCGATTCGGTATGGAAGCGGAATGAAAACGGTGTTAGAACGCTATTTGAGCAAGCGGTTCGGTATGGAAGCGGTATGAAAACGGTGTTAGAATGCTATTTGAGCAAGCGGTTCGGTATGGAAGCAGTATGAAAACGGTGTTAGAACGCTATTTTAGCAAGCGGTCCGGCATGGAAGCAGTATGAAAACGGTGTTAGAACGCTATTTAAAATCAACTAATGAGTGGGTTGATTGCCAACTCAAAAATAAATTAAAAACCTAATTTTCGGGTTCTAGACACGTGCCTAGGTAGCCTAGACCTTAATCCGCCAGTTATAAGTTTCCACACCACACCGTTTGCTATAAAACACTGTTTTTTTTTTTTTTTTTGATAACATAGTGATGATTAATGTATTTATGTGCTTTTTTAAATTGGAGGTGTTACCTCGATCACACAACTGTATTATACAAAATTAAACAGAGTGCAATTCATCTGTTATTAATATAAAATTATTATATAAATACAAAAAACATTAGTTAGTATGCAAATAAACCCCACTTCATCATATTTATATCAAGGTGGTTTCATCAAATAGTATGCCTGCTTTTGGAATTCCAAACACAAAACAACGAAACTGAAAAGATGCCTTAATTTTTTTTTTTTATGATAATGTAGACTGTTATTACAACATTAGTACTTAGAATCGCTTTAACTTAAATTTACATATTTCATCACTTGTTGTTTCAAAACAAAAAAAAAAGAAGTTTTATTTTAATAATTATGTATTTATTAAAACAAAACAAAACAAAACAAAAATAATTTTAAACTTATTAACTAAAAAAATTATAAACTAATATAAAAAACTATAAACTATAAACTATTAGAAAAAATCAAAAAAGAAAACTATAAACTATTAGAAAAAAATCAAAAAAAAACTATAAACTATTAGAAAAAAAAACTATAAACTATTAGAAAAAAAAAATCAAAAATTTGGAAGCGGATGATATTATGGATTTTTTTGAAATCGATAGTTGCTTTTCTAATATAACTGATGAAAATGATTCAAAGTGTGGAAAATAGAAACAATGAATGAATGAAGTTAGTAACCAACTTGAATTTGTGAAAAATAAAATTACTCACTATGATTCTAGTCTAGTAAACATTTTAATTTTTGAATGATAACTTCCATCCGATTCTGTTTTTGTTGTATATATTCCAATTTTGTCTGATCATCAATTATTTGTATTTCATATCGAGTAATTTTATTTTTCACAAATTCTAGTTCTTTCTGTTTATCCCCATATTTTACTATTTCCGCACTTTGAATTATTTCATCAGTTATATTAGAAAGGTAGTTGTCGATTTCAAAATCCATAATATCCTGTGCTTCCAAATTTTCTTCTGTATTCACAAATTCACCAATACCAACAACATCTGCTTGATATTCTGAAAAAAAAAAAGTAGTAAACTAACAAACAGAAAAAACCATATTTCTCACCTGCTAAATCTAGCGGTCTATCTAATTCTTCATCTACTTCAATAATAATAATATTACCATTAGTATTCATAGATTCATCAATATCATCAATATCTAATTCTTCATTTACTTCAATAATATCCCCATCAGTATTCATAGATTCATCAATGACATCAATATTTGCTTGATATTCTGAAAAAAAAAAAATAAAGTAGTAAACTAACAAACAGAAAAACCATATTTCTCACCTGCTAAATCTAGCGGTCTATCTAATTCTTCATCTACTTCAATAATAATATTACCAGCAGTATTCATAGATTCATCAATATCATCTATATCTAATTCTTCATTTACTTCAATAATACCCCCATCAGTATTCATAGATTCATCAATGACATCAATATTTGCTTGATATTCTGAAAAAAAAATAAAAGTAGTAAACTAACAAACAGAAAAACCATATTTTCTCACCTGCTAAATCTAGCGTTCTATCTAATTCTTCATCTACTTCAATGATATTATCGTCATTAATAAATCTTAAGAACTCATCACTAACGAATTGTGAAACATTTTCAAATTGATCACTCAAATTTTCATTTGAGTCACCAATTTGAAAATGTTCATCCAAATTTTCAGCATTATTTACATATTCACCAATATTGCCACTGCAAACTGCTTGATATTCTAAATAAAAGTAAAAAAAAAAAAAAGTAGTAAACTACCAAAAAAAAAAGAAACTCATACCTTCAAATGTCATGTGATTTGTCAGAAGATTTTCCAAAATACCATCTTTAATCCTATAATTTTGTAAAATTTTAATCATTGTTATGATTAACTAAATGAAATTTTGATAAAAAAATATTTGAAATTTAACAAAAAATAACTTGAATATTTAAATGATGCGACTGTTGTGAAGGTGTAGATGTGCTTGAATAAAATAGTTCATACTAAGTACAACGTACTTCGTTAAAAGTACAATCCTGATAATGAAATAGCAAAGCACAATGGCATTAATTCATCAACAATATCATATATTGCAGAAATGTATTCTAATAATAATAATAATAATAATAATAATAATAATAATAATTGTCAAAGTCAATCTTGACGCTAAATATATTTTTACATGAAAATTTCCTTTTTTAACCTTATTAAAATATAATTTTGGTTAAATGGAGATTTTAATGAATTAACATGGAAAGAGGCGCAAGAAGAAATGTTGGCGCAAATATTCCGAGGCGCTTGAGAAATCGGGATAGTGAGCAGATGTCGGAAGGTTCCACTCTGCCATTACCACCAGAACCTTCATTAACGAGAACGATGAATCAGATTCCAAATTTAATTATTACAAACAGCTTGTCTTCTGGATCCATGATCCACAATGAGAGGACCGCTGCGGGGATTCGACGACGCATTAAATGGACCAAAGATATGAACATTGAGGTAATGCGAACGTTCTATGAAACAAATATATGCAACGATAGCCCATTGCCAGGTTGGAGAAGAAAATTTCATCTGGCAATGACAGAAAAATTTCCAAATTTAAACCTGTCTGAGCAAAATGTAGTAGACAGAAGGAGTGTAATCATAAAAAAACAATACTTAAGCAGAAGTGAATTAGACGAAATATGCAGACAGGCTGGCAACACCATTTACCAACGAGAACATTTCGATGATGAAGTAGAAATACAAATTGAAAGAGAAATTGAAGTAGTTCCAAATGACATTTTTGCCGAAAATGAATTAATTTTAGATGACACTTATCAACATATAGAGGCAGAATTTTTATCTAAAATTGAACTATTTGACGATACTAACCCTCTAACTAGACCAAAAATTCCCAACTTAAATTTTTCCAGTTACTATAAAATTAAAGGTATTTTTGATATTTTGGACAAAATTATAAATTTATTTTTGGAAAGTCATACGTCAATTTATTACATACATTTGACATTATATTGTGCTGCAACATTAATCATTGAAAAAAATGGCCAAACACTACTAACCGAAACTCCTTCCAATAAAGAAACTAAAGAACCTATATGGAAAATTCGTCTGAACAAAAAAGTGAATAATTTAAGAAAAGATATTGGTATACTCACAGCATTTAAAAATAATTTTAACACTGTCGGACCTAGAAAAATTAACCAAATTTTCAGTAAATATAAACTAAACAGGCAAGCTACAAATTTTGAAATTAATTTTAATGACAATTTAGATATTTTAAAACAGAAATTAAAAGTAACTGCGCATAGGCTAAAAAGATATACTAACTGTACTCAAAGAAAATTTGAGAACAAAATCTACTTAGAAAATTCAAATAAATTTTTTAGATATTTAGAACCTACCCCTAAAACACAAAATTTTCCCCAGCAAGATAATATGCTACACTTTTGGTCAAATCTCTGGTGTCAAAATAGTAAATATAACAAGGAAGCATCTTGGATAGAAAAACTGAAGGATGATTCAACCACATTAGAATGGCTTGAAGGTGACCTTATAACATTAGAGGAAATAACTAATGCTATAAGATTTTCTTCTAATTGGAAATCGCCGGGATTAGATGGCATTCACAATTTTTGGTTGAAAAAATTTAAATCGGTGCACCTACCTTTACTTTTTTGGTATAACGAAGCATTGAATGATCCTTCAGTTATTCCGGAATTTTTATGTACAGGTGTTACATATATGCTTTATAAAAACGGAAATCCTTTAGAACCACAAAATTATAGACCAATTACTTGTTTACCGACTATTTACAAAATCTTTACATCTATTTTGGCCTCTAAAATTGAAAACCACTGTAAGACAAATAACGTTATGTGTATGGAACAAAAAGGCTGTGTTAAAGGTTCACAAGGATGTCGAGAATTGCTAATCGTCGACACAATAATTACAAAGCTAGCAAAAGACAAGAAAAGAAATTTGCACATGTGCTATATAGATTATAAAAAGGCTTATGATTCTGTTCCACACGATTGGCTTATCGACATATTAATAATTTACAAAATTGACCCCAAAATTATAAGATTATTATCTTCAATGATGTCGATGTGGAACACACTTGTCGTAAATAATGGAACCAAACTGGAATCAATTAAAATCAATCGGGGAATTTTTCAAGGAGATTCATTGAGTGCACTTTGGTTTTGTTTGGCAATAAATCCACTTTCGACATTATTGAATGATTCTACATCAGGATTTAGGCTTAATTTTCGAAACAATACTACCATAACGCATTTGCTTTACATGGACGACTTAAAATTATACTCCAGGACAGAAGATCAGCTTCAAAACTTAATAGAATGTACTAAATTATTCAGTCGTGATATTTGTATGGAATTTGGTTTTGACAAATGTGCAAAAATTAATATAACATCGGGTAATCCAATCGTAAATCCAGATATATTGAATGAAATTCCTCAATTGTTACCGAATAAGTTTTATAAATATTTAGGAATGCAGCAAAATTTTGTTTTAAATCATACGTTTCTTAAAAACGAATTTAAACAAAAATATATCGGAAAACTAAAAATTTTACTCAAGTCAAAATTAAACTCTCGAAATATGATATCAGCTATAAATTCGTGGGCGGTTCCAGTCTTGTCATATTCTTTTGGAGTTTTAAAATGGTCGAATACAGACCTTAATGCCATGGACACTTTAACCAGGAAAATGTTATACAAATATAGATATTTACATCCAAAATCTGCAGTTGAAAGACTATATATCAAAAGAAAAAACGGAGGACGAGGTCTTATAAATTTATTTAATATTTGCAAATCTTTAACAAAATTATTGCGTGATTATTTTTACTCATTGAACACTCCGTTAATTCAAGAAATAATTAATTTTGATAAACATTTTAGCGGTCTAAATTTAAAAAACAGAAATTTAAATTGTGAACAAACCTGTGATTTAGACATAAATTGGAAAAATAAAGTGCTTCATGGCAAACATCCAACAATTTTGGACTCCATTGGAATTGATAAGGAGATGTCGGTAGAATGGCTTAAGAGAGGAGTGTTACATTTAGAAACCGAAGGATTCATGTGTGCTATTCAAGATGGAGTTATTGCAACCAATAACTACAAAAAGCACATCATGAATCTGGAGGTTTCAGATCACTGTCGAAAATGTAACCTCCTCAACGAAACAATCGAACACGTAATAGCCGGTTGTTCATACTTGGCTCCTACTGACTACCTCCGAAGACACAACCAAGTTTGCAAGATACTACATCAGCAAATTGCAAAGAAAGTTGGCTTATTAAACAATTTTAAGCCATATTATGACTATATTCCTGAACCTGTTCTTGAAAACGAATCCTCCCTTTTATATTGGGACAGATTAGTATTAACAGACAGGGAAATTAGTCATAATAGACCTGACATTGTTTTAATAAGCCAACGAGACCGAAATGCAATTATCATTGACGTTGCTGTGCCTCTGTCAAAAAATGTGTTGAATACCGAAAAAGAAAAAATCCGCAAATATGAGGCATTAGCGATGGAAATGATGAGTGTATGGGGTCTAACAAAAATTTCTATAATACCGATAGTAATATCAGCTACTGGTGTGGTATCTTCCAAATTTAAAACCCATCTGTCCCATTTAGACCTCTCTTCAAAATTATTCCCTGAGATGCAAAAAGCAGTCATTTTAGAAACTTGCCACATTGTTAGAAAATTTTTAAATGCTATCACATGAAAAGATATGCCGAATTTTATTCCTATTACTTGCATTAATTTTATTAATTTTATACCTATTTAATTTGTTTCTAACCATATAAATTTAATGTACTTATTTATGATTTAAAAAAAAAATATGCAACACACAATAAAATATAGAATGGTTGGAGCGAAATCCCCCATTCTATATTATTCCACAATGTAATATATGTGAGGTTTTTAATAAACAAGAATATAATAATAATTGTTTGTAGGTATTTTCACATATAAATATAATATAATATAGAGCTATATATTTCAAAATAAAATTTGAAATTTTAACCCATTAGATTAGTTTTTTTTTCTTCTTTTCCTTTCGTATCAAGTACCTATTTGTTTAATAATAAATTGAATCATGGCTGTTTCTCATTTATGAAATGGTATAAACAACATTATTATTTTTTTCACATAAATCAATTCTAATAAATTGCTTGTATTTATCGATTATTAAATGTTTCCTATTTTTTTCTATAATATTACAATTTGACATCGATCGTTGTAAAAATTCTGCATACCAAGAATGACGTTCCACGTACCTTCTCAATCGTTAGCAAATTTGGTGTCGATTACTTACGAATATTCAAAAAACTATTTGGAAATTCAGATGAAAATCTCTAAAATTTACGTTTTTTTTTCTTACGGCATTAGTCAGGAAAGTGTGTAAATGACATTGTTGGAAAACATACATTCGCGAAGATTCCAGCAATAATTGTAAATTTCTTAAATTTGTATAAAATTTGTATTAAATCTGTATGGTAATCATTCAAAAAATACGTACATTTTACATACACCTCATCTGCAAACTTTTTTTTTTTTATGATAAAATTGTCTGAGAGATAATATTTGTACACAGCCAAGGATTGAATATTTTCAAAGCTTGCATTATAACTAGAGTGCGGATTATTATGCACTTATATTTAGAAAATAAGTGTTAAAAAATAAAATAAAAAAACGGTAAGAGGGGTTAAATCAATAGAGAAAATAAAATTTTAAGACTGATTTTTGTAAAAAAAAAAACACTAATTAGTGTATTTGTCACTGAAAAGTATAAATAATCCACCTAAAAAAATGAAAAAAAACCTTTTAATTATATTCGACATTTAGTAAAATATGGCAAATTTCATCAACTAAATGCAACCTTTTAGTATATATAATTTATTTACACACAAATGAAAAATAATTTAACTAAAAATAAAAGATCTAAAAGGAATATCTTCTACATATAATTTACAGCAATAAGCAAAATGCATAGAATCCACGCTCTAGTTATAACTATGGATATGTAGAATAAGATTGTAAAACGACTGATTAAAAAATTTGTTGAGGGTGAATTTTATGATTGAATATTATGTATAATAAATAATCATTCATACGCTAATTTGTTGTCAAGCTTCAACATGTTATTTCTTTTTTATTATTTCAACATTATATTTCGTGGGGTGTTATTGAGTAAGTATTCTCCAATTAATTATTATTATTAGAGTCCGGATTTGTAGCTATTATGCTTTTTTTCTGAAAATTCGAAGCAGCTGAAAATTTTTTAAAAAAAAATTTTTTGTGTTTTAAATGAAAAGAATTCATTTGGTATTAGGTTTTATATGCTTTCTTTTTTTTTTTATACTTTATTAATGCTTATTTTTACAAAATATTTCAAAGTTTGATCTTTTATTATGAATTAGAAAATTCTGATAGCAAATCTATAAAAGATTGTCAAAATGTATGTATTAAAGAATTCAGAACTTAAAGCAAATTTAGCGTTTATTAAATTCCACTGTAACTTTGTTACTGATGTTATGAAATCTTTCGAAAAGCAGCAAATGCCTTTTGGTTGAATCCTTAAATATAGTAGAAAAAATTTAAAAAAGAAATTGAAAGATGTGTTAGAGAACAATGAAGGATTAAAAAATCTTAAATAATATAGCTAAAACAATAGCTGGAGAAACTACTGAAGATTTTTGAAATGGAACCCCACTTGTAGCAAAATTCAAATTTGCAGCTATTACCTACTAATGTAGATTGGAAAAATTCTGAATTGTTTTCAAAAATTAAATTCGAAGCAGCTGAAAATTTTTTAGAAAAAAATTTCTGCATCTTTCTCTTTTAAAATGCAGAAAATTTTGAAAATTTTAAAAATGATGCTTATGAATTAGAAAATTCGGATAGCAAATCTATAAAAGATTGCCAAAATGTATTAAAGAATCCAGAACTTAAAGCAAATTTAGCTTTTATTAAATGCCACTGTAACTTTGTTACTGATGTTATAAAACCTTTCAAAAAGTAAAACAGTAAAATTTACTATTGGAAACTGTTGAGATATATTATTATTATTATTATATATATTATATGCATTAGTGTTGTTTTTTTTTTGTAATAATAGTAAACAATGATAACAATGATAACAATGATAACAATAATTATGAGGGTGATGAGCGTGAGGAGGATGAGGACGAGGTGGTGATCGAGGATGAGGATGAGGATGAGGTGGAGGTCGAGGTCGAGGAGGACGATGAGCAAGATCGGACACTAAGAGTTTTCAATGGCTATTTGGAAGATGAACTCTTAGTGGACGATCAAAATTACTACGTACTACCACCTAATCAAAATTTTGCTGGATGGGATCAGCCTCGTCAACCTGATGATGAAGAATGGGTGGCAGAGTGGTGGGATGATATCCCACCAAATTTTCATATTTATCATCATGCTGACGAGGTTGATCCCATCCAGGATGATGGTGATGATGATGATGATGATGAAGATATTATAAATGAGTGGTGGTGGTGGTGGTGGGGTGATCCAGATTCTGGATATTGGTGAGATATATATAGATAGTTTATAGTTTTTTTATATTAGTTTATATATTTTTTTAGTTAATAAGTTTAAAATTATTTTTTTAGTTAATAAGTTTAAAATTATTTTTTGTTTTGTTTTGTTTTAATAAATACATAATTATTAAAATAAAACTTCTTTTTTTTTTTTTGTTTTTGTTTTTTTGTTTTTTTTTTTGAAACAACAGGTGATGAAATATGTAAATTTAAGTTAAAAGTGATTGGATGATTATAAAGCGATTTATCTGGCAACATTTTCAGTATCGATTACTAATACATGCATCAAAATGTACCTACTGATCACTCTGCATAATTTCAATGTGTATTTCATCGATTTTTTCACAAGTATCGGATATCTTATTAACATCCAAATATTGAGTGCAAAACATGGTGGTTTTTATATTATTCGAACATGTCAAAAAATTATAGAATTATTCCATATTGCTCCTATGAAATAAATTTGGATGGTATTCATTTTATAGAAACTGCTTTTGACACATCATGTCTATTTCATGAAGATTAATAATTGATAGAATACTGAGCCACTTTATATATATAAAAATATAATAACAATAATATTTTTTTTATTAACGTTTATTCGGTACAATCAAGTAACTTATATTCTACTACAACACCATATGGTAAATAATCCCTTATTTCATAAAGTACATCTTTAGACTCCTTCTCTATTAACATCTGACAGAATATATCCACCGTTATCTCTTTTTTTAAAAGTTTATCACATATATCTATTTGAACTTGATATTTCTTCGCAATCACTTCAGCCTCCTCCATATCTGGATACCCCATTTTCATATATGCTGCACCATGTCTGATGTCAAATTTCATAGCTCCCAAACAACAAGTATGACGTTCTACAGCTGAAATTAGATCGTAGGCTTTTGGCCAATGTGGTTCGCTGTATGACATCCACATCCTAAAAATTCGATGGTATCAGCAATTAAGAAATTAAGAGAAATATTTGACTTACTTGTTTGATTTATGTTGAAATCTTGAAAATACACTTAATTATATGTATGCACAATTATATAGTCAACGTTAGAGCTTGAGACTAAATTAATTCAAACCATCGAAGATATATAGTCAATGTACGACCTTGAGATTTGTAACCACCAATCGCATTGGTAGTCTTGGTTGAGTAGAGAGGGAAGTGTAAACAATCACCTTGAAAAGTTAACCTTGGATGTTAACCTTGGTATGTGACCGAGGGGAGGGGGTGATAGTACGTCACTGTCCTTGAAAAGTTGTCTGGAGTGGAGGTGAAAGAGCTATAATAGATAACCTTGGACACTGATTTTTGCCAATAATATTCAGAAAGTTGTAATGTAAATATTATAACCGTAAACAATATTGCAATTTGGTTGTAAATTGGGTCAGCAAATAGACGGAAATTTCAATGTATCTATTATTTTATAATATAACAAATGTTTGTCTATTTATGAAAGGGGTTTTTAAAATCTTAATTTTTTACAAAAATAATACCTGTAATTCATCTGATAGTGATAATTTTAAAGAAATTGTATCATCGTTAATAATTTCAATGTGACAATCAAAATTTTCGAATTCAAACATAATTTTGTATACAAAGTGGATTATAGAATTAAAAATTCCTCGGTATGAACCAACAACTTTATATTTATAATAACAGTTATTATGAAAAATGTAAATATTACGATATTTATATATTATCTTATCCAAATTGAAAATAGTATGTTCTACAAATCCGTTAGGGGTTAGTTTAAGATATATTGTGCTAAACAGAAACAAATTAGTCACTGTGTTGTAATTAAATTCTTTTTGTTTGCATGCTATGTAAATACTTAAATGTAGTTAAATCCATTTAATAAGAGGCTCAGCTTAAAAATTAGTAGTCCAAAGTAACACATCTTCTCTTTTTACAAGTGAAACAATCTCTTCTAGCTGGAGGTGGTCCATCGATGTGAGTTCGCGCACTTAACATATTATGATGTGATACACAAGGAAAATAATCCCTTAATTCATCAAGATACTTGTCAGACAATCTAGTGCTAACTAGATTCAACTGCATAGGAGTACATTCCATTTTAATATATTCAATTGGAATTAATTTGATTTCTTCTTCATTGAGATGTTGAATTCCTTGATTATAAAATTTATACAATACTTTAGTTACCCCGATGGACATGCTTTTAGAATGTGATTTGTTTAATGGATCACTTTTCTCGTTAAAATATTCTACTATAACAAAGGAATAGATATTAGAAAAAAAAATAAATTAAAAAATTTTTTATTCGATCTTGAATACGATCCTGCAGTTGATATAGAAATTTGAAACTATTATTATTATTATGATTATCTGCAGGAAAGTACAAACTGATGCATTCCTGTAACAGTTTTATTAAGGGTTTGTAGGGGCTTATGGAGATATGAAACTGTTCTTAAAAATTACGACTACATTTTTGAAGTTGATAATAATTCAAATTGTTATGCGAATACACCTGCTTGTATCTAGAACTGAAAAGAAAAGATAAGCAACTGATTGTATGAGTTCGTGTAAATTTCTGTTAGCATTTATGCACTCCTAATATTATAAAAGTTATATTCTTAAATTTAAATTGCCCAAATTCTACCAAACTTTCCCAAATACTACCAAAATTAGAACACAATTTTTAGTACTTAAAATTTCATTATTAACATGAAAATTAAAAAAAAATTTTTAATTTATTTTTTAAACTTTGAAAAGTTAGTCGTAAATAATAATCTTGACACGTGACCGTGAGATGGGGGTATTCTGGTACGCCACTGGCCTTGAAAAAATTAATAGAGTGAGAGGGGTTTATAGTACGTCACTGTCCTTGAAAAGTTGTCTAGAGGGGAAGGGTGAGAGGGTTTTATGGTACGTCACTGTCCTTGAAAAGTTGTCTAGAGGGGAAGGGTGAGAGGGGTAAGATAACCTTGGACATTGACCCCGCCCATTGGCCTTCAAAAAAGAAGGGAGTGGGGGGTGTGTAATGAGAGTGAGAGAGAAAGAAGAGAGAGAGAGGGGGTGATTGATGGTGTCCCCACCCAATAACCTTGAATTTGACTCCGCCCACTGACCTTCTAAAAGTATGGGAAGTGGGGGGACGAAAAAGTAGTGGGGGCACCATCAATCTCTTACTACTACAGCACATTAATTTAGTCCTGCCAAAATAACTTAAGTGACATAAAACATAGGAAAACGTGAAATTTATACAAAAATTATACTGATTTTCGTAAAGAAATTACCTTAAAACAATAAATAATCCACTATCATAGTATTGAATTTTACCAAAATCAAATAAACAAAAAAAAGCTTCTCCTGTAAAATTTACAATATGTTACTTACGATACTTTGCAAAAAAGGTATCGATATGAGGCGTGTAGAATAATAGTGGTACATGTCCACTTTTTCAAATTGGCACTTTTAAACTCGATAATATCACGTATTATTCGGTTGAATAATAATAATAATAATACTCTTTATTACAATTTTAACAAATTTACAACTAAATACAGTTAATAATATGTAACACGTGGAGATCAGCTAGTGCCGGTTTTCATCTCTACGCTGTAAGGTCACGAATCTGGGGCGATTTAAAATTGACTGCAAAGTAGTCATCCATGCTATACAGCGGATTGCTTACCAGTATCCCTTGCAGCCTTTTTTTTAATTGTTGCGTTGGGAGCTCACGCAGCTTCACAGGTAAGCTGTTATATATTTTGATTATTCGCACCTCAGCGTTTCTTTGTATTCTACTTGAATACGTGCTAGGTGGAACCAGGTCTGTGCAGTGTCTTGTATGATAGGCGTGGCTTCAACGAGCTTCCATAAAAAGATCTGAATTATTTTTGTAGAATAATATGCTTTCGATTACGTATATTGCTGTAACTGTGAGTATCTGTTTTTCTTTAAAAACAGGTTTGCATGTTTCCATAGATGGTATATTAAATATGTTTCGGATAATCCTCTTTTGTGCTTTGAAAATTCTTTGTACTTCTACCGAGTCACCCCAGAAAATGATCCCATATCTTAAGATAGATTCAACATAACCAAAGTAACCCGCTAGTGCTGATCTTTTAGATCAGTGATTCTCAACCTTTTTTTTGTTGCGGCACACTTTTAACGATTTCAAAATTTGGCGGTACACAAAGAAAAAGAAAAGTTTAAAAATTATTTACTTACCTATAACACACTGCGTAAAATAGTTTATGATAATAATTTTAAATGTGCGAAATAAAATAATTTTAAATCATATTATTTAATAACATTAACATAATTAAATATCTAAAATTTCGCGGCACACTTTTAGAATTTCCGCGGCACACAAAAGTGCCGCGGCACAGTGGTTGAGAATCACTGTTTTAGATACTAGGTACGCTATACTTTTCAGAGCAAAGGCCATATTATTTAGTTTGCTTGCAAGTGTTTCAATATGATCTTTCCAGTCCAGACGAGAATCGATCCTTACTCCCAGGAACTTCGTGGAGTAGCTGCAGGTTACTTCTTGTGTGTCTGTTAATTTAATCTTCATATTCTCATCTTTCCTTGCAGTAAGTGAAAATTTAATTATTTCGGTTTTGTCCATATTTAATGTAAAGTCATTTGATGAGTACCACTGAATCAATCGAACGAACATTTGTATTAATTTGTTTTCCAGTTTGTGTTTGTCACTGTCATGCAGGATAATTGACGTGTCGTCTGCATAAAGAACAGAAAAGAAGTCGATCCATTTGGGCATATCGTTTATGTATAGGAGAAATAGTAGAGGTCCTAGAATTGATCCTTGAGGCACTCCTTTCTTCACCTCCGATAGATGTGATTTAATGGTGGTTTGACTTGCTTTGTCATAATAGGTGGTACATTGCTGAATAATATCTCATGATTTATTGCATCAAATGCTTTGCATAAGTCTAAAAACACTCCGGCAACACTTAATAAAATGAACGATTTTTTTATAAATTGCTGTCCAGATATGAATGGAGGAACCCCAGATTATAGCAATATTAGTACGCAATTCACTTCGATATACCTTAACGATACAAATCCCGTTGAAGTATACAATACTATAATGAACCTAAAAAACACCAGTGCAACAGGAGCAGACGAAATACCAGTTGTAATTCTAAAAAAAGTAGCAGACCTAATAAGTGAACCCCTGGCATATCTAATAAACAGTAGCATAAGCTCAGGCACATTCCCAACAAAATTAAAAACATCCGAACTGAAACCCGTGTACAAGAAAGGAGATGAAATGAATTGTGCAAACTACAGACCGATTGCCATCTTACCAAATATATCTAAAGTATTTGAGAGAATTTTTTATGAACGACTAATAAACTTCATAGAAAAACACAAATTACTATCTAATGTTCAAAATGGATTCAGAGCAAAAAAAAACCACATCTAGAGCAATATTTCAGGGCCTACAAAAAATAATTGAAGGTATATCGAAGTGAATTGCGTACTAATATTGCTATAATCTGGGGTTCCTCCATTCATATCTGGACAGCAATTTATAAAAAAATCGTTCATTTTATTAAGTGTTGCCGTTTTTTCTGTTGAGTTATCCAGTATTTTTGGAGAATGTTTAGTTTTGCCCTCTTTGTTTGTCTTTGAATAAGTTTTTATTATTTCCAAAATTTTCTTTGGTTTGTTATCTGCAGCCCGAACATCTTCCTCGTATGATGCTTTTTTTGCAGCAACAATAACTTTCTTTAGAGTGTTCTTGTATTTGTTATACGATTCGACAGTTGTTTCTCCCAATTTTGCCTGTTGGTATAATTTCCTTTTGTTCTTACACGATGTTTTGATTCCTTGAGTTATCCAGTTTGTTGGGAATTTTGTTTGAATCTTGTAGCATTTATATGGAAAAACGCTTTTCAGATGTTTGGTCATTATTGCTTCAAAATTATCGTATGGTTGATTTGTATCTATTTCATTGTATACTCCAAGCCAGTCTTGTTCTGATATCAGTTTCCTGTATTCTGTTAGTTTCCTTTTTGTAAATATTCTTTTCTTAATTGCATCGTTACATCTGAGCTTTTTTGCTGCAGGTATGGTGGCTAATAATCCATAATGATCAGAAAGTGCGGTCAACTTTACTTTAGTTGCCAATTTCTGATGGTTTGTGAATATATTATCAATTAGAGATTGGATTTCATTTTGGGTCCTTGTTGCATCGTGTACCGTTTGTTTGAGATTGTATGAATTCATAATGTCTAGAAAGTACGTAGTGTTATTATTGATTACGTTTAGATTTATGTTGAAGTCTCCAGCTATGATAATATCATGAGTTACGATTTTTGGATTTTTGGAATAAAGAACGTTTGTTATAAAACTGCACTTCATGAGCTTTTCTTGTCATACGACGATATCCAGATTAGAAATAGCAAGAAGGACATGACCGTGCGGTAGATTTTTTCAATACGATGCAAGTCTTACACTAAGGAAGTAATAATTGGGAATTAGAAATAAAAACACTTTTTGTTTTACCTAAGTGCACGTCACTTTCTTAGGGCCGATTCTACAAAGCAGGTATAAAGTCCCGATTAGTTATTCGCCGTATAATTTATTCGAAGTATAACTTATTCCTTATTCTAGGTATAAAAGCTTTTGCGTTCTACAATGCTCGTACACGGTCGGTATAACTATACCTGGAATTAGTTCCTCCGTACCAATTATAGGTCATTTGCGCAGCATATTTGACCATAGGATAACTATTTGACATCGTTGTGAAGCGTTCATTTGATTTATTGGTTATAGTTTTTGTTGTAAAAGATGTTTAAACAGAAAATTAAACAAATTCTCTTTTTTTAAATTATTTTTAGCAATGGTTATTGCTATTAGATGTTTTCAATATTAAAAAGAGTTAAAATCTTTTGTAATAATTTTTATTTTATAAAATTTTACAAATTACTTTATAATTACATAAAAATGTAACTTATTAGAATGAAACTTTTAAAAGCATGGTTCGAGAATGAAATATCCAAAAACAATAAAAATGACAAAAAAACCTTAATAAATAACAATAAGCAATAACAAGAATTTTTACAAAAATTTTAAATTCACTCACAAACCTCAATTAATTAATTATAAATACTAATCAAAGTAATGATTTAATAAAAACTTGAAATTCAACAATAAATTGAATTTCACATTTGAAATAAATAAAATTGTCATTCAACTGTCAAACTCTAAAATCCAACCTTAAAATAAATGATAGCTTATATTAGATTTGACCAATAGAAAACAAGAATAACTTATCCGAGCAGGTATTCGACCATTTTCAGAGGGATAAGTTAAACCAGGTATAACCACAATTTATACCAACAAGAACGTTATACGATAATTGTAGAACGCAATCTGTGTGATTTATTCTCAGTATAGCTTATTCGTACTTTATACCTGCTTTGTAGAACTGGCCCTTAGTGGAGCATAATATAAGTAACGTATTAGCACGTTATCATTTCATATACTATTCTTCTCAATCCTTTAAACCTAAAGAGGGTGTGGTGAGCCTTTTAACAAAGGCTTCTCATGGCAGATTACACCCCGGTGGTTTGCCATTGCCTGCCGAGGGGAGAGACGGCCAGAATAAAGTTCTTACTTTACTGGGATTCGATCCGAGTATTTAGCGTTCATAGTCTATTCTCGTGACCGCTAAGCTCCGACCGCCTCTAATACTATATACGCCTCATATAGGGGAAAGTAACGTACCTTGAACAGGTTCGTACCTTGAGCCACCTTTAATTTTGACGCCACTTTTAGCCGCACACCATCCATGCGTAGATTTTAGTACTCTTATATGTATTTCAGTATATGGCCCTACCCAACAATCAGTTAAATGTAAAGCGTAGTTTGTGAAATTTTTTATTAAAACTGTTTTATTGTCAGAAAAGTAAGAAAAAAGGAGGTAAGTGTTTGTGTAACTACATGTTAATTGTTATTTAGAGTTGTTCCGCGATGGTAATCTTAGATATTATGAGGTCTTCGCCATCTAACCGTAATATTACATTTATTCATCTCCTAAGCTAAACATCCCCATCCTGATTTATTTCAAGACACTACGTGTGATGTACCTTGATCCACGACTGGGTACTGTACCTTGCACCGGTTCAAGGTACATCACTTTTGGAGTATAATATAAATAAAAATCACGAATCCTTACCGACACTCCTGAAAAAGAAGAATTAGAAGAGGCTAAACGGTTGGGAGATTTGAAATAAATAAATAAAGATAGTGGAGACAGTGCAAAGAGACTTTTTTTAAGAAAAAACCTGCAGCAATACTGACAAAAAACTTAAATCAGTTCAGACGAATCAAATGAGTTAGAGTTGTCGTTCAATTCTTATGGCGATATTAGTTTCATTGACGAGGTAAATGCCCAACAACTAGAAAAGCAATTAGAGACTGAAACTATCAGCGAATACCTATTGATTAAGCTGTCCGGTAAAAAAAGCTTCAAATATTATGTTGCCAAGGTTTTGGCAGTGAAACCGGAATTCTATATCACTTACTTAAAAAAAGCTCCTGGGATAAACAAATTCTTGTTAAATAATTCAGTCAAAAGTTATATGGTCGATGAAAGAGATGTGATTTTGAAACTACCCTCTCCAATGACCACAGGAGGATCGGCTCGTCAGCAGTATATTTCCGATTTCCAGTAGATCCTTAGCCCATATGCTTTGAAATAATCAAAACAATAAAATTGTATTTTTAATTGATATTTTTATATCCTGGCTCAAGGTACATTACTATATGGATCAAGGTACAACCCCATGTTGTACCTTGAGCCATTTTTACGTTTTTTTCATTAATTTATAAAATTTTTTCCCAAAATATTTTTCCACAAACCATATTATCATAGTGTAGACAAATAGTCAAGCCTGAAACAGAATGAACGCGAAACCAAACGCGACGTAACGACCGTAAAAAGTTGAATATATGTGGTTGCAATACGTTCGAACAGAATGAACGCGCTCAACGCTACACCAACGCCAACGTCGAGCAAACTTAACGCGAACGACGATAAAAAATCTAACCTAACTTCACCCTAACCTCAGTTCTCGCGTCGTACGTTGTACCACGCGTTTTACGTTCCTTTGTTAGATTTTGTTGTTTGTTATAATTATTATAATGGAAGGTGTATTGGATAAATATTCAAAAGTTAACAAAAGTTATATTAACAGAACTTTACAGATGAAATTTTCAGGTTAGGTTTTCGACGTCGCGTCGCGCTATTCTGTGCATATCGTTTTCGAAAGCGTAACGTCAGCGTTGACGGTCGCTGACGTCGCGTTGGTTTCGCGTTCATTCTGTTTCAGGCTTCAAAGTTATGATAACAACAACCGTATTAACGAAATGTCATTTCAAAGACATTTTAGGAACACTTTTGCAAAAATGGTCGCAAGGTACGTCACCTTCCCCTACTATAAAAACGATTTCATCTCAAGTGGATTTTATTATTCATCGATTGTTATACACGATAACAATACTAGTTTTTTTTGTAAAAAAATTTAAAATATGGATTTTAAATTTTTGAAATTTATCATCGATTTAGATGGATTTACGATAAATGGAAAATTTGTCGCAAAAGAAATTGGTATTTACGATGTCGATACAAAAAATATTTATATTCGACATTATAAAGTTGGAAATTTTCGTGAATTAAGTGAAAAAGATAGAAAGACCGCCGTATGGTTGATAAATTATAAACACGGATTACCATTTTGGAACGAGAAAGACGATTACGATCAAGATGTAATGGAAGATGGCATATTGGCGTTGTGCAATATGGCAAATCGTGAACACCGCATGATTGGATACAAAGGTGGTAAAATTGAACGAGATCTTATTACCAAACATGGAGGTGTCGGATTTAACATCGAACATTTACATTGTCCAAAATTTGAAGTGCTACTCGAACGATTCCCAAATAACCATTATTCGTCGTGCGGAAGACATCGACCATTGAAAAATAAAAAATGTTCTCATTGTTCAGCTGTCGAAGTTGGTTTTTTTGGCTTATATGTTGAACATTATTTTAATAATAATTTATAGATTATTTGAATTATATTATTATATTATATATAGATTATAATCTATTTTAATGTATTGAAATTATACAATTATATGTTATATTATGTACAACAAAAATTCATTTTTATTCATTTTTATAATAAACATATTGTCGCGTATATTAAACCTACCCTTATAGGGGTAGTTTGGGTTTAACTACTTGTACCAAATTTACTCTTCGTTCTGGGGGTTTACCTTTTCATCAGTAATAAAACATGTACTTCTTAACATTAGCTTATAATAATTAGAAATAATTACACAAATCTTACATCTAAATATGGGTTAATATTTATAAAGTTGAAACTTATAATTTGGCAATTCTTACCCTAGAGTGGTTATGAGGATGGCGGCTGCTATCATCTTGGAAAGGCCCCTGGACTTCCAAGATGGGGTTGACGGATGCTTGGTGTGACGTACGCCTCGACGGAGACACTACTCGGACACTACCCAGATGTGAACTGCCCTTCCTCATAAACCACCAGGGTATTTATGTGATTTTACTGCTTAGCTATTCCCATGGAGTCAGCCGTTCCCACAGACTTGCTTTTGCAGAGTTGCAGTTAATAGTTATTACTTTCCAGAATCCAGCTTACATTTTAGTCTACTTTCATTATAGGCTATAAACTTAGGAATCTGCATTGATTAGAAATATTCGTTGCAAGCTGTGTTGACTCATTTTAACGTGGGAAAGTCATCTTGTGCATTTTACAACTTTGTATTTTCATTACTTTGTATTTTCAATACTTTGTATTTGAATACTTTGTATTTTCTCATTTAAAATTGTATTATTTAAATTATTGCATTAAGGGATGTGACAATATGTTACTGTGAAAGACCGAAATCCAGTGAATGTCGAGATACACCGGTGAATGTCAACATTGCCTAAGTTGCTTGGCGTATATTCGAAATATCGGTCGAATATCATAATTTCTATCTTACACCGGCGAATGTCGGCATTCACCATGCACTGATGGTGTATGTTGAAAAGAAACATATTTTTAATAAATGAATACAACAATAAAACTCTATTGGTTATATTTATTAATAAAACGTACACATGCATATTAAGTTATGTAAAAAATATAAAGAATATAAAAAAGAACAAGAAAATGTATGACAATCTTATTTATTTATTTATTACAACAACTTAAACTACCATGGCACTTCGAATTGTACAAAAGGCCCTTGCTTTTACAGCTGCATTTAGCCGTGGAACACTTCCTTTTGCAGTTACGTGTATAGCCTTGCCCTCCACTTTTTGAATCAGCACATCCACGGAAAGTAACTTTTCTTTACAAATTACGAACTGATTACGGGTGAAAAGATACTTCAAAGTACCATTTTTGTTTGCTAATTTATAAAAGTCTGAATCCTCTATTTCAACAAAAACCGCTAACACATTTCAGGGGTCTGTACAACCACGGTCGACATCAGGTCGACTTGAATTCTTACGGTATCGCCAATTTGGGCCGGATGAAACTTCTTTTTTGAGGTTCGCTACATTTTTGTTGCTTGAAGTAGAAGATTCTCTTTTGCGGCTACTCTTTTTGAAGAAATTAGCTCGTGTTGTTCAGTCAATGGTTGAGATGAAGGCGTGCTAGGTTGTGGATCAGTCTGTGCTCCAATGGCATTTTGGTTATCCACGTCGCTTTCATCTGACACATGATGGTCATTAATATGGTCACTACCCAAATTTTCTTCAGAAGTATTAATATAGGCTTCTAGCTGTTCTTCGGTGTCAATGTTTGCAATTTGTCCGCGAGGGAGCGATGACGATGCTATCCCCCTTTTTGGTTTAACTCCAAACATACCTTCATATGGATTCTGTCGTATTCCTTCGTGATCTGTTGTGGTTTTGGCAAATTTGACATTTATTTGAATCATTATCTTGCATCCATGCAGTTAACATATTCTGTATGTCCTGATTGGATGACGATCCAGACCGACGAAACCAGAACCACGACAAGTCGATTGTCGACATTCACCGAAGCTCAGTTGTGTTTGTCGACATATACCGATGAAAGTTCGAATGTATAATAAAATTAACAAAAGTTCGGTCTTTCACCAAGACATTTGGTATTTGTCGACATTCACCGGCGAATGTTGACATTCACTAATTTCGGTCCTTCACAGTAACATATATATTACTAAACTTTATTTCATGTTATTTTATTTCTACCTTTTTTTTTAGGTTTTAGGTACGCTAAAGCCCGTACAAAGCGTTTCACAATTTAAAAACGGATAATAAGAAATCAAGCGAGTATCTTCTTTTAAATTAAAATCGGCTATTATTTTATTTTTTATTATAACAAAGCTTACATACATTTTTAATACTAATAATGTGTGCTCCCCTTTCGTAGTATCTTTCGGTAGCACTTTTCCAGGCTTATAATTCCCTAAATGATATTCTTTATCATCTAATAACTAAAAAGTAATGATCTATTAAACCCAATGTATTTTTTAACACTTGACATCGATATTCTATAGCAGTGATTCTCAACCTTTTTTTTGTTGCGGCAAACTTTTAACGATTTCAAAATTTGGCGGCACACAAAGAAAAAGAAAAGTTTAAAAATTATTTACTTACCTATAACACACTGCGTAAAATAGTTTATGATAGTAATTTTAAATGTACGAAATAAAATAATTTTAAATCATATTATTTAATAATATTAACATAATTATATATCTAAAATTTCGCGGCACACTTTTTAGAATTTCGCGGCACACAAAAGTGCCGCGGCACAGTGGTTGAGAATCACTGTTCTATAGACTTAAAAGGTAACGTATCATTGAAATCATCAATTGAAAGAGACATTTAAATATTAAACTTAAAAGAACCGCTATTTAAAGAATTATTATTTGTTAATAATTCCGATAAAGTATTATGAACCGAGGAGGTAGAAGACGATTGAGTTTTATTTAACGTAAGTAAATTGGAATAATATTCGTTTTTAACTTGTTTAGTTATATTATACTGTTCTATGTAAAACATCGAATGCAGCGTTGTTACTACACGATTATAATCTTTATGTACAGTGGCTCCAGAAATTATGAATACACCTTATAAGATTTCAATAATTTGATTAAATGTCTTAGTAATTTTTATTCAATTATAATTTTTCTTTCTTTATTGTATAAAATTATAATTTAGAATTGATTCCATAAAAAAAAAGAACATAAAAGTCTTTATGCGTAAGTGTACAATTCGAAAAACAAAACATTTAACAAAAATGGACTCAAACAATTATCAATACACTACACTTTGAATGAATATAACGGAACTGCATACGTTGCATTTTAAGAATTTACTGATGCAAGAGGTAGCACTTTATCAATAAACACATTTATAAGTTGAATCATCATCCTGATTAATATTTTGTAAAAATGGGTAACAAAACAAGTGAAACAACAATTAGTGAACGACAATTAATTTTAAAATTAGGATGTGAAGGAAAATCTTTTCGGGAAACTGCTAAAATTGTTGACAGATCACTTGGTGCAGTGCAATATGTCATTAATAAATTTGAAAACGAAGGCAATCTTCAAAATAAAACCGGATAAGGGAGAAAATATATTCTCACACCAACGGACCACCAATATATTATTAGACAAATAAGAGTTAATCCAAAAACAAGTGTACCTAAATTAACGGCCGAGGTTTCAACACGTATTGGTAAAACTTTATCCACTGAAAATGTACGAAAAGTCTTACGTAAAGAAGGGTATAACGGCCGAGTTGCTCATAAGAAACCCATTATAAATAAAGTTAATCGTATTAAAGACTACAATTTGCTAAAAAATATATTAAATTGGCTTGAATTTTTGCAAAAAAAATTATTTTCAGTGACGAAAGCAAATTTAATATTATATTTGGTTCAGATGGGATGCAAATAGTGTAAAGGAAACCTAATACAGAAATAAGGAAAGATAATTTACGTGGAAACTTAAAGCATGGCAGCGGAAATGTTATGGTTGGGGCTGTATGTGGCTGTATGTCTGCAGATGGGGTAGGGAAATTGCAATTTATCGAGACTATCATGTCTAAGTTTGATTGTATGAATATCTTGCAATCAAACTTACAACCCAGTGTTGAAAAATTAGGGTTGAAAGACGGATATTTGTTGCAGCAGGCAACGATCCCAAAGATACATCGTATCGTATTGGACCTTAATCCAATCGAAAATTTGAGGCAAGAATTGGAAAGGCAAATCCGACAGCATCATATTTCAAGTAAATCCACATTAAAAACTGTATTATCGCAAGAATAGGAGAAAATATCAAAAATTGCTACCCAAAATTTAGTTGAATCAATGCCAAGACACTTGCAGGAAGTAATCGAAGCCGAAGGATATCCCACAAAGTATTAATAGTTTTCAAATTAATAATTTTAACTTCATTTATGGAAGTGTATTAATAATTGTTTGAATGTAATTTTTGTAAATAAATTGTTTTTCTGTAATTTTAAGTTAATAAATTTCATTTTTCGATAGTTTTTTTTTATCATATGAACTGTTAGTTATCATTTAGTATAATATTTTTAAATTCAGAAATATTGAACTATAATTAATAGGTTTTTTCGTATTATTATTTGCACTTTATAAGGTGTATTTATAATTTCTGGAGCCACTGTATATCAGAACCGGGTATTTTTTCTGGTTCGTATATATCAGAAATAATATGTTGAGCTACATGATCACACATAATGTGTGACACACAATGTAATATTGCCAGGTTAACATTATTTGTTGTCATTGGAGGAGATTGAAATAGATTAAAACTATCTACATGTATAAACCCCCCACTAAAGTTATATCGAAACTATACCAAATCGGTTCATGTAACTTTAACGTTGTACTACTTTGTAATATAATTGTTTCAAATGATTATGTTCTTATAATTTAATATTGCCGAAACAACAAACGGTATAACTTCGATACTTTTTTTTAGATTTAGTCGTCGCTTTATAAGCTTCTAGAACAACGCTGCTAAATAATACGTCTAAATATTGTCTCATGTAGAATGTCATATGTTTAGGAGTTTAGGTACCTCGCCGATCGTTTGAGTGCTATCGAATAATTTGACGGATTGCGATGATGTATTGTTATGATTATTATTTGAAGTAACACCATAACCTCCTGGTAACTTTAATACATCTTTTAATTTTAAATTATTGATAGTCGAAGACGACGATGATTTTAAAATATTAAACAAATTTTTATTTAATTTTTCATCATTAATCTCATCCGATTCCTGGATTCCTTCGTCGTTGTCAGTGGTGTCACAATCCTCCTCTTCTTTATCGCTACTATCAAAATGAAAATTTTCATCGTCGTCTACATACGATTTGGATTCGACAATTTTACGCCTCTTTCCTGCACTTTTATTCTGTTATTGTTGCTCGCCGATTACTAAATGGCTTGTACGTTCTTGTTTAATTTATTATAAGCGAGTACTAAACTTCTAAGTGACTCGTATGTTTACAAATCGCACCTCTCATTAATTTCTTCTATTGAATTTACTTTGGCTGCAACTCTAGACTACACATTATACATATTATATTACGTATTATATTATAAATAATATTTGTAAATTTGAAATGATGTCGAAGTTCTCAAAGTCGACGATCTTAAGCCTTTATATTAGAAGCACGTACATACATATTATGTAATCGCTAAAAAAATGTTTGGTACGTATTTCAAAAAAATTGCAAGTTTGTACTAATGTCCAATAAGTCGACGATCTATAGTTCTAATTCTAGGAGGCACATTCGTACTAAGTTCTGTGACGTTAGCAAGGAATAAATAAATTATGTACTTTACTTTTTTTACACTTTTCCAATAAATTTTTGCAGTGTAAACTTCTTCTTTCATTTTCATATTTCATAAATATACAAGAACCAAAATTTCAGAAAAGGATAAATTCCTTTTTGTCATAAAACTACAGATACATGGCATATATTATTGTACTACAGGTACAATTATTGTTGAATGCAAAAAAACACAGCTTATCAGAGACAAAGAAACGAACGTTCAGAAAAGGATAAACATATAGAAATATAACTAGTTACTAGGGTTTTAGTTATATTTCTATATGTTTATCCTTTTCTGAACTTTCGTTTCTTTGTCGTTGATAAGTTGCTCGATTTTGAAAGCTGGCTCTTAAATAACTGTATAAATAGTAGAATATTGTTTAATAAACTTCAGTAAGCTTTGAAAGCTCTACTATAGCATAATCGCTAAGCCAGACAAACAAGACCAAGAACAAACTACTGGAACCACATATAACCACGGGAAACCACCGCTGCCAAATCCGCCACCAACCACCTCCAACCTCCGGTGTACAACTATACAGCATGTGCGAAATTTATTTAAACGATAAAAGCTTTAAATACATCGTTGACATGGATGGATTTATGCAGCAGAAAAAATTCTTAATCAAGGAACTAGGCGTTTACGATGTAGACAAACAATTGGCATATTCAAAATTTTTCCGAGTTGGTAACTTCAACGAGATGGACGACAAATGATCAATTGTATGGGTAACCAATTACATCCATAGGTTGCGTTTTTTCGATTTCTCGGACGATGAAGAGCAAAGCCAAGTAGATGTATTCATGTACCAATTATGTAAGGAAGCATATATCGAAAACCGACTTATTAGCTATAAAGGAGGGCACCACGAAAAAGATTGCATTAGATAACTTGGGTTTTCTGGTACGGATTAACGTGTCCGAAATTCGAAGATTCAGTGAAACGGTATAATAATGATATTATACATGTACAACAATGTGGTAGACATTCTAAATAGAAAAGTCGCACATTGCAGTAAAACCGAAGTAATATATTTTGCAAAATATGTGGCCGAATATTTTTATAACAGAAAATAAATATTTTAGAAGAAGTTTTAGAAGAGTTTGCAAGTACCTACTTGCATATCAATTGCAATAGAGAATAGTACTGATCATCCCTTCAATAAAAACAAATAATTAGCTAGAAGAACACGGGTTGAAAAATTTTGTAAAAGACCTCACATAAGTAAAAGACATCCCAAAAAATGTTCATTAGGTCGAATGATGGGTTTTAATAGACAGCAAGTGAAACTTTTTTTTGATAATTTGCGCATTTTATATGATCAATATAATTTTACTGAAAATAGAATATATTATAATAATTATGGATGAAGCAGGAATATCCACCGTTCCTAACAAGTTACCAACGGTGATTTCTACAAAAGGCAAACGATTGATCGGAAAATTTTCGAGTGCAGAAAGAGGTCAGTTTGTTCAGAATTTTTCTGCCCAGGTTGTGAGGAACTGTACCAAGAACCCCCTACAGAAGAGTGGATCCAGTTCTTTGTTTGTAAGAATTGGTGGTACGAAAATTGTTCTATATATTTAGTCACAGGATAGTTTAAATGTGGCAATTCTTAAGTGCGCAAACTTATAATCAAATATGCGCAATCTTATCAACTCTGTATTACAAGATTTCGCATTTGCCTTTCTTCATTAAATATTTAATATTTTCTTTATTTATATAAATTTCAAATATTTGTGCTATTATTTTCTCAATATAGATATATATGTATGTTTTTAAAAAATTTTTACATCCATATTTTGCGAAATTAATGAATTACACGTTAAAATATTTTAAGTACGCAATCTTGGACAATATTACCCTATTCCAAATTTTTCCGAGTTGGTAACTTCAACGAGATGGACTACAAACGATAGATTGTATGGGTAACCAATTACATCCATGGGTTGCGATTTTTCGATTTCTCGGACGATGAGGAGCAAAGCCAAGTGGATGTGTTCATGTACCAATTATGTAAGGAAGAAGATATCGAAAACCGACTTATTGGCTATAAAGGAGAGCACTACGAAAAAGATTGCATTAGACGACTTGGATTTTCTGGTACAGATTACAATATTGAAAATATAGAATGTCCGAAATTCGAAGATTTAGTGAAACGGTATAATAATGATATTATACATGTACAACAATGTGGTAGACATTCTAAACTAAAGAATAGTAAAGTCGCACATTGCAGTAAAACCGAAGTAACATATTTTGCTAAATATGTGGCCGAATATTTTTATAACAGAAAATAAATATTTTATAATCAGTAGTAATTGATATTTTTATTAAAATGTTATTTATATGTAATGTCCCTATATAAAATAAATATTATATTAATATATTTGTAATTTATATATCAAAAATAAGATTACACATTATTAGAGCCCGGATAAAAAATCATAAAAAATGAGAAAAAAAGTTTAAAAAAGCACCAAATAATACTAAAAAAGCATCAACTTTGTCAAAAAAAGCACAAAGTTTATAAAAAAAAAGCATAAACAAAGTACTACCTATTAATTTAATTTTTGAAACAATTAAGAATTTTTCCAAATTTTCTTTAGTAAAATTCATCCTTCCGTCACTTAATAGATTTTTGTAGGCAGAAAAACTTCTTTCGACATCTACACTAGTAATAGGTGCAAATTTGAATTTTGCTACAAGTGGGGTTCCATTTCAAAATCTTTGGTATAAAACCAAATATTTTTTATACCAATAGCATTGCGCGAATTATTAATCTTATTTTTTTGATAACTCTGATTTATCGGATTATCCTTTTAATTTTATTGTTGAAATGCTATATAAAGGGTAAAAACATAAAGTCAAATTATAACCAAATTCACAGCTATACGTCACTGATGAGATCTAACAAGATCGAAACATGTCTGTCGTTGTTGTATTTTGGCTATAATTTGACTTATTTTCGAATTTATTTTACAATAAATTAGTGTTAATAAGGCAAAACTAATGTACCACTCCGACTACATCACGAACTTATATGTAAGAATTTGTTTTCATTTTCCATTTTTCTTTTTTGGGTTAAAGAATGTAAAAGCCTTTAAAGAATAATATCCATAACATTTTTTGATGAAAATTTTTTTTTAAATCGCAACTAGCGCAGCGTTGCGAGCATGTGCCACTGTGTATGCGTTCTCGATTTGTAAACAGTTTTATATCTGTAAATAGTGCGTTCTCAGTTTGATTTTGTTGTTGATTTGATTATAAAAATGAGTGATAAAGTGTATGTGAAAAATAATTGAAATAAAACTAATTATGTGACGCGTACAAGAAGTAACACTGAAAGATTTCATCGAGTGGCAAAATAGTGCTCGACATAGCCACTGACATCGATATTATCACCTTTAATGATGGTTTATCGGACCTTTTTTATGTTCTGGACATACTCGGATTTGCTGTGGGTCGAAATATTTATTATTCTTCTATAGAAGTCAATGCACTACGTATCAAACGGGTGGAGTGCACAATCTCAGATGAAGCAAAAGCCGCTAGACGCAGAACTAAATCGTCCAGAAAGGCCCTGGAGGCAAATGATCTGAACTTGAAAGGGCATTTATATGGTTCCGGGAAAGCCGAATAATTTTCAATTTTTAACCTTGTTGTTCTCGAAATCACGTTTTTATAATTGGCACGCAGTAGAACTCAAACATTTTTTATTGGATTTCCTTGAAATTTTAACTGTAGCTTCTCAGATAGATTTTTCAGCGAAGTACATACGATTTTTATGATCGATAAGCAATTACGAGTTTTATAAACAAGTTAAGGTCGATTTGATCGATATCGATGATAATAATATGTACAAGGTTCATCCAACTTGGAAATAGTAACTGCAAGTTTATTGAAATTCGAGTATTTACTTCCTATGAAATGTTTGATTCCACTCATTAACGTTTTGCTAATTTAACCGATTTGCAAAAATAAGTGGTAAGTATCGAAATAATATCTTATACTTCCTTTTTGATTAATTGTTTTGATTGAATTATTGAAAATCGAAACCATGGATTGTGCCTGGTTAACAAGAAAAGGTATATAAAATACACTTGATTATCTTTATCTGTTATCTTTTTGAAAATGAATTTTGAAGAACGACAGACGGTGTTAGATCTAACGGCGGCGGTCTTAAATTTGGTAATTGAAGTGCTCCGGATGATGGAACGCCATCCCCAGCGGGAGGAAGAGGACGAGGGTTGGGGATCCGACGTGTTACCTTCAATAAAGAAAACCTGTAAATTTACAATTTATTAAATTATGAAAGATTTGGTTGGAAACAGTAAAATTTACTATTGGAAACTGTTGAGATATATTATATATTATATGTATTAGTGTTGTTTTTTTGTAGTAATAGTAAAAAATGATAACAATAATTACGGGGTTGATGAGCGGGTGGAGCGTGAGGAGGACTGGAGGTCGAGGAGGAGGAGGACGAGCAAGATCGGACACTAAGAGTTTTCAATGGCTATTTGGAAGATGAACTCTTAGTGGACGATCAAAACTACTATATACTACCGCCTAACCAAAATTTTGCTGGATGGGATCGGCCTCGTCAGCCTGATGATGAAGAATGGGTGGCAGAGTGGTGGGATGAATTCCCACCAAATTTTCATATTTATTATCATGCTGTTGAGGACGATCCCATCCAGGATGATGATGATGTTATAAATGAGTGGTGGTGGTGGTGGGATGATCCAGATTCAGGATATTGGTGAGATACATTAAAAACTTTTTTTTGTTTTTTATATTATTTACAAGTTATTTTGTTTTGTTTTATAGTACAATGGATGACATGGATAATAATAATAATGAGGATTAGCAGGTGAGAAATATATTTTTTTCTGTTTGTTAGTTTACTACTTTATTTTTTTAATTTGTTTCAGAATATCATCATCATCAAAAAAATTTTAAAAATGTTTGTAGCTTGTAGTAGTTTGTAGTTCGTATTTTTTTCTAAATAATAAGTTTTATAATTTTTTTGTAGATAATAAGTTTAAATTAAAATAACAGCAGCATTCAAAACGAATATTGTATTTATTTTTTAAGTTGTAGGTATACTTTAAATGTTCAAAATGTGCACCATTCAGAACGATTTTTTTTTCAGATTATTGAACATGTCTATAAAGAGTGGTTGACGCAGTTGCGGAAAATAAGGTATTATCCTTTTGTCGTAGTTCTGCAATATTTCTGATTGAAAAACTGACTCTTTTAGCATTTTTGAAACAACAGGTGTTGAAATATGTAAATTTAAGTTAAAAGTGATTGGATGATTATAAAGCGATTTTAAGCACTAATATTGCACTAAAATTATTAGCTTTTTATTAAATATCCGAATTTAAAGAGAAGGTGTCCATTTGTGAATTATACTGAAAGATGCTCATCTATTCCAAACAAATTAAAAAAAAAAAGTTTCCTTTTGAACTAATGAGTAAGCAAAACCATTTACACAAACAACTATGACCTGGGGTGAAGTTGTTATTGTTTCCTGAGATATTACGTATACGGATTGAATGATATGAAATGTATACTTCCGTGTGAAAATTTTCCTCGTGACTTTAAATTTTGGTTAAAGATAGGTACGATATTGATTTTCAATTTTGGAGTTAATAAGGAGTTGGGTAACGTTATTATACTTGAATTCTTTTTTAAGAATGGTTCAAATAAATCAAATTAAGAGTTAAAATTTCGATAAACAAAATAGGCAGTTTCCTACGTAGAGGTCATCCACGTGTGTACGGAAACTGAGTTAATCTGTTGTACTTTGCGATATGTAACGTTACTCAGTGTTTTTCTGTAAATATAGGTCCGTGGGTCTTGAAAATGAGGCATTCTTTCTAATTGTTTGTTTCGGAAAGTGATGATAATATGTGAAGTTTATAAAGGGGATGTGCAAGAAGAAATTTTATTCATTCTGCGATTCTGTGTTTATTTAAACATGTCCTGTTCATCGAAGTTGTTCGCGAAATGACCCGCTGGATAGTCCAGCGGTTCCAGAGTGTAGCGGCCCGGTTAGACAATACCCCAATATTATATTTGGGATATTTTGACTTCGAGTTAGAAGTGGATAGGGAGGGATACTATACAGCCCCCCCCCCCCCCTGTACAATGAGTCACGGGTGGGACTCCCCGACGTCATCAGCGCGCTAAGTAAGGAACTTTTACAAAATTATGTATTATTATTTTTTGTTTTGTTAATATTAATCCGCCACTGTTCGATTCGACTTGGGCTAGTCCATGAGAGTCTATTCGTCCAGCCCGGACACCCTGATGAGGGGGATGGGAACGAATCGGGGTGGGGTTCGGATGTGGCGGAGGTGCCGGCTTAATTACATATAGTTTGCAATTTAAAATATGTTACGCACTCATCCCCTATATTTGAGTAGATGAATAATTTTCTTTAAAGTCCGTGTCTAATTTCTCCAAGAAAATTTATTAATTTTGAATAAGTTTACAGTATCAGTAGTATACAGTTAGTAAGTTTTTCATTCCTTTCCCCAAAATAGTAGTTCGAATCGAATTTTTGGAATCGAATTTTTTCATATATTATATGAATAATAACAAAAATTTAGGTGAATATTTTCAAAATTTACAAGAGGAAGATATTATATTCCAAACTAGTGATAATGGGGGTACAAATGAAAATTTGAGTAACCAATTTGAAAATGTACAAAAAGAAGAAGATTCTATATCACAATTCGTTAGTGATACATTCTTAAAATACATTAATGATGATATTAATAGCTCTATTCGCGGTAACACTCCTGGACACGTTTTATCCTACTGCGTCTGCGGGTTTATACTTTTTCTCATCGAATTTGAGCTTTAATGACAATTTTATTATAACTCCGCAGACGCAGTAGGATAAAACTTATCCCGGATTGTTACCGCGAATAGAGCTATTATTGAATGAGATACAAAATTAGATTTAACAGGTGAGAAATACGCATTTTTCTTTTTTTGTTATTAATCATGTGCAAGTGATATGAAATGGCTGGTAGACATCAAGATATTTAATACACAACATTAACAACTGTTAACTTTAGCTGTTCACGTTATCGAGTATAATAATGTTCACGTTACCGAGTAGCTATAGAAAAATTGGACGTTAGCAGGACCGAGATGCTCATAAATTCGAATGTTCACACTATCGAGCTTCTAACTGTACTAAATAAGCATAATAATAATAATAATACTCTTTATTACAATTTTAACAAATTTACAACTAAATACAGTTAATAATATGTAATACGTGGAGATCAGCTAGTGCCGGTTTTCATCTCTAGTAGAGGCGATCGATTAAAATTGATTTTAATTAATTTTTTACAATCACTTATCATCGTCCTGTAGCAATTAGTAAATGTGCTGCGGGAAGATATGGTGGAGAGGAATCCGCCTGCAAGGGTGGATTCCCCTGACTCGGTGTCATCCGTCCGGTCCCAATTGGGAAAACATTTATAATTGGGAGCTGCTCTCGCCCTCCCAGACGAGGATATAGGGAGTCCTGGGACTCCCGAAGAAGAGTGGTGAGTAGAACGATATTTTAACTATTATTTTTTTTATTTTGAGCATTATGTGCCCCTGTGTAGTCATGAAGTAGGGGTCACTTACTTTATTATAATTTTATCCGTAAGCGTATAGCTTTGATGTCATTTAACGTGGTAACCTAGTGGTGCCTAGACCTAGACCATTTTGTAAACAAATTTCTACACAAATTTGACAAAAAAATTGTGCGTATTACACGTAACGAAATTTGTCATGAAATTTCTTCAAGAATTCGTTCACGTATTCGGCAACAAAATAGTGCAAGTGTCACACGGACAATTTCTAATCTATATTTTAGACTATATTATATATTATGGAGTACCTGGAAGAAGAGTTAGATGTGGATCAAAAGGGTTACTTTATTGTAACCTGGGAGTGGGAGTGGGAATCGTCTTCATCGTCGGGGCACTGGTCCCCTTATCCATTGGCCCCCAACGACCAAGAGACTTCAGACAGGGACGAGTGGTGGTAACCAGGTGAATAAAATTTTCTGTTATTTAAACTTATTTAATCAAATATTTTAGTATTTTCAAATCTTGCATTGTAACTATGAGTACGCATAATAAGATTGAAATCGCTTGATTAACATTTGTTGAGGGTAAATTTTATGATTTATGCATAATAAATAATCATTCTTCTTCGCGTAAATATACTTCAACGTCGTTTATTTTATGAGCTCTAATCATCATGCTAGCCCTAGTAAATTGTATTTTCGTTTAATGTACGCTATAGGCGTTTCAAGATAAGCGATACGCTATCTGGTGGCAAGTTTTTGTACTCTGGGGATTGTGTTAGAATGTTTGTTTACATTTGAACTTGTACTTTATATGCAAGTATAAATGTGAAATTTTGAGTTGGTAATGAACAAAAATTAAAAAAATTATATTATTCAGTATATAAGCAATCCCAAATAACTTATTTTTTTTTAATTTTTGTGAGTTTAGAACGAAATTTGGTAATAATGAGTAGTCGAGTGTATTATTTCGTTTTTGGATGCAGTTCTATGGTTAAGAGAAATCCTAATCTTAATTTTCATTAATTTCCCAAAAAGGGAAAAAAGTAAAGTATACCTTACTAACAAATTGAATATTTGTGAACAGGTTGATCGTTAAGCAGCGTGGGTTCTTAAATTAAAAATTGGGAAATAAGTTTCAAAACATGTTTATAAAATTTATTCAAGTCCTTTACAGTATTTCCTTTTAATTTAAGACACAAGGTGATCATAAGGTGTTAATCATGATTTCAAAAAATGCCACTTCTTCGCCTGATATCCATTTCATTAATACGGTAATACTGAATTGTGACGTGTGAGACTATACGGAGCACAGCACACTTGAATTTGTTTGTAGCTCATTTTGCGCCAATTGAAACACTGAAACAAACAAACTTATTACTTTTAAACGCTACTTTATAATGACTAAATACATACGTGTGCTTTGCAAAAGCTTCAGTCGGTAATTCATCTATATATAATTTATTCAGGTTTTTTGCATCCACTTGATATACAAAGTGAGTTTATAGTTGGCAAAGCATGGCATGTCTAATACTGGGACTGGGATAATAGAGGATACTTTTCTTTCGTACTGTGTTTCTACTGCGACTATCACATTTTATGTCTGTTTGTGATATAACTTCAATTTTACGTAGGTCATCTCTTAAAAAAAATACCTAATAAGATAAGAATGTTAAAATAAAATTCAACATACCTTGATCACCACAGCAGAAATCTGTTTACAACGACATCCTTGCGTGGGTTTACATGTACCGTAAACCGGGGTAACTTTGGTACAATTTTTACAGTTTTTTGGTTATAAAATCGTAATTAGTTATCAAATTTAGTTGGCAGTAGGATTGTATAAAAGTTCTACTGGGACTACATAAAATCTACATAGAATTTATTACTTTATCGTTTTCACAACTGAGAAAAAGCGGGGTAACTTTGGGACAGGAACTTTTTTTATGGATATCTTTGTTTAAAATACATTTTTATCAATTATAAACCTAACTATGATAAAGTAGATTAAAAATTTGATTTCGGTAGGGAAAAGTTGCATTTTTTTAATCGGTCAAGGGACAAGGAAAAGGGAAATTAGAAAAATGGTGCTTGAACATATAATTTGTTTTATTAAAAACAAAAAACAACATTTTCTTTATTAAAAAGGAACAAATTTGGTAAACTTAAATAATATAGGTAGATACAACACCTAGGTAACTTAAATAATCTCCATTCATTCTGGAACATCGGCCGATGAGTCGTTTCTTTACTTTAAGACATGTACCAAAGTTACCCCTGAAGGTTACGACTTTTTATAAAATTATTTATATTTCACATGTGTTTCGACTTTTAAGATTTTTCTTTATGGTAAAACTGTGACAGAATATTGAATTTTTCGATCCTCTTACTCGAATTTAATTAATGTTGTTAGTTTCACTCCATCGATAGAAAATATACACACTATGCACTAAACACCTGTTTCTGTGAAGGTCAGTTTTACACCTCTAGGGGATTCCTGCTAAAAATAAACTGCTGCTAAATCACTTAAATTAAGAGTTAATACTCTACTTTTGGTGATAAAATGATAAAAGGGCCGATTGGTACTAGAATTATTGGTATATAGAGGGAGAAGTAAAAAATAATGCCGGTGTCCCAAAGTAATACTGCAGTCCCAAAGTTACCCCGTTTTACGGTACGAGTAATACTGGAAATACGAGCCTGGTTCTTATTAGCTTTATCACACCTTCTATTTGGTGTGGATATGAGATAATTTCTGTAGTTTATATGCACATAGCAATCAAATTAATATGATCTGGTTGTCCAAAACTTAACCACACAAAACATGTCCAACATGACGAACCTCTTAACCTTCTAGCTAGAGAGCCAGTAGACGGCCGACTTACGGTATTTTAACAAAGCTGAAATTTTCTCTATTTACGCTCTTATATGTGCCATTCATGAAATGGATACGCATTAGTCCGACCGGTGGTTCCTATAGCGTCAATCAGCCAAAAATTGGACTTTACTGTACGTTATATTAACAATCTTACCGTTCGGTTAGTAATTAGCTCAGTAGCATAGTGTGAAGAGCGTGTGCCTACGGATATGGGGACCCCGGTTCTAATCCGGCGTCCGGCAATTTTTTTTTTCAAATATTTTTTTTTAACAATTAATTTATTATCTAAATTATGTAATTGTATTTTAAAATTTTTCAAGAAAAGATATTATATTACATCTCTTTGTTTTAATCAATGATTATATGTACATAGCTAGAGAGCCAGTAGCTTTGTTAAAATACCGTAAGTCTGCCGTCCACTGCCTCTTAAACCACAAATTGGTAGACTGCGAATTTCCTGATTTACACTGTATAATCATTGATTAAAACAAAGAGATGTAATATAATATCTTTTCTTGAAAAATTTTAACCGGGACGCCGGATTAGAACCGGGGTCCCCATATCCGTAGGCACACGCTCTTCACACTATGCTACTGAGCTAATTACTAACCGAACGGTAAGATTGTTAATATAACGTACAGTAAAGTCCAATTTTTGGCTGATTGACGCTATAGGAACCACCGGTCGGACTAATGCGTATCCATTTCATGAATGGCACATATAAGAGCGTAAATAGAGAAAATTTCAGCTTTGTTAAAATACCGTAAGTCGGCCGTCTACTGGCTCTCTAGCTATTCGTAAATGCACCTGGAATTGCGATTACCGTCGAAGTATTTGGTATATTCAACCAAGGTATAACGAAAACCAGACATTGTTTCTAAAATTATATTTTATACTTAAATAAATAATCAACTACTAATGGAATAACATAACCACAACATGGTTAACAACAACCTGGTTATTTAACTTAGCCGGTTATTTTAAAGACAAACTTGTATTATAAACAAACTTACCCTAATATATTTTAAATATGTAAATAAATAATTAACAGATACCACGATAAACACCTTCACAATTACGTTTTTGTTGTAATAACATGAATAAGGCCCGGATTTGTAGGCATTTGCCTTTTTTGATTCCGTACAGGCTCTAAAATTTTTTTTGCAGCAAAATGTGTTTTGCGACCTGGCGATCATTTTAAACCACTTTTTAATATGCCTAAAATGCCTATTTTCTACATTTAGTGCCTTTTTTCATCTAATGCGCCTAAATGGCTTTTTTTAATTGATTTTGTCCTATAATTTGCCTAAATTTGTAAGTATGTAAGTATTTTTGAATGAATACCACGTACAAATTTTAAATAAGACACAGGGCCGTAGATAAGGGGGGTTTTGGGGGGTTCAACCCCCCCCCCCCATGAGAGAGCGAGATATTAAAAAAAGGGTCTAAAAATTATTTTTTTTCGTGAAACCCCCCCCCATGGCATAAAAAAAACTTGACCAAAACTATGACCATTCATGTAACCATTACCATAGCTGTCAATTCATATTTATTTGTACTAATGCAGTTAGTGTCACTTCACTTCTTCATGTTAATATATCTCAGGGATGACTCCGACAGTTATTGGAGCTATTACTAGGTAATTTTACAATGTGGCCCTTTGCCGATCCTTAATTTTAAGTTATTTAGGAAATACCCCGAAAAACCTAATTTTTTGTGTATGCATATGCTCCCGTTACTTCTTGTGATGAAGAGCGGTGAATCTGTGAGAAGTTTTTTTACTCCAGAAAATTTGAAAAAAGGCTTTAATTTGTTATATAAATGTTTAACTTTATTTTTTGTACAAAATAATGTTTTAATACTTGGTGGTTTTCTTTATTTTAATTATTTAATTATGCATTTTTGACTGCCTATTAGTGCCTATAATCTAATTTTTTGATGCCTAATTGCCTGCCTATTTTGGCAATTTTTAGTGCCTAAAAATCCGGGCCTTAAACATGAAACATGGTAATGTCATTTATTTATGTAGAAGTAGTCTCAAAACTTCGAGTACCAACGTGACCGCTAGAGGCGCTACAAACTTAATTTGAAACGCTTATATTACAAATTCTGGATCAACTTCTTGGAGCTGCTTAATGAAAATGGTCAAGACCCGCCGCCAGACTACGACTCTGATGTAGTGATATCGATGGAAGTTGATGCTACTTGGGAGAATCGCTGGCCATCGTCCGACTTGCAGGAAGAAATCCCTGCTTCCTGCACCAGCTGAGGAAGTGGTGGCTCAATTAAGGCCCTACTTATGCATTCGTCGTACATCGATATGAGGATAAGTGTTTTTTAAATTTTGATTTATGTTTACTATATTTTCACGAGCAATTTTATTTTTGTACATAGAACCTGTTCGTAGAAATGTTCTACAAACACTCATACCCCAAAAATGCATAAAAAAAATTTTAAGTTTTGCTACAACCCCATTGAGACATTTAAAATATAAAAAAAATAAAAATGTGATAAAAATCGTAATTTAGTGATGTATTGCAATGCTATCAGCGGTCACTTGTAAAAAAAAAAGCAAATGCATGCATTTTACACAATACCTCATCTGCAGCCATATTCTTTAACGATAACTTGTCTAAGAGATATTTGTAAACAATAAATGATTGAGTATTTTCAAATATTGCGTTATAACTATCGATACACACAATAAGATTGCAAACGCTTGATTAAAATTTGTTGAGGGTTAATTTTATTTAAACATAATAAAAATATCATTAATTCATTCCTTCAATAATTTTGAATATAACATCATCATGTTAAAAATAATTGCAATTATATGTGATATATTTCGAGAGATAATTATTATTTTATTCTGTTTTATACAGTGTGTTCACCTGTGGTATATAAATATTATATTATATAATAAAATAATTGTAAAAATGTGATTAATTGTGAAAATTTGGAAGCGGATGATTTATGGATTTTGAAATAGATAACTACTTTTCTAATATAACTGATGAAATGAAAAAAGTGTGGAGATAAGTAGAAAGACGTTGAATTTGTGAAAAATAAAATTATTCACTATGAATTAGAAATAAATCACGATCAGACAAAATTAGAAAATAATATAAAAAATAAAATCGAAAAGAAGTTATTATTAAAAATTTAAAATGCTTATAAAGGTCCGTTCACACGATTCAAGTTTAGTTGACCGATTTACCGTGAAGTTTTCCCAGTTGGATTTTGAGACATCGCCAATTATTTATTGTCTTGGTTCAATTTATAGGTTTGGTCGTTATAATGTAACGAATAGAATTCGTCTTATAATTAATAGATTGGGGTTGTGACGAACCTATTGTTTTGTACCTAAATTACTCTGAATAAGTTGGGGGTTTTATGCATTTCAATAAGAGACAAGTTAAAAGAACCACAATCTTGGACAACAAGGGAACTCAACAAAATTAATCCAAGAGCGTGGAAACACAATCTCAAAATCAAGAAACAAATCAATCAGAAACATTAAGGCCGGTCAGCATAATTCAAAACGCCGATTTATTAAAGGAACTAAGTCAAGACATCAACATCAAAAACCCCTAATGTAATTAGTAATTACTAAAATAATGTTAAAATTAGACTGTAATAATTCTAATTTATTTCCCACCTTTTTTAAAGTTAACGATATATTTTTGATTAAAGATAAATTAGCACTTATCTCCGAAGTAGAGAACGAGAGAGATAATTTTTTTCAGCCGACATAATTGCAAATCAAATTATTTACCCGTAAAATTATTCAAAGGTACTAGTTTTGGATACATGACGACCAATCACCAGTCTACTGACGTCCCCTACGTATGACTGTGGTACTGCTCCTCAAAAAGTTGAAATAGAGGAACATCATATTAACAAATGCCTTAATAACATAATACAAAAACTGATGAAATGGGTCGAACCAGTGTTGTTTGCTTACAGGGTATCGTTGGCGGAAAGAAACGTCATCAATGAACAAATCAACAAAATGCTGAAAGCTAAGGTAATTAGAAAGTCACAATCTCCATGGGCCAGCCCCATCGTACTCACAGATAAAAAAGACAAACACCAAGCGATTCTGTATTGACTACAGAAAATTAAATACCTGCACTTAATCAAGTTATCCTCTTCAATATTGAGGATATACCATACTAACTTATTTGCATGGCGCTAAGTATTTTTTGGCTTTGGACTTAGCGGGTTAGCGAGTCTCCGGTATGTGATGAAGTGATGATATGTGAAGTTTATAAAAGGGATGTGCAAGACGAAATTTTATTAATTCTGTTCGAAAATGGGTTGTTTTGTGAACGCATTACGAGAGTTGACCTCCTGGGTGTTCCAGGAGGTGCAAAGTTTAGCTGCCCGGTTTAACCAGGCCGAAGAGGAGGTGAACCGTACCTCCACAATATATTGACGTGATATGGGCCCACCGATAAATTCCGGAAAACGGAAACTTTCCAAAATAATATCCAATAATCCGGGCTAACAATCTCGCCCCCAGCTGCTCAGCCAAAAATACTTGATCGTCCGCGGCTTTATCGGCACGACCTTATAAATATTTATTTTCAACCCAAATTTAATTTTAAATTTCTACCAAGAAATAAACACTAACTAATATTCAATTAATTTTATTTTAAAGAAAAAACAATCTCTTTATCACTCAAAATCGCAAAAATCGCCAAACCGCAACCACCTCACTCGGTGGGTTGCGCGCGAACTCCCTCTTTTCTTCCGGCCCCCTGCCGGTTTCGCCGAGACCCAGTGGCCGCGCGAAACATTCAAAAATTTAAAATTTTATGATACAAAATAAATACTTGGTTATAATAATTACATTTTCTGCTTCTTCAATCAAAAAAAATACGACAATATATGGGGTATTTGGAACACGAATTAGAGGTGGACCAGGACCATAAATTTTAGGTTGCTTTTAAAATATTTATACCAATAAGTGGTCACACTATAAAATCGCAATCACAACAATTGATATTGGACTTATTAGATTACTTTGAACGTGAGAAAGTTAAAGGGATCCTTTATATAGGGCCATATAGAATATATTTATATATTATATGAATAATGACGAAGCTTTGGGTGAACATTTTCAAAATTTACAAGAGGAAGATATTATATTCCAAACTAGTGGTAATGGGGGTACAAATGAAAATTTGAGTAACCAATTTGAAAATGTACAAGAAGAAGAAGATTCTATATCACAATTCGTTAGTGATAAGTTTTTAAAATATATTAACGATGATGATAATATTGAATTAAATACAAAGTTGGATTTAACAGATAAGAAATACGCATTTTTCTTTTTTTTTGTTAGTTTACTACCTTATTTTTTTAAATTTTTGTTTCAGAATATTAAGCAGATATTAGTGGTAACATCGGTGAATCTGTGAATACAGATGAAAATTTGGAAGCAGGTGTCAATTTCAAAATCCATAATATCATCCCCTTCCAAATTTTGTTTTTTATAGTAATAGTTTATAATTTATTTTTAAAATTTGTAGTTATAATATTTTTTTTTTAGTTAATTAATAAGTTTAACATTATTTTTTTAAATAAAAACATATTACCTAAATAAAGCTTTTTTGTTTGTTTTGAAAGAACCAGGTAATGGTTTCCAAGTTATCCCTGCAGTTACTTCAACCTTTATTGTCCAAGTAGTAGTAGACAATAATCTAAAATAGTATAAAGATTAATTTGTATACAAAAAATTGTTAATTAAGATTTCCTCTGAAACAAAAAAACTTTCTGAAATAATGCGGTACACTCAGAGGGTCCGTGAGTCCTGCGCAGCGTCCATGAGCCCCAACTCCAAAAACACAAGCCTAAGGCAAACGACGCGGGGGAACCCACTGTAGTATGTTTATAGAATTTGTTAAGTAAGTAACTATAAGTAAGTGTGTTAGTATGTAGGTTAAGTATTTAGTATAATATAATATTGATGATTATTTAGTTATTGTAATAATGCAATTGAAGGTATTTCAGAATGATGAATAGTGTCTAGTGTAAGCAGGTTATTATTATATGCATGGAAGAAGTAGAAGTGGGTAGTAGTAACAGATGAGTAGTAGAGTAATGAAGTAACGTAGTAAGAGTAACTTAGTAAATGTAATGTTAAGTTGATGTACTGTGATAATAATACTTTTGTAATTATTATATAATTATTATATATATATATAATTAATACTACTCAATAACTTTGAGTTTGACGAGAATAATTATTTCAATAACGAAGAATATTTTTATAATCCCAATGAACAATTTCTAGAACAACAAGAACATTACAAAACTAATTTTAATTGTGCAGAACAAGTAGTACAAGACGTCAACGAACCAACTAATGAATAATTTGATTTCAAATTTCTACCTAAATTAACATATATTTTTATTAAATCTTTAAATGGAAAATTTTTATTATACACCGGTAGATATGGATGGATTTATAATATACAATAAGAATTTTGGATTAAAGAGTTGAGCGTTTATGATATCGATAAAAAGTTAACATATTCAAAATTTTTAAGGTTAGTGATATTAACAATGTGTATAACAAAAAGTCTATTGTATGGGTTTGCAAATTACATTCATTGATTACTTTTTTTGATTACCCCGATGATGAAGATCAAATACAAATGAATGTTTTTATGCATAAATTATGTTCAGAAGCAGAATTGGAAAATCGATTTGTTGGTTATAAAGGTGGTCACTTTGAAAAGGATTGTATCGGTAATCTTGGATTTGGTGGTATCGAATATAATATAGAAACCTTAGGATGTCCAAAATTTGAAAAATTATTGGGACTTATATTAATATACATGTACGTTAATGCGGTAGACATTATAAATTAAAGAATAAGAAAACTGCACATTGTAGTAAATTGGAAGTGACTTATTTTGCCAGATATTTAAACGAATATTTTTACCAAAAAGGAAATAATATTTTGTAATTGATATTTTATTAAATTGTTATTGGATGTCCAAAATTTGAAAAATTATTGGGACTGTATAATAATATAGGTACATGTACGTCAATCCGGTAGACATTATACATTAAAAAATAGTAAACCTGCATATTGTAGTAATTGGAGTTACGTGCGACCTAACAAACGAAAATTTCAACCAGAACCCAAGTATGTACAAACAACTCTCAATTGCGAAGAAAATATAAATTTTGACCAAAATTCTCCAATTTTAAAATCCACAGAAAACTACCAAAACTTTGAGTATGACGAGAATAAATATTTCAATAACGAAGAAAATTTTTATAATCCCAATGAACAATTTCTAGAACAACAAGAACATTACCAAACTAATTTTGATTGTGCAGAACAAGTAGTACAAGACATTAACGAACCAACTAATGAATAATTTGATTTCAAATTTCTACCTAAATTAACATATATTTTTATTAAATCTTTAAATGGAAAATTTTTATTAGACACCGGTAGATATGGATGGATTTATAATATACACTAAGAATTTTGGATTAAAGAGTTGAGCGTTTATGATATCGATAAAAAGTTAACATATTCAAAATTTTTAAGGATAGTGATATTAACAATGTGTATAACAAAAAGTCTATTGTATGGGTTTGCAAATTACATTCATTGATTACTTTTTTTGATTACCCCGATGATGAAGATCAAATACAAATGAATGTTTTTATGCATAAATTATGTTCAGAAGCAGATTTGGAAAATCGATTTGTTGGTTATAAAGGTGGTCACTTTGAAAAGGATTGTATCGGTAATCTTGGATTTGGTGGTATCGAATATAATATAGAAACCTGAGGATGTCCAAAATTTGAAAAATTATTGGGACTTATATTAATATACATGTACGTTAATGCGGTAGACATTATAAATTAAAGAATAAGAAAACTGCACATTGTAGTAAATTGGAAGTGACTTATTTTGCCAGATATTTAAACGAATATTTTTACCAAAAAGGAAATAATATTTTGTAATTGATATTTTATTAAATTGTTATTGGATGTCCAAAATTTGAAAAATTATTGGGACTGTATAATAATATAGGTACATGTACGTCAATCCGGTAGACATTATACATTAAAAAATAGTAAACCTGCATATTGTAGTAATTGGAGTTACGTGCGACCTAACCAACGAAAATTTCAACCAGAACCCAAGTATGTACAAACAACTCTCAATTGCGAAGAAAATATAAATTTTGACCAAAATTCTCCAATTTTAAAATCCACAGAAAACTACCAAAACTTTGAGTATGGCGAGAATAATTATTTCAATAACGAAGAAAATTTTTATAATCCCAATGAACAATTTCTAGAACAACAAGAACATTACCAAACTAATTTTGATTGTGCAGAACAAGTAGTACAAGACATTAACGAACCAACTAATGAATAATTTGATTTCAAATTTCTACCTAAATTAACATATATTTTTATTAAATCTTTAAATGGAAAATTTTTATTAGACACCGGTAGATATGGATGGATTTATAATATACACTAAGAATTTTGGATTAAAGAGTTGAGCGTTTATGATATCGATAAAAAGTTAACATATTCAAAATTTTTAAGGATAGTGATATTAACAATGTGTATAACAAAAAGTCTATTGTATGGGTTACAAATTACATTCATTGATTACTTTTTTTGATTACCCCGATGATGAAGATCAAATACAAGTGAATGTTTTTATGCATGAATTATGTTCAGAAGCAGAATTGGAAAATCGATTTGTTGGTTATAAAGGAGGTCAATTTGAAAAGGATTGTATAGGTAATCTTGGATTTGGTGGTATCGAATATAATATAGAAACCTTAGGATGTCCAAAATTTGAAAAATTATTGGGACTTATATTAATATACATGTACGTTAATGCGGGAGACATTATAAATTAAAGAATAAGAAAACTGCACATTGTAGTAAATTGGAAGTGACTTATTTTGCCAGATATTTACGAATATTTTTACCAAAAAGGAAATAATATTTAATAATTGATATTTTATTAAATTTTATTTGAAATTACATTTGTTTCTAAAATTAATGTAAGAAGTAACTACTGGAACCACCTATAACCACGGGAAACCACCGCTGCCAACCACCACCAACCACCGCCAACCACCTCCAACCTCCGGTGTACAACTATACAGCATGTACGAAATTTATTTCAACGATAAAAGCTTTAAATACATAGTTGACATGGATGGATTTATGCAGCACAAAACATTTTTAATTAAGGAACTAGGCGTTTACGATGTAGATAAAAAAAGTGGCATATTATTCTAAATTTTTCCGAGTTGGTAACTTCAACGAGATGGACCACAAACGATCGATTGGATGGGTAACCAATTAGATCCATGGGTTGCGATTTTTCGATTTCTCGGACGATGAAGAGCAAAGCCAAGTGGATATCTATATAGTTACATCATCACCAAATGTAACCCTTGCACCGATGAACAGGATGTTGTCTTAAAGAACATTGACCGTCTAGTTCTTATCAAAGCTCAAACTTCATTAGATTAAGCTTAGAAATAGTTTCAAATGTACTTTGTAATTCAGTATTCATTTAGACTTCGGTTTGTGAACAACTCATTTTTATTAATTGAAATAAAGATTGATTTATTAAAAATATAACTTTCATTTCAATTGACTTAACTATATGTGTTCGTGTACCAATTATGTAAGGAAGTAGATATCGAAAACCGACTTATTGGCTATAAAGGAGGGCACTACGAAAAAGATTGCATTAGACGACTTGGATTTTCTGGTACGGATTACAACATTGAAAATATAGGATGTCCGAAATTCGAAGATTTAGTGAAACGATATAATAATGATATTATACATGTACAACAATGTGGTAGACATTCTAAACTAAAGAATAGTAAAGTCGCACATTGCAGTAAAACCGAAGTAACATATTTTGCAAAATATGTGGCCGAATACTTTTTTAACAAATAATAAATATTTTATAATTAGTAGTAATTGATATTTTATTAAATTTTATTTGAAATTACATTTGTTTCTAAAATTAATGTAAGAAGTAACTACTGGAACCACCTATAACCACGGGAAACCACCGCTGCCAACCACCACCAACCACCGCCAACCACCTCCAACCTCCGGTGTACAACTATACAGCATGTACGAAATTTATTTCAACGATAAAAGCTTTAAATACATAGTTGACATGGATGGATTTATGCAGCACAAAACATTTTTAATTAAGGAACTAGGCGTTTACGATGTAGATAAAAAAAAGTGGCATATTATTCTAAATTTTTCCGAGTTGGTAACTTCAACGAGATGCACCACAAACGATCGATTGGATGGGTAACCAATTACATCCATGGGTTGCGATTTTTCGATTTCTCGGACGATGAAGAGCAAAGCCAAGTGGATGTATGTGTTCATGTACCAATTATGTAAGGAAGCAGATATCGAAAACCGACTTATTGGCTATAAAGGAGGGCACTACGAAAAAGATTGCATTAGACGACTTGGATTTTCTGGTACGGATTACAACATTGAAAATATAGGATGTCCGAAATTCGAAGATTTAGTGAAACGATATAATAATGATATTATACATGTACAACAATGTGGTAGACATTCTAAACTAAAGAATAGTAAAGTCGCACATTGCAGTAAAACCGAAGTAACATATTTTGCAAAATATGTGGCCGAATACTTTTTTAACAAATAATAAATATTTTATAATTAGTAGTAATTGATATTTTATTAAATTTTATTTGAAATTACATTTGTTTCTAAAATTAATGTAAGAAGTAACTACTGGAGCCACCTATAACCACGGGAAACCACCGCTGCCAACCACCACCAACCACCGCCAACCACCTCCAACCTCCGGTGTACAACTATACAGCATGTACGAAATTTATTTCAACGATAAAAGCTTTAAATACATAGTTGACATGGATGGATTTATGCAGCACAAAACATTTTTAATTAAGGAACTAGGCGTTTACGATGTAGATAAAAAAAAGTGGCATATTATTCTAAATTTTTCCGAGTTGGTAACTTCAACGAGATGGACCACAAACGATCGATTGGATGGTTAACCAATTACATCCATGGGTTGCGATTTTTCGATTTCTCGGACGATGAAGAGCAAAGCCAAGTGGATGTATGTGTTCATGTACCAATTATGTAAGGAAGCAGATATCGAAAACCGACTTATTGGCTATAAAGGAGGGCACTACGAAAAAGATTGCATTAGACGACTTGGATTTTCTGGTACGGATTACAACATTGAAAATATAGGATGTCCGAAATTCGAAGATTTAGTGAAACGATATAATAATGATATTATACATGTACAACAATGTGGTAGACATTCTAAACTAAAGAATAGTAAAGTCGCACATTGCAGTAAAACCGAAGTAACATATTTTGCAAAATATGTGGCCGAATACTTTTTTAACAAATAATAAATATTTTATAATTAGTAGTAATTGATATTTTATTAAATTTTATTTGAAATTACATTTGTTTCTAAAATTAATGTAAGAAGTAACTACTGGAGCCACCTATAACCACGGGAAACCACCGCTGCCAACCACCACCAACCACCGCCAACCACCTCCAACCTCCGGTGTACAACTATACAGCATGTACGAAATTTATTTCAACGATAAAAGCTTTAAATACATAGTTGACATGGATGGATTTATGCAGCACAAAACATTTTTAATTAAGGAACTAGGCGTTTACGATGTAGATAAAAAAAAGTGGCATATTATTCTAAATTTTTCCGAGTTGGTAACTTCAACGAGATGGACCACAAACGATCGATTGGATGGTTAACCAATTACATCCATGGGTTGCGATTTTTCGATTTCTCGGACGATGAAGAGCAAAGCCAAGTGGATGTATGTGTTCATGTACCAATTATGTAAGGAAGCAGATATCGAAAACCGACTTATTGGCTATAAAGGAGGGCACTACGAAAAAGATTGCATTAGACGACTTGGATTTTCTGGTACGGATTACAACATTGAAAATATAGGATGTCCGAAATTCGAAGATTTAGTGAAACGATATAATAATGATATTATACATGTACAACAATGTGGTAGACATTCTAAACTAAAGAATAGTAAAGTCGCACATTGCAGTAAAACCGAAGTAACATATTTTGCAAAATATGTGGCCGAATACTTTTTTAACAAATAATAAATATTTTATAATTAGTAGTAATTGATATTTTATTAAATTTTATTTGAAATTACATTTGTTTCTAAAATTAATGTAAGAAGTAACTACTGGAGCCACCTATAACCACGGGAAACCACCGCTGCCAACCACCACCAACCACCGCCAACCACCTCCAACCTCCGGTGTACAACTATACAGCATGTACGAAATTTATTTCAACGATAAAAGCTTTAAATACATAGTTGACATGGATGGATTTATGCAGCACAAAACATTTTTAATTAAGGAACTAGGCGTTTACGATGTAGATAAAAAAAAGTGGCATATTATTCTAAATTTTTCCGAGTTGGTAACTTCAACGAGATGGACCACAAACGATCGATTGGATGGTTAACCAATTACATCCATGGGTTGCGATTTTTCGATTTCTCGGACGATGAAGAGCAAAGCCAAGTGGATGTATGTGTTCATGTACCAATTATGTAAGGAAGCAGATATCGAAAACCGACTTATTGGCTATAAAGGAGGGCACTACGAAAAAGATTGCATTAGACGACTTGGATTTTCTGGTACGGATTACAACATTGAAAATATAGGATGTCCGAAATTCGAAGATTTAGTGAAACGATATAATAATGATATTATACATGTACAACAATGTGGTAGACATTCTAAACTAAAGAATAGTAAAGTCGCACATTGCAGTAAAACCGAAGTAACATATTTTGCAAAATATGTGGCCGAATACTTTTTTAACAAATAATAAATATTTTATAATTAGTAGTAATTGATATTTTATTAAATTTTATTTGAAATTACATTTGTTTCTAAAATTAATGTAAGAAGTAACTACTGGAGCCACCTATAACCACGGGAAACCACCGCTGCCAACCACCACCAACCACCGCCAACCACCTCCAACCTCCGGTGTACAACTATACAGCATGTACGAAATTTATTTCAACGATAAAAGCTTTAAATACATAGTTGACATGGATGGATTTATGCAGCACAAAACATTTTTAATTAAGGAACTAGGCGTTTACGATGTAGATAAAAAAAAGTGGCATATTATTCTAAATTTTTCCGAGTTGGTAACTTCAACGAGATGGACCACAAACGATCGATTGGATGGTTAACCAATTACATCCATGGGTTGCGATTTTTCGATTTCTCGGACGATGAAGAGCAAAGCCAAGTGGATGTATGTGTTCATGTACCAATTATGTAAGGAAGCAGATATCGAAAACCGACTTATTGGCTATAAAGGAGGGCACTACGAAAAAGATTGCATTAGACGACTTGGATTTTCTGGTACGGATTACAACATTGAAAATATAGGATGTCCGAAATTCGAAGATTTAGTGAAACGATATAATAATGATATTATACATGTACAACAATGTGGTAGACATTCTAAACTAAAGAATAGTAAAGTCGCACATTGCAGTAAAACCGAAGTAACATATTTTGCAAAATATGTGGCCGAATACTTTTTTAACAAATAATAAATATTTTATAATTAGTAGTAATTGATATTTTATTAAATTTTATTTGAAATTACATTTGTTTCTAAAATTAATGTAAGAAGTAACTACTGGAGCCACCTATAACCACGGGAAACCACCGCTGCCAACCACCACCAACCACCGCCAACCACCTCCAACCTCCGGTGTACAACTATACAGCATGTACGAAATTTATTTCAACGATAAAAGCTTTAAATACATAGTTGACATGGATGGATTTATGCAGCACAAAACATTTTTAATTAAGGAACTAGGCGTTTACGATGTAGATAAAAAAAAGTGGCATATTATTCTAAATTTTTCCGAGTTGGTAACTTCAACGAGATGGACCACAAACGATCGATTGGATGGTTAACCAATTACATCCATGGGTTGCGATTTTTCGATTTCTCGGACGATGAAGAGCAAAGCCAAGTGGATGTATGTGTTCATGTACCAATTATGTAAGGAAGCAGATATCGAAAACCGACTTATTGGCTATAAAGGAGGGCACTACGAAAAAGATTGCATTAGACGACTTGGATTTTCTGGTACGGATTACAACATTGAAAATATAGGATGTCCGAAATTCGAAGATTTAGTGAAACGATATAATAATGATATTATACATGTACAACAATGTGGTAGACATTCTAAACTAAAGAATAGTAAAGTCGCACATTGCAGTAAAACCGAAGTAACATATTTTGCAAAATATGTGGCCGAATACTTTTTTAACAAATAATAAATATTTTATAATTAGTAGTAATTGATATTTTATTAAATTTTATTTGAAATTACATTTGTTTCTAAAATTAATGTAAGAAGTAACTACTGGAGCCACCTATAACCACGGGAAACCACCGCTGCCAACCACCACCAACCACCGCCAACCACCTCCAACCTCCGGTGTACAACTATACAGCATGTACGAAATTTATTTCAACGATAAAAGCTTTAAATACATAGTTGACATGGATGGATTTATGCAGCACAAAACATTTTTAATTAAGGAACTAGGCGTTTACGATGTAGATAAAAAAAAGTGGCATATTATTCTAAATTTTTCCGAGTTGGTAACTTCAACGAGATGGACCACAAACGATCGATTGGATGGTTAACCAATTACATCCATGGGTTGCGATTTTTCGATTTCTCGGACGATGAAGAGCAAAGCCAAGTGGATGTATGTGTTCATGTACCAATTATGTAAGGAAGCAGATATCGAAAACCGACTTATTGGCTATAAAGGAGGGCACTACGAAAAAGATTGCATTAGACGACTTGGATTTTCTGGTACGGATTACAACATTGAAAATATAGGATGTCCGAAATTCGAAGATTTAGTGAAACGATATAATAATGATATTATACATGTACAACAATGTGGTAGACATTCTAAACTAAAGAATAGTAAAGTCGCACATTGCAGTAAAACCGAAGTAACATATTTTGCAAAATATGTGGCCGAATACTTTTTTAACAAATAATAAATATTTTATAATTAGTAGTAATTGATATTTTATTAAATTTTATTTGAAATTACATTTGTTTCTAAAATTAATGTAAGAAGTAACTACTGGAGCCACCTATAACCACGGGAAACCACCGCTGCCAACCACCACCAACCACCGCCAACCACCTCCAACCTCCGGTGTACAACTATACAGCATGTACGAAATTTATTTCAACGATAAAAGCTTTAAATACATACAGTGGCTCCAGAAATTATGAATACACCTTATAAGATTTCAATAATTTGATTAAATGTCTTAGTAATTTTTATTCAATTATAATTTTTCTTTCTTTATTGTATAAAATTATAATTTAGGATTGATTCTATAAAAAAAAAGAACATAAAAATCTTTATGCGTAAGTGTACAATTCGAAAAACAAAACATTTAACAAAAATGGACTCAAACAATTATAAATACACTACACTTTGAATGAATAGAACGAAACAGCATACGCTGCATTTTAAAAATTTTCTAATGCAACAGGTAGCTCTTTATTAATAGAACACATTTATAAGAAGTCATTCAGTTGAATCATCATCCTGATTAATATTTTGTAAAAATGGGTAACAAAAAAAGTGAAACAACAATTAGTGAACGACAATTAATTTTAAAATTAGGATGTGAAGGAAAATCTTTTCGGGAAACTGTTAAAATTGTTGACAGATCACTTGGTGCAGTGCAATATGTCATTAATAAATTTAAAAACGAAGGCAATCTTCAAAATAAAACCGGATAAGGGAGAAAATTGATTCTCACACCAACGGACCACCAATATATTATTAGACAAATAAGAGTTAATCCAACAACAAGTGTACCTAAATTAACGGCCGAGGTTTCAACAGGTATTGGTAAAACTTTATCCACTGAAAATGTACGAAAAGTCTTACGTAAAGAAGGGTATAACGGCCGAGTTGCTCGTAAGAAACCCATTATAAATTAAGTTAATCGTATTAAAGACTACAATTTGCTAAAAAATATATTAAATTGACTTGAATTTTTGCAAAAAAAGTAATTTTCAGTGACGAAAGCAAATTTAATATATATTTGGTTCGGATGGGAAGCAAATAGTGTAAAGGAAACCTAATACAGAAATAAGGAAAGATAATTTAAGTGGAACCTTAAAGCATGGCAGCGGAAATGTTATGGTTGGGGCTGTATGTGGCTGTATGTCTGCAGATGGGGTAGGGAAATTGCAATTTATCGAGACTATCATGTCTAAGTTTGATTATATGAATATCTTGCAATCAAACTTACTACCCAGTGTTGAAAAATTAGAGTTGAAAGACGGATATTTGTTGCATCAGGCAACGATCCCAAACATACATCGTATCTTTGTGAAGGAATGGCTTTTGTATCACGTTCCAAAACAACTCCACACGCCAACCCAATCACCGGGCCTTAATCCAATCGAAAATTTGAGACAAGAATTGGAAAGGCAAATCCGACAGCATCATATTTCAAGTAAATCCACATTAAAAACTGTATTATTGCAAGAATAGGAGAAAATATCAAAAATTGCTACCCAAAATTTAGTTGAATCAATGCCAAGACACTTGCAGGAAGTAATCGAAGCCGAAGGATATCCCACAAAGTATTAATAGTTTTCAAATTAATAATTTTAACTTCATTTATGGAAGTGTATTAATAATTGTTTGAATGTAATTTTTGTAAATAAATTGTTTTTCTGTAATTTTAAGTTAATAAATTTCATTTTTCGATAGTTTTTTTTTTATCATATCAACTGTTAGTTATCATTTAGTATAATATTTTTAAATTCAGAAATATTGAACTATAATTAATAGGTTTTTTCGTATTATTATTTGCACTTTATAAGGTGTATTTATAATTTCTGGAGCCACTGTAGTTGACATGGATGGATTTATGCAGCACAAAACATTTTTAATTAAGGAACTAGGCGTTTACGATGTAGATAAAAAAAAGTGGTATATTATTCTAAATTTTTCCGAGTTGGTAACTTCAACGAGATGGACCACAAACGATCGATTGGATGGTTAACCAATTACATCCATGGGTTGCGATTTCTCGATTTCTCGGACGATGAAGAGCAAAGCCAAGTGGATATGTATATGTGTTCATGTACCAATTATGTAAGGAAGTAGATATCGAAAACCGACTTATTGGCTATAAAGGAGGGCACTACGAAAAAGATTGCATTAGACGACTTGGATTTTCTGGTACAGATTACAATATTGAAAATATAGGATGTCCGAAATTCGAAGATTTAGTGAAACGGTATAATAATGATATTATACATGTACAACAATGTGGTAGACATTCTAAACTAAAGAATAGTAAAGTCGCACATTGCAGTAAAACCGAAGTAACATATTTTGCAAAATATGTGGCCGAATACTTTTTTAACAAATAATAAATATTTTATAATTAGTAGTAATTGATATTTTATTAAATTTTATTTGAAATTACATTTGTTTCTAGAATTAATGTAAGAAGTAACTTATAAAGTTCAAAGTACCTAGAAGTGATAACACATAATATCACAGGTTATAATTAGAACGTAGTTTCATTTACGACGACTCGTTACCTACGTGTGTAAAGTTAGAAATTAATTATTAATTATTTTTTATTATATTGTGGGTTTTAAATGTGTTTTTTTGGTTAATTTAAATCTAGGATTATTTACAAAGGATGCTGGGCGATGTATTGTGTTTTTCATTCACTTGTTATAAAGGGCCTAAAAATCATTGTTGCATTTATTGACCACACCTTGTTTGTTGAAAATTTATTGTTATTAAGCTTGTTTGTAAAATTTAATTTATTCAATATGCTCCTGTTTCTAATAGCACGAAAAAATCAAGCTACCCTTTGCCCAACATTGATGATATTTTAACTTATCTAAATGGGCCCAAATACTTTTCCTCCCTCGATTTGTTCAGTGGGTATTGGCAAATCGGGTTTAAGGAAGTATCTAAAGAATATACCGCCTTCATAGCTCCAGATCACGGACTATATGAATTCAATGTGTTACCCTTCGGCCTCTCTAATACTCCTAGGACTGTCAGGATCTAGCAGATAGGATCTTTTATGGTATGAAGTGGAAAGAAGTCATGATCTATTTGGATGATTCGAGGAACACTTAGACCGGATAACAAAATTCATAATTTTAAAATTCCCAATAATATAAAAACTACCCATAGTTTTTTGGGATTATGTAATTATTGTTATCGTAAATTCATACCTAATTTTTCCATTATCGTTAGACCACTGTATGAAGCGACAACAAAAATGGATTCTTATGGGACAAAGAACAACAGCTTGTTTTTAAAATTCTAAAGAAGAAATAAGTGGATAATTGACGCCGTCGGGTTGATCCGGCGGCGTTTCAACGCCACGGAGGAGGAGGTAGACTGTGGACCCATTGTACATATGGAATTTTTGGAAACGTAACTGGAGGTGGACCAAGAGGGCTATTTTATAGTCCCTCCCTACTCCCTAATCCGAATGATATCAATAATATTAATACCAATATATTATGTTATATTTCGTGGGGTGTGGAGTAATAAATAATATTCTCTAATAGTAGATGAGATGGATTACGTTGAGATTGACAATGAGGAGGATCGTACACCATGAGTTTTCAACGGTAACCTTGAAGATGAACTCTTGGTGGATGATCAAAACTATTATATATTACCACCTAACCAAAATTTTGATGGATGGGAGCGTGTGCCGGATGATGAAGATGATGAGTGGGTAGCAGAGTGGTCGGGTTAAATCCCACCAGATATGGTAGATGAGTGGTGGTGGGATGAAATAGAACCAGATGATGGATATTGCTGAGATACATTAAAATTTTTTAGTTTTTTATATTTTTTACAAGTTTTTGTTTTATACTACAATGGATGACGACGACATATTAGATTAGAAATAATTTAGATTTAGCAGGTGAGAAATATGTTTTTCTCTTTGTTAGTTTACTACCTTATTTTTTAATTTGTTTCAGAATATCAAAAAATATAGTTGTAAAAATTTGATTAATTTTGAACATTTGGAAGTGGATGATATTATGGATTTTTCTCACTTTTACAGAATAGATACATCTGCTTCCAAATTTTGTTTTTTCTAATAGTTTATAATTTTTGTAGAATATGATTTGTAGATAATAAGTTTTAAATAATTTTTTTTAAATAAAAACATATTACCTAAACAAAGCTTTTTTTGTTTTGTTATGAAACAACAGGTGTTTAAATATGTAAATTTAAGTTAAAAGTGATTAGATGATAATAGAGCGATTCTAACCACTAATATTGTAATAACAGTCTACATTATCGTAAAAATATTTTAAAGTTGACAATAGCAGATAATATTGCAGGATCAGGCAAACCTCCACCATGTCGTGTTATATAATTCTTCCCTACATTGTGCTTAAGGGTATATCTTGTACGTTAAAAAAAAGTATGCTATTAAAGCCATTTTATTCAAGCACGTCAGCAACCCACTTGACGATAATTTCACATTTCACGATATCATGAATGTGAATGAATAACGATAACAATATTGACAAAAAAAAGTTTTAAATTAATAAGTGTATACATGTATTTAATATAGCTACATATAATTTAATAACCAGTATTATGTGTGTCGTCAAATAAGTATTATGTCTTTAGTGGAAGCTTCGATCCAGCATAATATTATCTTTGAACGGTTTGTAGCTCATTCGGAAAGTTGCAATTCCAATCAGTTTGGATCATTATCGATGTTTTTCAAAACATCTAAATATTGTTGACGATCGTTTTGTGGAAATCAATTCGCTTAAAGTATTCATACACGATGCAGTTTACAAATCAATCGAATATAAAGCTGTCGCTGGCAGAGGATATAAATTGCCTCGCATCAACCATTATATTGCTGAAAGGATCAATGAGGAACCCTGGGGAGGTAAAGACCTACTGGCAACTCCCATTAATACCGATGATTTGGATCGGTTTGACTGGGACCGTTTTCCACCACAGGGGAACGAGGACCTACAACGTCCTACAGGTCCCCGAGATCACAGACTCCTGATTAAGATTAATTGTTAACTGTATAAATAGCAATATTGTTTTAATAGACTTCAGTCAGCTTTGAAAGCTCTTTATAAACGCTCAAGCCAGACAACGCATAAATTATCTCCAACTACAACCAACTACAACAATATACAAAATGTGTGATTATTTGCATATAAAAAATATGTAAAAATTGCAAAAACTAACCAGGACGTTGGGTGCAAAGAATGGTGCAGGATAAGCATAAAGATTGAATACGAGGCGGATGTGAGGAAGCGAAAGAAGAAATGAGGATTAACTGTGTACGCGCGCTTGGAAAAGGTCGAGAGTGAGCTAGTGAAAGTGTGTGAAATGGCAGGGTATTGGTCCATATATTGTTTCGTTTTTGATAAATATATTAGACTATTTGCTGGGGGTGCTAAATGCCATACAGATCTCCGAGGCCCTCGAGTCCTGAGGAAGATTCGTCGGATTCTATGGAGGTCCATCCTGCATTGATGAAAGAATCCATGCGGGTCTCCGGTTAGGAGGGGTTTTTTAACCCGGTCAACATTGATGAAGATCAGTTTAACTGGGACCAATTCCTTCTCGACCTGAGGGTCTTCGAAGATTTGGAGGACTTACAACTCAACCTAGAGGAAATCCCGGTAAGTTAATAATTGTTATATTATTTAATATTTCTAAATTGTATTTGAAATCACACGTTTCTAAAATTTAAAAAAAAAGAAGAGATAAGTGTTGAATCATTTACATTAATTACTTAATTTTCAATAATGGTGGCATATAAATTTTCATTAGTATGTATTTTCAGTTTCCTCCGATTCGTCAGAATCAATATTTTGGTATAATAATACTGGCGATAACGGAAAATTTATGGCTAATTTACAAAACAATACCAAAATAGAACAATGTTAACATCATTGGAAGTATCTGCACAAACAAATCCCGAGAACTACGCTTATCCAGTTAGGAGTGAGACGACCCAATACGCACTATACTTATCCAATACGAAGGACGTCGACACCCTATCTAAATTAATAAAACAAAATAAGTGCGTAGGAACGTTAGTTACGATTTTTTTTTTTAGTATAAGTATCTAATTTTTAAGAACACTGTTTCTGGCTATTTCTTTTGACCGACTTGGGACAGTCGTCTTGTGGAAGAGGGGGTTGTCACAATCCCAAAATATGAATAATTTAAATAATTGAATGTCCTTATAAAACCTTATAAAGGTTCAGGGGTTAATTACGACAATATGGCATTGGACAGTAACGAATAAGAAAGATAAATTTGGCAAACGAAAATTTGGATATGATAGAATATCAGACAATTGTCGAAGAAAGAAAATATAGCATTTGGATAATATAGAAGTAACAAACGAAAAAACACACGAATATTTGGATATGGATTTTGATAGGAAAATAAGTAAGCGAAGGCTTCGATTTATTACAAAATTATCGAAGCTGGCACAGAATTACAAACAAATTTAGAAGGCCAGGTGGCTGGTAATGATTGCTTTTCTAATGTAGCTGAATTAGTGATTCTTGAAGCTGAAAATGTAAAATAAAGAAAAAACAAATAAAAATTAACTTTGTGAAAAACAAAATTATTCATTATCAGTTAGATATAAATAAGGATAAGGTACAATTAGAACATTATTTAATAAAAAAATAAATCGTAAGGAAAACGATATTAAAAATTTAAAATGTTCATTAAAATCAAAAGAATAGAATGTTTTTAACAATTATAGTTTATATATTTAATTATAGTTTTAATATTATAAATATAAAGTTAATTATTTAATTATAATATTTTAATTTTGAAAATAAAAAAATTTATTATTATTATATTTGCTCTTCTTGATTCAAAATAAAAAAACACTGGAACAAAATGTATTCCATTTATTCATTTATATATACACGATCGAATACTATCTAAAAAAAAATTTTTTTAACATACTCATCAACTTCATAAAATAATATTAAATAATTTTTCCAAAATTTTTTTTGACTTTTGCAGACTAGCCATCACTTGCCCCTAAGTATTCAACTTATTCTTATCACATCTCATTTTACGGTTTATTTTCTTATTATATTGAACGATGCTTATACTTTGATTAACAATTTTACTAATTTCGTTTCGACTTTTTCTTTCTTATAATGAAAATAATTTTAAAATGCGTCAAACTACAATTAAAAATTTGTGTAAAAAAATTTTTTGCAATGAAATCAGTAAAATTATTGATCGGAATAGAAGCATCATTCAATATTATAAATATAAAGAAATTGAATATTATAGGGGCGTGCGATGGTTAGTCAGTAAAATTCAACATAATTGACACTTTTAGAGAAGCTGGGAAAATTATTTAATGTTTGGTGTGATATCCTGTTTATTTTATAAATAATTAAGGTATTTTAAAATGTATCGAGTTATAAATAATCAAATTAATTAATATTTTTTTATCTGTGTCTGAAAACTTAATAAAAAAATCCACTAATTTCATTATTTATAACTTGATACATTTTAAAATACCTTAATTATTTATTATTACGAGTTAATAACTTAACAATTTAAATTTATTTTATAAAGTATTTGAGTTGATGGGCACGTTCCAAATTATTTTTTTAAATAGTTTTCGTTTGTACATAAACGAATAAATGGAATACATTTCCTTAGAGAATTTTATTTTACTTTGAATAAAGGAAATGAGATAATAATAATAATTAATTTTTTATTTGCAATATTAAAACACTATAATTAAATAATTAATTTATATAATTAAAATATATAATATAAAAAATATATATATATAAAAATATAAAATATATATAATTAAAATATTAAAATTATAATTAAATATGAAGGGGCACAGGTCTAGAAAGAGCCAAATTACAAAGTAAAAAAAAGTGAAAAAAAAAACTGTAAAATTAAAAAGTAGCTCTTTTTGAACTTAATTTTCCGATTTTCCGAAGTGTAATGGTCTAACCGGATCAGCATATCAAATATACACCTTTGTAATTTTATGGTGGCGATTTTTTTTTTTACAAAGTTTGTTATGTAAAAAGACAGTCGTGTACAAAATTTCACTGACTTTAGATGGAGAAAACAATTTTCTCAGGTTCCTTTCCTTTTTTTCTGTACTAAAAGATTATCTGAAAAATCTCAAAACATTTAGAAATCAAAAATATACTAAAAAACATAAATATTTAAAATTGGTTTATTATTAATTCGTGAAAATAAATATGTTATTTGTAATTTTCTGACGAAGGTCTTAAGAGCCTGCTTTCGTGTCCGCCATATTGTATAATTTTCAAAGTAACATTACGGCGTTATTTCGAATCGAATATAAAAATAACTTTAATAAAATAATTTTTAAATTAATTAATCTAGCCGCAGAAGTCGTTAAGAATATAAACAACTTAAAAAAATTTAAAAAGGCCGCTTTTCTTTAATTTTTTTAAATTTTGGATCACTTCTGCGGCTAGATTAGTTAATTTTAAGATAACTTTATGAAGGTACTTTTTTTGTTTGATGCGAAATTACGCCGTAATTAGACTTTAAAACTAATTAATTAATTAACATTGGATAGTGCTTCACCCCGTGGTTCATTACGGAACTATTATTTTAGAAAAATATGTTTAGCGGTTGGCAATCCTTACATAATATATTGACATGTTGACTATAACCTATAACGGTACCTGGTACCTGTAGTACAATGCCATGTACCTGTAGTTTTATGACAAAAGGAATTTATCCTTTTCTGAAATTTTGGTTCTTGTGTAATTATGAAATTTTTTTATTTTATTTATATAATGAAAATGAAAGGAGAAGAAATTTTCTTACGGCACGTAATTCGTTTTAGGTGCATGTCGCTGCCCCCCCCCCCAATCTAATTTTGGGGTGAATTTTGTGTCAATCGTTAGAGCTTCGTTAGAGCTTCGTTAGAGCCTAAATGAGCTCTCATTTTTTCGTTTGAGCCTCAACCGTCGCGGAGTTATTCGCGAAACAGTTGGGGGGGCTACAGACATGATTTTCTATTTTCGCTATTTTTACGAATTTTTTGATGAAATTGGTGTCAAACGTTACAGCTTCGTTAGAGCCTAAATGAGCTCTCATTTTTTTCGTTTGAGCATCAACCGTCGCGGAGTTATTCGCGAAACAGTTGGGGGGGCTACTGACATGATTTTCTATTTTCGCTATTTTTATGAATTTTTGGATGAAATTGGTGTCAAACGTTAGAGCTTCGTTAGAGCCTAAATGAGCTTCCATTTTTTTCGTTTGAGCCTCAACCGTCGCAGAGTTATTCGCGAAATAGTTGGGGGGGGGGGGGCTGTAGACACGTTGCCCCCAAGTCGAAGTTTGGAGTGAAAATGGTGTCAAATGTTAGAGCTTCGTTAGAGCCTAAATGAGCTCTAATTTTTTTCATTTGAGCATCAACCGTCGCGGAGTTATTCGCGAAACAGTTGGGGGGGGGGGGGGGCTACAGACATGATTTTCTATTTTCGCTATTTTTATGAATTTTTGGATGAAATTGGTGTCAAACTTTAGAGCTTCGTTAGAGCCTAAATGAGCTTCCAATTTTTTCGTTTGAGCCTCAACCGTCGCAGAGTTATTCGCGAAATAGTTGGGGGGGGCTGTAGACACGTTGCCCCCAAGTCGAAGTTTGGGGTGAAAATGGTGTCAAATGTTGTTAGAGCCTAAATGAGCTCTCATTTTTTTCGTTTGCGCATCAACCGTCGCGGAGTTATTCGCGAAACAGTTGGGGGGGGGGGGGGCTACAGATATGATTTTCTATTTTCGCTATTTTTACGAATTTTTGGATGAAATTGGTGTCAAACGTTCATTTCAACGATTGACACAAAATTCACCCCAAAATTCGATTTGGGGGAGTAACATAAGTAAATAACGTCAAAGAGGTTGGGGATTACATTAGCTACTGTTGGCGGGCTAATTTAGGAACTTGGCAACTATATGATGATCTGCAACTGTCACCTAAGACAGTAAGGCGGACTAAAATTGCTATTAACTGCCAGTTCCTTGTATAATATAGTACCTAATCAAAACATAATTATATCAAGAAAAAAATTTTGTGTAATTTTTTATTAATAAAATTTTATTTTGTAAAATTAATTTTTCCATTTTTATTTATTATGAAGGTTATAATGGCAAGCAGGATTTATTTTTTTAATCTAAAGAAAAGTTTTAATCTGGTAAAACAAAATAAAATTTGAGGATTATCGGACGCAACTTGCTCGGAGGAATCGAAAATTTGAAATGCCCGTAAATTTTTAGAAAATGAAATTAAGATGACACGTTTGATGATGACAAGTTTGACACCATTTTCACCCCAAAATTCGACTTGGAGGGGGCCAACGTGTCTACAGCCCCTCCCCCAACCTTTTTTGCGAATATATTCGCGACGGTTGAGGCTTAAACAAAAAAAATGGAAGCTCATTTAGGCTCTAACGAAGCTCTAACTATTGACATAAAATTCACCCCAAAATTAGATTTGGGGGGGGGGGCAGCGATATGCACCTAAAACGAATTACGTGCCGTAAGAAAATTTCTTCTTCTTTCATTTTCATATTTCATAAATATACAAGAACCAAAATTTCAGAAAAGGATAAATTCCTTTTGTCATAAAACTACAGGTACATGGCATTGTACTACAGGTACAATATTGTTGAATGCAAAAAAACACAGCTTATCAGAAACAAAGAAACGAAAGTTCAGAAAGGATAAACATATTATAGTAATATAACTAGTTACTAAAGTTTTAGTTTTAAAACTAACCTAGTAATATAACTAGTTACTAAATTTTTAGTTATATTTCTATATGTTTGTCCTTTTCTGAACTTTCGTTTCTTTGTCGCTGATAAGTTGCCCGATTTTGAAAGCTGGCTCTTAATGCAAGATCGAAAGCTCAAATATAACATTATAATTATTATTCCTTAATTCGTAATTTATTAATAACTAAACATATAAAAAACATAAAAACAACTTTTGGAATTCGTTCGCAATTAAATTCAACCAAATGAGAATTAATCAACTTGAAAAAAACAAAATTATGTTAGAATTTTCCGACTATTCTAAGAAAATTTGACATAATTCTGCTTTAAAATTCTTACAAGTTAAAAACAAATCTAAAACTTTGCAACACGTTAAAAAATTAAAAAATTTTGAAAAAAGCCTTTTTAGATTTTTTGGAGATCTTTCAGTACAAAAAAAATAGAAATGTGAAAAAACTGTTTCTTTCTTCTAAATTTAAAAGAAATTAAACTGATGAACTGAAACTTTTGCACACGACTGTCTTTTTACAAAACCAACTTTCTAAAAAAAATCGCCACCATAGAATTTCAAAAGGACATATTTGACATGCTAATCCGGCTACACCCTTTTATGACTTTTGGCTCCTTCTGGATCTATGCGCTTCATATTATATAAACTAAAATTATTAAAAAGTATTCTAATTTTTATTCTAATAAACATTTTAAATGTTTAATTACATTTTCCCTCGGACCTACTTTTTTATTAAATTAATGTTCTATTGCAACTTATCCTTATTTATTTGTAAGCGATAATGAATCATTTTCTTTTTCACACAGTTAATTTCCTTTTGCTTTTTTCCATATTTTACTTTTTCAGTATCAACAATCAATAAATAAGTTATATTACAAAACAATCATCGCCATCTTCTTTCTAATTTTGCTTCCAAGCTGTCTTCTAAATTTGTTTGTAATTCAATGTCAAATCAAAATTGGGCTTTCTCACAATATTCATATGAAATTAAAGATTGCAGACGAATTTAATAACAGCTTCGAAGATTTCAAGAAGGAACAGAAAATATCTTCCTTTTTTAAGAGAATTCTTCATTCAAAATTTAACAAGGTCCTGTTTCCTTGCAAATGGATCTCATTGATCTGCAAAACGACCCAATATTGAAAGAATAATACAGAAAAATTGGGACTCCAAAAATTTATTCTTGCTTACGACAAAAATATCCTGAGATTAAAAAGTTTGGGCTATTTCGGAAGCATATATTTATGTGAACAATTTATTTTTGTCGTACACGAAGCTTAATAAAAGGTCTAATTATGAAAATCTTACTTTCATAATGAAAATTGTATGTTCTCATTCTCAAACATTATCCCGAAATCTTGAGAAACCGAAAGTGCAAAATCAATGATGAATAACAAAATAATAGTATGTATACTTTCATTATTCCCTTTACAATGTAATTAAACCAAAATCGCTCAAAAAGGGCGTATATTTCATTTAAAGATTACTTGCTTACAGTATCTATATGTCAAACTGAGTAATAGGTCGTTTCATGAAACTAAGCGTTCTTCCGGGCAAGTAGGCCGGGCAAGTAGTGTAAAGCGTTTTTTTGTTTTATACTAGAATATTTAATATCATTGGTAACCTAACCTAACGTCAGGATGAAAAGAGAGTCGTGGCCCAGTGAGAAACTGCCACAGGAGAAGGGGAAAATAGAACACCTAGCAGAGGGCACTGACCCAACCCAGCGGCAGTCCAGGCACCGCGCCAGTGTAATGGCGAAACGGTGGCGCTGCATATGGGAAAGGGACAGCCCTATAAATAAGGTGGAACCTGGAGACCTCACATCCTCCATAAACACCAATACAAGAACCAGAAGAGTCGATATCCTAATATCGCTGATTAAGGCCAAGAGAAAGCGGCCCCCCCTTCTGCAGATAATTTAAAGCGAAGGCACTGATCGCCAACGCATTCGTGTCCATTGCGAGGCTAGAGGTGGAAATAGAATCTCCCACAACTTAAACGGAAATCGATAAAGTTGAAAAACTCATCATTAAGTGCCTCAAAACCGTGGTCCGAGTGACACAAAGAGCGGTCGTCCAGACCAGTGAGTCAGCTGCAGTACCCAATCTGGTCGGACGCGTGCAGGTCTACAATGACACAAATGAGAAGTCGCAGGAAGTTGCAGCATAAGGAGACTTATGCCCAACATGCAAGAATGTGTCGCAAGACAGCACGGTGAGGTAAATTTTCATATAACGCAGGTATTCATCGGTTATGGTTGCTTCAACGCATACCTCCATAGGATTGACCAACGAACGACACCACATTGCGACTACTGTGGGATTGAACACACGTCAGAGCATAACCTCTTCTATTGCGCAACATACGAGCCAGCTAGGTTAAGAGTCCAGTTAAACACTAATATGCAACTGGTACCAGATAACATAGTGGACGTCATGTTGCGCACCCACCAAGATTGAGCATACGTAGACACAATGATACATTCAATCATAAAATAAAGAAGCAGCGAAAAGGAACACCGATGTCGCTGCATGCCTAGTCCAATAAGCAGACGAACCATCACAAGATGCCTAAGCGAAAACGAGACAAACAGAAGGAACACCAGGAAGAAAATATCAGCCTCGCAGTAAAAGTAATTTTAGTCAATGAAACTCTGACACTATACCTCCATAGATGGTGGAGGTGTCTCGTAAAAAAGGTTAAGTTAGGTTACCAATGATAATAAATATTCTTATATAATTTGAAATTTAGAAAAACGCATTATTCTACTTACCGGCGTTGCACGGAAGGATGATAAGTTTCATAAAGCGGCATTACTTTATTAGAAGCCGACGTATTAATTATACATTTCGTGCAGTCCGCATGTCTGGAATGAGTTGCAATGAATGCAAACCGTCCCAATCCCGAACTTCTTCATACTACCACAGCAATACAAGGATACATTTCTTTTGAGCGAGGCAGCTTATATAACCTCATTTCATCAGTTCAATCAGAATATTGCCACTTCTTAGAAGTCCTCACAATCCATTTCACGAGGTGGATTACTCCTCTTTTGCTTTTACAACTTTTTTACTACAACTTTTCACCACAGCGTGTGGATGTCCACTGGAAGGCCGAGCTAAGAAATTCTGTGAAGTCCGCGATTGAACCCAGAATTTCCGCTCTGTAACTCAACCAGCGATCACATCACTCCACTGCAGTGTTGTTTCACCAATTCAGTTAACAAAATTCTAGACGACGCACAGTGTGGTATTTACCCTCAATACATGTTCAAAAATATTTCGTTGCGTTTTTCTTCTTCTAGAAGAAGAATATCATTCAGATAATTGTTTTTTACTTAATATAATGTTTTGCACTGTCCATTAATCGAGAGAAGTTCTCTAAATTTATTGCGAAGCCTGACGAGAGAACTTGGGAGAATTATGTTGAATTTTTGAATTAATTTTTGGTCTTCTCTCCTGCAATCCTTATGATCAATTGTTTTAAAAAAATTTATTTTTTAAATTCAAATTTTAAATCCATGAAGCGAAGAAGAAATTTAAAACACCATTTAAATAAAAAGAATCATAGAAATAACATGTGAAAATTTGTTAAATGTTTTTCTTCGGTTTTTCTTGTAAGAAAATTAAAGTACCAAGATTTAACATGACAGATTTGATTTTCAGTGGAGGCGAGTGTAACGTATTTGAAAATACTGATAAAGGCAAAAAAAAGTCCAAAATCAAACCCAAACGTCTATGACGTTGTCCGACGCCCAACTACCAACCCCCCGTCGATTCGAGGCTAGTACTGGGCCTTTTTGGTATTGTATGTTTTTTCCGAGTGCCAGAGAACCGGCCTGATGCCTCAACCACTAACTTTGAGGACTAAGTAATGTTTCATCAAAATATTCTTCTTTTAGCCTTTAACGAGTCAACGCCCACCTGCGAGGCAGCAGTTTAGATCACAGTAGTGTAGCCGACGCGATCAGACATAGAACCGAGGTTTCCCCCGCTTCATAGTCTGTCGATGTGTGCTTTATGCCACACTGCCGGTCTATAAATAGGTAATAATTGGATTAAACGACACATAAAAATATATACATCGAACTTCAATATCCCAAACGATTTTTGCCAGAAAAATCACTTCAAGCATAAAAAAAATATATCGAAAAATGCATTCATAGTTGAGTGCCGAAAACAGAGATGTGCCTGTTAAACTAAGGCCAAGTTCCATCTAACAAAAAATCTAGATTGGACATACCGAGGGAAATATAGAAACCACTTGATGTCATATCTATCTATAGGTACATCTTCGAAGCATAACCTTATTCACATTTATAAAGGTTTGCAATTTTAACTTATGGCCACGTTTTGAGGTTAAATAACACACTGTGCGTGTTTCAGAATTTTTAAAACGAAGTATAAAGAAGAAAACATAAAACAACTAAAAAGAAGCAACGACGTGAGCAGATAAGCCAAACGCCTCAACAACCAACGCATGAAATGTAGAAGTGGTCGAGACATTGGACCACAAGCCTCATTGCACTATCAGCTGATTTCGACTTGAACCTTACGATCAGATGCACCCAGGCTTTGTGATATCAATGCAACGAAACCACCAACCATATTAAATCATAACATTAGAAGTTGTCAATGCTCATTCGGCCGCTCAATGTGGCACGTCTTGGTATGCATGTGAAGTAAGCAAAAGGTTTGCTGTGCAAAAACCACAACTATGTTCAAAAATAACCTGCCAGCTATAATAATAGAAAATATTGTTTAACTTGAATTAATATAATTCACAGCAAACAAAGACCTGCTAACTTCTTTGGTAACCAAGGTCTGAAAATCATTTTGCTGGTGAGACCGCTAGCAAAACCGAAGAAAGTTAGTTTATCTACATAATTCCAACCAGGAATTATACAAAAATAATATATTGTAACACAAAGTTTAGTTAAACAAGTTTAAGAATTTTTGCATAAAAAATTCACTTTACGTTAAGCAATGTGCGAAGAGTTACTTCCGAATATTAGCTAAAACAGGGAATTCACCGGCAGAGTAGTATCTTCCCGTGACCGTGCACGGTGAGATAGTTCATTAGGTAACATATAGCAATACTACATGCATCTGTAGTTCCTGGTTATCAGGAGAACCAACAGTTCATGCTGTCGCGTTTGGGTGATAGTCAGAACCATGCCAAAGCCGTCGTAAATTGATCTAAGAATTTAAATCATTGGCTATTGGACGACCAGTGGAAATATAAAAGCTATAACGTGTACAAATAAAGTAGCTGCACAAATTTCAAACATAAAAATTCTGTATAAAATATGTTTCGAGGTGATCAGAATTCTTTTCTCGTTATTTTTACTACACGTAATCTAAGAATTTAGATTATATGCAGTTTGATTACTAATTAAATACATTCGCAATGGCGGTTGTTGAGCAAAGCTATATGCAATGCTTGATTTTCATGAAGAAAGTTGGTTTTAAACCACTTTTTAAGCGAGGAAGTTAGTCACAGAACCATCTGCAGTGTTTTTAAACAGTAGGATAATTGTTTACCTGCAGTGAATAAAAAAATCCGGTCGAAACCCATCATTGATACCTACAAAACGCCAAAAACTGAAAGACGCTGCTGTTAATTCCATAATTGGAATTGCTGTTGATAACAGTCCTGTCAATATCATATTTATTTCAAAAGCAAAGTTTGAGCAAGAATTTTGGCGTGGTGCACTATATGGAAGAGAGGAATTTCGCATGTGCACACTTAGCCATAGAAAGGTCGAGAAATGCTTGAAGAAAATGAAACGTTTTTTAAAACGCATCATAAAAGCGATAAAATTTTATTCTGACCTGACGGGCTAACGCCCGATTTTTTTGGCATAATAGTCATGTCAAAAAATGACTGTTGGTTGGTTACTCAACAATAACATCAATTTTGTATCCAAAGCAACCAATCCTCGAACAGCACCAAAAGAACGTCCAATTGTAGATTTGATTAGATTGTAAAGAAGACTGGGAAGTTCAGATATTCAAACAGCTTTTCTGATTTAGCAAATCGAACTTGTCGCATTAAGAGTCCCAGTGCATGTTGCCCAAAGGATTATGGAAAACGTTATAGACCAAGAAATTTGGTGCTTGAAACTTGTATAGCTACTTTATTGGTACACATTATATTCATTTTATCCTTTAATGCAATTAATATAATTGGTTATAATCACGACAATCATGTTATAGATATGTAAAATACAAATTACACGCAATACTTCTGTGGTACTAAAGGAAAGTCAGATAATATGTCATATCGAAGGTGGAATGGAAGAAAGTCTTAATCAACATTACATCTAAGCTCACATTAACTGAGGGTGGTCACCATTAAACACGGTTGCGACATACACATTAATTACACCTATGGTACATTTTAATGTGCAAAGACGCGTGCGTGGGGGCAGACGTGTTGGACAGGAAAAATGAGCATTAGCGTTTTGGCGTTAAAGACATTCATTCTTTCCACCACCGATATGATACTTGCCAATGAAAAATACCTCACTTTCTTAATGGTAACAAAAGTTAACCAAAAGCCATTGAACGCAGCTGAAAAACAAAGAAGACTTGAAAATTTCCTTTTTAATTTTTCTTTCATTTCCTTCCTTTCCTTTCTTTCTTATTTCTACTCAAATAATTAATATAATTGGTGATAATTACGAAACTATGTTTTAGATATGTAAAATACAAATACCATAACAATAATACTTTTGTGGTGATAAGGAAAAACCCGATATGCCATTTCGACGGTAGAAAGAAAGGAAATTTTTAACCAGCAATTCAGCTAAGCTCACATTAATTAGGGGGTGGTCAACATTAAACACGGTTGCGACATACAGATTAATTACACCTGTGCGTGGGAGTACATAGACGTGTCAGAGAGGAAAAATGAGCATTAGCGTTTTGGCGTTAACTACATTCATTCTTTCCACCATCGGTATGATATATCGGGTTTTGCCCTTATAGCACAGACTTGTCAAATAACCGACTTTCTTAGTAGTAAGAAAAGTTAATCAAAAACTATTAAGTACAGCCTCAAAAATACTCGAAAATTTCCTTTTTATACATAACATTTTATCTATTAACGAAGTTAATATAATTGGTAATAATCCCGACAACCATGTTTTAGATATGTAAAATACATCTACCACGACAATACTTCTCTGGTACTACAGCAAAGTCCGATATGTCATATCGACGGTGAAAAGGAAGAAAATCTTAATCAGCATTACAGCTAAGCTCACATTAAATGGGCGTGGTCAACATTAAACACTGTACATTTAATGTACAAAGACGCGCGCGTGGGAGTAGACGTGTCAGAGAGGAAAAATGAGCATTAGCGTTTTGGCGTTAAAAACCTTCAATCTTTCCACCATCGATATGATATATCGGGTTTTTGCTTTAGTACCACAGACTTGTCAATGGCAAAAACTCACTGTCTTAATGGTAACAAAAGTTTACCAAATGTTAGTAAACGTAGCTTTAAAATTCCCGAAAATTTCTTTGTTATACATAACGCGATGACTAAGATACACAAAAATGCTAAACGTCAGGATTAGAAACTATAAAATTAATAAGCACTTACCCCTAGATCTCATTCTCAGCTTCTCTTTCCAAAACCAAAGTAATGCTGAAACAAAAATAAAATTATAATCAACATGTTACGTGCGTGAAGTTAGCCCCCCTTTTTTTGAAATTGTAATTTTTTGTTGTTGTTCTCGATTGTTCTCAATTTGTTCTTAATGTTCTTAAAAAAATTTTTTGATTTTGCAAAAAAATAACCAAAAAAATCGAGAAAAACACTTTTTGACGCCAGCCCCCCTTTTTTTGAAATTGCAATTTTTTTTAATTGTTCTCGATTGTTCTCAATTTGTTCTAAATGTTCTTTAAAAAAATTTTTGATTTTACCAAAAAATAACCGCGAAAAACGCGAAATAAGATTTCGCGCTGGCCCCCCTTTTTTTGAAAATGCAACTTTTTTTAATTTTTCTCAATTGTTCTCAATTTGTTCTTAATGTTCTTAAAAAAAATTTTTGATTTTGCGAAAAAATTAACCGCGAAAAACGCGAAACAAGATTTCGCGCTGGCCCCCCTTTTTTGGAAATTGCAAATTTTTTTAATTGTTTTCGATTGTTCTCAATTTGTTCTTAATGTTCTTGAAACAATTTTTTAATTTTGCAAAAAACTAACCGTGGAAAGTGTGAAATAAGATTTTGCACTATCTTTGCATATTATATTTCCATTTATACAATATAAAATAGCCCAGTCGTAGGGAGAAAAAATGGCTCCATCTTGCAAAAGGTATAGGAAAGTTTATAATTGGCATGGTTGTTCAGTTAGGTAAGTTAGTATATAAAGTTCCTTGATTCGATTTTGAGAGGATGCCGCTCGTGGCGCCATCTTGGTTTGAAGGGGTGGAAAATCGCTCTTTCGTTATTATCGCGTTATCGGAGTGAAATACGTCGGCTAAACGCCAGACCTTTTTTAATTTAAAAAGAAAAAAATTAAAATTAAGGATTAACGTACGAAACTAGCTCGGAGGACTCGAAATTTGAAATACTCGTAACTTTGCAGAAAATTAAAATAAAATGATGAGAATGGAAGCTCATTTAAGCTCAAACAAATCTCTATCGATAGACATTGATTTCACAAAAAAAGTTTGAAATATGAACGAAAATAGAAAAACATGTCTACAGCACCCCCCCCCCCTAAGAGCTTCGCGAATAACTCCGAGATGGATGAGGCTCAGAAAAACAATTTGGAAGCTCATTGATGATCAAACTATACTTAAATGTTTGACATAAATTTCAACAAAAAAGTTCACTTGGAGGAGATAAACTAAAACGTGTCTACAGCCCCCCCCCCAATTCTTTCGCACATTAACCTGAGACGGTTGACGCTCAAATAAAAATATTGAAAATTCAATGATGCTAAAATGTTTTTCTCACAAATTTTTCTGAAAAATTCCATTTAGGGGCGTCAGCGACATGTTTCTTTTTCTTTTTAAATTCTTAAATTATTTTAAACAATTATTACATTGCTTAAACATTTAATCGGTTTCTCTGCGTTACATAGACTTTTCCCAACTGTTCTAGTCGTAAAAGCCAACATTTTGCACCAAATTGTATTGATAAACACCAAAGATATTCTATTAAACAGATTCTTTTCGAAAATTTCAACTTCAATATTATTCCATCAATCTAGTGATCACTTAACAGATTAAGCAGGATTAAGTTTTCTTTATCGGATCGAAAATTTTAATCTTATAAAATAAATTTAAAATTAAGGGTTATTGAACGGAACTTGCTCGGAGTACTCGAAATTTGAAATACTCGTAACTTTGCAGAAAATGAAAATAAAATTATGGCAATGGAAGCTCATTCAAGCTCAAACGAATCTCTATCGATAGACATCAATTTCATAGAAAAATTCGAAATAGGAACGAAAATAGAAAAACATGTCTCCAGCCCCCTCAAGTGTTTCGCGAATAACTCCGCGACGGTTGAGGCTCAAACGAAAAGTTTGGAAGCTCATTGATGCTCAAACGATGTTCAAACGTTTGAAACCATTTTCAGCCCGAAATTCCACTTGGGGGGGGGGGGCAGCAAGTCTCCAGCCCCCCCCCCCAAAAGTTTTCGCGAATAACTCCGCGACGGTTGAGGCTCAAACGAAAATATTGGAAGCTCATTGATGCTCAAACGATGCTCAAACGTTTGACACTAATTTCATCCCAAAATTCGATTTGGGGTGGGGGGGGCTGTCGACATGCACATGCATTTTCGTCACATTCAAAGTATTAGTGGCCAGTGAACCAAGATGGCGGCACCCCCTCAAAGTCGAAACAAGGAATTTTATAATATAACTTACCTAACTGAGTAAACATGCCAATTATAAACTTTCCTATACATTTTGCAAGGTGTAGCCATTTTTTCGCCCCATAACTGGCATGGGTCAAAAGTATGGGGGGGGGGGTTAAAAAAAGTCTTGAACAAACTTTTTTAAAGGGGGGGCAAGAATAGCGAAAAATTGCGTCGCAGGCAATAAATTTAGATTTTCTAGTTCAATAGCGCTTAGATTTGAAGTTAGAAATTATAAAAATATGCTTTTGTAACTAATTTTTGTGATTTGAGGGTAGGAAAACTATTTTTTGAAAAATAATTAGTTACTCGAAAGTCTTGCCTAGCCTAATCCAATAATTGTATGACCTACTTTGTAATTGAAATCTTCAATGAAAACTGCAAATGGTGTAAAAAATAAGATCATTATTCAAACTCGACGTTAACCTCATCATTTGCTAATGCATTCAAATTTGTATCCCTACTAAACTGAAATATCGCATGTAACAAAAATATAAGTTTTGCAAATTGCAAATATACCATATTTGGTAATTAAAATTTTATTTATTTTGAAAATTACCATACAATTAATTAAAAAATCAGTTCTAAGTACAGAAAAATAAGGGGGCAGTTATAGAAATCAACTTCGTAAGTGGGTGACAGATTGCCAATAACCCAAAAATAAAGTTTCTGTGGTAATTCAGTGTTTATAATCGATATCGCATATCGCCATTAAAAACGAATAATGTTTGGGATTTGGGGGGGGAGGCTAATTTGAATTTTGGGGAGGCATAGCCCCCCAGACCCCCGCTAGTTGCGCCTATGGGCTATTTCATATTGTACACGTGGAAATATAACAAGCGAAGCTAATGCAAAATCTTATTTCACGCTTTCCGCGGTTATTTTTTTGCAAAATTAAAAATTTTTTTCAAGAACATTAAGAACACATTGAGAACAATCGAGAACAATTAAAAAAAGTTGCAATTTCCAAAAAAGGGGGGCCAGCGCGAAATCTTGTTTCGCGTTTTTCGCGGTTAATTTTTTCGCAAAATCAAAAAATTTTTTTAAGAACATTAAGAACAAATTGAGAACAATTGAGAACAATTAAAAAAAGTTGCATTTTCAAAAAAAGGGGGGCCAGCGCGAAATCTTATTTCGCGTTTTTCGCGGTTGTTTTTTGGTAAAACCAAAAAATTTTTTTAAGAACATTAAGAACAAATTGAGAACAATCGAGAACAATTAAAAAAAATTGCAATTTCAAAAAAGGGGGGCTGGCGTTAAAAAGTGTTTTTCTCGATTTTTTTGGTTATTTTTTTGCAAAATCAAAAAATTTTTTTAAGAACATTAAGAACAAATTAAGAACAATCCAGAACAACAACAAAAAATTACAATTTCAAAAAAAGGGGGGCTAACTTCACGCACGTCAACATGTTACATAATTATTTGTGTTAAACATAAAATATTTTGCTAATGCTAATACTGATGATTATATTGGAACCTTGCTTACCCTAGGATTATCAGAGTTTTGGGCGACATCTTGGTGACCATTCTTCTCAAGCTTCTTAGTCTTAGTGTAAAGCCTTGATGTTGGTGTGGCGTTGATGGTACTCAAAACGTGACTCTCTTCTCTGATAAATTCGTAGGGTATTTATATAAATTGACTGGACCTCAATTTGTCATAGTTCATTTAACTCAGTTTCCGTGTTTTTGAAATTCAATATTTATTCGTTCGTTCGGTGGTTAGCTGATGCACAATGCTCCTACGTGTAGTACAGTTACCATGTACTTTCCGATAACTTTTTAACAAGGTCTCTCATTCTCTGGGTAAATACACAAAAACTAATTAAACGCATGTGTGAAGTTTGGCTACCACAAGACCTATACATTTAATGAGTTTAAATTAATGAGTTCAGACAAAAAGACCCATTTTTGGCAACACAACCACCCCCGCCAGAGTTGTGTTTGTCATATGACCAAAGCGTAATCTAACATTTGACAGATTTCGCCATCTGGTATTTCTGTTATCTATGACGATATGTCCAAATAAACCGGCCACGGGCCGAATTCGCCACCTGTCTCCAACATATACATATTTTTTAAAGTTACCCCAACATATTTTTGTCTCTTTTCTGATAGGTAGAAAAAAAGTGAATTTTATCTTTAGTGACTGGTACATGACTGGAGGTCATATGTCCGTCAAAAAGCCTGTATGACACAAAATTAAATTTTGCACAAAATTTAGTACTAAATGGTAACTACCCAATAAAAAACGTCTGGTAGATACTAGCACGCGCTTTCCATTGTTTAGTTACCATTTAGTACTAAAATTTATGCAAAATTTAATGTCGTGTCATACCGGCTTTAAAGGTGTAAATAATCACAATCGAAATTACACTTTCTCAATACTTGTACATTTGACACCATAACAGGAATTTTATTTTCAAGTTCGCGAATGGTGAATGCATAAATTAAAGAAATGATTGCACAAACGTACACAAACGATATACAAACGAATGACACAAAAAAAAATGTCAAAAATCGAAATGGGGGGGGGGGGCTGGAGAAATGATCGCGGTATTTTCAATTAATGATATTTCGCTAACCGTGCTTGCACAAACGAAAATAATAAATGCACAAACGTACACAAACGATGCACAAACGACAGACACCAATTTTGACCCAAAATTCGCGATGGGGGGGCAGAATACATGACACTTAATTCCATCAATTGACCAGGATATATAGAAACCTAAGTAAGGACACTCGCTGGTCGACCCTTTGTTCTTGCATGTTTTAAGAAAATTTGAAATAGTTTGAGTTCATTGCCCCCTAGGGTGCTACATTTGTTGTTTATATTATAACAAATATTTTTTTTTAGTTAATTATCAGATTATCACTTTATCGCATTTCAATGTAGCTAGTAAGCATGTTTATCATAATAAATACCTTAGCAATATAATATCAAGTGAGTATTGTAATTGTTAGCGGCTAGAATCGTTGTTTTCGATACAATAAACATTTTTTAAATTTTGAGTTTTTTTTAATCTTCTTTTGGGCACTAAACATAATTCTAGCACTCCCAGTAATACCTACTCCGTCGTGCAGTTAACGTCGACATAATTTCGCTTTTTAGGGGTATTTTTGGTTAACATACGGGGAAATTCATCGTACAGTTAACGTCGAGCTAAATTCACATTTTAAACGAATTTCTGGCTTAATAATTTGCAGTAAAAAAGCGAGATTCGCCCCTTCCCAGTAGCACAATTAGCCGAGTTGGAACACCTTAGGGGGATGTTTTTAATCAGTTTAGTGTTGCCAAAAAATGGCTCTGAAGAGTGCGGAGCGAAGCCCCGCCAGAGTTGCAAAGAAAGCAAGATGCCAACGTCGTTAAATCAGTAACCCTTTACAAGTATATTTGGCCCTAAAAAGGACCGTTTTTTAACGCTCAAGGCAAGACACATTATTGCTATGGAAAACTACGTACTGAGAGCATTTTATAAAGTACACACTTTATATTTAGAAAATTTTTGTAGGGTATATTAGAGGCAGGGTTTAGGGAGCCAATGCAAATGAAATGAATCTTCAATTCTTTAAAAAGAATCAATGAACCACATGCAAAAAACAAGGTATTGATTGAAACCATTACATCCACAAATCGGCACTGTAAAAAATCAATCAATATAGAAGAAAGAAAAAGGCTAGAAACAGATATTCCAAGAGTCCATCGAGGTCCTAGAAGTCCGCTTCAAACCCAATCTTCTTCAAAGGAGCAGATCAACTTATGCTACACCACGAAAAAAACCTCAGTGTGGCGACAAACCGATTCATATATCGAAAAGGTTAGTTAATTCATTGATTGATTCACTGTGGTTAATTAAGAGTAATTTTAAAATTACGTTTAAGAATATTTAACAGTGTTTTTTTAAATCAACCAACCAAATGTTTGCATTCAAAATTTTCTTTCACATAATTTTTTTATTTGCAAATGTTTACAAATTAACTCAATAATTTTTTACATAAAAACGTATCAACAAAATTACTTTCAAAATTTAATTGTTTATGCTAAATTATCAATTTTCACGAAAAAAATACAAATTTCACTAATACAGTAATACTTAGGTACATTTTTTATTAAAACTAATAACATGACACCACCACCTACGGAAAGACCCACCCTTAACATCCAATTTAGACTCAATTTCAATTTTGGATGGCCAAGAAACTCAAATAAATAATTTTCTAAACACTGTGGACAGCATCGTTATAAAATACGCAAGCTCTGAAGAAATCAGTGGAACAGTTCGTTCTATAATCTTTTCAAGATTTTGAAATCGAGCAGCCGAAATTCTATGGCCTAGAAATGATTTACTTCCTTGGGATCAGATAAAAAATGCAATTTTGCAACATTTTTCCGCACGCGATCTTTTGAAAACTTTTATTAGATTAACGATGTACAATTAAAAAGAAACGAAAATGTAGTATTTTTTGGAAACAGAATTAGGAGTCAACTTGCAAAACTAATATCAAAAATTTACAATAATATAATAATAATGTATTAGATATTATGTACCTGGTATCTATACCATAATATCATATTTTTTTCCAAATTCGTCTACGCCAACTAAAATCAATCGATGAAGCTATCATTTTCGCAAACTTGCGAAAACTACCAAAACTTTAGGTATTATAACGAAATTAATTTTTTCAACCCTGAAGAAAATTTTCAGAATTATTATAGCTGGTAGACATCAAGATATTTAACACAACATTAACAACTGTTAACTTCCGCTGTTCACGTTATCGAGTGTAATAATGTTCACGTTACCGAGTAGCTATAGAAAAAATTGGGCGTTCACAGGCGAGATGTTCATAAATTAGAATGTTCACGTTATCGAGCTTCTACTGTATTTTTATTCCACCTCTAAAAGGAAAATTTTTATTGGACACCGGTAGCACAATCAATATCGTTAAACCTTCCATTGCAAAACAATATTTTCCATGCAGGATATCTAATTATAACAGCAGTATCGTATCATTTAACAATAATTCTACGAAGCTAACAAAAGAAGTAATAATTCCTTTATTATAAGATTTCAATGAAAATATGTAACGAATTTTTGCACTTCGTTACGCGGTACTCCTTTCTTATTGAATTTCAATATTCCTAAATACGGGCCATGCATCTATTTTAATGCAATCTTAAATGTAATGCATATTGCTAAAGAGATGTTTGCGTGAAACGTTTGAATTGTAGTGTATAGGTAAAATCGTAATCTTAATATTGTTAAGTAATTTAAGAAATGTACTTGTATTTACAATGTTAAAATAATTCACCACTACTTTGTTGCGTTTTATGACTGTGTGAAAATGTAAGTTACAAAGATGCGTCATACTGCAATGTATTTGCAATTTATTAAATATTGCACATATAAGCGGTTTAGTTTATAGGATAATTACAATAAGTGTTAAAATTTAGTTTAGTCGGCGGAATACGGAACAATGAAGAGATTTCATATATAAACACCCCACATCCACACCAAAAGTACATTATCGTTCTGTATAGTCAGAACCCTGCACTGCAAATGTAACAGCTCCTCTAGTTTCAATGCAAGGCGATGTCCTGCTCGTCATCGGTTGTAATAACATGTAAATGTGTAAATTTAAACGTAGTAAATAAAAATAAACCAAGTAAGGACCAAGTTCACAAGTTTATTATAATGGCGATTCTAACTGGGCGAACCACTGGAAAAAGCGTTCTATAAAAATTATTTGGAAGAAATGACGTAAATTGAAATGGTATAAATGAGTCAACATTATAATGGTATGAAAATTTTAAATAATTAATTACATCAAAAATTTGGAACTGGATAAAATTGGAAAAATTATTATGATTGGAAATTTTAATTTGGATAATTGTGAAGAAGTTGTTATGGTTTAATAATAATTGGTTACATAATTCATGAACGAGGGTCAAACAAAAATTATTGGAATGGTGACTTCATTGGACATGGTGACATGGAAGAAGAAAACGTCCCGAAACTTATGAAAATAATCGTAGCAGAAGATTTAATGTCAGATATTCTCCTATCTGAACAAATGTTGGAAAAATTCAAAAAACTACAGAAGGAGTTCGCATCATTTCACAAGAATCTCACAAAGGACAACCTACAACGTCGGAAGTGTTTGGAAACCACTAAGAGTAAGAAAAAAAGTTTTAAAGAATTTGTAGAAAAATTTAATAATTTAAAAAGTGAACTAAATAATAATATCGATAAAATAGATAAAGAGGATTACGGGAAAATAAAAGCAATAGCTTACGAAATTGACAAATTAAATTTAAAAATAGAGTCGATTTTAAGCGATAGATTGACAAATTGTAATTTAAAAACCGAAAACATGGGGGAAAAATTTGATTTGAAAACTGCATCTTCTTTGACTCCTTTATTTGATCAAAAAGAACAAACGGTAAAACAAATTATCGACGCAATCATGCTTTATGAATCGATTTTAGATCAATCAGGTAAAGACTTTTTAATAAAATTTGTATTGAAAATGCGCTTGTCACAAAAGGCAAAAATTAGAATGAAACAAGAGTATCCGAATATTAATGAATTGGTTGCCGATTTACAAAAACATTTTTTTAACCCAACAATCTTCAGCTGCTATTTCGATAAAATTACACAATTTAAAACAAGGTAGCAAATCAATTGATGATTTCGGTAGTTGTGTTGAACAACTTATGTCGGAATTAACAATCACGCAAGCAAACGGCAATTGTGACTCTTTTGAAATTTTACAAAATAATAATGAAAAAATTGCTTTGAATACATTTGCAAATGGTTTAAATGATCAAAATTTGAAAAATATTGTGAAAGGTAGAAATTATACAAAATTGAACGAAGCAATTAGAGGTGAGATGAATCTGTACAAATGAATCACAATCATCAGGTTTTCCACTTTAATAAAAATTTTGGGCGAAATAATAATAATTACTCTCAAAATTTTAGAAGTTTCAATCGTGGTTCATACCATCAAAATCAGAATTTGAATTCAAACTTTAGAAGTTTTAACCGAGGAAATTTTAGAGGTAATAATAGAAATTTTTCAAAATTTTAATAATAACTCGAGACAATTTACTAACAGCAATTTCAGAGGAAATTCCAATAACAGGGGAGGTTTTAATAATAGATGAGAGGTTTCGGAAATAATATGGCGAGAATAAACGTAATGACGAGTGAACAGGGTAGCTCAGGAGGAAATGATTTTCGGAACCCAGCAGAACTTTTTCGAGGCCCACAAACTAAACTCCTTACTAAACCAAGTAAGGACCAAGTTCACAAGTTTATTATAGAATTTGATAGGAACATTTCCGGCTTAGCAATTTAATTTAGTTACCACACCACCTAATACCAGAGCGGAGCTGTTTTGTTGTAACAATTTTCAGAGTGCCGATTTGGATTGTGTTTAAGCATTCAAGTTTTCCGGCTTTGGTTAATGTTTTTAAGGCCACTGTATAACATCTGACTGATAGGGTAACTCAATGTGGCATCTACTACGTTCTAGTGTGCAAGTTGCACGACCATTTTGGATTTCTTCAAGTTAGCAACATCCCATTGTAGTTGTTTTTGGATGATCACTTGGGGAATTCTTTCATCGTTTGAATGGTCCAGCATTGCGTGACATCTCCAACACCATCTCTCGTTGGTCCAGTTCCCGCTACAAATCCGCCGCAGTGTTCAGTGTCAGCAAATACCAATCAATTGTGTTTATTGTATGAAAATTATAACAAGTTACAGATTTCATATGTTATGATATTTATCTGTTAAAATTTATTAATTTAGAGAATATTCATTATTTTTATTATATTAATATTTCTAAGATATCGTAGCCATACGGCTACCAACCATAAGCAAAAACTTAGCAATAAAAGTTAGCTATATGACACCAATTTATTATTCATAGAAAAAAAAACCGGGTTCAAACCTGGGGAGAGTCAAACTTTCTTATGACTAGTCTCCGTGCTTCGGAAGGCACGTTAAGCCGGTGTGGTCCCCTGGGTTATTGAATTGCCACCATTAACATAAAAACCAGGATACATGGCACATCTGACGGCAAGTCTAGCAAGCTACCTGATGGATGTAAAATATTTATATGCTCACAGAACCAACACTGCCAAGGAAACGACGCAGATGTTGGTAATAACAAGCCTTAAGGCTTAAACTAATAAGAAGAAGAAGAAGAAAAAAAAACATTTAAGGGTCAGATACATTTGGGGCTAATAAAAAGTCCTTTTTAAAAAGATATTTCATTTATTAGTACCAAACGGAGAATAGGATGTATGACTTATCATAAGTCGATTACAACGAATACTGCGGAAAGTGCATGGGTTCAACATGCAGCTTTCCCATGCATGATCAGCTTTTTTAGAATTACCTCATTACAGAAATCTGAGGTGCTGGTTAATGACATAATCTTAACTCCTCCCAACCTAAGAGAAAAATTATAGTTGAATACACTTAATTTTTTAAATTAATATCCTCTAACGGATTCACAATTTCAGATTTTAGTTTTTTGTTAATTTTTTTCTTTTAGGTGTGGATAAAATTTTAAAGTTAAATACACAATTACAATAACAATTATAATGTAACTAAAAATGGTATACAAACTGATATTATCATAATGAAAGGTTAATGTTTTTATTGATGAAATTTTTCTTTTTGAATTAATTAGTTGTTTATCCAATTCTTTTACTGCATCCAGATTAATGTCATCCAAATGAATTGGTTCGATGTTCAAATGAATATGATTTTTTTCAGTAGTTATTTCTACTGTTGGTATTTCAAAATGTTTAACATGCGGGTTTAAATTATGGTATGTCCTTAAAACTAGTTTATCAATTTTTAAACTACAATATTTTGGAATTGTTACAATATATGTTCCATTTAATACTACTTTTTCAACTACGTTTGAACAATTACTAGAAACTAAGGTTGCTTTAACAGTAATAATTAACCATTTGTTTTTTGATAATTTTTGAACTTTAGTTTTTGTTAAGTAACTATCCCGAAATTCACAATTTTTATAATTTTCACTAAAATTAATTAAATCGACTTCACATGGATTATTTTTTGTTATTAAATTAGTAATTTGTTCACTGCACAAATAATTTAACCGATTGATTTCTTTACACATTTCGTCACTAGATCCATATTGTTTATCGTTCAACATTAGGTAAGGGAATTTTGGAATTATAATTTTGTAATAGGATTCTTGCAACACAGGTGAGGAATAAAGTTTATAATAATCATATGAATTTTGTTCTACTAAAGGAATTTCTAAAATGAATATTATTTGTTCTTGACGTATATAACCTTTGATGTTTATAATCGAATAGTAAGTGTTAAGATTCTCTTCATCGAAATCATATGGCAATTTTAAATTTGTCAACCTGGAATTTATTTTTGACAATTCGGATTTCAATTCGTCGTGCATAATTATCGACGGGTGTAATGAATTTAATTTAGCAAATGTAATAGAGTTTTCCACATTATCTACAATTTCTATTATTATATCTAGAGCTGAAATTAATTGATTAAAAATAGTATTTAGAATTACAAAACTATCAATTTCATTAAAATATAAAGTGGTAACATTTTGCATTACCTTAGCAATTTCGTTTATTCGGGATTCTAGCAATATTTGATTATGTTGTAATTTGGTCATTGATTCATTGAATACGTGCAAAGCTTTATCAGTAATACTAAGTTGTTGTTCGGCTATTTCTTTTATTTGATCTTGGTTTTCTTTGATTTTCAAAATGGCAGTATCGTATTTCTCTGCGTCTGAATTGTCTAAATTACCCGTGATGGCTTTCCATAACGAGCCTAAACCGTTTATCAATCCGCGCTTGGGACGTTCATTATTATCCGAACTTATGGTCATTTGCTTAAATTTATTTTTAAGTTGTAATAACTTATAATCTAGTAAATATCTATAAGTAAACATCTCGCTAGCATAAGCTGCTCCATACGTGGTCTCATGAAATGAATTGTTTAACTTATGGTAATTATCAACTAATTTATTTAATTCTAATCGTAAACTGGATAAATCATAAATTTGGATTAAACTCCAATAATCAATCACATTTTGGGCTATACCTAATTTCAGTGGAAGTAGTCCATGATTGTTCGAAATTTGATCTATTTCTACATTGTCACATTTTGAGATGTGGATGGTTGTGGTGAAAATAGTGATTGCGGTGATAGCGATGGTGACGTGTCTGGAACAATTGGTTGTCTTAAATTTTTTAAATGAACTGTTCGACCTTTGTTTTTATCTGAACCTCCAACTTTTTGTATTATCGCTTTATTATTTGGTAACAAGGTTTTTAATATAAATGGACCGCTAAATTTTTCACCTGTTTTGTTTCGCTTATATTTGTAACTTGTTTCATATACAACTTGTCCTTCTTTAAACGGATTACTAACATCTATATTTCTTTTGTTCACAACTCTTTCTTTGTTTTTTATTAAATTTTCGTTGACCCTATCATATGTTAGTGCTAGTTTTTCTTTATGTTTTTGCATATACTCACTGTACATTTGTTTGTCATAAAATAGATCGTAAGGATCTCGTAATTTTGTGTGACCTAAGGTTAATTCTAATGGAGTTAAGTTTGTACTGGAATGTATCGAGTTATTATAAGCTATAATGGCGTATCTCACTAGGGTAGTTATTGGATCATTATGATTTGTTTTTAGTAACCTAATATGTTCTGCCAAAGTGCTATGGAATCTTTCAATATTGCCATCCGACTCCGGGTGGTGGGGTGTCGTGAAATGAATTTTTATTTTGTGTGATTCAAGCAATTCTTCAATTATGTGATTGTGAAATTCTAAACCTTGATCCGCACTAATCGTTTCAGGGGTTCCATAAAATGAAAAGTAATTAATTAACGCGTTCAGTATATCTACAGCATTTTTTGATTTAATTTCTATTGCTTGACCTAACTTTGTAAAAGCATCAACTATGGTTAAAAATTTAATGTTTTCCGCCGTGTAAACATCGATATGTAATTTTTCAAAAGGACGGTGTGGAGTATCCGTTAACATCATTGCAATTTTGGGTGGATTTCTTTCATATTTACTTTTCTTGCATTTTGTGCAATTAGCGATAAATTTTGCTACATGTTCTTGCATGAGGGGAAAATAATATTTTCGTTGTAGTTGTTTTAATGTTTCCGAAATACCACGGTGGTTAGTTTTACCTTCATGTTGATTTCGAATAGCTATATCTATGTCGTCTTGCTCATTGAGAATTTCTCGTCTTTCTGTGCAATAGATTAACTCGGGACCCGTTGCATTAAATAATTTTTTAACCACTCGATTAAACTGCTGAAACATATTTTCCGTTTCAAAATAAACATAATATTTTTTTGATTCTGTAGTGTATTCTTTTAAAAATTTAATAATGCTTTCTTCATCATTACTATTTATCTGAACATGATATCGTTTAATTTTACCTATGGTCTCTATTTTGACTGGTTGCATTTGTGAATGTACCTCATATATGAAATATTGATTCGGTTTTGAATCAATTACATCTTGGCATATTTTTATACTCACGATTTCTTTATTTTGACTAACCGAATGAACCGTTTCTGAATCATCTAATCGTTCTACAATTTCATCTAATTGATCTACAGACATGACGTTATCTTCAGAAAGATTTTCTTCCAATAATATATCACGTAATAAATTTTCATTATCATCGCAATTGTTTATTATAGATTCATTTTCTATCGCGTTTATATCTATTGGTAAATTATTATTTTGATCATTTTTATTATTAATTTCAATTCTACTCAATGCATCTGCGTTACTATTTTGCTTACCCTTTTTGTAAATAATCTCGTAATCATACTCTTCTAGTTTTATTTTCCAACGTTGTAATTTTGAGTTTGGTTCCTTTAATTTTGATAAATAAACCAAGGGACGATGATCTGAATAGATAATAAATTTTCGCCCATACAAATAAGGTCTAAAATATTTGACTGCCATAACTATCGCCAATAGTTCCTTTTCGATGGTACTATATTTTCTTTCTGATTCATTTAAAGTACGTGAGGCGTAGCAAATGGGTTTATCTGACCCTACTGGTCCTTGTGAGAGAACAGCCCCTATGGCTACATTAGAAGCGTCCGATGTAACTACAAAGGGTTTCTCAAAATCTGGGTACTGCAATATTGGGTGATTAACCAAAATATTTTTACATCTATTAAATGCTTCCATGAATTCTTTAGTGTGTTCAATTTTATGACCTTTTTTTAAACAAATAGTTAAAGGTTTAGTGACCTTAGCATAATCTTTAATAAATTTTCTATAATAACCTGTCAATCCTAAAAATCCTTTTATTTCCTTTGTCGTTCTAGGAGGTGGGAATTTTATTACAGCTTCTATTTTAGCTGGATTGGGTTTCACACCTTCTGGCGTAATAACATGACCTAAAAATTGCGCTTCCTTTTTCAAAAATTCTGATTTATCCATTTGGATTTTAAAATTTGCGTTTCTGAGCCTATCGAACACCATTTTTAATTTTTCAATATGTTCTTGTAATGACGTAGAAAATATTACTATGTCATCTAAATAAACTATACAAGCTTCATTTTGAATTCCGCGTAAAATATTATCTATGACGCGTTGAAAAGTTGCAGGAGCATTTTTTAACCCGAAGGGCATGCGCTTATATTCATAATGTCCTCGCGGTGTTGAAAATGCCGTTTTTTCTCGATCTCGGGGGTGCATTTCAATTTGATGGTACCCCGACGCCAAATCTAATGTAGAAAAATAAGAACATTTACCTAGTTTGTCTAGTATATCCAAAATATGTGGGAGGGGATATTTATCATCAACGCATTTATCATTCAATGCTCTATAATCAATTACCATTCGAAATTTTTGTATTCCCGATGCGTCTAGTTTTTTTGGAACCACAATGACCGGGCTTGACCAGGCACTTTTAGAATGCTGAATAATGTCATTCGCTAATAGTTCTGTAACCTGAGCTTCTACTTCTTTTTGTTGTGCATGAGGCATCCTATACGCTTTTTTAAATACCGGTACGTTATCATTAGTTTTTATTTCATGTTTTACTATATGTGTAAATGACAAAGGTAGACGGTCACAATAAAAAATGTCCCTATACTCATAACATATTTTTCTAATCGCTTTATTTTCTTCTTCATTTAAATGATCTAATCTAAGATTTTTTAAATTTTCTTTTAATAACCTATCGACTTTATCGTCGCCATTTAATTCGTTTCTATTGGTCATTTCGACATTATCCGTTTCAATTACATTTAATGGTTCTACAGTTACTAACTTTTCTGTTTCATTACTATTGGTAATACTAATAATGGCTTCACGATTTTTTACTGTAACTAAACATTGTGGGATTTCGACCCCTTGTACTATTTGTTTATATTCAATTATTCCTAAATTTAAATTTGTATTTACGGGAACTTTGATAATTTGTTGTTGACGCGGTTGTAATCGAAACTGTTTCGGTTTCAATTGTTCAAAATATATCGGAATCACATTATTTTTCGTACACAAAATATTCTTTTTTAAATCAATATTCGCGTCCAAATATTTCAATAAATCCATACCAATTAAACCATCGTAATTAGGATTAAAATCAAATATACAAAAGTTAAAATATTCTTTAATATTAAAAATGTTAGGTAATGGTATCCTTGCTATAAATTTATGAAATGAAGTTTTATGTGCTGTTCTAATTTTGAAAGGTGATTCTTTAACATAATCTTTATAATATCTTTTTACAATTTTCGGATGTATCAGGGTTTTCGAGGACCCTGTATCGATCATAAATTTTAAATTTAAGTTAGGAATTTTTATATAAGGTAAAGTGGACGTGTTAATATTAGAAATATCAATTACGTTTGATCGGTTACCGGCTCTGCCATTTGAAAATTTTGATCGTCTTCAAATTCATGTTGAAACAATTCTTCCGATTTAAAATTTGATCTGCTATTTTGAGGTTCGCGCCTCGTATTTCCCGCTCTAGTATTTCCCGACGACGTGTCCATTGGTTCTGGGACAAAACGTCTTGTCACGGTAGTTTTTTGACCGTTATTATTATTGAATTGCCTATTTTGATAATTTGGATAATTTCCATTATTTTGATAATTTTGATTCGGACGATAATATGATTGGAATGGCTTGTTAAAATTATTATTATTTGATCTATAATTTGAATGTGATGCAAAGTTATTTTGCCTTGCATTACCTGAATTATTATAATTATTATTGTTGGGCAATCTTTGATTAAAATTATTATTTGTTTGATTATAATTAAAAGGTTTATTCTGATTATATGATGGTTTAGAGTTACTGTTCTTATCACTTCGTTGATGGTTATGACCTCTCGGTTCATACGAGTTTACTTTATTATTAGATTGCTGCAATAAATTATTTTTTGTATATGAAAAATTTTCTTCCTCTATTACTAAACTAATTGCAATTTCTAAAGTTTCTGGTTTTTGTAATCTGATAGCCAAACTACTTTGCAACCCTCGTAAGTAAGCGTCTAACGCTTGACTTTCGTAAATTTGCGTTTTTAAAGCCCTAATATCTTCATCAACTTCAGTTAACTGTAATTTGGTAAGTAATAAACTTAAAATGTCTTGACAGCGATTGCCAAAATTTACAGCACTTTCATTTTTGTACTGTCTAAGTTGTAATAAATCTCCAACCAAACATTTTTCATCTCTGGAATCGGAAAAGAATCGCAATAATAATGCCTTTATCTCATTCCAATTACTCAGACTACCTCTAGACCCAATTAAATCTAAAGCCCTATTTTTAAGTTTTCCAATTATCGCTCGTAATAAAAATTGATTCTGTGGATTATTTATATTTGCACGATCAGTGAAAGTATTTAATAAATACTCACTAGCATTTATAAAAATTGGCAAACTTGCCGAATTCCCACTAAATTCGGGAATTGAATCAATGTGAAACTTTTCAACTTTCGGAGTTGCCATTGTGACTTCTCTTCTGAGAGGACTCCTATCTCTTACTGTTTCGTTTTCTGGCATGAATTCAAACTTTTTTTTTTATTTATTAGTTACGTACGCAAAATTCAAATAATATTCTTTCTTTAAAAAAAATTAATTTTTTTTATTTTTAATGATGACACGTAGTACGCGTGTGTATAAAATACGATTTTATATTATTGAATCGTAGACATATAATTATTATAAAAAATTATTAGGATAAAAATTTTCACTTACAGGAGTTGAACCATTATTTTTATCTTCGTTGTTGTTTCGAACTCGATGGCCTCCAATTCGGCGATGTCGTCCGTGTTGTGGTCACCAGCTTCGAACTTCAGGGTGGGGTTAGTGGAATTGACGATCTGCAATTCGGCGATGTCGTCCCAATTGTAGTTTCCAATTTCACTTGTTGAATTGTGTGTCCAATCTTCGCGATTTTGTCGTCGATTGAACTTTAACTTTCCGTTGAAACAATAATTTCGACGATGCACTTCGATAATTATTATTTACAACTCTAATTTTGCAGATTCGAATGTTTTAGTTAATCGTTAAAACGAACACAATAAATTCGCGATTTTTGTCGAAAATACTGTACTAAAACAATCCTGTACCGACTGCGCCAGATACATTTGGGGCTAATAAAAAGTCCTTTTTAAAAAGATATTTCATTTATTAGTACCAAACGGAGAATAGGATGTATGACTTATCATAAGTCGATTACAACGAATACTGCGGAAAGTGCATGGGTTCAACATGCAGCTTTCCCATGCATGATCAGCTTTTTTAGAATTACCTCATTACAGAAATCTGAGGTGCTGGTTAATGACATAATCTTAACTGGTCATTCCATGTGAAATCAACACACTTTTCTTGGTCACCATCCCAGATTTTGATAAAATTTGGTATATCGATAGAGTGTACTGAGACTAGCAAAAATACAAATTTTTATTTAAATATCTCAAACGGTTTCCAAAATATCGCTATGAAAAATTTTCAAAAATTGGCTGCCGGAATATTTTCTAATCATTATAGCAGCTCTCCTAATTAAGCTACAGAGGTGGGCGTGATGTCATTTTACTCAGTTTTTAATGCCCTTTACGATGATATATAACACAATATGCCTTTTTATAAAAATACTTTTCAAAACTCAAAATCAAAATTTTGAATTTGATTTTCTCAAAAAGTAAATCTTCAAAAATTTTAAAAAAATTCCTGAGAATAGTCTGTACTTATGGTAAGTGACTGCCAAAATTTAAAAGTGGGACGGTTATGGCTTCATAGTTAAAATAATTTTTAAATACAAGATGGTTTTGAAAGAACGATAGACTTTATATTATAGTAAGCGACGAACAGCAGAAATTGTTTTGTCAAAAATGAAATTTACTATATTTTATAACAAATATAAGTTAATTTTACGGAAATGAGTCTTGTCAAATAATTTGGTGAATTAAATGAGGGGGGGGGCACACCTTGCCGGTAAAAATAAAAAGTTCAAAGTTACGAATTTTTTCTGAGAAAATGAAATTATTTAGATCAATTTGGGTTTTGACACATTATTATACAAGTCTTGAAAAACATTTAAAAAATTTTTCAAATCAAAGTATTACAAAATGGCGGCGTGGCTGCTGAACTCCAAAAACACCTTTTAAAATGCGGTTGAAAATCTCCCAATGGTGTCGTTAGGCCTACAATATAAGAAATGAAAAAATTTAGTTTAATATAATATGTTTTTCCAATCTGCCTTTACCCCAATTTTTAAATTTTTGTCTCAAAAATTTTTTATTACCGTTTATAAGTGACGATTTTTGGTCGAAAAAGTTTTTCTCGACTTTGAACCTTATTAAAACTCAAAAAAAAATTAAAATATAAAAACTCTGGGTCGATGCGGACTGGAAAAACATATTATATAAACTAAATTTTTTTATTTCTTATGTTGTACGTCTAACGACACCATTCGGAGATTTTCCACAGTATTTTAAGAGGTAATTTAGGGGTTCAGTTGCCACGCCGCCATTTTGTAATATTTTGATTTGAAAATTTTTTTAAATGTTTTCCAAGGCATGTATAATAATGTCTCAAACCCAAATTGATCTAAATGGATTCATTTTCTCAGAAAAAATTCGTAACTTTGAACTTTTTATTTTTACCGGCAAGGTGTGCCCCCCCCCTCATTTAATGCACCAAATTATTTGGCAAGACTCATTTCCGTAAAATTAACTTATATTTGTTATAAAATATTGTACATTTCATTTTTGACAAAACAATTTCTGCTGTTCGTCGTTTACTATAATATAAAGTCTATCGTTCTTTCAAAACCATCTTGTACTTAAAAATTATTTTAACTATGAAGCCATAACCGTCCCACTTTTAAATTTTGGCAGTCACTTACCATAAGTACAGACTATTCTCAGGAATTTTTTTAAAATTTTTGAAGATTTACTTTTTGAGAAAATCAAATTCAAAATTTTGATTTTGAGTTTTGAAAAGTATTTTTATAAAAAGGCATATTGTGTTATATATCATCGGAAAGGGCATTAAAAACTGAGTAAAATGACATCACGCCCACCTCTGTAGCTTAATTAGCAGAACTGCTATAATGATTAGAAAATATTCCGGCAGCCAATTTTTGAAAATTTTACATAGCGATATTTTGGAAACCGTTTGAGATATTTAAATAAAAATTTGTATTTTTGCTAGTCTCAGTACACTCTATCGATATACCAAATTTTATCAAAATCTGGGATGGTGACCAAGAAAAGTGTGTTGATTTCACATGGAATGACCCTTAAGTCAATTATCGCAAAATTTACTTGGTCTCATTTCTTCAAAACACAAGAGGTTTATTTAACTTTTTGGGCAAAGCATCAAACTTTTATTTGGTACTTTTAACGACAGATAAAAAGGAAACAACAAATTACGTTAATTCAATCAAATGAAAAAGAAATTCAAAATTCTTTTACTAATGTTATTAGAAAATAATAAGAGGCAGTTAAACAAAGAATAACGAGGTTGCTAGGTGAAATAAAAAAAAAAGTTAGTTGCAAAAGATCCTGCTTAGACAGGAAAAGTAGAGTTACTCAAGATCCCTTCGTACGGAAAGGGAGTTGCCCAAAATATTTTGGAAGCAAGAGTTGCCCTTTCGCCCTAGTAAGAAGGAAAGGTGGTAGTCTGGTAGTCAAAATTACCTTTCGAAACGAGAGGTCCAACTGATTATTGCGGTTCCAAGGTGATGTTAAATGTTAAATGTGAAAGTGAGGCGGTGTTAGAATAAAGAGTAGTAAAATTTGGAATTAAGATAAAAGTAAATTGAAAATTGGAGAAACAGGTTGGAGCAGTGGGTACAAAAAGGCGTTACGATTACATGTATCTATTTATTTATTTACGGAAATGTCCTTTTTACGGAACAGATACTAAATTCGGGAGCGATCGGTATTCGATCTATAGCTCCACTCCCTAACCACTACACCGAACTACCTGTACATACCAGGGGAAGACGTGACCAAATCTGCTGGGATACCCTGGTATCTTTTTAATTCATTTATGTGCTTTAACTTTATAATGTGTGATTAATCCGGAAGAATTTGTGTATCTCGTTGCTAATTAATGGCCAAAATTCTATATTTCATGTTTGTTCAATAAATTATTCAATTCTAAAAATTCATATTATAACTCAATCACGTCCCGAAGTCCACAAAGTTGAAATTATTTTTACATTGCATCAGGAAGGCACAATCTTCGTAAAAAATTCTTTCTTCTTCAGGTGTCTATATATCCGATTTCGGATGTTAGCGATCCTTCTGGCTAAGCCAAGAAGACTTTACTAGGGAAATGTTAATGGAGTGGTTTCCCGTTGCCTTCCCCATAGTCCACAGATCGATTTTGGACTTCATAGATCACAGCACATATCCGACGCAATCAGGATCATTGGAGAAAAATTGGAGAAGCCGATTGTTTTATTGTGGTCAGAGACCGGAAAAGAGAACAACCAAACGTTATCAATTAGTGATAGTCACAGTAGGTTAAGATGTTAAGTTCTGAGCACCTTAATATCGCACTATATTTAGGAGGTGCCGTCTTAGGTGCATTGTGTGCACTGCACACGAACGCCAAATTATAGGGGCGATCAAAAACGGAAAGAAATAATTTCGAGCTGTACAATAGTGCACTGTGCGCATCATCGCATACGGGCATCGGATCATAAGGAGCTGTCAAAAATGTGGACAAATAATGTAAATTATTCAATTTTGTTCATTATTTTAATAAAATTAAACACATTCGTTTCCAGGATAAATACAATATATGTGCCTATTATGCAATTATTTAAAGATACCATTTTATGGCGAGAATTAATGTTTTAATCAAATACATAAAATAAGTTATTCGCTTAACGAATTTTCTGTCTTAATCAATGTTGACCATTTTTTTACAATGAATATTGAATTATTGTACCAATAAACAGAATTAAATAGAAATAATAAAGAATCTATTGCACTTGGTTTGAAACAGATACTGGTATACATGCAATCATTAGGTCGAGCTAACGTTAGATCGGATCTAAGATAGGTCAGTTCTAAGTTTACCGTACCTGCGAATACACGTTTTAAGCTCGGTCCAACTCAGGTCGCTTTATTCCGTTAGGTCGGCTTACCTGAGTGTATACATGAGAGGACTAACAAGCTCGAGTCTAGTTATGGCGACCTAACAACTGCATGTATATCGGGTAAGATTCTTTTAGAGAAGCGAATCAAGTTGCTTCTGCTTTATTTCAGTATTTAATAAAACACTTAAGCAAAAATCAAAAAACATAAACCTTTAAAATTGCCACTATTCTCTTATGAAAAGTGGAACATAAATTTCCGAGAGCGGAATTTACATGCTCCCCACTTCACTATTACAGTGAGTCCCATAATAACCCGGGCACCTAACAAAATTGCAATAATTTCCACGTAATTCAATTATTTAATAAGAAAACAGTGGATTTAACTTGCCAATTCGTTAATATACTCCTTAGGTCACGAAAAAAATAAAGTTTGAAAAAATTTACTTACAAATTGAAATTGCAGCGATTTAACAATTTTATACTGGAAATTATGCCGCAAAATATAAATCTGCCACTAAATACACAAACTTTAGTTTTCAGAATTTCACCAATTAGGCACATTGTTTAAAATCTGGTGGGATACTCCTTATATAACTTCCTTTAAACCTTAAACGGTTGGTCATGTTAGAAGTAATTTCTCTATGGGATTAAGATCAGGAGACTTCGGGGGAGGATGTAAGACTTTCAGACATTTATATAAAAATTGTCCTAGTAAAATTTAAAACTATTTTCAAGACCCATTTGGGCTGCACTTTGCAATAAATTATTTTGCAGGAATTCCAAATATTTATAATTGTCCATAATTCCTTCTATTACTACTAAATTACCCACCCCTTCAGTCGAAATACACCCCCAAACGAGAACATTTCCAAAATTGTATTTGACTGTTTCACGTAAATTTAGAGGATCATGTTCTCTGATGCCTTTCTGCCACACCACGACTTGGGCATCAGAGCTGAAAATGTTATATTTGATTTTATGTTATATAAAATAAATACATTGAACTTTCTTTCTTGAGGAAGTTTCATATTTAGATTCATATTTCTTTTCATGTGATTAACAAGTTGTAGTTTTTAAGAAAATAGTTGTGGGTAAGAAGCGAGTGAATAAGCACTTAAATTGAACTTATAATAAACTCAATTATTTACAATTCAAAGTATTATTTTTTTCCTTCGGCGACCCACTCATAATTTCAAGAAGAACTGAAATTATAAAAATTTTATCAGCAAATATAAATTTATTTTTTTACGCTAGTTACAATATTCATATTCTTACGTAAAATTATAAGTATAGTTCATTGTAGTTCATACCTTTGATTTGTTATCATGTAAATAGCAAAAATATTAAATAGAACTGGTTTTTGTCCACCGAAATTGTAAATGGCGCAGTCGGTAGGATCCCCAAAATTGAGCTTATCGTAAGATCAATTTTCGTATCAACGACTGATTGGGAATTCGAAGAAGAAAAAATCAATTTGGACAAAAACAGCACCGAAGTCATCAAGGAGAAACAAGAATCGTCCGAACTTATAGGCAAGATTATTGGATGGTGATCTCTGCCTTTAAGAATTGGGAAACTTCTAGAAATGGAATTAAAAATAAATAAAATAGTAGGTATCATAAGCAATCAATTAAATTATAGAAAAATAAGAAGCCAACAATCGACAAAACCAACAAGTGAGTTAGTGCAGTGAAAAAAGTCTTTAATTAGTGATATTGTGAATTACAGTAACGATTTACTTTAAAAACTTTAAAACAAATTTTAATTCCAATAAAACTACAGCTCAAAACGTGCAAAATTTAAATGGATTTCCGAAGTATTCCCAAAATTGTAATATAAACCCTTTCAGAATACTTCAAATTTTAACAGACCTGTACATTTCCAAAACAACCCGAATTTTTATAAAACATTACCATTCCAAGATAATTCAAACTTTAACAAAATCCCGCAATTTCAAAACAACTCCAATTATAATCGATTCTCATCATTTCAAAATAATCATGGAAGTAATCAAAGACCTTCATTTCAAAATCATAACTTTATAGTAAAACTTTTCAAAATCAACCTAAACCCTTTCAAAATACAAACCAAAATTTTAATAGATCTGGTAGAACGCAATTTACCAATCGATTACATGAGCCGATGGACACAAGCAGTGCCCATGCCTGTTTCGATAAAGGAAAATACTCTATGAATCACCTTTTGAATCAAAATATTACTGAAAAGCAACAAATTGGAAATGAATTTGAAAATCCACTTAATTATATGGACAACATAGAACAAGATGAGTTTAGTAACCTCACGGAAGATAACAACTTATACCCTCAAGATGCATTCTTGTCTTCTTATCAACAAGATAGCACATTAATAGACGGAGGTCAGTGTCAACAGGAAGGCATTAAAATTTTCACGAGGTCACATTTTCCAACCAACCCAGATTAATACAAATAAATAATTTCTGTTATATAAAATAACAAATACATTGAACTTTCTTGAGGAAGTTTCATATTTCTTTTCATGTGATTAGCAAATTATAGTTTTTAAAAAATCAGTGTCGTGTAAGAGACGAGTGAATAAGCACTTGAATTGAACTTAAAATAAACTCGATTATTTACAATTTAAAGTATTATTTTTACATCGATTACCCACTCATAATTTCAAGAAGAACCGAAATTATAAAAAATTTCAAATCTTATATTTATATACCGGAAATTAATGCAAAATTTTTAATAGATATAGGAAATTTTAAAAGTTTAATCGATCCAAAATTAGCTTATCATTTTTACAATAATTTTATTTCCAAAGAAAACTTCAATATTCAAATGGCGCATGATACCACACATCATGATGTCGTAGCTGAAATTCTGATCTTTCAAATTTTTTAAACAAATCAAAATCATAAATTTTATCTTTTTAAATTCAGCGAAAAATATCAAGGACTAATCGGAATCGACTTAATCGAAAAATTGGATGCTCAATTTAACATGGAAAAAAGAACATTTACAACACCACACATTGAAATTTCTGTAGTATTAGCAGGCCCGGACTGGCCAGGTCGGCTAGTCGGCGATCGCCGAGGGCCCCCAAACGAGGCCTCAAGAAGTGGTTTATACTTAGGGTAAAAGTGGTTTGCATTTTTTCTATACCTTCCAAGTGTCAAAATATCTGAAAATGTGATTTTCAAAAAACTCCGCTCTTAGTAAGGGGGCCCCCACTCAGTTTCTAGCCGAGGGCCCCCAAAGGAGACAGTCCGGGCCTGAGTATTAGAATGATTACAAGAATATTTGAAATTTGTAAGTAAGCAATAAAATAATTTATGTATCGACGTGTTAGTTAGATGTCGATGACTTATAGGAAAAATGCTTACGGATTAAAATTATATAAATAATGTAGTCAAGTAAACAGGAAATAAAAGTTAAGAAAACATGAAACCGAAATCTTTTAATTAATTAAACAAACCCACAAAGAAGATTATTATTAAGAAGGAAAATTATTGGATATATAAAAAGGAAGATAAGTAGATTATTGGATTTCAATAAATTTTGATACTGATAAAAAACCTTCAATACAAAATCGCAAAATCCTAATAATAAGTCAAAATTAAACTATTCAGTAATGAAACCATCAAAAGTAGAACAAGTAGTTAAAATACCAGTGAACTTGAAAGAAGGAACAGGAATTTTAAATTATGTTAAATTTCAAGATGGCTTAGAAACCCGCAAAAGCAATAATTTTCGATACGGATGAAAACCTTTGATAAAATTTTCTAACAATAATTCAAAATCAACAAAACCATCTAATAAAAATTTAAATCAAACTAGTCATTTTACGAGGAGATAATAAGATATCAGATTAAAATAAAAAGGTCGCCTTCAAAATTATGAAATTCCAAAAAACAAATAGAAATATTATTCGATGAAAATATTAAGAAATTAACCTTAATACAAAACACCATTTTGGCACATAAAGAAATAAAATTGGAAGATAAAAATTTAGAAAATTTTACAAGAAAATTAAACAATTCTCAAAAATGTGTTTAAACTTTATTTAATGAAATCGAACGAAAATTGACTGTATTAAAAGATACAATTTTTGAAAACAAGCAAAGGAATTAGAAGACAAATTAAAGTTAACAAAACTTAATTTAATCTCAACATACAAAAATTACCAAAAAATTGTGAAAACAAAAATTCTTCAGATTTTAAATAAAATTATTTTAATAATCTTTACCATTTAGACAATAAACAAACACAAATTTTTAAAATTAAAAATTCGAAGAGAAAAAAATTAAATAACACATTTTTAGGAGTTTATTGTATTCTGTTACCTCCAGAACTTATCAGTTCAAGGATTTCTGTTATATAAAAAATAATAAATTGAACTTTCCTAAGGAAGTTTCGGATTGCATTTCATGTTATAATAGCCTGACCAATGACATTTGATATTTTGCTATCAAGATTTTCCTCAATGCTTTTATCGGCTTTTTTTCTTTATTTCTCATTTTGGACTCTAAAGTTTTAAATAATTTTAACTGTCTCTAAAATAATTTTATTCCCGTCTCTGTGAGGGCTTCAGAACATCCTTCCAATATCTTTCTTATCTCGATATCACTATCCATAATTTTAAAAAATTTTTGTTAATTTTTTGCTAATTTGTTATTTATTCTTGAATCAATACCAAACTGTATTGATACATAGGTAAATAAATTGTTCTCCAAACTATAATATTTAGTTTGTGTGTATTGTTTAAGGGTCCAAAATGATCGTTCAATTCTGTTCGTTGTAGTCAGGGCCGCCGCTCCCTATTGTTCACAGTGTGCAAAACACACGAGCGGCCAAAATCCCAAAAATAAAGGTTAAGAAAAAGTCATTTACTTTACTGCAGGGAATAAGTAGTAAAAATTTAGGAAATTGTATTAAAAAACCGAAAAAAGTCACACGGGCGGAAGTACCCCTAGCGGCGGTTCTGGTTGTAGTATCTCACATTAATGGTAAATGTTTCCTAAAATATAATATATCTACGTAAAATTATCCAGGCCGCAAACTAATTCAAAATACAACTTTAGAAAAACAAAATAATTATGCAAATTTCCATCGGTCGGATAAATTTTACACACAGCCGGCTTAGCTCAGTCGTAAAAAATCTCCTTATCGCGCGGGGGTTTATCGCACCACCTTGAAGTACTTCAACATAAATTAACGCTGATCACCGAGGACGCCGACGGGAAACAGCTCGAACCAAAGGCAAACGAAGCCATCCGCATCATCTCGGAATGGATACGCGCCAAGGGGCTGGAACTCGTCCCCGAAAAATCGGAGGCGGTAGTGGTGTGCGGGCGTCGGAGTGAACCCTCCGTGAAACTTCACTTGAATGGCAAGACCATCGAGATGAAGGATGAGGTGACGGTCCTGGTGTGGTGCTGGACAAACATTTGAACTTTGCCTCCCACATAAAGACAGCCACGGCTAAGGCGCAGGCGATTGCCACCTCGCTCGCCCGCCTCATGCCGAACATAGGCGGCCCCAAAACCACCAAGAGAAGAACTCTTGGTAGGGTGACCCAGTCGGTCATCCTGTATGCGGCACCCATGTGGTTCGACGCGGTGGACCCATTACGGTATGGAACCCAGCGCAACCGGTACAGACTGCAGTGCGTGCAGAGACAAATGGCGCTAAGAATCGTCTGCGGCTATCGGACAATGTCTGCAGATGCTGCTCTGGTCCTTGCCTCCATGCCCCCTCCCCCTGGACATTCAGGTGCGCGAGAGGGTGGCAGTCAGGAACGGGCTCAGTGCTAGTGCTGCGAGTGAACAAACAATAGCGGAGTGGCAAGCTGAGTGGGACATTGCAGATTGCGGCCGGTGGACATACCGACTCATTCCTAATATAAAGGAGTGGATCGAACGAGGGCACGGAGAGCTAAGTTATTACTTGACCCAGATGCTCTCTGGCCACGGCTGCTTCAACGAGTATCTCAGCCGCTTCAAGCTCCGCGATCGAGACAGTTGTGCCTACTGTGACGAAAGCGACACCTCCGAGCACACATTCTTCCAGTGCTGGAGGTGGGAACGACAGCGACAGCTTCTCTCCCTGGAATTCGGAGAAATGCTCACTCCGGAGAACGTCGTGCATTACATGACTAGGGACGAAGAGAGCTGGAACAAGATCGCCAAACACGTCACAGCAATTTTAAAGACCAAAGAACTCGACGAGAGGCAAGAGCAGGCCTAAGGCAACACCCGCACGACGGGCATATGCCCAACACTCTCCCCCCTTCGTGGCGTCCTCCCAATCATAGATCGAGACATTGCACGAACAGCTGCAGGGATGCGAACAACTAAGGAGGAAGAGTAGAGGGAACGCGTACCAAAAGAAGATAAAACAGACGAGAAACCGACAATCTAGAGACAATATACCTGAGAAACACAAAACCGAGGAAACAACCAGCGAAACAGAAGAGCCAAATAATGAAGACCCGAAGAAATGCCGATAGGCGATACCGGGCACATGATGGGGGGGGTGAGTTTAGTGAGTGTAACCTCACACCTCCAGGCAGATTGACCTGGAGTCTTTTTCAAGATTCTCACCTCCCGGCTCAAGCAAAAAAAAAAACATAAATTAACGACGAAAAATAAATTACTCAATTCTGTTCAACTTTTCCAATTTTCTTGTTCTTTTTTAACGTCAACTAAAAGAAAAAACACACCGACGTATTTTTAGTTATGTTTATTCATAAGAAGGAACCAATTCTGATAGTTATATTGTTAATTACACAATAATTAGAATAGGGACGCAGGTGCAACATTATGCTTATCAACAGGAAGCTATGGATAATGAACAATAGTGCATCCTCGATATCCAGCGATATCAATTCTGCCGACCTAGGAAGGCCAAAATCACGCCACCAACTTGACAGATTTGATATCACAAATACATAAATTTATGTAACATTTTATTTTCCAGTATTCAGTTAGTATTCATTTAGTAGTCACTCAGTAGTTGTTGTTCAGTTAGCATTGAATACGTAGTTTGTAAATCAATATTAATTAATTTAAGTGTTCTTTGAATGTATTGATAGCTAAATAAAATAAAAATCATTTTTTTTTAACAATCGAAAGTGTCCATATCATAACTTCCATACCAAAACTTTTCTCACTAGTACTTTTATTTAATTTCAATAAACAAAAAACCTTTTTCCAAAAATTTTATTCTCCAAAACCCAAAACCACGAGCATCGCACTTGGGATCCGTGCGCAAGCTCCCTCTACACTTCCGGCCCTCTGTAGGCTTCGCAGAAAACCCAGAGGCGCCGCGCGAAAACATTCAAAATGTTAAAATATAAAATCAATTCTTTACAATAATCAAATTTACTGCTTCTTTATTCAAGAAAAATACGACAATATATAGCCAATTGCGTATACATCAATTAATCAATCAATCAAGGGCTTTTCCATTCCTGTCGGAATATTGCGACATTGAAGTATTTACAATCCAATTCACGAGGTGGATTAATCCTCTTTTGCTACTCTTTTTACTACAACTTTTCACCACAACCAGCGATCACATCACTCCACACCGTGGTCTAATAATTGCGTATACATACTGTATGTATACAGTGTGGAAGGTTGAAACTGTTACCAATAAAACACAAAATATCTAGAAAGGGGAATTTATTTTTCATCTAAAAATTGATATACTTTATTATTAAATTTGTTTTCTTGAAGATTTTCTACTTTAATTCAAATCTCTCACCCTTCTCTTCGATACAGGCTCTGATTGGCTTCAAAAGGTCTTCGCAAGCGGCACGCGTACTTGATTTTTCGGCATATCATCCCAAATTTGTAGCAATACTTGCTTAAAATGGTCCAAATTTTTAACCTTGTACTTGCCCAGTTCTTGCACATGTAGCCTCATACATAAAAGTCCAGTGGGTTCAGGTCTGGACTGGAAGCAGCCCATTCTTTTGTGTCGATAAAATCAAGAAAATTTGCAAAAATGCATTGAAAATTATTTTGAAAATAATTTTGGACGATGATTGCCTTATGGTCAGGGGCACAATCTTGCTGAAAGACAAGGTCTTCATCGCCATACATTTCCTTAGCCTCTGGTTCAATTATTGTTATTCCTTATTGATTTTGACCTCTCTGTCGAGGCATTTCAGCAAAAATTTCCCTTTTTGGAGACGACACCAAAAACCATCACTGCAGAGGAATTCTGGTAGCGAGAAATGCTTCTGATATTTCTGGGAATGTCCGATAAAGTCGTTCCATACACCCTGTCATTTTGTTTATTCCGGGGACGTGCTTAAGTGTACATTTTTTCATCTGAAAAAATGATATCAGGACCACCGTGCCGCTTGAGTAGCATTCGGCATTTTTTCACTCTTTCGTCCTTATTTTTGAGTAAGTCCAGCAACTTTTTGTTTACTGTAGGCTCTGAACCCTAAATCTTCTTTTAGTAATGATTGCATGGTGCTGTGGGACATATCGAGCTCCTTAGCCATCTGACGACCAGAGCGAGCGGCATTTCTTCGAATTCTTTCTCTCACAACCTTAATACCCTCTGGAGTCCTCTTAGAGAGTTTTTTGTCGGTTTCTTTTTGGCAAAACTAACATCACCAGTTTTCTTGTAGCGTAAATAGTTCTACTTACGAACATTTTGTTGATTTTCATATGCGAGAGCTTTTTTACAATATCAGGTTGCGCTACATTTTTTTGTGCAGAGAAATGATCATTTCTCGTACTGGATTTGAATCCTTATTTTTGATGGAATTTGTCATTTTACTGGCTCCAAATGTAAAAACTTGTTTATATTATAGACGTCAGTACAAAAAAACAATGGTTGGCAAGTTTTAGTTTGAGAGGCTTACCAATGGCAGGGGTTTAAAAATTGGTAACAGTTTCAACCTTCCACACTGTAATATAGTAAAAATATTTTATAATCGCTTTTAATTAATGCATATAAAAAACTAAATTTTTTTGAAGTCTAGAATATTTTGTAACTTACAGAATTATCGAAAGGGACGGACTTCGACCCCTCATCCTTTAAACTTCAACAAAAAAATTTGACTGATGATTCTTAAAGTACAATGTACAGGAAAAAATACATATGTACATACTACAATACAGCCAAGTTCTAAGATGACATTTTTTAGTAGGTGGGAGTTGCTAATTGTTAAATAATATTACAGTAAATTTCAAGCCCCCTGAACTTTGAGGAAAATTTTTACCACTCTGGTTTACACTACAAGATACGAACGAAATGGTATCACTAAGCAATTTGTAGTGTGGACTTTGTATTTGAATCCCTTAAATCCTAAATTTTAATATGAAATTTTTATCAGTGATTTGATTGATATAGCCAGGTTTGATACTATACCCCTCAATTATTTGCGTTAATTTAATGCACTGCATTTCAGAGAGAAAACAATGCTTTTTCACAGAAGAACACGCTTCAAAATGAATGACACCATAATTAAACTGACAGATGACACTTTTGCAGATTTTGTATTACCTCTAAAATTGTCACTAAAGAACAATGCGTAGAATATGAAGATTCCATTAAATTACAAGATAATTATAGGAATCATCTAGAAACCTTACCATTTGGAATTAAAGAAGATTGCGTTTGGCATGATTTAAAGAATTTTCATGTACCTATATGATAACTAGGCATGTGACGTAATGCACGACTTAGGGTAAGTCCGGGATAGTTGGCCATAGTTTTTATTTTGGCGAATAAAACAATCATGAACAGACAAAATGATGTTTTCTTTTTCAAGTTTCCAAATGAATTTTTACTTTATTTAAAAATGGACAAAGATTCAGTTAAGGAAAGTCCTATTGTTTCGAGCTTTGTAATGCTTCATGCAAAATATTAAAATTTGTAGCAATATAAACTAATTGAGATTGAACATTTAAACTTCTTGTGCTCTTTTTATAGACACAGCTGCATTAGGATCAAATTCCATGACAAAAAGTTTAAAAAGGGAGTTAAAATGTTAAAAAAGGTGCTATAAACAAAAAAATACAAAAAAAGGTAAAAAAGGGAAAAATGAGCTAGGCCCATATTAAAGGAAATTTTTTGAAACGGATTTTACCTTTAATTGATTTTCATTATCAATATCCCTTATTAACAGGTAAAAAAACTAAAATCTCAGCTCTACATATTACCGATATTCCCCCCAAATATTAAATTTCCTGAAGAAACTTCGTTTCCAGGATATAATTGAGACTCTTGAAAATAATCTGCGCTTTCGTCGATTTTTTGGATAATTAAATTTTTAAGTTAAACCGCTTGATTTAAACTTTCCAAACGGGCGGATTATCGCAGTCTTTCCCTTATAGCTCAGCACTACCTTTTAATCTTGCAATATGTCGCCCTTATCTGCGACCTTGCAAATTTTTCCTTTTAAAACCAAATTTTTCAATTTTAAATTTTCGAATATTGTACGTTCAATTACTCCAACTCTTGGATGCTAAAAGATCACTGAAAACCACTATTTCTCAATTTCATTCTTATTTATTCAAATCAACTTAATACAAAATTTCCGCTTTTGCGGGAACAGAAATCAAAAACCAACCCGCGCCAATAATATACTTACATGATTTAAGAAAAATAAATTTCTTTAATTTGAAACATGATTTAAGAAATTTATTTTTCTTAAATCAAGAAAATATTTATTTGCAGCTATCGAAAACAGAACTTCTTAATTCAAAAATAGTATTTATTTGAATCAAGTAAATTTTTTGTTACTTCATTTAAGAAAACCATATTTTAATTCAACAATATACTTAACTACATGTTTTAAGAAATTTATTTTTCTTAAATCAAGAAAATATTTGTTTATAGCTATCGAAAAAAACCTTCTTGATTCAAAAATAGTATCTATTTCAATCAAGTAAATTTTTTATTACTTCAGTTAAGACAACCATGTTGAATTTAACTATATGAAGGGTCCAGTGGAAAAACGATGAGGGTACACTTTTTACAAAGTCGAGTAAAACGAGATTGAAAGTTTCACAACGCGTAAAGTTACATTGTGCTGCCTATTTTCAAACGCAGTTTTTAGTGGAATCTCATTGTTTGTTTCCTGCGAGGATTGGTATGTTCATAGCTCATAGCTTATGTTACGAGCTAAGAGAGGCCGATAAAATATCGATTTCGAAAAAAATTGACCCTCATCGCTATTCTTACTTGATTTAAGTAAACTGATTTAAGAATATTTTATTCTTAAATGAAGAAAGAAAATATTTTCGTGCGGCTATTCAAGTAAGAGATTTTCTTCATTCAAATGGTTTTTATTTGAACCAAGTAATTTTTTTGTTCCGTGTACCTAATCTGACCTCATTCCTAGACCTATAGTTATTTTTGTAAAAATTACTCATCTTTTCAATGAAGATATTCATTTTTCATTATAAATAACAGACAACCCTCAAAAATTCAGTTGAAGCGAAAAAATCGAATTTTTTGACACTGAGGCAAGTTATTTTATTTCAAATTTGATATTATTATAAATTAAATGTTGTTTGAATATTCTGAACCTGCTTGAGAATACTGACTACGGTCCAGTTAAAACAGAAAAAATAACCAAAAAATTCTAAGCCAAGAATTGCGTTAAATATTTAGATGATTTGACTTGCGCGCGACTTTTAATTTTAATTTTTCGGTAAAAATTAAATGTTTGAATATTCTGAAACTGCTTGAGAATACTAATAAATAATAAAATATGTTCATATTTTTTGCTGAATTACAAATTAATAAATAAAATGTAAATAAAAATTAAAAAACTTTCAATTTTGAAATTATTTCGGATGTTGAAGTTTTATTTCAAATTTGATATTATTTTCTGAAAGCTGAAAAATTTTTACAAAAAATATATTATCATTTTCACGATGTGCATATTTTTTTGTTTAATTACAAATAAAATAAAATGTATGCCCTCTACGATTAAAAAGCTTGTATTCAATAAAATAAGCACATCGTGAAAATTATAGATTTTGTGAAAAAAATTCTCAATTTTCAGAAAATAATATCAAATTTGAAATAAAACTTCAGTCTGAAATAATTTCAAAAATTAAAGTTTTCTAATTGTATAGATATAGACCAGGGGTGGCCAACAAGTCGATCGTGAAGCCAATTTTGATCGACCGCTGCGTGTGAAAAAGTATCGAATAATCAAATTTTTTCGGATAAAGTGTCGAAAAATCAAATTTTTTCGGTTTATTTTCGACAATGTCGATCGCGACACATTTTTAAGATAAAAAGTAGATCTTGTGTACACAAAAGTTGGCCACCCCTGATATAGACTATTAGAGCATACATTTTATTTATTTGAATTTAAACAAAAAATATGCACATTGTGAAAACGACATATTATTTTGTGTAAAAAATTCTCAGTTTTCAGAAAATAATATTAAATTTGAATTTATAATGAATATTATAAATGACATAATGAATGACATTTACAACTTCCGTCCGACAATGGTTGACTCTGTTCCTTCTTAACGGAAATCATGGTTAGAGTGGTGTCGAATAAAGAAGAAAAGGTGGAGCTAATGCGCAGAAACCAAAATTCGTACAACCGTGTTTATGTTGGTGTCAATTGGTGGAATTGGGCGTCACGCGATCTCTACTGCGCCGGATTTTGGCTACGCCTTTTCTTTTTTATTTGACACTACTCTACCACTTGAAATTCGCTGCAACACAAATAGAACTCGAGCGCTCTATGTTGACAGGGTTCGGCCTAGTTCAAGGGTGACGAACCTATGAGGTAGCACGTTTAAAAAACTTGCTGGCAAGTGAAAATTTAATCTTGAAGAATTTTATTGTTGATTTTAATTTTTGTTAAGAAAATTCTGCAAAACGTTTGTTTTTATTTTATTTGTAATAATTGTATTTCTTTAATATTACCATAGCTTGGCACGTCGCAATTTTATAAAAATAGATTGTATTTTTTTGGCACGCATACTGAAAAAGGTTCGCCACCCCGGCCTAGTTCTTTTGTGCAATAGAGGTGGAAGGAGAACTTGCCAGTGCTGTCGTGTAAACGGACCGGACCAATTTTCCGTTTTTGCACATTAGCCACACCCTGTCAACTTTGAGTGCGAGTACTTTACCCTATAGTTCAACATGGACCTAGCTTAGGGATAGAATTACTTGACAGTGGCTTTCGAAATAAACAAAATTAAAAGCGAAAATTAATTAATTTGCTTAATTAGTTGTGCTGCTGTGATAATTCGCAAATACGCTTGATGCAGCCATTTTTTGAAAACTTTACATAGCAATATTTTGGAAATCGTTTGAGAAAAAATTAATTTTTTGTGCACCAAGGGATATAGATTTTGTGTGAAATATTGACAGAAAATTTCTGAATAAAAAATTTTATATTTAAAAAAATAGTTTTGGCAGAAGCTCGCGAATCAATCGATGGATTTTAATTTTCACTCCACTAAATATAGCATAATTTTATAGCATTTCCGAACAAAAATTGTATAAAATGCTTTTTGTAATAACTCGAGAACCTACTATATTGACAGATTTCAGATTTTATTGTACCAAATGATAAGTCAATTTTGTGGCTTTCAGTTGTCGTTTTGGAGTTGATAGGCAGGGCCGTTCCTACCGGGTATGCAGTGCATGCCGGGCATGCAGGTGGCAAAAGTAAGGGGCGGTATTTTCGAGAGAGATAAGAATTTTTTTAGATACAGAGAAAATTTGTTAAATTTAGTTCCTTTTTATTTAAATCTTTGACCTTTTTTTTTGCTCATCAGACAATTTCCCGATTGATTTTTCATAGCCCGTCTAGCATAAAGGGCGGAAAAAATTTCTTGCATGCAGGCGCAATACCCCCTAGGAACGACCCTGTTGATAGGAAGCCATCAAAGCCACCAAAGTTATTATATCATGGTTAAGCTTAGCTTAAAAAAGCGTATGAGATAGCAAGGAGAATTTAGAACTTTATTTGGTCCTAACACAAATAAAATACCCAAGACATTAATAATTTGTCAATTTTACAATAGGGTTGTTGCATGAATCGTAATTTTGAATAATTCCTATTATTTCTTGAAGATAATGTTAAAAGATGATTATCTTCAAAAGAAAAAATTTTTTAAATATCGTTTTGATGTCTAAAATCGATTTTGAAATTCAAAAATTCGTCGTGCTGCCGACGGGCGCTGTGACGTCAAACGCGTCTTGCCGAAGGTTTCTATGACAAATGTGGCAACACTGTATTTTAATGACAGTTTGACAGTTCTAAAATATCAACATTAAAGTTTTTATACGTGTTATAAATAATATTAAATAATTTATTTTGAAATAAAAGGCAGTAAGTATAAGTAATAATTGTAAAAATGGCTTCTTCAAGTTCATGTTTTGTACAAGCTAGTTCGAATAATCTTCCGACTGAATATTTTTAAGATTCACGTTTATAAAAAACGACGATAGATTTAATGCAGCAGAGATAAAAGGCGTCAAAGCATGCAAGTAAATAGTATAATATTTATTAATTGTGTGTGTTTTAATAAAATATTTATATTTTAGGAAGGTTCACTAGCTTTCCTTATATAGTTGTATCGTAGGAGTGAAGAACCTTCACCTACCGAATTAACCTCCTATTTGAAAAAGGCACGTTTAGCAAGCAGCAATATCTACTTCTTAAAAGTATGTGGAAGTGAAATAATTTTTAAAAAAACCAACTCCAACCTTACCCGATAATTTTTGGTGCTTCTCCGGATGGCATTGATAAGGCACAAGTAATTTGCAGATATTTTTAGCAAAAAAGAAGAAAGCTCTATTTTGTGTTGCTAAACCAAATGTTGAAACCAATCAAGAATTTGAACAGGTGTATTTAAAACATTTTAAAAATTCATTGTTCTTGTTAAATAAATCAAAAATTAATTATTAAAGCATTATTATTATTTAAAATTATTAGATGTAACAACTACAATAAAAACTTAAATCTGTGTGGAATCACTCCATTCTGGGAATGGGACTATTCAGTCACAATTAGTCCTGTGATGCCTCGTTGAAAAAGGATCCTGTGTCATTTGAGCACCATCGGTTAATATTATTGAGTACCGTTCATATAATTTTCCATATCATATTTTATCTAAAAATCATATTATATAATTTAAAATGTTATAATCTGTATCTACTTACATCAAAATTATTTTCGCAGCAAAAATAGGAAGTTTTACTAAAGTTCGATTTTTAATCGAACAGTGTCAAACCAAGTTTTCTTAACATCGAGTTATTTGGAACACTTACAAATATTTTATTTGATTTCTTCTGCAAGTCATTGCCACAATATTCTACGAAGCACTTTTTATTTAAATTTTTAACTAAATTTAGTGAAAATGTTTGGTTATAATAATAACAGGAGACGAAAATAAATATATTGGTACCATAAATAGCTACCATAAATAGTAGTTTGGTGTAGTGGTTAAGGGGTAGATCTATAGATCTAAAGGTCATAGGTTCGAATCCCGATCGCTCCCAAATTTATCTGTGCCGTGTTTAGGATTATACACGTTAAACTATTATCCTACTATGACGTATAGTCAGCATAAGTAAACTGCTGACTTGTAATTCGGTATTGGCCTTCATGGTTTCAGCGGGTTTATCCCGTGTTCAAGTATTCAAATAATCGTCGTTAGATGTCGTGATTATTTGAAGAAACGTTCGTTAGATGTCGCGTTTATTCGAAGGGTCATTTAGATGTCGGAGAATATTCAAGAATTTAAATAATATGTTGTATAGTACTTGTAATGTTGTAATTATTTAGTTGTAAAATGGATATTTCCGTAAAATAAATAAATATTATTATTATTATTATTATTATTATTACCGACTGCAAAAATTACTGCGAGGTTGTCAGATGCATTAAAAAAGTAAGTGTGACGTCATGCGCGGCAAAATCATGGTTCAAAATAAAAATTTTTTTAAAAATGTTTTTGAGAAAATTAAAGTCCTTATAGACTTTTGATCTATGCTATGGTGTTTAACAATAGCCAAACTTTAAGAAAAAAAATACTTCAAAATTCATGCAACAACCCTATTCTCACGCTTGAATACTCAGGCTACAAGTTATCATAACTTGATACTTGATGCATCAGCGTTTGGGTTCATACACCCAGTAATGTCATAATGGAAATTGTTGTTGCGCCTTACAAATGCAACAAGTGCATTTTATTGAATTGTTCAAGAGATCATAAAATTGTTTATCTTTTTTATTTAACCAATTTATAGAACAAACATTAGAAGAAATATTATAAAATTACATAATACAGTGTATGAAATAGGAATAGCCTCACCTAATTTTTTTGGAACAAGACAAACCAAAAAGTGTTATCATTGTAACCAAACCATATTATAACAGTTACTCCAAAGTAGGGTTGCCATCCATCCGGGTTTCCCCGGATTTGTCCTAGTTTAGAGGGCGTCCGGGGAACGTCCGGGCGGGGTTTTATTTGTGATCCGGGTTTAAAAGTTTTCAAGTCACCGGGCGCCTACGCACGGCGCCGCGAAGAACCGACTCGCTGGATTTACCGTCCCCTCTCCCTTTTAGCACCAAGCCCAAGACTTAGTTTAAAATTGTATGAAAAAAAAAATAAAAAGTTGATTTATAAAGACTATTTTTTATTTTACTGAGCAACTTAAAAAAAAACACTGTTGGCATGTCCGGGTTCTAACCTCCAAAGTCCGGGGTTTTCACGCTTCTTGTCCTGGTTGCCAGATTTTAGAGATGGCAACCCTACTCCAAAGGTTTGAGGGGGCCATTGCTGATATTATGATTTCTAATGAATTTCGTCTGCAGGACCTCGAGATTTTGGGGGCCAATGAATTTAGTTTCTTTAAAATATTTAAAAATTCTTCACGAAATTCTGATTTGTCCAATTACTTTTTTTACTAACTGTATGTGCCCGTGGCGGTTTTAGAACTTATGAGGTCCCAGGTGCAATTCAATTTTGAGGCCACTCTCTAAGTATTTTCACTAATCGTACACTCCCTAAAGCATTTGATTTGAACCTCTGGTGTACGGGGGGGCCGTCCACCAGCGCCGCAGGAAATTTTTTTTAAATACTCTTTTTTTACTAAAAATTGCAATGAAATCAAAACAACTTAAGGCATCTTAGGAGTTAGAATTTTTTCGTTACTTTTCCTGTGTTTATTACAAATAGAATTAATATTTTCATAAAATTTAAAAATATTTGAACAAAATTAAATTTTTATCAAAAAATTATATCAAAAATTGCATTGAAATCAAAATAACTGCAATTCTAAGGCATCTTAGCGCTTAGAAATTTTTCATTATTTTTCCTGTGTTTATTACAAAAGAATTAATATTTTCATAATATTTCAGAATGTTTGAACAAAACTAAATTTTTATCAAAAAATTATATCAAAAATTGCATTGAAACCAAAATAACTGCAAATCTAAGGCATCTTAGGGTTTAGAATTTTTTTGTTATTTTTCCTATGTACAACAAAATTAATATTTTTATTAAATTTCAGAATATTTGAACAAAATTTAATTTTTATCAAAATTCCTATTTTATATAGGAATACAGTGCAGTCTCGGTAATCCGAACACACGCTAGTCCGCACAAATAGCTATAATCCGGACCCCACTAATAAAATGTTCGGATTATAGAATAATATTCGGATTAAAGAACAAACGTTTCTTTGTTCTTTTGTTCGGATTAGCGCGTGTTCGGATTACCGAGACTGCACTGTATTGTACCCGAGACCTTGTAACCAATCAAATCTGATCAAATTTTCATCAATGTTACTATTTAACTAGAAATTCCTCATGGACTTTTGATTTAGATTTTTTTTAACTGATGAACTTTGATTGATAATTCTTGTACTAATAAGTTTCAATTTTCATAATTAACACAACCTGAATATCAGTAAACTTTTAAATATAGCCAATTATTTTATATACCTAGGTTAATTTTCAATTTCATTTCCCTATGTCTCACTCTTTAATAGTAATTAAATAAAATAATTTTCCTTATTTTGAATGTGCGTGAAGTTAGCACTACCATTTTTTAAAATCCTAAAATTTTTTATTATGCCCGGTGTGCCGTATTTTTTTTTAAAATTTTTTTATGGATTTTATGGACATAGTTGATTTTGAGGGTAGCAGTTAGCACTGCCATTTTTGATAATCCCAAAATTTTTTATTGTGCCGGATTGTGCTCGTGGTGTGCCAAGTGCCACAGTGTGCCGTAAATCATAAAACTTTATTTTTACAAATAAAATTGTTTTGGGTCAAAAACTATTTGGATTAATGAGATATAATGGATTAACGAGATTCAAATTGTCCCTACTTACTTTTTAGCCAAACTACAGCCAAGTGAACGGGCTTAGAAAAATCAGCGAGGAAAAGAACTTCCCGGCTGGCACTTTCCTCGAATCGGATCGTGCGGAAGCATGCAACGGCGTTCGCATGACGACACGCGTAAGACGAACGCCGCGCCCGCGAAAGCAAACAACAAACCACCGCGTAGCACAAGGGCGACCAGCCGCCCCGTTTTGCTTAACCGAGTAAGTAAAGAAACCATAAAAGTAGTGGTGTTTCACCGGCGACGCGCCGAAACGCGTCTCCCACTTGAGCTGCACCTCCCATGTCTTCTTACATTGTCAGACCTGAGTCTAGCTCAACTAGGTCCTCTTTTCCCGCTGATTTTTCCAAGCCCATTCCCTTGGCTGTGGTTTTGCTAGAAAGTAGGTAGCAGGGACAGTGGAATCTCGTTAATCCATTCAAGCGCGTCGCAAAAAATAGGTTTTTCTTTTTGCAACCAAAAAAAAACACCACGAGCACAATTCGGCACAATAAAAAATTTTAGGATTATGGAAAATGGTAGTGCTAACTTCGTTTTTGATTTTTGTTTTTGGGCCATAAAAATTTGTTTTCAAAATAAAATTTTTATCATTTACGGCACACTATAGTACACCACGAGCACACATATCCGGCACAATAAAAAAAAATGTGGGATTATCGAAAATGGCAGTGCTAACTTCGTTTTCGCTTTTCGGTTTTAGCCCAAAAAAATTTTGTTTATTAAAATAAAATTTTATGATTTACGACACACTGTGGCACACGACGAGCACAATCCAACACAATAAAAAAAATTTAGGATTATCAAAAATGGCAGTGCTAACTGGCTACCCTTAAAATCAACTATGTCCATAAAATCCGTAAAAAAAATTCAAAAAAAAAAAATACGGCACAACGCTGCACACACCGGGCACAATTCAGCACAATAAAAAAATGGCAGTGCTAACTTCACGCGCATTTCCGGCGTGCGCGTGCAAAGTGGTATAAGTCGATTTTTGGGCAAATTGCATAGGAATATTGGTTATAAGGCCCCTTGATTTACGAGGCCCCAGGGGCTCTGCGCCTGTTCGGAAATCCGACTGTATGTGCCAGGAAAACAATTAAAGTTAACAAAATTTGACTGTCACAATATTATTATTATAGTTTTAAGTCCAGTTAATAAAATTTTTAAAAAAAACGAAGAATACAAAAAACAAACAATTAACATTGATCGGTAAAATGTACTTACAAAATTTAAAGTCAGCTACGTGGCAAAGTTCGTATTCCACAGCACACACATCCGCACCTAAAAGGGCGTAATAAACATAAATTAGAACAAAAATTATTTATAAAAAAATTTATAACACAAACACTTGATTAAATTAATAATAATAATCATTGAATACAAATTGACACTAAAATGAAAATTCATTTGAACACTTGACCGCGCGACACGCCACGACATAATGAATGACATACACAACTTCCGTCCGACAATGGCTCATTCTATTTCGTCTTAACGGAAATCATGGTTAGAATGATTTTTTTTTAGAGTGATCACAAAGGAAGATGAGAGGGCGTAGACAAAATCCGGCGCAGTAGACATCGCGTGACACCCAATTCCACCAATTGACACCAACATAAACACGATTGTACGAGTTTTGGTTTCTCCACCCAGGGCCGTTCCTAGGGGGTATTGCGCCTGCATGCAAGAATTTTTTCCGCCCTTTATGCTAGATGGGCTATGAAAAATCAACCGGGAAATTGTCTGATGAGCAAAAAAAAAAGTCAAAGATTTTCTCTGTATCTAAAAAAAATTCTTATCTCTCTCCAAAATGCCGCCCCTTACTTCTGCCGCTTGCATGCGGGGCATGCACTGCATACTCAGTAGGAACGGCCCTGCCTCCACCCTCTCATCTTCTTATGCGACCACTTTACCACTTGAAATTCGCTGCGACACAAATCGTCAGTTAAAAGTGTTAAATAAAAAATTTCATTTAAAAAATAATAATTTTGGCAGAAACTCGCGAACCAATCGACTGATTTTAATTTTCTCTCCACTAAATATGGCATAATTTAATAGCTTTTGTTTGACATTTTGACAGCAGATTTCGGAACAAGAATTGTACAAAATTTCGTTTTGCAATAACTCGAGAATTTGACCGATTTTAGCTTTTATTGTACCAAACGATAGGTTAAATCCGATTTTGATTTTCTTTGTACCAAATCACGGGTCAATTTTTAGGCTTTCATTTTCGTTTCGGAAATAATATGAGACCATCAAAGCCATCAAGGTTATTATTATATCATGGTTAGTGAGAAAGCGACGAGAATTTAGAACTTAATTTGATGCAAATAATTTGCATCGTTAGGTTTTGATTTGACACAATTATAGTTAGTTGAACTACCCAAGACATTCATAATTTGTCAATTTTACAATTCTCACGCTTGACTATTATAATAAAACTTCAAGTTATCATAATGTGATATTACTTGATGCATCAGCGTCTAGGTTCATGCACCCAGTATGATATCGTAAGGGAAATAAAAATGCGACACGAACATTTTAATCAATTGTAGGAAAAGGTTCTCTTCGAGACGCAAATCCATCACCACAATGGACCTACACACACGTAAGACCAAGTGTAATTAGTCAAGATATACTATAGATAGATTTTAATCAATTGTTCAAAAAAGGATAAACTTTATTTGGTTGCAGTTTTAGTGTTTTACACAATGCCATTTTCTAATTTAACCAATCTATAGAATAAAAATTAGACGAAAAGTTATAAAATTACATACTACTACAGTGCAAGCAATAGGAATAGCCTCACTTCATCTTTTTGGAAAAAAAACCAAAGAAATTTGTCCATTGTAACTAAACCAATACTTATTTTTCGCTATATTATAAATACTCATAGTAATAAATAAAATTTTGATAAGAATAAAAGCTTTTAATATTTTATGAAAAAATGATAAGGAAATTGGAAACACCCAATTCCAACAATTGATACCAATATAAACACGTATGTACGAGTTTTCGGTACACATTAGCTCCGCCTTTCTTTCTTTTAGTACAGCTACTCTAACATGGGCACAAAATTGCTACTATTAAGGCATACAAAGATATTGGCCTATCAAGCTGTGAAATTGCAAGTAAAATTAATATCTAAAGTTATCAATTATTTTATAAAATTAAATTATCTCCATGGAAAAACTAATAACACTGAATTACAGTGACTCGCAAAAGTCCTCGGACAACTAATAAAAATTGCAATAATTTCAATGTAATTTGACTTTTTGAAGTTATTTCAAAAGAAAATAGCAATATCAACTTACGATTATATAAAATATCCCTTTGGGTCACCGGTACCACAAAAAAATTTTAAAAAGTTCAATCCCAGAGAAAATTAACAAGGGTTTAAACATTCTATAGTTGCAATTCTAATTAAATTAAAATTGCAAAAGTCCTCGGACACTAGGAATTAGCACTTTAGAAACTGAGAAAATATGTCATTATTTAATATTTGATGGGGTATCCGTTTTGTTCTATTACTTTTCTTAGTCGATTGGGCATGTTACAAATGGGTCATTCCAGTGAAAATGATACCGCAGATCCAAAAAAAATTTACATAATTTGTATTTAAATCTGTAACTAGAATATAATCAATAAACCAACTCATCAGAAAAAACGCTTTTTCCCCCATTTTTTACTATTTTCTTATTTTTCCGGTTCATGAACGCAGACATAGTCAGGTTGTCTATGAATCTATGATACAGTATTTTTTATTTATGTTGGCGGCCACTTTTCACAGCATTTATGTAGGTGCATGTCGCCAGCCCCTCCCAAATCGAATTTTTGGATGAAATTTGTGTCAAACGTTTGAGCATCGTTTGAGCATCAATGAGCTTCCAATATTTTCGTTTGAGCCTCAACCGTCGCGGAGTTATTCGCGAAAACTTTTGGGGGGGGACATGCTGCCCCCCCCCAAGTGGAATTTCGGGGTGAAAATGGTGTAAAATAGAGAAGAATGCGGGACTACTTTTTCTTGTCCCGTCCCGCCCCGTCCCGCGGTGCGGCCTTGTCCTGCAGTCCCGTCCCGTCCCGCGGGTCCCGTATATCCCGCGGGTCCCGCATATCCCGCGGGTCTCGCATATCCCGCGGGTCCCACGCGTCCCGCAGGTCCCGCGCATCCACCCCCTCAGCACTGTTTTATTTTATAAATAGTATAAAAATAACAATTTTAATTGTTTTTTATTATTTTTTTTAATAACTTTTAAAATTTTTACTTAAGAGGGCTAATTACAATTTCGACAACGAAATTTTAGTTTTTAAATAAAAAAAAAGATAAAGCTTTTAGTTGTTTAATTCAAGAAAGTCGATACAGAACTGATTTTATAATTATGTGCATGAGTTCATGCTAATGTCATCATAATGTCGCCTGGGCAATCACCTTATAGGAAATATCGAGTATGGTTACATTTCCGGTGATACACAGACAGTTGAATATAACTGGCTGTATACCTAACTTTTAACGAATATCCATATAGCTCTTTTATTAATGTATGGAATTTAATGCGGTTTGAAGTAAACGATTAGAAAAAAAATCTAGTTTCACGGAAAGTCATTAAGAAGTTCAAAAAAAAATTTTTCATTTTTTATTATAATAATTAATCACTCCAGTGACCTGCAAGTGACTTTCCATGAATATACAAACTATTTAAATTAAAACTATTTTTAAAATATCTATATATACAGGGTGTCCCCGCACTTACTTTACATAACTTAGGTGGTGATAAAGGACACTTTTCTAAGAACAATATTTAACAAAAATTTTTTTCTAACTTCAAACCATCGAGAGTTAGGCCTCTTTAAAGCTTTTTTTTTAATTTCCACCTTCACGTGGCCATAGCCCCGTAAATATTGATTTTTCAGTAAAAATGGTTTAGTGCTTTTTTAAAGAGCGTGAACTAATCTACAAACTAGATTCACACCTTTTATTGTCTAAAATCAACGGCTTTCGAGTTATGAATGAAAGTAAGTTAAAAAATGTTGAAAAATTTGAGCTTTCTTTTTTTTTGGATTTTTTCAAAACCCTGTATCTTTTAAACGAAAAATTTTACAAAAAATCTGACGCCCCATTCCGGATAGGAAATTTAACGGACTACAACTTTTGTCTAGTAAAAATTTTTGATAAACCAATCCAGTTCACAGAAAATCAGAAAATAATAAACAAATCAGCTACAAAAATAAAATTAAATTCACTAAATTTTTAATTTTTTTTGAAAAATTATTTTATTAATTAATTTTAAACTATAACATTATTTAAGTAAATGTTGAAAATGACCACCCTCATTTCAATACACAGTCGTCATTGTTTTAAAAGATGTTTGTCGAGAAAAAATCGAAAAAATTTGATTTTTCGACACTTTTAATCGCAGAAATTCGATTTTTTACACTTTTTCACACTCACCGATTGACCAAAATTGGCCTCGTGATCGACCGGTCGATCCCTCGACCTTGCTGACCACCCCTGCTATAGTGGCTCTTAACAAAAGAGGAAATTTTATAAATAATACTATAAAACATCTTTTAAAACGATCACGACTGTGTATTGAAAATGAGGGTGGTCATTTTCAACAATTACTTAAATAATGTAATAGTTTAAAATTAATTAATAAAATAATTTTTCAAAAAAAATTAAAAATTTAGTGAATTTAATTTTATTTTTGTAGCTGACTTGTTTATTATTTTCTGATTTTCTGTGAACTGGATTGGTTTATCAAAAATTTTTACTAAACAAAAGTTGTAGTCCGTTAAATTTCCTATCCGAAATGGGGCGTCAGATTTTTTGTAAAATTTTTCGTTTAAAAGATACAGGGTTTTGAAAAAATCCAAAAAAAAAGAAAGCTCAAATTTTTCGACATTTTTTAACTTACTTTAATTCATAACTCGAAAGCCGTTGATTTTAGACAATAAAAGGTGTGAATCTAGTTTGTAGATTAGTTCACGCTCTTTAAAAAAGCACTAAACCATTTTTACTGAAAAATCAATATTTTCGGGACTATGGCCACGTGAAGGTGGAAATTAAAAAAAAAGCTTTAAAGAGGCCTAACTCTCGAGGGTTTGAATTTAGAAAAAATTTTTTGTTAAATATTGTTCTTAGAAAAGTGTCCTCTATCACCACCTAAGTTATGTAAAGTGAGTGCGGGGACACCCTGTATAAGACAAAACCCTTATATATTTGCTTTTTAAGAAAGTGCATTTAAATCGTAAAATTTGGTTTACACCCATAACATTGCCGGTTTAACGAATTATTTAATTCAATTATGAGTGTAAACCAAACTTGATGTTAGGTATAAAGTCCTCTTAAATAAAATAAATTTATAAATCAAACGCGGGACTTAATTGGCATCCCGTCCCGCGCGGGATTCAATTGTCGTCCCGTCCCGCCCCGTCCCGCGCCCGGGACGGGATTTTTTTGATCCCGCATTCTTCTCTACTGTAAAACGTTTGAGCATCGTTTGAGCATCAATGAGCTTCCAAATGTTTCGTTTGAGCCTCAACCGAAACACTTGGGGGGGGGGGCTGGAGACATGTTTTTCTATTTTCGTTCCTATTTCGAATTTTTCTGTGAAATTGATGTCTATCGATAAAGATTCGTTTGAGCTTGAATGAGCTTCCATTCCCATCATTTTATTTTCATTTTCTGCAAAGTTACGAGTATTTCAAATTTCGAGTACTCCGAGCAAGTTCCGTTCAATAACCCTCAATTTTAAATCTATTTTATGAGATTAAAATTTTCGATCCGATTAAGAAAACTAATCCTGCTTAATCTGTTAAGTGATCATTAGATTGATGGAATAATATTGAAGTTGAAATTTTCGAAAAGAATCTGTTTAATAGAATATCTTTGGTGTTTATCAATAAAATTTTGAGCAAAATGTTGGCTTTTAGGACTAGAAGAGTTGGGAAAAGTCTGTGTAACGCAGAGAAACCCATTAAATGTTTAAGCAATGTAATAATTGTTTAAAATAATATAAGAATTTGAAAAGAATTTTAAAAAGGGCATAGACTAAATAGGTTAAAAAGGTATTTTTTTCTACAAAATTTTTCGAAGCCCGAAATCAAGCGCAACTTTCAATATTCTGAAAATTTATGATTATACAGGTACATAGACGGGGCTGACGCCCCCTAAATCGAATTGTTCAGAAAAATTTGTGTCAAATGTTTGAGCATCAATGAGATTCCAATAATTTTGTTTAAGCTTCAACCGTCCGTCCGTCGTAGGTTAATACGCGAAAACTATGGGGAAGGGGGGGGGGCTGTAGACATGTTTAACTTTATCTCAACCAAATAGAATTTTTGGGTGAAATTGGTGTCTAACATTTGAATATAGTTTGAGCTACAAGTACTTCCAAATTTTACGTTTGATCCGCAATCGTCAAAGTGTTATTGGCGAAATACTTGGAGGAACTGTAGACATGCTGCCCCCCCCCTCAAGTGGAAAGTTTGGGTGAATTTGTAACCAAACGTTTGAGAACATTTGGGCCCCAATGAGTTTATACATTTTTCGATGCCCATACTTTTTACATCAATTTCACATAAAGATTCGACTTGTGCATGCTCCCCCCCCCCCTATTTTGCCAATAACTCCGTAACGGTTGCGGCTCAAACGACAAAATTTAGTTTTGATCCACAGTGTTCTAGAACATTAAAAAATTTTAATTTCATTTTATTATTTTGTTATAGGTAGTAGATACATATTCTTTATACATTACATTTTCTTGGTAAAATTAATTTTTACAGATTTATTCCATGAAAATAATGAAGGTAATTATTTAAAAATTTAAGTAGGATTAGCTTTTTAATCGGTTCAAAAATTTTAATTTAAAGAGAAAAAAGTTAAAATTAAGGATTAACGTACGAAACTAGCTCGGAGGACTCGAAATTTTAAATACTCTTCATTTTGCAGAAAATGAAATTAAAATGATGATAAAATCGATAGACATTAATTTCACAAAAAAAGTTTGAAATATGAACGAAAATAGAAAAACATGTCTATTGCCCCCCCCCCAGGAGCTCCGCGAATAACTCCGAGACGGATGAGGCTCAAAAAAACAATTTGGAAGCTCATTGATGGTCTAACTATACTTAAATGTTTGACATAAATTTCAACAAAAAAGTTCACTTGGAGGAGATAAAATAAAAAGTGTCTACAGAATTTTCTTAATTCTCACAAATTTTTCCGGAAAATTCGATTTAGGGGGCGTCAGCGACATGTTTCTTTTTCATTTTAAATTCTTAAATTATTTTAAACAATTATTACATTGCTTAAACATTTAATGGGTTTCTCTGCGTTACACAGACTTTTCCCAACTCTTCTAGTCCTAAAAGCCAACATTTTGCTCAAAATTTTATTGATAAACACCAAAGATATTCTATTAAACAGATTCTTTTCGAAAATTTCAACTTCAATATTATTCCATCAATCTAATGATCACTTAACAGATTAAGCAGGATTAGTTTTCTTAATCGGATCGAAAATTTTAATCTTATAAAATAGATTTAAAATTGAGGGTTATTGAACGGAACTTGCTCGGAGTACTCGAAATTTGAAATACTCGTAACTTTGCAGAAAATGAAAATAAAATGATGGGAATGGAAGCTCATTCAAGCTCAAACGAATCTCTATCGATAGACATCAATTTCACAGAAAAATTCGAAATAGGAACGAAAATAGAAAAACATGTCTCCAGCCCCCCCCCAAGTGTTTTGGTTGAGGCTCAAACGAAAAATTTGGAAGCTCATTGATGCTCAAACGATGCTTAAACGTTTGACACCATTTTCACCCCGAAATTCCACTTGGGGGGGGGCCAGCATGTCTCCAACCCCCCCCCCCCCCAAGAATTTCGCGAATAACTCCGCGACGGTTGAGGCTCAAACGAAAAGTTTGGAAGCTCATTGATGCTCAAACGATGCTCAAACGTTTTACACGATTTTCACCCCGAAATTCCACTTGGGGGGGGGGCAGCATGTCCCCAGCCCCCCCTAAAAGTTTTCGCGAATAACTCCGCGACGGTTGAGGCTCAAACGAAAATATTGGAAGCTCATTGATGCTCAAACGTTTGACACAAATTTCATCCAAAAATTCGATTTGGGGGGGGCTGGCGACATGCACCTCATTTATGTGTCATTCCACAATAGTGATACAAACAACATACAAACACAATTCAAGTGGCCATAGAAAGTGGCATCAGGGCTAGAATAAGCTTCAGACTGGCAGCAGAAGCTCATAGTGTAGATCAGTGATTTTCAACCACTGTGCCGCGGCACTTTTGTGTGCCGCGAAATTCTAAAAAGTGTGCCGCCAAATTTTAGATATTATAATTATGTTAATATTAGTAAATAATATGATTTAAAATTATTTTATTTCGCACATTTAAAATTATTATCATAAACTATTTTACGCAGTGTGTTATAAGTAAGCAAATAATATTTAAACTTATCTTTTTTTTGTGTGCCGCCAAATTTTGAAATCGTTAAAAGTGTGCCGCAACAAAAAAAAGGTTGAGAATCACTGGTGTAGATCATACAGTCCATTTGTTGTAAATTTCATTCATCGCCTCAAAGATCGCATATCTGAACGCATTAGTCCAAATATAAAGCGAACCCGTGCTGGGGTTTCCCCAAAGAAACTTTCTCCTTGAAGAAAAAGGAAGAAATCAGAAGTTTAAGCTGGAAAAAGCGTTAAAGGATATGACAGTGAAACTAGCGATAGAGATGACCAAGATCCATTATATAGGATAGTATAATAGCAGTGAAGAGTTTGAGCAGCACAATAATCAATTCGAAAAGACAATGTTGAATCTGAACCGAATCTGAACACATGAATGAAAATTTTGGGCAAGAGAACGAAGATATATATATTCCCATTTAAGTTAGTTATTGGTGCACTGGAGGCCCCGAAAATGGAAAGAAGATGAGTAATAAGGTTTTCAGTAAACGCCTCCAACATGAATAATAACTTTTCATTTATTGTATGCCACCACATTTATAATAGAATAAAACTTTTATTTTCACTTTTGTATGTTTAATTTAGTAGTTTAAACATAGTGTTGTGATTCACCCCGAGTGGTGGGTGAATCAACAACACGAAACATTTTTTAAAAAAAATAATAGTTAAAAGTAAATTTGTAATTTCTCGTTTCTCAAGTATTATGGTAACGTTCAAATAAGACTTTTTCGACATGGTAGGTTTTTGTATGTCAAATGGTTTCGGAGATATTTGATCGGAAAGAATAAAAAGTGTTGTGATTCACCCCATTTTATGGTACAACATCTATTTTTTCAATAGTTTCGGTTTAAATGAATATCTGGCTTCACGATGTTATCATATTGAAACTGGTTATGTTAATAGTTAGCGAGAAATTAAATAAAGGTTGAGCAAAATTGAGTCAAAATGTCCCATTCGTCACTTTGGAATGACCCAAATGATCTTTTTTAAATATTTTTCGCTTATAAGAGCCCATTCCTCTTGTAAACCGTCGAATCAATTCTTGTTTATTATTTATAGGGGTGGTTCATACCTTACGGTCTAATTCAACCCATAGATTATATATGGGATTAATGTAAAGTGACTGAGGGGGTGGATGTTCACTTTGAGGCATTTATATAGTAATTAAGGGTTAATATTGTTACACAATTCTAAGAAACGTTAAAATAATACAATGTAACTTGTCCGACGACTTTTGCAGTTTTAATTTCAATTGATTCAATTTTTTCAAACTTTTTTGTGTTACCGATGACCCAAAGGGATATTTTATAAAATCGTAAGTTTAATATAGCTATTTTCTTTTTAAATAACTTCAAAAAGTCAAATTACATTGAAATTATTGTAATTTTTATTAGTTGTCCGAGGACTGTTGGGAGTTACAGATAAAAAAAAGCTTGTTTAGAATTTGAAAAAAAAACACGTTATGAGATGTACTTGTAAAAAAATTTCTCTTCTAAATATCATAATTCATAAATAAAGAGGAATCCTCCAAGTTGGAAAACACACTTTTATAATTCGCTGTTATTTTGCTTATTACTCAGAAAAATTACATAAAAGTATCTTATATATTACAAGGACAAGGTGTTTTATTTTAAGCAAAATAACAGCGAATTACGAAAGTATGTTTTCCAACTTGGAGGATTCCTATTAAACATAATTTGCTTAAAAAAATTTTTGGTTCAATTTTAATGTTTTATTGAATCAAAAGTTAGTAAAGTATTGATTAGTATACGCGGTACCTGTAGAAATTTTTTTCTTAAGGATTCCTCTGAACACCAGTTCATGATGTAACTACAACAAACAATAAAAACTTAAGGGGGGACGATTAATTAGAACCTTCAAAAAATCTTTTTTTATTCATAAATATATGAGGTTTTGTAAACTCCCCTGATCTCGGCCCATCTTAATTATGGGAATTATTTTTTTATAATCTTGGTTGCAAACTCCACTGACATTCGAATACCGATAGTGGTACAACTGAACGGTCGATGCTAGGCTAAAGCTACCTGCTCTTTGCATTTCCTTTATTTAAAACCATTCTATTGGGACATTTAAGTAGGTACATACAGGAATACAGGACAATTGATTGTCGACCAAATGATGTGTCGGCCAAATGTATTGCCGGCCAAAAAAATTCGGCCAAATGACGGGATACCAGGAATACATATAGTACATATACAAATAATATTATTGATATCGTAACTATTGATAATAATTATTGGTATCGGTAACTATCGATTTATTTACAATTATCGATGTATCGACAATTATAGATTCATCAATAACTATCGATTAATCAATATTTTAAAAATACAATATTTTTCTTCGATTAATCGATAAAAAATCTCAGCTTGGGAACAATTTTGAAAACTAAACCTATAAAAATGGATCAGACAATATAAATCATAGTGATTCGGGAAACCGACGCAGCTTGTTGGCGACCAAAATAGCTCCTCAACAGGAACTTCTTGAAAAACATGATTATTATAAAGCCACCGAAGGACTACTATATGATCCTAGAATTGCTAACTAATCGATAACAATAAGTCACTAAAATTATTGAAGTTTTACGTACTTTAAACGCGTTTTTCTCAAAACGTATATTTTTTAAATTTGCGGGAGAGATAACTCAAAAAGTTCTTCATCAATGGCGATGAAATTTTATTTATTTATTTATTTATTTATGGAAAATCCTTTTTACAACTAATATCAAACATTACAGAATTACAACGATTACAACAACATTACAACATTATACAAATTTATATTCTTGAATATTTTTCCAACATCCAACGAAGACTCTTCGAGTAAACGCGACATCTGACGACAATAATTCTTCAAATTAGACACGACATCTGACGACAACTCTTTCAATACTACATCAAGGGATAAACCTTTGATTATGGGATAAACCCACTAAAACCATGAAGGCCAACACCGAATTACAAGTCAGCAGTTTTTACTTTTACTGACTAAACGTCATAGTAGGATGATAGTTTAACGTGTAAATCCTAAACACGGCACAGATAAATTTGGGAGTGATCGGGATTCGAACCTATGACCCTTAGATCTATAGTTCCACTCCCTAACCACTACACCAAACTACATCTTTTCTATAATATTACTTTCTATATGAACCTAACTGTTTTGAAAAATCTGTTAAAAAAATAATGATTTCGAAGCAAAAACTAAAAATGATGTGGTAAATTTCGTTTTTTAAATTAAAATTTCTTTCTAATTCAAAAAAATTATTCAATAGTTGGTTTGTTTTCAGGCTTTTACAGTGCAATGCCCCTTAAATATATAAATAAAACATATGCTGAGTTTTAGAAATATTGAATTAATCTTTCATTAAAAAAAAAATGAAAATATGCCGAAATCAGGCAGCGTAATTAACAGCCCCCCTTTTCTTAATTTTCTTGTTTAAGAAAAGTTTATTAAGTGTGAATTCTTTGTTCAAAAATCTCCAACGCTTAATAGACATTTACCTGAGTTATCACATTTTAAAGTGATTGGTGGCAGCCTACGTTAATTAATTACAAAATTAAAAGCAATTATTGGCAGCATTATCATAAAAAAAAATAAAATCCCTGGGTTTGAGGTTTGTTAGGAGCGAGGGGAGCGAGACATTTTCTTTTCGCTGCCACCATTCCACCCCCTGTCTACTTCTACTTATATTTCTTCCTTTTTATCGGCTAGTTGTCGAACTTGCTATGTAGTCAGTTGGGAAATACTAAATTGCTACTCTTGATCGCACAACAGAAATCAATAAAAAATTGGAGTAATTCCTATCAGTATTTATTTATCAAAGAATAAAAGTACTAACAAAATTATTTGAATAATTTACAGTATCGTTTTTACATTAACAATATTTGACCCAAGAAATTTTCTTATTATAAAATGTCGAAAAAGTGTTTGTTTTTGTAGTTTTCCAATATTTCACTATTACTTTATTTTTAAATAGAATTAAATACGAATTTCAATCCACTACGCGAATTTAGTAATTGGCAAAAATCACTAAATCTTGGTATGAATTTTTAAATGCAATTTTAAATTCCACTTACGTGCATATATAATTAAACATAATTAAATAAATTGTTAACATTATTACGTAAATATTTAAAATTTAATAAATACAATATACAGGGTGACCGGCCGCCGATGTGAACATAGGAAATTTACATGGAAAATTGATTTTTCTTTAATTCCTGCTTCCCATCATAACAGATGGGATGGTATCAAATGGTATCAATTTGGAGAGATTTTTATTCCGCTTCTAAAGATACCTAACACTTGATATTTTGTTCTTTAATTTCTGTTAAAAACTTACTAATAAAATGCAAAATAGAGCATTTAAAAACATTTATTTGCTTTGTTTGAATTTTATTGTAATTCTATTTACTTGAAAACCAATAATTTCTAACAAGTTTCTTTGCCATACTACAATTTTGGTTAACAATGAACGCAAGCACAAGTTATTTTTAACTTGTTGGAAATTATTGGATTTCCAGCAAAAAAAATTGCAATAAAATTCAAACAAAGCAACTAAAAATTATTTAAATGCGCTATTTTACATTTTATTAGTGAATTTTAAACAGTAACTAAAGAACAAAATATCAAGTGTTAGGTATTTTTAGAAGCGGAATAAAAATCTCTTCAAATTGATACCTTTTTCATACTTATCTGTTCTGATGGGAAGCAGGAAATAAAGCAAAATCAATTTCCCATGTTAATTTCCTATGTTCACATCGGCGGCCAGTCACCCGGTATATAAATATATAATAAAAAAAATTGTTTCGCCTTATAATCACAAATATCTCAAGAAAGCGGTTTCTCCCCTGTGTGAGTTTTTACATGTTTTATTAAAGTTGCTTTATGGGCACTTTTATAGTCACAAATCCCACAAGCAAAGGGTTTCTCCCCTGTGTGAGTTTTTAAATGCTCTTTTAAAGTTCTACTTAGACCATATTTATAGCCACAAATCTGACAGGCAAACGGTTTGTCGCTTGTGTGATTTTTTAAATGATGACTTAAGGATGATCTGTGTGCACATTTAAAGTCACAAAGCTCACAAGCAAACGGTTTCTCCCCTGTGTGAATTCTTAAATGTTCTTTTAAAGTTGAGTAATGCGCAAATTTACAATTACAAAACTTACAAACAAAGGGTTTCTCCCTTGTGTGAACTCTTAAATGTTCTTTTAAATATTTTTTTTGTGCACATGTATAATCACAAATACTACAAGCAAACGGTTTTTCGCCTGTGTGAATTTTTAAATGTTCTCTTAAATGTAGTTTTTGTGCACCTTTATAATCACAAATCTCACAAGCAAACGGTTTATCGCCTGTGTGAGTTTGTAAATGTCTTTTTAAAAATGATGGTCGTGCACATTTATAGCCACAAATCTCACAATTATACGGTTTATCACCTGTGTGAGTTTTTGCATGTCTTTTTAAAAATGATGGTCGTGCACATGTAAAGTCACAAATCTCACAAGCTAACGGTTTCTCCTCTGAGTGAATTTTTAAATGTCTTTTTAAATTTGCTGGTTCTACACATTTATAGTCACAAAACTCGCAGGCAAACGGTTTTTCACCTGTGTGGATTTTCAAATGTTTCTTTAAAGTTGATTTTCGGGAATATTTATAATCACAAATTTCACAAGTAAACAATTTCTCGCGAATACCAGACTTTTTTGCACGTTTCTGCTTTATTAATGCTCCTTCATCTGTGTCTTCATCCTTAATGTCTATTGAATGATGTAAATCTTCTAAGTTAAATTTTATATCTTCAGGTTCCTCAGTTTTTACCAAAGTATTACTAATATTTTCCATAATTTCTTATATTTTGTAAACCAACTAGCACGAATTTTAAAATGGCGACTGACAGTCAGCAAACCTTGTATAATATTCGGTTTACGCATGCGCCTAATTTTCAACGTTCATCATTATGTAGGTTGTATTCGTTTTGACCTTGTTTTGACACTACTTTCGCTATCAAAGATTCAAGCTAAAAATGTGCTGAATTTGTGACACTTCCCAAAGCGAAACGTTCTTCACCGTAACGTTGTTTAAAATTTGTTTGAGGGTTGATACTTAACCTAACAAATTATTTTAGTACCTATAACTTAATATGTAGAAGTTATTACATATTAAAAACCTTCCGTTTGAACTGAAACCTATATATTTCTTCCATAAATATAATTGTCATCTTATTATTGATTACTATGGGGTGGTATAAATATATAAAAGAGCTTGTTTGTCTGTCTGTTTGTCTATTCGCTATTCACTTCTAGGCCCTTTGACCGATTTGAACCAAATTTTGCACACTTATTCAGTAGGACTCAACTGAGATTTTTGTGTAAAAAATTTTTATTAACCCCATAAAAATTTACACCTTATAACTGCCATATGTAGCACCCGGGAACTAACAATGTTTATATTATTGTAATTCCTATTGTGCTCACTCTTTTAGCACTTTTAGCAAACTAGGGTCAAAAGTTTTGAGGGGCTAAAAACAGGTCTTCAAAAATCAAATTTTTATTGGGGGGGGGGGTCAAAATTTAATTTTGTTCAAATATTCTGAAATTGTATGAAAATATTAATTCTGTTGTAATAAATACAGGAAAAATAACGAAAAACTTCTAAGCCCTAAGTTGCCTTAGATTTGCAGTTATTTTGATTCAGTGCAATTTTTGATAAAAATTTAATCTTGATCAAATCTTCTGAAATTTTAAGAAAATATTAATTCTGTTGTAATAAACACAGGAAAAATAACGACAAAATTCTAAGCCCTAAGATGCATTAGTTTTGCAGCTATTTTGATTTAAGTGCAATTTTTGATTTAAATTCTTTGATAAAAATTTAATTTTGTTCAAATATTCAGAAATTTTATGAAAATATTAATTATGTTGTAATAAACAGAGGGAAAATAACGAAAAAATTCTAAGCCCTAAAAGATGCCTTAGATTTGCAGTTATTTTGATTTCAGTGCTATTTTTGATTTAAATTTTTTGATAAAAATTTAATTTTGTTCAAAAATTCTAAAATGTTATGAAAATATTAATTCTGTTGTAATAAACACAGGAAAAGTAACGAAACAATTATAAGCTGCATTAGATTTACAGTTATTTTGATTTCATTGAAATTTTTGTTTTAAATATTTTGATAAAATGTTAATTATTTTGTTCAAATATTCTGAAATTTTATGAAAATATTAATTCTCTTGTAATAAACATAGGAAAAATTCTAAGCCTTAAGATATTCCAGTAAACCAGTAAAAGCGCTTCAAGAGAAAACTTAGAGAAATAGTAAATTTTCCGATACAACTTTAAATAAGTAATACTTACAAGGGGACATTACACCATTACAGTGAGGTGCCCACCACTGGAGATCCCAATTTTTTTTATGATTCTAGGAGCTATAAAAATTATCACTTTCTCGGCGTTTAGTCTAATGGCCCTTAGTTTTTGAATTATGAATTTTTGAAAATACCATATTGGGTTAACTGCTATTACTATTAGCTATTATTATTATTATTACAAGAAACCGTGGTGGTCTAACGGTTAAGAATTTTGAATGGTAATTCGTAGGTCGCTAATTGTTTATTCCGATAATAAATTACATAATTTACAACAACAAAATCTCAGGACCGATGCGTTACAACTCCAATATATGCTAAACCTATGGTAAAACCAGCCAATTTTAAAAATTCATAACTCAAAAACCATTTAATGGTAAAGTCCAATAGCCATTGGACTAAACACTGCTACGGTTGTAAATTCATCTACCGAGTTTGGTCCTTCCAAATTTTGAATCATGTTTAATTGTACAGAAACCTTCCTTGCAACCTCTATTGTTATCTATTAGAGGTCAGTACAGGTACGATATTTGGAATTTTTGAACTAAGTCACCTGACGTAAGTGAAGGGAGAGATAAGAATTTTTGTGGTTGCACCATTTTTGACAACTATTTTCTATTTTTTTTAAGAAGGTTTTTACACAGACGTTTGGTGTTTGCGGAATTTTTATCGAACGGTTTGGTTCGAACCAATTATTTTGGGATTCTATTTCACACCACCTTTTGATGATTCTGCCCATATTTATCGGCTCTTTGAAGCAAGTTTTCGCATTGGGAGTGTCTTTGGCTTCATACTGAAGGAGTGCAACGTTTCTAGTGTAAAATACCGGATGAAAAGTGTACGCACATTCTTTTCTCATTTCATTTATTATCCTCGAACACCTGAAGGGTGTCAGTTAATTATTGGTATCATTTCGCTGGCCCTTTTTGACTTCCGTTCCGTTATTGATGTTTTGTGTTGTTATTTGGACATATCAGCCCCAATCAATTCACACCACGACCGGGTCACCGCGGGACGCCACCTGAACGAGCGAATCTGTAGTAACTGTTTAATTATTTTTTTATATGTTTATGAACTATACTCATACCTGCGAGCTTATATTGGGTCACTCCCTTGCCACCCCTTTGTATATTTTATTTCAGAATTATTTGTTTGAACAACTGTGGTTATTGCCCAGTAACGTGTGTACTAACTGTGCGCCTGGTATAGCTTATACAGGGTACAAAGGTGACGTCAGTCATCTTTATTACTTATTTGTGCAATTTTATTGCTGATTACAATTTTGATTCTGGTAAGGGCAAGCCCACTATTTCGACGCGGTACTGTACCTTTTGTGTTAAATATAATTTAAATTTTAGCGAGGCTTTACTCTCCGCCACTCAAAGAGATTCGTCAGATTCTCCCACCTTTATTCTTGTACGCCCTATTTTCGTAGTTTACAGCGGCTACAATAGCGACTATATACAGGGTGTTAAACTACGTAGCGCTCAAAATCACATCCTTGGCAGCCTTGCTTATAAAAGCACCACTACCGGCACTTACCCCTGTGTCATACACCTTCCATCTAGGGAAAAGTTTGGCGATCTCCCATTACATCTTTTCGTGCTACCCTATCGAGCTAGCCAAAGGGGCATAACATAATTTTTTTACCATACTACCAGTCGCCCTGAGGTAGACTGGAGGTGCAAGTTGCATCGACTTGTCGCAAGGTCTAAACGTGGCAACACCGAGAAAGTGATAATTATTTTAACTCATAGAATGACCAAAAAAATTGGGATCCCGATTGGTGGGTACCTCACTGTAGTGTCCCCTTGTTAGTTACATACATATCTGTGGTAATACTAATGATTATATTTCGATTATCCAATAATCAGATGTTTGATTATTTGATTAATCGATTGTTAGAATAAGAGATTATTTCATTGTTTTTGATTAATCGATTGTTCGACAATTCGATTGTTCGATAACTCGATTATTCGATTATTTTCGATTAATCGATTGTTTTTACACAATCAATTTTCGATTGTTAATTTAAAAAAAAAAAATTTTAGAAAAAAATGTTATCGTCTAAATTAATAAATAATATTAGGATATAGAATCTCGGTTTTCTTGTGGACAAAATAAAACAATTATTCATTTTAATTTGTTTAAACATTTATATGTTGGATGTTTCTATTTTTGTTAACTGTTTTTAATTTGATTGGTTTTAATTTGTAAAAATTTATCATTTTGTTTAATTTGGTAAGTTTTTATTCTTCATTACCATAATATTATCATAGTTTATTTATTTTCTGTGTTTATAGTCTTTGATAATGGTTTCTAGTAAATAGGCCGAAACAGTCGAAAAATTCAATAATTGTTATATTTTGTCCACAAGAAAACCGAGATTCTATATCCTAAAATTGGTTATTACTTATTAGGTAAAGTAATAATAACATATAAAATTAGACTACGGTGCGGAGTGATGTGATCGCTGGTTGAATTACGGAGCGAAAATTCTGGGTTCAAGTCGCGGACTTCGCAGAATTTCTTAGCCCAGCCTTCCGGTGGACATTCACACGCTGTGGTGAAAAGTTGTAGTAAAACGAGTAGCAAAAGAGGATTAATCCACCTCGTGAAATGGATTGTAAAGACTTCAATAGAAGTGGCAATATTCCGACAGGAATGGAAAAGCCTTGATATCATTAGGTAACATATAAAATTACAACATTTTGTTTATAAAATTTTTGTCAAATTATTAAATATTTGAAAATATGTATAATATGGTTCCTCAATGTCTGAATGTTACGACTATTTTTGAATGTTTATTATACTCGCGATCTCGGATTGATTTGTTTCGATTTTTGTCACCAAAGCAATTTTTTATTTTTCAATGTTGTGTTTTCCAAATACGACGTCGTAAATATTTAATCAAACAACCCAATACATTAATAATTTGTCAATTTTACAATTCTCACGCTTGAATATTCTAAGACTAAAGTTATCATAACGTGATACTTGATGCATCGCCATTTGGGTTCATGCACCCAGTATGATATAATGGAAATCGTAGTTGCGCCTTAAAAATGCAACAAGTGCATTTTATTGAGTTTTTCAAGAGGATAAACTTTTTTACAAAATATTATAAAATTACATATTCAAGTACAAGAAATACGAATAACCTCAATTAAATTTTTTGAAAAAAAAAACAAAGAAATGTTACCATTGTAACCAAACCATTACCATTATTATAACATTATTACTCCAAAGATTTAGAGTGGGCTATTGCTGATATTAGAATTTCTAATGAATTTCGTCTGCAAAACCTCAAAATTTTGGCGGCCAATGAATGTCAACAACTTCTATTTGGAATTAGAATTTGTAACTAATTGAATGGACAGAAAAATTTCGAAAACTTATATTCTTGAGGGCATCATTCTTGTCATTCCATAGATGCGGGCGTGCTTTGTTTTCATGGATACACTGGGAAACACCTGTATGCGATTCTCAAGCACCTTTGCGTTGTGAAAACGAACGGAATCTCGTTAATCAACTCATGAGAGTCATTAACCGCAACCACTTAAATGGCTGTAATTCGCGAACGCTATGAGATTTTATTTACATTTTTATATTTTATTACACATTTTTGTAATGATTATTTGAATTTTGGCAATTTTTTCTTTTTTAACTTTGTCGTTATAATTTTTATGAAGTAGAAACATTTTTCATAAAAATACAAACAGTACAGTTATTTTTGTAAAAATTACTCATCTTTTCAATGAAGATATTCATTTTTCATTATAAGTAACAGACAACCCTCAAAAATTCAGTTGAAGCGAAAAAAGCGAATTTTTTGACACTGAGGCAAGTTTTATTTCAAATTTGATATAAATTAATAATTAAATGTTTGAATATTCTGAAACTGCTTGAGAATATTGATTACGGTCCAGTTAACACAGAAAAAATAACAAAAAAAATTCTAAGCCAAGAATTGCGTTAAATATTTAGATGATTTGACTTGCGCGCGACTTAATTTTAATTTTTCGATAAATATTCTGAAACTGCTTGAGAATACTGATTACGGTCCAGTTAACACAGGAAAAATAACCAAAAAATTCTAAGCCAAGAATTGCGTTAAGGTTGCGGTTTTCAATGTGGGCGATTCATCAAGTCATAAATATGACTATCAAGTGGTGACCTGCAGTGTCTAATAGTTCAACTACGAAATGCGTTCAACTCGACTAAAATATAATAATATAATAAACTACATGATTTTTGCAATTTTTATCATAATAAAATTAATGAAAGGATGAATGAACGATTGTTGAAACAAACCTATGAATCATAATATATTTATAACGCAAAATTATAATGGTTTTCAGGTATCAATGCTGGGAAGTAGTAATTTAATAAAATATGCAATAAAAAATAAAGAATCAAGTTATAATTTCAAAATAATACATAAAATATAAAATAAAAGTTCAATGTTTGCTGTCTTGCATTTTATTTATCTTCAACATGATAAGAAACATCGCAGGTGAAAGGAAGGAGAAATTTTGTCATCTATTCGAATATATTCGCATTGCATTATTTTTTATATACATAGGCAGTGGCGTAGCTAGAACTTTTGCCGCCCGGGGTGGAAAATGTTTTGGAATGAACTTTTTTTAAATCCTATTTCCTAATTGATGAAATTTCCCAAAAAATTTCTTTTGCCGCCCTTAATGCCGCCTCCAAAAATTTTTGAATGACCTTTTTTTTAACCCAATTTCCTATTAATGCCGCCCCTAAAAATGTGCCGCCCGGGCGGTCCGCCCCCCATTAGCCACGCTACTGTAATATAGGTTCTCTTGTAATTGTTGGATATTGTTATTGATATCGCGTAAGCGAGCCGCCTCGCCTGACTGATTTATGCGCGCAAAGCGCACTCTTTCGCCCGACCGTGCGAAAGAAAATCCCGGCGAGCGCGGCCATAGTCGTCGGAAGGCAAAAGAGTAGAATTTTTATGTTAAAAATCCTTGTGACAGCGAGATTGAAGAACCCAACGAACGGATTTTCGCCGGACACGATTCCGTCGACGCCCCTAGGGTTCCCATCGAGCCAAAACGTAGTGGCGTCGCTACCACTAGCTGGGGGGGGGCGATTTTTCAAAGTGCAGGTCGTTTTTTCGACATAATTTGTTAGAAATGTGCTTCCACCATTTCAGGCGGCGATCGAAAATGACGGGGCGGCATGTCAAAATGACCGCCGTTAAAAGCTCTATCTGACCGAGCCAGAAAAATCCACCCAACTCTTCCGGGGCGGCAGCTGTGAGCGAAACACTTTCCCATTCCGAGTGCAGAAATATGAAAATTTGCAGTGATAAGCGATTTCCCCAGCAGAACCCACCGAACTGATCTCGACGTATGAGGCGGCGGTCGACGCAGGAGGTATTCCCATCGTGCACAACCGCAAGCGCGATCTTGGGAGACGTCGAGGGCCTCCGTGGTGAAGCCTCAAAGTTGATGAACTTTTTTTGAAAAATTGTTGTTAAAGTGCCTCGCAAACGGGGGGTGGCGTACGAAAGTTTACGTTAAAGGTGCTAAAATGTCGGCTCCGACGAGTTTTATCCGAATCTTGCGCAAAACGGAGCGGCGGGGGAGACCGAAAAGCTTTCCCGGCGCGGCAACGGCGTAGCGGCCAAACCGCAAAAACCTTATCTGCCGGACCTTAAAAATGCCTTAAAAATGCCGTGGGGTGGCGCACCAGAAGGTCAAAGTTAATAAATTTTAAAAATGTCTCATATTAGTCGAAATTCGTATCTCAAGAGCCTTCTTTTCGAAATTTTTAAATTTTATCGTGGAAAAGGTTAAACCGCCTAATTATAAGCAGAAATCGTAAAGACGGCCAACCGAATCACCTCTTCTTGGATGTAGTAAAAGACGAAAGACTTTTTCCAAAAATGTTAATTCTTATAAAAAATTTAAAAATCTGTACTTATAAATAAAAAATAAATAGAAAAACTTTCTATTAAAGTAATTTGTAAAAAGCAGTTGACACGGCGCGGATTCTACGAAACCGTGACTCATTAGTGTGGCATGTCAATCAACGCGGCTGTAGAAACATTGCACGTTTAGTCGGTAAAACTACCTAATACACTAACAGAATGACGGAGAATAGTCAAACTATTTTTATGATAACCAGAGCTACTATAATTTTCTCGTCAACAGATTTCTGTAAAATCATACTGGATATTATTAAACGGAAGAAAAATTTCATATTAATTTGAATTTGCTTAGATTTTTAAAATAATGAATTCCTCCAAATGTTTTCACATGCAGTGTAAAGCATGGCACCTGGGTGTGAATTGGTTTTTAGAGTAAAAATCGGTATATCTGAAGCAATAAAAATTATTCAATACAGACTTTGCAATCACTAATATTGACAAATTTCAACAGCATATTTGGGATAGTTATAGTGTTCTGATTATAATAAAAAGTAATTCACACCCTAGAACAAAGTTTCTACTTTCTAATGGCGTTAAAATCATTACCTAAAAGTTTGTAGTTTTCAAACGTAAGCAAATGCAATGTGACCAGATATTAGCATAATTGCCATAAGCCACCCACGCGCAAAACCGCAGCCTTAAATATTTATGTGATTTGACTTGCGCGCGACTTTTAATTTTAATTTTTCGATAAAAATTAAATGTTGTTTGACTATTCTGAAACTGCATGAGAATACTGATTACGATCTAGTGAACACAGGAAAAATAACCAAAAAATTCTAAGCCAAGAATTGCGTTAAATATTTAGATGATTTGACTTGCGCCCGACGACTTTTAATTTTAATTTTTCGATAAAAATTAAATGATGTTTGAATATTCTGAAACTGCTTCAGAATACTAATAAATAATAAAATATGTTCATATTTTTTGTTTAATTACAAATTAATAAATAAAATCTAAATCAAAATAAAAAAACTTTCATTTTTGAAATTATTTAGGATATTGAAGTTTTATTTCAAATTTGATATTATTTTCTGAAAGCTGAGAAATTTTTACACAAAATATGTCATTTTCACGAAGTGCATATTTTTTGTTTAATTACAAATAAAATAAAATGTATGCCCTTTACGATTAAAACGCTTTTATTCAATAAAATAAGCCCATCGTGAAAATGATACATTTTGTGAAAAAAATTCTCAACTTTCAGAAAATAATATCAAAGAAATTAAACTTCAAAATCAGAAATAATTTCAAAAATAAAAGTTTTCTAATCGATAGAGCATACATTTTATTTTTTTGTATAGACAAAAAATATGCACATCGTGAAAACGACATATTATTTTGTGTAAAAAATTCTGTTTTCAGAAAATAATATTAAATTTGAATTTATACTACCTAAAACTCTCATCTCTAGTAATAGTAAATTATTATTGGTTTAAATCTTGTTGGTAAAATAAAAAAAATTACCTTAAAACAATAAACAAATAATACAAAAGACAAAAAATTTACATTGAAGAGTAAAATGTACTCACAAATTTGAAAATCAGCAACGTGGCGGAGTTCGCATTTCACAGCACACACAACCGCACTTAGAAGGGCGTCAGAAACATAATATTTAAAAAAAAATTATTTAAAAAAAATTTATAACACAAACACTTGATTAAATTAATAATAATAACCATTGAATACAAATTGGCACTAAAATGAACATTTATTGAATAATTAACACTTGACCGCGCGACGCGACGCGCCACGACATAATGAATGACATTTACAACTTCCGTCCGACAATGGTTGATTCTGTTCCTTCTTAAGAGCGCGCTGCAAATTTTGATGCAAAAACATGTTTCGACAGATGGCGTATCCTAAAATATTAATCTTTTATAGTTATCTTTTCACCAAAACAGAATTTTAATAATTTATAAAAGTCATATGAATAAACGATAACTAAGCTAGGCAATAAGGAAGTTTGAGCTTCCAATGTTGAATATTTACAAGTATATTCCAAAAAGATATGCACATGTGAAAATATTGAATATATTTAAAAATATTTATCTTTGAAATCTCAAACTTCCTTATTGCCTAGCTTAGTTATCGTTTATTCATATGACTCTTATAAATTATTAAAATTCTGTTTTGGTGAAAAGATAACTATAAAAGATTAATATTTTAGGGCACGCCATCTGTCGAAACTAGGGCTGGGCGATTGTTAAATTTAACAATCGAAAATCGATTGTGTAAAAACAATCGATTATATCGATCAATCGATTAATCGATTAATCGGAAAATCGATTAATCGATTAATCAAACAATCGAATAATCGAACAATCGATTAATCGAAAACAATCGATTAATCGAAAACAATCGAATAATCGAACAATCGATTAATCGATTAATCGAAAACAATCGAATAATCGAACAATCGATTAATCAATTAATCGAAAACAATCGAATAATCGAACAATCGATTAATCGATTAATCGAAAACAATCGAATAATCGAACAATCGATTAATCGAAAACAATCGATTAATCGAACAATCGATTAATCGAACAATCGAACAATCGATTAATCGATTTTTCGATTAATCGATTATTTCAAAAATTTTAATCGATCATCGATTAATCGATTAATCGATTAAATAATCGATTAATCGAAATAAATTCCCAGCCCTAGTCGAAACATGTTTTTGCATCAAAATTTGCAGCGCGCTCCGTAAATCATGGTTAGAGTGGTGTCAAATAAAGAAGAAAAGGTGGAGCTAATGCGCTGAAACCAAAATTCGTACAATCGTGTTTATGTTGGTGTCAATTGATGGAATTGGGCGTCACGCGATCTCTACTGCGCCGAATTTTGGCTACGCCTTTTTTTCTTTATTTAACACCACTCTACCACTTGAAATTCGCTGCAACACAAATAGAGCTCGAGCGCTTTAGGTTGACAGGGTTTGGCCTAGTTCAAGGGTGGCGAACCTATGGCACGCGTGCCAGAGGTAGCACGTTTGAATAACTTGCTGGCACGTGAAAATTTAATCTTGAAGAATTTTATTGTTGATTTTAATTTTTGTTAATAAAATTCTGCAAAAACCTTTGTTTTTATTTTATTTGTAATAATTGTATTTCTTTAATATTGCCATAGCTTGGCACGTCAGCAATTTTATAAAAATAGATTGTATTTTTTTGGCACGCATACTGAAAAAGGTTTGCCACCCCTGGCCTAGTTCTTTTGTGCAGTAGAGGTGGAAGTCGAACTTGCCAGTGCTGTCGTGTAAACGGACCGGACCAATTTTTCCGTTTTTGCACATTAGCCACACCCTGTCAACTTTGAGTGCGAGTACTTTACCCTATAGTTAAACATGGACCTAGCTTAGGGATAGAATTACTTGACAGTGGCTTTCGAAAGAAACAAAATTAAAAGCGAAAATTAATTAATTATCTTAATTAGTAGTATTGGTGCTCTGTGATAGTTCGCAAATACGCCTGATGCAGTCATTTTTTGAAAACTTTACATAGCAATATTTTGGAAACCGTTTGAGAAAAAAATTAATTTTTTGTGTACCAAAGGATATAGATTTTGTGTGAAATATTGACAGAAAATTTCTGAATAAAAAATTTTATATTTAAAAAAATAATTTTGGCAGAAGCTCGCGAATCAATCGATGGATTTTAATTTTCTCTCCACTAAATATAGCATAATTTTATAGCATTTCCGAACAAAAATTGTATAAAATGCTTTTTGTCATAACTCGAGAACCAATATTGACCAATTTTAGCTTTTATTGTATCAAATTTTGATCAATTTTGTGGCTTTCAGTTGTCGTTTGTGATTCCTGTTTGTTGTGAAGTGATTCCTATCAATTGATAAAAACAAAGTTATTATATCATGGTGAAGCTTAGCGTAAAAAAGCGTATAAGAGAGCAAGGAACTTTATTTGGTCCAAACACAAATAAAATACCCAAGACATCCATAATTTGTCAATTTTGTAGTTCTCACGCTTGAATACTAAGACTTCAAGTTATCATAACGTGGTAACGAGATATCTTACTTGATGCATCAGCGTCTGGTTCATACACCCAGTATGATATCATAAGGGAAATAAATAAAATTGCGACACTTTGTTCAAGAAAGGATAAAAAAAAGTGCTTTGTTTGATTTTTTTTTTTTTTATGCACTTTTGGTATTTATATGCACTTTTTAATTTAACCAATCTATAGAACAAACATTAGACAAAAGATTATAAAATTCCATACTACAATGCAGGAAATAGGAATAGCCTCACCTAATTTTTCTGAAAAAGGAAAAACACCAACAAAATTTTATCATGGTAACCAAACCCAGGGCCGCCGCGCCCTATTGTTAACAGTGTGCAAAACACACGGGTGGCCAAAATTAGAGGCGGCCAAAGTTCCAAAAATAGGGGTTAAGAAAAGGTCATTTACTTTACGGCAGGGAATAAGTAGTAGAAATTTAGAAAATTGTATTAAAAAACCGAAAAAAATCAGCTACAACAGCGGCCAAATTAAACTTTGCACATAGGCGGAAGTACCCCTAGCGGCGGTCCTGACCAAACCACTATTACTACAAAGGTTTCGAGGGGACCATTGCTGATATTAAAATTTCTAATGGCTTTCGTCTGCAGGACCTACAATTTTGAAAGGCCAATGGGACGGGGTTTGTACTTTAAGTTGTTAAAATTAATTTTCAAAGTTTTAAAATTGGTTGGAACTGCATACTGGAGTTTTAGAAACCGGGTCATTTCATGTGAAATCAACACACTTCTCTTTTCAAAATTTGGCTGTGGGTCTATTACTAATCAGGAACAGGATAGCAGCTCTTCAAATTAAGCTAGAGAGGCGGAAGTGATGTCATTTTACTCAGTTTGTTATGCCCTTTTCGATGATATACAGCACAACATGCTTTGTTATAAAAATACTTTTCAAAACTCAAAATCAAAAATTTGAATTTGATTTTTTGAAAAAGTAAATCTTCAAAATATTTCAAAAAAATCTTATGAATGGTCTGTACCTGTACTTATGTTAAGTGATTGCCAAAATTTAAAAGTGGGACGGTAATGGCTTCATAGTTCAAATAATTTTTAAGTAAATTATGGTTTATAAGGAACGATAGCTTTTATACAGTAAGTGAAAAATACATATCGACGCCCCCAACGAAGACTATAGTAACTCAGTAATTACAGTTTTGATAAAAACGCAATTCAATATTTAAATAGTCACTATAAATTGCAGAATTGCATAATTTCTAAGGATCAGTGTCTACTATTGGTCGTCTCGAGTTGCTACAAAGTAAAGCATCGTTCACATAGAATTAGCGTTGCGCCTTGCTTTCGTTGCCTTGCAGAATTTGTTGCTTGATATTTGCTTTCGACCGTATAGCGGTCACATTGAATTAGCGCGGTGCCTTGTTATGTGCACAGACTGCATTGTCCAAATATCCTTAGATCTAACAGTAGCTTACCTGTTATGTTATGAAAAGTAGTACTTATACAATATTTATTTAAAGTCGTCTCGGAATATAATCTTAAAATAATTAATTATACATAATCTTTAGTTTTGCAATAAAATTCGCATTTACTTATTTTGATTTAATTTTGACTACATTAATTTATTCATTTATTGCAATATAAATGCATAAAAATTATTTAATAATTGTGAGATCACTACACATTGTAAATATTAAATTTATATAAATTTTTTAAAAAATAAAATAGTAATTACATTTTTCAAATAATATTACAGGCTATTGTAAACAGCTTTTGGGTTTTATGGTGTACTTTATTGCCATAAATAATCTTTTGGTTGTTAGGGTTGTCCTGGCACTTTTTATAATCCTACTAAATTACCTGCATAAAATACTTTACTTCTTGAAAATTCTTGACAAATTATTTAATTTTAAAATAGACCTATTTTAAATGTTAGAAAATAAATTAGTTAACGTAGCAATAAACTTTAGGGAATCAATAAGAGAAAAAAAGTATACAAAAACAAATAAAATTTTATTTAAATTGAAAATCACCAAATTAAAAAATGGCTATTTGTTTGCAATAATTTAAAATTCACCTATTGGAATCTTTTCGGATAATAAGTACATAACAATTTTGAATTGTTAAAAATCTCGAATCGAATTAAACCAATCCAATCAAACAAATAAAATTTAAAAGGGTTCTTGCTTTGTATCTGAAGTGAAAAAGCTTGACAGAGGCAAACTTCTGCAAAACTTCAAAAGTCAACAGTAATTTTAAACATAAAACCTTTTTTCAGGTAAAATTGTAAAATTTATTATTTCGTATACCTGCCAACATACAATATCAATTTGAAGCTTGACAAAGTCTGCAAGACCACGACATCGCAACAGCTAATTTTAAGCATAAAAAAGGATAGAAGAATATGCATCACTCTGATTGGCGCTTGCCATCTTCTACCGAAGCAACGCAAGGCAAATTTTTCATTGTGAACGCCGCTTTTACGATATTTTTCTAGGCAAATGCTTACCGATATAATAGATTTTTTTACTATAGTAACTCAAAAAATTGATTTTAAAAAAATTGATTGATAGTAACTCGTTGGGAGCGTCGATATGTACCTACCGCAGAAATTGTTTGTCAAAATTGAAATTTACAATATTTTACAAAAAATGTATGTTAGTTTTACGGAAACGAGCAGAATTGTGCGGAAAAAATTAATATTTTAATAATTATGATCTTTTGAAAAGTTTCTTGTTATTAACCCTTTCGTGGGCAACGGGAAGACGTATTCCCAATATCGAAATTGCAAGAAATAGGTCCATGGGAATATGTTTTCTCACCTAATATTTGCGGACCAGGACTAGGGAACGCGGCCGTTTGAACGCGAAGACGATTGTACGCAGGATGTTTGAATGCGAGAAAGTCAATTTTGGCAAAACATCCACCCTCGACTAGGATTCAACGTTATTTTAACGTACAGTTTAAGTGAATTTCTGGCTTAAATTTGCAGCAAAAAAAAATAAGATTCACCACTTCCCAGTAGCACAATTTGCTGAGTTGGAAGGCTCTAGGGTCTAGAGGGATGTTTTTAAGGTGTTTTACTTACAGTAAAGACAGAATTGCAAAAAAACTAGATTCACCTCCTTCCTAGTAGCACAAAATGGCTCTGGAACGTGCAGAGCGGAGCGGAGCGGAGCGGAGCGGAGCGGAGCGTAACGGGCGCGCGGAAGAAAATAATAAAATTTTCCAATCTTGTTTTGTTTGGTAAGTGTGAGATCATATTAATTTTTAATATTCTTTCCGTTAATATCTTCTCTTCCTTTTCAGTCCCGATGATGGTATTATTATAAAATAGCCGAAACCGTCGACAAATAGATATTTAGTTTTATTGCCATCCAATAACCCGTGAATTTTACTTTATTATAATAAAATAATGTTTTGAGAGGAAATAAATCGTTCGTGGCTTTTATATTCACAGTCTAATACATGACGTTTTCTTGTGCTCCTTGTAAATTTTTTTGTAATTCTCAAAATATTGATCAAATTGCAGGTAAAGATGGGATAAACGATTGAAAGCACTTGACTTTTTATTGAAAAGGCATGAAAATATTTATGTCGCAATTATTATTTGATCTTTGACTTGAAACAAAAATCTACGAAGTCGTGAGATCGATGGGGATTTTGAACATCTTATTCAAAATACTATTCTTAAGGTATTTTTACTAATTTTCACCTTGGTGCGAATTTTGCAGATGGAGAATGCCTATTTTGACTGGACTATGTCCTGGTTTGATAATTAACTTTGGCAAAATTTTTGTAATTAATATTAAATTATCTACTATCTTTGTTTGATCAGAACAGATAGTTAATTATGCATACACGGGAAACCACATAAAAAATGCAGCTAATATTCAAAAATTCGAGTCCAGTCCCATGTATCCAAGAAATCACGATATCTAATGAGAATGATGATCCATCGAAAAAAAGTATCGAGACCATTTATAGAGAATTGCACGGTCTACAAACTTTGTAATGACTATTTTCTTAACCTTTGACGTTAAATAAAAATTTACGCAAAAAGGTGGCATAGATGGGAGCTTTAGATAACTCAAAAGTTGGTTGTGAATTACAGTTCTTCCCTAGAGGGCAGAAATTAAAGGCCTAAAAGCCTAAATTTTGATCACACTTTTGAATCGGGAAGATTTTATCATTCCCAATTGAAGTTTATTTATTTTATTCCATATTTATGATGAACAGTTCAATAGTTACTATTGACGATGTGTGACTAATTTATTAATTTACCAGAAAGGTTAGGTGTGATTTCTGCTAAAGAGGAAGACAGAAAAACTGTCAATATGTCGTAATCCATATTGTTTAGAACACAAAGCGAGACTGTGTTACGAATTTCAACAACAATGTTGCAAGCTTGGATAAAAGAGTAACAGGGGTGAGTTTGAACATAAGGGGTGTCATTAATCAAAAATGAAATTTTGCAGTTATGTGCCTCTCTAGTGTTTATTTCTTCGTTGACCTTCAATTATTGTTGGGAGACAAGTGATAACATTATCTAGCTTCCATTCCCGCAATTCCGCCTACGAGATTCAGTTATGATCTTACTTAGCACGTGAATAAGTTCAATAAAGTTTTATAAAAAATCTCCGTATTATTATAATAGTCAGAAAAATGTGAATACCAAGACTTTATTTATTAATTTATCGAATATCTCCTCAGGAACTATTTTGTTAATTCATACTTCAGAAACAGTATTTTTTGCATAAAAACATGCTTTTGTGAAATTACGTTTGTGTAGGTTAGAATTTTTTGCTTCGGGGTGTCATTGATCACTGGACAAGAAGTGGTCAATGACACCCCCTTTCCGTATATTTTGTTGTTGTTTGATCTAGATTTGAACAAAATATACTTCAGTAGATATTCATAGTCTCCAACGTATTCTTTATAAAATTATTTGTATTTTTCAAGATGCCTCGAACTTATAAACGGAAATTAGGGGCCAGGCATTATCGCAACTATAATGACGATAAAGTTGAACAAGCACTAACAGCGGTTTCTGATGGAAGGTTAAGCATAATATAAGAGGGGCTTCCAGAGAATTCAAAATATCTTATGGTACTCTAAGCAATGAAGTTCACGGAAGACATGCCTTAAAACCTGGTGGAAAACCCGTTTTCAGTACAGAAGAAGAGAAAGCATTTGTCAAAGGCATTCAAAAGTGCTCTGATTGGGGCTTTCCACTAGGTGAAAAAGATGTGAAGATTCTTGTAAAAAACTATTTTAATAGCAGAGGGATTCAAGAGCAACGTTTCGTCAACAATACACCTGGTGATGATTGGGTTAAATTATTAGGTGCATGTCCCCAGCCCCCCCTCCCCCATTTCGATTTTTGACTCCAAAATAGTCTCAATCGTTTGTGCTTCGTTTGTGCCTGTTTGTGCAAACATTTTTTTCGTTTGTACCCAAATAGTTTTCGAGATATTTCAAAAATAAGCTGGGGGGGGGGGGGGCTGGAGACATGCTAGCCCATGCATATTCAAGCATATTCCAAAAAGATATGCACATGCGAAAATATTGAATATATTTAAAAATATTTATCTGTGAAAGCTCAAACTTCCTTATTGCCTAGCTTAGTTATCGTTTATTCATATGACTTTTATAAATTATTAGAATTCTGTTTTGGTGAAAAGATCACTATAAAAGATTAATATTTTAGGGCACGCCATCTGTCGAAACATGTTTTTGCATCAAAATTTGCAGCGCGCTCTTAATCGACATTTAGTTACAGTTACACTATTCGAGTAAAACACAATTCAACACATTTAAAATTATGTTTTTGATAAGTGACAAAATAGTTCATGAATTTTGAATCCAAAATAGGCTAAATTGTTTGTGCCTGTTTGTGTAAAAATATCTAAATAGTATTCGAGATAATCATAAAAAAAAGTACAACCATACCGGCGACCGACGTCAGTCCCGTAGCCAGTGCCCGCCTCCCCCGAAATGTTGAAAAGACAAAGAAAATGGAAGGGAAACAACCGAAAATTTTACATTTTACAAAAGGTTTTTTACATGTGCCCCCCCCCCCGAAATGAAATCCTGGCTACGGGTCTGACCGACGTGCAAGATTTTGATACCAAAATTTACAACAAAATTAAAAAATTTAAATTAATTTATTTATAAAATTTATTTATTTATTTATTTTTAATCGTGTAATCCTTTTTATTATTATCCATTTTTCTAATAAACAAATTTTTAAAATTTTCTTATGAAAGCAATTTGCAAAATGCCCAGTCTGTTAAAAAAAATATGTTCGAAAAAAATTCGAATTACAAAAAAACAAGTCCCCCCCCAACTTAAAATTGAATTATCTCGAAAACTATTTGGGTACAAACGACAATAAAACTTGCACAAACAAGTACAAACAAAGTAAAAAGGATTGAAACTATTTTGAATCCGAAATTCGAATTTCAAAAAAGCATTTCTCCAGTCCCCCCCCCCCCCAGCTTAAAATTCATATTTAAATAATACCTATGAAACTTCTTTTAATAATTTAAATTTTTATGACCTGACGTTTCATAGTGTTCTGACTTTTTTTCTGACAAGATTTTTCCATAGAAATTAAGATTTTATAACTGGAATTATTTAGGAAAAATATAATTAATATTTTTGCATAACAATTATCAATTTCTTGTATAACGAAAATAATGTTTGCACAAACGAAGTACAAACAATTCAGACAGGGCCGTAGCTAGACATTGGTCATGGGGGGGGGGGGTTCCTCCGGAAAAAAAGTTTCTTGTAACCCCCCCCCCCCGGTATCTACGACGCTGAATTCAGACTATATTGAATCCAAAATTCGAATACCTAAAAAGCATATCTGCAGCCCCCCCCCTCAACGTAAAATTGAATTATTTGGAAAACTATTTGGGTACAAAGGAAAATAAAACTTGTACAAACAGGCACAAACGAAGCACAAACGGTTGAGACAATTTTGGTCTTCATGCTGTAAGTTTTTCCCAGAATCTCGTTAATCCATGCGCGTCAATGTTTTTATGTTTTCGTTTAAATTCTCAAAAAGTGTTCTGGTACAAACGAAAAAAATGTTTGCACAAACAGGCACAAACTAAGTACAATCGATTGAGACCATTTTGAATTCGAAATTCTAAAATAACTGTTTATGTTAGCACGTGCGATGTTACCGAAAATCTCGAATATTGCAAAAACTATTTGGGTACAAACGAAAATAAAACTTGCACAAACAGGCACAAACGAAGTGCTATCGATTGAGAATATTTTGGTCTTCATGTTTCAAGTTTTTCCCAGAATCTCGTTAATCCATTCATGCACGTGCGTCCATGTCCTTTATGTTTTCCTTAAAATTCTCAAAAACTGTTTGGGTACAAACGAAAAAAATGTTTGCACAAACAGGCACAAACGAAGCACAAACGATTGAGACTATTTTGGAGTCAAAAATCGAAATGGGGGGGGGCTGGGGACATGCACCTATGTTACCGAAAATCTCGAATATTGCAAAAACTATTTGGGAACAAACGAAAATAAAACTTGCACAAACAGGCACAAACGAAGTGCTATCGATTGAGACTATTTTGGTCTTCATGCTGCAAGTTTTTCGCAGAATCCCGTTAAAGCATTCAGCGCGTCCATGTCCGTTATGTTACAACGTGTTACCGAAAATCTTGAATATTTCAAAAACTATTTGGGTACAAACGAAAAAAATGTTTGCACAAACAAGCACAAACGAAGTGCTATCGATTGAGACTATTATGAATCCGAAATTCGAATTTTAAAAAAGCATGTCCCCAGCCCCCCCCAACTTAAAATTGAATTATCTCGAAAACTATTTGGGTACAAACGAAAAAAATGTTTGCACAAACAGGCACAAACGAAGCACAAACGATTGAGACTATTTTGGAGTCAAAATTCGAAATGGGGGGGGCTAGCATGTCTCCAGCCCCCCCCCCCAGCTTAATTTTGAAATATCTCGAAAACTATTTGGGTACAAACGAAAAAAATGTTTGCACAAACAGGCACAAACGAAGCACAAACGATTGAGACTATTTTGGAGTCAAAAATCGAAATGGGGGGGGGGCTGGGGACATGCACCTTAAATTATTTGTAAAACGACACAGTAACGAACTGGGCCAAAGATTGGCTGCTAATATAAAGAAGGCAAGAGCTAGCACTAAAATTCTCAAGTCCGCTTCTCTGAATTTTTTTGTTTTTGTTTTTGAAACAAGTTTTTGATTGAGTTTAGATAATATATTAAATATAATATTTTATAGTCGTACTGAAGGTAGTGATCAAAGTCACCCCGACATCCGTTGTATAAAAACGTGTTGACCGATTTTCACCGGACTGATTATGGTGATATGTATTTATTTCTAATACAAATCTATGCAATTTCTAGCCCGTGATCAAAGACACCCCAGTCAGCTGAGTAGCTTGGATCAGCTCTTTTTTTATTGAATATGGATGCATATTGAACGTTGTACGCTATATTTTATTACGCAAATCGATAAAAAAGCCTAAACATATAAACTGGAAATAAGTATATGTGATTTTTTTAATTATAGTATTTTAAACAATATCTACGAACATATTTTTATTTTGATCAAAGCCACCCCAGCTTACGGTACCCAGAACATTTTTTTGGAACACTTAATTTTTTTTTGCTAAATATATTTCTTCTCCTTAACGTAATGTACTACATACAATATTAATTTAATACATTATAGTTATGATATTAAAATGTTGAGATTTATTTCACAAAATTTATCCTAATTTTTAAGCTTTTAGTAATAATTGGACCAAGAAGGACGAAAATTACTATCTAATGTACTATTATTTACTAAAATATCATAAAAAAAAGGTGCATGTCGCTGCCCCTCCCCCACAAATCGAATTTTAGGGTAAAATTTGTGTCAAACGTTTGAGCATCAATGAGCTTCCAATATTTTCGTTTGAGCCTCAACCGTCGCGGAGTTATTTGCGGAAGCTTTTGAGGGAAGCTGGAGACATGCTGCCCCCAAGTGAAATTTTCGGGTGAAATTGGTGTCAAACGTTTGAGCATCAATGAGCTTCCAAATGTTTGGTTTGAGCTTCAACGGTCGCGGAGTTATGTTCAGTTAGGGCCTTAAGCAGTGGCGGCTGGTGAGGGGGGGCTCTGGGGCGTCGCCCCCCCCCCTAGCGATATCGAAACAATAAAGAATTATAATTTATTATAAGATATCAAATTTAATCTTTTTGGGTTAAGTTTTTGTATAACAATGGATTAGAAAATTTAGAAATTAATTTTATTTTACTGTGGACTCAGGTAGACAGATTGAACTCAGGTAGTCAGGTAGGACTCATACTCCTGGAGCGGTGCACTCGAACTGCAGTGCGGTTAATCCCTCTCCTAATTTTTACCCATGTAAAAATCTGACCCTCGAACTGCAGTGCGGTTTGAATTTTAAGGATTATTTATTAATCCTTTTAATTCAAATGATTACTAAATTAATCGATAAATACATTAATAAATTAATCCACAAATTATATTACTAAATTATTCCACAAATACATTACTGAATTTTTTCGATGTGCACTTTAAAAAATCGACAATTAATATTTCGCCGTGTTGAAGTTGACGTATTTTCAAATCAATAAATTTAAACCCATTTATAACGCCTTTGGATTTCTTTGGTATTTCTTTGCAAATTGCTGAATTTCTTTTTACTTCAGTGTCCAGTTGCATTCCCATTAAAGCTTCAATAAATATTCCTATATTTGGGTGCGGAATCTGAACATATTTTTTGAATTTTGAGTGAAATGATTCACAACAATTCGTGGTGCGAATTATATCTGCAGTATCGGCTACCCAAATGTGTGGTGGAAATAATGAATCTTCTTAATATACCAAATAATTTACAAATTCCCGTAATCTATCATCATTTGGCTTCAAGGGCAACATCGTGTTCACAAATGTAGCTTCCACTAACTCAGGTTTTAAAAACGTCAACCCAAATATGAGATGTAGCCACTCTCCGATTAACGACGATGTTTCTTTGTACTCTTTTGTCAATCCAAGATGCAGTATTTTGCGAAACCTGTAAATATAATTGAAACATATTGAACAATATTAATTTTTGTGATTGTATATTAAATTCTTACCATGACTGTGAGGGATGAAACTTACATCCAACAATATTAATATCTGTAAAGCATTCGCGCAAATGCATTACTTATCGATATTTCAAAATCTAAAACAGCGTCTTGAGGTTTCCACGTTAATTTGAATTCGGTGCATTTTTATCTACAATTTTTATCTACAATATTTTTATTTTTATGTACAAATCAGTATCCGTGATTTGTTAGGTTAAATTAGGTGTAATTTTCTTTTTTAGGTTAAATTAGATTCAAAAAATTGCATTCGTGATTGGCTAAGTTGTACTAATTTTAAGAATTTAAACCAATTTAAATTGATTTTAATATTTATATAATTATTATAATACGAATTTTATCGTTAAGTTAAATTATGTGTAATTTTTTTTTAAATTAGGTTAAATTAGATTCAAAAAATTGCATCCGTGATTGGCTACGTAGCTAAATTGTATTAAGTTTTAAGAATTTAAACCAATCTAAATTGATTTTAATATTTATATAATAATTATGTTTTAGTAAAGATATTCCAGAGAAAGAACTCAGCATCGCCAATCGAACAAATCACCGATCAAATTGATTTACAAAATATTGATCAAATTGGATTACAAAATATCGGTCAAATTGGTTTACAAAATCTGGGGAGGTGTTATGTTCCCAGTATAACTGAAAGGCAGCAGTCGAACGAGGATGACTTTTCCCACAAGGTTATGAACCTTGGACTTCACAAACAAACTTATCCTATTTCAAATTGTAATCTAGCTAGTAAGCATTTATCATGAATAAATACTTTTCGTTACCGCGGACGTATTTGAGCACTTTTCGTGTACGTTTTGAGGTACGAAAAGAGTATGTTTTCGTCGATATTTGCAGGAAAAAACCAATAAAAATGGTATAAAAGCATAAGTTTCTACTGTATTATGTACAAAATAAGTACAAATATGTACAAAAGGAAAGTATTATAGAGACACGTCCCTCTATAATACTTTCTATTTACAATATTTACAGAGAAACGGAAAGAAGCATAGAGTCACGTCCCTCTATACTACTTTCTATATGCAATATTTAGAACGTGATAGTGTAACTTAATTTGGTATCCCGTCACTTGGCCGAAATTTTTTGGCCGAAATTCATTTGGCCGAAATTCAATTGGCCGAAATTCATTTGGCCGAAATTCATTTGGCCGAAACTTCATTTGGCCGAAACATCATTTGGCCGAAATTCAATTGGCCGACACATCATTTGGCCGACAGTCATTTGGCCGAAATATTATTTTTATTACCGAAAGTGAATATAAAAATAAATCTTAAATGAAAAGAAAAAATATATTGACGGTGCGTTGAAAAAAGCGAGATTCACCCCCTTCCCAGTAGCACAATTTGCCGAGTTGGAAGGCCCTAGGGGGATGGTTTTAATGAGTTTAGTGTTGCCGAAAAATGGGTCTGTAGCGTGCGGAGCGCAGCGTAGCGCGCGAAAGGCCCATTTCGGCAACACAATCACCCCCGCCAGAGTTTCAAAAAAAAAGCGAGATTCACCCCTTGCTAATAGCACAATGTGCCGAGTTGGATCACCCTAGAGGGATGTTTTTAATGAGTTTAGTGTTGCCAAAATGGCTCTGTAGCGCTGCAACGCGGAGCGGAGCGGAGCGGCGGCGCGGAAGAGTCAATTTTGGCAACACATCCACCTACGACGAGTTGCAAAAAAAAAAGCGAGATTCAACGTCGTTAAATCAGTAACCAATAATAAGAGTGCAGAAAAAATCCGCGCGCACCGTTAATATAAGTGTAACCTAACAGTGTAACTAAACAAAATTAAACAAGAGATGTTGAATATATAAATAAAAAATTAATTTTTGTCTACTTATAAAATTGTTAAGAAATTTAACAATTATATAATATTATTAAATTATTTTTATAGTCACTTTATCTAATACTAAAAATAAAATTTCGGCGAAATGACTGTCGGCCAAATGATGTGTCGGCCAATTGAATTTCGGCCAAATGAAGTTTCGGCCAAATGAAGTTTCGGCCAAATGATGTTTCGGCCAATTGAATTTCGGCCAAAAAATTTCGGCCAAATGAATGTCGGCCAAATGAATATCGGCCAACTGACAGTGATTCCTTAATTTGGCTAGCATAATAATAGTTACTTATATTGCGCCGTCGCGTCGAGACAAATTGCTGCACGTGTTCCTTAGCAAACACTAACACGGCAGCTTTTTTAATGTCGCGCGGCGCTTTATTGTTCCTCCTGCAAATATTACGCACATTGACGGCTAACGAAAAGTTCTTCTCACCACGCGAAGCCGTAAAACTACTTTTTCACCTCGGAAGCGGTCGGGTTCCTCGGCTGCGCTACGCTCCGCCTCGTAACCCCCGCTCCCCTCGAACGAAAAATCGCGTTTTACGTCCTTGTGATGAAAAGTACTATTATGCAATGTAAAACAAAAGTTGTATTTTCAATTCAATAAAAAGCTTTTAAAAACCTGAGTTCGAGTTATTTTTGAATTCTTCTTGGGCACTAAACGTAATTCCGGGGACTGGAGACATGTTTTTCCATTTTCGTTGTGTATTTCGAATTTTTCTGTGAAATTCATGTCCATCCATAGAGCTTCGTTTGAGTTTGAATAAGCTTCCATTCCAATAATTTTAATTTCATTTTCTGCAAAGTAGCAAAGTTACGATTATTTCAAATTTCGAGTAGTACTCCAAGCTAGTTTCGTACAATAGCCCTCAATTTTAATAACATTTTAATTCTATTGGAAAATTTGGTGCAAAATGGTAACTTTAAGGACTAGGAAAGTTGCACCGCAGTCTTTGTAACGCAGAGAAATCTATAAAATGCTTAAGCAATAAATTGTTTAAAATAATTCAAGAATTTTAAAAAGGACATCCTCTCAAAAAGTCAATACGACATTTTCTCTAAAAAAATTTTCAAGGCCCGAAATCAAGCGCAACTTTCAATATTTTGAAAGTTTGTGATTGATTTGCTTCGATTCTTGTCACCAAATCAATTTCTTATTTATGTGTCGTGGTTTCCAAATCTGTTCGTTTCAGTTTCATGTAAAACTTTATTTGATCAAAATCATGTTAAGTACATGATATGTATTATAATTAATTAATTATAATATTAGTATATAGTCAAAATACGACATAAATATTGTAAATAGATAGTTTAACTGTCCTAGATATTTTTATAATTTGTCAGTTTTACAAAATTCCACACTTGAATACTTTAACTCGATGCCTTCAAGTTATCATAAGGTGAAACTTGATGTATCAGCGTTTGGGTTCATGTACTCTATATGATGTCGTAATGAAAATCGTCGTTGTGCCTTAAAAATGCAACACATACAGTTTAATGAGTTGCTCAGAAAAGGATAAAAAATACTTTATTTCGTTTTAGTTCTAGTATTTACATTTACACAATGTCGATTTTTAATTTAACCAATTTAATTTACAAATATTATATAATAATATAATACGTAATATAATATGCATAATGTGTAGTCTAGAGTTGCAGCTAAAGTAAATTCAATAGAAGAAATTAATGAGAGGTGCGATTTGTAAACATACGAGTCACTTAGAAGTTTAGTACTCGCTTATAATAAATTAAACAAGAACGTACAAGCCATTTAGTAATCGGCGAGCAACAATAACAGAATAAAAGTGCAGGAAAGAGGCGTAAAATTGTCGAATCCAAATCGTATGTAGACGACGATGAAAATTTTCATTTTGATAGTAGCGATAAAGAAGAGGAGGATTGTGACACCACTGACAACGACGAAGGAATCCAGGAATCGGATGAGATTAATGATGAAAAATTAAATAAAAATTTGTTTAATATTTTAAAATCATCGTCGTCTTCGACTATCAATAATTTAAAATTAAAAGATGTATTAAAGTTACCAGGAGGTTATGGTGTTACTTCAAATAATAATCATAACAATACATCATCGCAATCCGTCAAATTATTCGATAGCACTCAAACGATCGGCGAGGTACCTAAACTCCACCTAAACTCCTAAACATATGACATTCTACATGAGACAATATTTACACGTACATATTATTTAGCAGCGTTGTTCTAGAAGCTTATAAAGCGACGACTAAATCTAAAAAAAAGTATCGAAGTTATACCGTTTGTTGTTTCGGCAATATTAAATTATAAGAATATCGCACCGCCAGTTCAATAGGGTTGCAAGTGCAAAATTGGTCTGTTTTTAGTTATTGCTGTATTGCAGTTGTTTGCAATCATATAATACTGCCATATCAGCAAAATTTTGTTTAGAAACGAACTGAGGTAAAAGATAAGTTCCTATGAACTCATTAAGTGTTAAGTAACTATAAAACTGTTTTCTTGATTTCTCAACAATTACTCCTTTTGCACTTGCAACCCTATTGAACTGGCGGTGCGATATAATCATTTGAAACAATTATATTACAAAGTACAACGTTAAAGTTACACGAACCGATTTTGTATAGTTTCGATATAACTATACGAACCAGAAAAAATACCCGGTTCTGATATAAGTGGCTCCAGAAATTATTAATACACCTTATAAGATTTCTATAATTTGATTAAATGCCTTAATAATTTTTATTCAATTATAATTTTTCTTTATTTATTGTATAAAATTATAATTTAGAATTGATTCCATAAAAAAAAAGAACATAAAAGTCTTTATGCGTAAGTGTACAATTCGAAAAACAAAACATTTAACAAAAATGGAGTCAAACAATTATCAATACACTACACTTTGAATGAATATAACGGAACTGCATACGCTGCATTTTAAGAATTTACTGATGCAAGAGGTAGCACTTTATCAATAGAACACATTTATAAGTTGAATCATCATCCTGATTAATATTTTGTAAAAATGGGTAACAAAACAAGTGAAACAACAATTAGTGAACGACAATTAATTTTAAAATTATGATGTGAAGGAAAATCTTTTCGGGAAACTGCTAAAATTGTTGACAGATCACTTGGTGCAGTGCAATATGTCATTAATAAATTTAAAAACGAAGGCAATCTTCAAAATAAAACCGGATAAGGGAGAAAATGTATTCTCACACCAACGGACCACCAATATATTATTAGACAAATAAGAGTTAATCCAAAAACAAGTGTACCTAAATTAACGGCCGAGGTTTCAACACGTATTGGTAAAACTTTATCCACTGAAAATGTACGAAAAGTCTTACGTAAAGAAGGGTATAACGGCCGAGTTTCTCGTAAGAAACCCATTATAAATAAAGTTAATCGTATTAAAGACTACTATTTGCTAAAAAATATATTAAATTGACTTGAATTTTTGCAAAAAAAGTAATTTTCAGTGACGAAAGTAAATTTAATATATATTTGGTTCGGATGGGAAGCAAATAGTGTAAAGGAAACCTAATACAGAAATAAGGAAAGATAATTTACGTGGAACCTTAAAGCATGGCAGCGGAAATGTTATGGTTGGGGCTGTATGTGGCTGTATGTCTGCAGATGGGGTAGTAGTCCAGTCATTATATCCAAAAAACCGACCCTACCCGTGAATAATTTCTTAGTGGTTTTTTTTTTCGCAGCTGTCTCGGGGGGGGGGGGGTCACTGGGAGTGTAAATTGAAAATCTCGACAAAATTATGCTTTTGCGTATATTCGAAAACTGTTTTTTTTTGTAAAAAACGGTTTTTCTTGAATAACTCGGCCATTTTTGATTTTACATAAAAACCGTGGGGACAAAAATTGTAGGAAATTTGATTCTCTACAAGTTTGGTACTCACAATTTTTCTTCTTGGACCGATATTTTTGGAATTGGACCCGAAAAAAGCGACAATGTTCGCCTTATTAATTGTACCTGTAAAATTGAAAATAAAGGGAATAATGGGAATATTTCTAAATGGGTACATATTTTTAGGTTAAATTCCGAAAATATCGATTTTTGTAAAAACATGTGGAGACAAAATTTGTCCAAAATTTTATTCTCTACAAGTTTTTCCTCTTCATTTATGCCGTTAAGTTGAAAATAAAAGAGATAATGATATTATTTTGAATTTGTCGCTTTTCTCGGGTCCAATTCCAAAAATATCGATCCTAGAAGAAAAATTGTGAGGACAAAACTTGTAGAGAATCAAATTTCGTACAATTTTTGTCTCCACCATTTTTATGTAAAATCAAAAATGGCCGAGTTATTCAAGAAAAACCGTTTTTTACGAAGAAAAAAACCATTTTTCGAATATACGCAAAAGCATAATTTGGTCGAGATTTTCAATTTACACTCCCAGTAACCCCCCCGAGACAGCTGCGAAAAAAACAACCACTAAGAAATTATTCACGAGTCAAAATCTATAATGACTGGACTATAGGGAAATTGCAATTTATCGAGACTATCATGTCTAAGTTTGATTATATGAATATCTTGCAATCAAACTTACAACCCAGTATTGAAAAATTAGGGTTGAAAGACGGATATTTGTTGCAGCAGGCAACGATCCCAAACATACATCGTATCTTTGTGAAGGAATGGCTTTTGTATCACGATCCAAAACAACTCCACACGCCAACCCAATCACCGGACCTTAATCCAATCGAAAATTTGAGGCAAGAATTGGAAAGGCAAATCCGACAGCATCATATTTCAAATAAATCCACATTAAAAACTGTATTATTGCAAGAATAGGAGAAAATATCAAAAATTGCTACCCAAAATTTAGTTGAATCAATGCCAAGACACTTGCAGGAAGTAATCGAAGCGAAGGATATCCCACAAAGTATTAATAGTTTTCAAATTAATAATTTTAACTTCAATTATGGAAGTGTATTAATAATTGTTTGAATGTAATTTTTGTAAATAAATTGCTTTTCTGTAATTTTAAGTTAATAAATTTCATTTTTCTATAGTTTTTTTTTATCATATCAACTGTTAGTTATCATTTAGTATAATATTTTTAAATTGTATACAAATATTGTTGAGAATTCGATAATTGTTGATGTTCGGAATGAAGTGCAATGGACAGTTGTTGAAATTAACGCCAATACATAACCTATATAAAAATTATCTAAATGAATCTACATAAACTTAACTACATTAATTATCTTACCGTGGGTAATTTGCTCATTGTAGTTTAATTGATTGTTTGTATCTTTAAAATTTCTTTAAATTAATTAATTATTAATATGTCGTTACGAAATGCCGTGAGGTTATGTTGGGTTATGTTGTTATGTCAAATTAAACTACGTGTTTGAAAGTTCTCATTAGACCTAATTTATAATACGAATTTATTGGATTTTTAAAATCGATTTTCTCCGAGTTGCCTGAATTGGGGAAGCTAAGATTTTAAATTTATATATAACTAAATATGGCCTAAAGGTGTGTTAAAAATTGTGCAAATCGGTGAGGGGGAGTTGATAAGGACCCCTTATTAGTCTGGCTTCTCCATTTCGACCTGTCCGGCTAGGGAGACCCTACCAGTAGCTACGCTACCGCCGGCATAGCTCTTAATTTCATCAAAGCACACAAGCCCCCTTACCCGTAAGGCTTCGTCAAGGTGGTAGAGCTTCAAGGGGGATATAAATAAATAAATAAAAAAATTTAAATGTAAATTTAAAGGTAAAAACTCAGTATCCTGTAAATCTCAAGATTTTGTCTCTTATCAAACACGTCCAAATTGTAACCTGAAATATACAATTTTTTAAAATTTCAAACAATTTCAAAAAAAGAAATTTTTTCATAACGAGTTGATTGAACCAAATTATTTTAATTTTTTATTCTCTTACTATATGTGCACTTTGATATCTGAGAATGGTTAAACTTTTACATTCAACAGCGCAGACACTGGAGCCAATTGAAAAACATAAGAAATCGATAAAATACACGTATTTTCAATACTATGTTATGATTCAGGTATAAAAATTATGAAAATTTTTATATTTTTTTTAGAAACTACCGTCTTTCAGCTTTAAAATACACTTTATTTTATTTAACAGCTACTACACTTTCAAGTAAATCTATAACAGTTTTCTTGTGGACAAAACAAGATCCAGAAAGTCTTAATATTTTATCAGTAAAATTAATTTTTTAGTTTGTATTTTGAGGTTATGAACAACGCGATAACCGTATTTCACGGCTCCGTTTTCATTGAGATATTCTGAGTATTAACGCACAGTATTAGCAGTATTTAGTATATTATTAAATTTAGTATATTATTAGTATTAGTAAAGGAAGTTGTGAGTTACGAGGTGTTGAACCGGCTCATAACAGCCTTACGCGGGAGTTAATGAGTATGCACGGAGATTCATCAACGGTTGATAGTGAAGATTCGACAACAGAAATCACAAGAAGAAAAAGACCATCCACTTACGATATATTTCATAAGAGTAAGAGAACCCCAAGAACGCCAACTAAAGCTACAACAGGACCAAAAGAGGAAATGGAAGAGGTAAAAAATATGATACGCGAGATGATGGGAGAGATTAAAGAAGTAAGAAAAAGCCAAACATCCTATGAAGAAGAAATAAAGGCGCTGAAACGCGAAAACAACCAACTAAAAGATCGAATTTTATCTCTCGAGATTAGGATTAATCGTATGGAAGGTATGGAGAAGAAAAACAATGTAGTAATTAAAGGAATAGATTTTAATGGGAGTGAACTGAGGGAGGAAGTTCAGGAATTCTTCAGATCAGAGTTAAAGGCCACTGCAAAAATAAAAAAAGCAGAACTGATAAAACCAAAAACCGCACCTCCCTTCGTAGTAGCCACAATGGAATCCTGGTCTGAGAAGATGGAAATAATGAAAAAGAAAAGTATCTTACGAGGTACTAAAAAGTACATAGACGACGATCTAACGGCGGAAGAAAGACGGGTACAAACAAAACTGAGAGAAATTGCAAGGATAGAGCGAAGCAAGGGGAAAAAAGCAATAGTTGGATATAAGAAAATATTTATAGATGGAGAAAGGTGGAACTGGGAGGCATGTATGGAGCGGATAGTACAGCATACCGCGATATCCATTCCAAAAACGGTTAGTAATCGAAAACAGATGGAATCATACGATGACGACAATGGCAAGACACGGAAAAAATGATTTGGAAGACGGATTGGCAAAAGAAAATAGAATAAAACGGGATAAATATATACTTGTAGCGAGTTGGAATGTAAGGGGAATATTTGGGGAGGGTATGATGAAGCAATTAATAAATGTTTTAAAAAAGTACAGAGTTGATATACTAGCACTACAGGAAACAAAGCACAAAAACACTGGGGTTTTTGACATAGACGGATACACATTTTTTATGAGTAGTGGATTTGATAGGAGATTAGGTACGGGATTTGTTGTAAGTGAACAACTGAGGCACGCAGTCATGAAATTTACACCAGTATCGGACAGAATGTGTGCACTAAGGCTAAGAGGTAAATACCAAAAAATAAATATAATAAATATTCACGCACCAACAGAAGAAAAACAAATTGAGTACAAAGAAGAATTCTATGAATTGCTGGACAAGGAATACAAGCACATACAAAAGTACGATCTAAAAATGATTGTAGGAGATAGTAATGCCAAAATCGGCAAAGAGGTAGTATATCAACCAACTATAGGAAAGTACAGCAAATACACGGAGACTAATGAAAATGGTAGATTTTTGATCGATTTTGCTATGGAAAATAATATGAGAATAGTAAGTACACAATACCAACATAAAGAAATCCATAAGGGAACATGGAGAACACCCGATGGAGAAAATGTAAACCAAATCGATCATGTATTGATGGAAAAAAGAAGTGAAACAAGTGTAAAAGATGTACGAACTTATAGAGGTCCCGATATCGACTCAGATCATTTTATGGTAGTAACAAAACTAAAACAAATTATACCAATAAGGATAGTAACGGAAGAGAAAATAATAAATGAAACAAAACGAATTAAATTTCAGGAAAAAGAGGTGCAAGAACAATTTGAGAAAACAATTAATGAATTATTGGAAAATGAAAACAAACCTGAAACCATAGAAGAAAAAGCGAATATCTTGACAAAAGTTATGAGAAAAGCAGCGTCCATGCAAGACAAGGTAAGAAGATACAAAAATAAAGATTGGTACGACAAGGAATGTCAGGAAGCAATAAGTAAAAGAGAAATAGCTAGGAAGATAATGATGCAAACAAAAACCCTAGAAAATAGACGCAAATATGAATTACAAAGGAAAACATGCAAAACATTAATAAGGGAGAAGAAAAGAAAACACATGGTAGAGTATCTGGAGACAATAGAAGAAAAATACAAAAACAAGGAAATTAGAAACTTCTACCAAGGTATTAAAAGAGTAAAGAAGGGTTACCAACCAAAGACAATATTATGCCAGGACAAAGAGGGAAACCTGATAGGAGATCAAAATAAAGCGATAGAAAGATGGGCAGAGTACTTTGAAGAGCTTCTTAACAGACCACTAGATGAAAGTGAAAGAGGAATATTCGATGGAGACATAGCAGAACTAAGCGTAGAAAAACCAACCATAGAAGACATCAGAAAAATAATAAAAAGCCTGAAAAATAACAGAAGTGCGGGAGAAGATGCTATACAGGCAGAAATGATAAAATATGGAGGTGAAAAAATTGAAACAATGATATATGAGCTGATCGAGAAGATATGGGAAAGAGAGGAAATGCCAAAGATATGGAGAGATGCTGTAATATGCCCAATACACAAGAAAGGAGACAAGACTGACTGTAATAACTATAGAGGCATAGCTCTGTTGAATGTTACGTATAAAATATTGGCAACATGCATAAAAAATAAATTGAACCAATATGCAGATAAAATACTTGGGGAGTACCAAAGTGGATTCCGTAGGGGCAGATCAGTGACGGATCAAATATACGTACTCAGAGAAATACAGGCTATAAGTCATGAGTTTAAGTTATCAACGCACATATTGTTTGTAGACTTTAAGCAAGCGTACGATAGCGTCAAGCGAGACCAACTATATATAGCACTTAAAGAGTTCAAGATACCCAATAAACATATAAGGCTGGTAGAAATGACACTAGACGAAACCACCAATAAAGTTAAAATGAACGGGAAACTATCAAGAAAGTTTAAGATAGAACAAGGATTAAGACAGGGAGACCCTCTTTCGGCAGTGTTATTTAATTTTGTGCTTGAAAAAGCCATAAGAGACAGCAAAATAGGTGGTGGGAACATAATATTTCGTAACCGACAACAAGGTCTTGCCTTTGCGGATGATATAGCAATCTTGACGAGAACAAAATACGAACTGCAAGAAGCTACAAAAATGATATTGAATGCTGCACAAAAAATGGGACTCGAGGTCAACGAGGGAAAAACCAAATATATGCGGTGGGGTGATAGACCCTTTGAACAGGGTGAATTTTTCCAGATACAATTGAATAATAGAATGATCAAATTCGAGGAGGTGGAGACATTCACTTATCTCGGAACATTGGTGACAAGAGAAGTGGGAAGTAACGAGGAAATAAGAGTCAGAATCGCGGCTGGGAACAAAAGCGCATTTGCCTTAAAATCAATATTAACTGGTAAAATGTTTTCAAGATCGGTTAACCTTAGAGTTTACAAGACGATAATAAGACCAGTAGTAACGTACGCAAGCGAGGTTTGGACGTTGAGGAAGCAAGAACAAATAATGTTAAGTGTGTGGGAGCGAAAGATGTTGAGAAGAATATTCGGTGGAAAGTACGAAGAGGGGAGATGGTTAAGAAGAACCAACCAAGAACTGTACGAATTATACAATGAACCTGCTATTGTTGGGGTGGTTAAATCGCATCGTATAAGATGGCTGGGTCATTTAATACGTATGAGTGAGGAGAGAGTGCCTACACTAAAAAAAAAGGTACATAATATCAGTAAAAATGTTTATTAAACCAACAACTATAATTATTAAAATTTGTCCAGTTACCAATTTAATTGTTAGAACAAAACGATGTTTATTAAGAGGAATCTGCTATACCTCTTACAAAGCTTATAAACAGACCGCCGTAAAGTGACGATTGCATGCTTATTATTATAAAAATGTGTACAAAAGTATACATTTTTGGAAAGAGGACACTTGAATGCATCCCGCCTAGTCAAGATTTTTTCAATATACAAAATAATTTTTTTGTAATCTTCGAACAAAGTTACCTTTACTTTACTAATTAATTACGGAGAAATAAAATTAAAAATTAAAAAATTAAAAACAGGTCGGTGTGACTTGAAGCTTTTTATATTTAATTTCAAAATTTCATGCATTTTGCTACTGCTGTTTCTTTGTAATTACCACTTTACAAACATGTGTATTTCATTAAATTTTAGAATTAATTTTAAATAATTATGCAACCAATATTACATTGAAAACCAAATATTAGTTCTTCTTTAGCACCATGTTGTCGAAGAGAGACAGCTTATGAGTAACAATACACGCTGATGAATTATAAATAACATGATGCCGCTTGAAAGTTTATGTTCTTATCAGTTACAGTAGTATCATTTATCTCTATGACATAAAATATAAGTATGCACTTTTATAAATAATCTATAATATGTTCATTAAGAATTATTATTTTGAAAAAGCAATCGTGTTTATAAATCAGCAGAATTACTTTTCTACAATTTTTGAAAATTACAAAAACCATTCAATCAATATTAGTAGAACTTTAACTTATTTATTACTCTGCTAAAAGAGCCAATATACATTTCTTGAAAATCCTTATAACATTATCATTTTCACAGTGGCGTAGCTAGAACTTCTGCCGCCCGGGGCGGAAAATGTTTTTGAATGACATTTTATTAATCATATTTCCGAATTGATGAAATATCAAAAGAAAATTCTTTTGCCGCCCTTAATGCCGCCCCCAAAAATTTTTTTAACCCTATTTCCTACTTAATGCCGCCTCTAAAAATATGTCGCCCGGGGCGGTCCGCCCCCACTAGCTACGCTACTGCACTTTCATGAAGATGGCAATTTTATAGCGATTTTCGAAAGTTGCAAAAATGTACATTAGCCCTTTTAGCACCATGCCACAAATCATGAATTTTATGTACCCAGGGCTGGACTTACTTAGTGGTTGGCCCACTGATTATGACATTCTATTGGCCCCAAATGCTCAATAATTAAGAGTACACCCAAGCATTTTTTTTTACTTATTTCCACTGGGTCCCAATATCAGTTGACCCGATTTTAATCGGCGAACGCTGGCTAGCCGGCTGCGCCGCGCCGGTCCGGCGCTCTATGTACGTAATAATTATTAATGCAAGATTTGAGTTTCAATTAGCCACTCTTAGTTTATATGCAGATGCACGTGTATTTTGCAAGGTGATCTTTGTGTGATTTGTGAGTGTGTGATCTTTGTTTTTGCTGTTGAAGTGTTTATTATATCTTTACGATAAAAGAAACTTTTTGTGTTTTATAAATTTTGTCAGTCTTTATTAGAAAAAGGTAAGTCATTTTAAATCATAATAAAACGGCAAAATTAAATTGGTGCCTTATGCCTTATGTACTATGTACAGTGCAATCTCGGTAATCCAAACACACGCTAATCCGAACAAAAGAACAAATAAACGTTTGTTCTGTAATCCGAATATTATTCTATAATCCGAACATTTTATTATTTGTGTTCGGATTATGGAATAATATTCTGATTTGTGAGGACTAGCGAGTGTTCGGATTACCGAGACTGCAATGGAGTTGGAAACTACTAATGACATTACTATATCGTCGCCTCAGTGCATGAACAGCGAATGTGAAAATTTGTCACTTTTGAGTTATGTGTACCAATAAATTGGAATGTTAATAGACTATCGCATCGCAAAAACAACCAATGTGATCAAGCAATAGAATTCTGCAGGAGAGATTCTTTCACAAATGTGCAAATGTTTTCTATTCCACAAGGCCAAAACAGCAAATATGTCACATATTATTATGTTGTTTTGACATGGGCAATAATACAAATTATGCACGAATATGCCACATAAAATAGTGGATAAATAAAATAGTCCTCATAGGTTCTATTAATAATATGGAATTTTAGTGCGTTTTCCCAGTAATTATGCATTGTACTCGATTAGAACAAATCGCGTTAATAATAATTGTTTATATTATATAAAATTATGAATAATTTATATGTAGGTATGGCAAAAGGAAATAAGTCTGTACCATCTGCAAGCCACAGAAGGAAATTTGGAAATATATTCAAACATAATAGGTACTCGTATATTTTTTATTTATTTATATTTTTTAATAGTACAAAAATTAAGAATGACTTTTTAAGACGTAGGAAATTGGGTTTAGTACCATTTCCAACGGAACAAGATAACAATGTTTGTACAGATTCAAGAGCCTCAAAAGTTGTTGATGAAATTCGAACACATGCAGATGATGACAAGTAAATATTTATTATTTTTACTAATACTATCTTATATTATAATTTATAATAAATCATACGTAGGAGGGAGGCGGGTAAGTTGGAAACCCTCATGTTCCCGGATCGGGGTACCGGGTACTTTTTTGATTTAAAGTTTTTATTTACTATGTTTTACTAAACCTACATGACAGAAAAGTTTAAGTTTCGCTCTTTCGAATGAGCGCCACCCCATCCTTCTCATCAGAATAACAGTCGCTTCGGGGTACGCGTTTCAAATAAGGAAGTTTCCCTGCATAATGCACCCTGTATAATGTCGCCATTTCATTTAACATAAAAACTATTACCTACTTGCGCATCACATCTCATGTACAGAAAAGTACATCTCACAGACCTTTACAATTATCAATTATCTAAATAACAATATTCAACTTCTCAGTGGTCTGTTAATCTCACTGACAATAGTTGTTTTTATTAATCATTCTTTTAGAAATGAAGCTATGGATACATCAAGTCAAGAATCAATATTTCTTGAAACAAATGTTGATGAAATAGAAAACATCCACATTAGTAATACGGTAAATTGTTAAAAATTGAAAGAAAGTTTTCAGTTATTATAATATGTAAACAATTAATATGCTTTAGGATAAAGACGACATTGAAAACTCCGAAATAATAGGAAAGCGCCTAGAAATAAATGTTGATGGGGTAGAAAACATCCACATTAGTAATAATTCAGATACTACAAAGACGTCTGAAAATAATTCATTAAATTTGAATACTACGGTAAATTGTTAAAAATTGAAAGAAAATTTTCAGTATGTATAATGTAAATCATTAATATATTTCAGGATAAAGACGACATTGAAAACTCCGAAATAATAGGAAAGCGCATAGTTGATATTAAACATTTCTTCCATTCACTGCAAAAGATAGGTGATCATAGCAAAAAATTTGGATGTAGTATCAACAATTTGATATTAAAAAAGGAAAAATTTCTGGGCCTAAATTCTATATTATCTTTTAAATGCAATATGTGTAAAGAGGAGTTCAAAATATCAACAAATCCATTGGAGGAAAACAATTTATCTAATATTAATAGCTTAGCTGTAGAAGGAATCATGAGCGTAGGCGGAGGATTCTATAATATAGAAGAAGTATTGGGTAGTATGGAAATTCCAAGCATGAGTGAATACGTATATAAGAAACATCATGATATTGTATGCGACGCTTGGGAAAAAGTAGCCCAAGTAAAAATGAAGGAGGCTGCAGAAAAAGAAGCCAAATATGCGATCGAAAATGGTTCCGTAGATAAAAATGGTACTCCTTGTATAACCGTAGTAGCAGATGGGTGTTGGTCAAAGAGGAGTTACCAAACCAACTATAGTGCGTTATCTGGTGCAGCCGCTATAGTAGGACATCAATTTGGAGAAATTCTCTATCTATCAGTGAAAAACAAATATTGTTCCATCTGTATCAACGATAGTAAAAAAGAAAATGACGAATCCACGACTCATACTTGTTTTAAAAATTTTGTTGGCTCATCGACAAGCATGGAATAAGAAATACTGGTGCAGGGTTTTAAAGAAAGCTTGGATACACATGGTATAAAATATACCAAATTAATTGCCGACGGTGATAGCAGCACCTACAAAAAAATTGTAGAAGCGAATCCCTACAAAGATACCACAATTGAAAAAATCGAATGCTGTATTCATCTACTTCGTAATTTTTGTAAAAAATTAAGAAATTTATCAACAGATAGTAAATTTCGAAGTAGCGTGTTAAAGCAATTTATAAAAAATAATATTTTAAAATTTCGAAGAGCAATTACATCCGCAGTAAAATTTAGGAAAAATTGTGACGGGCAAGTGACAGAAAAAATTGCATTGTTGAAAAGTGATATTGAAAATAGTGTTTGTCACATATTTGGTGAGCACAGTAAATGTGATGCTTATTTTTGCCAAAAAGCAGAGAATGCAAATAATGATGACAGTCAATTTAAATTATTAAAAAGTTGTCCCGAAATCTTTAATCGATTAAATTTCATAATCAGAAGTATTTCATTGCATGCAAAAAGTCTATTGCTGCATCTAAATAGTAATATAGTGGAACAATTCCATTCAATTGTGGCAAAATTTGTAGGCGGTAAAAGAATAAATTATTCGAAAGGTAGATCGTACCAATCCCGCTGTTTAGCTGCTGTGGTGAGTTTCAATTCAAAAGGTAGAGCTCACTCGGTATTGCATAAAACAATACTTGGGAAGAGCCCGTCAAAAATTAGAACAAAATTTGAATTAAAACGATTGAAAAAATGCAAAAGATCTTTAAATTTTAGAAAAGTTTATAAAGCACCAAACAAAGAAATTCACCAAACTTCAAAAGATTACGATCCCGATTATGGACTATTTTGTCAACAACCCGACATGCCAGAGGAACATTATGAAAATGAAAAATTGATAGTTTTAAATGGATTAAGAAAAACCGAAGAAGAGAGAACCATTTTTGAGAGAAATACAATTTTGCAATCCGAATGTGTCCTATGGGTCGAATCGAGACGAAAGCTGCTGACTGCATCACATTTCTACGACGTGTGTTCAAAGAAGAAAACCACACATCGTGGAAATTTGGTTAAAAATATGTTATATGGTATTCCGTTAAACACTCCCGCCGTAAACCATGGCAAGTGTTACGAGGAAGTTGCTATAAAGCAGTTGGAGGCACAACTCGATGTAAAAATTAACAAATGTGGAATGTTCATTGACGAGAAATTTCATTATCTTGGAGCCACACCCGATGGCCTTATTGGAGAGGACACAATCGTAGAAATTAAATGCCCGTATTCTTCCTTTAATAAGCCGATAGATCAATCAATCGATAATAAAAAAGTTACTTTCTGGAAAAATGTAAATGGTGTTTATGAAGTTAACCAAAAACATAAATGGTATTACCAGATTCAAGGTCAATTACATATCGCCAAAAAGAAAAAGTGTGTTCTTGGAGTTTGGACTTCCAGTGATTGCCAATTAAAGACAGAAATCATTTTTAAAGACGATTCTTACTGGTCGGAAAAAATGGAAGAAAAACTATGCAATTTTTACATGAGCTGTCTTTTACCAGAAATAATTGATCCACGGCAATCAAGAAACATGAAAATTCGGGATCCTGCACACGATGGCCAGACAACGAAAAATAAACCATAACATTTTACTGTCACTGCTCGGTTGTTATTCTTTTCAAAATGTCTTCTTTGTGCACAGCACATGCTAGATTCTTGATCTATGTTAATCTTGATCTATTGATTTATTGATGTAAATTTCGAATTTGATCTTTATTAAGCCAACCTCCAAGTTATTTGCTAAAATGTTGCAAAGACTGCTACCTTTTTAATTGCTGTAAATCTAATGTTCCATTACGTTTTGGTTGATAATCTCATTGAAAATTATTGGGTTCAAACGGATTTCCTTTGGGTTTTGTTATCGACGCTGCTGTATTTCCAACGTTAGTTTATCTTACGGCTTTCAATGGTCAATCTTGCTTCTTTCACAACAAACAGTGAAAGAACCAAAAATATGATTGTTTATGCCAATTTATTTATTTCTTGTATGAAAAATTTCATACCTTATGGGTACTGGTAATCATTGGTCAATCTTGCTTCTTTCACAACAAACAGTGAAAGAACCAAAAATATGATTGTTTATGCCAATTTATTTATTTCTTGTATGAAAAATTTCATACCTTATGGGTACTGGTAATCATTGGTCAATCTGGCTTCTTTCACAACAAACAGTGAAAGAACCAAAAATATGATTGTTTATGCCAATTTATTTATTTCTTGTATGAAAAATTTCATACCTTATGGGTACTGGTAATCATTGGTCAATCTTGCTTCTTTCACAACAAACAGTGAAAGAACCAAAAATATGATTGTTTATGCCAATTTATTTATTTCTTGTATGAAAAATTTCATACCTTATGGGTACTGGTAATCATTGGTCAATCTGGCTTCTTTCACAACAAACAGTGAAAGAACCAAAAATATGATTGTTTATGCCAATTTATTTATTTCTTGTATGAAAAATTTCATACCTTATGGGTACTGGTAATCATTGGTCAATCTTGCTTCTTTCACAACAAACAGTGAAAGAACCAAAAATATGATTGTTTATGCCAATTTATTTATTTCTTGTATGAAAAATTTCATACCTTATGGGTACTGGTAATCATTGGTCAATCTTGCTTCTTTCACAACAAACAGTGAAAGAACCAAAAATATGATTGTTTATGCCAATTTATTTATTTCTTGTATGAAAAATTTCATACCTTATGGGTACTGGTAATCATTGGTCAATCTTGCTTCTTTCACAACAAACAGTGAAAGAACCAATAATATGATTGTTTATGCCAATATATTCATTTTTGGTAAGTATGAAATATTTTTAATTTTTTTTCGTTTATGCCAATTTATTTATTTCTTGTATGAAAAATTTCATACCTTATGGGTACTGGTAATCATTGGTCAATCTTGCTTCTTTCACAACAAACAGTGAAAGAACCAATAATATGATTGTTTATGCCAATATATTCATTTCTGGTAAGTATGAAATGTTTTTAATTTTTTTTGGTTTGTGCCAATTTATTTATTTCTTGTATGAAAAATTTCATACCTTATGGGTACTGGTAATCATTGGTCAATCTTGCTTCTTTCACAACAAACAGTGAAAGAACCAATAATATGATTGTTTATGCCAATATATTCATTTCTGGTAAGTATGAAATATTTTTAATTTTTTTTCGTTTATGCCAATTTATTTATTTCTTGTATGAAAAATTTCATACCTTATGGGTACTGGTAATCATTGGTCAATCTTGCTTCTTTCACAACAAACAGTGAAAGAACCAATAATATGATTGTTTATGCCAATATATTCATTTCTGGTAAGTATGAAATATTTTTAATTTTTTTTCGTTTATGCCAATTTATTTATTTCTTGTATGAAAAATTTCATACCTTATGGGTACTGGTAATCATTGGTCAATCTTGCTTCTTTCACAACAAACAGTGAAAGAACCAAAAATATGATTGTTTATGCCAATTTATTTATTTCTTGTATGAAAAATTTCATACCTTATGGGTACTGGTAATCATTGGTCAATCTGGCTTCTTTCACAACAAACAGTGAAAGAACCAAAAATATGATTGTTTATGCCAATTTATTTATTTCTTGTATGAAAAATTTCATACCTTATGGGTACTGGTAATCATTGGTCAATCTTGCTTCTTTCACAACAAACAGTGAAAGAACCAAAAATATGATTGTTTATGCCAATTTATTTATTTCTTGTATGAAAAATTTCATACCTTATGGGTACTGGTAATCATTGGTCAATCTGGCTTCTTTCACAACAAACAGTGAAAGAACCAAAAATATGATTGTTTATGCCAATTTATTTATTTCTTGTATGAAAAATTTCATACCTTATGGGTACTGGTAATCATTGGTCAATCTTGCTTCTTTCACAACAAACAGTGAAAGAACCAAAAATATGATTGTTTATGCCAATTTATTTATTTCTTGTATGAAAAATTTCATACCTTATGGGTACTGGTAATCATTGGTCAATCTTGCTTCTTTCACAACAAACAGTGAAAGAACCAAAAATATGATTGTTTATGCCAATTTATTTATTTCTTGTATGAAAAATTTCATACCTTATGGGTACTGGTAATCATTGGTCAATCTTGCTTCTTTCACAACAAACAGTGAAAGAACCAATAATATGATTGTTTATGCCAATATATTCATTTTTGGTAAGTATGAAATATTTTTAATTTTTTTTCGTTTATGCCAATTTATTTATTTCTTGTATGAAAAATTTCATACCTTATGGGTACTGGTAATCATTGGTCAATCTTGCTTCTTTCACAACAAACAGTGAAAGAACCAATAATATGATTGTTTATGCCAATATATTCATTTCTGGTAAGTATGAAATGTTTTTAATTTTTTTTGGTTTGTGCCAATTTATTTATTTCTTGTATGAAAAATTTCATACTTTATGGGTACTGTACTCATTGGTCAATCTTGCTTCTTTGCGTCGATTTTTAAATTAAAAATAATGTACGAATGCTTTTTTAGCTTGGAGAAATAATCGCTAAAAGTTAAGTATATGATTTTACAGGTACTACACAATTTAAATTTATGTTTTTTTTTATTTCAGGAAGAAGTGAAGAAATTTTAGTAACCAGTAAAGAGATACTGCAGGCATTCCACCGTTACGTCCCTAAGGATACTAATATGAAAATCATACTACACAAATTTTTCAAATGAATATTATCCTTCCAAATCTTTGTATTTTACAAATATATTTTCATAAATAGGTAGTACTTTTTTGAAATTTTTTATCTTCCTTTTACCCGACTGCAGAAGGACGGTAATGTATTTTACCTAACAATTATTATAATAATTTTATTATTATTTTCAAGCAAAATTAGTTAGCGAATTAAAAAAACGGATGAATGGTTAGAAAGTCTAGTTTTATACCTTCCGTAGATTATAATAATATTATATTATAAGATATTACGTTACAGTTAGTAATCGTTTGTTTAAAAATTCTTATCTTATTGAAATGGAAACTTATCATAACAACTGCATTATTTTTATCGCATTCTCTATCCCAACCGAAATAGTCTATCCGTCTACGATTGCTGCAACGGTTGTATTTGCTATTACGAAAGCTAATATTCTATCTTATTCCGTGCTATTGTTGTCTTTTTCCTCAAAACGAGATTATTTTCAGGGATTCGTCTTAATGCTATAAACGTAGTTAATTCTCTCAGTAAACATCGTTTATTGTCATAGTGGAGTTAATAATTGTGAGAGTAACTGATGTACATTGTCGCACCTTATTTTATTTGTTGGACTCATTAATAGGTTTGTTTTATCAATTACTGCAGTTATTGGCTCAATGTACATCGTTTATTGCCAAAATTAACTTAGTAATTGAGAGAGCTATTGATATACATACTTTGTTTCTTGCCTTTTCCTTTGCGGGTTTAGTGGACAATAATTATTAAACTCTATATATCTTTTTTTAATAGATTAGCGTTTCGAGGTTTTTTTTTCCTCTTCGTCGGAACCGTCAGAAATTAACATTCAAATATTTATAATACGTATTTAAATGAATTATAAATATTTGAATGTTAATTTATGACATATTATTAATTGGTTCTGACGAAGAGGAAACAAAACCCCTCGAAACGTTAATCTATTAAAAGAGATATTATAGAGTTTAATTTATTATTGTCTACTAAACCCGCAAAGGAAAAGGCAAGAAATTTAGTAAAATATGGACGCAATAAATGAAATTAATATACATTGTCTCACCTTATTTTATTGGTTGGGCTCATGCCAAAATTGATAGGATTGACGGAATTGTAATTCAAACAACATATTAAAAACTAAATTTTATTTTCAGAACACAATTTGAAATTAATTTAAATGTTTATAACCTAAGTATAATACAGAATTAAAAAAATTTAAAACAAATATAAAAAATACATATTTATTTTTGATAAGGGTGCCGACCCTTTTGTCGCCTATTTTTTGAATACTTAGTGTTGTAGGAACGAAGTAGCCATGATGTAATGACCAAAAAATAGCGGCATTATGTCTATCTGAAAAGAACAATTAAGTTATTATTTATGAATTTAACTATTTGAAAGTGAAAAATCAAATAAGTATAGCACGAATTAATGTATGCAAAACACTCACTTTCTTGTAAATCAGAGGTATCCCTCACTGTCTCTAACAATCCTTTTATTTTTTTGTCCTTTACGTTGCAGAATAAAACTTTTACCAGATTGCCACGGTTATTATTTAATTTTATAATAAATGCATTCGTTATCACGATAAATTGAATATTTGTATATACAAAAATACTTTTTATTGCGAGAATTAAATGTTTTAATCAAATACATAAAATTAGTTACTGGCTGAATGAATTTTCTGTTATTAATCAGTGTTAGACCATTTATTCTTACAATGAATATTGAATTATTGTACCAATAAACAGAGTTCTTAAATAATTGAAAAATTTCGTCCTAACAATAAATATGATTATTGTGACAACTAAATACAAGTTAGTAACCACTGGTTATTAATATTATGAACAACATTTTTTTGAGTGTAACATCATGTTGAAAATGAACATGGGTGGAACGAGGAGAAGAGGTAGTATTAAAAAATGGATGGATGGAGCTCGAGATAGAAAGAAATGGTCCGGAGTGGTTAAACAAGCCATGGGTCTACAAGGCCTGTAATGCTATCTTATATAATATTTATAACATGTCCTATGAATAACAGAAATTCATAAAATTTTTCAATGGACCACAATATTAAAGAACTCATTTGTTCTCGCAACAAAATTAAAGTTTGACTTTGTTTTTTGTTTTATGACAATAATAATTCACTTTGCAAATAATTGACAAAAATTAACATTCAACAAATCTGTTTACCTTATCTAAGGCTGATCTAAGGCTTCTCACACCAACTATTTATTAATCGCAATATTAATTAGCAATGATTTAATTTAATACGATTTCACTAATTGATTTCTTTCAATCAATTATAAAATAAATCGTTACAAAACACATAACTCACAATTTAATTTCTGTATCTTACAGAAAGCGAGAATCTTGCAAAAGGCTTTATTTAAAACAAAAAAGTAAATATAACCCATATTCAAAAATTTCAATTTTTTGACAATAGGGGTGTGTACTAAAATTACGAGCCAATTTTATGTCTGCTATTGCAAAAAAATTTCCCTTTACCAAGCAGATGATAAATGTATAGAGTACCACCACTTGTGTGCAAATTTTATAAAATAATTAACAAATGAACACACAATGCAGTTTTTTCTGCTACACTCAAATGAGTACACTGGGATATATGTATTGGGTTAAGAGGCTACTATACCAGCTCGATAGTTTCTCCTGAGGGGCAACGGTGTGGTCGGAAGAAGAAAAACTTAAACGATGGGCGTGTTCAAAACGAAATCATAATACACTAACGTTTTCAATAAAACATTAGAATGAGTGAAACAAAAGTATTTTTATACGTGTTTCTAAGTTGTTTCGTTTCTAGCGATAAGAAACAGATTACAGCCACTTTATAATCTTATAAAAAATAATAAACAATTAGTTTCGCTGCGCCAGCTTTTGTATGCGACGATTTTTCCACTTGTTTTACATTGAAAACTTAATAGCAATAACCCAATAACTATTGCTGAAAATAATTTACAAAAAAAAACTTTTTAACAAAAAATTAAACTAAATTTTAAATAACTATTCCCTTGGTGGGTTTCTAATTTCCATTCCCCTTTTCTGTCTGGAATCAATTATTTCAGGAAGGAGGCATTTGAATTTTGAAATAATAGTATTTTATGTAATAAGTACGCAAAACATGGTTTTAGCGGACGAATCGTAATGTTTCCGGACGAGGCGTTAGCCGAGTCTGTAATGTGAAGATGAGTCTGCTAAAACCATTTGCGTAAGTGTTGCATACAACGTTTTTTAGTATTAGTTCCGTAAAAAGAATTTTTTTGAATTAATAAAATATTCATTTTAAATTGACATTAATACGGTAGTGTATTAGAAGGCTGTTTGAAAATTTTCATAGCAACCGATTTATTTATTAACGATGCATCGTTTGTTACTACAGTACTTTAAAATTTAAAGTACTAGGCCGCTAAAATAGCAGTTTGCGGACTCGAAACCGTTTCCAAAGTAACCATTTTGCGGAGCAAATACTAAAAAAATTTTTTAATTCATATATCATTCTGTTTTATAAAATAAGCCTTTATTTTCTATTACATTTAAAAAAAAACAAAGAAAGAAGCCCAGTGTTTTGTGATAACGTAAGGCTCGGATTTGTAGGCATTTGCCTTTTTTGATTCCGTACAGGCTCTGAAATTTTTTTGCAGCAAAATGTGTTTTGCGACTTGGCGATCATTTTAAACCACTTTTTAATATGCCTAAAATGCCTATTTTCTATATTTAGTGCCTTTTTTCATCTAAATGGCTTTTTTAAATTGATTTTGTCCTATAATTTGCCTAAATTTGTAAGTATGTAAGTATTTTTGAATGAATACCACGTACAAATTTTAAATAAGACACAGGGCCGTAGATAGGGGGGGGGGAGTTGGGGGTTCAAAGTCCCCCATGGGAGAGCGAGATATTAAAAAAAAAGGGTCTAAAATTTCTTTTTGCGTGAACCCCCCCCCCCATGGCATAAAAAAACTTGACCAAAACTATGACCATTCATGTTACCATTACCATAACTGTCAATTCATATTTATTTGTACTAATGCAGTTAGTGCCACTTCACTTCTTCATGTTGATATATTGAGGGATGACTCCGACAGTTACTGGAGCTATTATTAGGTAATTTTACAATAAGGGTATTCACACTCCCTTGTAAATTTATTACTTTATTATATTTACAACACTAAATATCACAGCTGTGAACACACCCAGGTATATAAGCTGGTGTATTTGGTTTTCTTGATGTAATTTGATACTTTTTAGGGTACCTGTTAGTAGTAGTAAGAGATTGACAGTGCCCCCACTACTTTTCACGCCACCTCTTTAGAAGGTCAATGGGCGTGGCAAAATTCAAGGTTATTGGGTGGGGAGCACTGTCAATCCCCCCTCTCTCTCTTCTTTCTCTCTCACTCTCATTACACACCCCCCACTCCCTTCTTTTTTAGAAGGTCAGTGGGCGGGGCAAAATTCAAGGTTATTGGGTGGGGAAACCATCAATCACCCTCTCTCTCTCTTCTTTCTCTCTCACTCTCATTACACACCCCCCACTCCCTTCTTTCTCTCTCACTCTCATTACACACCCCCCACTCCCTTCTTTTTTGAAGGCCAATGGGCGGGGTCAATGTCCAAGGTTATCTTACCCCTCTCACCCTTCCCCTCTAGACAACTTTTCAAGGACAGTGACGTACTATAAACCCCTCTCACTCTATTAATTTTTTCAAGGCCAGTGGCGTACCAGAATACCCCCATCTCACGGTCACGTGTCAAGATTAATATTTACGACTAACTTTTCAAAGTTTAAAAAATAAATTAAAAAATTTTTTTAATTTTCATGTTAATAATGAAATTTTAAGTACTAAAAATTGTGTTCTAATTTTGGTAGTATTTGGGAAAGTTTGGTAGAATTTGGGCAATTTAAATTTAATAATATAACTTTTATAATATTAGGAGTGCATAAATGCTAACAGAAATAATGTTATAATATTAATTTATAGCCGCATATGGTTTACACGAACTCATACAATCAGTTGCTTATCTTTTCTTTTCAGTTCTAGATACAAGCAGATGTATTCATAACAATTTGAATTATTATCTACTTCAAAAATGTAGTCGTAATTTTTAAGAACAGTTTCATATCTCCATAAGCCCCTACAAACCCTTAATAAAACTGTTACAGGAATGCATCAGTTTGTACTTTCCTGCAGATAATCATAATAATAATAATAATAATAGTTTCAAATTTCTATATCAACTGCAGGATCGTATTCAAGATCGAATAAAAAATTTGAAGCAATTAAATTTTAAAACTTATTAAGATGATTCCTTATCATTCTCAAAATTGCATTCATTAGCTTTTATACAAGTATTCTAATATTATTCTTTATTTGTACTTTTCTCAACATTTTACTAACGTTGACTATTACCTATATTATAATTGTGTATACAAATTAAGTGTATTTCAACATAAAATAAATCAAACAAGTAAGCCAAATATTTCCTTTAATTTATTTTTTTTCTAATATCTATTCCTTTGTTATAGTAGAATATTTTAACGAGAAAAGTGATCCATTAAACAAATCACATTCTAAAAGCATGTCCATCGGGGTAACTAAAGTATTGTATAAATTTTATAATCAAGGAATTCAACATCTCAATGAAGAAGAAATCAAATTAATTCCAATTGAATATATTAAAATGGAATGTACTCCTATGCAGTTGAATCTAGTTAGCACTAGATTGTCTGACAAGTATCTTGATGAATTAAGGGATTATTTTCCTTGTGTATCACATCATAATATGTTAAGTGCGCGAACTCACATCGATGGACCACCTCCAGCTAGAAGAGATTGTTTCACTTGTAAAAAGAGAAGATGTGTTACTTTGGACTATTAATTTTTAAGCTGAGCTTCTTATTAAATGGATTTAACTACATTTAAGTATTTACATAGCATGCAAACAAAAGAATTTAATTACAACACAGTGACTAATTTGTTTCTGTTTAGCACAATATATCTTAAACTAACCCCTAACGGATTTGTAGAACATACTATTTTCAATTTGGATAAGATAATATATAAATATCGTAATATTTACATTTTTCATAATAACTGTTATTATAAATATAAAGTTGTTGGTTCATACCGAGGAATTTTTAATTCTATAATCCACTTTGTATACAAAATTATGTTTGAATTCGAAAATTTTGATTGTCACATTGAAATTATTGATGATACAATTTCTTTAAAATTATCACTATCAGATGAATTACAGGTATTATTTTTGTAAAAAATTAAGATTTTAAAAACCCCTTTCATAAATAGACAAACATTTGTTATATTATAAAATAATAGATACATTGAAATTTCCTTCTATTTGCTGACCCAATTTGCAACCAAATTATAATATTGTTTACGGTAATAATATTTACATTACAACTTTCTGAATATTATTGATAAAAATCAGTGTCCAAGGTTATCTATTATAGCTCTTTCACCTCCACTCCAGACAATTTTTCAAGGACAGTGACATATCCCCATAAACCCCCCCTTTACCCCTGTCACCTCTCCTATTATTCAGTCACATATCAAGATTAATGTCCAAGGTTAACTTTTCAAGGTGATTGTTTACACTTCCCTCTCTACTCAACCAAAGCTATCAATGCGATTGGTGGTTACAAATTTCAAGATCGAACATTGACTATAATATCTTCGATGGTTTAAATTAATTAATTTAATATTTAGTCTCCAAGTCTAATATTGACTATATAATTGTGTTTAATATTAAGTGTATTTTCAAGATTTCAACATAAATCAAACAAGTAAGTCAAATATTTCTCTTAATTTCTTAATTGATGATACAATCGAATTTTTTAGGATGTGGATGGCATACAGTGAACCATATTGGCCAAAAGCCCACGATCTAATTTCAGCTGTAGAACGACAAGTGCGTTATCTAGAAGCTATGATATTTGACGTAAGTCATGGTGCAGCATATATGAAAATGGGGTATCCAGATGAGGATGAGGCTGAAGTCATTGTGAAGAAATATGAAGTTCAGATAGATATATGTGATAAACTGTTAAAAAAAGAAATAACGTTAGATATGTTCTGTCAGATGTTAGTAGAGAAGGAGTCTAAAGATGTGCTTTATAAAATAATATATTATTTACCATATGGTGTTGTAGTGGAATATAAGTTACTTGATTGTATGGAATAAACAATAATAATAAAAATTATATGTAATATTATTGTTATTATTTATATATATTATATAAAGTGGATAAGTGTTCTATTAATTATTTATCTTCAAGATCTTCAAATACTTCATTAGAAGTTTTAACCTCTTGCACATCCAAAACTATTACAGTCAAACTTCCATAACTCGAATCTCAAGGGACCACCAAAAAAAAAGTTGGAGAAAAAAAATGGATCAAAATTTTTATTTCTATTAAATCTTTAAAAATTAAAATTAAATCTTTAAAAATTAAAATTAAATCAACGGACAACACTGAGAACAATATCATATTACAAAAACAATTGGATGCATGCAAATACAATACTTTCCTGCAATGTAAATAATAATTAATAGGCAAAATAACAAAAATTATGCGTTATTTTCTAGAAGGTCTACTAAAGAGTTTTAAGAATTTTCTATTATTAAAAACATAATTTTTTATTTAACATGTTGTTTTAGAAATTCGAGGTATGGAGATAAAATTATACATAAATATCTGCTAAACCTCTAGTTTAAAATTCGAGAAATAGAAAACTTCGATTTATAGAAATTTGAGTTATGGAGATAATATTAGTAGGGGAGAAGTGGCATGAAAGAGCCAGTTTACTAAACGGAGCAAAAAAAAAAAAAAAAAATTGAAAGAGCCAGTATGTATTATAAAGTGTAATTGTGAAAATTATGCAAAATGATAATAAATTACAATATTTAAAAAAAAAAAAAAAGACGGTCGGAGCATAGTAGTCACGCGAGTTGACTATGAACGCTAAATGCCCGGTTCGAATCCGGGTGAAGTAAGAACTTTATTCTGGCCGTCTCTCTGGTCCTCCAGGTTGGGGGTCGGGTTGATGGGCCAGCTCCTTATCACCTGTAAAGAAAACAAAAAAAAAGCTCATGGAACCATGACCAAGTCTAGCACGAAGACTTGGCAAATGGGAAGGGATAAGCAGTTAAACTGTAGCTTGATGTGTTGTGAGGCGTTTACTTACCTTGCAATGCAAAAAAGCAGTCCTAATAGATATATATAAAAAAAAAGACAATTCTAACAAATCCTTTAGAAAAAATTAATGACATTTTTAAGAAATTTTTAATTCTATCAGTCATTTTAAGTAGTAATTCTAACAAACGCTTTAATTTTAACATATTAACAAAAAAAAAGAAAACATTCCTTACCGCTAACACTGTTTTAGCAAGCGATGTGTTATGAAAGCGGTATGAAAACGGTGTTTAGCAAACGGTGCGGTATGGAAGCGGTATGGAAACGGTGTTTTAGCAAGCGGTTCGGTATGGAAGCGGTATGAAAACGGTGTTAGAACGCTATTTTAGCAAGCGGTCCGGTATGGAAGCGGTATGAAAACGGTGTTAGAACGCTATTTTAGCAAGCGGTTCGGTATGGAAGCGGTATGAAAACGGTGTTAGAACGCTATTTGAACAACCGGTTCGGTATGGAAGCGGTATGAAAACGGTGTTAGAACGCTATTTGAACAACCGGTTCGATATGGAAGCGGTATGAAAACGGTGTTAGAACGCTATTTTAGCAAGCGGTCCGGTATGGAAGCGGTATGAAAACGGTGTTAGAACGCTATTTTAGCAAGCGGTTCGGTATGGAAGCGGTATGAAAACGGTGTTAGAACGCTATTTGAACAACCGGTTCGGTATGGAAGCGGTATGAAAACGGTGTTAGAACGCTATTTTAGCAAGCGCTCCGGTATGGAAGCGCTATATATCTTAGATGGTTTAAATTAATTTAATATTTAGTCTCAAAGTCTAACGTTAACTATATAATTGTGCATACATATTAAGTGTATTTCAACATAAAATAAATCAAACAAGTAAGTCAAATATTTCTTTCAACTTATTTTTTCTAATAACTATTTTTTCTAATAACTATTCTTTTGTTATAGTGGAATATTTTAACGAAAAAACTTATCCATTAAACAAATCACACTCTAAAAGCATCTCCATCGGGTTAACAAAATTTAATTTGCAACCTAGTATTACAATTAGCGGTGTAAAACAGAAAGTTGTATTGGATGAAGAAGATTGGAAACGTTTTATGTTTTACCAACCGCTTTTAACTTCATATTTTAATGGAGGTGCAGATAGATATATATGTGATAAACTGTTAAAAAAGAAATAACGTTGGATATGTTCTGTCAGATGTTAATAGAGAAGGAGTCTAAAGATGTGCTCTATAAAATAAGATATTATTTACCATATGGTGTTGTAGTAGAATATAAGTTACTTGATTGTATGGAATAAACAATAATAATAAAAAAATTATATGTAATATTATTGTTATTATTTATAATATTATATAAAGTGGATAAGTGTTCTATTAATTATTTATCTTCAAGATCTTCAAATACTTCATTGGAAGTTTTAACCCCTTGTACATCCAAAATTATTACAGTCAAACTTCCATAACTCGAATCTCAAGGGACCACCAAAACAGTTGGAGAAAAAATGGATCAAATTTTTTAATTTTAATTTATTATAATTAGTACAAATAGAAAATAAAAAGTCACTGCTAGAATAATAGATTAATCTATTAAATCAACGGACAGCACTTTGAGAACAATATCATATTACAAAAACAATTGGATGCATACAAATACAATACTTTCCTGCAATGTAGTTAATAATTAATAGGCAAAATAACAAAGATTATGCGTTATTTTCGTAGAAGGTCTACAAAAGAGTTTTAAGAATTTTCTATTATTAAAAACCATAAATTTTTAATTTAACAGGTTGTTTTAGAAATTCGAGGTATGGTGATAAAATTATATGTAAATATCTGCTAAACCTCTACTTTAAAATTCGAGAAATAGAAAACTTCGATTTATAGAAATTTGAGTTATGGAGATCACATTACATGTAAATATCTGCCAAACATCTACTTTTTCCAAAAAAATTCGACTTATAGAATAATTCGCGAAGAGAAGTTCGAGTAAGAGAAGTTTCATTGTATATTATATTATATTATATTATGTTGTTGAATTCAAAGGGATTTGATGAATATTTAGAAGAATTTAGAACGTTCCAAAAGCCTCTTGCCTGTGGAGCGTCGCGCCTGGAGCGTGTGTGTAAAGGCTACTAATCTGATAGGCGAAGAAAAAACACGTCGTTCCAAATAACATTTTTTATTATTATTTTAATAATAATAAATAATATTTTGACATAGATTCTTAGTTACCTTTTTATACCCATCTATCAAACATATTGGTCCTTACAAGTAATAAATAAGCAAACAACTTGAAGAATAAATCATTGTTTACATTTCACAAAAGTTTGGTTAGTTTTCATTTCAATTTTTAACCAAAAGTAACTTTTTTGCATTTTTGCGACCACAAGTGGTTATTTCAAAAATTGTGGTGGGGGACTGACCAAAAGTAACCGAGCGGTACTAATCGGGGTCCTCGCGAAAATACGCTTCATATCGCACATATTTGATAAGGAAAGCTTCTGTAGTAGAGAGAGAGAGAGAGAGCGAGAGAGTTAACTGTGCGCTTAAAAACGTAATGTGGAAAGAATGTAGTCATCGAGGAAATTATCGATGGTTGGATCTATTACAAAATCTAGTACATGTGTATAATACAAAAAAAAAAACATTCAACAACTGGACCAAAACCGATTGATGTCACTAAAAATCATGTTAGATTACTTTTACAGACGGTGTACAATCATCCAAAAGTTGTGGATTTGAAAAACCCCAAATTTAAAATCGGCGATAGTGTTAGAATTAGCAAATATAGACACGCGTTTTCAAAAGGATATACACCCTCTTGATCTAACGAAATATTTAAAATTTCTAAAATTAAAATGACTTTACCAAGAACATATCTTCTTACAAATATTAAGAATGAGGAAATTATGGGTGGCTTTTATGAACAAGAATTGCAAAAAGTTAAACATCCTGACGTTTATTTAGTAGACAAAAATTCTAAAAAGTAAACAAAAAAACAAGATGTATATTAAATGGTTGGGGTTAGATTCAAGTCATAAAAGTTGTGTAATAATAATAATAATAATAATAATAATAAGAATAATAATGATACATTTTGTTAGAGAATTTTTTTATTTGAATAAAGAAAATCAATACATAATACATAATATTTTTTTTTTTACAATATTAAAATTATAATTATCAAAAATTAATTAATTTACAACTAATGATGAACATTATACGATTACAACATACCTACATTTTAGATTTTAATCTAAACAAAATAAAACAAAAATTTTTATTACATAAATAAATAAGATTTTTACGCTTGTTCCATTTCTCTAATAAGTTCATGTAAACAAATGGATTCGTGACCCCATGCTAAGGTTTTATGGTTAACGGCAAGATAGCGCTTATCATCAAAATATGATAGCGCTACCTTGTTACGCATCTCGGTAAACATTTCATGAAGCGTTGATTGAAAAACATTCATTTTACAGAATTTATCTAGCTTATTTTCTACGGCATTCCTATAATCTAAAACATGCAAATCTTTCTTTATTGAATTTTTGGAAATTCCTTTTGCCCTTTTAATTATATCATCATCATCCAAAACTACGCAATACGCTTTAGCCCCCGTTCCGTAAAATTCTTTAATAATTTGAGATGGATATTCCAATTTCATTTTTCCCAATATGGAAGGATTTCGCGGAATTTCGAAAATGTTAGATTCATTAAAATTAGATGTATCAAATTTATCTAAATTCTGTTTAATATCAGAATACACATTTTCTGTTTCGATTTCTACGATGAAGCTATCTGTATCGGTATACAATAGTCGTACATTTTCACCATATTTTGGAATTAAAAAATCGTAATAGAATTCATACATAACCGTTTTTGCAATATCTAATATTGCAAATCCGGTATATATCGGTTTATTGAATAAAATTTCTATCTTGTTCATTTCAGCTGCCACTAAATTCTCATTAAATATACAAAAATTCTTAAAATTTGGTCTAGCTGCGTAGGTTTCTGCACCCCAACTATTATTGTTTTCCCAATGTGAGAGTAATTTAATATCTTTATACTTTTCGACATTTTCCATGGTTTTTCCAAAAACAGAATTATTTAATAATTTAAAAAAATCTTTTTCAAATTCAGAGGTTGCATTATTTCGAAATTCGGTATTTACATTTATATATGAAGCCAACCACGGAGATTGATTAAACTTAACAACACGATGAATTTTACGTAAAATTACACCGTTTTTCAAGCATTGTTGTAAAGCTCTATAGTGTATTATATATTTCTTTTTATTAAACAAATTTGGAATTAGTTTAGCAGTTTTTCCATTTGGAGGGATTATATTTTCTGGACAAAACGGAAAGTCATTATGTAAATCATGTAAAATCGCTGGATAATCTAAATCGACTTCTAAAGCATACCCCACATCTGATGTATCAGAGATGTCGTTTATATTTAAATTAAGTATTTCATCTGCGTTCAACCAAACAAATCCGCCATAAGGTAAATATTGCTGCATAGCGTAGCCATATAAATTGGTAGCATCTAAATATAAAATATATGTCGATGGCTTTGAAGAGTTGTAATTACTCAAGTATATGTTGTTTGAAACAGCTTTCCGCTTAACACAAACAGAGACCCCACCGCGAATCCCCTTTTTAAAAAAATGAAGCAAATCAATATCTGTTAAAAGCTCCAACTCAACTTTGGTCATCTTGAGCATACTACACCAAGATAAAGATGGTAATGTGAAAAATTTAGCAGCTTCTAACCCATAAGTTGACAATGTGGAGCGACGAAATCTTTGAAAAGAATCGCTTAAAAGAAGGACATCTGATTGTAAATATATATCTGAATAATCCCCCAAAGTTTTGCAATCGAATAAATTCCAAACGTTAACTGCTCGTTTATAATCTTCATTTGTAATGGATTCATTAATTAATCGATTATAAAATTGTTCTAATGGTGGTAATGTTGTTTCGTCTAATTTTGAAAAACTATCAACATGTGAATATGGGAAAACACCTTTTTGGCGTATCAAGTTAAATTTATTATCATCGGTGAAAAATTTTCGAATTTCAACACAATCATCATCTGTCAAAGTTTTACTTAGTTTCTCTAACGAAGTTGGCATGAATTTAAAAGAATCTAAAAATCTAAGTTTAATATTAACATTTTTAACCTTATCACCATCAACAATTTTATCTACTAGAATATATTTTGTAAATGATATATACTTTTCCTTATTTTTTGCAATGACGTCGATTCTTTCATCGTTCATTGCTAAGTTTTTAATGAATAGGTGTACATCATAATTTTGCAAGTTATGTAGAAAAATTGGAATAACATTTTTATTTTGAAAATGTAAATTGCAAATGGAGTGACTTGGACCGCGATATTGACCAGTTAAATGGCAATGATCTTTTATTTTGCTGCTGTTATTTGAAAATGGTTGATTACAGATATAACAATTTTTACTATTGTTGAATTCACTAAGTTGTTTCGATGTTAAAACATTCATGGGTTTTATAGACTTTAAACAGTTTTCATATAAATATTTTACATCTGTTTCTAAATACTCCATAAATATAGAAGCACAATTTACCCCTCGATATGATTTGTATGTTGAGAGGGAATCATCAAAATTACATTTTATATAGTAGCCAAAAGAATAGGGTATATGATGCTCAGTTTTTACTGTATATGATTGTGTGGAATTTGGTGTTGTGGTGGTTATAGGTTTTAATAAACTTTCAAAGTCTGCATATATCACAAAAGGGCTTGAAAGTTGATGTTCGATACTTTCAAACTTTAAAATATTCTCGGGGGTATTATTGCCAAATTTGTCTATTCGAAATTTATTACTAGAAAGCAAAAAAAAAAAACTCAATGCAAAAATAATTGAATAAAATTTTTATTGCGACTTTTCAACAAACGTCAATGATTGTCATATCAATTATTGAACTAATTTTTCAAGTTTGAAACTTAGTTTTTTATTGTAATACGTGCGTTATATATAATAATATATTCTTTATAAGTTATTTTGTTGTTATTACCCGTTGGTCTACCCGTTTGTTTATCTAGTTTATTTATTTTTTATTTCTTTATTTATTCACGTTAAATTCTCAAGTTTTTTATATTTGGTACAGAAATTTTTAAGCAATGGAAACTCAGGTAATTATAATTTATTATGTATTATTTAGTAAAAAGTATTTTAAATAAAATTTAGGTATCTACTAATAATATTATTAATTTATAGTCAACAAAGAAGCGAATTCGTGCATCCAATTTTTCCTGCAATGAAAAAACGGTCTTTTTAAATATTGTTCTTAAATATAAGCACGTTATAGAAAACAAGCAAACGGATGCCGTGACAAATATAGAAAAAGACGAAGCGTGGAAAAAGATTGCTAACGAATTTAATTCCTGTTGTCCTGGAGGCATTCCAAGAAATCTAGATTCGTTAAAAAAGTTTTACCTGAATAAAAAGAAGGATGTCCGAAAGGTAGCTGCCGAAGATAGAATTAAGGCTATAAAAACTGGTATAATATTATAAAATATAGTAAAAGCACCAATACTTATAATACATAAATTATGATGTTTTAGGTGGAGGCAAAGAATCAAAATTATCATTAGCTTGCACAGACTTTGAACTGATGATGGACATCATGAACCAGAAGACTGTGCATGGTTTAGAAAATAGATTTCACAGTAATTCTGCATCACTTGGAAAGTTAAAAAGTGGAGCCTCTACAAATGTAACCTCTATAAATGTAGCCTTTACAAGTGTAGCCTCTACAAGTAATGCAGAAGATTTAAATTGTTCTGTTCCTACCAATACACTTAGAGTAAGTAAAAAAGAAATATTTATTTTACTTGAAGCTTATCGTATTTTCTTTAACAAGGAGCTGGTATGCGAAGAAGCTATTGATATCGAATCTGATGAAGAAAATGATGTAATTGCCAATACAACTGTGGTAATAATAAACTTATACTTAATTGGCAAATAATTTATTGTTATTTATTGCAGAATCCACCATGGAAAAAATTAAAACCTAGTATGTTGCAACAACCAATTAATCCTGCTCTCCATACGGTAATTACTAATTACAATGATAAAGTAGTTCATTAAAGAATTAAAGCTTACTACTAGTAAATATTTATATTTATTGTTAATCATTTTTAGAAATATACCCCAAATCGTAGGCGACCAGAGACTGTTGTTCGTTCTCTAACTTCAACAGATCTTTCAGCCAAATACAATGACCTACTGAATAAGAGACTAGAAGTTGCTCAATTGCAAAAAGAAGAATTGAAATTATCCATGGAATGGAAGAATGAAGAAATAAATATTAAACGAGAATTATATGATTTAGATATGGCCATAAAAAAAGAAACATTACTAAAATTACAAAATAACAATTGATAAATAAATTTTTATAAATTTGCAAAATAGTTATTGATCAAATTGTCCCGGGTATTATTTATATGGACATCATTTATAATTTGCTCTATTTGGGGCACTTCAGCATCTACAATAAGATTGTTCAACATTCCGGGTTCAATTTCTTCTGGTTCTGATGGTGCTTCTTCTAAATTCATCTGTCTACATATATTATGTAGAACAGAAGTTGCTACAATAATTGTTAAAACCGTTTCCAATTTTATTCGAGCTCCATAGGCCAATATGGGAAATCTTCTTTTTAAGCAACCAAATAAACGCTCGATAGCATTTCTAGTGCGAATTTGAGATTCATTGTATCTCTGCTCAGCTTGAGTGACTGGATTACCCAAAGGTGTGAGCAAATAATTCTTTAATGGGTATCCACTATCACCTGTATAATTTTAAATTGAAATATGTGTGGCCAAATTAAAGTAGGTAATATTTGACTTACCTAAAAGCAACCCATTTTGAAATACACCATTTTCGAAACGAGCCCTTAACAAGCTATTATTGAATATGGTAGCATCGTGACTTGAACCAGGCCAACTCGCAACTATATCCAGTATTTCAAGCTTCGCATTACAAACCGCTTGTACATTTATGGAAAAATAATGTTTTCTGTTTCGAAATATTTCTGCATCCTCTTTTCCAGGGGACTGAATTTTGATATGAGTTCCATCAATAACCCCCACAACTCGCGGAAATGCAGCTATTTCATAGAAATCATTTTGCGTTTTACGTATTTCGGCGTTTGTTTCCGGCATAACCACGTATCTTGGACGTAGTCGCGCTATTGCTTCGGATACTCTCACCACGACTCGACTTGCAGTAGACTCATGCATCCCCATAAAATCCGCAATTACAATTAAATGTGCAGCAGTTGCATAAAATCTTAAAGTAGTTAATATTTGATTCATAGGGGTTATACTGTTATTGCTGTAAGCAGGGAAAAAATTGTCGTCGTAAATTACTTTATATAGGTAATATAATATCTACTATTCTTACACGTCACATGTATACTCCAGTTCTTCTTCTATTAAAATTAACAAATTTAAAGAAGCCTGTTTCGTGAGTCGAAACCTTTTAAAAAAATTAAAATCGTCCATTTGGTGAAAATAATTGGACCTTGTATAGTGAAATTTTGGAAATCCAAAATCAATTATTTCTAAAATTTCCAAATCCTCTTCAAAAATATCTTCGTTATCAATATCCATTATAATAATAATTACTAATAACTTTTTATATTGAAATAAACCTTTATTTCACCTTTATTCAATAATTTCGTGGTTTACAAGTTTATTACGATTTTTAAGCAGTCAATTTTTATGGCTTATTTTAAGTTCTATTTATGTCAAATTTTGTACTTAAAATTTGAACTCTGTGCAGCGTCACTATTATCAAGTGGCCTTAGTAAAGCTAATGAAGAAATATGACATCAATGTAAAACTAAATTTTTGTTCAGTTGAACTAACTTTTGTTTACTTGAACTAGTTTTATTCTCGTAGTTCGTTAGGTCGATAATATATCTCATTTTTTGATGTATTAACTACTAATAAAATAATTATATTGCTACAATACAGTCAATAATGTCAAATCATTTTAAAATACATTTTCGTAATCAATTTAATCTTCAATATTTTCAATGATTTTCTGTCTTTTTATTTTTAAAGTAGGGGTATATTATGGAATAATTTGGAGGTTATGACGTGAGATAGCCATTTTGTGTCATTTTAAGTACAAAATCGATTGTTTTTATTTTAAGTAGGACTTAAAAATATGGTGCAAGCGGGCATAAGATAATACAAAAAAAATGAATTATAATTTCAAAACATTTGAAATTTTGTTTTGTTTTCTAGTTTGGTTTTTATAATAATAATAATAATATGATCAATTTATAAAAAAATAATAATACTTACGATTTATATATATATTTAGAACAAAATTTTCGCTCTTTTTTAAGTTTGTTTAATTTTTAAACTAGGTACCACAGTGTTGTAAAAAAATGCGACTGCATTGAACCACACCTTTTGCCACTTATGTCTGCAACTGATAAGAAAAGATAAGCAACTCATTGTATGAGATCATAAAACCGTATGAGACTATAAATTAAAATTATAACATTTCTGTTAGCATTTATGCACTCCTAATATTATAAAAGTTATATTATTAAATTTAAATTGCCCAAATTCTACCAAACTTTCCCAAATACTACCAAAATTAGAACACAATTTTTAGTACTTAAAATTTCATTATTAACATGAAAATTAAAAAAATTTTTTAATTTATTTTTTAAACTTTGAAAAGTTAGTCGTAAATATTAATCTTGACACGTGACCGTGAGATGGGGGTATTCTGGTACGCCACTGGCCTTGAAAAAATTAATAGAGTGAGAGGGGTTTATAGTACGTCACTGTCCTTGAAAAGTTGTCTAGAGGGGAAGGGTGAGAGGGGTAAGATAACCTTGGGCATTGACCCCGCCCATTGGCCTTCAAAAAAGAAGGGAGTGGGGGGTGTGTAATGAGAGTGAGAGAGAAAGAAGAGAGAGAGAGGGTGATTGATGGTTTCCCCACCCAATAACCTTGAATTTTGCCCCGCCCACTGACCTTCTAAAAAAGAAGGGAGTGGGGGGTGTGTAATGAGAGTGAGAGAGAAAGAAGAGAGAGAGGGGGTGATTGACAGTGCTCCCCACCCAATAACCTTGAATTTTGCCACGCCCATTGACCTTCTAAAGAGGTGGCGTGAAAAGTAGTGGGGGCACTGTCAATCTCTTACTACTCCTGTTTTATCCCACTACCCTTATTTTACAAAGTCACAAATGATTCGAAATACGCAACTAAAAAAACTAGGGCGAAGGGTACTTAAATATACAAGGATATTATCCAGGTATATTTAAGTTGTTCTGATGTTCTGATTGGCTAAGCCAAATAAACTCTAGTAAAGTTGTTTATGCACAGATGTATCATAAATTGACACTTATACACGAATTTATTTGTCATAAACGTCTCTTTATAGCCCACGGACCTCTTTATACCCACGGGCTATAATGAAACGTCAAACAACGATATCATAGGTACAGTGGCGGATTAAGGCTAAAGCGGGCCCTAGGCAACATTGTAATTCCGGGCCTATTTTTCAGTCATGACGCATACATAGGCGCAACTAGGGTCAAAAGTTTGGTGGGCTAAAAAAATATTTTCAAACATTTTGTTAAGGGGAGGGGTAAAAATAACGTAAAATTGCGCCGTAGGCAAAATTTTTTACATTTTCAAGGTCAACGAGCTTAGATTTGAAGTTAGAAATTATAAAAAGATGTTTTCGTGCTAATTTGTGGGATTTCAGGGGCATATAGGCATATTCAGTAATTAAAATTTATTAATATTTATTTATTTTTAAAAATTACCACACTATTACTTCAAAAATCAGTTTTAAGCATAGAAAAATAAAGGGGCAGTTCTTAATATTTCTTAAGAAATCAACTAAGTGGGTTGATTGCCAACTCAAAAATAAATTAAAAACCTAATTTCGGGCCCCAAAAATTACGGGCCCTAGGCAGTTGCCTAGGTAGCCTAGGCCTTAATCCGCCACTGCATAGGTACCTAATAGAAACAGTTTAAATACTTGCAAACTGAAAAGTTTTTATTAAAAACCGAAAATTGTAGTACATTTTATTGAAATTTTCTTGTGGGTAATTTATGTGAACAATAATAATTAAACAAATAAATTAGAAATTCTGCAGCCTCATCAAATTCGTTCGTTTTTCACCTTTTAATGACAGTACCGGTATGTACTCGCTACCATAGTTACGTTTCAAAACTCAAATTTAATCAAAGCAACACTAGATTTGTGTCAAAAATTCAATTTATTTTAGAAATACTTTTAAATTAAAAAATCTACATCCTTGCATAAAGTTGTGTATGTACCACGGGCGTAACTTGCTTTTATGGCTTTCGACGTCTTCTTAGCCCTCGGCTACCGCCTCGGGCTAAAAATTACGTCTTACGCCATAAAAGCTTCTTTACGCCCTAAATACATAAATAACTATTATAAATAAGAGGGTGTAAGTATACCACGAAATATACAAGGGAGTGTGAATACCCCTAATGTGGCCCTTTGCCGATCCTTAATTTTAAGTTATTTAGAAAATACCCCGAAAAACCTCATTTTTTGTGTATGCATATGCGCTCCCATTACTTCTTGTGATGAAGAGCGGTGAATCTGTGAGAAGTTTTTTTACTCCAGAAAATTTGGAAAAAGCTTTAATTTGTTATATAAATGTTTATTTTATTTTATTTTTTCTACAAAATAATGTTTTAATACTTATTAGTGGTTTTCTTTATTTTAATTATTTAATTATGCATTTTTGACTGCCTATTAGTGCCTATAATCTAAGTTTTGATGCCTAATTGCCTGCCTATTTTGGTAATTTTCAGTGCCAAAAAATCCGGGCCTTATGATAAGTGCTGCAAAGCAAAAGATTACCTATACGAGTAGGTAGTACGTCTACTCATTTAAAAATGCGCTCTATAGCTGTTTTTTTAAAGAATGTGCCGATGTGCGATAATGTTCCTCTGTCACATGCTACATGACCGTGGACAACATTTAGGCGGAGCTATGAAGCGAGTTCATAATATTGCCGTCGAGGGCGTTGGAAATCGAAAATTTTTCACAAAATCTGTTTTTCGCATTTTATTTAAAAACCATAGCCTTTAAAAAGTTCCAATCAGTCTGTAAATTCCTAAATAAAAATATTCTTTCGCGGAAAGCCAATAACTTTATAAAAACTACACATTTACTATGAAAAATTTTGCTATTTAAAACAAAAAAAAGTTTCATTGACTTTCCGGAAAAGCTTATTTTTTTTCCTATTTTTTTTGTCTGAAAATTTTTTTAATTCATTGCGAAACAACTGCGAAATATGCGAACAAAGAATCGGCAAGATGGCTACCACTGTATAGGCTCTTAAGCCTTCTTTGCTTAGCTCGAATTCTGCCCTCATTCGGCAGTAATTCGATGGCAAGAGAAGCGTGACTCTTATCTCTCCGTTGGTCTTATTAAGATTTTTTTTCTTTTTGTATCTTCCTGTAGTATAAGGAAAACGTTCTTAAAAAAAACTGAAACACCCTCTGTCCGTTAGCAACAGCTTATGGCCGGACGAGCAAAAAAAAGCTGACCCATGTATTTCCTTGTAGACAACAATACTAAGCATTCATAATTTATTTTATTGGTCCGAAATTTTGGACTTTTTAAAAATATTTTTGGAAAACTTTAACCTTTTTCGTCTGCTATTCATTACCATCTAAGCCATTTCCTTCTAGGACAACTTACTGGTAACAAAGATAGTCCCAAAATTCTGTACTTGAGGAAATTAGCTCAGCACATTCTGCTGTCTTATCTAGTCCATTTCCTGCACATAGCCCCAGGTTAGATTGTAATAATTATACTTTGTTGTGACACGTTTTTGGTTAAAAAGGCCCGAAGTAAAATCGATTCAAACCTTTCGAAATATTCAGCAGAATCGCGATTTTACGCTCCTTCGATTGATCTAAAAATTAAGAAAAATTTTGCTTTGTCAGCAATTTATTCTTTTAATTTATTCCATAAGCGTACTGGAAATTATTTACTTTCATTTAAAAATCGTTTGAATCTCTAACTTCCTTAAATTTAATCTTTAAAATCATTATTAAATCAAATAAACAGCCCGAAATTAATTTATTAATTTCCGGGTTATTACATGAGTATACTAGATCCATCATCCTGACTAAAATTTACAGACATAACAATAATCTATCAATGTAACAATCATAAATAAAACTTACCAAATTTGAATAAAATTAATAATAAATGAAAATATAGCAAAAATTAATTAATTAATATAGTCCAGTCATTCTACGAACGACATAATGATAAAGTCGAAAATGATACTACCCGGAAGCAAAAAATGGGGTCGTCTAGAAGAAAAAATTCTAAGAAAGATAGCGCTTTTTGCATCGCCCTAGCTGGTGTAGAACATAACCTAAAAAATTAACCAAAGTCAAAAAACCGGTTTTTTGCGATTTAAAAATAAACGAAGCATCTTAGAAAAGAAATTTAAATTGGAAAGTTGTAGATAATGAAAAACTCTATCGAATGCGACCAGAAAAATGGAAATTCGTTATTTATTTTCGGAGAAAATCGAAAAATAACAATCAAAAATTGCTTTTTTTGTTTTTGCTATGTTTTTTACAATTTGCAAATTAAATTATTCTTTGTTCAAGAAAAATGTTGCCTCTATCGAGTAGAAGAAGAGCTTTTTTGAAAAATTTCAAAAAATGATTAATGCACGATTTATAGCGGAATTACGAAAAAATTACCTTTTCGCAAATCGGCCATTGCTCACGATGGAGATGACCTAGAGAACCCAACCTGGGCTTTCATTATTCGTAAGAGATAGTACTATGATATAGTTATGAAAGTAATATTTTCAGTCACTCTGTAACCTCAAAAAATGGGCATGAATATCATAATATCGCAATGCGGGTATACTTACAGATGCAGATATGGCACGGAAGTACACTTTCATTGCGATATTACGATATTCATGCCCAATTTTTGAGGTTAGAGAGTGACTTAAAATATGACTTTCTTAAAGTATATGGTAGCACTATCTCTTACGAAGAATTTAAGCCCAGGTTGGGTTCTCTAGACCATCTCCATCGTGAGCAATGGCCGATTTACGAAGAGGTTATTTTTTCGTAATTCCGCTATAAATCGCGCATTTTTCATTTTTTGAAATTTTCCATAAAAGCTCTTCTTCTACTTGACAGAGGCAACATTTTCCTCGAACAAGGAATAATTTAATGCAAAATTGTAAAAAAACACAGCAAAAACAAAAAAAGCAATTTTTGACTGTTATTTTTCGATTTTCTCCAAAAATAAATAACGAACTTTTATTTTTCTAATCGCATTCGATAGGTTTTTCCATTATCTATAACTTTCTAATTTAACTTTCTTTTGTAGGTTGCTTCGTTTATTATTAAATCGCAAAAAACCTGTTTTTCTACTTTGGATAATTTTTTAGGTTATGTTCTACACCAGCTAGGGCGATGCAAAAAGCGCTATCTTTCTTAGAATTTTTTCTTCTACACGACCCCATTTTTTGCTTCCGGGTAGTATCATTTTCGTATTTTTTCGTAGAATTACTGGACTAATAAGCAACAGTTCAGAAACGTGCAGGTACAAATATTTAGTTTCAAATCGAGCGATAAATACATAAAATGAATTTTACATAAAAAATTTTCTTTTTCAAAAAAATACTTTTGGCACCTAATAACTCGCAAACCAATCGACCGCATTTAATTTTCTTTGTATCATATCATAGCGTAATTAAATCGTTTATTTGAGAAACGACACATCTCCATACGATTTCCGTTGGATATGTGTCGTTTCTCAAATAAACGTTTTAATTATATACAGTGACTCGCAAATGTCTTAAGACAACTAATAAAAATTCCAATAATTTTAATGTAATTTGACTTTTTGAAGTTATTTAAAAAGAAAATAGCAATATCGACTTACGATTTTATAAAATATTCCTTAGGGTCACCGGTAACACAAAAAAGTTTGAAAAAATTCAATCACAAACAGAATTAGCAAGGGTTCAATCATTCTACAGTTGTAATTCTATTCAAACTAAAACTGCAACATTTCTCGGACACTACAAGAAATAGTACTTTAGATTAGGGACACTGAGAAAATATGTCATTATTTAATATTTGATGAGGTATCAGTTTTGTTCTATTACTTTTCTTAGTCGATTAGGCATGTTACAAATGAAATCAATGAATTTATTCGTGACACGTTTGATGTGAAGCATATTGAATACAATTTCAACAAGATGATTCGGCAAAGTAATTGCTTATACTAATTCAAATAAAATAATTTATTTTTCTACGACAATTGTTTCGAAGGGATTAACCACTTCTTTTTCAAGTACCATAACCGTAAAACTTACATTCAGAATTTACAAAAAATATCATAATCTCAATCCTTTATAGACAATAATACCGTAAGCTAATCCGATAATTCATTATTACATGGTGGCTCAAAAAACTAAATTTAAAGGTTATTAAACGGAAACCAAGGTCACCTCTAATCCCTAAGGAGCTTTGAACAGTAGCGGTGAGCTAAAGTTCTGTAGTTCCTGTTGTAGATTAGTTAGGTGTTTGCCGTTTAAAATGGCCTTTTTAATTTCCAACGCCTCCAATAATGACAATAACCGTCCCTTCTCCGCCTGGTGTAATAGCACGATGTTATTGCTATCCAGATTGTGACCTTCATCCAAGCAATGTGTCGAAAAACCTGTTGACGCACGTAGATTGGCTACGTCAGCCAAGTGTTCCTTGATCCGAATGTTAATGGATCTACCGCTTTGACCAACATATATTGCATTACACGTATCGCAATTAAGCTGATAGATCCCACTTTTAGAAAGTTTATCGATTCCAGGCTTGTTACATGATAGCAAGGAATCGGTATTGACTTTATTAACCTCCGTGATCCTACAACCCAATCTCTTCAAACGTTGACCAATTTTTCCGCTGATCCCCGACACATAGTTAACAACTCCCCAACACTGAAAAAAAAAAAGATACGCCATATTGATGAACACCATTCATCAAGTGAAAATCATCGTAATGATGACGAAATTATCAATATGATGTACAAAAACTTAGATAAAATAATGAATTTGATTTCATCAATTTATTTTCATCATGGAGATGAAATAATCATCAATGTGCTGTACCAAGTCATCGATGAGGTTTAAAGAATGATGAATGATTCATCAATACAATGAATTTTATTTCATCGGTTGATTTTCATCATCGTGATGAAATATTCATTGATTTTTTTTTCAGTAAACTTATGGGGGCTATATCATCAATAAGGGGAGCAAGAGGAGCAGTGAGTCAATACTTTATAAGGGCGTTTATAAGGTAATTTATAAGGGTGGTTCATACCTTACGATCTAATTCATCCCACACATTTTCTACAGGATTAATTTCGGGTGACTGAGGGGGTGGATGTTAACTTTGGGGCATTTATACAAAAGAAACTCTTGACTAAACGGGATTCTTGGCGTAGGATCATTATTATCGAGATATTTAAAAGGGTTTTGAATTCTCATTTGAGCCGCAATTTGGAACAATTTCTTTTTTGAGTAACTGTAAATATTTAAAACGGTCCATTATGCTATCGAACACAACTAAATTATCCACCCCCTTAGATGAAAAGCAACCTCAAACAAGGACATTAGTCAATGCTTGACCGTACCACGTAATTTTTTAATATTAAGCTATTTATTGGTTTTAAACCACATCAGGAATATAATGCCAATATAACATCATTCCACCATGTTAAGTCTTTTTGTGGGTACTTTTTGGCGTAAATAAGAGGTGTCTTCCTAATAACATAATTTACAAATAGTTTTTTTCTAGCCATCCGACTATTGTACTACCCATTTTTTTTAGAAAATTTACTGATTGTATCCACAGGCACACTCTTCCCCTAGATCGTCAAGCACTATGTGCGCAGTGTTGTTGTCCATACTGAACGACTTCCAAATTTCCTGATGCGATGTATATTTCGATAATGAAAAATTACAAATTGTCTTAAATCAAAACTTGCCTATTTGGTGTTTTCAAGCTCCATTGTGCTAAATATTAAATTTCACGATTAAAACTGAGCGTTAATGTTATCTTTGGTATTTACAAGGTTGCTACAAATGCATTTTAACATTGTTACACAATTCTAAGAAGCGTTAAAATAATACAATGTAACTTGTCCAAGAATTTTGGCAGTTTTAATTTCATAAGAATTGCAACTATAGAATGATTAAACCCTTGCTAATTCTGTTTGTGATTAAATTTTTTCAAACTTTTTTGTGTTACCGGTGACCCTAAGGGATATTTTATAAAATCATAAATTGATTGAAAATGAAAATGTACTGGCTCATGGGCCATAAATCGCCTCTGTCCATAGAAAACAAAGTACTACTCTACAAAACCATTTTAAAACCCATATGGACATATGGCATACAGCTGTGGGGTGCTGCCTGCGATTCCAGCATTGCGAGAATCCAACGCTTCCAAAACAAGGTGCTGCGTAGCATCTGTAATGCCCCATGGTACGTCACTAACCATAATATTGCTTCTGATTTACAGATTGACAGCATAAAAGAGGTAATAACATCTCTGAGTAAAAAGTACCAACTAATAAGGGGTCACTACAGTGAGTATGTCGCCAATCGAGATCCTAATTTTTTTGGTGATTCTAGTAGCTAAAAAAATTATCAATTTTTCGAATTTTAGTCGATTGCCTCTTAGTTCTTGAGTTATGAATTTTTGAAAGGGCAGGTTTTACCATAAGCTTAGCATTATAGTCGTTGTAACGCGTAGGTACTGGGTTCTAATCCCAGTCCCGGCAAATTTTTTTTCTTTAAATTATGTAATTTATTATCGGAATTAAAAAATTAACGACCTACGAATTACCATTACAAATTATTAACCGCTAGACCACCACGGTTTTTTGTAATAATAGCTAATAATAATAGCAGTTAACCCACCACAGTATTTTTAAAAATTCATAACACAAGAACTAAGGGCCAATCGACTAAAATTCGAAAAAGTGATAATTTTTTTAGCTACTAGAATCACCAAAAAAATTGGGATCTTCATTGGCGACATACTCACTGTAGTGACCCCTTGTAAGACTAAGTGATCATCCCAACGTCCTAGTGTGCGACCTACTCCTTGGACTCCAGACGAGGAGATTGAAGAGGTATGACCCGACGGACCTGTCCCGGAGAACCTGAGCGTCGCGTTGCCATCTCTGTTATGTATTGGATTATGTAATAATTACTAAAGGAGGCTTGCCAGTGGGCTGGCTCTCCACTATGCCATGTATTTAATCAAGTCAAACAATGTTGCTTATCGTCTACGGACGGATTGTAATCACTCATGGAGTCAATAAAAAAAAAATAAAATAAATAAATAAATTGATATAGCTATTTTCTTTTTAAATAACTTCAAAAAGTCAAACTACATTGAAATTATTGTAATTTTTATTAGTTGTCCGAGGAGTTTTGCGAGTCACTGTAGCTTTTGTCCTTGAAACCTACAAACCTAGACATCGTTTTCTTTTAGCGGGCAAGTATGTGTATGTATTTTTTATTACTTTAGTTCTTAATAGATATTATCGAATTCATTTCAGTAGAAGAACGGTAGCGAATACGGTGAATGACGCTATTAAAAATTTTAGTCACTTTCTTCTATGTTGTTTTTGAACAGAAAAAAGATAATTTTTATTTTTATGCTGAATTTTTGGTTTCCAGTTGGGTTCAAGGCAACCAACAGATTGTGTATTTTGATAATTAGGAAATTTGTCCTCTGATCATAATAGGATGATTGACCCTTCTGGAAGTTTAAATTACAATAATTTCTAAAATTGTTTTGTTAGGTTGTTTACCGGTACTGTACCTAATTAAATTTATTTATTTAAAGTGCGACGTAATGAAAATTTAATTTACCAGCGCTAGATAAGGGTAGAACATTTCGTTTTCGACCAATAGCACCATGATAAGAGGTTCCTGTCCGGTTTTCATTTGGGAAGGACGGACGTGCTATCTTTCGTGCGTTGTTAATTTGCGATATTTTTGAGTTTTCTGGAGTTAAACTTGATTTCGGAAGTATTTGAGTAATTTTTGCGATATACCTGGATGTAGGAAATTATTGAGTGATTTTTCGATCGATATTTTGAGAATTTTGGTAATGCGACCTCAAGGAAGATTTGGTCAACCATTTGTGAAATTTTGATATTTTGGATGGTTGATTTGGTGATTTCACTTGTTGTTGTCTGGATGATATTGGATAAGTAAAAACTTAGATTAAAATTTTAGAGGTTAAGGAGCACACCTTACCTGTTGGTTGATTTCTTTTTTGCCTGAGGTTAATTTTTAAGATAATTGAATCACACTGTTATCATTTTTTGATTGACTTCTGTTCATGGAGGTTAGGTTTTGTTTGTGGCCCATAGAGAAGATTTCGGGGACGTAAATTTGAATATTAAAGTTACACTGGAAAAGTTTAAGGTACCATAAACTTTTATAATTTTTGTAATTGAATTTTTCACAGTTGATTCCTTCCGTAAATGCACGGAGTATACACCATTTTGAAAATAACTGTCTCCTTACATGTAAGCGAGAGAAGGGTTTAATCGGGACTTGTAATTGTCTCGTATTTCAATTTATAAAAATAATCTGTAAGTTTGGATATTAAAAAGATCAGTAAAAATTGTCTTTTACAAAATTAAAATTTTGGTTATTGCGATCTTGAGTTTGTAATATCGGGAAATTACTAAATTGGTACGCGAATGCTGGTTGGGTTGCCTAGGTATAGATTATACTTTTCCGCGATAAAAATATAGATGGCAAGTGTAACGTTTCTTCAAGGGCGGGAGAAAAAAAACAGGTTTTAACGTAGATGGGCTAGGGAGAAATTTTGGTTAATCGTTGTTGAGCTGTTGAGGTAAGCACTTAAAATTAATAAACGTTTTCTTAGTTATGGTATTTTGTAGCATGTAAAATTTCAAATTAGATCATCGTGATTGTACATATTTATATCTAGTTATGGGTTAATTTAAACATTTATTTTAAACTGGCAATTATTATCGCTGATGAATCGAAGGTCGTTCGAATTAGACACGTGGGCTACAATCAGTGGCGTGCTGGTAACTCGTTTAACTTTACACTTTCAATTATTATCACTGATGAGTCAATTTTCGGTAATATTATAACACACGTGTACTAAAATCAGTGGTTTGCGGGTAAATGAGTAAAATTTGTGGCGTTTTAAATATAACGGGATGTATGATTGGGGTTTGAACGAAAACTACATTGGACCGCGACACGTGCGTAATTTTTCTAAGGTTGATTCATTTCTATATACAGGGTGTTTCTTTAATAAATAACATTATCAAGGTGTATGTAAATTGATTGGATTTGTCTTTCTTATTATGTTACTGATCACAAGGTAATTCTTAGTATTCAAAGGCCAAACAGTTGAAATACATATATTTTAGGCTAATTAAATTTAACATGAATGTAATTTCTATTCAAATGTTTTGATTTTTATCCGTGCCATTAAATCTAGAAGAACGATGTTCCTCCTGCTTTACTCATCATATTAAATGTCCTTCTCTAGAAAAAAAGCACTACCCTCCAAAATCAGACCGGGCAAGGGGCAAAAACCCTTTAGCACCAACCGACGATTCCACCTTGGAGTTTGAATGTAAATCACGATCATGTTTATTTTAATTGTGCCATTTTGGTGGGGAGATATAATTCAACTTAGGTATGGGTTTCTAATTTCCTTCGAACAACTAATTATCTTTATTTAGACACTATCGTGTATAAAATAAATAATGTATAAGATATAATTCAACTTAGGTATGGGTTTCTAATTTCCTTCGAACAACTAATTATCTTTATTTAGACACTATCGTGTAGTATGATATTCCCCGATTATCTAATATTGACCATTAATTTTGAATCCCTACTATTTACGGATCTAACAGGTGACCCAGGTTATTTAAAGTAATTTTTACAGGTATTTAAATTCAGGGTGTTTTACTTGCGCGTCTTATTCTTATCTTTGCTTCAGCCTCGAACCCAGATCATAATTGAAATAAAAGATTTGACATAACCCAAATATATGTAGTTTCATTTGTGTTGCGAGTTTAGATCGTCTCTTTTTTGGAGCGGTCATCAATTTTGTTTCAGCTTTGTTAACAACTCTGTTTGGTACAACGGAAGAAAGAATTGGTCGATCGGTGGTGTTCGGTAGGTAAATACATAACGTGGTGGTGATCTTGGCTATTTTCCGTGTCATCGATGATGAGATGTTGGCGCTAAATTCAAATTTAGAAGTCGCATCTTACAAGTTTTATTTATTCGTTGAAGATTTACTGAGCATTAGGAGTCATTGCTAGCCGGTACAATTGGATTGTCTTTGCTAATCATGCTTTTTTTGTGAAGCTTCTCCGAATTATATTAATTTATTATTTAAATTTATAAAGAGTACAATATATTTCCAAAAATCCCCCCCCCTAATTATAGATATACCGCCATACCAAAAAATGTTTTCAATAATGTACTATATTTATAAATTATAGGAAACTCATCGGTTGATCGACGAAAATCAAGTGTGATTAAACTAATGTAGCATATTTTCTGCACAACAACGCATTTGCTGATTAAATTAGTCATACTCATAACTGCTGTGCGAAAAAATTTCTTGTGATTAGATATTGAAATTTCAATATAGTAATCGGTTAGGTATTTAATCTAAATATTTTATAATATAATGTTTCAGATATGAGCCAACAACGAGTCATTTTAAATTAATTATTGTTATACATTTTCGAAAAATAAATTTTGAAAATTGTTTTTACTTTGATAATAAATATAGCTTTCATAACAAAACATTGTTTTTAAAAAAATTAAAATAGAAATTGATTGAAACTGAGAAGTATGATTTAGATCTTACTCATGCATACATACACACATACATACGCACGTACGTGCTGGAACAATATGCTTCAGTTATACGGACATATTTGATCAGTGAACAACGACGAACAAAAAAGTTTATTAATCAGACATTCTTGAAAAAATACTTCCAAATTAAAAATGGTATGCTATCTCTATTATATATACATAGGTCACATTAATATTTATTTGAAAATTTGATTATAGGAGTATAATATTGACAAATATTTTAATAAAAATCACATAGATCGAAAAATGTGTGTGACTTTAAAAGATTTTACTGGATTCGAAGGCGTCATTAGAAAGATTGACGATTCTCATTATTTGCACTTTGAAAATTGCTTTAAATTTGCCGAAGCTCGAAAACTAAACGTCAATTTTGAAGGAGAAAAATTATTCGTTGGTAAAATGAAAATCTACTATGACGACGTTTTAGACATTGTAGTAAGAGAACTGGTGCCTCCAAAGAAGGACACAAAGAAATCAAAAATTCGATATCTGTCGTTGCCGTACCTCAGCCCTTTCCGGAGAGCCAACGGAAAATCTCGCGCAATAAAAAAAGCCAATGCTTTGAAGCAACGAAAGTTAGCTAAAGAGGAAAGAAAACTTCGCAAATCGTGGTCCAATTTTTTTGACCTCTTGTCATCTTTGGATATTACGCCTTTCTTGCACCAAAATGATGTTATGGCATCATCAGCAAGTGAAAAATTGCGTCCTGTTTCACCTGAAGCTCAAAAAGAAAAAGCGAGCAACAGTTTTCAAAATCGGTTAGTTGCTGATTCTTTCTGAACAATGTTGTTAAGGTCAGCGGCGGTGCGACCGCACCGGGCGCCATCCTAGGGGGGAGCGCCAAAATGACAAAATATTTCGAAAAAATTAATAATTTGTTGTTTTTTTTTGGAAAAAAAAATATAAAATCTAAAATAAAATAATAATAAAATAATAATAAATAAAATAAAAAAAAATATAAAAAAAAACAAAATCATTGAGTGGTTTTTTCTTGATTCTACACGGTAAATAATTTCTATGCGAACGTTACTGGCTAGCTGCGCTCACGCGACTTAACTTGAGTTATGTCACATAGATGTTTAAGGTGATTTTTTTAATAATTGAATTATTTATATGTAATTCTTAGTTAAAAGTAGTTAAATATATTTTAATAAAGCGTTTAATATTTAATTTATGTAAGTGATTATTGGAGCCATTTGTTTCGAAGGAAAACGAATGTTAAGGGGTTAAACCAGAAATGTCTTGTAAAAATTGCTTTAAACGGCAAATTTAAACTTCAATATTACTGTAAGTTTTGACTATACCCTTAAACATTTCTAAATATTAAAAAAATACCTATTTGTAAATTTTGTCAGTCAGTCGAATCTCGGAAGCCATTAAAGTCGTAATTTGAAAATTGTTGAATGATCATTAATTTTTGTGTTCCGACTTTAAAACATCATTTTTGTAAGTAATTTAATTTTGTATGTAATTTTGGTATGTGTATTTTTTTAAACATTTTTCAATATTTGTAACAAAAGTAAAATTAAAGTTTTGTGACAAAACTTTAATTTTGCTCGAGTTAGCTTATACATATTATGTTTTGTTTTATATTTTGTGTAAGTAAACTGAATTTTATTTTTATTTTTGTATTACTACTAATAATAAGTAATAAGTAAATTTATAAATTTCTAATAAACTAAAGTAAGTTAAATTCAAAATTCTTTTCTTGTTTTCTCATTAGAGAAAAGTTTATTAAACGTAAACCTTTGGTTAAACCCTACATCTCTCTTCAAAAATCCACATCTTCTACCTACTAAATTATTAAATCATTGAATTTATTCAGTTTATATTATGTTTATTTTTAAACAAAATTTATATTGCTGACCCCTCCTCAAAAATCACTCCTTTGCGATCATAATTTCTTCGCTATTTTTGCAGCATTCGCAATTTTTAAAGAAGTTATGAGTATGTACAGGTAGGTTGGTTTAATGGTTAGGGAGTGGAGCTATAGATCTAAAGGTCATAGGTTCGTATCCCTGTCGCTCCCAAATTTATCTGTGCCGTATTTAGGATTACACGTTACACTATCATCCTAATATGTCGTTTAGTCAGTAAAAGTAAAACTGCTGACTTGTAATTCGGTCTTGGCCTTCGCGGTTTCATTAAAAAAAAAACCTCTAAAATTTTGAAAAATTCTTATCTCGCGAACACCTTAAAAAATAACTTCGAAAAAATCATTGAGCTCTGGATTCATAGAGTAAAATATGATAATAAAATTTGAGCCATATCAAAAATGTCTAAAACCAAAGTGGGTTGAGTTGACAAGGAATACCCCTTTATATATTCCATATTTAAACTTCTGAATACTACAAAAATAGTAAAAAAAAATCTAAGCGGAATGGGGGTAGTTTTTGATGAGGTTAAATAGTAATATTTTGTCTAAAACTTTTGAATCGATGTAAGTTTATTTTTTAATGAATTTTTCAAAAATTTCACGCAAAAAAATATCAAAAAATTATTTACCAAATCTGTTTCAAATTTATAGATTTTTAAAAACACTCTGAATGTTAGAATTTGTTCACTAACTTTACAGGTTTTGCAAGTATAGTAACAGTAATATACTTAATATTTAAAAAGTTTCATAAATGTGAAAAAAATTTTTTTTATCAAGAATCACCCCTTACGATTACAATTTATTCACTACTTTTGTAGTATTCGCAGATTTAACATTAATAAATTTACATAATTTTAAAGACTTTAGAGAAAATGTTACAATTTAACTCTCTCATCAACACTCCTTCTGCTTAGAATTTATTCAAGTTTCAAACATTTTAGACAAAATTTGTATTGCTAACCCCTCCTCAAAAATCACCCCTTTGTGATTAAAATTTCTTTACTATTTTGCCAGTATTTACAAACTAACCATTAATAAACTTACACAGTTTCAAAAATTTTATACAAAATGGTACAATCTAACCCCTTCAAAAACTACCCTATTTCCGCTTACAATTTTTTCGCTATTTTTGTAGTATTTGCAAGTTTAACAGTAGTGTATTTACCAAGTTTCAAAAATTTTAAACTTTTTTAAGTTTTAAAATAAAATTTTTTTTATATTTATCGCTTCCCCCCTATCCGGGCAGTAAATTTTCACCAAATAGATATTTTCAAAAATTTATTTAAAATGCCCGGATTATCCACTATCATACCCAGCTCGTTCAATCGGACACCCAGGGCCGTGGCTAGTCCAACATTGGTCATGGGAGGAGGCTCCCCCCAAAAAAGTTTGTTCCTAGCCATGGAGAGGATTTTTACGCTAAAAACAAATTTTTAGACCTCCTTTTTTAATCCCCCGCTATGCCACGGGGGCTTGAACCCCCCCCCCCCCCCATATATACGGCCCTGCGGACAACCACCTTATCGCCGAACCGCTATCGCGAAACCTTCTACAATTTTTCTTTTAAATTTATTTATTCGAATTCAAAATCCAAAGATTTATTTTGGACATAGGTACCTAAAATTTTCCTTCTAAAAAGAAATAACACCAAAAAAACTTCAACAAAATTTTATTTCTTAAAAACTCTTTTCAAAAAACTTTCTTTTACTTCCATCAAAAATCTTACAACCACCCAACTTAGTGCGTTGCGTGCAAGTCCTCTTATAAAAATTTTCCGCACCTCGGCCTTTCAAACCAGAGGCGTCCCACAAAACTTTCAAAATGTACAAAAATATAAACACTTTTAAATCTTATAAAATGATCTACGAACTGAAAATCTTCTTCACTCCAATAGAATACGACAATATAATATAGTGCGGTGATAACTGACCAAACGGGGGTGGGACCACAATCAAAACCTAGGTCATCCCGTGTACATCTGCAATGGCTGGTAGAGGAAGCGTCAATCACATAAAGGCTTCATAATAATTAACATGTGATTTATAAAAGTTCAAAACAAAGATAGAAGAAGCCTTTATGTGAGGAGGTGTCCTTTTAAAAAGGGTTAGTCATTGAGGACATGCTTTCAATGCAACGAATAGCATGTTTCCAGAAATCAAAGAATGACAAAATCAAGATGTCAGTGAAGGTCAGAAACCAAGTTGTCAAGGATAACTAACGTGACCATTTATTTTTTGACTCAAAACGGGACCCCCCCCTTAGTTCCCACTCATCAGTAAATTAGCAAAAAAACACTTTTTTTTAAAGTTATAAAATATATTCAATTAAAATACAAAAGTTGTCCTGCTGAAGATTGTTGGTGTGAAAGTGTTTGAATACTTCAACCCAACGAGTTTCTGAGGAAACATTTAGATTATTCCATTCGGTTCAGTGGCGTAGCTAGGTGGACAAGGGCCCCGGTGCATAAAAAAATCGGCCCCCCGCTCCCCCTTTTTTCACATGTTTGTATTAGAAATTAAAAAAAAAACAGCTCAGAGAGCCTCCGAGGGGCCCCCTGGCCTCCGGGGCCCCGGTGCACTGCACCGCTTTGACCTATGGTAGCTACGCCACTGATTCGGTTACTTTTTGCAATGTTATATAAGTAGTTAGAAAGTAATGAAAATTCGTCAAAAACTTCTGTATCTTTAGTACAGTCAATATAATTTCTTTTCAATTAATACATCCAGAGATTTTTGAACGTCTTCCCATGCGGGTACTTTTTTTAAATCTGCCCAATAAAATATCTACATTTCTTTGGTAAGAAAGCAAGTCCACTGCTCCAGATGGGACAAATTTCCCAAAACGGGACAATTTTGCGTCCCGGAGTTCATTGTCGGGACACCGGGACAGGTAATCAAAAAAAGGGACTGTCCCGTTCAAAACGGGACGTCTGGTCACGTTAAGGATAACTTGAACGTTATCGTTATTACGTTGGATCTTTCCTTCCAAGGATCCTTCCAAGAAGAAATTGGTAGTCAAGTGAAATTTGATCCTTCCAACGTGAAGGGAAAAGAGTTCCAAAAATATATCGCCGGTGTAAAAGTGGGGTGGCGTTAGTGAAAATTTGTCCTTACGAGGAAGGTAGTGCGCAGTAGGCCTAGAAAAATTTTAATAAGAAGGAAAAATTGGAATCAAAAATCAAGATCTAAATTAAATTGGAGGTATTGGGGAAGCAGGTTGGAGCAGTGTTGGTGAAAAAGCGTTACTGGAGGAAGACTGGACCAACTCTGAGATACCAAGGTAAATTCTATATTGACTTATTATTTGTGTGTTTTAAACTTTAGAATCTGTGTGATGAACGATTATTTGGAAAAAATTTGTGTAGCGCATTGCCAATTAAGCAGTCAAGATTCAATTTAAATTTGTTTCAATAAATTATTCAATTAAAAAAATTAAAATTGTTATTCAGTTACATCTCATCATAAATTATAAGCTTGAAATTGTTTTCGGTGTTTGTTTTCGAGGTTTTTGCAAATTGGAGAAGCCGATTGATTTGATTGTGGTCGGAGATCGAAAAAGAAAATAAGCTAACGTTATCAATTAGGGATATTTACGGTAGGTATGTGATAATAATAAATCAGTTAAAATTCCAACAGGCGAACCCAATAACAAGAAAGTCAATTTGATATTACTATAATATATTTTTCAAGGAGCAGTGCATAAGCACCACCCAACGGTATCGACAGTGTCCGAACCACTAGGACAGAAAGAAAATCGTTCCGAGTAGGATTCGAACCTAGAAATTCTACTAACAAGCTCGGCACCCACCTTTCTAGATCAACTTCCTGCCTTGATGTTAATATATGAGCACCTTAACATCGCAATACAGAGGTTTAAAATATTTAAGGGTCCGATCTTTCATTATGACGAGAAATTTTTCAATAGGTGGCGTAGTCACCTAGATTAGACTCGATTGTCTCGCGACAGTAATAACCTGGCTGTGATTTTGGCGCCATCTGTGGTACGGTGATGTAACTCTTACAAAATTTGACATCACATTGAGGTTATGGGAAGTTGTGTTATGTATCCAAGCATGCGCATTTGGTGCTGTTTTGTACTTAGGAATACCAAATTTAATTTTGACAGATGTCAAATTTCGTTAAACTACCTACATATTTTATTATTTAAATTTTTTCCATGTACAATAATAGATCATAAACAGTAATACTACTATTTGTTTATTAGTTTCAGTGTGAAATTTGTGATTACAAATGTGCACAAAATAATAATTAAAAAAAAATCATTTTAAAACTCATACAGGCGAAAAACCGTTGAAGTATATAATTTGCACATATTTAAAAATAAATGTGTACATAAGAGAATTTAAAAACTCATACATTATAAAACTCATATACAACAGTTTTACATATTTTACCTTAATATTAATAGTAATTAAACATTGAATAATTTCATTTTAAGATTATATATTGAATTTATATAATTATTAATATTGAATGTGTTTTTGAAACACGTTTTAATTAATGATCATTATTTTTTTAAATAATTTATTCAATAACTTAAATAGTAGTAGAAGTAGAGTAAATAACATGACTAGAATATTATTAACGTAAAGTAATATAATTTGATGTAGTAAGTTCATTACAGAAATTTGACATCTGTCAAAATTAAATTTGGTATTCCAATTTCTAAGTACAAAACAGAAGCAAATGCGCATGCTTTCAAATAAAATTCCTTTCATCACCCCATCCACAGATGGCGCCACAGTCACAGCCAGGTTATTACTGTCGCGAGACATTCGTAGATTAGACAAACTCTTAAAAATGAATATAAATATTGCAACAGACCAGGCCCGTAGTTAGACATTGGTCATGTGGGGACATAATAATAATATATTTTTTTAATATTAATAATAATATTAGATAATAATAGATATATATTATATAATAGATAATAATTCTTTAAAATTACTTATGCCATGGGCGGGGTTTGAACCTCAACACCACTCCCTTATATACGGCCCAGTAAGCATATTAACATTCCTTACCATCTCTCGCAACTGAGGTCGTGATTTTCTTTGGTCGTATCACTAATCTAACAAAATTAAACTCAGATGGGGTATACTGCTGATTCTTTAAAATACGAAAACACCATAATTTGTGCAAAGTTTATAAAAGCAATCTTCTACTGAACTAAAACATTCCTCAGCGTACAACAGTAGTTTCATCATCGCCCACTCTGTATTCGGAAATGACGTCGTTGCTCGGAAAATGATGTAAAAACCACATATGAAATTATATTGTCAACATCGTCCAAAATGCATGTTCATTGACGTTATTGGCCGGGCGTTAACGTCAATGCAATTGCAAGGCATTGATGTCATTGTCCGGCCATTGACGTTAATGACCGAATTGTCATCATCATCATTGACCGTAAAGGCGCAATTCCACTGAGGCAATACTGAACGACATGAGGCATGCTACTTGTTTTCTGGTGTTGTCAATGGGGTGAAATAATGAGATAACAGCTTCATTTATATAAGAATACCATAATTTACCCGTATTATGGAACAATAGAATAAGTATTTATAAAGATAATTGAATAAATAATAAGAAATTAAATAATTAAGTTATCATTAAAACAATTTGCAATATTAACCATGAATTTTATATGTTTTACTGGCAGGGGCTACTGAGCCAATATATAAAATTCATGTTTGGTTTTGACAACACTATACCAATTGCAAATAGCCCTTAGGGCCGTCCAACTCGGCAAAGTGTGCTACTGGGAATGGGATGGATCTCTTTTTGTTTTGGCAAATTTAAGCCAAAAATAGATACCCCCTAAAAAGTAACATTAGCTCGATGTTAACTATACGATGGTGTAGGTACAACTAATGGTGCTGCGTCGGTCCCCAATCTCCGCTCTTTAGACTTACTTGGAAGCACACAGACACGGATTTTCAGCCAATCACGACCCTGGTTGCTAGAGAGGGTAAGGAATGTTAATATGCGCCCGGCAATAGACTAACAAAAATAGCAAAAGATTGACATTATTATAATAAATTATAAAGTTTGTATAGTTTACCCCCTCAAGAGCCACTACCCCTAAGCGCTTAGAATTTTTTAACTATTTTTGCAGTGCTCGCAAGTGTAAATAATATGATGCAATCTAATAAACCTGTGTTAAAAAGTCCACCAAAGCCCAAAGCAAATAAATTTTTTCCAAATTGTCTGGGTTTATCGATGCATATCCGCTAGCTCAGTCTATCTCGTATGCCGCTCTTATCTTCCTGCGACATTGTAATTTTATGAATATAAATAGTATCTATTAAGAAAATAAATTTTACAATCTTCCCTTTTGGGGATTCGTACGTAAGTTCTCACTTGGCCTCTTCTCAACTTCACAGAAACCGAGAAGCGCCCCGCAAAATTTTCAAACTTAAAAACTTTCTTTAGAAAGAAACTACTCCTACCAAAACTTTCTTCACTCCAAACAGAATACGACAATATTTATCTTTTCACTATTTTTGCAGTAGGTTTATTAACATTAATAAATTGACAGTTTCAAAAATTTTAAACCAAATGTTACAGTTTAACCCCGTCAAAAACCACCCCCTTTTAGTTTAGAATTTTTTGATTATTTTTGCAGTGTTCGCAAAACACTAATATATTTTTAACAAGTTTCAAAAATTTTAAACACTATTTTTGCTGTTTTACTCCCCTCAAAAATCACCACTAGCAGTGGTTTCTAAACTTTATGTTATTCTTTATTTCATAAATAATACAAATTTTTTAAACGGTAAAGAATGTAAAATAAAAACTATTTTACAACTTTCGCGCCTTCCTTTGCATCAATCCACGCCGCCCAGTTTGGAAATGCTGAACTAATGAATAAAGAAAGATACTGGATAACTTATGCGATTTGCCACAAGGTGGAATTGTTTATTTGGCACTTAATTTAAAAATACTTTTCTACGAAAATCAGGCTCATTGAGTCGTTCATGACCACTCTTTGTTATCAAAAACCCCTCAAATTTGAATTAACAACTTTTTCATCCTTTTTTACATGTACTTACTATAAGTTCTAAATATTTTCGATTTAATTAATTGCTCTATGATGTCATAGGATGAGAAGATCGTTATTGAACATATTAGTGAAAAATACAAAAATTTTAAATTTAAATTTAATAAACATTTTATATATCACATTATATGCAGTCAACAGGAATCACAATATTGCATTGCATTTGCATTATTGATAAAATATAAATTATGAAAACTTAAAATATCACAAACTAGAAATGATCACAAATTACAAAATTCAAAAACCTGAACTAACCAAAACTACAAAACATTGAGATTGCACTACAGAAAATAAACATTGTAAATAATACAATCACAATATTGCATTACTGACAAAAATAAATTATGAACATTTTATAAAATCACAAACTAGATTATCACAAATTACAAAATTCAAATGTCTGAACTAATTAAAAATTACAAAACATTGAAAATGCATCACAGCAAATAAATATTTTAAATAACATTATTTAACAACAATATTTTTAGGTTTTTCAGGAAAAAAATGTTTTAAATCAAAAATTAAAACTACTTCTGTCATCGTATGTTGACCTGAAATCAGAAAAGTTAGTTAATTACAAAATTGAGAACATTAAATTAAAATAAATTATTACCTTATATTTTGATATTTTCTTTAGTAAATCAATTACTTTGTTTTCTACACTTCGTAGCATTGGCATATGTCAAACAAAGGGCTTTAGATTCTCCGTGTTCATTTACAGGTGTACAAAAAGTCTGAGTTTCATTATCGAGTAAACTCAATTCATTCATTTTTTGAGTAAATGTATTATCATCATATTCTGGGAACTGTGTGGCAACATCTCGAACTTGAACGACATAATAATCTTTTCCGTTATTACATATTTCCGGCGGAATTGTATTTTTGTTGTCCGTTACGTCATCGAGCATTTCTGGTTCTATTTCTTCATTTAAAGAAGAACTTTGATCAAATAAGTTTAATTGAGTGGATGTACTATAATCGTAAGAATTACGCTTAGCTCTTTTCAAATATCTATCATAATCTATAAAGTAATCCATTTCTACTGTTATACCATCGTCACTATCCGAATCGTTTGAATCTTCAGCAGTTTCTTTCGAACAACATCGAAACAATCGGGACTGTAATACTGGACTGTTGTGATTAGGTTCATATTCTTCAGGTTGTAAGAATTGAAATGGAGCATCATAAAACTGCTCTTGGAAGGCTTCCAATAGCGTTAATGTTTCAACAAAAGAATCTGCGTAGTTTTGGAACGCACTCAATAAATATTGTTCTGCAGACCTATCGCTATCTGATGAAACATCATCGTCATCAACATTATTGTATGTAAAACTTCGATCAAAATTCTGTTCATCTGATGCATCGGTTATCTCTACTCCATCAATAGAATCATTATTCATTTCATTTGTACATGCAAAAGATGAATTGTTATCGAAATAGGGTGAGTCAGCCTCTCGAGATGCATTATTTTGCATATCATTTGCTTGTTGATTATTATTATAAACTCTTGCATATACTGGAGAGTTATATATAAAAAACTGATCGTTTAGAGAGTTTTTGAACATACCACTGTATACATAAAAGGGATTGCAGTTTAAATTTGGTTGCGGAGCCAAATAGTTATTACCGATGTAAGAATAATTAGAGTATTGATACATCGGAACCATGTCATGCTGTGGAATTGGTTGATATACCGGATTTACATCATAATAAGCAGTGGTCACAAAATTTTCTGGTTCCTCGCATTTAAAGTAGTGTGGATTGTGGAACAATATTTGATTATCCGATGAAACCGGATATTCCACATTTCCTATTTCATGAAAATTTCCAAGATTAAATTCTTCTAGTGGTTCAATTTGCGATTCGGAACTTTTGGATGTTACTGGAAGCACCGTATGAACCTCGGTTTCCAATGAAATATTAGTGTCCTCACAACAAAATGATTTGCTAAACATAGAGGAGGTCGAGCTTGTTTCAGTTGTAGTACATGGAGAATCGCATTTCTAAAATAATTATTAAAGTTAATTTTAAGAGAAAGTACGAATGGAACCCCAACAATATGATTCATTAGCATTACGTGTCAGCCATGATTAAAATTTCAACAGGTGCAAATTGTAAGATCCACCTTCAAGAAAAATCAATTTTGAAAAATGTTATTAGTGAGATTGATGAGCATGAATGGATTAACCAGATGGAGATAAACCAGTGAAAATCTTGTTAATCAATTCATGCGCGTCCTTATCACTGCCACAATATATTAGTATATTATTAAAATGGTTAGTTCGCTGTGCTAGTTCAATACCAACACAACTCAAAATTGAAGAAACAGATACAGCCATTTTAATATTTCTATATACTTTATGACCATAATTGAATTAGTGCGAAATAAAATGTAAAATAAGCAATTTTAAGAGTGCCAATATTGCTTATCTATAATTATATTGAATCATTGGGTTGCCTAATATTAGGAGCCACTTTAATCAAATTAATTATTGAAATAATTTTTTTGAGATAGTTTACTATTGAACTAGCACAGCGAGTTGTTAACTCGTGATAAATTAAATTAATTGGTATATTTTAAATAATTTTATGAGTTAAATTAATTATATTTTATGAAAGCTCAATAAAAAATATAATAGTATAATATAATTAAATTAATTATTATAACAATTTACAACACTTTCAGAATTTTTTTAATAATTTTCTGAGATTCAGCAAACTGACCAACAAGCGAAACAAAAAATTGAAGATTTCAAAAGAAATAATTTCAGATTTTATTAGTATTTAAAATATACCAATTAATTTAGTTATAATTATTATCATAAAATTAAATTTTTCAAAATTGATTGTTTTGAAATTGGTTGAAAAGAAAGTCTTACAATTATTAGTACCCATCGATAAGGATATTAAATTAAATCTACAACCACATAACATCGACAAATCTACCCTGGCATGATTTGATTTTTTTTTGTATAAGTTATACCTATTATTTTTAAAAATTCAAAGGTTACATTTCGAAAGTTATTCATACCTTCTGTAAGATTCAAAAGATTTATTTAACACATTGCATGCCACCACATATTCGGTACAATGTCCTAGTTATAAAAAAAAAGGCACAATATCCCTAAGTGTCACTGTTTAGAAACCGCTATATAAATTTCATTAAGCGTCATTTCGCTGTTCGCGAAACAACACTGTCATTCATATGTGTATGACGTGGCACTGAATGTGTTAAAAAATGCTTTTTGTAGATATGGGCGATTTCGTGGTGCTGATATTTCTGCAGCAGATACTAATACTTTTCGAGTAGGTATGCCGATAAACACACTAGGATCAATAAAAAGTTAAGAATTATTGATTTCAAATAATTTTACATCGTAGAATCATCTGCTTTTAAAATTTAGCACATTTCAGAAAATAAAACTTATTCAAAGTCCATAGGAATCATAGAATACCATAAAAGAACACCATCTCAACACATTAAAGAAATGATTCAATGTATGCTTTCTTACTTTCAAAATTTGAGGTGTATGTATCCCCCCAATTTAAAATTATGAATCAAAAATAGTCGAAATCGTTTGTGCCTATTTGTGCAAAAATTATTTTCGTTTGTACCCAAATAGTTTTCAAAAAATTTCCCAAATTAACTGGGGGGGGGGGGGGAGAAGAAATTACCTTTTTGAAATTTCGGATTGAAAATACTCCAGAAAATAAATTCTAAATCGTTTGTGCAAGTTTCTTTCGTTTGAATTCGAAATTCAAAATTTCTAAAAAGCCCTCCCCAAGTTAATTTTTGAAATTTCTCAAAAACTAATCGGGGACAAACGAAAGCACAAACTTTTGAACTTCATTCTGTATGTGTAAATGAGAATCTCGTTAATCAAATCATGCGCGTCGGAGTAGTTAATTTTTTTCTGGAATATCTCAAAAACTATTTGAGTACAAACGAAAATAAAATTCGCAAATAAGCACAAATGACCTTGACTATTTTGAATCCAAAATTTCTACAAAGAACCCCCCTAGCTAATTTTTGAAATTCCTCGATAACTATTATTTGGGTACAAACATAAATAATTTTTGCATAAACAGGCACAAATGAATTTTTAGATACAAAATTCGAAATGGGTGATATGCACTTAAAATTTTGATTTTTTCTATAAACCATTTTCAAATTATGTATTTCAAAATGTATTAATTTTTTAAAAACTATATTCAAATTATTTATTTGTAGTCTAAGAGCCAGCGGCCGGCAGACTCACGGTATTTTAACAAACATTATATTTTCATTATTTACCCTCTTATATCTGCCCTACATAAAACCTCCCTTTAATTCGAAATATTCTCTAAATCGAATTATTTATTTGGCACGTAACTAAAGAGGGTTTTGTGTGTAAAAATTATTCTCTAAATCGAATTTTTCAATTCGAACTCTCTTTAAATCAAATCCAATGTTAGGCATTTGATCTCAAATTACATGTAATTCGCCACTCTATAAATCGAATTTCATTTTAATGAATGTGACTCAGCGTATGGATGTAGGTTGTAAGCATTTCTTTCACGTGAAACCCATGGTATATAATATATATCTGATACGTCAAGACGCTGACACAACCAGAACATTTGTTTTTTTATAGTTTATAAACAATTTTTATTATTTTTTCCTATTTTGATTCTTACTCTCTAACTCAAACTCCCCCTATTTCGAACAAATTTTAATACATTATGAGAATTCGATTTAGAGAGTTTTGACTGTATAATTATATTCTAAATCTATAATTAGCTCCAAATATATTTTAGAAAAATTTAAAAATGGGGGTTTAACATTACGGGGGTTGTTTTTATGGGCGATTGTAACTTCCACCGATGGGTCAAATCTTCATTAATCCGACCTGTAAGTTCCACCAGTCGGTTTTGGGTCACTTTTATTTCACATGTAAGTTCCACTGATGGTGAATTAGGTCGAGGCGGTCAAGAATATTATTAAGCTTTTAAGTATTTCTAATTCTTTAAGCTTTCATTGTGTTTGTGGTAGTTGATTTTTATTCAAGATATTATGCAAAATTCTTGTGATTCATGAATTATGCCACAATTTTAACTTAAGTTTTTAAAATTTAACAATTTTAATTTAATTTATTTCTCTAAGATTTTAGATGGCTGCCTTAACCAGGACCGTATCTACCCTTTAGGTTAGGACGATTAGTTAATAATAGATCGTTGGTATAGTTCATTCCAAATAAATTTGCCCTACGTCACGAAATTCTGATTAAGAAATAACATAGTTCAGCTTTATTTAAAAGAGTGCAAAAATATTTACATGTCTTGCAAACCGAAAGCAATAAAAATCGTACATTACCAATATTACATTATAAAAACAGAATTATTTCTTAACCAGAATTTCTTGACGTGGAGGAAAATTTATTTGAAGCGAACTATACCTACTGACTGACAGTGGGGGGGGGGGTTATAAGATTAAACGGTTATACTGATTGGCGAGTCGAATATATTCAATTATTGATGGGTACAGGGTACAGTTTATCAGTTATCACCAACGTAGATATGGGGGGTGATAAAACTTGTGCACAGCGTTTGGTGCCAAATGGTAATTAGCCAATAGAAAACGCCTCTTGGATACCAACATCTGTTTTCTATTGGATGATTACCATTGTGCACCAAACCCTTTACAAATTTTTGAATAACCTCCTCATCCACCCCTTATCTACGGCCTTGTTGTATATTATGCTAATAATTTGACTATTTCATAATGTATATTTATTTATTTCACCCTATATTGCACAAATTTTGTACAATGTAGTACGTTTTCGGAGAAATTGAAGTAACAACAAAACAAACAAAACGATTGATTTTAATGAGGGGACCGTTAAAGAGAGATCCTCCAGTCAAACTTAGGTTAGTGTTAGGAAACGATGATTTTTTAATGAGGGGACCGTTAAGAGAGCGATCCATCGGTCAAGCTTAGGTTAATGTTCGGAAATGATATTTTTTTAATTGGCACGGCTAAAGAAGTGCCTGCATTGAAAAGTGTGGCGTCAAATCGTTCTCGCGTCGAAACGATACCATCAAACTCAACTAGTTTCAACTATTGAATTTTAATTCAATGTTAACAAATCGCCCTAGGGTTCTTATCTGTTCGAGTAACATAGACAATTAAAGTTTTCGCGAATCAGTTAATGCAACCCACGTGATTGCAATATTTAATATATGCTATATTCTGATTGGTATAATATTAATGTAATAATTTATCATTGCAATATTGTGACAAGTACTATAAGCGGCTTTGCGGGTCTTAGCCACTAATACTTTAAGTTAACATCAGTGGAACTTACATGTCTTGCTCGGTTACCTTTTCTGCCAGCAGTGGAACTTACCAGTGTACCTTCTGCAGCTTGGCAAAAATGAGGATTAAAATCTGACCATCGGTGGAAGTTACCACCGTCCGTTTTTATAGAGGGATGACATTTATATTATGTTTAACTAGCTGAAAAGCCCATCCACGGACCGGCAGTTCGCCAAGGTTGAAAACTCGATTGGTGTGCTACTCGATCCCAGGGGGAGGTGATTTTAACTTTTAAGTTGGTACTACCAACGACCAATCAGAATGCGTTGTGTGTCCTAAAAAAATGACACGCTGGAGGCGGAGGCAGAGCGTACTGATCTTTTATATGTTTGACTAGCTAGAAGGCCCATCTACGGACGGGCAGTTTGCCAAGGTTGGAAGCTCGATTGGTGTGCTTCTCGATCCTAGGGAGGTGATTTTAACTTTTAAGTTGGTACTACCGACGACCAATCAGAATGCGTTGTGTGTCCTAAAAAAATGACACGCTAGAGGCGGAGGAGGAGCGTGCTGGTCTTTTATATGTTTGATTATTATGAAACTTTCTAGCTCTATTAATATATCACCTAGCAATTCATTAAAAATTGTTAAAAAATTCTTAGTACTCGAGGGGAGGCTCTTGAGGGTTGTTTCATGGAAGGTGAAAGCCACATTTGATTAAAAACTCTGAAATCTTTTTAATATACTAATAAAAATATCTGCAATTACATAAAAAATAGCGAAAAAATTCTAATTGAAAAGGGGGTGATTTTGAGGGGGGTTAAGATATAAAAATTTTAAAGCTATATGAATAAGTATACTAACATGAAACCCATGAATTTACCAAAAATAGTGAAAAAATTCTAATTAATAATGGGGTTGCTATAGTGGGGGTTAAAATATAAAAAATATATACTATTTATTTAATTTTTTTATTTTATTTTAGAATATTATTTGTTAACAATTTATATAAATTTCAGTTTTGTTAAAATATTCGCACACACTGGTAATTATACCACTACCTGGACCCAACAGAAAGTGTTTTTATTTTTAACAAAGGGTAAAAAAAGGACATTCCTATTCCTGTTTGTTTCTGAAGAAAATGTTTTTATTTTTAGCAAAAGGTTAAAAAAAGGTCATTCGTGTTCCTGTCTCTGAGGGCTCCGCGTCTTGCAGAAACAGAGTGTTTTTGATTTAATAAAATAAGAGTCGGAGTTGATTGATTATAAAGAATTTATTTTAAACTCAAAATTAAAATACATTGGGATCTTACTTTGAGTTATATCGATTTTAATTATCAAAATTCAAAAATCCCTATTTCGTTAGAACGCTTCATTGGCTTTTTCACATAAAATAAATTGAATATTTTTATATCGCTTAGGAAATTACTAGGTATACTTAGGATTTATGAAAAATAATGTGTATTGTTTCGAAATGAGTCGGAAAGTATTCCGATGCAAATTAAGACCTCAGTGGATGTATAAAATAAAATAAGAAAATTAAAAAAAGTCATAATTATTGAAAGTAACAAAATATAAAAATTCAATTCAATACGCCCTGAAAGATTTGCCGTGCTTATCATGGTACCCCTTTTTATTGCTTAAGTTAGTAATACTAACCGTAGATCGCTTTAAATGATGTGGTATACTAGAATCAATGGCTTGTAACCAATCATAGGTACGCTTTGGAGTTGAATCTGAAAAATTTTACTATAATAAAAAATAAATATTACGTAAAGCAGAACATATTAATCAGTAGAATATCAGAATATAAATATCATGCAATTCTATAACTGAAATTTTGGATTTTGAAAGAAAAACTGAATTACAATTTCGAAATTTAAAAAACAACGTGGTAACCCTGAACTGTTCTGTGAAACCCCTAAATCGTATTTGATGATATTGAATGTAACACCTTTTGTGCAAAAATTGAATCAAAAGTTCTTGATATTAGAAGATGAAATTTCATGAAATACGACAATATTTTTTCTAAATCAAATAGAATCTCGTGGAAAATGAAAATTAGGGTTTGGGAATCCCCGAATCCTAATATGTAAAAAGTGGAAACATGGAAATAAATTATATAAAACACCAAATGCTTAATATAGCACCAAAAGTGGCTCGTAAGGCAAAGCCAGACAACCAATGTTCTTCAATAATTCACTTTTGTCGGGATGATCGCAACTTCTCCACAAACTAATTTGATTTCTATTATTGGGCAAGCAAATAAGTAGGTAAATGCACTTACTTAGTCGATGTCCAAATTAAACAAAATAATAAATCTAACATTAACCGATCACTAACAAAATCACATTTCAGTTTTCAGAATGTTATAATAAATCAAATCGGTACAATTTTATTAGTAGTACTTACCAATATCTTCTTGGAGAAACAATTTTGTGTATTTCTCGTTCACGGCCAGCACTGTCTCATTCGAATATACCCGATGAATCGGTTCCAAATCATATTTTACAAATCTCTAAAAAAAAAAGTTGGGGTAAATATGAGACATCCGTTAGGTAAAATAGATACCTACAGGTTGTTCAAACGCTTTATGCAAGTAGATTCGATGGGCTTTAATAAACATTGATAGAGACGCCTTTAGAGCAAGCTGTGCGCTTGACACCTTATAGAAAGTTATCAAAGCAAACCCTTTGCGATCGCGATATTTATTGCGAATAATGCGAATGGCACCAATAGGTCCAAAGCTAGAAAACTCTTCGTGAAGATCTCCCGTTGTGATTTGTTCAGGTATTCCGGAAGCACGTATACGATTGGCAACACAAACATCTATTTTTAAAAATCATAATTAAAATAATTTAAAATTACAGTAAAACCACAACTTACTTTTATTCGTACCTTTTGAGCTTTTCGATTTAGTTTTTTTAGACCACCCTGTTGGATAATATACAATGTGCTCGAGTTCATAATTCAAATCAACTGGAGGTAAAGGTATAAATAACTTTGAAGGCTTCATACTCTAAAAATTGATTGATTTAAAATTAAAACTAAAAAAATTGGAAAAAGAAAAAAGAAAACTTATGACAGTAACTTGACCATATAAATAAAAAAGAACATACAGAAATTAAATTGATGTTTATGGTTATAATTATATCACTAACTAATTCTAAATAACTACAGAAAATATCAAAATATATACATGTCAACTAATCAACTGCACACAGAATATAATAAAATGGCGCGAAACAAAACAATTGCAACAGATGGAGTTTTCACGCTGCCGATAGATGGCAGTATATACCACGCTTTTACTTTGCCTAAATTTCCCGTTTTAAAGCCCAAATTAAAGAGGGAAAAATTAGTTATTAAATCTGGATATTAATTAACTGAAGTTGATGTGAGAATTTAGTATAAATTTTAATTATTTCTAACTGAAAATTCTAAAATCCAACCTTGTATGCAAGTTTAAAAGCTTAGCTAATATTTATCTAGGTCCAAATATCTGCAGCAAATAATATTACCTACTTATTTAATTTTAAGAACACTTAAGTGGTGCAGTGAAGGAACCAGGTTCGATTCCAAGTAAACTTCTCCATGCTATGACTATTTATTACCAATCGTTCGCGATTATGTTCTACCATATTTCCCACAAATTTATTCGATTGCCTTCGATCCTTCCGTGCATAATAGATGCAATATTTTGTACTTCCCCTGATTGTAGTATTACTTGCCCAAATTCTATTCATTAATTTTTGTCCGTTATAATACGTCTTTGTTAGTTACTTTGTTCATCCAACCGACTCCAAACATCCGCCTAATGTTTTCAGTGTTGCCTCTGAGAGTTTTTAGACTTCCATTCCATGTAGAATAACAGGAAAAACGTAGCACCACATCCACCATCCGTGCTCCCAGACCCAATGCACTAAAAAAATCATCAACATAAAATTCCACAAAATCAACATTAGGAAGTTAAAAATAAGTTTGATGCCTGATGAGAACAATTAATTCGATTTCGTGAATTTCTCTTTATAAAACTGATGAGCTTGAAGCATACCGCGAGATTTCAAACAAAACTGCAAAATGTGTAAGAAATGCTAGAAACTTACGTATAATAGACAATTGTTTGAGAATTCAATTTTCTACAAAAAAGTCCACGACGCACGTTAAAATTTGAATATTTAAATTTATAACAATTTGCAAAACATACTTACAAGGTAAAAGCATCTGCGTCCATAAGAAGAAAACATAAAATGCATAACTTTCAAAACATCCATGGTATCCCTTCGAGTTAAATTCGTACATCTAGGTTGATTTTCATCTGTTATAGTTGATCATCCACGGAGTTTTTCAAGTGAAACCATTGTGTATTTAGACAACATTAGCATAAGGTTCGTCCATAGTCATCTACTATGGAAGAAGATCTATAAAGATGCGGTAGTATCAATTGTTGGATACGCCAGTGAATTCTGGATTGAGCAAATCGGGAAGATTTCAATGCAGAGCAGACTTTTGTCTTGCTATGGAATATGCTGCTGACTATGATCAAAGGCTATGCTTCTGTATCCTCTATGAGTGCGTGAGTATTGGCTGAGATTTATTCCTTAGTATGGAAATCGTCCGGTTGAATGCCTGGTAATCCCTGAAAAGGGGAAAAACGGTTATATTTGTGAAAGAACTTTTAACCGCTGGATTTTAAGATTAAAACACACCTGAAGGATGCTCTCATGAAGGAAATCACTGAAGCTTGGCAACTAAGACGGGATTCGTGCAAATTTGGTAGGATTATCTACCAATTTGTTCCAAATACTTATATCCCAGTCAATTACTGTACCCCTAACATTTAAACTCACCCAACTGATTAAGGGGCATGGCGAATTCGGAAGATTTCTTCATCACTTGGGGAAATCCGAGAATGGACCGTGTCCGGTGTGCAAAAACATCCCTGAACCCAACAGTCCTGTATTTGACGATCCGGTCCATAGACTGCTTAAGTGCAGATTGTTTGATGACGAGGGAGCAGCGGTGGAATCCTATTTTGGTGAACATTTACCTGCGAACTTCAATGAGTTAATCAATCTCACTCCGGCAGATCTATTAGACCCTTTTATTGAGTCCAAGGTGGCCGAGGCCTCCCTGAAGTGATGCAAATTTATTTGGACAAACTGGAACATAGTCTACGATTTTGTCGGCTTGTGTCTGCTACAATGTTGTCTGGAACAGCTGAGAGTTTTTTAGAAGATGTTTCAGGGTGCTTTGAGTCTCCTTCTTTCTTCTCCATCTTCTCCTTTTTTTTCTTTCCCGGTGCTTTGAAAGTCACCCGGGAAAAGTTTAAAAAAGGGATTTTCTTGAACCGTTTTACAATAAGTCATATACATTATTACATTTTACAACGACACAACTTCAAATCTGTGATCATAAACATAAATGCGACATCTAGCGACGACCTTTCGAATGCTACAACATGAGATACACCCGCCAATACCATAATGGCCATAAACGCGATTTTATTCCAAGAGCCTTCATCCATTAAAATAGTTAATTGTTGACCCTTGGGGGTCTTCTTTTCTCCCCACTATACCCCAGATGCTAGTTTTCAGAACCAGGTTTTGGACCTCTAAACGCTTGAACACTTTTTTGGTTCCTCGATAGGTCCTGGAATCCATGTCATGGTTCCTTTTAGTCTGGGGATATCCTTAGCACCGATGATCTTCGGAAGCAACGAAGAGACCTTTTAAGTCGCATCTCCGAGAATCTCGGAGATGGTCCACCTTCTTATTTCGTCCAGTGCTTTAAGCAGCATTCCTTTTACAAGGTCACTTTGCTCCAAACTGAGATTTATATCTGGAAACCCATGTGGCCTGATGGCCACAAGTATAAGCGTATTTTCGCGAGGATCCCGGTTAGTACCGCTCGGTTACTTTTGGTCAACTTTGGTTAGTCCCCCACCCTTAGAACCCCCACCACAATTTCTAATTTAACATAACCTCAAATCCTCGCCTTTAGAACGTTTAGAACCACTTCCAACTTTAAAATTTAAATTGTGGCGCACATTTGTACTAGCAAAGCAACCGCAAAAAGTAACCACTGATTTTGAGCGGTCGTCTTTGGTTAACTTTGGTTTGGTAACTTTTTAACCAAAAACTACCTCCCCTCTAACCGTTCGTCGCGAAAATGACATAAAATCTAACCGGTTACTTTTGGTTAACCAACATGCCTCGCGAAAATACGCCTTATGTCCATTAGTGCCGCTTTGTAAGCAGGTGCAGGTTCAGTCCCCTTTCTGGATGTCAAAAGTGTAGGTTTTCCTAAGGACCCTATACCTTGGTTTTGATTTTTCTCGAGTGCCGCCGCACGGTTCAGCCTTTGCAGACGCCGATGGGCTGCCCCGGATTTATTGCATTTTGGTGGGTTCTTCCTAAAAAAATAAAATTATAATTTTTTCGTATTTTTTGTTTTATTTTCCGATTACGAATCGTATACTAATCATTTATACAGTACAGCTTCGATAATCCGGACAGATAAAATTCTCACGTGAATCCGGATAATAAAGTTCAGTCAAAGATTATAATGCGCTGTAAAGATAAACAAAATAATGAAAATTTATATGTATCTTATTTCTCCCCATAGTTCATAGTAGATGACGTTATCCATTTAGGTATCCGGAAAGTTCACCGAAAACAATTCACCGAAAAACAATTCACCGAAAATCAATTCACCGAAAATACAATTCTCCGAATAACAATTCACCGAAAAGAAATTCACCGAAATCAATTTAATTGATGTTGGCAACCTTGATACCCTACATAAGAGGCTGAATTAAAGTTATTATTAAATGGATAATCTAATTAGGGAGCGTCCATTAATTACGTAAGGATTATTTTTGTAATTTTTGACCCGCTTCCTCCTCCACGTAAGGGTACGTAAGATTTTGTCAACCCCCTCCCCCACCTACATCTTACGTAAGGATTATTTAAAAAAAAAATTAATTTTTACCCCTCTCCTCCCCTTATATATTTATAAAATATGAATAATAAATATATTATAGGAAATACAAAAAGTTAATAAAGATAATTAAATGCATAAAAAAATATTTTAAGAGAAATATCCAGTGCTACCCCCCTATACGGTGTGAATATTTGTGTTTTCTGTCAAAGAATTTAAATAATTGCTAGCATTACAAAATCTTTCAACACTTTTTTATATAAACACGCTCAAGGAAGTTGATTTATTTATTGGAAAACCATGTTATTCGAAAATTAGAATATGGGAATCTCCCGCCCCCCTTCCAACCGTAGTTTTTGAATTACGCGATGTTCAAATAAGTAAATCAATTTATTTTAGCGTTTTTACATAAAAGAAAGTTGAAAGATTTTGCAATGCTGGCAATTATTTAAATTTTTGTAACGTCCTGGAAATAAATGACATAAAACACAAATATTCACACTGTATAGGGGGGTAGCACTGGACATTGCTCCATCCAAATTTACGTAAGGAATACATCGGACCCCCCCCCCACGAAGGGTCCGTAAGATTTCCGATACCACCACCCCCAAGCCCTTGCGTAATTAATGGACGGCCCCTTATGACTTATGTATAATTGTCATCGAGCAACAATTAACGGCCAAAAGGGTCCCATCGGCCGTAAAACATTATTTGAGATTATTTGCGTGGTATATCCCACAATATTAGTTATTGATATGTAAAAATGTTCTATTTTTCCTATTTTTCGGCGAATTTTCTTTGATTTTTTTTGATTTTCGGTGAATTGTTATTCGGTGAATTGATTTTCGGTGAATTGTTTTCGGTGAATTGCTTTTGGTGAATTGTTTTCGGTGAATTGTTTTCGGTGAATTTTCCTAGATCCACTCATTTAGGGGTAGGTACAACTTTTTAAATGTTGCTAATTATATTTATGTAATCTTAACCCTTCACTGCATCGTGATGTTTATAAACAACATAAATTTAAATCACCTGTAAAAATTTAAACTTTTGGATTTATTTGAACTTTTTTCTTTAAACAATGCCACGATATATCTGAGATTCTTGCTATCACATGCAAAAGGTATAAATTTCAAAAGATAAGCAGATTTCAGCAGATTACTCTTTCGAAGTCGTGAATCTAATGTGATTGCTTATTAATGCATATTTCGCTCCGTATTCATTTATTAATTATTTTCGTTTTAAATTTTTTTTTTTATTGTTGTGAAGTGATATTTAGTTTAGAAAGGTATTGATTAACACATTTATTTAATTTATTTGTAAATTAGTCCAAAAGAAAAATTTTTATAGCAAATAACATAATTAGAAAAAAACATCATTTTATTCGATAAAAAAAATTCCTTGCAAGAAATATTTTTTTTAATATTTTTCCATATATCAGGAAACCACAATAAACAAAATATATTTTTTTTAAGGCAAAAAAAAATGTCATGCAGTGAAGGGTTAATATGAATTTTTCTTTGGTTTGCCATAGATGTCTCAAATATAGTTTTTAAGTTTAACAAAAAGATAATCGTCATAGGTAATCGTTTTATTGCGTTTTATGGCAGTAAAATATTGAATAACACAGTAAAACCTGTGAAAGTCGACACTGTCAAGTCCGACACTTCTCAGAAATTCACTGTGAAAGCCGTCAGAAGTGCTGTCCGTTTTGCCGATATGTTTTCTAATTACGTTGTAATAACAACGATCGACTTACGTACCTAATACTACTTCACTCAAGTTTTAAATAATTTACTCATCAATTTGCGAACATGTTTTGTTTCAATGTTTATAATAATGTTACAATAATGTACGTTGTTATTACGATCAAGAAAAACATGAGACTTGCAGACTATGAATAAATTACATGTTGTGATATTTTTTATTATAATCTCGGTTTTCCTGTCAATCCCGACACTTTAATATAGTCCAACAGGAAATCGGTCCCGCCTGTGTCGACTTTGACAGGTTTGACTGTAATTATTAAGGCACCAAAACACTGTAAAAATAAAAGTTTTTTCTTTTTATTATTTTTTTTATTTTCTGAAAGATGCATTTGTTAAGAATGCTCTCACACAGAAAGAAAAATCTACTTTCAGAATGAATAATTATGCTGTCAACGTGAAAATAAAAGTTTTGCTCTTATAATAAAAGCATTGCATTTAATTTGAAAGAATCGTGTGAAACTCTACTTTCAAAATCTACTTTCAATTTAAATATTGTTAAATTAAAAGTAAATTTTTTCTATTTGAAATTGAATACTTTTAAAATGAGTTGGGTAACATCATTTCAAAAGTATACACTTTTGATAAAGGCTTGAAGTCAAAATGAAAACTTATAATGTTGTTTTGAAAGTATAAATATTCATTTTGAGGTACTATTTTATAATGGAATGTGCAAAATTGCAAGTTGTATTTATATAACAGACCTTATAACATGCGCACTACTATTATCTGTGCTTGTTGATGTCATTCCATTTGTAAGTGAAAATATTTCATAGTAAACAATCAAAGGCAACTTAAACATTGGAAAGCCACTGAAGTAGGTAAGTAGTTTTTGGAATGTATTTTTATTAAATTTATATTTTTAACATTGAACTATTTTTTTATTTATAATAAAGTTGTTTATAGAATATAGAAAACATTTTACAACGGGACCGCAATGGAGACCTTATTGAGAAGAAAACCTTTTCTGCAGCGAAGACTTGATCATTATTGACTACATGAGATTGAATAATATAAATTTAACAAAGACGGAATTTGACTTATTAACCGTTAAATCGTTAAATCTTTTCCCAAAGAACATAAGGTAAGTTTACTTCATATTTTAACTTATATAAAAATAATTGTCTGATGTTATATTATGTTTTGCAGGAATATTACTATAATTGAAGCCCAAAATCAAAACGACAAAGTGCAAATAAGGAAGGAAAAAGGAAGTAACAAAAATTTACAATTTTGGAAGGAGCTCAAAGTTCGTGCTGTAATAGTAAAAAGTGTTAGTGATTTTAATTATTAAACTGTCGCAAAATTAAAAAAAACAGTTTTAGTTTTGGTTTGTTTAGTTTTAGTTTCTTAAAAATATAATAATTAAAAAAAAAACTATATAGTTTTATTTGTTAATTTGATGTCAGATTATTGTTAAAACGAATATAAACTAATATTAATTTGACAGTAACTACTTTTGAATTAACAGTAACATCAATTAAAAAAACAAATTAATCCACTCTCAATTTAAATACCTAATATTTGATTTGAGAGCAACTGCTTTTGAAACTTGATATTATTTATAAAAGTAGTTACTCTCGAATTGACAGTAGTATGAATTCAAAATGAAAGTAGCTCTACTTTCAAATTAAAAGTTTCGATGTCTACGCCCTTTTTAAAAGCAAATAATGTTGATTTTAGTGCAATGCTTTCATTTTTACTGCAATATTTTTTTGTGTGCGCCAAATTTTGTAAAGAAATTCGTAAAATTGACGGAGATACAGCATTTTATGTGAAGTGCTATTTATTTTAAGTGCATTTAGTTTGTATGTCGAATTATCCTGCAGCAAAACTTTGAACGCGTTTTTATCGAAACTATATTTTTCAACCTGGTTGACAACATATTTAAAAAACTATTCATCCGATTTGCATGCACCAATTCTTAAAATGTTCGCAAATTAAGTCTCTATGGCACCACGTAGGGATTTTTTTATAAAGGGCCCCCTTCTATTTCTTTTTTTTCATAAAAGATGAAAATTTTCTGTAAAAATGGGAAATAAAATTCGCTGGTCCGCCATTTTTTTTGTTTTTTAGATATCGAAATTCCCCTACATGAGGCTATAAACCTATATGTCTAGTTTATAAATATATTTTTTTGGTATTTTTCGGATGAACCGTATGGTTTAATTGCTGTCAACCACTAAGCAGCAGAGTGTCATTTTGAAGGGGTGTACACCGTAAACTATTCTTAAGATTCGAATAAAAAAATTTGTGTAGTGTCCTCTATATTTATACAATAAATATTAGTATCAATAAAAAAAAACCATTCAGCGTTGGCTCGAAAAAAAAAATTAAAAATACACCCTCATACCGCTCGCGCACAGTGTTTTGGTGCCTTAAATAAGCATTAAATTTAAATGCAAAATAAACAGATGGTACCGAATTTTACTAATATAAATTATTAAACAAACGTAAGTATTTATCAGTACAGTACAGCTTCGTTATTCCGGACAGTTAATATAGTTTTGAAACTGTTCGAATTATCGAATTTTCCGGATAAGCAAGGTATTTCTTTTACTTATTTTATTGAATAAAAACCATTGTTATATTATTAAATTACTTTATTTTATATAGTTTTGATTAATAAAACTACAATAAACTAAAAAAGTTAAAATTTTAAATCCTACTGATTAAAAAAAAACAATTAATTTTTGATTGGGTTAATTTCCATCCTTCCCATATATCTGTTATTAGGATATTACTTAATAATTTTATTTATTTAATTATTTAAATATTTAGCTTTCGTTTGCAAATTTTCAGATTAAATTGGAACATTAAAGTGTACAAGGCTTCCTCTATTTCTGGATTTCTGCTTTACGGATTACCTTTCTTTTACCTAAAGTGAAATTAATCGAGACTCAAATCATGGGTTTAAAAGTTTGTTGAACAAAAATGTGTTACCTCGAATAATAACTAGAAAAAAAAGAAGATTAATACAGTAGACCCTCTCTTAACCGACACTGTCTTATCCGACAATTCTCCAGAAATTCACTGTGGTATCCGTAACAGAAGTGGGCGCAGTGGCATCATCTCATAAGCAGGTGCATCTACTATTTTGCTGATAAGATTTCTTATCACGTTGCAATAACAAAGATCGAGTTAAGTACAGTAGAACCCCGATTATCCGTGAGCGATTTATCTGGGCGGCGGATTTTCCGTGCGGCATTTTAAATTGATCATCCGTGCGCGGATAATCCGTGGCTGACGGCACGGCATCATGTTGGCGCATGAACGCCGAATGCAACGTGCAGACGTTCATCTCGGGGAATCCCCAAGTTCGGCTTGGGAAATCCCCCATTTATGTGTTTACTTATTACAGTGCAATCTCGGTAATCCGAACACACGCCAATCCGAACAAAAGAACAAAGAAACGTTTGTTCTGTAATCCGAATTTTATTCTATAATCCGAACATTTTATTATTTGTGTTCGGATTATAGAATAATATTCGCATTTGTGCGAATTATGTGTGAATTTGTGCGGACTAGCGAGTGTTCGGATTACCGAGACTGCACTGTATTTTCGCCATATTATGTAAAAACAGTCCCAAAAATTACGGTTGTGCTTTTTTTAGTTTAAGGCGAGATTTTAGTCGACCACGTTTTAAAATTGAAAGGATGTTACGGGAAATGCACTATTCTCATTCCACTGTAGGCTGTGTGGGCGAGTTTTATAATATTTATCTAGAAAGGTAATGACATGCGATATCTAAACATATGATATAGCTTATATTTCTTATCAGTTATCACTATAAAAACGTATAAGTTGAATAGCGTGATTATTATTCAATATTATTACAATAATAATGTGTACACTAAAACTTGTTTGATCACATAATTATAGTATAAAAAACGCCAAAAAAAAATTATTCCGAAATTATTTGCTCTAATAAATTATAAAAAATATTGTTCACATTTAAAATTTTGATTGACTTTTTATACCTTATATTATGCAATATAAAAATAATCACATAGAAAAATCGTTCTAGTGTAAAGTTACGTTACAGAAATAAAAAAAGGCGGAGCTAATGTGCAGTAACGAGAATTCGTACAGCTTGTTTATGTTAGTATCAGTTGGTGATACTAACATAACGTAACAATCATGACAAAGGCTCGATGCCGTCAATTAATTAAATTCCCATCAGCTATGTTACACATAGATGAAGGAGAAAAGCGGGCTAAGCCCGCATCTGCTCCGAAAAGCTATTCCGATACTACTGCGATACTACTGCGCCGGATTTTGGCTACGCCTGTTTTTCTTTCCTTAATTTTACAGGCAGTCATCGTAGTTCTTTATTTCTACATGCCCACTATCAATAATTACTGGAAGCAAATAATTAAAATAGCATTTTTTAAATTTTGGTTTCATATTATTAGAGCACAGATTCTAGGCAATTTGCCTTTTTGTCCTTTACTTAGGCAATTCAAAATTTTAAATACAGAAATTCCTTTCGAACGATTTTGGAAATTATGAACCCTACTTTACTTTGCCTAAATGCCTATTTTCGATGTTACTGACCTAAAATAGAGTTTTAATGTCTAAAAAGCCTAAACGACTAATAAATTTATCCTGTATACAGGGTGTCCCCGCACTCACTTTACATAACTTAGGTGGTGATAGAGGACACTTTTCTAAGAACAATATTTATATATTTTCTAAATTCAAACCCTCGAGAGTTAGGCCTCTTTAAAGCATTTTTTTTAATTTCCACTTTCACGTGGCCATAGCCCCGAAAATATTGATTTTTCGGTAAAAATGGTTTAGTGATTTTTTAAAGAGCATGAAATAATCTACAAACTAGATTCTAACATTTTATTGTCTAAACTCAACGGCTTTCGAGTTATGAATTAAATTAAGTTTAAAAATGTCGAAAAATTTGAGCTTTTTCTTTTTTTGGTATTTTTCAAAACCCTGTAACTTTTAAACGAAAGATTTTACGAAAAATCTGACGCCCCATTCCGGATAGGAAATTTAACGGACTACAACTTTTGTTTAGTAAAAATTTTTTAGAAACCAACCCATTTTACAGAAAATGAGAAAATAATAAACAAGGTAGCTACAAAACAAAAAATTAAATTCGCAAAATTTTTATTTTTTTTGAAAAATTTGTTGAAAATGACCACCCTCATTTTTAATGCACAATCGTGATCGTTTTAAAAGATGTTTTATAGTATTATTTATAACACTTCCTTTTTTGTTAAGAGCCACTATACCAGGGGTGGTCAACAAGGTCGAAGGGTCGACCGGTCGATTACGAGGCCAATTTTGGTCGATCGCTGAGTGTGAAAAAGTGTCAAAAAATCGAATTTCTGCGATTAAAAGTGTTGAAAAATCGACTTTTTTCGATTTTTTTCGACAAACATCTTTTAAAACGATCACGACTGTGTATTGAAAATGAGGGTGGTCATTTTCAACATTTACTTAAATAATCTAATAGTTTAAAATTAATTAATAAAATAATTTTTCAAAAAAAATAAAAATTTTTTAATTTAATTTTTTGTTTTGTAGCTACCTTGTTTATTATTTTCTGATTTTCTGTGAAATAGATTGGTTTCTCAAAAATTTTTACTAAACAAAAGTTGTAGTCCGTTAAATTTCCTATCCGGAATGGGGCGTCAGATTTTTTGTAATGTGTTTCGTTTAAAATAGTGTTTCCCAAAGTGGTCTATATCGACCCCCAGGGGTCGATGACGACTTGCAAGGGGTCGATGTCAGCGAAAAAATAAATTGGGGGTCCATGAGATGTAAATGGGGGTCCACGACTTTAATTTTTTGTAAAATTGCTACAATTTTTATGCCAATTCTCAAAAAAAAAGAAACAGACTGAATATCACTAACAGAGGGGATTTGGGAGTAAACCTAACTAAATTGATACCAAATGTTGAAAATTTATTATTAAAGCACCAGGCTCATCCCTCCCACTAAAATTTAAAAAAGTTATTTTTCCATTAGTTATTTAATGTATTAAATTTATAATAATAAATTTTATTAGTTTAAAAAAAATTTATAATAGTTAGATTCTTATAGATTTGTTACTTTTACCATAATATCGGCAGTTGCCAATGTTCTAAAAAAAGGTGAGCAGCAGAGGGGGTCTACGCAAAACCGAAAATCATGGCAAGTGGTCTACGAGACAAAAAAGTTTGGGGAACACTGGTTTAAAAGATACAGGTTATTGAAAAAAAACAAAAAAAAGGAAAGCTCAAATTTTTCGTCATTTTTAAACTTAATTTAATTCATAACTCGAAAGCCGTTGAGTTTAGACAATAAAATGTTAGAATCTAGTTTGTAGATTATTTCACGTTCTTTAAAAAATCACTAAACCATTTTTACTGAAAAATCAATATTTTCGGGGCTATGGCCACGTGAAGATGGAAATTAAAGAAAATGCTTTAAAGAGGCCTAACTCTCGAGGGTTTGAATTTAGAAAAAAATTTTTGTTAAATATTGTTCTTAGAAAAGTGTCCTCTATCACCACCTAAGTTATGTAAAGTGAGTGCGGGGACACCCTGTATGTTACTAAAAGTAAAAAAATTTAAATTTTGTGCTTTTAAATTTTGTATCTCACAATCAGTGGCAGATTTAGTATATTAGGGTGTTTTTTTAGCTGCATGAGAACTTCAAAATGAAATAAAACATTAAAAACCTGACGGAATGTTTTGGTTATAATTTTTTTATGAAAGTACAGTTAAAGGCATTTATGATTTGAACATGACTTCCGGCATGTGACCACCACGACTAATGGTTACGAAGCGCATCCGTTCAGTCCAATTTTTGACCACTTTTTCCAATATTTCTGGCTTTATTTCATAAACGGCTTGCTGAATATTAGCCTCCAATGCTTCTAGAGTTGTTGGTTTGTTAGCATAAACCATGGATTTAACATACCCCCACAGAAAATAATCTGGAGGTGTCAAATCACACAATCTTGGAGGCCAATTGATAGGACCACGTTTTGAAATAATGTTGTCACCAAATTGTCCTTTCAATAAATTGATGGTTTCGTTGGCTGTGTGGCACGTAGCACCATCCTGTTGGAACCATAAGTTGTCAATGGTTAGCTCTTGAAGTTTTGGAAACAAAAATGTATTGAGCATGTGTCGATATCTCACACCATTCACCGTAACGGTAGCTCCTTCCTCATTTCGAAAGACATATGGACCAATGATGCCGTTGGCGTGTATTCCACACCAAACAGTCAATTTTAATGGATGCAATGGAGTCTCAAGATAATGTCCCGGATTGGTCTCACTCCATATACGGCAATTTTGTTTGTTCACATACCCATTTAACCAGAAATGTGCCTCGTCACTGAACAAAATTTTACGGTAAAAAAATGGATCCACTTCCAATTGGTTGTGAGCCCAATTTGGTAGCGTTGTTCAATGGTCAATCTATGCATTATCAAATGCCAAACCTTGCTAAATACAAATGTCAAAAAACTGTTTCCATAGCAATCTTGGTTCAATTGTTATCTCTATTGAAAGTTCTCATGCAGCTAAAAAAACACCCTATACTTGAGAAGCCCCAAGCACAATTAAATTTTGAGGCTCCCCTATAAATATTTTCACTGTCCCTACACCCTACAGCAGTGATTCTCAACCACTGTGCCGCGGCACTTTTGTGTGCCGCAAAATTCTAAAAGTGTGCCGCGAAATTTTAGATGTTAATATTGTTGTTATAGGTAAGTAAATAATTTTGTGCCGCCAAATTTTTTAAATCGTTAAAAGTGTGCCGCAACAAAAAAAAGGTTGAGAATCACTGCCCTACAGTGTGCATTCTATGCGCAAGTTTTTCACTATAATAATAAATGTACTATAATAGCTCTATTCGCGGTAACACTCCTGGACACGTTTTATCCTACTGCGTCTGCGGTTTTACAATTTTTATCATCGAATTTGAGCTTTAATGATAATTTTATTATAAATCCGCAGACGCAGTAGGATAAAACTTATCCCGGATTGTTACCGCGAATAGAGCTATTGGTATAGTCCAAAAAAGCTGAATTTTGAGGCCCTCACAGTAAACTGAGTTGTTATGAGTTCTTGTATTTATTTTGGCGAAGTCAGCATAGATAGCGAACTGACGGCGACCACTGGGTCGGCTCTTCGTACCCACGCGTATTAATAAAACTGTGGAAGTAATTGGATTGTAAGTTAGTTGGACGTGCCAAATAAATAATTCGATTTAGAGAATATTTCGAATTAAAGAGAGGTCGATTTAGAGAGTTTTGACCGTACTATCCAAAATATATATTTATGCTGTTTTCTCCAGTAAATAGATGGCATTACTACTTTTCTCCTCCATTTACAGATGGCGTTACCGATTTGGGGTTATATTTTTAAATATCGTGAATTTAGTTAAACATAATATCATAATTTTTTAGAAATACTAAAATTGTATTAAACACTTTTAGATTTAAAAAAAATAACTATTAGCAATCAATCCTAAAACTTCAAATTTGAAATTGGAGTAGTAAACTAAATATTTTTCCAAGTTTAAAGTAAAGTAGGTTCGTTTCCGCTATCAGTGCAATAACTAGGGTAAAAAGAGCCTGTGGTGAACGGTTTAATTTGCCCCCCCCCCACTCTTCGAACCAAAGACTTTCTTAAATGTTAAATATTTATTTACACAATTAAAAACATTGTTGAACCAAAATAAATTTCTCATATTTTATTCAGCAACAGACAAATAATGAAGCAGAAATATTCTAATGTAAGAAATGTAAAAAATACCTTTTTAACCCCTCTCGACGTGGGGATATTGAAAATTAAATATTAGTTTTTGTTACATGAAACTAAATAATGGTGAACTTTTTTCTCCTTGCTCAACAAAAAATTACTTTTTTTCTTTTTTCATTTTCTTCTTTGAGAATCACTGGCTGATCTGCTTTTATTTTAATTCCGCAATATTTATTACCTACATTTTTTAACTTCTAGTTTTTTTTACATAATATTTAGCTGGACAGTGATTCTATTGTTTTTAAAAAAGTTTTTGAAAGAAAAAATAGTTTAGGAAAATATAATTTATTTTGCGCTTCGATCTATGGCTTCGATATATTTATCCATGGCGTGCCTCCTTTCCATGCTCCTGATTACGGCACTGTTAGTACTGATTCATAAGCCGAAAAACATCATTGTACATCACAAAAAGTTATGAGACAAAATTTAAAAGAAGAGTTAATAAAAATACAAGAACTCGTAAGGTTATAACATCTCCATTTTTTCTAATTTTAGTAATATTTAGAGTGTAAATTATTATTCGTTTAGGCTTTTTAGGCATCGAAAATAGGCATTTAGGCAAATTAAACTAGGTTTCAAAATTTTAGAATGCGTGCTCTAGTAATGAGAAAGCCGCATATTACCCATTTTTCCGCTAATAATAATATTACAATCACGCAACAAAGATTATAAAGCAGTATGTAATAATAAGAATAAGTTAAAATTGTGAAACTATTCCGCGACTATAATATACCCCTTCCACAACTCGACCGTCTGAAGCTATAAGAAGTGGTGGTGTATTCCCCTCATTTGTCTAAGTTTATAATGCAAATAATTTTCAAAACAACACATTTTGTAACTTAAATTACTCAATTATTAAGTTATCAATAACAATGAAATTTTTTTCTCGGGCAGTTAAAGGTTGTCTTTGAGTATAAACAGAAAAAAATTATTCGATTTATTATTTATGTTGGTGCAATAACATATTAAAAATGTCTTATATTAACGAACTTTGTGAATATTTTAAACTCCTTTCTAAACAAAAAAATACCAACATTTTGCTGCTAAGTCCTGCAATAACATCTTTTTAATGCCTGGTAAAAAAAATAGATCGATTTGTTAACAAATAACTCTACAATTTAATATATCAATTGCATCGATTTCAAAGCATTTTCAACTGCTAAAATGACTCTCTTATAAAGTTTCATTTTTCGAGATACAGCAAGATTGCTTTTTAGCGTGGGTTGATACGGCAAATTAGCAACGGGTCTAATACTTCGAGAAACTCTATACTACCGGAAATACATTACAATATTACTGCTAATCAGCACACCACATTTTATGATACAATGCAGACTTACTTATCAGTTAGCACTAGTATGAACATAAAACACCTTGACCTATAATAAATATTGTTCTTCCATACGATTTTTTTATCTCTATCGCGATATGAAGTATCTACCTACTTGATTTCAATATACAGTGTTGTCGCTTCTATCTTGCGACAATTCAATTTTGAGCTTAATAATCGAGGTACGAAAAAATAAGCGACACACTTATTTATTCATAACCTTAACTTTCAAACAAAAATTTTAAAAATAAAAATTATGAAATTTTCGTGCATTTAAAAAAAAATGTAGTTCAGTGATTGAATAAACATGATCGATATAATCACCCAACACTATAACCGCAACCCACTCCCAAGTTTATTTGTAGTTTTGTGAGCGAATTGAACGTAGCAATTTCTATCCTACCCGTTTGAAGACAAATTCAAAATGAGTAATTTAGCCGATCCAGTCACTTTTGCTAAAGATTTTTTAGCCGGTGGTGTATCGGCCGCTATTTCAAAAACCGTCGTAGCTCCAATTGAAAGGGTAAAACTACTCCTTCAACTTCAAGATGTCTCCAAGCAAATCTCTAGCGACCAACGTTATAAGGGTAAGAACATTTTTGGATTTTATTTGTTCGTTGTTCCTTTCGCAAAACGTGCTGACCCAATTTTTTGTACGCCCATTTAATTCCGATTCGACATTACACATGATTCAATTTTATGATCCGCATTGAATTTTGCTTCCGCATTTTTATAATAATCGTCAACTAATTCAGTCATTGTTGTAATTTTCTCAAGGTTGAATTATTGTTACAAAATTTGTTTCGTAATCACGTGATCCCCAATTATTACGATAATTGTAATTTTAGTTATTAGTTATAAAAGTGAACCAAAAATCTTTTAAGGTGGGTCATTTACTTTTAAGATAATTCCATTTATTTACCATTGGTTGAAAGAACGAAATAACACAAGTTGTTATGAAAGGAAAAGACCAAGAGTGATTCACCTATTAGGAGGTAATGAATCGAGAAGACTTCGAGGGCTTAGAGGAAGACGAGCGTATCTACAAATTTACTAATTTTGAGTTACGTTGTTATTCGATATATAATAATGGTCTCTACATAATGCAACATCAACGGCACTCTCAAGTTTAAAGATATTGAAAATAAGAAAGTGCGTATCTACTTCAAAATCACTTTTGTTAGTGCCACATATACGTATGTGTCTCGTATGTGTACATACGTTTTAACGGCTGGTATTGTGCCGGACACAAAAACGTATCTACTTTCAAATAATTTTTTCAATCGGTTCAATAACCGATTCAATTATTTTTATTTTATTTTATTAATAACTAAAATTATCTATATGTATTTGTTGTGTCTTTGGTGTTTTTAAACTTAATAAAATTACAAAAATACTCAACCGCAAAAACGTATTTCAATTCTATTTAACCCTACAGAACACACGTGAGGCCTGACAGGCCTACGCTGTTTTATTTTTGTTGTACCTTGCATATTCTTTTAATTAGATATATGAAACTCAATGTACCTTCCTACCTTGATTTGATGTGTAAGATTATATAATAAAAACTATAAAAAAATTATCACAAGTGTATTATATTTCGCATCAAACAGCAAAAAGGCCTGATAAGCCTCACGTGTTTACTCGCGTTACTTATTTTAACTGAGTGGGCGTTTCTTTATTATGCATATAAGTGATCATTAAATGGTTTTTTATTAATGTTTTAGATTTAAACGAAGTGCATTATTATTTACTTTACTATTTTAATTATTAGTTATTGTTTTTCAAGTCTTTTTGAAGGTAAGGAACATCATAAAGATTACTCTAAAAATGTAGTTCGTATTTCTTTCGCGATTTTCAGTAATGTGTGAATACGAAAAGGAAATCGAAAGATTGACAAAATTTTTTGAAGAAGTCCCTGCAGATAATGAGGATTTAGACGATGATGATGACTCAGGCTGATTCTGATTGTTTTGAACAAGAACAAACACAAAATCACGGCACAAAATAAGCGAAAATATTGCTCTTTTTGTAAGAGGCCCAAAAGTCGCTATTATTGTAAAATATGGTACACATGTATTTGTATGGAGTATTCCAACTTTGTTTGTGATAATTGTGCCGAAAAATTTTAATTTTGAAAATTTAAAGTGTCTTTTTAAACCTAAAATAAAAAATGTGTCAGTTTTGCGCATGTTAAGCTTAATTCACAACCTCAAATTAGTACGTAACTTAGTAGCGTAACTTAGTACCCGAAATTAACGCAAGTCAACTGCTCACAGAGCATTCACAACGTCTAAGTATCTTCCAAATTAACCTTAAATTAACGCAGAAATTTGCGAGGCTATCTAACGGCCATAACTGAAACTTCTAAAATCTATAACACAGGTTTCTGTAAATAGTGATAAACAACTTCTTTGTGTTAGCGTTTTTTTTTTAAATATTTATTTTAAAATAGTCGAACCAAAAGCACCACAATTAAAACCAAAATGTGCAAATAGTCGAGGTTATATTTACCGAAATAAAAATATCCGACACGAAATTAAACGAAGTGACAGCGATGAGTGTGCGCAGGTGCCAATTAGTACTTAGTAGCCGAAATTAGTGCGAAAAGCTTGGACCTTGCAAGCTTTCACGTATCGCTACGTTACGCACTAATTTATACGCACTAATTTCGACGTTGTGAACAACTCCATGCTATCGCACTTGCCAAAGTTGCGTTAATTTCACGTACTAAGTTGGCCACTAATTTTACGTACTAATTTGGAGGTTGTGAATATAGCTTTACGTAATAATGCCATTTGTATTAATTTGTAGTTACTTTATCACAAATATTAATAAATATTTTCTGTTTCTAAATGTCAATTATCGATTTCTATATAAAAAATTTTTGAAAAATTCTCAAACTATGAAAAGAAGGCCTGTTAAAGTATGGGCCTGACAAGCCTCACGTATTCAATGGTGGGATTTTTTTCACGTGTGCTCTGTAGGGTTAAGACTGCATAACGTCGTTGCGCCTTCAAAACCCGACATGTGCACATTTTGAGCAAAATGCGTTAAGGGGAAGAGACATGTGCGGAAAATCTTTAAGACAATAATTCTCAGCTATTAATTGTCAGAATGGAACCAAAATTTACAGAAGTACATAAAAACACTTTAGCTAGAGCCAACGTTTACCCTTTTTTTTTAAATTGAGTCAGAACATTACAAAAACAATTTGAATATGTTTATTTTTAATTTTTTTTTCAATACGAAATACGTTGGTCCTAGAGAATGTAATTATCAATTATTTTTTATTATTTATAGCTTTACATTTCATAGAAATATAGCTGTTCCTAGGGAACTTACAAGATCCATTTTTTGAGGTGGATTAGTCCTCGTATCTACATTATATACAAATTGTACACTGTGTTCACAGGCCTCTGTGTTTCTTTGCAGCATTAATTACGTTCCTCCATTCTCTTCTGTCTGTAGCTACCTGTTTCCATCCTCTCACTCCCATAGTCTCCAAATCACTCGTCACTTCATCCCACCATCGCATCCTTGGTCTGCCTCTGGCTCGTCTCTCATTGGGTTTCCACAACATTATCATTCTCGTCACTTCTTCCTTGTTACCTCTCCATACGTGCCCCAGCCATTTTATTCTTTGTGCCTTAATATATTTGACGACATCTTCACCTCCCATCTCTTCAAGAAGTTCAAAATTCATTCTTGCCCTAATTTCGCCGTTTACATGCTTGGGGCCCAGTATAATTCTCAGCACTTTCCTCTCGAAAACCCTCAGCTGTTCTTCCTCTTTTTGCGTAATGCACATGACCTCGGCTGCATATGTGATGACCGGTCTTATCAGTGACTTATAGATTTTAATCTTTGTTTTCTTGGATATTCTTCTGTCTCTTAGTATATTTTTATTTGAGAAATAAGCCCTATTACCCGCTTGTATCTTTTCTTTGATTTCGTTGTGTCTTTCATTTCTGCTGTTTATCTGTATTCCCAAATAGGTAAACTCTTCGACTTGTTCAAATCTGCAGTCCTCTATTATCAAGTCATTTTTTGTTCTACATTCTCTTCTCTGGCATTTCATATATTTAGTCTTCTTTTCATTTACGTTCAATCCCACCTTCGCAGCCTCTCCTTTAATGTCTCGAAATATCTCGATCATCCCCTTCTTTGTTCTTGAAATGATTGCCACATCGTCTACATATGCCAACAGCTGACTCTCCTTATTTATCACCGTATCCTTGCATTTGGTCTTTCTCATTATTTTTTCCAGGACGACATTAAACAGGGTCGCCGACAGAGCGTCCCCTTGCCTCACTCCGCTATTCACCCCAAAACTGTCAGTATCACCTTCCAGTGTTCTTACAGTGGCTGTTGTTTCTGCTAATGTTACTAAAATAAGCCTGATCAATTTATCTGGAACTCGAAGTTCTTTCATCGCTATTTCTAGTTGCTTCCTATTTACATTATCAAAAGCTTGTTTAAAATCAATAAATAGCATGTGCATATCTATGTCATATTCATGTCCTTTTTCCATGATTTGCTTAATTATATGCACTGCGTCCACTGTTGATTTTCCCCGCCTAAATCCACATTGGTAATTACCTATCGTTTTGTTTGTGTGTTCTTCAAGACGGCTATGTATTATCGATGACAAGATTTTATATGCAGTGTTCAGTAATGTGATACCACGATAATTATTACAGTCCTCTGCGTTTCCTTTCTTTTTTAGTTGCACTATTACTCCCTCCCTCCACTTCCGCGGCATTCTTTCTTCTTTCCAGACCTGTTTTATTATTTCGCATATTTCAGAGTGTAACACGTCTCCTCCATTTTTAATCATTTCTGCCGCTATCTCATCTCCACCCGGCGATTTTCCATTTTTTAACTTTTTTATTATTCTCAATATTTCTTCACTTGTCGGTTCCAGTACCTCCTCACTATTTTCTGGGCTGTCTTCCGTGTTTAATTCCACTTCATCATCTTGTCGAGTGTTCAAAAATTTCTGAAAGTGATTCACCCATATTTTCTTGATCTTATCTGCCCCACTCTCTAATTTTCCTTTTTCATTTTTTTAGTGCTCTTATTTTTATGTTGTTTACTCTTCTGTTGTTCTTTAACTGCATGTAGAATTTCCTTACATTATTAGTACTATTATCTTCCATTTCTTTCATTCTTTGCTCAATCCATTCATTTTTCTTTTTCTGGTATAATTTGTTCGTTTCTTTTCTTTTTTCCTTATAATTATCAATATCCTCTTGACTATTTGTTGCCAACTGCTTTAGTCTTGCTTCCTTTTTTGCTCTATTACTTTCTTCACATTCGTTATCAAACCATCCTTTCCCCTTTCTTCTGTTTTTATATCCTAATACATGTTTTGCGCTTGATTTAATATTTTCTGCTATGCTATTCCATTTTATATCTATATCTTCATCTTTTTCCTTTTCATCAATTTGACACTTTATCATTTCTTCGTATTGCTTGCTATACGTCTCATCACCAAATTTTTCCAATGCTATCCGCTTTCTTGTGTCATATCTTCCATTATCTATTACCGTTTTCTGTTTAATTTCCGTCACTACTAGAAAATGATCAGTGTCAGCATTGGCTCCCCTATAAGACCTTACATTTCTTATTGAAGTAGCCCTCCTTTTATTCACTAACACATGGTCTATCTGGTTTCCGTCCATAATACCTCCACCTGGCCATTTCCATGTCATCTTATCCATCTTTTTGTGTTTAAACTTGGTACTACTAATCACCATGCCGATTGATGCTGCCAGGCAGCAGAGTCTGTTTCCGTTGTCATTTGTCTCGTTATGAATTGTTTCTTTGCCAGCCACATTTTCTACATACTTTTCTTTTCCTATTTGAGCGTTAAAGTCGCCCAGGATAATCACGGTATCATGTTTTGGCAAGGTCTCATATAGTTGTTCCAAGTCGTTATAAAACTGTTCCTTTTCAGATTCACTGCTGTCTTCAGTTGGTGCATAAACATTTATCAGCGATAAGTTATTTGGCTTCATCTGTATTCTCAAGTAAGACAATCGACCACCCATCGATTTAAAATGTAGTATCTTCTTTGTCATTTTTTCAGTAATTATAAAACCAGTTCCGTTTTTTCCTTGCTTCTTCTCTCCTGAGTACATAAGCACAAACCCTCTTCCCCTAATCTCTCCTTCTCCCTTCCATCTGATTTCCTGCAAAGCAGTAACATCTATTTTATATCTCATAAGCTCACTTGCCACTTCCTTCATTTTTCCAGGTTTCATCAGCGTTCGTACATTCCAGGTACCCAGTCTCAAAATTTCATTACCTTCCTTCTTCTTCTTCTTCTTTTTTTTTCAATTTGCTTCTTGCTATCTCTGTTTGTATTATCAAACTGTTGTAATTATCAATACATACCCAAAATTTGAAGTGATTATTGCTTACAGTTTCCAAAAAAAATTGTCAGAAAGTTTCAGTTAGTTTTAGCGTGATAAGGTGCTGCCCTCACACATCTTTAGATATGAACTTATTATTCGTACAGTCAATGTCACAATTCAAAATGATATAAAAGTGATGTCACGGTATTGCTTTTGCAGAAAAATGCAATCGTTGCATTGTTATTAATCTTATATTACGGAATTCATTGAAGAACACTGGTCGAGTTATAATGAAGCATAATTGTCAGTATAAAATTATTAAACTATAATTTGCATTTGTAAATAAATTTTTTCAATTTTTTTTTTGTTTTCTGTGACCTAAGGAGTAACATTAACCCTTTAGTGCACCGCGGGACGACGTATTCCCAGTACCGAAATTGTAAGAAATAGGTCCATAGGAATAAATTTTTTCACCTAATATTTGTCGAATCTTTACTACAAGACATTTACGAAGTAAATTTTTTAATTTACCAGTAAATACTCTTAACCTTCTTCCGCTCGCGTACGCGGCAAATTGGCCGCATTTTTTAATTTTCTCTATTTCCTTCCAGAGCGTCATGGGAGGGGAGGGAAGGGGTTGTATTCTCTAATTTAAGGTTACCTACCATATTTTATAATCATAAAATCGGGACATTGACCAGGCCCGTAGTCAGGTCAAAAATAAAGGTAGGGCAAACGGTTTGTATGGCCGGGCAAATTTTAGTGTTGCGGATGCGAGATGGGTTCGTGGGATTTTTTTAAAGCGCCGCAGGTGAAAATTTTTAAATTTCAAGGTCACGGGAGGAAAATGCCTTTATTTGGGGACCCCTCCCCCCTTTGAAAAAGAATTTATTACATGTACCCTGCGTTCGAGGAGAAGCTACTTTCGCTACCAAACATTTCTTTTCTTCCTTCTTTCAAGCTTCGAGACGCTTCCAAACGCTTTGGCTCCGCCCCTTTCTGCCGCTACAAACATTTTAGTGGGAAGCCAAAGCGCTTGGAAGCGACTGGAAGCTTGAAAGAAGGAAAAAAAGAAATTTTTGGTAGCGAAAGTAGCTTCTCCCCGAACGCAGGGGTACTGTGATGAATATTCAATTCTGCGAATTGTATTTGAAAGCATATACCGAACTAAAAATAAAAAAATTCTTGTACAAAAAGAACCAATGTAGAATGGGAAAATTTTCTATTAATACATATTGTATGTACGAGGGTAGTTTGAGAAGTCCTTACAAAATCTAAGAGATTGGGCTCGTAGCATTTAAATAAAATTGTTTCTGACAAGTATCATCTGTCAATAGACTGCTCTCAAATTTTCAGCCAAATTGATAGCGTGGTTTCATTTTCACAATCGATTGAAGCAAACAACTTTTGTTATCTTCAGAAAATGGAAAAAAACGAGTTTCGTGCAGTGATTAAACACTTTCATTTGAAAGGCAAAACACCGAAAGAAATCATAGCCGAGTTGGATGAAGTTCATGGCACATACATACATCCACTAATGATGAACACCGTTCGGGACGTCCAATTGAGGTGACTACTCCAGAAATGATCGATAAAATTAATGATATCGTTTTGGAAGATCATCGAGTGAAAGTACGTGAGGTAGCTGACATTGTGAACGTCTCAATAGAACGTGTACACAATATTTTACATGAACATTTGCTTATGAAAAATCTATCAGCAAGATGGGTGCCGCGTTTGCTCACAATTGAACAAAAACGGAATCGTGAGGTCATTTCACAGCAATGTTTGGCAATGTTTAAACGTAAAAGCCTGTTTACATTATAAAATTTCGCTTAAAATTTTGCTTAAAATTTTCGTTAATATTTCTTTAAAATTCTTTAAAATTTGTAGATTTGTGTTTACCCCTTAAAATTAACCTTAAAATCATTTTACGGAAATATTTTTTACACTTTAAAACATAAATTTATACAAATTTTAAGCTAAATTTTATAATGTAAACAGGCTTTAACTCAGATGAATTTTTTGCGTAGATTCATAACCGTTGATGAAAGATGGGTTCATCACTACACGTCCGAAACAAAAGAGCAATCTAAACAGTAGGTTGAAGTCGATTCAAGTGCACCAAAGAAGGCAAAAGTCGTTGCATCAGCTGGAAAGGTCATGGCAACTGTTTTTTGGGATGAACAGGGTGTAATCTTTACTGACCATCTTGTAACACAAAAAACTATTACTGGAAATTATTTATTATTATTATTTACTAAAAATGTTATTAATTTTTTGTTTTTTTCTTATTTTTATTGCATTTGTTAATGAAATGGGAATTATTTGAAATGATGGACCCCACATGTTTTTATCATTGAAAAGAGGATAAAAAACTCTATTTAAAAATGTCATATTCAACTATGGTTTCCATTTAAAAAAACACAACTTTGTATTATAACTCGGAAACTCACTTAAATATTTAAAATCTATTCAGCCTATTTTGTTGCCCCTAAAAAAGTGTCTGAAGAAAGTGTCAAAACTTTTTTGGTAACTTCAAAAACAACCGAGATATCGACATTTATCGAAAAGTCCAATAATCGAACTTTTGGCTATAACTCGAAAACAAAAAAAGATGGCGAATTCCGGTTTTCGCCATTGAGCTTTTCTCAAAAAAAGAGATCGAGGATGCGCCATCCATTTTTCGATATCTCCTATAGTTACCGATTTCCCCATGAGAAGAAGCGAATTTGAGCCACCCTGGACATTCTATTGTTGACCCATGCTTTAAAAAGTTTCACTCTCATAAGTAGAGTACGGACTTATATGCATAAAAAATCATGAAAATAGCGCTTAAAATAGCACAAAAAATTGCCATTATATGCATAAAAATATGCATAAAACTTAAATATAATAACTAATAAGCATTAAAATAATTTTTTGAAATAAAATTTATTTATTTATTTATTTATTATTTATTATTAAATACGGGCAATTACCCTTTTACAATTTTCATAACAGAGTACTACAATCACAAATACAATTTACTATATTATATACACACATAATACAAGTTAACTATCTTTACAAAAAAAAATCCAGAATACCAGGGCTAAAACATCAATCCGCAATATAACAAATATTGGCCCAAAATTTAGCGGTCACCATCCAATCTCTGGCCCAAAAATCTCTTAAAACCGCGCAAGGAGGAATTAAACAAGTCAAGATCTACCCCGCTCAAGTGAACATTGCCCAATCTTTGGATTCTATTTAAGGGAGCGTTGTAGCTGTAATTTGCAGAAGCAAAGTCAACAGAAAACAAGGAAATATGTCTAACCCCATACCGGGGAACCCGAAAATTGATCCTCTGTAGAAGTTCCGAACAATCGTAGTTGCCATTTGCAATATTATAAAGACAGGTCAAGTCGGCAATAACCCTTCGATCGTGCAGGGTTGACAAACACAACAGATCTCGCATAAACTCCTTGACGCATACATCTCGCTCCAAATGGAGTCTATATGCGACCAAATACAAAAACTTACTCTGAACTCTCTCAATAAGATCAGAATCAACCGCATAAAAAAGTACTTTGAAAAGTAACACAATAAAATATGTATACAGGGACGTGCCTACGGGGGGAGCCTCCTCCCACCCCAAATAATTTAGGAAATTGGAAAAAAGTTGGCAAAATCACTCAAAATTTGATCAAGTTGGCAAAAGCCGCTAAACCTATAATAGGAAAAATTGACAATTACAAAGAGTTGGCAATTTTGAATTAATTAAGTTGGCAAATTCCCCCCGCCCCCGCAAATAAAAGTTGGTTGTGCACGTCCATGTATGTAGATAATTACTGTACAACGTTTTTACCACAATATTTTTCTAAAAAGTCTCTAAATGAACCGTTTCCTAATTTTAATAATGGTATTCGCGTTTTACATTAACAAAACGCCACCACAAGGAATTATTTCAAAGTCCATTCTGGACGTACTATAGTGGCGCCACCAACGGTAATGTAAAACGCGATATTTAAATCTAGCGAAAACGTTCTCTGGTCTTGTGATGAACTGGAACCAGCGATTGACTCAAATAAAGTTTGTTGTTTGCTTGCATCATTTTTAAATTTGTTCATACTTTCCAAATGAAATGATGTTTTAAGATGTTGATTATGTTAAACTTCTTTCGCCGTTTATCTCCTATTATAACAAATATCAAGTCTTGCAGTTAGTTACCGGCTAAGATTTCTGTTATATAAACTAAATATTAAATTCAAAGTAAGCAAATAGTAAATTTTAGGTATTTTTTATGGATCTACTGCAATTTTTTTTTAATTTATCGAAAATGTGCTAAAATAAGCACTAAAAATGCTTAAAAATAAATCTAAGCATAAAAATGTTACAATAGCCGAAATAAGCATATTAGCATAAAAAAATTAGTGTCAAGTGACTTATTTTTTTCAAATTCGTGGACATTTATAACAATTAGGCTTCTGCTATTAATATTTATGTATAGCAAATTTGCTAGAAATCCGTACTCTACTCATAAGTAACATTTTTACGAAATTTATATTGTACTTTAGATATAAGGTAATCGTACATCTTTATAAAATTCAAATTATTTCAAAAATTTTTGATTGGTTTTAACATTGAGAATATCTGATAGTAATAGCCATTGCTAAAAGTAATAAAAAAGTAACATAATGTTTATAAATTGAAAATATATAAATATATTTTGTGTATTATTAACTCGTAAGAATATTTAATTATAGTTACTAAATTGTAACTTTTATTATTTTATATTCTAGTTAAGGTAAATAAAAATGCTGCATTTGAGAACTATGCAGATTTGTTTATTTTATTTAAAGAATATTATTCTTTCAATGCACTGACTGTACCTACAGCGATAGCTTATCGTCACGTTTTTCTATACCACATGCATTGTCATGTACATTGGTTATTATTTAAAGCCTTTTTAAAGCAAACATCTTGAATCTGATTTATATACAGTGGCTCCAGAAATTATGAATACACCTTATAAGATTTCAATAATTTGATTAAATGTCTTAGTAATTTTTATTCAATTATAATTTTTCTTTCTTTATTGTATAAAATTATAATTTAGGATTGATTCTATAAAAAAAAAAGAACATAAAAATCTTTATGCGTAAGTGTACAATTCGAAAAACAAAACATTTAACAAAAATGGACTCAAACAATTATAAATACACTACACTTTGAATGAATAGAACTAAACAGCATACGCTGCATTTTAAAAATTTTCTAATGCAACAGGTAGCTCTTTATTAATAGAACACATTTATAAGAAGTCATTCAGTTGAATCATCATCCTGATTAATATTTTGTAAAAATGGGTAACAAAAAAAGTGAAACAACAATTAGTGAACGACAATTAATTTTAAAATTAGGATGTGAAGGAAAATCTTTTCGGGAAACTGTTAAAATTGTTGACAGATCACTTGGTGCAGTGCAATATGTCATTAATAAATTTAAAAACGAAGGCAATCTTCAAAATAAAACCGGATAAGGGAGAAAATGGATTCTCACACCAACGGACCACCAATATATTATTAGACAAATAAGAGTTAATCCAAAAACAAGTGTACCTAAATTAACGGCCGAGGTTTCAACAGGTATTGGTAAAACTTTATCCACTGAAAATGTACGAAAAGTCTTACGTAAAGAAGGGTATAACGGCCGAGTTGCTCGTAAGAAACCCATTATAAATTAAGTTAATCGTATTAAAGACTACAATTTGCTAAAAAAATATATTAAATTGACTTGAATTTTTGCAAAAAAAGTAATTTTCAGTGACGAAAGCAAATTTAATATATATTTGGTTCGGATGGGAAGCAAATAGTGTAAAGGAAACCTAATACAGAAATAAGGAAAGATAATTTACGTGGAACCTTAAAGCATGGCAGCGGAAATGTTATGGTTGGGGCTGTATGTGGCTGTATGTCTGCAGATGGGGTAGGGAAATTGCAATTTATCGAGACTATCATGTCTAAGTTTGATTATATGAATATCTTGCAATCAAACTTACAACCCAGTGTTGAAAAATTAGGGTTGAAAGACGGATATTTGTTGCATCAGGCAACGATCCCAAACATACATCGTATCTTTGTGAAGGAATGGCTTTTGTATCACGTTCCAAAACAACTCCACACGCCAACCCAATCACCGGGCCTTAATCCAATCGAAAATTTGAGGCAAGAATTGGAAAGGCAAATCCGACAGCATCATATTTCAAGTAAATCCACATTAAAAACTGTATTATTGCAAGAATAGGAGAAAATATCAAAAATTGCTACCCAAAATTTAGTTGAATCAATGCCAAGACACTTGCAGGAAGTAATCGAAGCCGAAGGATATCCCACAAAGTATTAATAGTTTTCAAATTAATAATTTTAACTTCATTTATGGAAGTGTATTAATAATTGTTTGAATGTAATTTTTGTAAATAAATTGTTTTTCTGTAATTTTAAGTTAATAAATTTCATTTTTCGATAGTTTTTTTTTATCATATCAACTGTTAGTTATCATTTAGTATAATATTTTTAAATTCAGAAATATTGAACTATAATTAATAGGTTTTTTCGTATTATTATTTGCACTTTATAAGGTGTATTTATAATTTCTGGAGCCACTGTAGGTCTGTCTCACTTACAACTTTACGTATCTTACGAGTAGGGTTGCCACCCGTACTTTATAATAAAGTATTGTACGTTATTTCAGGTAATTGTACTCTATACTTTATGAGAACAATAAAGTACACGAAAATACTTTATTTCGCATGATTTGATTTCTTAGAGATTTTTTATCTTTTCGTTAAACGAAATTTTTCTATTAGTGCTGAATCGATGTCGCAAAATGTCCCGCTTTTTAGAAAATATCTGCATTTCCCCGGTATTTTTGTCAAAAATTCCAAATTACCTTATTATTTTTTAGTTTTACTAAAAAAAAAAAACGTTGACCACGCCTTTAAAAAAAATTTTTTTTTTTGGTCCCGTTTTGTCTCAATGACAATGTGGTCACTTTATTTGATACAAACTGCAAAAAGCAATAAAAATATGTTTTTAAACATAATAATAAAGAAAAATAAATTGTACTTTATTTTGATACTATGTACTTTTTTTTTCTTACCTATAATAACCAATGTACTTTAACTACAAAAAAAAGGTGGCAACCCTACTTACGAGCTTAGAAATTGCGACGAACCGTTCTAGTCACCTTAAGTACAGATTTCGATTAAGGGTTTCAAGCCGGACATTTCCATAAAAGCAGATAATGCATTTTTCTGTAAAATAGTTGTTTAATGAAGGTAAATCAAAAAGCGCTACTAAGGTAAAACACCCAGCACTTGAACACCGCAAGAAATGGAACTAGTACTTGAACAGATTTTTGAAATTGTATTAATGCAAAAACGGAATATTCATAATAAGTAATATCCGTATTTTATAATTACTTGATGATTTAGCAATTGATTTCTATAAGTTTTTTTAAATTATAAATCGAAATAATTATATTTTTGTTAACTTAAAAGTTGGCATGTGGAATAGCCGATAAGCATGCTACTTTTGCCATGGAAAGTTACTAACCGTAAACCGCACAATCACAGTTTTTAGGTTATGAACTTAAACTCGAAAAAACTAACATAAAATGATCACGTTTGTCCATTACGTTTGTCATACATAAATAAATCAATGTTGCCAAATGTATCTTTAGAATATCGATTGGATTTTTGTTTGATTATGACTGATTTTTACTATTTTCACACGTGTTCAAGTACAACCACCACCGGAGTGTTCAATTACGGCTGCGATTCAAAATAGATTGTTCAATTACAGCTGCATTTGAAGTATATTTTAAAAACCTTGTAAAAATATGATAATTTTATTAATTATTCCTTTTTTCTTTGCTATTATATGCAAAACTATCTATATTTTTATAAATAACATTTTAATCAAATTAATCGAATTTTATTTGCTTAAATTAGAGTGAAATAGGTTTTACTTTCAAAACTGTTCAACTAGTGGGTGTTTTACCTTATGTGTAAATAATAAAAAGTGTGTCTTCTAAATACGCTATGGCGCAACTTAAATCAGCTATGTGCACTAAATTTATTAATAAAACAAATTATAAGATTCATATAATTTCGTTTTTAATTATAATGTTATTAAATTGTCAATTAGGCCGTATAAAACGTAAAATTAAATACGTGGAGTCTGTTCTTCAAACAGAACAAAACAAATCAGTTTAAACCTTCTCCTGAACAATTTACTAAAATGCACATGTCGGGTTTTGAAGGCGCAACGACGATAAGCGTATCTAATCTTAATTTATTTAATTAATTAATTTTTATGATTTTAGGATGCATTAATTTAATTATGAGTTCAAATACTGTAAGAATATAACCATTTCTTTAAAACAAAAAAAAAGAAAATCTTTATTCTTGATAATTTTGATTCTATAGTCGATTTAAAGCAATTTTTTCTTTAATTTGCAAAGCCCTCGACTTCTCTAGAAGAAGTGAAAGAAAACCGAAAGAACCTATTTATAAGATAACTATTTGACACTATATTTTGAGTTTTAAAAGTATTACCTATTACTTAAGTGCGGTGTGTTTATGTAAAACTGACGCCCGCAATTTTTTCCGACTTTTTGACTCCCCTGCCCCCTTTATTAAACATACCGTGCATCAAGCCTTGTGTGCACATGCGCCGTTACTATCTTCGTCTAAACAGATTTGTCCGTTATGTGTCCATTACTAACACGCATAAATGGATTAACGAGATACCTTCCCGTTACCGACCGCTCACAAATTTAATTTAAAAAAGAACAAATTTGAACAATATTTCAAACATATCCGTATGCAAAAATGATATCCTTATGTGGATGTCACATTTGGCTACTATCCCCCCCCCGTCTTTTGTCAACACTCCCTGAGCATAGTCGTAATCTTATTTTGATGATGTAATAAGTTGAGATGTTATAAAATTATATAAAAACAATTACATTGCGTAGAGATTGCGCATATTCTTCAAATATTTGAATGTTTCTCAAGTCCAGGTGCCTTCTATATAGGGTTGCCATCTCTAAAATCTAGCAACCAGGACAAGAAGCGTGAAAACCCCGGACTTTGGAGGTTAGAACCCGGACATGCCAACAGTAGTGTTTTTTTTAAGTTGCTCAGTAAAATAAAAAATAGTTTTTATAAATCAACTTTTTATTTTTGTTTTCATACAATTTTAAACTAAATCTTGGGCTTGGTGCTAAAAGGGAGAGGGGACGGTAAATCCCGCGAGTCGGTTCTTCGCGGCGCGGTGCGTAGGCGCCCGGTGACTTGAAAACTTTTAAACCCGGACCACAAATAAAACCCCGCCCGGACGCTCCCCGGACGCCCTCTAAACTAGGACAAATCCGGGGAAACCCGGACGGATGGCAACCCTACTTCTATAGCCATCTTATCAGTTCTATTTTGTGATAACTTATCGTAATTTGCTATTCCAATAATTTAGAACAAAGCGCTCGTTACGTATTGATAACATTTTTAAATTGATTGGATTCCACTCGACTTTTTGACAAGTAATTTAATCCTCATTTTCTAAACTAGGTGAAGTTGGGAACACTGCTAGCCTATCGTAACCATTTCTTTATCATTGATGTGACAATCATCATTACACTTTTACTTTCAAAGTTGACCAGGTCAAGGTGGGCTTGAGTTGCAAGTCAAGGCAATATTTTATAATTTCTATACTGCTTTTTAATCATTTTCATCTTCATCAATCAATGGGGTCATAGCTCAGCTATGACCCCATTGATTGTTCCTGGGTTACCCAACTTGTAAGAAGAGGCCGAGGTAGCAAGACAAGTCTTTTCTATTTTATTGGGAGTATTTGTGCACACAAATTGTGGAGTATTGCCCTTTCTTTCCATCGAAAATATTCTTTGATACAAATACAACTACAGTCAAATGCGAGGGTGAAGGCCGAGCTAAAATATGTACACTATAGACAGTCTTGCGAGTCGCCCATTCTGCATATACTAGTTATTTAAATATTCTCCAGCACTATTCCGTATTTATTATTTTAAATGGATTTAAATACTAATTCAAATTATTTAAATAACCTACAAGATTTAAATATTTAACTGAAAAAGGAAGAAAAATCCTACCTAATTATTTAATACTATGTGGAAAGTCCGAAATTGAAAATATATCGTTTCCTAATATTAACACAAACCTAAGCTCGACCGGTGGATCTTTTAACAGGTTTCATTAAAAATATGGCAGTTTTAATTGTTCGAGTTCAAACGTCATCACGTTCAAAAACAATGATGATGATAATTTAGTGTATCGATTGAAAATGTAAAAGTCGAATATTTTAATCTTTTGGATAGATGACCATCGGATCAATGGATGTAAAGTTTGATAAATTACGTTGTCGGACAGATTATTACATTTGGATCAGCATCTCGTTCAGTCGAAATTTACTTGGTGTGTAACTCGACCACAGGGGAGGTGATTTTAAGTTGGTAAAAAGTTGGACCAATTAGATTTTCGGATAGATTAATTCTGGTGGGTCAGCGTCCTGGACTTTGATATAGGTAGTACATGCCAAATGAAACTTACTTGGTGTGCAACTCGATCCCAGGGGAGGTGATTTTAGTTTGGTAAAAAGTGGAATCAATTAGTCTATCCGACAGATTAAAACAGGTGGATCAGCCAACATACTGGTTTTATCTATATAGCTGGAATGCCCATCAACGGAGGGGAGCTCGTCAAAGTTGGAAATCCGATTGATGTGCATTTCGTTCCCAGAGGTGATTTTAAGTTGGTACGACCAACGACAACAACCACTCAAAATGCGTTGAGTGTTCTAAAAAATATGACACGCTGGCGCTGGAGCAGCTACGCGTTATTATTTTGGATATTATGTTATGTTTTGCTTTTGTATTTAGTTTTGGTTTTGTTTTTCTTCGCTCTCCTCTGCTCTACTGTGCTTTGCTTTTACTTTACTTTTGGGTTTTGCTACGTATTATTGTCGTTGGTTTTTATTGGCTTTGTTTTTGCTTTTACTTTGTTTTTGTCTTTGCGTTGTTTTGCCGTGCCTTTCCTTTGGTTTATTTTGCTTTTGGGTTTAGTTTTTGTTTGTTGTTTTGTGTGATCTACGAATGTCATAAAAAATCAACACGCTGGAGAGGAGGCTTTCTAGTCTTTTATATGTTTGATACATTCTTCAACATTATTTGTAATTTACAGTCTTTCATAGCAAAACTATCATTTTAAGTACTACTGCTCTGTTCATAAATCAAGTAAAAGCTGACGCGAACCATACTAATCCACAAATAAGAATCCTACCCGTTTCTAATAAAATCGTAACTAAATAATTCATTGTATCATATCCTTCTTGTATTACATTTGTTCTCTGCAGGTATGGTAGATTGTTTTGTTCGCATCCCCAAAGAACAAGGAGTTCTTGCGTACTGGCGTGGTAATACCGCCAACGTCATCCGTTACTTCCCAACCCAAGCTTTGAACTTTGCCTTTAAAGACAAGTACAAGCAAGTTTTCCTTAGTGGAGTTGACAAGAAAACACAATTCTGGCGTTATTTCCTGGGAAATATGGCTTCTGGGGGTGCTGCTGGAGTAACCTCTTTGTGTTTCGTATACCCTCTTGATTTTGCCAGAACCAGGTAGGATTTCTCTTGTAAAAATTCTTTTTGTGTCCGTATGCCACGACCTTGCACTAAAATCTGCGACATTGTATGACACACAAAAATTGTCATGGACAATTAAATTTTGTATAAAAATTTCCCTGACGTCATAAAATTATTTATTTCTATTCCATTAACTTATATTTTAAGCCAAGAGAGGCGCCTTAATTTTTTTGATTGATAATGGTGAGTCCAGGGTTCGAGTCGACGCAAAGTAAATGCTTGATTCTGATAAATATTTTGGTTAATTTTCGTTGCTTTTAGCCAAAAGTTCATATAAAAATTAATTAAAAAATTTTATTTTAGGTTGGCCGCCGATATTGGTAAAACCGCAGGTGATCGTGAATTCCAAGGTCTCTCAAATTGTTTAGCTAAAATCTACAAATCCGACGGTCTTCGTGGTTTATACAAAGGTTTCGGTGTGTCAGTACAAGGTATTATTATCCACCGTACTATCCTCTTTGGTTTCTATGACACTGCCAAAGGAATTTTGCCTGATCCCAAGAACACCCCACTCATAGTATCATTTGGTATTGCACAGGTAAGAAACTTGTTCCGAAACACAATTTTAGAACATTAACAAATTTTGTCTTGTAGTCCGTAATCACAATCGCTGGTATCATCTCTTATCCATTCGACACCGTACGTAGACGTATGATGATGCAATCTGGTCGCAAAGGCGCCGATATTATATACAAGAACACATTGCACTGCTGGGCGACCATCGCAAAGACTGAAGGTGGTAAAGCTTTCTTCAAGGGAGCCTTCTCCAACATTATCGGTGGTACCGGAGGCGCTCTCGTGTTGGTTATGTACGACGAAATCAAGAACTTACTGTAAATTGCAGCAAGGATTGTATCGTAATTTTTTTAACCAAGTTCATAATTAAATAAGTTATTTAAAAGTTTAATTTAGTTCAATTTTCCGTTTATTATTATTTCATCTGTGTATTATTATCATTATTTAACTGTGATTTAACATCCCGAGTGTGTTTGTGTACTTCCACAGTAAAGGCAGATTTTATGCGCCGACTAACCAGATTCATCTTCCTACAATGTTAATTAATGTAACCGCAACCAAACGAAGTAGCCCAATTTGCCGAATTGGAAGGCCTTAGAGGGATGTTTTAATGAGTTTAGTATTGTCAAAATCAATCTGGAGCGTGCAGAGCGGAGCGCAGCGGGCGCGCGGAAGTCAATTTTGGCAAGACATCCACCCTCCACTAGGAACCAGCGCAATTAAATCTATTTAAACCATTTAAACTTTATTAAACTTTAAACTAAATTAGCACAAAGTACGACTGAGGACTAATCCATTTGTCTTAATAATGAATCATTTATTATGAAATTATGATATTGAAATATAATAAAGGGGGGGGGGGCAATTGCATCTAATTGCTCGAGTTCAAACGCCCCGCCCCTGCGTTCAAACGTCTCTGCGTTCAAACGACCGCGTTAAACCGGTCACGTTCCCTAGTTCAATACCGCGTTTTTCTGCACCCCCTTTATTGTAAACAATTACATTAATTTGAACATGCCTTTGGTCACATTATCGAGTTTCTACTGTAATAAAATTTGGTTGTAAAATTCCTTTTCGTTTGCAAGCTAGGGTGCATACAAAATTCAGTGACATACAGACAGACACACATTCACAGACATTTCTTGATGTTAGGTCTCTTTCAACTCGTGGGACATCAAGAAATTTTAATCCGTCAAAATCTGAATGTGGCTGAAGTTTGAACAATTTTACAGTGGACCAACTATATCATTAACATGACATAAAAATCACACAACTCAGGGGTGAAGGGGTAGATTTGCGACTCCATATTGAAATTAAAATAAAATCGCAGTGTGCCAAGATCCCACCCATCTTAAAAATCGCTAATATTTAGTTAAGTATGCACAAAAATTTTCAAACCCCAATTCAGAGGTATTGGGGGTAGATGGATATAAGACTCCAAGCTGATCTTTAAAAAAAAGGCAGTGTGCTTCAATGAGACCACCACCAAAAAATCGAGTATATTAAATAATAACATAAGTGTACAAAATTTAAATCCCCTACTCAAGAGTCAAGGGGGTAGATTCGCGTATCCAAATTCAAAATTAAAAAAAAGTGGCAGTGTGCTTCAATGAGACCACCACCAGAAAATCGAGAATATCAAATAACTTAAGTGTACAAAATTTCAAACCGTAACTCAGTGATCTGGGGGTGAATTTGTTAATCCAATTTAAAATTTAAAAAAAAAAATAAAATGGCAAACATTTTCGGGATGAAATTGGTTCAAACGTTCATTTAGTTCAAAACTAAATGAGTTTGCATTTCCATATTTTTAATTTCATTTTCTACAAAGTTATGAATATTTCAAATTTTCGAATTCTTCGAGCAAGTTCCGTAAGATAATCCTCAAGTTTAGTTCTAATCTATCTATTTCTATCAATTTAAAATTTTTGTTCAGATTACAAAAAAAATTCACCTTGCCATTGTAATTTTGATAATAAATCAAATTGGAAAAATTAATTTTTCAAAATTTTTCATGCTTATGTTTCAATTCTTTTTGAAACAAAATAATTCAGTTTGCAATCATTGTAAAGTGACTACGCCGTTTACTCGTATAATAGTAAAAGTTAAATTAAAAAAATTTGTAAAAACTGCACATTCTTGTGAAATTCTAAAAGGTCAGGATATGGTAAATTACACTCTATTTTGCACAGTATTTTTTTTTTAAAAGAGGATTTTAATATTTATTTCAACATTTTCTATTTTTTTCCAAAAATTTGAATTTAAAAAAATTAAAAGCAACACGGTTTGCGTCCAAGTGTCCTGTTTTAAAAAATATATACTTTAGTGCAATTTTTTTTGAGTAATAAGCAAAATAACAACGAATTACGAAAGTGTGTTTTTCGACTTCAAGGATCCTCATAAGCATGAAAAGTTTTGTAAAATTATGTTTTTCAGTTTAATTAATTATAAAAATTATAACGGCAAGCAGGATTAGTTTTTTCTAATCTAAAGAAAAATGTATTCTGATAAAATAGAATTAAACTTTGGGATTATTGTACGGAACTTGCTCGGAGGACTAAAAAATTTGAAATGACTGTAACTTTGTAGGATATGAAATTAAAATGATCGAAATGGAAGCTCATTCAGGCTCTAACAAAGCTTTAACGCTTGACACCAATTTCAACCCAAATTTCGACTTGGGGCGGGTTGTATTTCGGCGCACTGCAATTTTTTTTGTAAATCTCATGATCTCAACTTTGGAGTCGCAAATTCACCCCCAAAACCTCTGAGTTGGGGGGCTGAAATTTCCTATACATAAGCAACTGAATATTTACGATTTTTTAAGACTAGTGGGATTTTGGCACACTGCAATTTTTTTTTTAATTTCAACTTGGAGTCGCAAATCCACCCATTTGACCCCTAAGTTGGAGATTGAAATTTTGTAGACTTATGTAATTTAATATTCTCGAATTTTTGGCGGTGGTCTAATTGAAGCACACTGCTACTTTTTTAAATTTTGAGTTTGTACACGCGAATCTACCCCCTTGGCCCCTGAGTTGGGGATTGATATTTTGTACACTTATGTTATTTAATATTCTCGATTTTTTTTGCGGTGGCATCATTGAAGCACACTGCCACTTTTTATAAATTTTGAGTTTATACACGAGAATCTACCCCCTTGACCCCTCTGAGTTGGGGATTGATATTTTGTACACTTGTTATTTAATATTCTAAATTTTTTGACGGTGGTCTCACTGAAGCACACTGCCACTTTTTTTTAATTTTGAAATTGGACAAGCGAATCTACCCCTTTGTCCCCTGAGTTGGGGATTGATATTTTATGTCATTTAATATTCTGGATTTTTTTGACGGTGGTTTCATTGAAGCACACTATCATTTTTTTTAAGTATCAGCTTGGAGTCACAAATCCACCCCCAAGATCTCAGAGTTGGGATTTGAAAATTTTTGTGCATACTTAACTAAATATTGCCGATTTTTTGAGATGGGTGGGATCTTGGAACACTGCGATTTTTTTTTAATTTCAACATGGGAGTGGCAAATCTACCACATATCTAATGGGAGTTGGTTATTGAAATTTTGTTGGTTATTGAAATTTTTAGCAGTGGTTTATTTTGTTAATTTTTCGTTATAAGTTTTAATATCATTTAGTTTGTTGAAGCGGATGTAAAACTTTGGGACCTTTATAATAGATATTCTTGGACTATAATGGGAATTGTGTTTTGAATTATTGTCATGGTAATATTTAAAATTTGTATCAATGCCCATTCGGGCAGTACTTTGCAATAAATTGTTTTATAGAAGCTCCAAATATTTATAGTTGTCCATAATTCCCTGATTTACTACTAAGTTATCCACCCCTTCAGTCGAAATACACCCTTAAACAAGTATATTTCTATAACCGTATTTAAACTTTCCACGTAGATTTTGCGAATCAAGTGCCCTATTGGCAGGGACGTGCCCAGCCAACGTTTCTGAGGGGGGAATTTGCCAACTTAATTATTAATTAAAAATTGCCAACTTTTTGTAATTGTCTATGTTTCCTATTGTCGGTTTAGCAGATTTTGCCAGCTTGACCAAATTTTCAGTGATTTTGCCAACTTTTTTCCAACTTTCTGAAATATTGGGAGGGAGGCTCCCCCCTTTGGGTACGTCCCTGCCTGTTGGATTTTTTATGTCACATGATGGTTCAATCATCAGAGCCTAAATTGTTATATTTGCTTTCGTCTGCAAAAATAATTCTGTTCTACCATGATACCAGTCAAAATACTATTTATTTTGGAACTTTCTTCTAGCCATTTGGCCGTTACAGCGTCTTTTTGTTAAAGCCCTGCGAATTGTTTCTGAATCGACATTGTTTCCTAAGTTTATGTAAAACTTTAGTTTTTAATTTTGGCGCACTAATTCTATGATTTTTTTTTAACTTACATAGCAACATACAGTGACTCCAATATAAACTCGGACACTCCTACACTGAGAGAAATTTCGGACTTTGAAAATAAAAGTTAACACTTTAAATTCAAAAGTTTTCATTTTTACTATAATTTGTTGCGTTTTTAAAAGCAACATTTTCAATTTTATAGTGTACTTTATAAAATTAAGAATAACTTTTTAATATCAAAAGTTTCAATGTTAATTCAAAATAACTTTTTTATATCAACAGTTTCAATGTTAATTCAAAAATGTAAAGTGTAAAATTAAAGGTGTAAAGATGTCACTCATAGAAATTTCGTACCTTGAAAATAAATGTTAACACTTTAAATTTAAAAGTTTTCATTTTTATAATAATTGTTGCGTTTTTGTAAGCAACATTTTTAATTTTAAAGTGTGCATTGTAAAATTAAGAATAACTTTTTAATATCAAAAGTTTTAATGTTAATTCAAAAATTTAAAGTGTAAAATTGAAGGTGTATGTGATACATTCTAAAGGTACGTGCAGAGTAAAAGCGGGTTGCCGGTTTCAGATTATCGCTACCAACAATCCCACGTAGTAATTAAATGCAAGTGCTCACAGTGTAATCAGATATATCGGAACGGGTTTCTCGAACCAGCTTGCTTGTTTGTCGGAATACAGTGCGCATAGTAAACGCGGTTTTTGTATAAGCGCCGACTTTTGCTCATAATTCAATGTAAAGAGATGCGAGTGATCACGTGGTTATAAGCAAGGTCGAATCTCGCTGGTAGCCTGCTTGCCTATATTTAAAAGAATGATTTGTTCATTGTTTGCTAGCAGGTACCCGCTTTGTTGCTTTCAATCGTGAAATAAATTAATTCAATATTTGATTTTGAAACTTTATATGTAATATGTACATTATCTACACCGTAAATTAATTTATTGTTACTATTTTATAAAAACCCGAAATAAATAAAAAAAATCATTTTCATGTGACAGGTGCAATAATAATTATTAGTACAAATTCGATAAGTGTTTCAATTTCTACTAGTAGGTATTTTCAATAATTTGCAAATTACTTTTTCCTAAAATTTAACACAATTTGAAAAGACATAAGTTAAATCTACGACCTGGTCGGCAAACGAGAAAGCAAGCGGTATCAAGTTTCTTAATAGGCATGCATATTACTAATATTTTTTAAGTAAAAATTATTGCTTGAATATTTTCCACTTCTAATAAATTAAGATGTAATTGATTTGCATCGCTAATTAGTATGCACTAAATTTTAAATAAACATCAAAAACCGTATCAATTTTAAGTATCTACATAATAATAATGTAATTTATTTCCAAGTTTATATAAAAATTAAATAATCATAAAAAGTGTTAATAAACTTGGATAAAGAAATGCATGTGTTCAAAATGATACAATAGTATTAGATTACAAGTATGCGTAGGTGCACGTGCAGTAGTTGTCGTCTTTGGCGTGGGCGCGGCGCGGCGGCCGTCTGTCTGCTGGCGCTGATGAAAAGTATTCAATTACAGAAATAAACGTTGCATTTGTATGTAATAGATTCACAACGAACGTGTTACAATTTAGCTTCTTTAATACGCAGCAAAAACAAAGATAGATGCTACGATGCTTGTTATATTTAAATAACAGTTAATGTAAGCGGGCAAAACCGGCGTTTACTCTGCTCGGAACAAGCTATCGGCTTACTGGTAATAAGCTCGCTGAAATGAGCTTGCTGGCTACCCGCTTTTACTCTGCACGTACCTTAACGGTGATATAGCTGCTGACACATGAAATTATACAATTCATGTGTGGATTGACTTGAGACTAGACTCGTTGATAATAAAACCCGGGATTTCATCTGCAGAATTGTTTATAATCGTGCAGAACGTGTAACAGGGTCAAAATCACCACAAAAGGTGGAGAATTAGCTTTGGCAGCAAATAAGTGACTAAATTCACATTTTTTTAGATTAAATTATCATTAGTAAATACTTAAATTTATCCAATTCAACTGTACATCATACAATATACTTCAAAAATTAAATATATTTAATATTATTTTAAAAAATAAGTACAAAAAGTCATTTCGGGAACGCGTCCGAAGTAGCAATTCTTAGAAACGAACACCGAGAATTCTTATAAAATAAAATTAATTTAACAGTTTTCATTACTTACTAGCCTTAAATTTTATCGAATATCAAGTTTTTGTAAGCATTATTGAAAAAATTAAAAAATAATAATGAAAAATATGTTAAAATATCTTGTCCGACAAAATAAGCATCATTTCAGTGAACGCAGTTTTGACTGCTCGAAAAATTTTTGTTATTGAAATTATTTTTGTTATTGGTAGGTAGCGCAGTTGTAGTGGAAGATGTAAAGTGATTGTCGCAAGTGATTTTCGCCAAAATAATTTGAAATAAGAGATAAGTATCTTCCGATTCATTATTTACAGAGCGTACATCAATAGTTCGTCATACCGGGAACGCGTTGATTAGCTAGAAATATTGAAAAAATACGTTTTTAGAGTATAAACTTATAACATATCCAAAAATATTTTACATAAACCATGTCGGTTATGATGTCTAAGATAGCCGTCGTTATAAAAAGGGCTCGTTTATTTGAAAATGTCATTTCGGGAACGGTCATTTCGGGAACGTTCCCGGACATCTCGAAATAATGATGACGTTTCCCAATGACTTTTTGTTACCAAAGTGATATCTGCTATTACTATTTCTCAATTAATTTACTGTGAATGTTGTGCTAACATAATTTTCAATAAAATGGTTTGTTTTCAAAGCAAAATGGTGTCTCATGAAGCTGCAAACAACATCCGAAAAAACGACCTAAAAAAGATAGTTTAGCTTATTTGCGCCAAAGGGAAAAAGCTAATGCTGAACTTAAACGTAAATATGAGACTGCAATGAAAAAACTAAGAAGAAAAGAAAACAGAGAACAGAAGAAAGACCAGGTACCTACAACTCCTAAGAGCAAAGTTGATGCATTGATAAAACACGTGAACCTACCTCCTGAAGTATGCAAAAAACTTTTGTTTAGTGAAGTTTTGACTACGCAACTACAAGAAAAAGCCAATACTTTGCCAAAAAATTCCAAAGAGAGAGAAGTCTTCCAGAAATGTGTTAGTGGAACTGTGGTAAGGAAATACAAATTGTTTCACATGACCAAGAAGTTTTTGCCACAGGAGAGGAACAATTCATCGATTCTGAAGTCTGATGCCAAAGGTTGAAGCCAGAAGTTCGTCAAAAACTCAAGGATTTCACACAAACATCATTCCGTGAACACCTCATCATTTCCGGGAACGTCACTAAAATCACGGAAAACACATAAAATTTTAGGTATTTTGAAAAAAGAACATAGTAATATTTTAAAAAGTTGGATTCTCAGTACCTACTGTTAATTCATTTTGTTTTAAGTTTGCGACATTTTCATATTTAGATAATTTAATATATAGAAATTGTAACATAGTCTTGTTTGTGGTGGTATTTTACTTCCAAACTTTTTAAATGTAAAATTCCTTAAGTTTTTTATTCATATTATTAACTGCATATATCTATCCTATTGTATATGGGTCATTCCACCAATTAAAGTCCAACTCAAAGTCTCACCCCCGCGGATTTTTTTCAAATTTTGTGGAGTTATTCTCTGTATAAATATAATGACTCACTGAAGATTTTGACTCTTAAGATTAAGTACTTTCGTCGTAATGATTTTTTGAATTTTGACAAAATTTTTTTTTGGAACTTTTTCATTAATTTTTTGAAGTAGAAACATTTTTCATAAAAATTCGAACAGTACAGTTTCTTTTGTCAAAAATTCTCAGCTTTTCAATGAAGATATTCATTTTTTATTATAAGCAACAAAAGCCCCTTAAAAATTCAATTAAAGTCAAAAAAGCGATTTTTCTGACAGTGCGGCAAGTTTTTTTTTCAAATTTGATATTATTTTCTGAAAGCTGAGAATTTTTTACACAAGATATGTCATTTTCACGATGTGCATATTTTTTGTTTAAATACAAATAAATAAAATGTATGCTATACGATTAAAACACTTTCATTTTTGAAATTATTTCGGTTTTTGAAGTTTAATTTCAAATTTGATATTATTTTCTGAAAGTTGAGAATTTTTAACACAAAATATGTCATTTTCACGATTGGCTTATTTTATTGAATAAAATATTTTTAATCGTATGGGTATATTATACATTTTATTCATTTGTATTTAAACAAAAAATAAGCACATCGTGAAAATGACATATTTTGTGTAAAAAATTATCAGCTTTCAGAAAATAATATCAAATTTAAAATTAAACTTCAAAAACCGAAATAATTTCAAAAATGAAAGTGTTTTAATCGTATAGCATACATTTTATTTATTTGTATTTAAACAAAAAATATGCACATCGTGAAAATGACATATCTTGTGTAAAAAATTCTTAGCTTTCAGAAAATAATATTAAATTTGAAAAAAAAACTTGCCGCACTGTCAGAAAAATCGCCTTTTTGACTTTAATTTGAATTTTTGAATGGTATAATGCATACATTTTATTTGTTTATCTTTAAAAAAAAATATGCACATCGTGAAAATGACATATCTTGTGTAAAAAATTCTCAGCTTTCAGAAAATAATATCAAATTTGAAAAAAAACTTGCCGCACTGTCAGAAAAATCGCTTTTTTGACTTTAATTGAATTTTTAAGGGGCTTTTGTTGCTTATAATAAAAAATGAATATCTTCATTGAAAAGCTGAGAATTTTTGACAAAAGAAACTGCACTGTTCGAATTTTTATGAAAAATGTTTCTACTTCAAAAAATCTAATGAAAAAGTTCAAAAAAAAAATTTTGTCAAAATTCAAAAAATCATTACGACGAAAGTACTTGATCTTAAGAGCCAAAATCTTCAGTGAGTCATTATATTTATACAGAGAATAACTCCACAAAATTTGAAAAAAATTCGCGGGGGTGAGACTTTGAGTTGGACTTTAATTGGTGGAATGACCCATATGCTAAATAAGAAATATTTAAATTATTGTTTAATTTTATTAATAAACCTTACAAAAACGTTCCCGAAATGACTGTTTTCAGTGATGGTTCTGTTTAAAAAGAATATTACAAGAAAAGTAATTAATTCTATGCTTGCTCTACGTAAACTATTGTTTATACACAAGTTAAGTGATGATTTAAGCTAGTTGTCAAAATAATAGCTGCTAAGTATTTTCATCATAAAACTGAATTTGGAATTTGCCACCTTGGTGATTTTGACCCAACAGTGCCGGAAGTGTTTCTTTTAGTTAGTTTCGAGTGCAAGGTGTAGAGAATTTTGTTAATTATTGTGATTTAAAATCCATAAAATGTTAATGGTAGAAAATGTGGATGAGAATGATACCGAGAACAAAATACAACTGCAGGCAAATCTGGAGGGAAGGAGTACCAATGTGATATATACCCTTGTTTGTGATGAAAATGATGACAAATAATTTCAACTTTTACAAGAATTTGACTTGGAGAATTTGTATTCCGATTTAAAACGTAAGAAAAACCCGTGAAATCACACGAAAAGTGCGATGATGTATTAATTATTTTTTAAACTAATTCATTTTTATTTTCAGCATGTGGTGTTACATATCGATCATTAAGATAATATATGTAAAAGAGATGATATTGCCGAAATAATAAAACCGTTTGGTTTGGGAATGGAGTTCCGAGAGAAACTCCTTACTTGGAAAAGGAAAGAGGAAATAAAATCAAAAGGTAAACACCTATTTTAAAATTTAAAAAAAATTTATTTTTGCTGTAGTACTTAAAGGAATTAGTGCAATACAGTGGACTTCCTTTAAGTCAAATTATCACTGTCATCTGTTAACTGACAATTTGAGTTCTGCTGACTTAAGGGAGTCGACTGTAGTTGAGACTGTTTATATTCTGGTGATTTTTAGTTTTTTAACTTTGAAATAATTTCATTTTAATTTTATTGTGTTATAATAACTTTTTCTTTTTAAACATAGTTTGGAATTGACGAAGAGACCATTTCGATTCGTTCTAAGATTAAAGAATGGTTTAACTATGAGGAAGGAGGTGCTGTAACCAATTTTTCATCCTCGTCAACTTCTTCGGCACAAAATATTCATCTGCGAAAGGTATCAACGTGAAAATAATTTTTCTATGAAAATAATTTAAAAAAGAATTCTGTGAAAAATGTATTAAGTCAAACATCAAAAGGACAAAACTGAAATGATTATTATGTATGTTTAAGTACTATATTTTTTCTCTCTAACATGAGTGTTTTGTAATTTTATAATTTGTGTTTTATGTAATAATTTATAATTTTTGTAATTATCTGTAAAATAAATTTTTTAATTTATATGATTTTATTTGTATTCAAATAAACCAAATTTAAATTTAAAAGCTGCAGTTTTAATATAAAAGTCATCGTACTACAATCAAAAATTATTCACTTTTGAATAGAAAGTTTTTCATTTTTGAGTCAACATTTTACACTTTTAAAATTATATTTACACTTTTGAGTTAACATGTTAACTCTTAATATGAAAATTATTTTATTTTGAGTCAATGGTTGCACTTTTGAATTAATAAAGCTTTATCTTTGAGCCAATGTGTTGCTATTTAAATTAAAAGTTGTTCACTTTTAATTCAATATGGTGTGTCTTTAAATCTACAATGCATTATGTTCAGTTTTCATATTAATATTAAAAGTTAAATATTCAATTTAAAGATTTCCAACCTAAGCCTTTCATGTTTAAAAATGTTTGATTCAAGAACGTTTTCATTTATCTTTAAAGTGTTTTTCTCTGAGTGTATGTTAGCAATGTAAATTGCACATTTTGAAACCGTTTTTTGACATATAAAAATTGATTTTACAACAAAAGTTTTTAAACATTTTTTGTAGAAAATTTCATTATCTTCAATTTTATATCTATACATTTTTTCATTTTGTTGCCTCGTTTTTGACTGAGAGCGACTTAAACAAGACTCGGGAAAATACAACAAATATTGTTACCTGTATCTCGGAAACGGTGCCACAAAATAGAAAAATGAAGAGGAATTTTTTTTTGTAAATTTCGTTCCCTACATTTTTATTCATATACATTTTTCTAATTTTTCGCACCGTTTAAACCTTCCGACATACAGGTGACAATATTTTTTGTATTTTCCCGAGTCTTGTTTAAGTCGCTCTCAGTCAAAAACGGGGCGACAAAATGAAAAAATGTATAGATATAAAATTGAAGATAATGAAATTTTCTACAAAAAATGTTTAAAAAGTTTTGTTGTAAAATCGATTTTTATATGTCCAAAAACGGCTTCAAAATGTGCAATTTACATTGCTAACATAGGAGTGTCCGAGTTTATATTGGAGTCACTGTACGTAGGTATATTATGATAACGCAAAATTCATCAGACGAATATTAATGAAAATTTGTATTCGACCTTGCAGTGCAATTTTTAAAACTGTGGTATTTATCAGGAGCGTATAAATCAAAAGATATTTTAAAAGTGTGCCTTCTGTGCTTTTGATCTAAAAAAAGTTGATAAAGGCACGATCTAGGGGGTATTATTTGCATTCTAAATTAAAATAAAATTACTACATTTTATTAACCAAAAATCTTCAAAACGTTTACGATTTACGACGAGAATCACATTGTTATTATTATTGATCTCCCATTAATAAAAGTACCATAATAAATTAATTATTTAAAAAAATGCAGGGTTGGCCTTAAAGATTATTCGGCACCCGTGTGCATTTCTTGGTAGACCATACCCATCACTCTAATGGTCTATCTAATGCACCTTCTTAGAATTGGGCCAGAAATTTGGCAATAAAAATTGTGCTATCTCCAAATGTGATACCTAATACTAGTTTAAAATGTACCTACTATCATGCCTACTATCTAACTGAGATGGGACATCTCATAGGACAGACAGAAAGGACGTCCTGAAATGAGGACGGAGTTACTAAAATTACCCTATTCTTGAAATTTTGTTTTTTAAGATTTTATTCTATTAACTAAATGCCATTTTTTCCCAAAGTACGAAATTGTCAGTTAGAACGTTTTAACTAAGGACGACAGTATAGCCACTGAATTACATAAAGTAAAATTATTCATGCGCGTCATGCCCACTTTTGTTTATTTTATTTTTGTTTATTTTGATTCAATAAATAATAAATTTAAATTTAAACGCCTTTGGATTAAACAGGAACCCCTAATTTGAATTTATCAGACACATAGCCAATCAGATAGTAGATAGTCAAATGCACAATGCTTGCATTTTCATAAATAAAAAAAACTTTGTTAATATTATTTCATGTCACTTAAAAATGTTCAAATTAAGTCGAATAAAATAAGTAACAAATAACCAATGCTTACAATAATATTGTCAACAATGAAAAATTCAAAACAAAGTTAATTTCGTGTTATAAATAATAATTTAACGTAATGTATACTCACAAATACTAAACTTCAAATAATGTAGATTATTACACAATCTGTTTAATATTAAATTTAATTAAAAATTCAAACACACTCAAACTACAACCACCGACTACTTACTCGTAAGTGCTAAGTGCTACTAAAAACTAAACGAACTAATACTTGGCGGTCGGCGCTCTTCGCGACCTTCACAGGTAGAGTCAGGGCTGGATCTAGGAATGGAGCAAGGAAACAATTACTTCGGGTGGCAAAACTATTGAAAATAGGGCACCTAGTATATTAAATAAAAAGTATAGTATGTTTTTATTTAAGTTAAAAATCTCAGGTTATTGGAATTGCAATGAAACTAAACGTTTGTTAGTCAACTGTTTCGGTCATTTAATATTAAACCATCATCGGGACTGAAAAAAGTTTTTATGTTTTTATATTTATTTTAGGTTTTCAAGAAACTTGCTCCAGATGTCAAAGAGCCACTTAGATATTTACAAGAAGAGGGTCCCAGATTGGAATCTTCGATTTGATTCATTATTAGATTATAACTATAGTGTAGATCAGGGATGGCGAACCTATGGCACGCGTGCTATTGATGGCACGCGACACAATATTTTGGGCACGCCACCGATCAAAAAATACACTATTAAATATTATATTTAATTATTTGATGGCACGTCTATGGCCTCATTAAACATTTCTTTAGAAAAAATGGCACGTTGATACATAAAGGTTCGCCACCCCTGGTGTAGATCATAATCATGTGTAGAACTTGAACAAGTGCAAATTATAAAGCTCAACGGTCAGCTCAATTCGAAAAAATCGAATTTGATAATTTTTAGTTAACGTAGTAATTTATTATATCAAGAATAGATTAAAGAGATTCCCACTGATCTACTAAGCCACTAGGTTAACGAGTTTCAAAATCACTCACAAGTCACAAACATCACAGATCGTCTTCCAAAACCTCATTTATAGAATAATTTGTTCTTCAAAAGAACAGGCGGTTGTCTCGAAATCTAAAGTCCGAAACAGGTTACCAGGAACGTGCCCACCCAACTTTTTTCGGGGGGGATTTGCTAACTTAATTAATTCAAAATTGCCAACTTTTTGAAATTGTTTAGCGGCTCTTGCCAACTTGACCAAATTTTAAGTTATTTGACCAAATTTTGAGTGATTTTGCCAACTTTTTCCAACTTCCTAAAATATTGGGGGGAAGCTCCCCCCCTTGAGCACGTCCCAGCAGGTTATATTAAATATAAGAGCGACATTTATGAAAATTTAAGAAAAAAATCACTGATCACAGTAGCCTATTGTGATTAAAAAATCATGATATTTCTCTCATCACTATGTGGAAGGTTTCTGCTAGTCCCACTTACTATGTGGGCTCACCAATTCAGCCTTGAGTCGATACGCATTCCCAGCAATTTAATTGACGAAGACTGCTGCTGTACATACACCAAATGTAAGCTTCTGCGTTTTACTGTGAATTTGCCCTCAATTGGTTTGCCAAGAAAGCAGTTATTTGCTGCGCCCACACTGTTCCCTAGTTTAGCATCCACCTCTTGTAGACCCTCCCCAACTTCCAAAAACAAGATTTATACAACCAAATGCCCCCCCCCCTCCCAGTTCATTGACACATAATATAAATAACAGCTGCCAAATAATTGAATCCTGAGAAACCCCACATACTACAAAAATCTCTCCGGATATGGTAACGTCCCATGTCACAATTTTAGTGCGATCCTGTAAATAGGAGCTAAAAAGTTGAAGTAGAATAATTTTATAGTTTTATTTTTCCTTAATGGTTGGGACTTGGGAGTGGCTAATGTGCAGACAGGGACGTGCCTACGGGAGAGGGGAGCCCCAATAATTTAGGAAATTGGAAAAAAGGTTGGTAAAATTACTCAAAATTTGGTCAAGTTGGCAATAGCCGCTAAACCTATAGGAAAAATAGACAAAGAGTTGGCAATTTTTAATTAATTTAGTTGGCAAATTCCTCCCCCCCCCAAAGTTGGCTGGGCACGTCCCTGTGCGCAGAAACGAATATTCGTCATTTCGGTTCTATGTTTGTGTCAATTGGTGGAATTGGGTGTCACGAGTTCCAACCACTAAGGAAAAAATTACCTCTACCTCGCACATCTAAATATTCTAGCTTTGCCAGCAGAATCTTTGGATAAACGCCCTCCTCCTGATATTTATTTATAATCAATATCAACGGCACCACTATGGATATGTGATCTATGGATGCCTGTATCAATTTCAGAACTTTATTGTGCATAATTAATGTGTGCCAGTACCATGATCAAAACGTTTCAGCAATAACCACCGTGTAGCTCAGTCACCTGATTTGAATTTTTTTAATTTTGTTAGGCTTCCGCACCTGTCATTGACATTTCCACCAAATTTCAACGTCATTGCTTGACAATTGTAAAAGTTACGCCGTTAAGGTGCGGTTAGATCTAACACTTATTGCACGAATTTTATGTCGGACAGAAATTCTGTCTCTCTTACTATCTCTTTCCGAATCTTACTCTTACTGTCCTTTACTGTCCGACATAAAGTTCATGCAATAAGTGTTAGATCTAGATCTAAACGTAGCTTTAGAGTTACGTCTACCTCTGTGCGTGTTCACGATTTTTAACGATTTTAGAAATGGATCAACTTTTCATCAAGGAGTTTGCAAGAAATTTTGTGTTAAAAATGGTGCGGAAACCTTGGAAATGCTCGAGAACTGTTTCGGCCATGATAATTCTATCGAATGCAAACTTTATGTGGCACAAACGGCATGAACGCAGTGGCAGGGCACCAGGGCAGGCCGTAACATCAAAAACCGACAAGAACATCGATAAAATCATAAGAAATTTTGACTGAAAACCTCAAATTGACCATCAGAGAGCCAGCAGAGAATTCGAATGTTGCTTATGGATCTGCTCATGACATTTTATAATGGTTTGGCCCTCAGACGTATCGCTGCAAAGCTGGTGCCGAAAGAGCTGAATTATATGCAAAAAAGTTTGGTATTGACGGACGTCGCGAAAGACATGATTTTCGAGGTCGAATCTGATCCAACGTTCATCAACTACTGGTGACGAGATGTGGGTTTATGAATATGACACGCAATCCAGATATAAATCAAGCGAATGACGTACACCAAATGAGCCAAAATCGCAGATATGCATCAGATAGATTTAATGAAGACGGCGTAACTTTTACATATTTCAACCTATGATGCTGAAATTTGGGGAAATGTTAATGACACATGCGGAAGCCTAACCACACGGTGATCATTCCTGAAACTTTTTGATCACCGTAATATGTCGAATCCTTATTTAACCCTGATGTATAAACAAGGTGATGTGTTGGTGCACATATCACCAACAACATCAATCAATCGAGGGGATAGTTCGATTGCGACAAAATATAGTTCGCAGGTGGTTCGCAAATGTTTACACCATACACGAGAACCGAGGACCAAAGTGTGTCATATTTTATAATCTATAAAAAATAGTTGTTTGACTAGTTACCGGTCAATTTTGTTTACATGGATACAGTTTGATTAATTTGAAAGTTTTTCCCTATTTTTGCTGGTATAATAATAGAATCACTTTATACCTGCCTATTGAGAGGTATTTTGTTTTATTTGAATTCCATTTTATCAATTAAAAACGAACATCTTTCTTTTTTAAAAAAGGTAGGTAAGTTGGTGATAGGATATTTAATTTGGTGATATAGGACCAGTTAACGTTAACTACAGTTTCTGGAGCAAACTACTCGGGATGACGACCTTTCCGAAAAATAATAATATCATTATTCGATTCTTTATTACGGCTTTATTATTAAATAAATTTTTTTGACCCAATTCTCCACGATAGCCGTTTGTGAAAAAAATTGCTGATAAGGGTGCTCTCATTCACCCTGTATAACCTACACTTTGGAATTAAAAATACTCGAGTGATGTCGAATGTAGTCGAACCCGTCGAACCAATTTAGTTCAGTACTCATATTTTAGAGGGCTGCACTAAAGCAGGATCAACTTAGTTCCTATACGTTTACACCAGGCGGACTAAAAATAAAGTTCGGATATGGTCCGCGCAGGTCCGCGTACCAAGTGTAGCGGGTGTAGCGTATACGTTGTAAACCAGGCCGATGTGAGCATAAAGTGGTTAATATTTTGTATTTTTGTTTTACTAAAATATTAAACAAATCAGGTTAGATATTTTATATTTCCCTTATATTTATTATAGGTTTGTCGAATAGCGTGCGGTATTCTTTGTTTAAGTTTGAAGTATCGTATAACAGCTCGTTATATTTTTTATTTAAACAAGTCCATCGCCACCATTATTATACGCTTCAGCAAGTTTCAGATGGTAACAGTTACGCTATTTCGGGTTATTACGGTTTCTGTCATACGATGGTCATTCTCATTACTCATTAGGGGTCGGTACGGAGATCAGTAATTTAATTATTGTCAGTGTTCGGTCGTGTTTGTGCTTAGAATACTTTTTTTTGTTAATTTGTGAGTGTAATTCCATGACGAACTACTATGGCAACAAGCGGATGGGGGAATTCGAACCCAAAAGGCTGCTTCCTCAAAATAAGCAGGTAAGATTTTAAAATTTAGAACCAATTCTTAAATTAATATAAATTTCAATCATTTTAACTACTATACTAACGGAAAACATACCAAATTATTATATTATGAAAAAATGCCTCGACACATTTTACACAACTAAGGTTAAGATTCCCTGCAGTTTATATTTCACGTCGCCATACCTAACCTAACCTAACAAACCATGTACTCGGGCCCAAATTTTGAAACTTACAACATAGATACAAAAGTTTACATTATGGTATTTATGTTTGTATGTGTTTTAATCAACAAATTTTGAATTATTTTGCCACACGGCCTTATTTTACCATAATAATACTGTAGTGGCTATAACTGTACAAGTGGTTATAACCGGTGCCTCTACTCTAGGATCTAAAATTTTGTGTTCCTGTTTAAAAAAGCAGTAAAAACATCAAGATTTTTCAGGGTTGAAGGTAGTGGCGGATTAGCACTTGAGAGACCCCGGGCGCAATTGAATTTTGAGGCCATCTCTAAATATTTTCACTACAGTCATTTTATATTGGGGTAAGTCCGGGATAGTTGGACCACATTTTTTTAAAACATCCTGATTTCATTTTCGTTATGTTTTAAATTTTCAAAATGGTAAAAGTCGATGCATACGCTGATGTAGTTTAAGTATTTTATTACAATGATACATAAAAGGAGTAACATTATTATTTATTAGGGGTAAGTTCTACAAAACCGGATAGTCTGGTAATACCGGATAGCGTATGTTCGCTTAGAAACGCTAACGCTATCTCTCGAATTCATGCGGAAACATATTTTACTTGATAAGAAAGTAAACTTATTGTAGACAAAGAACCGCATATATGTGTTATTTTCGGTCAAGATAGGTTTGAAAAAAGTGCGTTCTAGAATTGTGATTTTTTGCAAGTGGATTTTGAATCAAAACTTTTTTTGTGGAAAAGGTGGTTATTAGGTAAATACAGTATGTTAAAGTACATAAAAAGAGGTTCATTCGCATGTGATTGTTTTCAATTTTTTTTCATAATTTAATTGTGAAATTTACATTTAAACATTTTTTCTTCGAGTCTTACAAAACCGGATATAAATTTTTCCAATAAAATAGGATATGTTTTTTTGGGTATTTAATTTTTTATAATGGTATATTTTGATAATAAGTGGACTGTATTTAACTGTAGTTAACTTTAAAAACTTGAAACTTAAAATTAACGTTTAGTAGGTAAAAATGAATATAGTGGGGGTAAGAAAAAGCTCGAAAGTATCAGATTACAAGTAGGCGATGTAGAGGTGCTTCTGGCAGGCATAAAAATATTGAATATCTAATGCTAAAATATGTTAAAATATAAATGATTCGAAGTGTGAAAATAAAATTAAAGTTTTAATTTAATAATTTGTTCCATTTAAAACCAAGATTTTTTACATAATTACAAAATATTCTTCTTCTGCGCCTTATGTGCAACACTATCTGTTTAACTTTATGTTCCACCTTTGATTATATTCAATTTATGACAAAAAAATAAAGTTAATAAACATCTTTTAAAAAATATTTTTATTATTTATATTGGTATCCGGTTTGATCCTACCAGTTCTTCAAAACCGGATAGTTTGACTTTTTTGTATTTTTAAATGCCTTCAGGGGTTTTTGATGAAATATGGAGTTTTAAGCATCTCCATTGAATTTAGAACTAAATTTGGAATAGATTCCACCGATCTCTGGAGAGCTAACTACTTTCATAACTGTTCCAGAGCGTCCCAAACGTTAGCTATCCGGTTTTGTACGACCTTCCCCTACTTATAAACAAAAAATAAAAAGTTCTAACTGGTCTCACTAACCCATAATAGTATGAGGGTTAGTTGGTCCAATGTATATGGGTTAGTTAGACCATCGTTTATGTGGCGTACTAATTTCAATTCGGTTTCTTCATTTAAATGAGAAGACCGTCCTAAACCGTGAGATTTCAATGTATTTTTATTTTTAATCCTAGTCTTTAAAGTCGTTTTCGGTATCCCGAATTCTCTTGCAGCTCTGTTAACTCCAAATGTACTCGAAAATACAGCTTCTATTGCATTTTGTAGTGCTTCGGCACTCCACGTGGCTCTATTAACAGTTCCTTTCAATCCTTTCCGTCAAATATTGACGGATTTAGAGTTCTTGCGGTCCGACGAGTTGAAAGAGACCCAACATCAACAAATGTCTGTGTGTCACTTAATTTTGTGTGCGCTCTAACGCCCAAACCAATAAGAATTTCACAACCAAATTTCATATTTAGGCCTTTTATATTAAGACTTATTAGATTTTGACTGAAATCTGAAATCGGTTCACGGAAACTTGTGAGCGGAGAGTGGAAAGGACTGACGACATGAGTGGATTAACGAGATTCCGTTTTTTTTATTTATTTTTATTTTTTGTAATATAAGGATCCTGGGTACATTCTTCAAGCCGCACATGGGCGTCGAATCATAAGGGCGGCCAAAAATATAAACTTCATTTTTAACTACTATTTTATTTTTTTTAATTCGGGAGTCATAGATAACACTGTGAATTTGCGCTAATTTGTTAGTCCGTTCAAACGGACGTTGTACACTAATGGGTTAATATTATTAAAAAAAAACTACAGTTACCTTGATTTTTTTTCTGAACAGTTTGCTGCACTTCCATATCTTGTTCTTCATCTTCTTCAGTAAATGGAGATTCCAATATTTTGTTTGTGTTATTTTCTACATTTTCCTCCATTCTTTCTAGGAGTACAGTTGCAGATCTCAAAAGTGTCTTATCTAGTATAGATTTATTTGCTAACAAATTTGTTGATGATTGAACTGTAGTAGTAGTAATTCAATGCGTTTTAAAGTACGTTCGGCAACGGGTGCTAAATCGTCATCTTCATTTTGAGATTCTGAATTGTAGTAAATTTCGTTTTAATTTGAATGTAATTTGATGTTTTTCCTTTAAATTCATTTCCCTTTCCTTTTTCTAATAACATCAATACCTTTGCCGTCTGATAAATATCTTCTGATGGTCTAAAAATTGCAATTAAAAATTTTAGTTACAAGAAGTAGTGTCAACCAGGGCCGGATTTACCAATTTGCCGCCCTTCATTACACAAAAATATTAGGGGGTGAGTAGTGGTCGGCTGACGTGGTCGCCCAGGGGATGTGGGGGGGGGGGTCCCCTTGAAATGGATTATATGACCACCGATATTTCAATAAACAATGCATAGTGAACAGTCGAAGGGTACTTCCCCGAATATTTTTTGGTACATTTTGAGGCTTTTCCAACTAGAATTTGTGAAATTTATACGAAGAATGAACATTGTTCTTGAACATAAGTGATTATGTATGAGACATTAATATGGCAGGCTTATTATTTATTAATAGCAATTTCAGTGCAAAAAACTATGTATTAATATTTTTCGAAAATTATAAACTACTCACTTAAGACATTGTTTAAACATTGTTGTTTTCATTCAACATTAATTTCAAATTTAAAAAATGCATTTTTTTTTATAGATTACTTACCTAGTTCAAATACTAATTGTTTTATTCCGAGCTATGCACTTGATGTTAATGGTTAAATAAACTATAAATAATTAACACTGAATTTTAAATTTGCTTGCGACGCGCCTTTTTTAAAGCAAAATCGTCTATTATATCATCATTAGAGTACGGACTTTTAAGCATAAAAAATCGCGAAAATAGCGCTTAAAATAGCACAAAAAATTGCCATTATATGGATAAAAATATGCATTAAACTTAAATATAATAACTAATAAGCATTAAAATAATGTTTTTCAATAAAATTTATTTGAAAAGTAATACAATAAAATATGTACACAGGGACGTGCCTACGGAAGGGGGAGCCTCCCCCCAAATAATTTAGGAAATTGGAAAAAAGTTGGCAAAATCACTCAAAATTTGGTCAAGTTGGCAAAAGCCGCTAAACCTATAATAGGAAAAATGGACAATTACAAAAAGTTGGCAATTTTGAATTAATTAATTTGGCAAATTCCCCCCCCCCCCAAAAAAAGTCCATTCTGGACGTAATATAGTGGCGCCACCAACGGTAATGTATAACGCGATATTTAAATCTAGCGAAAACGTTTTCTGGTCTTGTGATGAACTAGAACCAGCGATTGACTCAAATAAAGTTTATTGTTTGCTTGCAGCATTTTAAAATTTTTTCATACTTTCCAAATGAAATGATGTTTCAAATATCAAGTCTTTGCCGACTTTAAGATTTCTGTTATATAAACAAAACCTGTTGTCAACTAAATATTAAATTCAAAGTAACCAAATTGTAAATTTTAGGTATTTTTTATGTATTTACTGCAATTTTTTTATTAATTTATCGAAAATGTGCTAAAATAAGCACTAAAAATGCTTAAAGATAAATCTAAGCATAAAAATGTTAAAATTGTTAAAAAAAAGCATATAAGCATAAAAAAAATAGCGCCATGTGACTTATTTTTTCCAAATTCGTGGACATTTATAACAATTACGCTTCTGCTATCAATATTTATGTATAGCAAATTTGCTAGAAATCCGTACTCCAATCATCATAGTTAAGTTTCTGTGCCACTACCGATTCAATGCAGAGTATAGACAAATTATTAAGTTTTTCTTGGGAAATCGATGATCTTAAGTAGTTTTTTACTCGCTTCAGACAAGAAAAGCTACGTTCACCAGAACAGTTGGTTGCCGGAATACAAACCGAAATTCGTAGGGTTATATCGAGGTTTGGATAAACAGATTGAAGTGAATTGTCTCTGATAAACTTGCACATACCAATTAAGGTTTTTTCTGGTTTCTCATTTAGGACGGAACAATGCGCTCGCAAGTGTAGACCGAGGTGTAGACATTCGTCTACAAAATCATCTTCAATCTTCAATGCCACACTTATAAATGTTCACTAAAGACTTTGCTTGGTTTATTAAAATATCGGTGCTCATGTCATCCATTTCTATCAAAAAAAGAGAACTTTTTCTGGAATTCTACATAAGCACTATGCCTCTTAGCTAATTCATTTTGTAGTCGGTCGATAATTTTTAAAAAGCTCTATTCTAAAAGAATCTCTACCAGCAATTTGCATTGAATGTAAATAGTAAAATAATAATATGTAGGCGAATAAAATTAAAGTACAAAAATTCTTACTCGCAATCGCAACTCAAAGTCTACTATTCAACTCAAAATAATACCTATGTATACATTAATTTCATATGATTTTCTTAGAAGTCAGCGGATGTAGTCAAATGTAACTATATAAATACTTCAGAGGCTCTATAAGTTGATATTTATGCTTGATAAGTTGAGAGTTAACTTACAAATAATTAAAAAATTTATGGTTGCAAAATATTTTAAAAATAATTCTTACTTTTTACTTTCACATTCAAAATTTGCCGCCCCTAAAAATTTGCCGCTCTAGGCAGCTGCCTACTTTGCCTATTTAGAAATACGGCCCTGGTGTCAACAATATTTACCTATAAAATTCTGCATGTGTTTTTTTTTGTATGTCCCATGAAGGTCGCTATTTGTTCCATTTCGTTGTCCTCCATACTTACTAACTAAAGAGTAGTTGCAATGTTTTTACGAAATCTTGTGACGTTAAAAGTGATGCATTTTTAGCACTGCAATTTAGTGGATATTATGTTTTCCATACAATCAATTGGACGTCAGGCATTTTAGAATCAAAAATAATCCAAAATCCTTTGGAACTTGACCGTAAATAGGGCTTCTTTTCTTTTACTTGTGTTTCATTTAACGATGTTTATTTAAACTGCACTTTTCTTTTTTTTATTCTCCCCTTGCAGTAGTTTCTGTTTTCCGTCAATAAGTTGGTACCATTCTCAATATCGTCAAAGTTGTTCCTGAGAGCCATTATAAAATTTGAAAACGATTGTAGCAGATTTGTTCTAACAATAAATTGTACTGGGTGTTTTGCAATGATTTACTAGTTCTATTTATTCTTTCTAATAATTTATCCCATAAAACACTTAACAATGCTGTTTCATAATCGTTGAAACATTCTACCAATTTTTTGCCTCCAATTTGCCTATAGGTTTTTCACTATTGGACGTAGGTACTAATTTTCAAGTTAATTGATCTACATGGATTATGTTGGTGTTTTAAATGAACTGTAATTAATTTTGGTTGGTTCGAAGAAATAAAATTTCATTTAATTTTGAAAACTTTTTTCTGATGAATCTGACGGATAACATATACATAATAGTAGTAACTAACTAACAGATTAACACGTTTTGAAAACGCATAAAAACATAACGGTGGAACAAAGGCAACTAATATTGAATTACATGCTAGCAATAAAATGCCTCATAATTTTGTAATAAAATAACAAAAATATTTTATGAATAATACAATGATGAAACATTCTACATCCTGGGTTTACAATAATGGAATAGGTAATAAACTGTTTCTTGAACTTCAGATATTAAATATTTCGTGACTTTGTTACCTATTAAACTTATAAATTCGTCGCATTCCGTGTGCGATAAATAATTAACTTTTCCGCTACCTGAATTGCTAAATTTTTGCAAATGAATTTTCAAAAAGCCAACTTATAAAATTTCCTTTTCCATTTGAATCGTTGCCTTCTCTGTGGCCACGAAATGCTAGTCCTAAACTTTCCAATAATTTCACAGTAGCAATGATTAGTAGTAAAACATTTCGCAAATACTTTCGTTCCGAATCAATTTGTTGTTCTAAGTGTATCAATACGTTCAATAATAAATTGATAATCGTTTTTGTAAAGTCATCGTAGAGCGCGGATTAATATGCGCTTATTTTCAAAATGAAAAAAAAGCACTAAAAATTGAAAAAAAAAAGCACAATAAAATCTTAAATAAGCAGTCAAAAAAGCTACATACAAAATTTTAATTTTTAATCTTCACCAAAAATAAATGTATTCTTAACCCTGGATAAACAAGGTGATGTTTTTGGTGCATATAATATCACAATGTAAAACTGTGTCACCGGTGACGCCACCTTGTGTATCCAGGGTTAATACATGAATGGCCTACACAAAATAGAATTAATCAGAATTATGGATGCTGTAAGGAAAACAGTAAATAATCCAATACTTTTCTAAATTTTCTTCTTCTTTCTACGTCAACTGACGTTATTGGCGTATATTTAAATACATTTGCTGGGAATACTGAGAGTAACATTCTCGATCGTTTCTCCTTTTAATAATTTTGCTGTGTTAACAAGCACTCGAAAACCATCATTTTTACAAAGAAGTTTTACAGAATCTAGCAGTACAGGATTCTTTTTTTAATACATTCACCTGCGTACCAATAATTAGCTTTCAGAAATTCCAAATTTCAAATCCTGTCCTTAGTTACCACTGGTAAAATACATTTTTCAAATTTCAGAAATACCATGTCTTGAAGATATGGACGAGGAACAATCTTTTTGAGTTTGTATTGAGATGTGTAATCTGTAACCGTATAGAAATTTTGTATTTCCATTTCAAAAACGTTTACTTTTTTAGAATTCGCGTTTTGAACACACTCTTTAAAATCTTGAAAGTCGTAAACTTTTTTCTTCCTCTTTAAACTTAGTTCCACTTGGTGGTGAAAAGAATCACTGGACATAAATGTATGGCCCGACTGAAAATACATCATGATCAAAAAGTACCCGAAATTTTTCATTTAAACGAACCCCGCTTGAGATATTGTCAAATGCATTTTTCTCAAGGTTGATATAACTGTCAGCTGTGTACATGTCAATTTTTAGCCCAATCTGTGTGATGGTTTGGACACAATAACTTGGTAAACAAGTCAGTGTATGGTGCGTGTTGCGAATTTCACAATGTCGAATTTTAGTTCGAGCAAAGAGTTTGCCTGAAATTTTGTGTTTCAAACGAAATTTTAAGTGGTGAAGCGTTTAAAATGTGAAAGAAAGCCTACGAGGATTCGACAAAGTCGAGAACACAGGCATACCAGTGATACAAAGAGTTCAAAACGGGCCGAAGTGTGGTTGATGATTTGCTTAGTTCTGGTCGTCCATCCACTTGTTCAACTGACAAAAAAGTCCAAAAAATTAAGGAAATTGTGCGAGTGAGCATCAAAGAGATGGCATCCGACCTTGGGGTGTCGTTCGGATTGGTGCAGAGCATTATTCACGATGTTTTGGGGGGTTTCGAATAATAATAAGTTGATCCTAAAAAAATTTACAGTTTCGAATGATATTTTTGCAGTATCATTTACCACTAAGTTTAAGGTGTGTGCTTACAAAAAAAGGCTCTTGGGTTAATTTCTAATATTTGTCGTTGAAGTCCATTGTGTTTTCCGCGCATATTAGCGCCATTATTGTACCCCAAACCTCTTAAATTATTAACATCCAAGTTTAATTCTACAAACTTATTTAAAATAAATTCAAACAACCCAGCACCTGTGGTATCTGTGACAGGACAAATTCCTAAAAAGTGTTCCACTATTTCAAATGGTGTAGTTTTAACAAATCTAATAATAACAATTATTTGTTCAGTTTGAGCGACATCTGGTGTACAGTCTAAAATAATTGAAAAATATTTTGCAGCTCTGGCCGTAATATGTAAAAAACATAATATCCTAGAAATATGTTCTAGGATGCTATCTGCTACTACACCTATTATTTCATTTTGAATATGAGGACCCAAATAATGTGGCATCCTTTTGTAGTTCGTCGACTGAATTCGACGCAAGTGTTCAGCCAAAACTACTATGCAGTCTGCTCTTTTTTACGCTCCTTTTAGGTCGATTCAACAAGTTTAGCGATTTTCTAACTTTTTTATACCGCTCGAATCATCGGAAGTTCCTTAAAATAGGCCTCAGTTTCAGCTACGTACTCCTCATTTGATTAAAAATGCTTACCGGTGAGCCATATCACCAGATTTGGAAATAGGTAGAAGTCGCTGGGGAGCAGGTCTGGCGAATACGGTGGCCGAGGGATCAGTTCAAACCCGATTTTGTGCAGTTTTGTTTGTGCAACTAACGATGAATGCGCAGGCACATTATCGTGATGATAAAGGATTTTTTCTTTTTTCACCGGGAGAAACCCATTGTTTTGACTATTGTACCGACTCTGGAGTATAATGGATCAAGGTTTCATCCTTGGTTATGAATCGGCGCACAAAGTCCTTCGGATTACGCGTAAACATGCTGAAATTCTGCTTGGAAGTTGTAACACGAATTCGTTTTTTGTCGAATGTGTGCAAATGCGGCACCCATCGCGCCCACAGCTTCTTCATGCCCAAAACGCATGTAAGATATTGTCCACACGTTTCATTGAGATGCCCAAAGTAGGCCCGTGGCCAGACCACAAATGAAGGTAGGGCAAATGTTAGGACCGTGAGTATTGGGGAGGGTTTATTTGAAGCGCCGCAGGCAATTTTTTTTGAAATTTCAAGGTCAACGCAGTTTCTAAAGCCTGCATATGGATACACCCTGGTTAGTGGTTCTGTGAGGTAAAAATTGTGGACAAGTATAACAAAAAGCTGAATCCTTTTTTGTAGAATACTGAAGCCACTTGAAGAGTTTGAACCATTTAGCTCTAAAAGACCTACCAGTATGCTTTGGGTGACTGTTTAAATAAATTTGTTTAATTGGCTCACCCTTCTTTGCTATCTCATCAACAATAATCGTAATCCCCTTTTCAATAGCTGCTATAATGCTAGAGGAACAGGAAGGTGTGTGGTGCCGTTTGCTCGTCACTATCTAATTGTGGTTTTTTGAAAAGTACTAAAGTTAGAAATACTGACAGTTAAATTATCAATATTGGTGGTGTAGTAAATGAAGAATTACATTACGGTTACCAAATTCTTTTTTCTTTCAAGTTCTTTTAAATTCATTAATAGCAACATGAATGCTTGTTTTATTGCTGATTGCGCTATAGGTTGCTTTAGGACCCATTTGTGAACAAGTTAAAACCTCCTCCGATTCCTGAGTTTTCCTTACTGACCAGGAACATTCCTTATCTGTTACAGAAATATTCTCACGAGCAAATATTAATAATGCTGCCATGTGATGGCATAACACATTTCCCCGAGGACAGGCACAACTTGCATTTAAAATGTATCCATCTACTCATCGACATTAAAATTAACTTAAAATATATGCTTACAAAATGCAAGTGTGTTAAATTAATCAAAAATTCGACAAGCATACCTCGACTTTGTAAATTTTACTCTTCATGCTAGCAAACACTTCTCCTTTGAGAACACCAAGTTGCTCATTGTACGTTACAGTTTTAACATGTTTTGATTTTACAGCATTTTCACCTCTTTACAAAAGATTAGATGATCCGTCAAAGAACCTACTTATCGTAGCAATTGATATCATTTTTATAATATTATGAAATAAGTAACTGTTGAAGCACTCTTCCTTCCTATTGAAGTCCGTGACATAACCACACTTGCGTAACAACCAAAGAAAATTTATGAGAAATATATATTACAAATAGTAGTACTAATTACAAATAATATATTGTGTATAGAGTACTACCAATCTAAATTAATTAATAAATTAAATTAACTCGAGAGCACAATAGCAAGAAACCTTTTATAAGTGACATAAATAAATGTTATTCCATTTACAGATCCTGAAGCGATAATTTTGCTCTCAACCATAATTATGAGATAATCCACACTCATTGATAAAAGTACCAATCGTCTTAAAGAAAGCCATCATTAAATGAAATGAATCAAGATGTATGAAAAGATTGCTAAATTTTTGGCCTTCTGTTGCTTGAATTTTATAAGCTATTTTAGCTATTGCCAAGTCATATGTGACTTGTACATAAGTTACCCCCAATTAATACCCCCATACCCCCAATTAATACTTTAAAAAATCGATCTAATTTTTCAGGGATTGTGCATTCGCCATTTATTAAATCATTTGTTTTGATTTTTGATGGTAATTTTGACTTATCGATTTCCAAAATAGTACTTCGTAGGGTTAATGCAACTTTATCAATGTTTAAAACTTCTTCTTCTACTAATAATATTAATATTATATGATTAAAAATATCTTTATGGATATTCCGATTTTTATGCTAGGATTTTTATGTCTGTAACTACTTTATTGTAATAATTGAAATACGCGTTCACATAACATGTGTTCTTAACTAGAACCCGTCATCATTTGTCACATCTCCATCGACATCATCAGGAATATTCCCGTCCTCGTGCGCTTGTTGGGGGTTCAAGGGGTCGTATAGTTTTCCCGCAAGTTTGAAGAAGGCCATCATCCTGTCTTCCCCCAGGCCCTTGCAACGTTTGTAGAACATATACCTGGCAAGATTTAAGATCAGTATCCGGGTCCACAAAATTCATTGAATGATTTACCTTCAGATGCTCATACCCCCTCTCTCCTAATTGGTCGTACGCCTTCCAGCAGTCACTGATAATTGTCGTACCAGGCCGGATCCATTATTCAATTAAGGGCACTAAAGTTGTGACCTTGCGGTCTTCCACTATGACCATGAAGACACGGCCAGTGCCGCGCTCATAGCCACAAAAAACCCAATGACCGACCTTGAACAATCCGACCTTGGTGCGACTTCCTGCGGCCGAACTTCGGCTCGTCGATCTCAATGGTACATCCAGGACCACCAAGTTTTTCCGGGTGGGTAATGACTAGGGTTGCCACCTTTTTTTTTTGTAGTTAAAGTACATTGGTTATTATAGGTAAGAAAAAAAAAGTACATAGGGGAGAGGCAGGCAAGTTGACATACTTAGTGTTTTAACATTTTCATTTTTGAAAATACAAAATATTTTGGAAGCTGCGCATATTTTTTAAATAGCTCATATCATACACCATTGAATAAAAAAATATCAAGTGAATATTCCTATAACTGTTTCTATAATTAAACAATAAACTAAAAAGGTCACAAAAGCCATCTTGCCCGAACCTATTGGGCAAGATGACATATAGCATAAACAATGTAAAATTAATTGCACAATTCACAAATAAAAGTCTTGGACTGCTTTGAAAGTCCAGCAGACGCGGCGTGAGACCAATTTTTGCAAGACTGTCATCTTAGCCAGTACTCACCAGATTTGGAACGGCTGTATAAATCATTGCAGTATATACAGCCGCAGTCACTTTACCCATCCGAATTTAATACTACATCTGCAACAGCTTCGTCATCTGAGGTTGAATCTTGTAGAATTACAAGATTTTTTGTAAGAAATGCAAGCAACCGGCTAAGTGAGATAAACATCCGGGCAAGATCACGAATGGGCAAGATGACATAGCACTATGTCATCTTGCCTGGTTGGGTGTGAATTGAAATTTCGTTAATAAGAAATATTTAACCTATAATAATACATATTTTTTTACGGCATATAACGCAAAAAGCCGTGTAAGAATGTGTGTGTGGAAACCATATCAATTAATAAATAAATAGTGAAACTGGAGGCTAAGAAAGGAAAGGCTACATTGAATTGAGATGGTTAAAATTCACAAAATATCAATTTAAACTCACACAGTACACTTTTCTTGAAATAGATTAAGTTCACCACTGATTTACCGACAATTACAATAGTAGTATAGTATTATCAATGAAAATAGCACCATAGGTTTTCCAATACACCTGATGTGTCATCTTGCCTGGATATGCCAACTTGCCTGCCTCTCCCCTAGTATCAAAATAAAGTACAATTTATTTTTCTTTATTATTATGTTTAAAAACATATTTTTTATTGCTTTTTGCAGTTTGTATCAAATTAGTATAAAGTGACCACATTGCCATTGAGACAAAGCGGGACCAAAAAAAAAAGCTCGCGAAAATTTTTTTTAAAGGGGGCGTGGTCAACTTATTTTTTTTTAGTAAAACTAAAAAATAATAAGGTCATTTGGAATTTTTGACAAAAATACCGGGGAAATGCAGATATTTTCTAAAAAGCGGGACATTTTGCGACATCGATTCAGCACTAATAGAAAAATGTCGTTTAACGAAAAGATACAAAATCTCTAAGAGATCAAATCATACGAAATAAAGTATTTTCGTGTACTTTATTGTTCTCATAAAGTATAGAGTACAATTACCTGAAATAACGTACAATACTTTATTATAAAGTACGGGTGGAGCATAATAATTATTATTATAATTCAACTTCACTAATGTTATGCTGTCCTGCTAATAAGCTTGTGTCTGAACTAATAACGGGCTTTCCTGCCAAGGTGTAGGTGTTCGAATTTTGCTGCTTATCATTTTTTTTTAACTTATTAGTTTTAAAAATGGTATTTTTAAGAAAAACTATTTGTCGGATGGGTTTCACAGCAATGTAAGATAGCCGCGAGAACAATTTCAGATAGACGTGGCGTCTATCCGCGTGGTTGTCACGACTATCTGGACCTAGTAAATGTAAGATAGACGTGAGCACTAACTCGTATGGGTGTGAGACACAAGTAGATTGTTGTCACATCTATCCGGATGGACGTGACGCCTATCTGAAAATAATTTTTTCTACAGATGGACGTGAGACCTATCTGGGATGGCTGTCACATATATCTTATTTTTTCCGTGTAGAAACTACCAACAGTAATGTAATGTGCATACCATCCGTGGTGCATAAGCATACGAAACACTACAAAGATAATTTTTGTAAATTTAATATTTTTATTTATAATTCCTTCTCTTGGAGACATATTTTTATCTGCAGCAGATTTGGGACATTTAATTTCGATTATACTATTTTCTTCGATTAGACCAGGGATGAGCAACCTTTTTTGCAACGGGCCACTTAAAAATAAAAAAAATTTATGCAGGCCGCATGCAGGGCCGTATATAAAAGGGGGGGGTTCCAAAAGAAAAAAATGTTCGCAAAGGGCAAGTGTTTATAAAATTATTATAAAAAAGATAAGTTTTGGTTGATACAATTCATTTTCAAATTTAGATATAGTGCTTACTTTTCTTATTATACGAGGGCGGTCCCATAAGTACCTGGCCTAACAAGGAAAACACAAAAATTTTTGAACAAAGTATTTTTATTTCTCAACATAGTTTCCTTTTAGCTCTATACACTTTTTCCAGTGATGTTCAAAAGCTTCGATACCCTTTTTATAGTAAGAACCGTCAAACTCTTCAAAATAAGCATCTACAGCAGATTCCACCTCTTCATTATTAACATATCTTTTACTACCAAGCCATTTTTTTAAGTTTGGAAAGAGAAAATAATCCGAAGGGGCCAAATCTGGCGAATAGGGTGGGTGGGGAAGCAATTCGAACTTTAATTTATTGATTTTGGCCATCGCGATAAGGGATGTGTGAACTGGGGCATTGTCGTGATGAAGCAACACTTTCTTTTTCGCCAAATGTGGCCGCTTTTTCTTAATTTCATCACTCAAACGCTGCAACAAGTTAGAATAATGCTCGCCGTTGATGGTTTTTCCTTTTTGAAGATAATCAATGAAGATTATGCCACGGGAATCCCAAAACACTGACGCCATGACCTTGCCAGCAGATGGAACGGTTTTTGCCTTCTTTGGAGCAGATTCTACCTGTTGAGTCCGATGTTTTGACTGCTCTTTCGTCTCAGGTGTATAGTAGTGAACCCATGTTTCATCCATAGTTATAAATCGACGCAAAAACTCGGATTTATTGCTCTGAAACATAGCCAAACAATCTGTTGAAACATCCTTACGACGCAGTTTTTGCTCCATTGTGCGCAAACGCGGCAGCCATCTTGCACAGAGTTTGGTCATGTCTAAATTTTCGTTCAATATGTACACCACTTTTTGAAATCCCTACTATATCTCGCATTTTCAATCGACGATCAGCCAATACAATTTTGTGGACTTTTTTCACATTTTCTGCCGTGGTCACCTCATTTGGGCGACCACTGCGATGTTCGTCTTGGAAGCTCGTACGACGTCGTTTAAACTCTGCCACCCAATATTTTATTGATGAAAATGAAGGTGCAGACTCCCCCAAAATAGGATCTAGCTCGATTTTTATGTCGGTTGGACTGAGACCTTTTAAATGACAGTATTGTATCACATAACGATGACCAATTTTCTCCATGTTCATAAATTCACGGAGAGCGTTCACTCTGAGGCCTGTCAATCAAAGACGATACAATGTATTGTTGTCAAACTTCTAACTTAAGCTTTATAAGGTTGGTACTTTTGAAAAAATAAATGTATTTTCAACCAACTAGCGCCATCTATATGTAAGGCCACGTACTTTTGGGACTACCCTCGTATATCTATGAAAAATATATTATCAACTTAAAAAATTATCAACTTAAATATCTTTGGCGGGCCGCACGAAAATATGTGGCGGGCCGAGAGTTGCTCACCCCTGGATTAGACCATCTCGAGATGCACCAAGAAATTGATTTTGCTGATCGACAAATAAACCGCACTTTTTAACTGTACATGAAGGGTCTTAATGGTATTTTCACAGTGGGTGGTTATTTTCATTCGACAGATTTTTCCCAAGTTTAGCTGTTATTCGGAAGGAACGTTCGTCTCCACAAAATATTGTTTGATTGGCCAATTGTGTCATGGCACAAGTGTTCCAATTCTACAGCATTGACCACTAAGTTTAAGGTGTATGCTGAACAGGGTACAAAAACGGCTCTTGGGTTAATTTCTAATATTTTTCGTTGAAGTCCATTGTGTTTTCCGCGCATATTAGCTCCATTATCGTATTTCTAACCTCTTAAATTATTAACATCAAAGTTTAATTCTACAAACTTATTTAAAATAAATTCAAAAAAACCCTGCACATTGAGCGACATCTGGTGTACAGTCTAAAATAATTGAAAAATATTTTGGAGTTCTGGCTGTAATCAAAATATGTTCTAGGATGCTATCTGTTACTAACCAATTATTTAATTTTGAATATGAGGACCCAAATAATGGGGTATTTTTTTTGTAGTTCGTCGACTGAATTCGAATTCGTGTTCAGCCATAACCGCGCCATAACTAAGTATATCAAATTGCGAGATCAATTTAGTTAATTGTAGAAAATTTCTATTGTTACTATGAGAATCGAAAAGTTTTTCAGAATTACCTCGAAAAGCTAAGCATTGCTTGGATAAAAATTTTATTTTCAAAATACAGTCGAGTCGCGAAATAGTGAATTAAATATGGCAAAAACCTTTCACTTTTTCGGGTTTGTTCACTATTTCGGTATTTACAAAATTTACAATAAAATCATATTTTGAAAATGAAAACTTTATTTTAAAGGAAATTAATGTTTACCTACAAACATAATTACTAGAGCCCGGATTTATAAGCATTTATAATTTTGCAAGTGTATGGAATCCTTGATTTTTGTCCAGATGTCGTTTAATTTATTATTTACAATTATTCCCACACTCCCTTGCACCTCTAGAGTTTTCTTTCTGAATTTATTTACAATTTTTACAGATTCCACTAAAGGCAAATATCTTTTTCCCAAATGTTCAATGTATGATGGAACGTAGGAAAAGTTAGCTTTGAATAGCTTAATTGTTGTCATATTAATGGATCTTTAAAAATCTTTTGACATTCTTTTATTGCTGCCGACGACGATTCTGACAATTCAGAAACAAATCTTTGAAAGATTTAGACGTTTAGACGGATTCTTCTGTTCTTCAATTTGGACCACAAATTAACTGCACTCTCTAAATTAATTTTATCAGTAATATCGACTTCGCTCTTAGTGATTAAATCTCGTAATCTATCATCGCCCATCCTAGAGCAAATATCACTTTTAATCAATTTTAATAGACTGAATTTTGTTTCGTTTGTTGCTACGAAGTAGCCAGCTGTCATAACAAACTGAACAACTTCGAAAGCTAATTTATGTAAGCCATTTCATCTTCCGTGATTGAATAAGAATATATTCCATTTTTGTAGCACTTTTGCAGTTATCAAATAAAATTTCGAGTTCTGCCTGCAAAGCATCCATGCTTGGCACATTGTTTTGATCCGGAAACATTTCTTAAAGTTATATTTATACAAATAAATGCAAAATTTTAAATTTTTAGAGGTGATTTAATTTTATGTTGCATATATGCAACACGATGCAACGAAGGGTTAATTGGTTAAATAAAAACTTAATAATTTTGCGCCATGAATCGATTTTAAAATTGGCCAATCTTCCAGAATTTCGTAGTTTTATTATAAGTTTTACTTTGTTTAAATTAATACGAAGCTTGTCAATTTTGTAAGACTGCTTCGTATGGCTCAAAATTAAATTTGAGCCAATTTTGGCAGCTTATCGCAATCGTTTCGTCAAATTTCTGATTATCAAGACTATCAGTTTCACAATTTGACGTAGTATCTGTGCTGGTGCCTGGCTCTAAATAATGCCGTTTGTGTATCGGATATGAATATATTTTTTGATCATTCAATACCTATATCTTTGCGCAGTTGTTTTATTTTTTCAGAGTGTACCAAATCAGCGCAATTTTCAATTGCATGCTTTGCAGCATATAGAACTCCGTAGCGAAGTCTCTTAATTTTTTTATTTAACAAATTCCGTTGGATACAGGTACTTTTAGTCCTTTTGAGCTTATGGATTTCTTTGTTAAATTATATCCAGACTCGAACAATAATTTCGCAGTAGGTGATTTTGACATTTTATTTTTTGAACTAACTTCAGACCATAGGGCCTTGCTTCTCCTAGTTTCCTAGTCACACTACTGTCTCCATCGCCAACTAAATAAATATACTTTAATTTATGCATTTCCACACTAGAAATAAAGCTTTCTAAGATAATATCAGATTCCATTGAAGTTGACGATGAATTCCAGTTTTTACAGCAATTATGTTCAGTAGGCTCTTGCTGTAACGAAGCACATCTTCACAAACACAATAATATTTTTTGTTTCTTATTCCAAGAAATAAAATTTTTCCTGTTTTTAAACCTATTATTGCTCCTACTCCTGAAGAAGCATTATAATTCAACCTATAAGAACGCTTGCTCCATGCACCATCAGCTATTACGGTAATCATTGGAATACCATCTGTGTCAATTCTGTTTTCAGAAACTGCTAAATTGTACCCTTCTTTTCCAGCATCTTCCATAACTTTCCATGCAATGTCGTGTATGGATGTCGCAATTTCCTCTTGGTGGGTATTAAATACATTCGAGCTCGTGCACGGGATATTGCAATGAGCAAAGAATTCCTGCATTTGGCTCTAACCTCCAGTTGAAATTGTTCCAAGTACTGCTGCTTTATTAATATTCAATGTAGAAACAGAATAATTATCTAAATACACTTGTTTTTTAAGTTGACACATTTTGCATTCTACAATTAATTTAGAATTAAGCGTTGAATATTTCTAAGTGGTTTCTGGGTTTAATAAAACTGATTGCTTTTGACTGCTTGTAACGCCTCAGGTCTCTTTGTTAATATGAGAGAGAGAGAGACATATATTTCTTTCCTGCTCGACCAATTTGGTAGCTAAATTGGCCTAACTTCCGCTGCCACCATACCAGTTTTGAGTTCTTTGAGCTCTGGTGAAACTCAGTGAAATCAGTAGCGTGGAATCGTCCTAGTAGGCGTGGGAATGGTAAACAAGACCCAACAGAATTAAAAAGAAATTTAAATACACATAATTATTTATTATTTGTGTTATGACCAACCCTTAACTAGCTCAATCAGGGCCGCAATGAAATCTTTTCCTCAAAGTCGGAGTTTACGTTTACTTTGGAACAACTTACCTTGCTTATAAAGGTTAGGTGGAATCATATTAGAAATAAAACCAATTGCTTCAAATTTAACATTATAATATGAAATAATTAAAATAATTAGATAGCATGAATAATGACGGAAATCAATACAGAATTAATCCTTTACTTTTAAAGTAAATAAATTGTAATAATAAACTGGACATAAAAAATACTTAAACTAACACAATATAACATTGGTAAGCTTAGATTACTTTTGTAATTAATTATTATAACCAGAAATCTATGCTTACGACAGTAGAAGACAATTAAATTAGTTTAATAATGGTACGTACCAAGGCTAATTTACGCAAAATCACTTAACGCACTTCGAAGTAAATTGATGTAAACGCTTCCTCGATGAATCCATTTGTTGTACCATGATGACGGAATTTCCATAACCATAAGTTCTCATTAACACTTATTATTAAATCTTGATCACCAAATTATTATAGTTAAACTTTAAAATTATTTAACAACACTATTTATAAATTGTTTTACAAATAATTACACTTTAAATGTCGGTAGAATTCAATTACTAGACAATGTAGATGATAACGGCATTTACCTTTAAATTGGTAATATTTTTGATTAACTGAAGACATTTTTGAACTTAGTAAAAATTATTGAAAATAAAATTATTTTATCACGACAAAAAGACTTCTTACTTAGGTGAAACCTAATGTACGAGTGAGTTCACATTGTAGAAATGTACCCTTCCTTTGAATTATTCTTTTGAATGACTCTTTCTAATTGGTTGTCCAGAATGACCTGTTCGACGTGTCCCAATAAGATTAAGTTTTACAAGGATGCAAGTGAACAAAGAATTTCTAAGAAAAAATATTAAACCAACCTGTAGGCTCGAGCATTTAGATTTAAAGTTGCAAAATTGACTAATTTAAACATAAAGAATTTTATGGTTATTTTTATACAATAACAAATTCCCAGACGTTCTTTATTTAAACATATTTAGTAATTTACCAACGAATCGAATAAGTAATATTTAAGTTTTATTTATTTTATAAAATTGAATAAGTAAAATTATATTATTTTTTAAAGGCGCAATTTTAGAAGCGTGTTAATCGTAACATTTGCCCCAAGAAACAAGAAAAGCATATACCAATATACAGAGTGTCCCCGCACTCACTTTACATAACTTAGGTGGTGATAAAGGACACTTTTCTAAGAACAATATTTAACAAAAAATTTTTTCTAAATTCAAACCCTCGAGAGTTAGGCCTCTTTAAAGCATTTATTTTTAATTTCCACCTTCACGTGGCCATAGCCCCGAAAATATTAATTTTTCAATAAAAATGGTTTAGTGCTTTTTAAAAGAGCGTGAAATAATCTACAAACTAGGTTTACACCTTTTATTGTCTAAAATCAACGGCTTTCGAGTTATGAATTAAAGTAAGCTAAAAAATGTCGAAAAATTTGAGCTAGCTTTTTATTTGGTTTTATTCAAAACCCTGTATCTTTTAAACGAAACATTTTACAAAAAATCTGACGCCCCATTCCGGATAGGAAATTTAACGGACTACAACTTTTGTCTAGTAAAAATGTTTGAAAAACCAATACATTTCACAGAAAATCAGAAAGTAACAAACAAGGCAGCTACAAAACATAAAATTAAATACACAAAATTTTTATTTTTTTTTGAAAAATTATTTTATTAATAAATTTTAAATTATTACATTAATAAAGTAATTGTTGAAAATGACCACCCTCATTTTCAATACACAGCCGTGATTGTTTTAAAAGATGTTTGTCGAAAAAAATCGAAAAAAAATCGATTTTTTGACACTTTTAATCGCAGAAATTCGAATTTTTGACACTTTTCACACTCACCGATTGACCAAAATTGGCCTCATGATTGATCGGTCAATCCCTCGACCTTGTTGACCACCCCTGCTATAATGGCTCTTAACAAAACAGGAAATTTAAATAATACTATAAAGCATATTTTAAAACGAGCACGACTGTGTATTGAAAATGAGGGTGGTCATTTTCAACATTTACTTAAATAATCTAATAGTTTAAAATCAATTAATAAAATAATTTTTCAAAAAAAATAAAAATTTTGTGAATTTAATTTTTTGTTTTGTGGCTGCCTTGTTTATTATATTCTGATTTTCTGTGAAATGGATTGGTTTCTCAAAAATTTTTACTAGACAAAAGTTGTAGTCCGTTAAATTTCCTATCCGGAATGGGGCGTCAGACTTTTTGTAAAATGTTTCGTTTAAAAGATACAGGGTTTTGAAGAAAACAAAAAAATAGAAAATCTCAAATTTTTCGACATTTTTTAGCTTACTTTAATTCATAACTCCAAAGCCGTTGATTTTAGACAATAAAAGATGTAAACCTAGTTTGTAGATTATTTCACGCTCTTTTAAAAAGCACTAAACCATTTTTACTGAAAAATCATTATTTTCGGAGCTATGGCCACGTTAAGGTGGAAATTAAAAAAAATGCTTCAAAGAGGCCTAACTCTCGAGGGTTTGAATTTAGAAAAAAATTTTTGTTAAATATTGTTCTTAGAAAAGTGTCCTCTATCACCACCTAAGTTATGTAAAGTGAGTGTGGGGACACCCTGTATAAAATAACCTAACCTAAAAATATGAACAAACAATAGCATTTGACCCTTCCATTTGACCCAAGTCATAGGGGGGTCAAATATTAAATTAATTAAAATATAAATCAAAAATAATCAATTAATTAAAAACAGGGTACACCACTATAGTGAGCCCTGTAATAAAATGTAAAACACATTACATAATTCGATGTTGACTTGCGTTAAACTTTCTCCAACTAACATAATATAACTGACTCACAAATTTTCCTAACAAGTACACTAACATTAAAATAATTACAATTTGGGTTTCTTTGGGAGTCCACACCACCAAATGGCAATATTTCTTATTTAAAATGTACGACAATGATTACCTGTAAAGAAAAGCAAATTACAAACACAATCATCTACATTATTTATAAAGCATTCTTTACTTCAAATTTCACATTTAAATGGTTTTTCGCCGGTATGTTGTATTTTAAAATAGTTTATGCACAACTATCATTTCTTTATCATTTATCATTCTAAAAGGTATGTTAAAAATTGTGCATATCGGGGAAAAGTCGTCGGCAAGGTCCCCTTGTAAGTTATAACAACCTAAACATATACTTTTTAATTCAAAATAATTTGTAATAAAATGAGTTGTCACTGCTATAAAAGGAGAATTTGCTGTAGATGTCCAACAATCTGTAGTAAATGAAAAATATTGGGTGGTTTTTAAAAATTGAGATATGTCTTCTTTAGTCTTATTAAAAAGTAACGGTAATTTTGAATCTACAATTGTTTTTCTATTAGGTAAAGTATAGCTAAGATTTAAAGCCCTGCGAAATGTTTTAAAACCAGCTTTTTCTACTAAATTAAACGGTTGCATTTCAGAAACTATAAAGTAAGTAAGTTAAAACAGAATCTATTATATATTTTTTCTGATATCGGTGCTGATGTGAAAGTGGAAGGTATGTTAGCTTGCAGTTGTGTTAAGGGTTCGGATTGTAGAGCTTGCAGACTAGATGAAGCTTCAGATTCAGGCACAGCTTGCTGAACAACTTCCTTTGTTATTATTACTTCTAAGTCATCTTCAAATTGTGTTTCTTCAATAAGCCCGCTGTAAAAATATTAAAACAAATTGATAATATATAGTTAATAGATTCGGTCGTCACTTGGTGAAAATTCATTATTGAATAGGAATTAAATGATTAACGCGTCTAATTTTCACAAATTTGTGATCATTCAATGACATACGCACAATAACAGGAAATTAGAAAGAAATAACAATAAAATAATAAACATGAGGGAATAAATGTAGGAAATATCAAGAATTAAATTTAACTAACTTACCTTACTGAGTTTTGCTGTCTTTGCATTTCAGCGAAAACAAACGGGTGCTGAGATTTTAGGTGATTTTTAAGATTTGTTGTGTTTCCTCTATTTGAAATTTCTTTCTTGCAAATTAAACATTTGGTACTAATAGGTGATATTTTTAAAAAAGTTTTGCAAACATTGCTTTTTCCATGAGTTTTCATTATAGTAGGATTGTCGTCCCATCCTCGTCTGGCAGTTTACCACCACAGAATTGTACGAATTTTAAAAAAATGGCTTTAAAGCTCTAACTCAATAATTAAAGTGTATTACTACTAGGGAAGTTTTAAACTACCCACTTCATTTCTATATTTCTTATATAGTATATCTAACAACGTTAGTGTATGCTCATGATTCCACTCAGGGACGTGCCCAACCAACTTTTTTCGGAGGGAACAATTGCCGTAAGAAAAAAATAGACTTATTCACAATATTATCGAATTATTACATTAGGTTAATATTGAATAATTGTCATTCGTTTAGACGGATTCTTCTGTTTTTCAATTTGCACCACAAACTGACTGCACTCTCTAAATTAATTTTATCAGTAATATCAATATCGACTTCGCTCTTAGCAACTCTTAGTGATATGTAAGTGTATTTAAACAAAATTTCTTACCTGATGTACAGGTGTCCTTTTCTCACAAGAAATCCCTACTTGCTTGCGTGCGTCCGTATCAAGCATCAACGTATTACGGATAATCGGTCTTGCCTTTCCACGATTTTCAGTTTCTTTCAGAGGTACAAGTACCCTGGTGTCAGCAAAGGATACTTCAATGATGTGATTAACCTGTGACCTTTTGGTGTCCTGTTCTCACAAGAAATCCCTACTTGCTTGCGTGCGTCCGTATCAAGCATCAACGTATTACGGATAATCGGTCTTGCCTTTCCACGATTTTCAGTTTCTTTCAGAGGTACAAGTACCCTGGTGTCAGCAAAGGATACTTCAATGATGTGATTAACCTGTGACCTTTTGGTGTCCTGTTCTCACAAGAAATCCCTACTTGCTTGCGTGCGTCCGTATCAAGCATCAACGTATTACGGATAATCGGTCTTGCCTTTCCAGGATTTTCAGTTTCTTTCAGAGGTACAAGTACCCTGGTGTCAGCAAAGGATACTTCAATGATGTGATTAACCTGTGACCTTTTGGTGTCCTGTTCTCACAAGAAATCCCTACTTGCTTGCGTGCGTCCGTATCAAGCATCAACGTATTACGGATAATCGGTCTTGCCTTTCCACGATTTTCAGTTTCTTTCAGAGGTACAAGTACCCTGGTGTCAGCAAAGGATACTTCAATGATGTGATTAACCTGTGACCTTTTGGTGTCCTGTTCTCACAAGAAATCCCTACTTGCTTGCGTGCGTCCGTATCAAGCATCAACGTATTACGGATAATCGGTCTTGCCTTTCCACGATTTTCAGTTTCTTTCAGAGGTACAAGTACCCTGGTGTCAGCAAAGGATACTTCAATGATGTGATTAACCTGTGACCTTTTGGTGTCCTGTTCTCACAAGAAATCCCTACTTGCTTGCGTGCGTCCGTATCAAGCATCAACGTATTACGGATAATCGGTCTTGCCTTTCCAGGATTTTCAGTTTCTTTCAGAGGTACAAGTACCCTGGTGTCAGCAATGGATACTTCAATGATGTGATTAACCAGTAACCTTTTGGTGTCCTTTTCTCACAAGAAATCCCTACTTGCTTGTGAGCGTCGTTATCAAGCTTCAACGTATTACGGATAATCGGTCTTGCCTTTCCAGGATTTTCAGTTTCTTTCAGAGGTACAAGTACCCTGGTGTCAGCAAAGGATACTTCAGTGATGTGATTAACCTGTGACCTTTTGGTGTCCTGTTCTCACAAGAAATCCCTACTTGCTTGCGTGCGTCCGTATCAAGCATCAACGTATTACGGATAATCGGTCTTGCCTTTCCAGGATTTTCAGTTTCTTTCAGAGGTACAAGTACCCTGGTGTCAGCAATGGATACTTCAATGATGTGATTAACCTGTAACCTTTTGGTGTCCTTTTCTCACAAGAAATCCCTACTTGCTTGTGAGCGTCGTTATCAAGCTTCAACGTATTACGGATAATCGGTCTTACCTTTCCAGGATTTTCAGTTTCTTTCAGAGGTACAAGTACCCTGGTGTCAGCAAAGGATACTTCAATGATGTGATTAACCTGTGACCTTTTGGTGTCCTGTTCTCACAAGAAATCCCTACTTGCTTGCGTGCGTCCGTATCAAGCATCAACGTATTACGGATAATCGGTCTTGCCTTTCCAGGATTTTCAGTTTCTTTCAGAGGTACAAGTACCCTGGTGTCAGCAAAGGATACTTCAATGATGTGATTAACCTGTGACCTTTTGGTGTCCTGTTCTCACAAGAAATCCCTACTTGCTTGCGTGCGTCCGTATCAAGCATCAACGTATTACGGATAATCGGTCTTGCCTTTCCAGGATTTTCAGTTTCTTTCAGAGGTACAAGTACCCTGGTGTCAGCAATGGATACTTCAATGATGTGATTAACCAGTAACCTTTTGGTGTCCTTTTCTCACAAGAAATCCCTACTTGCTTGTGAGCGTCGTTATCAAGCTTCAACGTATTACGGATAATCGGTCTTGCCTTTCCAGGATTTTCAGTTTCTTTCAGAGGTACAAGTACCCTGGTGTCAGCAAAGGATACTTCAATGATGTGATTAACCTGTGACCTTTTGGTGTCCTGTTCTCACAAGAAATCCCTACTTGCTTGCGTGCGTCCGTATCAAGCATCAACGTATTACGGATAATCGGTCTTGCCTTTCCAGGATTTTCAGTTTCTTTCAGAGGTACAAGTACCCTGGTGTCAGCAAAGGATACTTCAATGATGTGATTAACCTGTGACCTTTTGGTGTCCTGTTCTCACAAGAAATCCCTACTTGCTTGCGTGCGTCCGTATCAAGCATCAACGTATTACGGATAATCGGTCTTGCCTTTCCAGGATTTTCAGTTTCTTTCAGAGGTACAAGTACCCTGGTGTCAGCAATGGATACTTCAATGATGTGATTAACCTGTAACCTTTTGGTGTCCTTTTCTCACAAGAAATCCCTACTTGCTTGTGAGCGTCGTTATCAAGCTTCAACGTATTACGGATAATCGGTCTTACCTTTCCAGGATTTTCAGTTTCTTTCAGAGGTACAAGTACCCTGGTGTCAGCAAAGGATACTTCAATGATGTGATTAACCTGTGACCTTTTGGTGTCCTGTTCTCACAAGACATCCCTACTTGCTTGCGAGCGTCGTTATCAAGCATCAACGTATTACGGATAATCGGTCTTGCCTTTCTAGGATTTTCAGTTTCTTTCAGAGGTACAGGTACCCCGGTGTTAGCAAAGGAAACTTCATTGATGTGATTAACCTGTGATCTCGCAGTAATATATCTCGTAATCTATCATCGCCCATCCTAGAGTGAATATCACTCTTAATCAATTTTAATATATGAATTTTGTTTCGTTTGTTGCTACGAAGTTGCCAGCTGTCATAACAAAATGAACTACTTTGAAAGCTAATTTAAGCCATTTCATTTTCCGTGATTGAATAAGAATATCTTCCATTTTTGTAGCACTTTTGCAGTAATCAAATAGAATTTCGAGTTCTGCCTGCAAAGCATCCATGCTTGGTAAATTGTTTTGATCCGAAAACATTTCTAGTAACGTAACTATATTTTCATTCTTCAAATTTTGCCTATTTAGTGGAAACTCGAAAATTTGTAAACAGAGTTTTAAACTATTTACACAACTTTGTACATTAGATGATAATAACTTTGAAAGAGTATCGAATATCAACAAAAACTCTTGCCGATAAAATGAATTCAGGTTGTGAACCACTTGGGATGTTGATTTTCATTTAATGGGGTTCCGCACGACGTCTATGATGCTTGTTAAAATAATTCTCACAATCTTGGGGGAATGGGACCTGCAGATCCTAGAATTTTGCCGTAAATCTGTGTGAAATAAAAAAAATGTGTTAAAACGTGTACTCAAAACGGGATAGTGCTACTTACTTTAGAAGCACAATATGGCGGAGCTATACAATGTAGGCCAACAACGTGGCCGCATTGAGGTTATGTAGTATGTAGCTACATAATTTCTCGTACTCTTTCCTGTAAATCACATTTACACGTCGATGGATATAAAGCTCGCTAGATTTCTTTGCGAAGTCTTTGGTCGCTTCCTCGATGCTGTTCATTTCACTAACTTTTCACAAACCTTATTACTCGACACTACAAATCAAAATGGCGTAGTCCCGTAACAACGAAAAGTCGTTTACACCAGCGCGTGCGTAAACTTGTGGTGAAAACTACTATTGCACTCTATCAAATTCACTATTCCTGATGAAACCAAGCGAAATGTCAGTAGATTTTATACAAGTGATGACATCAATAACATTGAAATCCGTACATTCTAAAAGTTTTGTTAAATAAGCCTTATTGCTGTCGGATGTCCAGATGTCTGGTAATTGTACAATTTTTAACTTGGTTTAAAAGTGTTTTTAATAGCAAAACCTCCGCAGAGTAGTTTTTCGGTAAACTGTCACAGGTTAATCGCTTCCTACCGGGTGGTTTGTCTAAGGGTTGTAATTTATGCGAGTACCCACTCTAAAAATCCCTCGTTTTCCACTAGCGATACCGGCTGATATTCCTTGGTTATCTATCATCTTTACTAATTTGGAATCAATGGCAGTATTTAAGATTTTTTTATATATTTGGTGGTTAAAGCTTTTTCGGTATCGGTTAAAACGTTTTCAAAATCTTTATACCTACTTTTTTTTATCGTTTATTTAGATAATATGTGAGTTTTAAATATTGGACGTCTCCTATTGAAAAGAATTAATAAAACTAAAGTCCAGTTCACAAGCAAATTTTTCTAATATGAAGCGGCACCTTTTTGAGAAATTCGCTTCTAATATGATTATCAATAATTTTCTCTATTGCATTGATTTAAAGAGAAAGGAGGATAGGTTTATAAGGCGATATAATAGCTTTGTTCCAACAAGCAGTTGCGAATGCGCTTGCGTTGTAGTAATATTACTGGAAATAATCGTTGTTGGAACAAACTATTATGTTAGGGTATTTAAAAAAAATTTCTTACCAGTTGTATCGGTCGGAGCTTAGCGGCTACGCGAGTTGACTATGAACGCTAACTACCCGGTTCGAATCCGAGTAAAGTAAGAACTTTATTCTGACCGTCTCCTCTCGGAAGGCAATGGCAAACCACCGAGAGTAATATGCCAAGAAAAATCCTTAAAATGTTTATGATCTAAATAAGTCCAAAATTGATCTGTGGACTAAGGGGAAGGCAAACCACCACCCCATTAACATTAACATTCTTGACTAAGTCGGGGGGATCGCCGTACATCCGAAATTGGATAGGCACCTGAAGAAGAAGACCAGTTGTATAGGTGTCCTTTTCTCACAAGATGTCCCTGCTCGCTTACGAGCGTCCGTATCCAAGCATCAGCGTATTACGGATAATCGGTCTTGCTTTTCCAGTATTTTCAATTTCTTTCAGAGGTATCCTGGTGTTAGCTAAGAAAACTTCTTTGATGTGATTTCTTCTTACCTGTTGTATATGTGTCCTTTTCTTACAAGAAATCCCTGCTTGCTTGTGAGCGTCCGTATCAAGCATCTGCGTATAACGGATAATCGGTCTTGCTTTTCCAGTATTTTCAATTTCTTTCAGAGGTATCCTGGTGTTAGCTAAGAAAACTTCTTTGATGTGATTTCTTCTTACCTGTTGTATATGTGTCCTTTTCTTACAAGAAATCCCTGCTTGCTTGTGAGCGTCCGTATCAAGCATCTGCGTATAACGGATAATCGGTCTTGCTTTTCCAATATTTTCAATTTCTTTCAGAGGTATCCTGGTGTTAGCTAAGAAAACTTCTTTGATGTGATTTCTTCTTACCTGTTGTATATGTGTCCTTTTCTTACAAGAAATCCCTGCTTGCTTGTGAGCGTCCGTATCAAGCATCTGCGTATTACGGATAAACGGTCTTGCTTTTCCAGTATTTTCAATTTCTTTCAGAGGTATCCTGGTGTTAGCTAAGAAAACTTCTTTGATGTGATTTTTTCTTACCTGTTGTATAGGTGTCCTTTTCGCACAAGAATTCCCTGCTTGTTTGTGAGCGTCCGTATCAAGCATCAGCGTATTACGGATAATCGGTCGTGGTTTTCCAGTATTTTCAGTTTCTTCCAGAGGTACAGGTACCCTGGTGTTAGCAAAGAAAAATTCTTTGATATGATTAACCTATAACGAGAGTAATTTTTTTTCGTTGATTTTTTTATTCTGTAATCAAATAGATAATAATATTATACATTAAAGCAGGGTTGGGTTGATTTAAATCAAGATTTAAATCGCTTAACTTTTTTAATTAAAATCAAATCTTATTATACTATTCAAAAATAGATCAAAATAGATAAAAAGACAAAATGTAACACTTTATTCTAAAATATTAAAATAAAATATTAAATATTTTTATTATTTAATAAGGATTTTTTACTTTTTTACTTTTTTTTAAACTTTTTTACTGCTTCTATTTTTGATTCGCTAGGTGTTATTTGATTGTATGGAATTTCATAACCAAGACAACTGCCTTTGAAGAAAAGCTGTATTAAAAATTTGTATTGTTAACCTATAATCAGAAATTATATTATTTAAAACTTTGCCTCAATAAAATTCCTTCAACAGTTTTTGAAGGTATGAGCACATCGTCTAACGGTCATTCCATAATAGATTATGTGCTCATACCTTCAAAAACTGTTGAAGGAATTTTATTATTAGAAAAAGTTTTAAATATAATTTCTGATTATGGGTTAACAATAAAAAATTTTAAGTCAGCTTTTCTGCAAAGGCAGTTGTCTTGGTTATGAAATTCCATTCAATCAAATAACACCTAGCGAATCAAAAATAGAAGCAGTAAAAAAGTTTAAAAAAGTAAAAAAACCTTATTAAATATTAAAAATATTTATTATTTTATTTTAATATTTTAAAATAAAGTGTTATATTTTGTCTTTTGGATCTATTTTTTAATAGTATATTAAGACTTGAGTTTAATGAAAATAATTAAGCGATTTAAATCTTGATTAAAATCAACCCAACCCTGCTTTAATATATAATATCATCTATTTGATTACAGAATAAAAAAATCAACGAAAAAAATTACTCTCGTTATAGGTTAATCACATCAAAGAAGTTTTCTTTGCTAACACCAGGGTACCTGTACCTCTGGAAGAAACTGAAAATACTGGAAAGGCAAGACCGATTATCCGTAATACGTTGATGCTTGATACGGACGCTCACAAGCAAGCAGGAATTTGTTGTGAGAAAAGGACACGTATACAACAGGTAAGAAAAATTCACATCAAAGAAGTTTCCTTTGCTAACACCAGGATACCTCTGAAAGAAATTGAAAATACTGGAAAAGCAAGACCGATTATCCGTAATACGTTGATGCTTGATACGGACGCTCACAAGCAAGTAGGGATTTCTTGTGAGAAAAGGACACCTATACAATAGGTAAGAAAAAATCACATCAAAGAAGTTTCCTTTGCTGACACCAGGATACCTCTGAAAGAAATTGAAAATACTGGAAAAGCAAGAGCGATTATCCGTAATACGCTGATGCTTGATACGGACGCTCACAAGCAAGTAGGGATTTCTTGTGAGAAAAGGACACCTATACAACAGGTAAGAAAAAATCACATCAAAGAAGTTTCCTTTGCTGACACCAGGATACCTCTGAAAGAAATTGAAAATACTGGAAAAGCAAGAGCGATTATCCGTAATACGCTGATGCTTGATACGGACGCTCACAAGCAAGTAGGGATTTCTTGTGAGAAAAGGACACCTATACAACAGGTAAGAAAAAATCACATCAAAGAAGTTTCCTTTGCTGACACCAGGATACCTCTGAAAGAAATTGAAAATACTGGAAAAGCAAGAGCGATTATCCGTAATACGCTGATGCTTGATACGGCCGCTCACAAGCAAGCAGGGATTTCTTGTAAGAAAAGGACACCTATACAACAGGTAAGAAAAAATCACATCAAAGAAGTTGTCTTTATGTTACTAATTATGTACTATTATGTTATACTGTCGAAGCGGTTGAAATATTTCATTCATAAACTTTTGAAATTCACCGGGAGCGTTTCACAATCCCATTGGATAGCGCAGAAATTCATACTGACCTTCTAGTCTAGAGCCGGTCTAGAGTGACAAAAGCAGTAAAGATCGATTCTGGATTTGATGATATCCTACAGCGAAATCTATGGTTGTAAAAAATTTATAACCGCGTAAATTATCGATTATATCTTCAATTATGTGCATTGGGAAATTATTTTTCTTTCTAATTTTATTCAACGCGCGACAATCTATTACCATTCGTTTGTCCTCATCGTTGATTCGTAGTTATTGTCGGTTGGACGTGTTACTGTTTGGTTGTGTTTGTAATGGAATAATAAACTTTTTTTTTTATTTGTGATAATTTGTATTCGATTATGTTTTTAAGTGACGACAAACCGTGCAACAACGGCATGTGCAATTCGAAGTTGGTAGGGGCTTTCTTATACTATAAATAGGTAAAATTCAAAGATTATTTTATTTAGTGAACTTCGCCAAGTTCAGATTCGAATTTAAGAATCGTGTTATTTGTGCTTTTTTTTTCAGTAACTCAAACTAATACCTACCACGATACTTTTATAATCTTAACGGCCAATTTCAGCAACCTTAACTTAAATTTAATCTCCGATTAAGTTAACCCAGATCAAATATGAACCAATGGAAAACGACTGGAAGTCATAAAACCGATTTCTATTGGTTCATATTTAACCTGGGTTAATTTAATCAGAGATTAAATTTAAGTAAAGGTTGCTGAAACTGGCCATAAGATTTCTAATCCTGCTAAATTGCCCCTCGTTTTTCGTGACCGTTTTTTGCTAGATTGTGGATACTTCCTAAATACAAAACCGTAAATGACAGACGGATAAAGGGATGAATTTTCCAAAAATTCAAAATTTCCTTCTAACTTTATTTTTTAAAAATTTATTTAAAATTACAATAGCTATTAACCATTGAAAAAATTACCTGACGTGCATAGTGGATTAACGAGATTCTTACTACATTTTAATATAGGGTAGAATGTGTCAAATTGGCGATGGAAGAAATCGGAAGTAACTTCTTTCAGCTACACTTTGTTGTAAATCTCCAATTGTTGTTAATTAAAGCATCTGACTATATTGAGAGTCGATTATGCTCGGTTTCCAGATATTTTTATCAGGCTTCAGTAACCTAACAGTTGGTTTTATAATGCCATGTAATAAATTAATTATCAAAAAGTTTTTATGATCTGAAAATATGCAGGTTATTCACAATAAAAAAAAGTTTATTAACTAACTTTCAGATGTGAACCCTTACAATTGTTTCAATTGCTCTAGACCAGGGGTGGTCAACAAGTCCAAGTATTTTGGTCGATCGCTGGGTAAAAAATTGCCGAAAAATCGAATTTTTAAAATTTTTTTTCGATGAAGTCGATCACTACGCATTTTTAAAATAAAAAGGTAAACTATATGTACACAAAAGTTAGCCACCCCTGCTCTACACTACTGCGATCCTTCAACTCTCGATCAAATAAATGAATAACTATATTTTTAAACTTATACCAATTTTTAAAATAATGTGTGTATTTCCTGCTCAGGAAACAATATTTATACCCAAAATCAATGTCAATCTGCAAATAATACAGTTATTATTTACCATACCAACATAATAACGATACTTATACTAAAATCGAACTTCTAGGGTGTTTAAATAATGGCCACTCCTCAATTTTATCAAGTTCATTTCATGAAAACATTAGCGATTTTGCAATGTAACTGTTTTCCATTTTACTAATAGTTCCGTCCAGTTATGGTCAACAAAATTATATTTCAGTCGATAGTGGGCTAATTACTGTCTGATGAACTTGCATCGTTAGCTAAAATAATTACAATACAACAAAAAAACTTTTTAGATAAATTAATTAATTGCAATAGAATTGTAAAGTTGGAGTTGTAACAACGGATGCTTTTTTTGTAGTTTCAAGTAATTCTTTTCTTAAATTTTTAACGCGATCGTATAATTTTCCTTTCAGGTTTCCACCTAATTTTCGAGCAGTATAATAGGTTTTCTATGAACAAACATAGTTAATTGAAATTTTGAATTTATTTATTTAAAAGAGCTTTAATTTTTATTATGCGCAAACTGCAATGCGCAGCAGCGGCTCTAGCAATATTTTTAGGTGGTGCGAGATCTCATTTTGGCGCTCCCCTCCATAGAGTAAAAAATAAAAAGAAACAATATTTGTTTGAGAAAGTTTATTTAAACACATTAAGAAAAAAATTTAACTATACAATGCCATTTCACTTGCAAATTTCTTAATTAATTCAGAATAATTCAAGTCCTAGCGAATGCTATTTTCTATAGATAAAATTGCTAGATCTGACAGTTGCTCTTGACACAGGGTTGAATGTAAATAAGTTTTAATAAGCTTTAATGTACTGAAACTTCGTTCTCCCTTAGCAACAGTTACAGGTAGGGTTAGCAAAATTCGAAGTGTTGTCCATACATTCGGGAATATATCCTACCATGACGTCGATGTCCATCAGTTTTTCTTGGATATTTTTTGTTGCTCCTTTTGTTACTAACAGGATCTCGAATAATTATTTCATCTATGGTTGCAAAGTTAACGAGTGACCATTTCGAAATATCATCATGTCTGGTATACTCACTTCTTTAATATTTTTTATTTTGAACTGCAGATGACATCCCAGAAATATCTAAATCTTCTTGTGCATGCTGCTCTTCATCTTCATAGGCTTCGTCTAAGGAACTTCCTTGAACTACTTCTGATGATGACGATTCAGATGGTTTCTCAAATCCTAAAAAAAATCCCATCAATTTTATGGCCTTCTCAGCTTCGCCTTGCCTATTTCGTTTTCTTTTTAAGTTTTGTGCGACAGATAGCTAGATACATTTGGGCCAAAGAAAAAGTCTTTTAAAAAAAACTATTTTATTTATTGACACCAAACGGAGAATGAATGTACAACTTATCATAAGTAAATTACAAACGAGACTGAGGAAAGTGCATGAGTTCAACCTGCAGCTTTCCCATGCATATTCAGCATTTTCAGAATCACCTCATTACAGGAAATCTGAGGTATTAGTTTAATGACATAACTGACGTAATCTTAACTAGCTCTTTTGCAGTTAGGGACATTGTTACTATAATAGTTTTTTTTTCTACAAAAAATGCAGACGGATTGTGTACCAACAAAAAAATATATTTTTTATTCATATAAACGAAAATTATTCATTTTTTCAAGCGCATCGGTCGCTGCTCTGAAGGAAACAATTTTGTAATCTCGATCGAAAGCTTATCAATTATTTTCGAAGTCACAGTTTTGTTTTGCGATATTAACAATTCGGCAATAACATACTAATATTTTTCTGTAATCTTATTATATTCCTCAAAAATTTTCGTCGCTTTTACATTGTTTTGTAAAATGTCGGCCAAGGACTTATTACGCTGGACCTTATGGATCCGCGTAATCTCCAGCCGCTCCAGTCGGAAGCAATGATAATGTAATGTCAAAGAAGCTTATACAAAAATCAAAACTTACTGATTGTAGTTGTCTTGTAGGATTTGTACTCGATAAATCCTCACAATTGAGAAAATGATAATAATATAATTTTATTCATCGATTTTAATGACAAATTAAAAATGCGAATTGAATTTGGTTTTTGTACTCGATTTGAATCCTTACTTCAAAATTAATTGTAATCTAAATAATGAAAAACTAATTTACTGAAATTAAAAAAACCTACGTTTCAAATTATATTCCCTTAAAATCTTACCTGTATAGAATAAAAACTTTTACGTTTTATACATAAATCGGAATCTGCAGGCTTGTCGATTCTCATATGGGTGCCATCGATTACACCTACAATAGCAGAAAAGCCTTTTTCTGCAAAAAAATATTTAAATTAAAACTTATTGATTTTGTATCAATAAAACAATTTTGTTTATAACAAAAAAATTTATTGACAACACATAGTATTATTGCATTCGTTTCCGCACCACCTACGAGGTATAATATAAAGCGCATTTTTTTACATGGTGTCCCCTGTAGGCTTAGTCCATGTTGTCGATTGTTAATTTATGCATCCAACGATGTATATCGTTTTTCATTGTTTTCATGTTTGAGTAAAAGTTACTGCTGCAGTGATTGGCAATCAATAGCTAATCGAGCCACCCTTGACTACCAATAGCAGTAACAGTTTCATTCTTATTTATCATCTTCAATATTCGGTTGTCGAAGTTCAGTCTTACTACTGGTGTCTTGTTTCCCCTTCTTTCTTGAGGTTTTCCAATCTCTTCCAATATGGAGGGGGATCTATGTACTTCCTTCCTCTTTCAATGTTTCTTCTAATTATCTCGGGAGCAATGCATTGTTGATAAAAATAGGAAAGCTTTGGTAATATCTGTTCTTGCCAAAATTTTACATCCCTCATGATATTCTCTATAAACAGCTCAGTTGTGTCATTGACATACACGATAAAGTTAGTAGCAATGATATTTTTATGTAATTTCGAGTTATCGTTGGATCTAGAACAAATGACAATAAGAATCTAAATAAATATCATCAAAAAATAACCCTGTTAGGTTATGTTATATTAATTTATTTTGTTAGTTCTGATCTCTTACCTGATAATAATAGGAGTGATTTCTTTTCAGACTAATTGACCCATTTTTGTGTTCCAGACAAATATATATTTTTTTAATTTTTTTATTCGCTTTGCTTGAATTTACAAGTATTTTATTTACTTACCAGGAGTAAAAGTTAAGTTAGACATTAACGCTTTTATTATGAAATCGGCTCTAAATGGTCTCAGACTAAATTCCGCTGTTAGCTCAGGGGCGTAAAAGGGTGAAGAAATTTAAAATAAAAAAATCAGTTTTTACATGAGCGTGCCGTGAAATAAATATTAATTTAGGCACATTACAGGATAAAATCAATTTAAAAAAGCCATTTAGGCGCATTATACGAAAAAGGGCATTTTAGGCATATTAAAACGTGGTTTAAAGTAATGGCTAATTCGCAAAACATACCTTGCTGCAAAAAAATTTTAGAGCCTATACGGAATCAAAAAAGGTAAATGCCTACTAATCCGGGTCATTAGTGATGAGATGACCCATCCACCCATTTATCTTTACTGCCAATTAAAGCAAAAAGAAGTGAAATTTCTTTTTGCTCCCTTGTCCAATTGTTATAATTCTTTTAAAATGTGCTGATAGCAGTTTTTCTGATTCCGATAAGACATTTAAGCACTACTCATGATATTTCTGCTAATGATACTATTTTATGTGTAAGAATTCAGTTTTATATACTGTACATCCCCGACTCATTCTGTTCAATAAAATAATCAAAACAAGAACAGCCTCCGTCAATTTCTTAAAAGATACTAAATCATTAGCATTTAATTTTAACACGCCTGCGCTCTTTTCAGCTATGTTAATGGCATATTGTCAAAATTTAATGACATCACCTGCCATTGGTAAAGTTTGAGATCTGATTCCCTGTTTTTCATGAAGATCTTTCATGGCTAAACTGCTCATGTCAAATTTCCATCGTTCTTCTACTAATAACCTAAAGTATTTTACAGTCTTCAGCTTTTCTGAGTGATTGCTAAAACAGGATCTTCCTTTAATAATAGCCCCAAATTTTTCACTCCTATTTGAATGTTCTCAACATTTGTAAAAACGTTATCCAGGCAAGAATCACCTCTAGTATTTTGAAAGTTTCTCCTGGCCAAACCAAAGGAATTAAACAGATCAACAACCTCCCAAGCATTAATCTCCTCGGTATTAAAATGTGAAGAATTTACACCTAAAGAAGGTGTAGAAATCGCCATTGCCCCATTGTGATCGTCTTCAACAACAATTTCTTGTGTATAACTTTTAGAAAGCAACTTCTCACAGGATTTTACAAAAGTTTGGGTTTAAATATTTTTCCATGATTGTGCAATCCAGTAAACGCATCTTTGATATTTATTTTTTCTGTTTACTAATTACATCCTCGCGATTACGAGGGTAGTTAGCCTATAACGGTATTTCTTCTTTAATGTTTCCAGAATGGTGATCCATAGTCGTCGTGTCACCACTCTCGAGTTGACTTTCTTCTAGATGCAATGGAGCATTAATCAACCACAAGGATTTGCATTCCTTGGCAGATTTACTGATTTTAAGAAATTTCCGGTAGATGGTACGAATTCGTAGAAACACCAGTTTTTCCAAATATTATAATCCATCCAAGCAAGCGCCCAACTTTAATCTGGGATATGTGGTAAGATGAAGTAATTCTCATCATCGACGAAGATGTCCAATCCTAAGGGTGTCTCCATTTCGCGTTAGCCCTGCTGATTTTCCCCATCCACCGGAGTTGGTTACCCGATCTCTGGCAGTCCTCCGCAGGTTACCAGTGACCACCAACTTGGAGGTGCGAGTAGGAATAGAGTGGGAGACGCTATAAAGGGCGCTTCACCACTCCATTTGGTCCCCATTATAGTATAAATACCATCCCCAAAATATGGAGTTCAACATAATCTTTTATGAAGAACTAAGAACATGATTTATTTGTTTGAAGATTAAAGGGGTACATTATATAGAAATATAAAATTGTATGTCTGGAAACCGTCAATTTACTAGGAAAATGTAATTTGTTCTATGTTATATTTGTTGGAGATCATATAATTTTATAGTAATTAAGGTTTAGCTAACAAATATTTGATAAATATCTAATTTTATTCTTCGTTTATAGTTTCGGCCATTAATCTTTGCAAAACGTTTACTAAATTTCTGTTACGAGGAAGCAAATTATTTCCAAAAACAATCTTCTTCTCCTCTTTCTTTAGGTTTATTTTCCTGTTACCAACCAACGTTTTCGTGATGAGCTGTCTTGCCATCTTTTCTTGGGACGCCCCCACTCTTATTCTTTCTCTTGTTTCGTCCATCTTTGTAATGTGTTATAAATAAATAAAACAGCTTTCTTAATTTAAACCTGGCATTGTTATCGGCATAGCCCTTGAAAAACCTTTGAGACTATAACCTTTAAACCCATTGGTAACTGTCTCATTTGATATTGCACTGTATTTCTTTTAGTGTGTATTTATATTTAACGTACTTCTTCCGTAACATATACGCAGGAATCATAGACACCTCATATTTTAATATTGATAAAATTGATGTAAGCAGTCTCAATAATGATTACTACTTGTAAAATAAGGAAGATGACAAAGTTTCTCATTTTTCATTATAGAGATGTTTGTACTCAAAGTTGAAAATCATTTAACTTCACCTCATTGTACGGTATTTCTTTCCTTAAAATTACTTCAACTTTAAGTAATCAAGTAATCAAACACAATTTTTGTTTGGTGGTATTATAGCAACGTTGATGTCATTAACGTCATTTTTTACAAGGTCTTTAAAAACTTCACGTGCCCAACCCTCCAAATTTGGGCTGGGTGGTAGGATGAAGTAATTCTCATCGTCGACCAAGAGTTCATCTACGAGATACCCGCAGAAAACTCTTGGCGAATTATCAATCTTACCATCATCTACTAGAATAAATCCCTAATATATATGTTACGGAAAAAAAGTAATTATAATTAATTAAAATTAATGCTGTTCCAGTTCAAAATAGTTCCTTAACCCACGTAGACAACGCTCACCTAGAATTAAAAGAGGTATCCACCCTACCTCCCGATATAGAGTAGGGCTAGCGTTCATGGAGTTCTCCACCGGCGGCATTACTCCCGCCGTCTATATTTTACGGGAGGAGTTGAACACCTTAACTGGTCCCGGGGCAGTTTTCTGTCCACTCAAATTCCATAACGAGAACATGACCCACAACGGTCGAGTCTCGAGTCAGTAGTTATTCTAATAAGAGACTTTCACTTTGGTGGATTCTTTATCACCAGTTGTGAACCCTATAGCAGTAGTCTCAGCAGTAAAGGCAGATTCGCCCACCAGGTTACCCAAGTAATCCCCCTTCGTCGTGTAAAGGAAATTCTTTCTTATTTAAATGTCAACCCAACCTGCCTACTAAAGCACGTACTGACAAGGCCTCAGAGTCGCGTCCCCCCTCCTTAACCCAGGTAGACAACGCTCACCTCAAATTCCATAACGAGAACTTGACCTAGAACGGTCGAGTCAGTAGTTATTCTAGTAAGAGACTTTCACTTTGGTAGACTCTTTATCACCAGTTGTGAACCCTATAGCAGTAGTCTCATCCCGCTGCTACGCAGTCAAGGCAGATTACCCAAGTAATCTCCCTTCGTCGTGTAATCCTCTCCTTGTCCTTACAGGGAGAAAAATTCACCCCGAAGTTGAATTCTATTAAATAATGTGGTGGGGGATTTTCTTTTGGTGGACTTGTACCACCGGCCGGAATCAGGTGTAGCATTAATCTAACCCCGCTGCTACACAGTGAAGCGTTAGGGGAAACATTAACTTTGAATATGATCATAATTTCCGCACCTTTCACGTTTCGGCAACGCCCAAACAGTCATCCGTTACCGATATGGCTGAAGAATCGGCCCAAAATTCAAATTTGGTGGGCTGTTACAAAAAACAAAGGTATTTCGGCAAAGGCCAAAAAGTAAAAAGGTAGATGATCTCGATATAACTGTTTGGTAAAAAAAAACATAGTTTGGTAACAACCAAAACATTAAAGATAACATAATATAAGCGATAAATACACGACAAAATGACGGGGATTAAATTATATTAATTAATTAAATTACACTGATGTACTTGGGGAATTTTAGGTTAAATAAAAAAATGTAAGATCGCAAAGCTAATCAGCAAGAACTCTGTAATTATTGTTTTTTTTATATTAAAAAAATATTTACAAATTTATAAAAATTAAAATTTTAAAAACATTATTCGTCCAATGACATTTTCTGCATCTTGTATTATTTAATCTGTTACAGTAGAAAAAGCAACCATCAACATTTCAAATTTTACTTGTAATGTTGTAATTTGTTTGCCAACTTCATGTTTATATTATCAATGTTATATTATTTTGATATTCTGAAACATAATTGAAGAAATGGTAGGAAACTAACAAAAATGACTTTTTCTTACCTGGTAATCTTAATTTGTTTGTAATCCAATATTATTATCGTTAACACGTAGCACGCTTAAAAAAGGCCTATTGTTTTTAATGTTAGTGAGTTAAATTTTAATAACTCATCGGTCATCCCTACTAATAAAATGTGATAAATCTTCTTCTTGTATAGTATGTACATTTTTAATCATTAATAATTATAGGCTGTTTCCAAAATTTCAGGCCGTTTTCCAATCGACTTGGAAAACAGAATAATTCAATTATTTTCCTATTTGTTACATCCTCGAATAAGTAGGATGGAAGAATAAATAACCTTCGTCGTCGAGTTCAAGTATTTTCACTAGGTTGCCCCCCAAATGTGGCGGTTCTTTGTCAAATTCTTCCATAGGCACCTCGTCGTCGGTTCCTTTCTGCCCCAATTTCTTATCAACCTTCCCACTATGGAGACGGTGCACATAAAAGCACCATGGATGAGTAATAATAAGCTCCTACATCGCACGAATTTTTCGTAAGACCTATCATTTTTGAAAATAAAATTTATTTTTTTTTATTAAACGATTAAACCAAATCTCATACTGCCTTCTCTATAATAATTTGTAAAAAAAATGGGGAGGGGCTATAAAAGAAGAGTCAAAATTAGAACTTGAAAATCATTTAACTTGACCACATTTTACGTCAATTAACCTCATCTACGAGATAACCGCAGTAAACTCTTGGCGTATTATCAATCTTATTCTCACCATGATCTACTAGTGCCGAATTATGAAAATTAATCTTTCAAGATTCTCGGTCTATATATACAGCTCTTCTTATTAAAAAGTTTAAAAAAACATTATTCGTCCAATGACATAAAACAAAAAAAACATATAAAGGATATAAAAAACTAAAAACTTAATGTATATCGCCAAAAATCGCTATCGTTCGATAAAGCTCATCATTTTTTCCCGATTACATTTTATTCTCGCCGATTTTAAAATGTTAATGATTATTATTGTTATTATTATTATTATTTTCCTTTAGGGCAGAGTACTGTAGCCTTATCTTACTCCGCTGCTACACGGAAATGGAGTCAGTTGATTCGCTGACCTAAACTTAAAATTAAAATGACAATGATGGTCGACGTGACCAAAATCCCAACGTCAGATTTTAATGTGCTTTAAAGATCGATCGATCTATTGAGACCAATCGATTTCAACAAAATCGAGATAAAACAATTTTAAATGACCTATAGCAACGAGTTGTGAACCCTATAGCAGTATTCTCATTCCCGCTGCTATGCAGGCAGAACAGTTAAGCGACCAACTGCAATATGACATAGGTGGTCTTTACCGTCGATTTTAAAAACCGCAGCTGTCATTATTATTATATTCATTTAGGGGACTCTTTCTTACCCCAAGCAGAGTACTGTAGCCTTATTCTTACTTCACTGCTACACGGAGACGATGTCAATCGATTTCTATGAAATCGCGATTAAGAAAATTAAAATGAGTCTGGTGGTCTCGTCTAAAAAACTAAACTAAAAAACCAGCGTCAGAATGAGGCGGCGACCTCTATCTCCTAAACGCCGTTAAGCAGTCCAATACAAGACGAGATCCATGTGGTTCAAATATAGACAGAAATGCAATTAAATTTCCTGTTACATTCCCTTTTATTTGTTTTGATATACTTTATCAAAATAACCAAAATTATTAATTTTTTCAAAATTAGTTGGACACCCCTATTTTTGACAGACTTCTACTGCGCAGTATTTTGACCCTATAACGATATTCTGACGTCCCGTCGTTATCCGCTGGATGTCACTCTTTACCGTTGCCTCCATCATTATAGTAAAATGTGGGGCCATATCTTGAGCCTCCAGCTCAAGTTTTTCCAGCAGAAACCTTCCAAAGATCTTAACTATGTGATCTCTATAAGACTTGGGGCTTCTATGGATTTAGGCATTAGGGTTTATAGGGGATACTAATGCCTCCATCACAGCGTACTTGTAACGCCTAATTTCAAAGCGTACCCTAACGCCTCCCTCAAAGTATACAAAGAATCGCTTTACAATGGTTAACTCTTACATCCCCGTGACTGGGTATGACTGTACGGCGATAAGCCTCAGTCAGCGACAACCCAGCCGGGGATTCCCTTTTTCCCTGATTTGGACAACAAACCCAAAAGAAGAACATTATGTATATAGTATATATCTATTTTGATGGGTTTACCTGTACGATAAAGTCTCTCGGCATTACTTCCACAGCCAGGGTGGTAGTATCTTCACGGTGTTCTTTCTTTTATGTCATCTCCGATTATTCTTCCTGTGGTGGTTCGTCGTGATGGTTTTCTTGTAGTGGTGCAACGGCTTGTGCTTCATGCTCCGCTACTTTTGTGGCATTATGGTATGTTTCAATGTGCTTCCAATTTTCTTGGCTTTGCAGCACATAGTGTCTATTACGTTGTTAGATTCAAGCCGGTTGTAACTCGGTTGTTGATAGTCTCGTTGGCTGCATTTGTTTCCTGTATTTACTCTTGTTTCTAATTACTCTGATATCCGTTTTTGCCCCCCCCCCATAGAGTAAAAAGTAAAACGAAGCAATCTTTGTTTGAAAAGGTTTATTTAAACAAATTAAGAAATATATTTAATTATATAATGCCATTGCACTTGAAAATTTCTTAATTAACTCAGAATAATTCAAGTCCTAGCGAATGCTATTTTCTATAGATAAAATTGCTAGATCTGACAGTTGCTCTTGACACAGGGTTGAATGTAAATAAGTTTTAATAAGCTTTAATTTACTGAAACTTCGTTCTCCCTTAGCAACAGTTAAAGGTAGGGTTAGCAAAATTCGAAGTGTTGTCCATACATTCGGGAATATATCCTACCATGACGTCGATGTCCATCAGTTTTTCTCGGATATTTTTTGTTGCTCCTTTTGTTACTAACAGGATCTCGAATAATTATTTCATCTATGGTTGCAAAGTTAACGAGTGACCATTTCGAAATATCATCATGTCTGGTATACTCACTTCTTTAATATTTTTTATTTTGAACTGCAGATGACATCCCAGAAATATCTAAATCTTCTTGTGCATGCTGCTCTTCATCTTCATAGGCTTCGTCTAAAGAACTTCCTTGTTGACGATTCAGATGGTTTCTCAAATCCTAAAAAAAATCCCATAAATTTTATGGCCTTTTCAGCTTCGCCTTGCCTTTTTCGTTTTCTTTTTAAGTTTTGTGCGACAGATAGCTCTTTTCCAGTTAGGGACATTGTTACTATAATGGATTTTTTTTTTACAAAAAATGCGGACGGATTGTGTACCAACAAAAAAATATTTTTTATTCATATAAACGAATAATTCATTTTTTCAAAATATTTTGTGCGCACCGGTCGCACCCCCCCTACAACCGCCGCTGCTCTGAAGGAAACAATTTTGTAATCTCGATCGAAAGCTTATCAATTATTTTCGAAGTCACAGTTTTGTTTTGCGATATTAACAATTCGGCAATAACATACTAATATTTTTCTGTAATCTTCGATTAGATAGTTTTTCTTATTATATTCCTCAATAATTTTCGTCCCTTTTACATTGTTTTGTAAAATGTCGGCCAAGGACTTGATGCAATGATAATGTAATGTCAAAGAAGCTTATAAAAAAATCAAAAATTATACTGATTGTAGTTGTCTTGTAGGATTTGTACTCGATAAATCCTCGCAATTGAGAAAATGATAATAATATAATTTTATTCATCGATTTTAATGACAAATTAAAAATGCGAATTGAATTTGGTTTTTGTATTCGATTTGAATCCATACTTTAAAATTAATTATAATCTAAATAATGAAAAACTAATTTACTGAAATTAAAAATCTACGTTTCAAATTATATTCCCTTAAAATCTTACCTGTATAGAATAAAAACTTTTACGATTTAGACATAAATCGGAATCTGCAGGCTTGTCGATTCTCATATGGGTGCCATCGATTACACCTACAATAGCAGAAAAGCCTTTTTCTGCAAAAAAATATTTAAATTAAAACTTATTGATTTTGTATCAATAAAACAATTAGACAACACATAGTATTATTGCATTCGTTTCCGCACCACCTACGAGGTATAATATAAAGCGCATTTTTTACATGGTGTCCCCTGTAGGCTTAATCCATGTTGTCGATTGTTAATTTATCCATCCAACGATGTATATCGTTTTTCATTGTTTTCATGTTTGAGTAAAAGTTACTGCTGCAGTGATTGGCAATCAAGAGGTAATCGAGCCACCCTTGACTACCAATAGCAGTAACAGTTTCATTCTTATTTATCATCTTCAATATTAGGTTGTCGAAGTTCAGTCTTACTACTGGTGTCTTGTTTCGCCTTCTTTCTTGAGGTTTTCCAATCTCTTCCAATATAGAGAGGGGGATCTATGCACTTCCTTCCTCTTTCAATGTTTCTTCTAATTATCTCGGGAGCAATGCATTGTTGATAAAAATAGGAAACCTTTGGTAACACCTGTTCTTGCCAAAATTTTACATCCCTCATGATATTCTCTATAAACAGCTAAGTTGTGTCATTGACAGACACCATAAAGTTAGTAGAAATGAGATTTTGTTGTAATTTCGAGTTATCCTTGGATCTAGAACAAATGACAATAAGAATCCAAATGAAGATCATCAAAAAATAACCTTGTTAGGTTATTATGTTATATTAATTTATTCTGTATTAATTTATTCGTCTATAAAGAGACGGTCATTGCCTTGCAGCTAACACAGTTGGATGTGAATGCGGGGTACCGGGTTCAAACCCGGGGAGAGTCAAACTTTCTTATGACCAAGTCTCCGTGCTTCGGAGGGCACGTTAAGCCGGCGGTCCCCCTGAGTTGACGAATTGCCACCGTTAACAAAAAACAGGGCTACAGGCACATCTGAGTGCTAGCCTAGCAAGTTGCTACAGGATGTAAAACAACTATTGTCCAAAATCGATCTGCGGACTACTCACCAACCCGTCTGGCCAGCGTGGTGAGTTATGGCCAAACCAAACCTCCGTAATATGGAGAGGCTAATGTCCAGCAGTTGACATAAAAAGGCTGACAACGAACGATGGAATTTATTCTGTTAGTTCTAATCTCGTACCTGATAATAATAGGAGTGATTTCTTTTCAGACTAATTGACCCATTTTTTTGTTCCAGACAAATATATTTTTTTTTATCCGCTTTGGTTGAATTTACAAGTATTTTATTTACTTACCAGGAGTAAGAGTTAAGTTAGACATTAACGCTTTTATTATGAAATCGGCTCTAAATGGTCTCAGACTAAATTCCCCTGTTAGCTCAGGGGCGTAACAGGGGTGAAGAAATTTAAAATAAAAAAATCATTATTACATGAGCGTGCCTTGAAATAAATATTAATTAAGCAAATTATAGGATAAAATCAATTTAAAAAAAAGCCATTTAGGCGTATTATACGAAAAAGGGCATTTTATGCATATTAAAAAGTGGTTTAAAATAATGGCCAAGCCGTAAAACACATCTTACTGCAAGAAAACTGTTAGAGCCTATACGGAATCAAAAAGGGCAAATGCCTACAAATCCGCGCCTTACCGATGACCCTTCCACCCATTTATCTTTACTGCCAATTAAAGCAAACCGAAGTGAATTTTCTCTTTGCTCCCTTTTCCAATTGTTATAATTATTTTAAAATGTGCTGATAGCAGTTTTTCTGATTCCGATAAGACATTTAAGCACTACCTACTCATCATATATGTGCTAATGATACTATTTTGTGTGTAAGAATTCAGTTTTATATACTGCACATCCCCGACTCATTCGGTTCAATAAAATAATCAAAACAAGAACAGCCTCCGTCAATTTCTTAAAAGATACCAAATCATTAGCATTGTATTTTAACACGCCTGCGCTCTTTTCAGCAATGTTAACGGCATATTAATGACATCACCTGCCATTGGTAAAGTTTGAGATCTGATTCCCTGTTTTTCATTTAGATCTTTCATGGCTAAACTGCTCATGTCAAATTTCCATCGTTCGTCTATACTAATAACCTAAAATGTTTTACAGTCTTCAGCTTTTCTGAGTGATCAATGATTGCTAAAACAGGAGCTTCCTTTAATAATAGCCCCAAATTTTTCACTCCTATTTGAATGTTCTCAACATTTGCAAAAACGTTATCCAGGCAAGAAAACAGATTAACAACCTCCCAAGCAGTAATCTCCTCGGTATTAAAATGTGAAGAATTTACACCTAAAGAAGGTGTAGAAATCGCCATTGCCCCATTGTGATCGTCTTCAACAACAATTTCTTGTGTATAACTTTTAGAAAGCAACTTCTCCCAGGATTTTACAAAAGTTTGTGTAAAGCCCGGGTCCCACGGTCAAAATTTCCATCAATATTTTGATGATAATGTTGATAGATCTGACGTCATTAAATATGTTTTGATCAAAATTTATAGGTAAGTCACACGATCAAAATTTTCATCAATATTTTGATATAAGTAGTCTGCTGTGAATGACAGATCATCAAAAGTTAGGTTAAAAGTTAAAACTAGTTCGTTCGAAAACGACCACAAACGAAGCACAGCAACCAATCAAAACCATTGTTTCATCAATATGATCAAAATTATAGAAACGGTCGTATTCCGTCAACATATTGATGTGACGTCATTAAAATAGAAGCATCGTTTGACAGGTTATAAATTTTTATCAAAATGACCTGTCCCATAGTCAAAACGGTTTTGATAAAAATTGTCATCAAAATATTGATTGAAATATTGACCGTGAGACACGGGCTTTACAAAAACTTCAAGCACCCCTTGATACGTCCCTGGAATATTTTAAATTTAGCTCTTGCAATTTCTGTCTTACCGGTGGTGCCAACCTAAACAATAGTGGTCAGGTATCCTCAATACAAATACTGGCTACTATAAAATCAGTTTAGAGTGCAATCCGGACAAAAGGCAGAAATTGTAAGTAGTACTATCTTTATATATTATTATTTTGTAAATTATTGAAATTTATTTCTTTTAGAAATTTTTCAACCTACCCTTTTATAATCGATAAAAATATAAAGTATTAGCTACCAATAGCCGTAACTCGTTTTATTTGGAAATTGTAAAAGGCGGTTCGAAATATTCCCGCCTTCCGACGTCGCATTCGTTAACAGTTTGGGTTTAAATATTTTTCCATGATTGTGCAATCCAGTAAACGACATCTTTCATATTTATTTTTTCTGTTTACTAATTACATCCTCGCGATTACGAAGGTAGTTAGCCTATAACGGTATTTCTTTTTTAATGTTTCCAGAATGGTGATGATCCATAGTTTTTCCAAATATTATAATCCATCCAAGCAAGCGCCCAACTTTCCAAATCTGGGATATGTGGTAAGATGAAGTAATTCTCATCATCGACGAAGATGTCCAATCCGAAGGGGGTGTCTCCCTTTCGCGTTAGCTCTGCTGATTTTCCCCATACACCGGAGTTGGTTACCCGATATCTGGCAGTCCTCCGCAGGTTACCAGTGACCACCAACTTGGAGGTGCGAGTAGGAATAGAGTGGGAGACGCTTATAAAGGGCGCTTCACCACTCCATTTGGTCCCCATTATAGTATAAATACCATCCCCAAAATATGGAGTTCAACATCATCTTTTATGAAGAACTAAGAACATGATTTTATTTGTTTGAAGATTATAAAGGGGTACATTATATAGAAATATAAAATTGTATGTCTGGAAACCGTCAATTTACTAGGCAAATGTAATTTGTTCTATGTTATATTTGTTGGAGATCATATAATTTTATAGTAATTAAGGTTAGCTAACAAATATTTGATAAATATCTAATTTTATTCTTCGTTTATAGTCTCGGCCATTATAATCTTTGCAAAACGTTTACTAAATTTCTGTTACGAGGAAGCAAATTATTTCCAAAAACAATCTTCTTCTCCTCTTTCTTTAGGTTTATTTTCCTGTTACCAACCAACGTTTTCGTGATGAGCTGTCTTGGCCATCTTTTCTTGGGACGCCCCCATTCTTATTCTTTCTCTTGTTTCGTCCATCTTTGTAATGTGTTATAAATAAATAAAACAGCTTTCTTAATTTAAACCTGGCATTGTTATCGGCATAGCCCTTGAAAAACCTTTGAGACTATAACCTTTAAACCCATTGGTAACTGTCTCATTTGATATTGCACTGTATTTCTTTTAGTGTGTATTTATATTTAACGTACTTCTTCCGTAACATATACGCAGGAATCATAGACACCTCATATTTTAATATTGATAAAATTGATGTAAGCAGTCTCAATAATGATTACTACTTGTAAAATAAGGAAAATGACAAAGTTTCTCATTTTTCATTATAGAGATGTTTGTACTCAAAGTTGAAAATCATTTAACTTCACCTCATTGTACGGTATTTCTTTCCTCAAAATTACTTCAACTTTAAAGCAATTTTAAATTTAATATTCGAATTTGCAATTTTCAACGCAACATTTATATGTTTTCTTTTGTATAAAAATAGTTATGGTTTTTCAAATAGTTATAAATTTACCTCGCGAATATACGGCGGCGCTGCAATAGCAATCATAGCAAGCATGCATTAACCGTTAAAATTCGACATATTGAAGTTAAATTTATCGTACCGGTGTTATTATATTGTGTTATCAGTGAAGATAATTTGTCACAACGTCTGCGTATTCTCGATGGTTTCTTGCCACAAGCAGCACATCATCTTTGTGTTTTTATCGATATTACTTACGATTTTATGATAATTTATAATTCTGTTATAATTTATTTATTTATTTATTTACGGAAATATCTTTTTTACGGCACAGATAAATTTGGGAGCGATCGGGATTCGAACCTATAACTTTCAGATTTATAGCTCTACTCCCTAATCTCTACACCAACTCATCGCCCAACAACTGTAGATTTTTGCCACCAACTGCAATATGACATAGGTAGGTGGTCTTTACCGTCGATTTTAAAAACCGCAGCTGTCATTATTATTATTAAATTATTATATTCATTTAGGATAGTCTTTCTTACCCCAAGCCGAGTACTGTAGCCTTATTCTTACTCCGCTGCTACACGGAGAGGATGTCAATCGATTTCAATGAAATCGTGATAAAGAAAATTAAAATGAGCCTGGTGGTCTTGTCTAAAAAACTAAACTAAAAAAACAGCGTCAGAATGAGGCGGCGACCTCTATGTCCTCAACGCCGTTAAGCAGTCCACTACAAGACGAGATCCATGTGATTCAAATATAGACAGAAATGCAATTGAATTTCCCATTACATTCCCTTTTATTTGGTTTGATATACTTTATCAAAATAACCAAAATTATTAATTTTTTCAAAATTAATTGGACACCCCTATTTTTGACAGACTTCTACTGCGCAGTATTTTGACTCTATAACGATATTCTGACCATGAACATAGAAGTTCATGTTGTTCATGATTCTGACGTCCCGTCGTTATACAGGAACTTAATGACTCCCCAAGTAATAAAGAAAATTTAACCTAAAATATTTTGAAGGTTATTAATGACTTGGTTATTTCCTTCCTTCTACTTGAGTAGCCGGATCTCGATATAACACGCTTAAATTATCGTCACATTGGTTAGACGTATGTAGACGAATGTATTGCGAAATAAGGACCGTACGGATAGTGTTTGCAAGCATTAATGACTAAAAGATATACAAATCAAACCGATGCAAGCATTAATGACTAAAAGGTACACAAATCAAGCCGAGGTCGCAGGTGACTTAATTCTTGTCCAATAATTTACAATTTTCTCTTTCTTTACCCGGAATGCTGCTCCATAGATATTCCTGACTATACAAAAAATTATAAATAAAAATGAGCAGTATTTTTTTTTGCAAATCACAACGTAGAAAGAACCCACAAACTACGTACACACGACTCAGTCTAGCTAGTCTGTTCACCTAGACATCTGTGGATCATTGAGGCAGTGGTTTTACTTACAGCTTCAGAATTTTTGAAGACATGCTTTAGTCCTTTATCTTCTTACATTTATGAATGACTTCGATGGTTTTGTTTATTATCCGCTGGATGTCGCTCTTTACCGTTGCCTCCATCATTATAGTAAAATGTGGGGCCATATCTTTAGCCTCCAGCTCAAGTTCTTACTTGTTCAAAGGTTACTGATTTGTAACCTTTTACAAATTGATAAATAGTTTCAATATATACATTTATACAACGTAGTGTACGAAAAATCCGCTATGTTCGCTAGCGTTTCAAGCAATTATAAGAGAATATATTTGGCGGTTGCTTGTGCCTCCGCACATCCGTAGGTTTCGTAGGCCTCCGATTTTTTAAATACTTTGGCAACAGCGCATTATATTATTCTTAGGGCCGATTCTAGAAAGCAGGTATAAAGTACGAATAAGCTATACTGAGAATAAATCACACAGATTGCGTTCTACAATTGTCGTATAACGTTCTTGTTGGTATAAATTGTGGTTATACCTGGTTTAACTTATCCCTCTGAAAATGGTCGAATACCTGCTCGGATAAGTTATTCTTGTTTTCTATTGGTCAAATCTAATTTAAACTATCATTTATTTTAAGGTTGGATTTTAGAGTTTGACAGTTGAATACAATTTTATTTATTTCAAATGTGAAATTCAATTTATTGTTGTATTTCAAGTGCTTCTATTAAGTTATTTTATTAAATCATTACTTTGATTATTTATAATTAATTAATTGAGGTTTGTGAGTGAATTAAAAATTCTTGTTATTGCTTATTGTTATTTATTAAGGTTTTTTTGTCATTTTTATTGTTTTTGGATATTTCATTCTCGACCCATGCTTTTAAAAGTTTCATTCTAATAAGTTAAATTTTTATGTAATTTATAAAGTAATTTGTAAAATTTTATAAAATAAAAATTATTACAAAAAATTTTAACTCTTTTTAATATTGAAAACATCTAATAGCAATAACCATTGCTAAAAATAATTAAAAAAAAAGAGAATTTGTTTAATTTTCTGTTTAAACATCTTTTACAACAAAAACTATAACCAATAAATCAAATGAACGCTTCACAACGATGTCAAATAGTTATCCTATGGTCAAATATGCTGCGCAAATGACCTATAATTGGTGCGGAGGAACTAATTCCAGGTATAGTTATACCGACCGTGTACGAGCATTGTAGAACGCAAAAGCTTTTATACCTGGAATAAGGAATAAGTTATACTTCGAATAAGTTATACGGCGAATAACTAATCGGGACTTTATACCTGCTTTGTAGAATCGGCCCTAAGCAAACTAACTCCCGAATTTTTGTCCGTTTTATTAATTTCTAGTGCTTCTAGATAATTCAGCTGAAGGCCTTTATTGCATATGTGCAAAATTTCCGGAGTTAGATTGTCGGGGAATGGATGGTCTGTATCAATGAAGTGATTGCTGAAGTTTGAATCGGATTTTTTATTATTGTAGCTCCTTATATGCTCCTTTGTTCTAATTTCAAAGGATCTACCTGTTTGACCGATATAGATCCCGTTACAGGTTTCACATTTCACAAATTGAAATAAAATTTTAAAAAATTGATGGAATGTTTTTTGTTATTATTTTTCTGTGAAAGTAAATTTAATGCCATTTATGATTTGAACGGCAGCATCGGTCCATATTTCTTTCGAAATAAGGAAGGAGCTACCATTATGGTAAATGGTGTGAGATATCGACAATGCTCAATACACTTTTGTTTACAAAAATCCAAAAGTTAAACTTCGACAATTTATGGTTCCAACAGACTGGTGCTATGTACCACACAGCCAGCAAAACCATCGAGTTATTGAAAGGACAATTTAGTGACATCATTGTTTCAAGAAATGGTCCTGTCAATTGGCATAATAATGGCATTAAATTTACTTTCATAAAAACTTAACAAAAAAAAAACATACTAATGTTTTATTTTAATTTGAACATGCAGTTATAAAAATACCCTATACTATACTAATCTAAATGCTACTAATTGTAATTATTGGTAGTAAGTAACTAAAACTATCGATACTTCTAAATGAATGAAGATTAACTATCGAATAATTCGATATTCCCATCACTAATTATTTTTGTACATGTTATACACGTAAGTTTTTATTCTAATTTTTTTAACATTTTAGTTGTGTGTGGGGGATGTTTGGCCCTTAAGGGGCTAGGTTTACAATCATAAAGTTTCTGAGGGGCAGAAGAGTGTGGTGTGATGTATTCATATGTGTACTAATGGGAGGAGCTTCAAACACGAAATTATAATAGTTTTTTCGCTATGTCAATAAATGTATCCCATAAAATTTTTATCTTATTAGATATTATTATTCAATAGTGTACTTATCTATTCTGTCGGCCGGCCAGTGTCAACATAATATTACAGGTAGCTTTTAAATACATAGTATACGTTTGAGTTATTCACTTTTTCCTGTCGGGATTTCTTATAGGTAAATTTCTTGATGCCCTTGGATCTATAATTTCTGGCAGAACACAATCAAAATAAAAAGTATTTAATTGGTTCTCCATATTTGCTTTCCAAAAATTATCATCTCTTTGTATCTGAAAAATAGAGCTAATTAGTGCAATAAGATCATTTTACAATAATAAATAGAACATACCTTCTCCACCAACATACCCAAGGGAGTCCAACAAATAAAATAGCAAATTTGCTTATTTGCTATATGCATCTGTCCTTGAATTTGATAGAAATAATTATGGTTTCGTTTCAAATTTAGTTCTCCATTCTGGACAGATGCAAATGTAATAATTAAAATTAATTGCATCCAAAGGATGTAACCCGGATGCAGAATATGGACATTTCACTTCTATGAGTGCGTCATCGTCCACTAATCCATCCGGGCTAGCACCTAAATGGAATAATTCAGAGTCAATGAAAAATCCACATTTCTTTACAGCTTTCTTATATTTTGCTTCAAATTCCGTTATAGCTATTGGCTCGTTATCTTTACCATATTGCGTTGCTTTATTTCCTTTAAAATATGAATAGGAACATCGCAACATGTTTACAGTTGCGGAGAAATTTGTAGTAGATCTCAATTTACAAATTTTTCCGTAATTTGAAGCCGTCAACCTTTTATTTCTCTCCTTGTACCAAGTTGTACTTTCACTTTGCGCGTGTGTGTGTTATTTTCAATTATTTCTATTTCTTGCTTTGTTTTTTTTTAGTCGTTCTAAATAGTCACATTTTTTTATTTCAAATTCTTCTGTGTTCATGTCTGGGGAGTTTTCAAGACCATAATCTTCATCAGCGGGAGAGACGCTTTTGTGGAGTCTTTGTCTAGTATTGGCATTTAGTCTTCTTCTACAGTTATAATTTCGCACTTTTTGACATTTTTCTAAATATTTTTTTGTATGGGAACCTGAACTCTGGTAATGGTTTTATGTAAAATAGAGTGTAAGTTTCCACGTGAATTTACCGAGACAGCAGCAGCATTGCATCGTAATTGATAGGATCCACGTGTAGAAAAATTAATTCTTTTCCCACCAACAAATTTAGCAAGTACCGAATTATAGTTTTCGGCACTATTATTGTCCATATGGTACAAAAGACTGCCAACATGACACGACAGTCTGGTTGAGCATGCCAGGATATCTGCATACAAGCCACAGTTTACCAATTCAGGTACCCAATTTCTTTGGTTTTTAAGGTCCATTTTCTTACAAAAATAACCAATTTTTTGGCATTCTTTATGCTCACCGAAAACATGACTAGAACTATTTAAAATATCTTGTCGTAAAAGATTTGAATCGACAGCTACATTTTCCGTTGCATTTTCGCGTCTGTATTTTATTGCACTTTCCACAGCTGTACGCAAACGCTGTATGTTGGCAAAAAGCAGATTCCTTAGTTCAACACTAACTTCTTTTTTAGAAGTACTAAATCTCTTACTGCGGTTCTATGCGTTGATAATAATATACTGTCGCGAATACAAATTTATCAAATCAACGTAATTATACCCCGACCGTAAAAGCGCACTATGACCGGATGGAACGGATCAAGTGTCGAGGTATGGACTCCTGAGTTATTCGAACTTGCAAGCGTCTATGTTTCCATATTTACATTTAAGCACGTTCCTTAATAAATTGCTTATGGACGACTTGCAAGACGATTACTTGAGGGGTTTATACATCAGCACTTTTGAGGCACATAGTTAGTTAGTAGTGTTTGATTGTTGTGATCGAACGGTCGAGTGTTAATCCCAGCCGTTTGGTGCTTTTGGGTAAGTGTAGTAATCTCTTAATTTTGTATATATTTATTATTAGTAAATGGGTATTGTTAAGTGGAATGCGATTTTTATTTATTTACATCAATTAATAAACCCCTGGAACTCGTTTTAAGGTACCAGTGTAGGAACCCTTAAGTCCAAATGCTTAGGGCCCAAATTACTCGCGGCATGGTGGAGGTGTCTGGTCCTGGATCTGCCCAGGAATCCCAAAAAATTTAGGCAATTATCAAAAAAAAATTTTTATTTTTAGAAATTTGTTTTTAATATTTGGGGTTTAATAAAATTATGTACATATAGGATAGGTAAAATTAAAATTAGATATTATTTAAAATTAGGTATGATTATTAAAATAAGTAAGGTTGCACTAACTAAAAATTGAAGTATGGGTACGATTTAAAAATCGTGGGTTACCTCAAACATAATGACAACATAGTAAATTTTGTAACCTAAATAAAAAGATAAATTTTAATGTCAGGGGTGCATCAAAATACACGCTCAAAAGTTAAAGGTTCAAAAAATCGAACCAAAATCATATTTAATTCAGATATTTTGGAGAGTAGTAATAGTAATCTCACGGAAAACTTAGTAGTTCCTAATACAGAAAATATTGACCAAATAAGTAATCTAACAAATTCCGAGAACGATTTGATTGAATTAAGTGAATTATCATCAATACATGAAGATTCAACATTAAAAAGTAGCGAATTTACTCCGCCAGTACGAAGTACGGAAAATTTTGAACCAGAAGACATAAATACGACGTTAACACGAAACACCGAAAATCCATCCGACCGAAGTTACACAGTTGCAAGGTCTTCCCCTCCTATTACGCCTAGGGAAAGTTTAATTTGTACAGACAACAAAAATAATAATACGTTACAACAAATAAACATTAATAATTTAATAAAAACTTCTCAAACTTCTACGGGAGAACCGGTTAAACCAATAACAATGGCGACAAATGATACCACGGTCCGGGAAGTTGAAGAATCGGTTTTTAATCCGCGTTTTCCAAAATTTATATCACCACCTATTTTTAATGCTGCCACGGATGGGGCACTAAATTTTTTAAACACGTACGAGAGAATAGCGATCGGTAACGGTTGGGACACTTCCCATAAAATTAAATTTTTAGGGTCATTTTTAGAAAGCGCTGCAAATAGTTGGTATTCAAAATATTTAAGAGATCCGGCAAATAACGCCAAAACTTGGATCCAAATAAAAGATGACTTCACTAAAAAATTCGCGGGCAATTCAGCTATAAAAATAGCCAAAGCAAAATTATTAAACAGAAAACAGCAACCAACTGAGGGTATAAAGAAATACTTTTATGATATGATCACTCTCGCAGAAGACGTTGATCAAGAAATGAAAAATGAAGATTTTTCGGAATTTTTTGAAAATGGTCTTCACCCAAAATATTTTCAGATGTTCTTCACTTTAAGACACAATGGAATGACAATCAACGACTTGGAACAAATCGTACATAAGTTAAGCGACTGGGAGCTAAAGATAGCGGCCAGCGAAGTAAATAATGTAACTTCTATATTAAATTCTGAAATTACAAATAATGCTCCAAGTAATAAATCAAATAATTTTGAATCGTTAAGATACCGCGATTCTTACCAAAAAAATATGGTAATACCTAACCGACCAACTACTAATAATAATATAATAACCTGCGGGGTGTGTAAAAAGAAAGGGCACGCTGCTAATAAATGTTGGTACAACCAACCTACAACGTTTGGTACCAATAACCAACGATTCCATTTCCAAAACACCCAAAATGTTCAATCAAATCGAGGTAGAGGGGGATATTATCAACCAACAAATAACTATAGAAATGGTTCAAATGAACCGTTTCAAAATTACAACACTGGAAGTGGAAGCCATTATTTTAATAACCCAAGAAATGGTAGTAATAATTTTAATAAACCAAACGATAACCAAAATTACAGAAGCTACAACTACAATCCTCGAGGTTCAAGTAATTACGGCCGGGGAAGGGGTAACTATAACGGAAGACCCAATTACAACCACCCAAATAGCGACAGCAATTCCCCAAACTCCGAAGGACGAGATACGGTCACCGATTCATCTCGTCCAACATACAAATAAACGGTGAACAACACTATAATCAACCTAAAATAGTAACCATTACAGGTCATATAAACGGTTACCTAAACAAAGAAATAGTAATAGATACCGGAGCTAATTATAACATTATTACAAGTAAATATGTCAACCCATACAATATTAAAAAAGTAAATTTTATAATGCATACCGCAGGGGATCAAATGGTCAAAATAACTGGAAAATGTATTATAAAAATCGAAATAGAAAACAAAATTTTCGAAGTACCGGCATTAGTAGTCAATTATCTACCAAGACCAGCTATTTTGGGTTGTGATTTTTTAATAGCCAATAATGCCAACATTAATTTTAGGAAATCGACCTTAACCATAGGGGAGGGCAGAGAAAGTTTTCTAGTAAAATTTCAAAAATATGTAAGTACAGAAAACCTAAATTCAGAAGGGAACGTAATCTGCAGCCTAGAATATACTTCAATAATTAAATCTAACGAAAGTATTGATTCAAAAAATAATATACAAAATACACAATCAGGAAATAAAATATTAGTTGAGGCATTAATTCATGAACCACCAAAAAGAATTTTAGAAGAACATAAAAATCGTTTTGAAACTTCAAAAAAACTAAATGAACCACCCAATTATGACAAAATTGAAGTAATACAAGAAGAAGCTAATGAAATTATAAAAAATGACAATTCAAATAACAGCAAAAGTAACTTCTTCAATGAATTAACTCAAGATGTTACAATTGTTAAAGATAACCAGGGCAAATTAAGGTTAGATGAAAATTATAAAATCTTGCCAAAAACAACCACCAACATTCAATTAACACTTCAATGTAATAACCCTTATTTAAATCTTTCCTTTTTTAAAGGAAACGATATTTTTTTATGTAAAAATCAACTTTGTTTAGTATCAAAATTAAAACAAGAAACTGATTTAAATTATTCAATAGATATTTTTTTAAATTCAAATTTACCTTTACATATTTTTAAGAATACAACAATAGGGTTCTTAAAAGATAAACATCAAATTAACGAGTGTTTAATCTCCCCCACTTATGAGGACAACTGGTTATATGGCCAAATAGATAATTCTGTAACTATTGAGGATCATAACATCAGCAAAAATTTAAGCGGTAGTGAAAAATTTCAATTAGCAAATCTATTAATGGAATTCGAAGATGTATTCGCGAAAGAGACATGTCAAATGGGACGTACAAATTTAGTAAAACACCAAATTGATGTTCAAGGAGCCGCACCCATTAAATCAAAAGCATATAGAGTGTCCTCTAGCGAACGTGAATTAATTGATAAGCAAATTGAGGAAATGCTAGAAGCTGGAGTAATAAGAAGATCCCAAAGCCCATGGTCCAGTCCAATAATTTTAGCCGATAAAAAAGATGATACAAAGAGGTTTTGTGTGGACTACCGCAGATTAAACAGTTGCACTAAGAAAACAAGCTATCCTTTACCAAACATGGAAGATATTTTGACATACTTAAACGGGGCGAAATACTTCTCATCCTTAGATCTGTTCAGCGGGTACTGGCAAATCGGGATGGAGGAAAGCTCAAAGGAATATACCGCTTTCATTGCACCGGGACATGGCTTATATGAGTTTAATGTTTTGCCGTTCGGATTGTGCAACGCACCTGGTACGTGCCAAGACCTCGCAGATCGAATATTTCAAGGTATGAAGTGGAAGGAGGTGATGATTTACCTGGACGATATTTTCGTGTTTTCGTCCACTTTTGACGAACATTTAAAAATATTGGGAAAAGTATTTCAAAGGCTAAGAAATGCAAACCTTACACTTAAACCGAAAAAGTGTTTTTACGCGGAAAGAGAAATTAAAGTACTGGGTCACATCATCAACGAAGAGGGCATATTACCCGATGAAAGTAAATTAAGTGCTATAAGAGACTTTGGAACACCAAGTAACGTTAAAACCACGCAAAGCTTTCTAGGGCTATGTAATTATTATAGGAAGTTTATACCCAATTTTTCCATAATTGCAAGACCGCTCTACGAGGCAACCACAAAAAATGGATTTCAATGGACAAAAAATCAACAGGAATCTTTTGAATTTTTAAAAAAGAAGCTAACCGAAGCTCCACTATTAAGGCATTTTGATCCCACGCAAGGCTGTGAATTAAGAGCTGATGCTAGTACTCAAGGATTGGGTGCCATATTATTACAGGCAGGCAAGGATGATCAAATGCATCCCGTGGCCTACGGAAGTCGGTCATTGACAAAAGCAGAAAAAAATTACGCCATCACAGAATTAGAATGCTTAGCAGTCATATGGAGCTTATCATATTTTAGACATCTAGTTTATGGAAAGCCTGTTCGGATAATTACGGACCATCACGGACTTTGTTATTTGGCTGAATCTAAGGCTTTAAGTGGTAAACTTGCAAGATGGTCGATTAAATTGGCTGAATTTGATTATCAAATTTTGTACAAAAGCGGAAAACACCATCAAGATGCTGATTTTCTCTCCAGAAATCCCACAACTTTGGGAACTCTGAATGATGAAGAAGCAGCAATAGAAATACCCACCTTTTTGACAGAAGCCAAAAACTTAGAAAAAGAACAGAAAAAGGACCCTGACATAACCGAAATAATCAACGCTCTGGAGAACCCTCAAGGACCTAAACTCACTATAGGCTCAAGGAAACGTGCAAAAAATTTTAAATTAATAGATGGAGTATTGTACAAACAAAATACCAACATAACCGGTAATTCTAATTTACTGGTAATACCTAAATCAATGATTTCGGAAATTTTGAAAAACCACCATAGTGAACCACTTGCAGGGCACTTAGGAATTACAAAAACGTTAAAAAAAATTATGAGTAGATATTATTGGCGGGGACTACAGAAGGATGTTGAAAGGTTTGTAAAAGGATGTCCAGATTGCCAACATAGGAAGGGAAGGAAAAACACGAAGCCCGCAGGGTTCTTACAACCAATTCCGGTTGGATTACCGTTCGAACAAATGGGAATAGATTTACTAGGTCCATTTCGAAGAAGCAAAAATGGAAAAACAATGATAATCGTAGCTACTTGCTACGCCACGCGTTATGTAGAGGCAAGAGCTTTAACTAGCGGAAAAATAAACCAAGTGGCTCGTTTCTTACTCGAAAACATAATATGTAGACACGGTTCCCCAAAGAATTTAATAAGTGATCGCGGAGCTGTTTTTTTATCAGGTGTTATTACGGAACTTTTGCGCCTCATGGGTACAAACAGCAAGTATACTTGCGCATATCATCAACAGAGCAATGGCCTCACTGAGCGATTCAACAAGACTCTTGTCGATATGATATCAATATTCACAAATAAAGAACAGACAACATGGGATGAATACTTGTGTCATTGTGTATTCGCATATAACAGTTCTGTACAGGAGACTACCCAGTTTTCTCCATTCTTCTTGGTCCATGGAAGGGAACCTGTCCTACCCACACAAGCTGCCTTGAACGTAACCATACAAAATCCTACTGTCCAAGAAATTCACGACCGAGTAATCAATGCCAGAGGTCTAGCAGTAGAAAACATCATCTCGAAACAACAAAAGGATAAAATTCGTTATGACAGTAAACACAGGCACTTAGAATTCAAAATCGGCGACAAAGTGAAAATTTTTACTCCAATTCGCAAAATTGGTCGCAGCGAAAAACTTTTACTAAAATATTTTGGACCATATCTTATAACGGATCAAGTTTCTGAGGTTAATTATGAAGTAGCAAAAACAAATCATCCTAATTCTAAACGCGAAATAATTCACGTATCCCGAATTTTACCCTATTATGAAGAGTGGAAACCAGAATAAACAGTAGGTACCACGCCTTAACAAAGGAAATTTATTAATAATAAACCGCTTGATTTATAGAAAAAACCAAACTAAACGTGTAAATACAACAATGTTACTTGATACAAATAATTATAGGATTAATAAGTTAATGAATAAGGAAAATAACGTTAAGTTACAAATATCTTTCTTTTTATTGAAGCGAGCAATGCCCATTACATACTATTATTTTAATCACTTTAATAATAATCAGGAAATTTAATTAGGTTAAGATGTTTTTTAAGGAAATAAAAATAAACTTTAACAACATAATTTAAGAAGAATTTTTAAAGGGAAAATTTTTTTAAAAGTAGTAATTAGCAAACTAATTAATATTAAGTTTTAGCACGCTAGTTTTATAAAGAACCACATTTTTGGGGAAGAAAGGAAGCCGCTACTAATTTCACTTGGACCCGAAATATCAAATTGTCAGCCGGAACCCTTTGGACGGAATCAATCATTCCATGGAGTAACAACTTTAATAATACTTTCAATTCAAACCTAAAATAACCTTAAAAAATATCCTAAATTTTTTTCCTCTTCAAAATAAAATTTTCAACAAAAATTATTTATCCAAATATTATCCTACAATATTCTCAACAAAGATTTCTTATCAAAATATTATCCTACCTTCAAAAAGAAAAATCCTTCTTGCCAAATTTAAAATCGCAACAACAAAAAATAACGTTAATAACCACTGGATACCACTGAGGCTTTAGGTAACCATCCAACCAACCCCGAGGACCTTTCAACAGAAAATAATGAAAAGGACCAATCATCAACAAACCTTTACTACCAAAAACATTAATACAGTTGGGGATTCCGCAAGAAACCAAGTACCATGGTCAAGTGAAAATTTCAATTAACAACTAAACAATAAGGCCGACAGCAACATTTCAAATGGACTACGCAACATAAAAAATTTAATTCTCAACAAGTGTACTTCTAAATAATCCATCGTACGAGTTTAAATTAAACAAAAAATAAACTAGCCGAAAAATAATAGTGTGAAACAAACCGGGTATAAGAAACTAAATAAGAATTTAAATACAAATTAAAATCCGGTAGTGAATATTAAATAATAAGCGTCATCAAAAAATAAGTGAAAGAAGAAAACACGCGAAAATGAAAATAGATATAAAGTGCGCATACAAAATAATTATATTATGGAAAATTGTAAAATTGTAAAATATAGTCGACTAAATAAAATGTGGCGAGAATTTTGGGTAAGGAATTTAATACCTATTGAGCTCAAAATAAATTAACATCAGAAAAAAGGATCCGTTCCTTATCCAAACTTATCAAAACATGTAATACAATAAGTAATGAGGTAAACTTATGCAATTAAGTCAATGACACCGTACGTACAAACCTCGTCATCACTTAGTTGCATATCTAGAACTCATAGCATAAAAATTTAAAAGGGAAATAATTAAAGAGCAAAAAGTAAAGACGAAGCTCAATTTAATGAAAATGCATATGTGAAAAAATATGGGGCACGCGAGGGTAATAATTTAATTAAATGCATTATTGGATACAATTCAAATACGGGAAAAAATATGTGGCGAATAATTCGAATGTATCAAAAGTAAATAAAGGCGCTAGAAATAAAAAGAAAATGCATATTTCGGAAAAAATAGGTTGCACGCGAGGAAGATAATTTAAATAGAAAGGCAATGATGAAAATTCAATATCGAAAAGAGGGAGAAATTTAAACGGCAAATTCAAATTAAAAAATAAATTAATTCTAGTACACTGTGTTAAATAATAAAAAGAATGTAAATTAAACAAATCAAAATAATGTTCAACTAAAAATGTTGTCAGGATTTTTTAATCCATAATATTATAATAATGAGATAAATCATTGTAGTGGATGCCTTATAATTGCAATTTTGATTCGCGTAAGAAAAAAAAAAATCTCAAAGTTCACCTTGAGGATAACAAACAAACAAAAAAAATACATACAAATCAACCAGAATTGATAATTCAAACAAATGATTTTTAAAGATCAATAAATACTGTAAGCCAAAATAATAACAATTGCATTACTGACGACACGGCGTGTTAAGCTTAAATTAGTGCGCTTTAATGTTAATTGAAAAACATATTATGCAAAAAAAAAAAAAAAAAATTATAAGCATAAAGCATAAAAGACCAAATGGCTACACAAAAGAAGAAAATCATGTTTAAAAAAAAATATCTGTATTATAGTAAAAGTTTGAATTCTCATTGTGAAAAGTTTTTAATCGTGTTCAATTTAATTTTTTACCATTAAAAAGCAATTCTAAGACACTACCCCTTTACAAATGACGTTATGTTAGCTAATAGGATTAAATATAAGGTATCAAAGTAATACTAAAAATATATGTGACGGAAACCATGGAACAGAATGATTGAACTAAATTAATATAAAGTGAACTCGAGCAATTTAAAAAAAAAATATGTGAAATACCCACTAAGACAAAGTAAATATATAGTGAAATAAAAGACGGAAAATGTGTGAAAAAGTGATGGAAAATTTAAAACTATAATCCCTTATAAACTTTACATAGAACATATTATAAGGACAATAGTTTAAATGAGCAAAAAATACCTTATGTGAAAAGAGACACTAACCAAACAAAAATATTTACGTGCAATTAAATTTAGTAATAGAAACAATTTTAGTAGTAAGTGGGAAACGTTTATATATTTAAATATTAATACTATTTCTTTTTGTTTTTTCATTAGTTTTAATCTGTTACTGTTTTATTCGACTTGGGTCAGTCGCTTTTACGGAAGGAGGGCATGTCGCGAATACAAATTTATCAAATCAACGTAATTATACCCCGACCGTAAAAGCGCACTATGACCGGATGGAACGGATCAAGTGTCGAGGTATGGACTCCTGAGTTATTCGAACTTGCAAGCGTCTATGTTTCCATATTTACATTTAAGCACGTTCCTTAATAAATTGCTTATGGACGACTTGCAAGACGATTACTTGAGGGGTTTATACATCAGCACTTTTGAGGCACATAGTTAGTTAGTAGTGTTTGATTGTTGTGATCGAACGGTCGAGTGTTAATCCCAGCCGTTTGGTGCTTTTGGGTAAGTGTAGTAATCTCTTAATTTTGTATATATTTATTATTAGTAAATGGGTATTGTTAAGTGGAATGCGATTTTTATTTATTTACATCAATTAATAAACCCCTGGAACTCGTTTTAAGGTACCAGTGTAGGAACCCTTAAGTCCAAATGCTTAGGGCCCAAATTACTCGCGGCAATACGACAAACGTCTTACAATTATTAAACATCTTATACAGTGAAAACAAAGATAGATGCTCTACCTACGTCGCGAATAAATTTTACTTATAGAATACGCGCGCGCTTATCATTTAAATTGTGTCTGGGGGCATGTTTGGGACCCATGATTTGTCTGGCAGTTTACAAAAAGTATTGAAATAGTTCCCCGAGTATCATATTATATAAAAATCAGCGCCGAGAATTTAACATAAGTTATTATAGTTTTCACGTACCTTTGGCACTTGGTAGCTCCAAATTGGGGGGTGAATCCAAGGTAGCGAGTATGCATACGTTCAAAGTACCATAATAGTACTACTCTATCCCACAAATTTTGTTTGGGAGAAAATAACATATGTCTGGGTCGCTGGGATCTTGGACTATTAGAAAACTGTACGCTAAACTAAAAATCTCAACGGTCATTTCGCCCACAAGTTCAGTTACAGAGGATAAAATTATGTTATACGTTTCATAATAATTATTTATTATTACATTGTAACATTATGTTCCAAGTGTTTTCTTTGTTTAATTGTGGCGATAATTTAAAATTTTTATAATAAAAGTTAAATAAATAAGATACAACTTAAAACAAAAAGTTCACAAACAAATAATATATCCTAATACGTTTAGCTCCGAGCAGTATACATTAGGTACAAACTGTAACTAAAGCAATTCAATTTTCACAAGCTTTTAATAATTTATTACGGCGACCTGTAAAAATTAGTATTTCCATACAGAAATATTTAATTTCCTTCGAGCCTTCGATTAAGTATGTACGAGTATTAATTTATACTATGCAGTGAATCAAATAAAATGATTATTGTCGATCTGAAATCTGCGCTATTATAATAAAGCCATAAAGTTTGTTTGTACCTACTGTTGTCCATGTATTAAAATATGTCATGTCCATGATAAAATTGATTGTTCCTCAAGATTTAAATTTATGGGTTATCATCGCGTCGCCGTCTTCAACTATTTTTTTATTAGATAAATAATATTATTCTTATTATCGCACCATTAACTACCTTCATTAAGTAATATAAGATAAAGATATAAAGTAATAATTTCAAGCATAATCATTAGTAGTTTTTTTATATTTAAATTATTCAAAGGCATTTCATCCTTTACAATATATTATAATTCGGGTTTAGAACAGATCGAAGTAAAATAATTTTTAACGGCTAAAAAGTTGTGTTTCGTTGTGGCAATGGTTTGGCCCATTGGAAACAAAACTTTAAATGCAAGCGGGACAAAAAAAATCGGAAAACAATACGATAGTTTACGTAGGAGGTGTCGAATTATTTTATGTTAACCCTTTAAGGTTCACCATTAGTTCTAGCTAAACGAAAATTCTATTCATTTGCCAGTCACGTACTTTATACTATAGAAGGACCCTGAGCTGTTTAGATTTAGTAAAACTGTAAAGGAAACTTTTCGGTTGTAACCATATGGTCACAGTGAACCTTACGGTATGGAAAATAATAATACTAGAAATAAAATTTTATTTGTGGAATTCTATAAAACAATTTCTCTTATCGTTTAGACATAATCGGGAGTCGCACTTATTGTAGATTATTCTTGTTACTCCAGTAGTGCAATGACGGCACCTTCCTTTAGACATGAACTGACCAGTGAGATATGTTATCCTTTCTTGTAACGTCGAAAGGTCTTTGTACCACTGGATATTTTATAGGAGACTTATTTTCTTTCGCTAGGGATGGCCTTCCGCGACTTGGTTTTCCTGTAGTAAAAAGAATTTACCAATAACAGATATTACGAAGACTTTTTGTATTTGCCTACAGTAGACAAGGCTCTTCCAATTTGTGCTCGAAACTCCTTCAATGGTAGATATTTTTTCAGGTTTTAAGTATTTTCCTCTGGAGGCAAAACAGCTACCTTCCCTTTACTCCCATAAGAAGAAGTCGCCGAGATTGTCTTCCAATAATTCTCCATGCTCTGTGATATAAAGATTCAATGTAACCATATGGATACATATGATTTCAAACTATATTTTATGCAAATTATAGGCCAAATATCAATGATTGTAATTAGCTAGAATGAAATATGGGCTTACTAAACCATTATAAACAATTTACAGAACTTACTATAAAACCGAAATACATACCCTTATTTCTATACACGATGTGAAGCTGAATCACTGCACAACATAACCAACAAAACAACATTCAGAAAATGTTTAAATATAATTTTGTTATTGCGCTGATAGGTGGGGATTGATCGACTAAGGGCCGGTTGTACAATTGCGAGTTCAGCCGCAGTTTAAGTAAACTACAGCTCAACTAAACTTGAGATTAACTTTCTCCGCTGTTGTACAAAATATATTGTTAACAGGTTTAACTAAACCTGAGAAACGATGTTTTTACAACGTTAGTATTAGACGCGCCTGCGTTTTAGAAGATTCTCAAATGACATTTTAACATTTGACAGACTTAAGTAAGTTTAACTTTCTTCAAGTGCATTAATTTATTTACTCTAACTATTGTCAAAGTGTAATATTGATTAGCATTTTGCAATTAAAATACTAGGTAGGTAAGTACATACAGAGAGTTGTTTTCTTTTTTGAAAGATACATTTTGTTTTATGAATTTTAGTATTGTATATGGTTTCGTTGGCTTTGTTTGGTGGTAGTTTTATTCTTTTATTTCTGTATATTAGGTAAGTTCTGTTGAAAGTTGTGTTATATTTTTGAAATATACATTTTATATTCGTAAATTTTAGTATCTATTTTCTGTGGTGGTGGTTTATTTTATTTTTGTGAACATGGCTTCTGCGATTACTCCCAAGGCTTCTGCAATGTCTTCCAAGCGGTCAGCAAACTTTTCTTCTCAGGAAGAAAGTTTGTTAGTTAGTTTGGCTCAAAAACACAAAAAGGTGTTGGAATGCAAACTAACTGACATGACGACACACGAAGGCAAACGCAAAGCCTGGGGTAAGATCGAATCACAATTTAACAGCATGTCGGGGCAGTCGTATAGGACACAAGATGTTCTACGAAGGAAGTATGACAACATAAAGAAAACAGTGAAAAGGAAGTATTCTCAGGAAAAACGCTACTCTCTTGGCACGGGAGGTGGTTCACCTCAGAATACAACCTTTTCAGATGTGGACATTGCCATAAAGGAAATCTTGGGAACAAGAATAGAAGGGAATGGGAGTAAACTAGATGATGATTCAGAAAGTACTCGTAAGTTATTAACTATCCAATGATTATTATCATGATTATTCATAATATTGTTATACTCATGCAGCTACAGCTGACAGTCTTTTTATGGACGAGGATGATACCAGTTTTTCTGTACCACGACAGAATATGGTAGTATGTATGTATTTTTAACATTATGTCAAAGAAATTATTCTAATTTGTTTGTATTTATAGCACAAATTGAAATCGCCCTACAAGAAGAAGAAGAGATTCTGCGAGATGAATCTGAAAGTTTATTAGAAGGTAATGTTTCAAAAATCCTGGTAGGGGATCAGTGCCGATGTCAGCACATATTAATATATTTTTTTTTCAGATCAATTTACAGTTTCTGATGATGTACCATCAACTTCAACTGTCACCACTGGAAACGCCACCCGTATGTATTGATGGAATGGGTCAAATGTTGTCCTAATCATTCTTGAAAACATGCATAAATATAAATAACAAAATCTAATTTTATTTTTAGCCAACAATAATTGGAGCCGTTACACACCAAAAATGTTGAAAAATAAAAAGGCACGAGAGTTACAGATTCAGAAAAGTACTGGTAACAAACAATATTTATTTTAGAATATAATTGACAAAATTTACTTTATTGTAGATAAACAGATCAGTGTAGTTTCTGATCGTATTGCACAGTGGGCAGATGCCAAGTGTCAGCTTCAACAATCTCATTCTAATTTTGCACAGAAAGAACATGAGTTAAAGTTGAAGCTGATGCAGGACAAACATGACAAGGAAGTTCAGTTAATGTCAAAGTTGTTGCAAGATAAGCATGATAGGGAGGTTTCTATCATGGAAAAGGAAGCCGAGTTAAAAAGGAAGCTGATGACAGATGAAAGTCAGGCTCGAATATCGAAAATTGTAATTAGGAATAGTTTTGTACAGTAGTAAGTTTTGTACAGTAGTTAGTTTTGTAGTTTTGTATAAATATATAAAAAAGATTAAGTTTTGTACAGATATAATAAATTATAAAAATATTAAAATTAAGTTTTTTTTGTACAGATATATAAAAAAGATTAAACATAAAAAAATTTAAATTGACTAAATTTATTATTAATTTCTATTAATTATTAATATTTTAAAGTTTAAATCAAAGTTGCGAAATATCCATTTATTAAATAAAATTGGATCTTGCACTATTATTAATTTCACCAACATTTGCACCATTGCACTTCAGGTCGAGTACGTGGATTGGCTAAAAATTAAAATACAGTTTTTGTTCTACTTTAGTAAAAGTATTATAGCTAACCTAAAGGTGTCAATAAATATTGTTTAATTCCGTAACTACTGTCTCCTACTATATGGAATCCTGGAAATTCATTGTTTTCAAATCTTGCTCTAATTCTAGAGTTTGCAAATATTGTGCTATCGTGCGAACTTCCTGGCCACCTACAGACGATATTTTGAAATCTGCATTTAGCATCACAAATTGCTTGAAAATTTACAGAAAAGAAATGTTTCCTATTTTTGTAAATTTCCGGTTCCTGGCCTCCAGGTGAAGAAATTTTAACATGGGAGCAGTCTATTGATCCAATGCATTTTGGGAATCTAGCAATTTGATAAAATTCTGCACTATTTGCTATCATTTCTTCCTCAGTTACCGGCATTTTTACAAAGGTAGGACGCAGGAGAGCAATTGTTTCGCTAACTTTATGAACAATTCTGCAAGCTGTTGATTTGTGTATGCCCACAAAATCAGCCACCACTTGCAGAAAGGACCCTGTCGCATAATACCTTAACGTCATGAAAAGCATTACTTCTGGCGTAACAGCATTATTTCTAAAAAAGCGGTGTTATTGATATGATCCAGAAATTAATCATTAACAAGACAAACCTGTTGGTAGGATGTGCTATTTGTTGAGAAATTTTTTCTAGTACAAAACGCACACCATTTTTCGACAAAAGAAATCTTGCAAGAAATTCCTTGTCGTTCCACTTTTCAAAATGATCCTCGCGAATCCGAAATACTTTAGGCGCTCGTTGACGCTCTATAACCCCTCCCAATTCTAACATAAGTTCATCATCTGAATCCCAATCCATTTTATAATAAATAAGAAAACCAACAAAAATAACGAAAATAACAACCACAAAACTCAAAAGTAGGGTTAAACTGAAGTTTAAACGCCGAAGTTTGCGAGATCAAATTCAAGTGACGTTAAACTGACGTTTAGTGCTAAACCTGCGTAGTACAACCCATTTTTTTTCTCAACCGCAGTTCATCTCGAGTTTAAGCCGGTTCAAGTTAAACTCAAGTTTAAACTTATAATGTACAATCGGCCCTAAAGCTAACTTAAGGGCCATTTACATAGACTGTAGGCCGGTTCCACCATCTATGATTAAATTGTTGGTTAACTAATCACGGTTAGAAATATTTAATCACGGTTAGCAATATTTAACCGTGATTAATTTCAAAAGTGTTCCACCGGGTAATGTCTTTCTATGATTAGTTAACCGTTTGAAGTTCGGATATCTTCGCTAAAAACTTCTAAAAGTTGTTCTGGTTGGCTGATTGATAGTCACGTGAAAGTTGTAGTAGGGGTGATTCTACCCTACTACTTTAAAATTAAACGACACATATTTTCATAATATTTTTTTTAATGTTTATTTAAAGCTGGTTCACACTATCTGATTTTTCATCTGACTTGTCATATGACTTGTCATATGAAAAATATTTTTACGTTCACACTATCTGATTTTTGCTATTATAGAAGTCATAGCTAAATAATAAGCTCGGTTATAGCAAAATAATAAGTGATTTTCAGAATAGGACGGTGTCTATTTTGCTATGACTTCTTGAACGACTTTTTTACAAAATTTCAAAAACTAAATTTTTTATAAAAAATTATTATTTATCGAAATAATCACAAAAACTGAAATATGTTTTAACAAAAATTTATCGAACATTTTAAAAAATTTTTCTTTAAATTTTTCAAAATATCGTTAAATTTTCAAGAAAGTGACTTCTCCGAAATTTTAAAAACTAAATTTTTATAACAAATAATTATTTATTGAAATAATCACAAAAACTGAAATATTTTTGAACAAAAATTTATCGAACATTTTAGACAAATTTTCTTAAAATTTTTAAAAATTTTGTCAACATAATTTTTCGTCAAAAATGATTATTTCTTAAAAAATTATTGGATAAAAAGAAGAAATAGACACCGCTGACAGAATAATTTCTATTAGATATAAAATTAAATTTTAGTTCAAGTTGAAAGAAAGAGATAGTTGCTCGATTGAAATCAAAGCGCATGCTCCTATCAGTTAACCGTGATTAGTTCGACCCAAATGGTCAACATCGACCGGTTAGTTTGAGGGTTGCATTTACATAAGTAGGAATAGATACTTCAGTAGTGTAGAATCGTGCAAGCTTTCCTACCGTTGCAGTTTGAATTTACACCAGCCGCACCAGCCAATCATTGTAGCGTATCACCCCCACTTCATTACGTCAACATAACCTTTGTAAAACGTGCAGTCTGCGTGCAGTTGTTAAATAATTTATTCTGTCACATTTTCTACCAAATACGCATGTCCATTAATTCCCCACTAAAGTTCCACCTAAAGTCTATGTAAATGGTTTTAAACACAATGTTTTAAATACTTACGAAGATCTTACCAATACAACTACTGTTAGCGTTGCGGTTAGAGTTACACTAACAAGGGGTCACTACAGTCTACAGTGAGTATGTCGCCAATGGAGATCCCAATTTTTTTGGTGATTCTAGTTGCTAAAAAAATGATCACTTTTTCGAATTTTAGTCGATTGGCTATTGGTTCTTGAGTTATGAATTTTTAAAAATACTATGATGAGTTAACTGCTATTATTATTAGCTATTATTACAAAAAACCGTGGTGGTTTAGCGGTTAATAATTTGTAATGGTAATTCGTAGGTCATTAATTTTGTAATTCCGATAATAAATCCGATAAAAAAACAAAAACAGCTTTGCAAACAAAATCGCGTCCCAGACACGGCTTCATACTACTGAAATTGTATCCTTGTAGATATTCGCGACTCATGCAAATTTATATGTAGCATTTTAGTCAGCATTTCAGAAATACGTAGCCTTTTCTAGTAGTCTAGTACTAAACACTCGACGTGTGTGTTAGTTTGATTGTGTAGGTCTGTGTTTAAACTATAATAAAATAAATTAAAAATTAATAATGCCCAAACCACCTTTGAACAGAAGCGCACTTTTAAAAAGGTGGGCAAATGAAGACAAAACTGTTAACCACGGACGGAAAAGTGATTTATTGTCAACTATGTCAAAAAAATGTAAGCTTTGCAATTAAATGCATACAATTTTCTAATACTTGAAACTTTAGGTAGAATGCGATAAAAAATTTGAAATAATGCAACATTTGAAAACGGGAGCTCATCTTAAATATAACAAGAACCGGGATCAAAATACACCCACTGGGCTAACGAAACAAGTGCTTTTACCAAACTGCACAAAATTAATTAATAACGACGATTTTGCGCAAGATTTATGTCACATGCTATTAACAGCAAACATCCCCCTAAAAAAAATAAGCCACCCTACTGTAAGAAGTTTTTTGCAAAAATATTGCAAAGAAATTATACCAAGCGAGTCGAATCTACGCAAGAAATGTGTAGATCAATGCTATCAAGACACTATAAAAGAAATTCGCTCACGAATTGGTAACAACTTCTTATGGTTTGCTGTGGACGAAACTACTGATGTTTGCGGACGTTATGTAGCAAACTTAATAGTGGGTATTTTAAATGAAGATGTCCCTCCAACACCTTATTTAATTTCTGTAAAACAGCTAGAGAAGACAAATCATGCTACTGTTGCGCGTTTCGTGAACGAATCACTTACGAAGTTGTTTTCGCCAGAACCTGTGCCTACTGAAAAATTTTTACTCATGCTGACTGATGCAGCTGAATATATGGGAAAGGCATTCACTACTTTAAAAGTATTTTATGAAAAATTAATTTACGTTACTTGTTTTGCTCATGGAGTTGCTGAGTTCATTAGAATGCAATTTCCAAGTAAGTTAATTTTAGTAAATTATAAGTAGATCTAATTATAAAGTTTGTTCCATCAAACAGTGTAACCACCGGGGGTGCGTTATTAAAATTACTTATAAAATTTTCTCTTAAAATTTTGATAATAATTTTAGAAAACACAAGAACCTTTTTATTTGGCCTAAATAAAAAGTCACCCCGTTAATGTTCTCTTAATTTATTTGGCTTCCCAAAAATTTCTCGAGTTTTGAGATACTCCTGAATTTTTGGGGATATCGACGAAGTTTCCACGGTAACAAAGGACAGTCTATTTTTAGTTTTAATGCTGCCACCCGACAATTTCCTTTGTTAGTTGTCCTGGACCTCTTCGATATGTTTTGGTAGCCCTGGTTTGATTTCCCAATCTTCACGAAATGACGTAAATATCGCTGGCTAACGTTAAGGGTGAAAGGTGCCCTTTTGCAGTGATTTTGGGAAAACGTAGGAATCATTAACTTTTGAAAAACTTCCACTTTATTTTACGGGGTTCTTTTAAATTCAAAATAAAAGAATTAATATTTCCCAAATATAACAATTTATTAAACTAAACTGAATTATTTACAAAAATTTACAAAAGTAATTAAACTCAAAATTATAATATGACAACACTTTTGCCACATTATAAACAACAAAATAACCTTTGAAAGCAATAATTGACGAAACAAACAACCAACTACAAATTGTTTCCGTCTCTGAATATCAATTATTCAGATTTCCAAAATTAAACATAAAACAGATTAAACTTATCAAACCTTACTTTAATGATTACAATATTCGCTAAAACTTTATTCAGCCTAAACCTATCAACCAAACGAGGAACAATCGTCTCGCGATTATCCCTTAAAATAATTATCAATAATCCTAATGAGAAAATCTCACTCTAAATTATTACCCTTAATAAGGAACTCAAATTCATTTCCTTAATAACTCGTTAGAATACAAAAATTTTGCGCTCTCAAATATAATTCGACAAACGCGCATTACAAAATAAAATCATTCATCAGTAAACAATAATTTTTTTTACCTTTAGTTGTTTCAGCAAAACCACAAAACTTAACTTATTTATTTAAGTCGAGAAAATTATTTAAATTATTTAATTTAAATTGACTGCCACTAACTTATTTATTCAAAACAATAGTTCGATAAATAGTTGCAAACAAAATTATTAATTGAGCTTTTGTACTTTACAACACTCAATCATCAAATTCAAAAACAAAATCGCACGGAGTCTTAACTTTGACTTGGTGTTTTTGAAAGTATAGCGTCGCAACGGACAGCAACTTTCGTAACACGGCAAAGGAGAAATCTCCCTTATCAGTACAGTTACCCATATTTATAACCTCTGACCCACTTCTCTTCAAAAGTGAATCTTTTTACTTCTTCTTTTAATTTTTTTCATAGGTACGAGACGTTTGTCCCACAAAAAGGGAGGATGACACGAACGGCGCGCTCCTCTTCCTGCAAAATTGCACGTCTTGCTTTTCCCACGAACCGGTACAAGCAGTCACTTAAAATTTTTTTCTATTTTCTACAGTTTTAAACTTTTCCAATATATTTTAAGATAATGGGAATCGTCATCCTTTAAACGTTACAAATATGATTTTTAATTCTTCCTAGGACCAAAATTAACAATTGGCCTCGAATCTTCTCACTAAGATAGGAAGTGTATTTATAATTTGGTTATCAAAGTCTGCGAGATAGTAAAACTTTTAAGCTCCGAATTTATTATTGTTCCTATGAACCGATTTTCAAGAAATTTGTATTTTCGTTACCTTCGTAAAATTTCACGTAAGCATATAATGTTTGATAACCGAATTTTTATGACGCTTTGATTTTAGTTCCCAAACTTAATTCTTATCTAAGAGGAAATGGTCAACACTTTTTTTCTTATCTACCCACGCCGTGCACCTGCAGTCTCTAGGTATCTTGTCTACATTACAATGTAACAATTTACTTTGTTGCAAAGTTAAATTCAATTTTTAGCTCAAAGTAATTTCGACTCGATCCCGTCGATATTTTTAATTTGAACATAATTTTACGCTCGTGCCAAAGATATAAGAATCGAAAAATTTTCTAAAATGTCAACACAATTTGAATTACTGCATTTCAATAGGCGTACACAATTATTTTCTCTACATATAAAATTGCATTTCAACTTTTTAAATCCTTTGAAATCATAACAAAATAAACAACCCGAAATTTACCATCAATTTCCTGGGTGTTACATCACTCTACCCTGCAAAAAAGATTAAGCTCACCCGAGCTTCATACTTTTCTAACTTTAACATATACGCATAGGTTGCGTTAAACCAACAAACTGTAATTATACTTAAAATTATACTAATAACTTCGATACCATTAATTGTTCTCCAACGCAAGTAGTGTTTCCCATTTGGTGTCAGCCGATGATTTCCAACCATAGAGTTTTTATCGACCGCACTGGTACATTTCACTACAAGGATTAGGAATTTTAAACTTAGGATTGGGCTATGCCAGATATAGCGGAAGACGTGTTGCCTTCTGCTTGACGTTGAACCATACGTTGATCCGTCCAGTGTTGTTCTGGTAGTCTTGGATACAATTCTGCGATCACTGGAGCCGTAGTCTTGGTTGACTCGCTGGTGATGACCTCGTTGAGTTCCATATCCTTAGCATCTTCTGTCTTCTTCCTGTGATGGCGATGCATTAACAGCATGGCCAAGGTATTCCATAAACTTGCAAGGATAGTTATCCCGCAACCCATAGTTTCGTACAGGTGTACTCCATTTAAATATTGTGTAGAATCCAATTAGTCTACTAAAGAATAGTCCAATATCGGTGAACCATCCCCATACTTGCTTCATTGTCGAATGTGCCAGTTCCTTCATCTCCTCTGGATTGAACATCTTCAGGGTTGAAAACCCCTGTCCACTCGCGTCCATACCGGAAACTCGTCTCGCGATTATATTTTCGACTGCCTTTCGTTCGACCCCGAACGTCAGCACTCGTTGCACTTTGCTCACTTCTTCTTATTGAGTATATAATCCGTATTGTCCGACCGGTTGAATAGGACTAAACTCCAGCTTGGGATTAGCCTCAACGGTCAACAACTTCGGACTCTTCTTGATAGTTGGGTACGGTGTTAACCCGAGCCACTCGTTGTCTAGATAATATAACGGTGGCGTTAACCCACTACATTCTACTTCTTTCGCGTGACCTTGAATGATGCGGGTCACCGGTGCCATAAACATTGTGCGGTTGTCCACTTCAATAGGAAGCTCGTGAAAACACTTGTCGGTTCTTCGTATCTTCACTAGTTTTGGAACACACTTCATGACGTAAAGTACTTCCCCCAAAACTCTTCCTACGTATCCTTTGTCGATTCTCAGCGTCTGGCTGATTGCATGTGGTGCAAATGGTGCCATCAATAATCGATTTCTCAAAACTTCCCGCTGCAATAAGCATCGTCTATGTATAGTGTCAGTGTATAATTGATTCAAATCTCGTTTATACGCTTGTTCGATATACAAGAACTTGTTATTTACGTAGCTGGTAAGGTCGGTATTTGGGGCGAGGAGTGGCATCTTAGGTTGAAGATAAGTATTCTGAACTCCTTCCATAACTACTAGTCGCGGATGTTCTGTTTGCCACACTTCTTGGTCGCACAGCAACACCTTTCGTAACATAGATAGTGCGAAAATCTTCGAATCTCCTTCGACCACGATTACCTTCTCTCTTCCCTTTCTTCCTTCCACTTGCGTAGCAGGACCTCGATACAGCACATTTAAATTGTCATCACATTGACTGGAAGTTTTATCTTCCCAAATGGTTTCTCCTAACACGGTGTCAAAACAATGACCATCCGAAAAAGTGCAGGTCACCCCGTCCAATAAACTCACTGAGTTTTCCTCTAGTTTTACCTTCGCAAGGTAATCACGAACGACCATTCTCGTGATAAGTCTCCCCTTTACAATTTCCCATAGTCTACATGACCAATAAGGGTGAGAGACGTTGAAGTAGTTCCATTCATCACTATCTGCCCAATACGTTGTTGGTAAATAGTTAACGTTTTGTACTTATGGACGTTGAAGCACTCTTCTTGTCCAATTTGATACACAAAGTTCGATAAACCGCCCGACACTAAAGAGCTGTGGCTATGCATGCCAAAATAGCTCATTATTCTGGTGACTTCCACCAAACACGTTATCATTTTTAAATGTTTAATGTCAGTCTTTTGGATGACCTGAATACCGATTTCCGTACTAACATAGTCTAGTTCCGGGCACTCGGCCACGTCACGAATTGACACTACCGAAATATCGCTGCCGGTGTCTTCACAGTCGTAGGCGATGAGTGTTGATACCTGACATACCCCCAAGGATAATAGGATAAGGTTTAAGGACCACATCGCGTATTTCTAGCGTTTCAAAAAAAAAACGTTGCACTGTAAGTTCACAGGAGTAGATGATACTCCACCTTTAAATACAAAAAAAAAGGTTTTAATTCAAAGGTAATAACATCTTTGTATGCATTACAAAAACCTGTATCATAAGATTACTTATTCGCAATCTTAGAACTAAAGTTCTTTCTTTTGATACAAGTGCCTAAAGCAGAACAAATTTCATCCAACACAAAATGTAAAGGATCATCAGATCCAAAATTATTTCATCCAAACCTTCAGGAATAAATGTTGAATCGATCGATATCCTTCCGAGCAACAATTTTCCGGAGACCCTCGGATATCGGTGATTAAATATTCATCCTGGACCTGTTAAGTGGCTACATAACTCACGGTTTTGTAGTCACTATACTAGTCTCCCATGCACAATGTACCTATTTGGTACATTATTTTTAATGTAAAGATTTCGAGAGGATTGCACAGTGCCCTCGAAATATCGCCGAAAAGCTACTACATATAGCTTAACGTGTTATTCAATTATTTATGTTATTATTTGTTATTATTATTACATTCCGAGAGCAAACACACTGTGTTCTCGAAATGACGCTCCTCCTTTTAACTCTCGTAAGAGTTCTCCCAACTTCCATCGTACGACCTTTGCTTATGCAAGGTGCACGATATTCCATCATTATTAGAATGGACCACTTAGGACCCACTCTGTCACACGCCTTCCTAGACGTAGCTCGTCGCCTGAAGAGGCTTGTAAAAACCTCAGTCAACGATTTTCGTTGTAAATATTGTTATAATGTTTTAATTATTATTATTGTTATTATTACATTCCGAGAGCAAACACACTGTGCTCTCGAAATGGCGCTCCTCTTTTTAACTCTCGTAAGAGTTCTCCCAACTTCCCCCATTTAGAATGGACCACATAGTACCCACTCTGTCACACGCCTTCTTATACGTAGCTCGTAGCCTGAAGAGGCTTACCACAAGCCTAATCCAACGATTTTCCCTATAAATATTGTTATTTTATAATATTTTATTTTATTCCACACGCCTTTCTAGACGTAGCCTGAAGCCAAGCCACAAGCCTAAGCCAACGATTTACTGTATAAATTTGTTATTTTATTTTAAGATATTATATTCCCCCCTTTGGCAGACTTCTACTGCGCAGGATCAGGCCCCTATAACGATATTCTGTCGTCCCGTCGTTATACAGAACTTAATAATCTCCTTTAGGAGAACAAACCCAAGCAAGATGTTCAGGATAAGGGTTGTTATCCCCTTTTGGCAGACTTCTACTGCGCAGGACCCTGACCCTATAACGATATTCTGGCGTCCCGTCGTTATACAGGAACTTAATAATCTCCCCAAAAAATATATATTCAAGTATAATTTAATTACGTTTCATACCGCAAGAAATTTATTAAAACTTTCCGAAACGGTCAAGAAAAAAAAAATAATAAACCGCGATCTCGAAAACCGCACAAGACAGTTGTGAACACCTGAACGGGATTCAGCCTAAAAGAAAAATTGAACACGATTCATCTCAAAAATGAACTCAAAAATTAAGAACCGTGACGATCCAACAAAGGTAGCTGATGAAGTAAAACTGGTAGTTGTAATAGTTGGTATTACAAAATCTATATTTTGAGTTTCCATGCTAATACAAGATTCTTTACTTTTGAAATGTCTTTTAAATCCCTTTAAAGATTGAAATATATGTGAACACTAAACAATAAAAGTTATTGGTGGGCCGAAATTGATGAAAATATTTGAAATGTGCAACTAATTGTTTAACTGTAAAGATGGTATCAATATTTTGTTTCCCGCATTGATAGCACTTCGGCATTTTGAAGAAATAATAATATTTTAACTTAAATCTTGAATTAGACAAAGTACAGTGGGTGTTAAGTGATCGTCAGATGTACTATGTCAAAAAAATATTTTTGAATAAATATCCAAAAGCTGTAACTGTCTTTTGGATATTGCAAATCTAACACATGAAAAATTTTGAATAAACAGTCAAATGCTGTTATAAAATTTGAAAATTTGTATTTTATATTTATCATAAAATACGACAAACTCAGTAAATGATAATACGTTACTTCCTACTCCAATTAGGATGGGTTGGAGAGTTTCGTTCCTACTTATTAGTGTGCTTCGGTAGATTTCAATTTGTCTGTCGAAATCGTTGTTGACATTAACATGGATGAAAAAGGAATCCTGAGAGTCCTTGATCGTCGATTTGACTATTCTTTTCTTATTGTCCTTCTTCACCGTGTGGTTAACGGTGGGCGGCAATAGTGAATGTAACAACAAAGCCACTATTACATTGCACGAAACATCTACAATAAAAATATACACGTTGTAGTTTAATACGAATATTTTATAAATTATTACCATAATATGATAATAATGAAATGGTATATTTTAAATATATCGAGTTATAGATTAATAAAAATTAATTTTTAAGCTTTCGAGCAATGTTTTTGCTCATCATCAGCAAATATAATAATGAAAATATAATAATTATTATGTTTCTGGAGATGACCATTTATTAAGAGCACATATAGCTCGAAATCTTAAAAATAAATATAGAATATTAATTAATTTAATTTTTATTATTCTCTATATTATGATATTTTCGCAAAACCGTACTACCCCTAATTGAACCTATCGAGCCCCACGTTAGGTTAGTCAAAAGTTGTTATGATATTTTGCTCTCGAAAATTCACTCCAAAGAACCAAATTTTGATATGGGGGGAACGAAGCCAGCAAGAAAAAGGAAGAGAGCAGGCAGTTCTTTGGTGGATCTCAAACTGGGAACTCGTGCGAGGGTTCTTGATCCAAAAACTCGGAGAGTAAAAAATTTGAGAGTTCACAGAAGTGAACATTTAACCAGAGTCTTGTAATTACGTAGTAATTAACTACGTACGGCGTGTAATTAGTGGGAATTGTGTATCGCGAATGCAACGTGGTATTTGGAAATCAAATATCTGCAAAAAAGTTGGTTATTAAAATTTTAACATGTGCTCTGAAAATTTGAGGTTAGGTGCATGTTTGGTGTTCGAAGCGAGATTAAAAATTAAGAGATTACTTACCTGGGTGTTGTCTAGGACAACGATTGTTTAATTAGCAATTAAAGAATTGATTTGGAGAAGAAAACAAACTGGATCGGCACTTCTACGCGATTATTAGTAGCAGAACATCGGTGGCAGTTACAATAGATGCGAACTCCAGTGGCGTAGTCAATCGAGTGAAAATTTACCAATTTGAGAATTGGTAAGGTAAAAAATTTGTTTTATTTTAATAAATTCAAAATAAAAATCGGGATCCTTCGGATCCGAGGCTATATTCAGGAACATAGCCGTTAGGTTTTGCGTGAAAACGTCATCGCGGGATACACGTCTTGTCTGATAAAATGATGAACGTATTTCATTATGAACATTAATTGACGTACAATAAACACACGAAGGTGTTGTGGAAGCACTTTTCGAGAGGTCGTGAAGACATGTCATTACGACAGTACTATAAATATGTTGAGGATAAACCAACAATCAATAAGACCCTTCGCGAGGTCAAAGTGGCGCAACTTAACTAGTTGCTAAGAAATTGTAAAATAAATTCGAAAATAAGTCAAATTATAACCAAAATACAACAACGACAGACATGTTTCGATCTTGTTAGATCTCATCAGTGACGTATAGCTGTGAATTTGGTTATAATTTGACTTTATGTTTTTTCCCTTATATAGCATTTTATAATGCTATATTTTATATATATATTTATAAATTAAATTAAATGGATAAATCCGATAGATCGGAGTTATCCAAAAAATTATTATTTTTTGGTTAAGTTATTTTTTGGATAACTCCGATCTATCGGATTATCCATTTAATTTAATTTATAAAATGCTATATAAGGGAAAAAACATAGAGTCAAATTATAACCAAATTCACAGCTATACGTCACTGATGAGATCTAACAAGATCGAAACATGTCTGTCGTTGTTGTATTTTGGTTATAATTTGACTTATTTTCGAATTTATTAATTGACGTATTTTCCAAAATATTTCTTAATTTAAAAAATTAAATGAATAAAAATTAAAAAACACTAATTTCACAAAATATTTGAAGTGGCGATAATTTATTATTAAATCTAAATAACTGGTAATATTAACTTAATAAAATTTATTATAAGTAAAAATTTTCTAAATGAACATCTTAGCGTACATCCATTAGCATACATTTCTATTGAGCACAGATAATATTAAACTGATCCGATAATCTTTTCTATACCAACGGAAAATTTTACTATATAAGTAAAACCATACATAAAGTTTAACTTTTTTAGAACGTAACTTTTTACAAGTAACATAAATAAGTGAAGGGTCCACTGGAAGAACGATGAGACTCCATTTTTTTCAAAATCGATATTTTATCGGCATCTCTTAGCTTGTAACATAAGCTATGAACATACCAATCCTCACAGGAAACAAACAATGAAATTCCGCTAAAAACTGCGGTTGAAAATAGGCAGCATTACGTGTTTTGAAGAGTTGTGAAACTTTAAACCTCGTTTTACTCGACTATTTAAAAATGTGACCCTCATCGTTCTTCCAGTGGACCCTTCAAGTTATAATGAAACTTTTTCAGTTACATATTTTTTTTGAACACTACCCATTTAATTTCGTACACACACAATTTCGGTTACATATTTTTTTTAATTTTTTAACATGCTACCGATTTTACAGACGTGTTCACGTCAAAACGGCGAGTTGTGTCGTAGATAAATTTATTAAAGAACTTTTGTATAATTAATTTAGAATTGACACATTATTTTACACGAATAATTGAGTATCCAAGTTCAGCTTCTGTATTTGAGGAATTAAATGTCGCTTGGTTTCTCAATTGTTACATTATTTACACATTTGGTTCGAGGCAGACTTATTGCCAATTATAAATTGATGCAAATTTCCGCAATTGAATATTTTTATTTAATAAACAATGTTAATATCGAATTGCTGCCTTGTTATTTCGTCTGTTTGAATCCACGAACCCTTTACCAAGAGAAGAACTCAGCTACCGGCGTAAAACTAGTACAGCGACCTTTGAAGTAAATTTTCAAGAACAAAATATCATATATATATCTATATAATATCTAATATATCTAATATATCTAACATATCTAATATATCTAACATATCTAATATATCTAACATATTATCTAATACAGGGTGCCCCTTTGAAAACGAAACAGACGGGATTGTGGCTAGCAGAATTTTTTTCTCAAGAAATGCAAAAACACGTCAATTTTATCATCGAGGGGGACAACTTTTGCGACCAATGTCACTCTCGTATTGTTTCATCCCTTCGCGCTGTGATGACAACCCCTGAAATGTTAATAGGGATGATATGTCAAGTGACACCTCATTTGAAAGGTCTTGCTTCTCTGAATTCTGCGAAATAATTTTTTGAAGTTTTATCAATTATTCAACAAAAAAATTGAAGCTGCAAAAATGCGAAATAAATCCGATATTTCAAGACATTTAAGAATAAAAAAGTGAAAAACGCTTGGACAGGTTGATTTTAATTTGAAGGGGGCTACTTTTACTGCTATTTATAAACATTGACAGTTCAACCCTGAAGGTAAAGGGCAAACCACCCTTACAGTCTTGAATTTTGCTATTAAAATATCTTTTTTGGCCTCAAATGCAATTTCGTCTCCTTTCATTTGGTCAAATACCTAAAAAATAGGAAGAGCTTCTGTATAATTTATTAATACTATTTAAGGTAAATTCCCTTAGGCGACGCCTATGTTTGGCCCTCTGTATTTGTAGTGCATTTTATAGCGCACCTGTCTTGCGCATTGCATTGGAAGATTGCATCCAAGACCGTGATCCTGTCAAGTCCGACTTACAACCGGCATTTTTGTAAATGAGTGCAGTAACAGAAATAAAAGTTTTAAAACAAAAGTTTCTTTACTCAACAGCTTCCTTGAACGTACAATGAATATGATACAAAAAAAATGACTATACTTATAAAAATAGAAGTGAATTTTATTAATATGAAAATAAGTAGTGAAATATTTTGTTTATAATAAATAATAATGGCAAATAAAAAAAAAAGAATTTTCAATGTAATCAAACATGAAATAATATAAAGGGTGGATGTTTTAAAATTTTTAATGATTTAAATTTTTTTGAATGACGTTTTAAATAGTTTTCGAGAAATAGTCCTTTACAATAAGCACATGGGTAAAATTTTGAATTTTTTTCTGACGTTACTTTTTTTTCGATTTGGTCTTATAGTACCATTTATAAACAAGTTAAAATTCGTTTCATTCCTTAATAAAATAAAAGAATTTCTCCTCTCTTTGCTGTTTTTTGGAAATTTCAAAATGTTTTTGACTTCATTTTCATTTGCATGGTGTCTCTCAACATGTCTACTAAAATTTTTTGTGCTTACGTCCTGATCGCAGAATTTGCAACGAACAATTTGCTTTTGTGAAGTTGTTGCCTGAAGTTGAGCACTAATGTACTCGAGTGTTTCAGTACGTGTTTTATTATTCTAAAAATGATGATATGTTTCTAAAGTTATATAATATATTATTTTATATATATAGATTTATTACCTTTGAATTTTCTGGTGGCCCTAGATTTAAGTCTGCAACTCCAAATTCTTCATTACTACTAGTAGAACTGTTATTATCTTTATAGCCCAAATATTCTTTTATATTAAAATCTTTATCTTTGTCTTCATCGTCAATCTCGCTCTCTGAATCGAACTTACTTAAACTTTTCTCGAAAATAGCTGTTTCAATGTTCTAAAAAAATTTGATAAACATTTCATCAGGTACCTACTTTATTTTAAAATTGTATTACCTTTTCGTTTAGGTTCTCTTCTTCAGGATTAAATTCGTATATATCGGTAGTTACCTTCGTATCCAGAATATTTTTTGTAATGGATTGTGAAGAAGGCTTAAGTAATATATTTGAGATAAACTGAAAAAAATGAACTTATTTTTCATTGTATTAATGAAGAAGTTCATTGTATTAATGAACTAGTTCACTGTATTATAAATTTGACCATAAATTCTATGAACTTCTTATAAATACAATGAAAAATTAGTTCATTCGTTGTAAAATTGTTTTCAGTGTAGTCTAAAATAAGTAATAAAAAGATATTCGCAATAAAAGTAATGGAACTATTTTTGGTAACAATTAATACATACCTATTAGTTACCTTAATTTTTTTTTCTGTTTGGGTTAGCGATTTCGTATTCAGAGATATTTCTTTTTGATAAGGTATTTCGCAATCATTGTTCTCATTATCAATCAACTCATTATTCCTGATTGTAGGATCACTTTCAGGGGTTCCACTACTATTAACACTAGAAAGTTTGGTATATGTTGCTTCTCTTTGTGTGTTTATGAAATCAATGTCCAAATTATTCATTTTTACAGGTTTCAAATTAGAAAGGTGTCGTCCAACACCTAACTGTGAATTAGTGTCAAAATCTTGCATTAAATTTCTTTTAACAGTAGAAAAACCCGACGTAGGGAAATTCGGAAATTTTTCAGCATTTTCAGTCATAGTCTTTGGCGGAGCTGGATTAGATAACTTTTCTATTTCAACTACACAGTCTTTTAGTTCAACATTGTTCTTCTGAATCCATTCCTATAACAGAGTTTATCATAATGAACTATTTCAGGAATTTTAATTTATTTAATTAATTTATTTCATCAATTAAGAAACAGGATTTAAAAAAAGCTCATTCGAAAACATTTTCCGCACCGGGCGGCAAAAGTTCTAGCTACGCCACTGCCTATGAGAACCGCTGAGTTTTAAAAGCTATCATGACGTATATCCGGGGAATACCCGAGCGATGCAGGGGAATCAGTTTCAGTTTTAAACAAGGTTACTCGTACTACATTACATTGATACACCTACACCTTCGTAGAAATGTAGTTATGAAAGTTTTTGAATAACATAATTTTAAATAAATTTCTATTACTTACGTATACTCTGTCAGATTTATAATTATTGTCACTCCCGCAAAGAGTTTCCTCAACTTCGCGACGCTCCATATCATTAGAATTAACTTCTTCTGGTTCTAAAAAGTATTTAAAAAGTCAGAAGTGCAAAAATGTTAGCAAACATGGTATAATCGATTTTGAGAATTTAAAACTGCTTTTAATAAACTTACCTTTGCACAATGCCATATTTAATATCATTCGACTTCTTGAATTTATTTTAAAAATTCAAGAGGTGAAAACGATAATTACGTATCCGTGACCAACCAACACACGTATAATACAGAGTACATGAAACACAGTAGGTATATTCTATTTTTAGAATTAATATCATTGCAAGGTTGCCAAGTTACGCCCAAGTTACGCCCAAGTTACGGAGGAAGGAACGTTCAGTTTGTATAACGGAGGTGGGTACACACAGCCCGTATAATATGTGAAAACGATACTAGCGCCAACGGTATATGACCGAACTAACAGACACTTGTGCGGATACTAGGAGTACGTTGTCACCTCCGGCAAAAATTTCGTTATTTGGCTGCTAACGCCCCCTACAACATGAATTTGTAAAAAACAAGGCAAAACGTTGTCACCTCCGAAAACTGTCGGTCCAATCATTGTCTTGAAGCCCTCTCTTTTATGCTTCCGTTTACCGTTTGATCCGTCCATATTCCGAGGCTTGGTTATGAGATTTTTAGCATTTTTAATTTTTTTACTGTGTGAGGGTGCTGTCCTCACGCCCAACCCAAAGGTTGTCTCCCTTTCGCGTTAGCCCTGCTGATTTTCCCCATCCACCGGAGTTGGTTACCCGATCTCTGGCAGTCCTCCGCAGGTTACCAGTGACCACCAACTTGGAGGTGCGAGTAGGAATAGAGTGGAAGACGCTATAAAGGGCGCTTCACCACTCCATTTGGTCCCCATTATAGTATAAATTCCATCCCCAAAATATGGAGTTCAACATAATCTTTTATGAAGAACTAAGAACATGGTTTATTTGTTTGAAGATTAAAGGGGTACATTATATAGAAATTTAAATTTAAGCCTGGAAACCATCAATTTACTAGGCAAATGTAATTTGTTCTATGTTATATTTGTTGGAGATCATATAATTTTATAGTAATTAAGGTTTAACTAACAAACATTTGATAAATATCTCATTTTATTCGTCGTTTATAGTCTCGGCCATTAAACTTTGCAAAACTTTTACTAAATTTCTTTTATTAGGCAGCAAATTATTTCCAAAAACAATCTTCTTCTCCTCTTTCTTTAGGTTTATTTTCCTGTTACCAACCAACATTTTCGTGATGAGCTGTCTTGCCATCTTTTCTTGGGACGCCCCCACTCTTATTCTTTCGCTTGTTTCGTCCATCTTTTTAATGTGTTATAAATAAATAAAACAGCTTTCTTAATTTAAACCTGGCATTGTTATCGGCATAGCCCTTGAAAAACCTTTGAGACTATAACCTTTAAACCCATTGGTAACTGTCTCATTTGATATTGCACTGTATTTCTTTTAGTGTGTATTTATATTTAACGTACTTCTTCCGTAACATATACGCAGGAATCATAGACAGCTCATATTTTAATATTGATAAAATTGATGTAAGCAGTCTAAATAATGATTACTACTTGTAAAATAAGGAAGATGACAAAGTTTCTCATTTTTCATTATAGAGATGTTTGTACTCAAAGTTGAAAATCATTTAACTTTACCTCATTGTACGGTATTTCTTTCCTTAAAATTACTTCAACTTTAAAGCAACTTTAAATTTAATATTCGAATTTGAAATGTTTAACGCAACATTTTTATGTTTTCTTTTGTATAAAATAGTTATGATTTTTCAAACAATTTTAAATTTACCGCGCGAATATACGGCGGCGCTGCAATAGCAATCATAGCAAGCATGCATTAACCGTTAAAATCCGACATATTGAAGTTAAATTTATCGCATCGGTGTTTTTATATTTTTATATTGTGTTATCAGTGAAGATAATTTGTCACAACGTCTGCGTATTCTCGTTGGTTTCTTGCCACAAGCAGCACATCATCTTTGTGTTTTTATCGATATTATGATAATTTATATTTATAATTCTGATATAATTTATTTATTTACGGAAATATCTTTTTTACGGCACAGATAAATTTGGGTGCGATCCGGATTTGAACCTATAACTTTCAGTACTATAGCTCTACTCCCTAATCTCTACACCAACTCATCGCCTAACAACTTTAGATTTTTGAAGGGCCAGGTCTTTTGCGACTTGATTTTGTGTCACATAAGTAATCAAACACAATTTTTGTCCGGTGGTATTATAAAACGTTGATGTCATTAACGCCATTTTTTTCAAGGTCATTAAAAACTCTTTATCTTTAAAAACTTCACGTGCCCAACCTTCCAAATTTGGGCTAGTTGGTAGGATGAAGTAATTCTCATCGTCGACCAAGAGTTCATCTGCGAGATACCCGCAGAAAACTCTTGGCGAATTATCAATCTCACCATCATCTACTAGAATAAATCCCTAATATATATTGTCGTATAACCTACCCTTAATCTTAAAACTTCCCCTCTATGGATAAGTCTTGCTGGAATGTGGCAGAGGAACGATCTACTTTTGCTCCGGCTAACCCAGTTGGTTAATGAAAATCATTTGAATACTTTTGAACAACATAAATTTTATTTGTACTATAAGAATGGATAATTTGTTTATACATGAATTTTATACGCAACTGGCGTAGCGATGCAACCTTTTTAGGTTTGAAAATCATTCATTAAATCAATCAATCTGACTCATTGTTTGACTCGCAATTTACACATTTAATTATAAATTATCTTCCCCTACAATTGCGTGTCAATCAGTCAATCAAATAGAGTACGTAATAAAACTTAAAATTAGCAATTACAAAATTTTTTTATTTTAAATTTAAATTAAAGTTGAAAAACAACATCTTTTTAAAATCTCGCACGTTTCCATGAAATAACCCAATGTTTTTGAGTCGAACGATAAACGAGTTCACCAAGTGTTTTTAATGCGACGCGCGCCACTCAGATGTTTTTACGTTTTGAAAACTTTGTAGCATTTTTATATCGAAAAATTTTAGAAAAAGTTTTACCTTTTAAAATCTTCTAATTTGGGTAATGTCTTTCTTATGTGTTTCCATTTCGTTGTTCTTCCCTTTAATTCAAATGCCTCCAACTGGTTGCTTTACCGTTGAAAAATGTTTCCATTGGAAAATTGACTATACCTCGAACAATGTAAAATTTTGATTCCTTTTTAAAATCATAAGATTGCTTCCCCTCGGGTTGAATTTTTCATCAAATTCCTTGCGACCATACGTAGCTTCACTATTTAATTATTTTCGCCATTGCCAGCGATTAACACTTTACTTTTTCACCTTTTTGCTTTTATTAAATTTTAACACAGCTTTTTCGTGCCGTCCTCTTCATTTTTCGGATGATCTGGAAGAGCCCGATTTCTTGTTCCTTTTTCGCTCACCAGGAACTTTTACACCGCCCTCTCTCGGATTAAAATTTAAAACATTTGAATTTTTAAACACAACGTACAATAATTATTATTTACATTTTAATTTTAAATGATTTCACTCTTGTACGAGTCAATTGACTGCTCAAACCCCTCTGTTTCTGTTCATTCACAGATATCTCGTTGCATCAATACAGCCACCTCTTATCCAGAGTAATATTATCTTAATAATAACTAAACACAAATTCTTATTCATTCTTATAAATAATTTTTATTTCCAATATTTTTAAAATATGACAATATGTTACGGAAAAAAGTAATTTTAATTAATTAAAATTAATGCTGTTCCAGTTCAAAATGATTTAGTTCTTTCACCCAGGTAGACAACGCTCACCTAGAATTTAAAAGAGGTATCCACCCTACCTCCCGATATAGAGTAGGGCTAGCGTGAGTTCTCCACCGGCGGCATTACTCCCGCCATGTATATTTTAGCGGAGGAGTTGAACACCTTAACTGGTCCCGGGGCAGTTTTCTGTCCACTCAAATTCCATAACGAGAACTTAACCCAGAACGGTCGAGTCAGTAGTTATTCTAATAAGAGACTTTCACTTTGGTGGATTCTTTATCCCCAGTCGAGGCAGATTCGCCGACCAGGTTACCCATGTAATCTCCCTTCGTCGTGTAATCCTCTCCTTGTCCTCACAGGGAGAAAAATCCACCCCAAAGTTGAATTCTATTAAATAATGTGGTGAGGGATTTAACGTTAACTTTGAATATGATCATAATTTCCGCACCTTTCACGTTTCGGAAACGCCCAAACAGTCATCCGTTACCGATATGGCTGAAGAATCTGCCCAAAATTCAAATTTGGTGGGCTGTTACAAAAAACCAAAGGTATTTCAGCAAAGGCCAAAAGGTAAAAAGGTAGATGATCTCGATATAACTGTTTGGTAAAAAAAACATAGTTTGGTAACAACCAAAACATTAAAGATAACAGAGATATCCATTTAAGCGATAAATACACGACAAAATGCCGGGGATTAAATTATATTAATTAATTAAATTACACTGATGTACGGAGGAAATTTTAGGTTAAATAAAAAAATATAAGATCGCAAAGCTAATAAGCAAGAACTATGTAATTATTGTTTGTTTTTTTTTATTAAAAAAGTACATATTTACAAATTTATAAAAATTAAAATTTTAAAAACATTATTCGTCCAATGACCATGTCCAATGACATTTTCTGCATCTTGTATTATTTAGGGCCGATCTATTCATCTCTTCGTAAAGTAGCTATTAGCGTTACGGGTAAGGTAGCGGTTCGTAAACGTTTATTCACCCCTCAATAGCGACTTCTGCTTCGCAAATATAGGTTACGGTCAAGATATTATTTCAGGCTAGTGGGAGTAGGCAACAAGTTTTTACAAACGAGGTAGTAACCGAAAATTTCTAGAAGTGTGCGTATAGTGCGTGTGTGTCATTTTTAAGAAATTTAATTTGTGATAAGTAATTATTCAAAATGGATATTATAGATTATATTGATCTTATGATGGACGAAATCGACAACAATATTGCACCTCGCCGTCCTTATAATAGTGTAAACAGATTTGAGCATTGGGATAATTTTAATTATTGGGATGATTTAGATTTTTTTCGAAGATTTCGTCTAGCTAAAACTGCCGTAAGAGAAACTTTAGCACTTATAGAAGAAGGACTTCTATATGAATCAAACAGGTAAAAATGCAATCACTTTTTAATAAAATAATATAAAGTAAGAAAACTTTTTTTTAGAAATAATCCAATACCACCTCTGCAACAACTTTTATTAACTCTTAGGTTTTATGCAACTGTGTGGCGTTTCTAAATCCAATTTATTAAACCTTTCGACCTTACCTGCACTTCTGGGTCTCTAAAGCGGCGCTACGGCTCAGCTCAGTGTAGAACACTTTGTGGGGGGGGGGGGTTGCAAGCCGAGGAGATCCTCGACTCTATCAAAGAAATCCTACACAAAGAAAAAAAAAAGGCGCCACGTGCTTATAGCCGCTTATCAGATGTTGGTGAGGCCTGAAAGCGCGAAAGTCAAGAAAATAAAACTCCAGTGCACAGGTAGATGGTTTTAATAAAATGAACCAGAGATATCGTCAAACCAATACAATTATACCCCAAGCAATCATGTCAGGCACAGCTGATAATAATTAAGTACCGCGTCAGATCTGATTCGGCGTACAAAAATCATACAATCGGAACTTTCGCTTCGATTTTCTCAAACAAGATGTAATATTAGGAAGATAGTAAATCTTCTATTTTCTTCGCCGAAAAATCGCCCGCGTACTTAAGTGCACTAATTATGACGTACCGAAACTCTCGAAGCATTTCGCTTCGTACATACAGAAATCAATGTGAAATTAAAACGCTCACCCATTTCAAATCGATGCGCCTCTACAATGTTGCTGCTTTGCTGAACGCAGCCAACAGCAATAAATGATCGCTTCCTACAGAAGACAGCAAGGTGGAAGTTACAGGTGTCGATGGATCTCGCAAATCTTGTTTCTACAACCTGGATGTTACTGGCGTTGTAGGTGGTAATGATGTTAAAACAACAAAGGGCAGACATCCAGGGTCACACTCGGACTAATTACAGGTGTTCGTAAATAAAAATCGTGTGGTTGATAGAATATACTCGAGCGTGATATTCATATACTGTTGAATACTTAAATCGCAATAGCAGCCTCGAATCTAACGGATTGGAACCCACACCAGGTGGAAATCACATAGAGCGTCCATAAACATTTGACGGCCCTTGGTGAACAATAATCGATACGATTGTGTAATCCGAAAACCGGAGTTAAATTGGTACGTTAATTTAACTTATCAATCGATATCGACCGCTAAATTCGCACTTTTCCATTTTTGATCGTCGTTAATCAACAATATACAAAAATGGCTTGCTGTTCTTATTAGCCATTTTCAACCTTCTCACACAAAATTTTCAAGCCCCCATACCATTCTTACTTGGTTCCAAAATGAAAATTACCAAAGATCTTGACAAATTTAGCTAAATAAACTACCGCTAAATTTGAATGTTACAACTGGCGGTTTTTACGTGTCTGTGGGAGATTTTGGAAATATCCACAAATCAACAGTATGTAAAATTGTACACAGAGTTACTTCTTTATTGGCTGGTTTAAGAGAGCAATTTATTTGCATGCCTTCAACACGGGAAGAAATAATCAATGAGCAAAGGCAGTTCATGAAAATTGCTGCTTTCCCTCGAGTAGTTGACTCTATAGATTGTACACATATAAAAATTCAAAGTACAGGTAGGTTTGTCTTTGTAATAGTTCGATAGATATTTCTATAAAATGACACATTTTTAGGAGGACCGAATGCAGAAGTTTTTCGAAATAGAAAAAGTTTTTTTTCGTTAAATGTTCAAGGCATTTGTGATTCTAATTACTAAATTACCGACATAGTAGCTCGTTGGCCAGGTAGCTCGCATGATGCAAACATTTTTAGCAATTCAAATATTAAACAACGATTTGAATCAAATCAATTTTTAAATGGTGTTTTGTTAGGAGATAGTGCATATCCTCTAAAGCCCTATCTAATGACACCGATACCTAATCCACAAAATGAAGCAGAAAATTTGTTCAACGAGGCGCAAATTAAGACTAGAGGTATGATAGAAATGACATTTGGAATTTGGAAGCGGCGATTTCCTTGTCTGTCTATTGGAATGAGGTGCAACATACCATTGGTGCAAGACATAATTGTAGCCACAGCAGTTTTGCATAACATTGCGAGGAATAATGCGAACCTGGATAATCATGAAATTTTTGAAAACAAAGTATTACCTGAAATAGAGGAAGATGTACGAAATAACCATCAACAAAATAATTTTCATCGTGCTGACTTTTTAAATTATTTTAGGAATGTATTATAAATAATAATAAAGAAAATTTTGTTCAAAAGCTTTATTTATTTACTGATTTTTTTGTTTTTCTAATATTTCTACTTTTAAATTATGTTCAATTTGTGCTTCTTTGCGAGCTTGCCTTATACTATCAATTTCTAATGACAATTCAGCAGTTCCTGTTCCGCCACCTTCTTTTGAAGATCGATTAATTCTTCGCGAGTGGTAACCATATTTTTTAAATTGGTAGTATGTGTATTGGCGGTTCGATTGGCGGTTCTTAATTTTTTATTTTTTGGAGTCTTTAATGTGGCCGGGCTCCAAGAATCCCACAAACCTGAAATTAAATAATGTTTAAACTATTAATTGTATGCTAAGGAAAAGTACATACTCTTTTTCGTTGAATTTTCCAAGTTTGGAATTTGCGAAGTTGTTGCATTATTATTTACAACTTTCATTACAGTTTCTCCAGTAATATCGACTACATCATCTGTATCCAATTCATCGACACTTTCTGTTGCTTTTAAATTAATTTCTTGTGCTTTTACTATAAACATAAAGAATTAAATAAATAATAAAAACAGAAGGTGTAAAATTTTACCTATATCGGAATCACTTCTACCTGGAAGACCTTCAACACTTAAGGATATTAATTGCATCAGCTTTTCTTCCCAAGGTGTGTATAATACTGTCTTTGCAACACCACCTCCTGTTTTCAATTGTTCAGCTCTTCCTGCATTGTATTTTTTTTTAATATTGCTTTTAATGCACTCATACTTGGATCTTAAATGTTTTACATTTCTTGTACCGGCAGTAGTTGCATTAAATGATTCAGCCACTTGGTTCCACGCTTCTTCTTTAATTTTCCAAGTGACTGCATCGGTTTGCTTGTTTTCAATTATAGCAGCTCGTTTTAAAACTTCATCCACTAAGCATTCTGTCTCAACGGCAGAAAAATTAGTACTACTAGTAAGAGGTCGTTTCGATGCTAGAAATTTTATCGAATTATTACAAAATAATTACATTATTAAAATGCAACATACCAGTTTGAATCAAAGGTGCTGGGTTAGACATTACTAATTAATTATAATAGAGATTCTTCGATAGCGACCAATTAAAGGCTGTTTTGTTTAATTTGGTTTATTTCAAATATTACACTTTATAAAGTATGAGTACAAGTAGACTCGTTTGGCTGTTAACTGATAACTAAATACAAATTACTAAATACACATAATATGTCGCTGGGGTTGAAAACAGCTTCCCCATGGTTTCTTTGTATTGTAAAGAAGATGTACCTACTTTCCAAATTTATTATTTCCTGTTTCACTTGACTTTAAAATGTGTTGACAAAAAATGTAAACTGTGAAATATTTCAAACAATTGTAATACAATAGTTCAAAGTAGTTGGGATCAGGCCTATTTCTTAATTTTGTTTATCTCTTTCTTTCTTAAAAAAATATATAACGCTATCTTTATTCCATACTATACTACCTGGACGAAAACATCGATCCTGTTTAGTAAGTTCTTGATACCTACGAACACGTTACGACAAGATGAATATACCCAAATTTTTTGCAGGGCGCTTTTAAACTTATTCGGTTCGTAATTACGATGCGCTTTACGACGAGATGAATAGATCGGCCCTTAATCTGTTATACAGTAGAAAAGCAACCAGCAACATTTCAAATTTTACTTGTAATTTGTTTGCCAACTTCATGTTTATATTATCAATGTTATATTATTTTGATATTCTGAAACATAATTGAAGAAATGGCAGTATACTAACAAAAAAGACTCGTTTCTTATCTGGTAATCTGAATTTGTTTGTAATCCAATATTATCGTTAACACGTAGACCGCCACGCTTAAAAAAGGTTTATTGTTTTTAATGTTAGTGAGTTAAATATTAATAACTCATCGGTCATCACTAATAATGTTACGTTAGATTCCATCGCTACGTCTTGAACGTAACCAAAAGTTATCGTAGGCCACCTAAAACGATACTATATATTAACAAATAGAATACCTTCTCTGATACCAACGCACTTACCTCGGATTTACGTCTGTGTAAATTTGATTTAGGCGCTTGAATCCAGGAAATGCGATAACTGGCTGGTGCCATGAAAAGGTTGGTATTAACTTGAACAGGTGCTTAGATATTGGATCATCAAAAAAGTTTGGCACGTTAGTTCGGTGGCCAAAAAGTGAGATGTTCTGAATAGATTGCGTCGACTAATGGTTAAGAAGTAGTATTTGGTTGTTTTATGCAGCAAGTAACTTCCCGGTTGAATACCGTTTTGAACCAAGTCGATTTTGTTGAAATTCTGTCTTTCGTTGAGACGACGAGTAGAATTAGTCCATTTGTTTTCGGGGTCGTTAGTAATTATTCAAGAAGTCGAGTTTGGAAGCCAACGAAAACTGACGCTGTTGACAAAATTTTTAACATCTTTATAAGTGAGGTTACGTATGGTTCACTTTTACACATACCTTTTTTATTTGCTACCGATATCCAAGATCCATAACTTTACGGTGAACTGCGAGTTTGTGCACGAATTAATTCCTCAAGGCGAGCACGGAAATATCTATAAAGAAACGCGTTTTTGTGAATCAAACAGAGATCACGATCGTCGAGCCTGGATTTGGTCAACCGTTAAACCAACAACAAAGAGCAGGGGCGTAACATCGGATTTTCAGTGGTGAGCAACTTTACTTATATTTTATGATTACTGTTGTGATAAGATCGCCAAGACAAGAAGGTTTATTTTAAACGCCCTAATATTATTGTTTGCGAATCGAGCAACGCTCGATTATAATATTGTGTTGTTTAGGTTTAAGGATTGTTTAGAGCGTTCAGATCTGAAGGCGGTATTGAGGGTTTATTTTAATCGCTGCGTACGACTTGCAGTACTGGTGTGAGTACTGTGCCTGTATATATTTCGACGTGGATATTTTTGTTTTTTGTAATAAACGCAGCTAACCCTTGTTTGAGTTTGTTTATTTTACTTTTGCACTTTAGAACCCCTACATCTCGGCGAGCGGCAAAAAGTGCATGGCGCCTTGTTTTTTTTTGCAATTGATGGTTTTTTGAGTGGAGCAAGATCCAATCTTGTCTTCTAACCCCCCCATAAATTGCTCTCAGTTGAGTTAGCCGTAGTGCCGCTACATTAACCCAAACAAGGTAAGTCTGGGAAGCGTTTGTCCCGCCAACTTTTGCGACTGGACGCAGACAGGTAGCAATAAAATGTGATAAATATTCTTCTTGTATAGTATATACATTTTTAGTCAAAAAATGCATATAGGCTGTTTCCAAATTTTCAGGCCGTTTTCCAATCGACTTGGATATTTCCTTCTCACTGCAAACTAGTACAGAATTACTCCCTAAGTTTTAATTAAAGCATTCCGTATTAAAAAAATTATTTTATTACTTTTAACTTGTTTGTAAACAGTTTTCTTTTAACAGCGAAAATAGATTCAATTATTTTCCTATTTGTTACATCCTCTAATAAGTAGGATGGAAGAATAAATAACCTTCGTCGTCGAGTTCAAGTATTTTCACTAGGTTGCCCCCCCCCCCAAATGTGGCGGTTCTTTGTCAAATTCTTCCATAGGCACCTCGTCGGTTCCTTTCTGCCCCAATTTCTTATCAACCTTCCCATTATGAAGACGGTGCACATAAAAGCACCATAGATGAGTAATAATAAGCTCCTACATCGCACGAATTTTTCGTAGACCTATCATTTTTGAAAATAAAATTTATTTTTTTTTTCGATTAACGATTAAACCAGATCTCCTACTGCCTTCTCTATAATAATGTTTAAAAAAAATCGGAAGGGGCTATAAAAGAAGAATCAAAATTAAAACTTGAAAATCATTTAACTTGACCTCATTTTATGTCAATTAACCTCATCTACGAGATGCCCGCAGTAAACTCTTGGCGTATTATCAATCTCATTCTCACCATGATCTACTAGTGCCGAATTATGAAAATTGAATTAAATTAATCTTTCAATATTCTCGGTCTATATACAGCTCTTCTTATTAAAAAGTTTAAAAAAACATTATTCGTCCAATGACATAAAACAAAAAAAAAACATATACCTAAAGGATATAAAAAACTAAAAACTTAATGTATCTCGCCAAAAATCACTATCGTTCGATAAAGCTCATCATTTTTTCCCGATTACATTTTATTCTCGTTGATTTTAAAATGTTAATGATTATTATTGTTATTATCGTATATATTATGTCGTATATAAGGCCGTTGTTGCTGTTAGGGCCTTAATACTTGGTACCAGTAATTACCAAAATGTTCCATCTGGGGTAGCATTGGTTCCATAGGGGGGTAGCGTTGGTTCCATAGGGGGGTAGCGTTCTCATTTAGTCAAATAATACCAGGTTTATTCATTTAATACATTTATTAACTAATTTTCCCAAATACGTTCAAGTTTAACAAATATTCAAAATTAACTTACATTAAGAAGATCATCTTTCTATTATTGACTTTGAATGGCGACTTTAAGGAAGGGTAGCGACCACTAGTAAGCTTGCTAACAAACCGACCCCGATGCCACTATACCGGCAACTCGCTAGCACTCTCACTGACGACAACTCATGACTGACAACTGACGACTCCAGACTGACGACGACTCATTAATTGATTTGCCATATTTATGTGATCGACTCCCACCTGATTTTCCAATCGCCTGATCGGTGAACCCGGGTATAGTTTGTTTGCGTGGATCCGGTCACGCCACAAGTTATTTGCTTTTAACTGCATTATTGCATTTTATAAATTGCACTGTAGTTAATTGAACTTCCTAACGGAAACCGTTGAAGTTCAACCAACCTAGAGTTCAATGTTTCGTGTGAATAATTTCAACCCATTAATACAACTTAATCTTATTTTTAATTTGGAAATAATTATAATAAATTTGGATGTTGAAATTATTCACGACATTATTATTTTCCTTTAGAGCAGAGTACTGTAGCCTTATCTTACTCCGCTGCTACACGGAAATGGAGTCAGTTGATTCGCTGACCTAAACTTAAAATTAAAATGACAATGATGGTCGACGTGACCAAAATCCCAACGTCAGATTTTAACGTGCTTTAAAGATCGATCAATCTATTGAGACCAATCGATTTCAACAAAATCGAAATACAACAATTTTAAATGACCTAGCAACGAGTTGTGAACCCTATAGCAGTATTCTCATTCCCGCTGCTATGCAGGCAGAACAGTTAAGCGACCAACTGCAATATGACATAGGTGGTCTTTACCGTCGATTTTAAAAACCGCAGCTGTCATTATTATTATATTCATTTAGGGGACTCTTTCTTACCCCAAGCAGAGTACTGTAGCCTTATTCTTACTTCACTGCTACACGGAGACGATGTCAATCGATTTCTATGAAATCGCGATTAAGAAAATTAAAATGAGTCTGGTGGTCTCGTCTAAAAAACTAAACTAAAAAACCAGCGTCAGAATGAGGCGGCGACCTCTATCTCCTCAACGCTGTTAAGCAGTCCAATACAAGACGAGATCCATGTGGTTCAAATAAGGGTGTCCCAGCACTCACTTTACATAACTTAGGTGGTGATAGAGGACACTTTTCTAAGAACAATATTTAACAAATTTTTTTTTCTAAATTCAAACCCTCGAGAGTTAGACCTCTTTAAAGCATTTTTTTAAATTTCCACCATGACGTGGCTATAGCTCCGAAAATATTGATTTTTCAGTAAAAATGGTTTAGTGCTTTTTTAAAGATCGTGAAATAATCTACAAACTATTAGGTTTACACCTTTTATTGTCTAAAATCAACGGCTTTTGAGTTATGAATTAAAGTAAGCTAAAAAATGTCGAAAAATTTGAGCTTTTCTTTTATTTGGTTTTTTTCAAAACCCTCTATCTTTTAAACGAAACATTTTACAAAAAATCTGACGCCCCATTCCGGATAGGAAATTTAACGGACTACAACTTTTGTCTAGTAAAAATTTTTGAGAAACCAATGCATTTCACAGAAAATCAGAATATAATAAGCAAGTCAGCCACCAAACAAAAAATTAAATTCACAAAATTTTTATTTTTTTAGATTATTTAAGTAAATGTTAAAAATGACCACCCTCATTTTCAATACACAGTCGGGCTCGTTTTAAAATATGCTTTATAGCATTATTTATAAAATTTCCTTATTGTTAAGAGCCATTATAGCAGGGGTAATCAACAAGGTCGAGGGATTGACCGGTCAATCACGAGGCCAATTTTGGTTAATCGGTGTGTGTGAAAAGTGTCAAAAATTCGAATTTCTGCGATTAAAAGTGTCGAAAAATCGACTTTTTTCGAATTTTTTCGACAAACATCTTTTAAAACAATCACGACTGCGTATTGAAAATGAGGGTGGTCATTTTCAACAATTACTTTATTAATGTAATAATTAAAAATTTATTAATAAAATAATATTTCAAAAAAAGTAAAAAATTTGTGAATTTAATTTTATACAATATAAATTTTTTAATTTAATTTTATGTTTTGTAGCTGCCTTGTTTGTTATTTTCTAATTTTCTGTGAAATAGATTGGTTTTTCAAAAATTTTTACTAGACAAAAGTTGTAGTCCATTAAATTTCCTATCTGGAATGGGGCGTCAGATTTTTTGTAAAATGTTTCGTTTAAAAGATACAGGGTTTTAAAAAATACCAAAAAAGAAAGAAAGCTCAAATATTTTGACATTTTTTAACTTACTTTAATTCATAACTCGAAAGCCGTTGATTTTAGACAATAAAAGGTTTAAATCTAGTTTGTAGATTATTTCACGATCTTTAAAAAAGCACTAAACCATTTTTACTGAAAAATCAATATTTTCGGAGCTATAGCCACGTCATGGTGGAAATTTAAAAAAATGCTTTAAAGAGGCCTAACTCTCGAGGGTTTGAATTTAGAAAAAAAATTTTGTTAAATATTGTTCTTAGAAAAGTGTCCTCTATCACCACCTAAGTTATGTAAAGTGAGTGCGGGGACACCCTGTATAGACAAAAATGCAATTGAATTTCCCGTTACATTCCCTTTTATTTGGTTTGATATACTTTATCAAAATAACCAAAATTATTAATTTTTTCAAAATTAGTTGGACACCCCTATTTTTGACAGACTTCTACTGGGCAGTATTTTGACCCTATAACGATATTCTGACGTCCCGTCGTTATCCGCTGGATGTCACTCTTTACCGTTGCCTCCATCATTATAGTAAAATGTGGGGCCATATCTTTAGCCTCCAGATCAAGTTTTTCCAGCAGAAACCTTCCAAAGATCTTAATTATGTGATCTCTATAAGACTTGGGGTTTCTATGGATTTAGGCATTAGGGTTTATAGTGGATACTAATGCCTCCATCACAGCGTACTTGTAACGCCTAATTTCAAAGCGTACCCTAACGCCTCCCTCAAAGTATACAAAGAATCGCTTTACAATGGTTAACTCTTACATCCCCGTGACTGGGTATGACTGTACGGCGATAAGCCTCAGTCAGCGACAACCCAGCCGGGGATTCCCTTTTTCCCTGATTGGGACAACAAACCCAAAAGAAGAACATTATGTATATAGTATATATCTATTTTGATGGGTTTATCTGTACGATAAAGTCTCTCGGCATTACTTCCACAGCCAGGGTGGTAGTATCTTCACGGTGTTCTTTCTTTTATGTCATCTCCGATTATTCTTCCTGTGGTGGTTCGTCGTGATGGTTTTCTTGTAGTGGTGCAACGGCTTGTGCTTCATGCTCCGCTACTTTTGTGGCATTATGGTATGTTTCAATGTGCTTCCAATTTTCTTGGCTTTACAGTACATGGTGTCTATTACGTTGTCAGATTCAAGCCGGTTGTAACTCGGTTGTTGATAGTCTCGTTGGCTGCATTTGTTTCCTGTATTTACTCTTGTTTCTAATTATAATTACACTGATTTCCGTTTTTGCCCCCCCCCATAGAGTAAAAAGAAACAATATTTGTTTGAAAATGTTTATTTAAACAAATTAAGAAAAAAATTTAACTATACAATGTAGGGTTGCCACAGATACACTTTTTTCACTTTTGTCACTTTTTTTGAAAATTATACACTTTTCTTCACTTTTTTGAAAAAAATTCACTTTTTTCACTTTTTCCATGATTTTCCTTACAAAAAATTTACTTTTTTCACTTTTTTCATGATTTCCCTTACAAAAATTTAAGTTTTTGATAATTTTTTCTGATAAATTCAAAATGTTCAAATTTTTTAAAAACATTTAAAATGTTTTTGGTGGTACCTTTTTTAGATTTTTTTTGTTGGTGTTTGTTAGATGTAAGTTGATTCTGAAAAAGTAAAATCAGAATTGCACAAAGCCTTGTCGATGGTGCTGTAAATTTGAGAAGTGAAGAAAGAAAAGCTACGGAGACTATGAATAAGTCTTTAAAAAGCAAAGATCAAATGATAACAAACTTATTTACTAAGAAACCAAAATTTTCTTGATCGTTAACTTATATTTATGTTTATTTATATAAATAAAATAATATTATTATTAATTACGTGAAAATATTTTTACATTTTTTGTCACATTTTTCAAAATTGCTATACACTTTTTTCACTCACTTCTTCCTTAGAACTCTGTGGCAACCCTGACAATGCCATTGCACTTGAAAATTTCTTAATTAACTCGGAATAATTCAAGTCCTAGCGAATGCTATTTTCTATAGATAAAATTGCTAGATCTGACATTTGCTCGTGACACAGGGTTGAATGTAAATTAGTTTTAATAAGCTTTAATTTACTGAAACTTCGTTCTCCCTTAGCAACAGTTACAGGTAGGGTTAGCAAAATTCGAAGTGTTGTCCATACATTCGGGAATATATCCTACCATGACGTCGATGTCCATCAGTTTTTCTTTGATATTTTTTGTTGCTCCTTTTGTTACTAACAGGATCTCGAATAATTATTTCATCTATGGTTGCAAAGTTAACGAGTGACCATTTCGAAATATCATCATGTCTGGTATACTCACTTCTTTAATATTTTTTATTTTGAACTGCAGATGACATCCCAGAAATATCTAAATCTTCTTGTGCATGCTGCTCTTCATCTTCATAGGCTTCGTCTAAAGAACTTCCTTGTTGACGATTCAGATGGTTTCTCAAATCCTAAAAAAAATCCCATCAATTTTATGGCCTTTTCAGCTTCGCCTTGCCTTTTTCGTTTTCTTTTTAAGTTTTGTGCGACATATGGCTCTTTTGCAGTTAGCGACATTGTTACTATAATGGATTTTTTTTTACAAAAAATGCGGACGGATTGTGTACCAACAAAAAAATATTTTTTATTCATATAAACGAATAATTCATTTTTTCAAAATATTTTGTGCGCACCGGTCGCACCCCCCCTACAACCGCCGCTGCTCTGAAGGAAACAATTTTGTAATCTCGATCGAAAGCTTATCAATTATTTTCGAAGTCACAGTTTTGTTTTGCGATATTAACAATTCGGCAATAACATACTAATATTTTTCTGTAATCTTCGATTAGATAGTTTTTCTTATTATATTCCTCAATAATTTTCGTCCCTTTTACATTGTTTTGTAAAATGTCGGCCAAGGACTTGATGCAATGATAATGTAATGTCAAAGAAGCTTATAAAAAAATCAAAAATTATACTGATTGTAGTTGTCTTGTAGGATTTGTACTCGATAAATCCTCGCAATTGAGAAAATGATAATAATATAATTTTATTCATCGATTTTAATGACAAATTAAAAATGCGAATTGAATTTGGTTTTTGTATTCGATTTGAATCCATACTTTAAAATTAATTATAATCTAAATAATGAAAAACTAATTTACTGAAATTAAAAATCTACGTTTCAAATTATATTCCCTTAAAATCTTACCTGTATAGAATAAAAACTTTTACGATTTAGACATAAATCGGAATCTGCAGGCTTGTCGATTCTCATATGGGTGCCATCGATTACACCTACAATAGCAGAAAAGCCTTTTTCTGCAAAAAAATATTTAAATTAAAACTTATTGATTTTGTATCAATAAAACAATTAGACAACACATAGTATTATTGCATTCGTTTCCGCACCACCTACGAGGTATAATATAAAGCGCATTTTTTACATGGTGTCCCCTGTAGGCTTAATCCATGTTGTCGATTGTTAATTTATCCATCCAACGATGTATATCGTTTTTCATTGTTTTCATGTTTGAGTAAAAGTTACTGCTGCAGTGATTGGCAATCAAGAGTTAATCGAGCCACCCTTGACTACCAATAGCAGTAACAGTTTCATTCTTATTTATCATCTTCAATATTAGGTTGTCGAAGTTCAGTCTTACTACTGGTGTCTTGTTTCCCCTTATTTCTTGAGGTTTTCCAATCTCTTCCAATATAGAGAGGGGGATCTATGCACTTCCTTCCTCTTTCAATGTTTCTTCTAATTATCTCGGGAGCAATGCATTGTTGATAAAAATAGGAAACCTTTGGTAACACCTGTTTTTGCCAAAATTTTACATCCCTCATGATATTCTCTATAAACAGCTAAGTTGTGTCATTGACAGACACCTTAAAGTTAGTAGAAATGAGATTTTGTTGTAATTTCGAGTTATCCTTGGATCTAGAACAAATGACAATATGAATCTAAATGAAGATCATCAAAAAATAACCTTGTTAGGTTATTATGTTATATTAATTTATTCTGTATTAATTTATTCGTCTATAAAGAGACGGTCATTGCCTTGCAGCTAACACAGTTGGATGTGAATGCGGGGTACCGGGTTCAAACCCGGGGAGAGTCAAACTATCTTATGACCAAGTCTCCGTGCTTCGGAGGGCACGTTAAGCCGGCGGTCCCCCTGAGTTGACGAATTGCCACCGTTAACAAAAAACAGGGCTACAGGCACATCTGAGTGCTAGCCTAGCAAGCTGCTACAGGATGTAAAACAACTATTGTCCAAAATCGATCTGCGGACTACTCACCAACCCGTCTGGCCAGCGTGGTGAGTTATGGCCAAACCAAACCTCCGTAATATGGAGAGGCTAATGTCCAGCAGTTGACATAAAAAGGCTGACAACGAACGATGGAATTTATTCTGTTAGTTCTAATCTCGTACCTGATAATAATAGGAGTGATTTCTTTTCAGACTAATTGACCCATTTTTTTGTTCCAGACAAATATATTTTTTTTTATCCGCTTTGGTTGAATTTACAAGTATTTTATTTACTTACCAGGAGTAAGAGTTAAGTTAGACATTAACGCTTTTATTATGAAATCGGCTCTAAATGGTCTCAGACTAAATTCCCCTGTTAGCTCAGGGGCGTAACAGGGGTGAAGAAATTTAAAATAAAAAAATCATTATTTACATGAGCGTGCCTTGAAATAAATATTAATTAAGCAAATTATAGGATAAAATCAATTTAAAAAAAAGCCATTTAGGCGTATTATACGAAAAAGGGCATTTTATGCATATTAAAAAGTGGTTTAAAATAATGGCCAAGCCGTAAAACACATCTTACTGCAAGAAAACTGTTAGAGCCTATACGGAATCAAAAAGGACAAATGCCTACAAATCCGGGCCTTACCGATGACCCTTCCACCCATTTATCTTTACTGCCAATTAAAGCAAACCGAAGTGAATTTTCTCTTTGCTCCCTTTTCCAATTGTTATAATTATTTTAAAATGTGCTGATAGCAGTTTTTCTGATTCCGATAAGACATTTAAGCACTACCTACTCATCATATTTGTGCTAATGATACTATTTTGTGTGTAAGAATTCAGTTTTATATACTGCACATCCCCGACTCATTCGGTTCAATAAAATAATCAAAACAAGAACAGCCTCCGTCAATTTCTTAAAAGATACCAAATCATTATCATTGTATTTTAACACGCCTGCGCTCTTTTCAGCAATGTTAACGGCATATTAATGACATCACCTGCCATTGGTAAAGTTTGAGATCTGATTCCCTGTTTTTCATTTAGATCTTTCATGGCTAAACTGCTCATGTCAAATTTCCATCGTTCGTCTATACTAATAACCTAAAATGTTTTACAGTCTTCAGCTTTTCTGAGTGATCAATGATTGCTAAAACAGGAGCTTCCTTTAATAATAGCCCCAAATTTTTCACTCCTATTTGAATGTTCTCAACATTTGCAAAAACGTTATCCAGGCAAGAATCACCTGAAGTATTTTGAAAGTTTCTCTTGGCCAAACCAAAGGAATTAAACATATCAACAACCTCCCAAGTATTAATTATCTCCTCGGTATTAAAATGTGAAGAATTTACACATAAAGAAGGTGTAGAAATCGCCATTGCCCCATTATGATCGTCTTCAACAATTTCTTGTGTATAACTTTTAGAAAGCAACTTCTACCAGGATTTTACAAAAGTTTGGGTTTAAATATTTTTCCATGATTGTGCAATCCAGTAAACGACATCTTTGATATTTATTTTTTCTGTTTACTAATTACATCCTCGCGATTACGAAGGTAGTTAGCCTATAACGGTATTTCTTTTTTAATGTTTCCAGAATGGTGATGATCCATAGTCGCCGTGTCACCACTCTCGAGTTTACTTTCTTCTAGATGCGATGGAGCATTAATCAACCACAAGGATTTGCATTCCTTGGCAGATTTACTGATTTTAAGAAATTTCCGGAAGATGGTACGAATTCGTAGAAAGACCAGTTTTTCCAAATATAATCCATCCAAGCAAGCGCCCAACTTTCCAAATCTGGGATATGTGGTGTAAGATGAAGTAATTCTCATCATCGACCAAGATGCCCAATCCGAAGGGTGTCTCCCTTTCTCGTTAGCTCTGGTGATTTTCCCCATCCACCGGAGTTTGTTACCCGATATCTGGCAGTCCTCCGCAGGTTACCAGTGACCACCAACTTGGAGGTGCGAGTAGGAATAGAGTGGGAGACGCTATAAAGGGCGCTTCACCACTCCATTTGGTCCCCATTATAATATAAATACCATCCCCAAAATATGGAGTTCAACATCATCTTTTATGAAGAACTAAGAACATAATTTTATTTGTTTGAAGATTAAAGGGGTACATTATATCTACTCTATATATATAAAAAGATAAGACAAAATATGCGACATTTTTATGCAACGTTTTTGTGCAACGTTTTTATGCAACGTTTTTGTGCAACGTTTTATGCAACGTTTTTATGCAACGCTGAGAACAGCTATTGGACGACACCAAATCAACATTATAATCACATCAACGGATGAATCCAAGCAAAGCAAAAGCAATAGCAATAGCAAAAGCAAAAGCAAAAGCAAAAGCAAAAGCAAAAGCAAAAGCAAAAGCAAAAGCAAAAGCAAAAGCAAAAGCAAAAGCAAAAGCAAAAGCAAAAGCAAAAGCAAAAGCAAAAGCAAAAGCAAAAGCAAAAGCAAAAGCAAAAGCAAAAGCAAAAGCAAAAGCAAAAGCAAAAGCAAAAGCAAAAGCAAAAGCAAAAGCAAAAGCAAAAGCAAAAGCAAAAGCAAAAGCAAAAGCAAAAGCAAAAGCAAAAGCAAAAGCAAAAGCAAAAGCAAAAGCAAAAGCAAAAGCAAAAGCAAAAGCAATAGCAAAAGCAAATGCAAAAGCAAAAGCAAATGCAAAAGCAAATACAAAAGCAAATGCAAATGCAAAAAAAGCAAAAAGTAAAAGCAAATGCAAAAAAGCAAAAAGTAAACGCAAAGCAAGGCAACAAAACCATGCGACGCAAAAACACAAAGATTGAAAGATTTATGTAAATGCAAAAATCCGTTTGGTGGCAAATTTGTTATTTTAGGTGGTGACTTTCGTCAAGTTTTACCTGTTATAAAATACGCTTCACCTGTGGAGATAGTCAATTTATTATACTTTAACGTCAACATCAATTTGGCCAAGCAGCATTATATTATTGAAAGTACCGAATAGCTGGAAATCTACAAATATAATTCAGGACATTTACAGCAATTCAATTGCTTCTAATGCCGATCTCTCCGACAGAATTATATTAGCCTGCCACAATGATGATGTTCGCACACTTAACAATAAAATATTAAATTTGGTCGAGGGCAAGATTCATACCTACTTAATTGAAGATACAGCTAAACATCGAGGGGTCGATCAAACAGATGAGGACATTCGGTTGGAATATGAAGTCGAATATTTAAATTCGTTGAATTTCCCTGGCTTTCCGGTACACAAATTAAAACTCAAAATAGGATCTGTTGTTATGCTAGCAGAGCTTTAACAAAGCTGGTTTGCTGTCGTGTAATTTTTGGAATAAGGAAATGGTTTGCTTGAGTTTTTGTAAATAATTTGAATTTTGTGTTTCGTGGTTTCGGGGAAGCCGAGAGAGCGTGAGCAGTGAAGAAGAAGACTTGCGTACGCCGTCCAAGTCGTGGACGGTCGACATTTTGATTTCTGACGATTTTTAGTTGTAAAAATTTGATTTATTTGAGAATAAAAGACAAGTAAAGTTTGAAGCAGTGTTATTTCTTTCAAATTGAGAATTTAGAAGAGAAAATTTTGTGAATTATACTAAATGCAAGTGGAATAATTTCGGAAAAGGTATACAAGGTCGCTTGATAGTGGGCGATACTGAAAGATAACCGATTGAGCCAGCCGGGTAAGAAGGTGATTTCTCCGCCCGAATTGGAATTTTACGAAGAAGATTTGAAAATTCGATATTTAATATTTAAGGGTGTAAAATAACACTTCAACTTGGCTACCCGAACGTGCGGCATTTGGTGAACATTTTTTTGAATTCAATTTGGGATGATTAGTTTATGGTTGTAAATGTTCACCGCAGAACCGGCTGTCACCCTGAGATTTTTAGTAAGAAAGGTTTGACCATGGCTACAGGCTGGGATAAAATCGATCAAATTGAGTGGAGGCTTCAACAGCTGATAGAGCAAATGGCTGAAGACAGAAGAGAGAGGAGAACGAATAGAATAGAAGATAAAAGAGAGAGGGAAAAGAATAGGATCGAGGACAAAAAAGAATGGGTAAAATATTGTGAAGAATTGAGCAGAACAATCAGCAGTGCCAATTATGAAAAAAATTAAAATGAGGAAGAACTAGAAGATAAGAAGGAAGAAATAAGTTTAATAAAAGGAGAAACTTTAGCAGAAAAAGTGGAACTTTTTTGAGATTGAGAAAAATGAAAATAAAGAAGACTTGAAAAAATGGAAGGAGAAGTAAATAAAGAAACGGGTCATATCGGCGGCATTAATAAAAAAGCCCGGATATTCACCAGAACACAGATGCGACGAATGAAATGGCGAAAGATGAAACATGGACGAAAAAGTAATTTTGAAAAAAGGTATAACAATAATTATTGTAAAAGGAAGAAAAATAAAATTAATACGAACATGATTACTTCATCCAAGATGGTTTCCGATGGAAATGATGTTCCCCGTTCAGCAATTTGGAAGGATGAAATAAAGGATGAAGAGGATATGCCGTCCAACAAAGTAATTTGGTATTTTGAAAAAGAAGAGTTGGGCTACAAGAAGAAGAAAATAAAGAAAAAGTGGTTTGGTGAAAAGAAACGTATTTTTAAAAAGGAAGACGTCATGGAAAACAAAATGATGGTCATTTTGGAAAAGTGGCAGTATCGGCGATCAAGATGGAGGGTGGCTATAATCTAATCAAATATGAAAAGTAACCACGGACGAATAAAGAAGATTGAACAAATTTAAGGATAACCGCGATTTAAATGGAAAATGAATGGAACTAAATGTTTTTTGATAAAATTAAAAAAAGTTTGTAAATATTAAAATTTAAAGAAGGAACTACACATCATGATAAAACTGAAAATCATAATTAAATAAAAGGCAATAGAAATTCGAACAAGTTAATAATAACCAATGTAACAAGTGAAAAGGACAATCTTCGAAAGATAAGCAGACGAAAAGTTTTTAAATTGTATAACAAAATTTGAGAAAGTAAAAGTGTTTCCAAAAATTGAAAATTTGAAAAATGGATTAATTAATTGCTGCATTTTATAATAGTAAATTTGAAATTAGCGTTTATGGCAATCAAATGGAAAAATTTAATTTGAAAATTGATGGTTATTGAAGGAATTTGTCACTACGAAAATTGAAATTGGATGATTAGTAAAGAAATAGGTAAAAGAGTTTTAAATGATGTGTATTGCATATTTAAAAAAATTTGTATGAAGCTACAACTTTAAAATGTAGCAAAATTGATGAAAGAAAGGTCCGTAACGGAAAAAGAAGGAGCTTCTAAAAATTATGGAATAAAATTTGGAAGGATAAAAAAATTTTCAGTTATTTCTAAGAAAGTTTTGGATCGAGTTATCTAAGAAATTGTTATTATTGCAAAGAAGTTTGGATGTCATTTATGAATTGTTTAGTGATCATTCGTCAAGATAGGTAGTTCGGGATGTTGATTAATTAATTAATTTAGGTTTGTAAATTAGATTGCCGCATTAATTAATTATTATTTACTTTTAAATATTGTTATTTATTTTTGAAGATGTTGATTTAGAGAATTTGCTACTTATTCCAAAAGCACGACGTTATGTGTCTTTCTTGAAATCCCTCCTGGATTTCTGCATAAGCCAGGAAGGATTGCTGTCGTGTAATTTTTGGAATAAGGAAATGGTTTGCTTGAGTTTTTGTAAATAATTTGAATTTTGTATGTTTCGCGATTTCGGGGAAGCCGAGAGCGCGCGAGCAGTGAAGAAGAAGACTTGCGTACGCCGTCCAAGTCGTGGACGGTCGACATTTTGATTTCTGACGATTTTTAGTTGTAAAAATTTGATTTATTTGAGAATAAAAGACAAGTAAAGTTTGAAGCAGTGTTATTTCTTTTAGATTGAGAATTTAGAAGAGAAAATTTTGTGGATTATACTAAATGCAAGTGGAATTATTTCGGAAAAGGTATACATGGTCGCTTGATAGTGGGCGACTGAAAGATAACCGATTGAGCCAGTCGGGTAAGAAGGTGATTTCTCCGCCGATTCGATATTTAATATTTAAGGGTGGAAAATAACACTTCAATATACATCGATAGGCCTTTGTTTAGTCATGGACAGTTATATGTAGCATTATCAAGATGTCGAGCGAAGGATGGAATACAAATTCAAATGAAAGCGACATAAAAAATGTTGTATGTAAATAAGTTTTATAACTTGAAGTTATTAGGGCCGCAAAGCGGCCCTGGGGGGTTGGGCCGCGTTAGCGGCCAGGGGGGCGGAGCCCCCCTAGTAGAAATATAAAATTGTATGTCTGGAAACCGTTAATTTACTAGGCAAATGTAATTTGTTCTATGTTATATTTGTTGGAGATCATATAATTTTATAGTAATTAAGGTTTAACTAACAAACATTAGATAAATATCTCATTTTATTCGTCGTTTATAGTCTCGGCCATTAAACTTTGCAAAACTTTTACTAAATTTCTTTTATTAGGCAGCAAATTATTTCCAAAAACAATCTTCTTCTCCTCTTTCTTTAGGTTTATTTTCCTGTTACCAACCAACATTTTCGTGATGAGCTGTCTTGCCATCTTTTCTTGGGACGCCCCCACTCTTATTCTTTCGCTTGTTTCGTCCATCTTTTTAATGTGTTATAAATAAATAAAACAGCTTTCTTAATTTAAACCTGGCATTGTTATCGGCATAGCCCTTGAAAAACCTTTGAGACTATAACCTTTAAACCCATTGGTAACTGTCTCATTTGATATTGCACTGTATTTCTTTTAGTGTGTATTTATATTTAACGTACTTCTTCCGTAACATATACGCAGGAATCATAGACAGCTCATATTTTAATATTGATAAAATTGATGTAAGCAGTCTAAATAATGATTACTACTTGTAAAATAAGGAAGATGACAAAGTTTCTCATTTTTCATTATAGAGATGTTTGTACTCAAAGTTGAAAATCATTTAACTTTATACCTCATTGTACGGTATTTCTTTCCTTAAAATTACTTCAACTTTAAAGCAACTTTAAATTTAATATTCGAATTTGAAATGTTTAACGTAACATTTTTATGTTTTCTTTTGTATAAAATAGTTATGATTTTTCAAACAATTTTAAATTTACCGCGCGAATATACGGCGGCGCTGCAATAGCAATCATAGCAAGCATGCATTAACCGTTAAAATAATTAACATTAATTATAATAAAACATAATTAACAATTAATTTAATAAAATAAAAATATATTGTGTTATCAGTGAAGATAATTTGTCACAACGTCTGCGTATTCTCGTTGGTTTCTTGCCACAAGCAGCACATCATCTTTGTGTTTTTATCGATATTATGATTTTATGATAATTTATAATTCTGTTATAATTTATTTATTTATTTACGGAAATATCTTTTTTACGGCACAGATAAATTCAGGAGCGATCGGGATTCGAACCTATAACTTTCAGATTTATAGCTCTACTCCCTAATCTCTACACCAACACATCGCCCTGCAATATGACATAGGTTCATAGGTAGGTGGTCTTTACCGTCGATTTTAAAAACCGCAGCTGTCATTATTATTATATTCATTTAGGAGACTCTTTCTTACCCCAAGCAGAGTACTGTAGCCTTATTCTTACTCCGCTACTACACGGAGACGATGTCAGTCGATTTCAATGAAATCGTGATAAAGAAAATTAAAATGAGCCTGGTGGTCTCGTCTAAAAAACTAAACTAAAAAACCAGCATCAGAATGAGGCGGCGACCTCTATCTCCTCAACGCCGTTAAGCAGTCCAATACAAGACGAGATCCATGTGATTCAAATATAGACAGAAATGGAATTGAATTTCCCGTTACATTCCCTTTTATTTGTTTTGATATACTTTATCAAAATAACCAAAATTTTTAATTTTTTCAAAATTAGTTGGACACCCCTATTTTTGACAGACTTCTACTGCGCAGTATTTTGACTCTATAACGATATTCTGACGTCCCGTCGTTATACAGAAACTTAATGACTCCCCAAGTAATAAAAGAAAATTTAACCTAAAATATTTTGAAGGTTATTAATGACTTGGTTATTTCCTTCCTTCTACTTGAGTAGCCGGACCTCGATATAACTCGCTTAAATTATTGTCACATTGGTTAGACGTATGTAGACGAATGTATTGCAAAATAAGGACCGTACGGATAGTGTTTGCAAGCATTAATGACTAAAAGGTACACAAATCAAACCGAGGTCGCATGTGACTTAATTCTTGTCCAATAATTTACAATTTTCTCTTTTTAGTTTTACCCGAGATGCTGCTCCATAGATATTCCTGACTATACAAAAAATTATTATAAATAAAAATGAGCAGTATTTTTTTTTTGCAAATCGCAACGTAGAAAGAGCCCACAAACTACGTACACACGACTCAGTCTAGCTAGTCTGTTTACCTAGACATCTGTGGATCATTGAGGCAGTGGTTTAACTTACAGCTTCAGAATTTTTGAGGACAAGCTTTAGTCCTTTATCTTTGTACATTTATGAATGACTTCGATGGTTTTGTTTATTATCCGCTGGATGTCGCTCTTTACCGTTGCCTCCATCATTATAGTAAAATGTGGGGCCATATCTTTAGCCTCCAGTTCAAGTTTTTCCAGCAGAAATCTTCCAAAGATCTTAACTATGTGATCTCTATAAGACTTGGGGTTTCTATGGATTTAGGAGGGTTTATAGCGGGCACTAATGCCTCCACCATAGCGTACTTGTAACGCCTAATTTCAAAGCGTACCCTAACGCCTCCCTCAAAGTATACAAAGAATCGCTTTACAATGGTTAACTCTTTCATCCCCGTGACTGGGTATGACTGTACGGCGATAAGCCTCAGCCAGCGACAACCCAGCCGGGGATTCCCTTTTTCCCTGATTGGGACAAGAAACCCAAAAGAAGAACATATATAATGTTTCCTTTATCATCTTCAAGTGTTGGACCGTTGAAACAAAAACTAAATTGTGTTGCTCTCTAAACAAAGAGAATAATTTTATTAATTAACAATAACAATTACAAACCTAAACAAAGAGAAACAACATTTAAAGCTAATACTTTACAATCCAACATTAACTTCCATCTTACATTACAATCTTATCTATAATAGCGCGCACCATCTCAAATGTCCCCAGTCCACGCGCGGCAAATTGAAAATAGTCTGAACTTCGTTTCCATGTATATAGTATATACAGGGTGTCCCCGCACTCACTTTACATAAGTTAGGTGGTGATAGAGGACACTTTATAATAATTTTGAAAATATTGATTTTTAAGTAAAAATGGTTTAGTGCTTTTTTAAAGAGCGTGAAATAATCTACAAACTAGATTCAAACCTTTTATTGTCTAAAATCAACGGATTTCGAGTTATGAATTAAAGTAAGTTAAAAAATGTCGAAAAATTTGTGCTTTCTGTTTTTTTGATTATTTTCAAAACTCTGTATCTTTTAAACCAAAAATTTTACAAAAAATCTGACGCGCCAATCCGGATAGGAAATTTAACGGGCTACAACTTTTGTCTAGTAAAAATTTTTGAGAAACCAAACCATTTCACAGAAAATCAAAAAATTATAAACAAGGCTGCTAAAAAACAGAACATTAAATTCACTAATTTTTTTTTTTTTTTTTTGAAAAATTATATTATTAATTAATTTTAAACTATTACATTATCTAAGTAAATGTTGAAAATTACCACCCTCATTTTCAATACACAGTCTTGATCGTTTTAAAAGATGTTTTATAGTAGTATTTATAAAGTTTCCTCTTTTTGTAAGAGCTACTATAGCAGAGGCGATCAACAAGGTCTTGGGATCGACCGGTCGATCACGAGGTCAATTTTGTTCGATTGGTGAGTGTGAAAATGTGTCAAAAAATCTAATTTCTGCGATGAAAAGAGTCGAAAAATCAACTTTTTTCAATTTTTTCTCGACAAACATCTTTTAACTTAATCACGACTTTGTATTAAAAATGAGGGTGGTCATTTTCAACATTTACTTAAATAATGTAATAGTTTAAAATTAATTAATAAAATAATTTTTCAAAAAAATAAAAATTTAGTTAATTTAATTTTTTGTTTTGTAGCTGCCTTGTTTATTATTTTCTGTTTTACTGTGAAATGGATTGGTTTCTCAAAAATTTTTACTGGACAAAAGTTGTAGTCCGTTAAATTTCCTATCCGAAAGGGGCGTCAGATTTTTTGTAAAATTTTTCGTTTAAAAGATACGGGGTTTTGAAAAAAATCAAAAAAACAGAACCCAAGTAACACAAAACCGTCAAAAATGTACATATTCGGTACATATTTTTTCGTGACGATATTGTGACTTTTTGCCCATTTTGTCATAGCTAAAATGAATGCATCGTTTATGTTCATATAGGTTACATAAATTTTCGTAACGATTTCGTAACGTAACGGCATTGATTTTATGTACATATTCTGTACATATTTTTTCGTGACGATATTGTGACGATATTGTGACTTTTTGCCCATTTTGTCATTACTAAAATTTATAATTTATGCATCGCTTATGTGCATATAGGTTACATACATTTTCGTAAAGTTTCGGCATTGATTTTTCTGTTACTGTGTTGGTGCATCGTTTATGTACAGATTATGTATTGATATTTTATTATTACTTTTAAAAATTTTTAAGAATAAAAAAAAATTTAATTTCTGTAATTTTTTATTTAGATGCGATATACTTTTTACAGCCAATTTATTTAACATAATAAGTATTATTAAATTATCAGTTTTAATTTAATCTCTTTAAGGATACGCTCCACGGTTCAAGTGTTGTTTCGCCAGTACAAGATGGCGCATAATTCGCTGAATTATTATTATATCAAAATTTATACTTTCATAATTATTCCACTATTCGTTCACACGCGGCGCTGTTATAAAATTAGCGAAAGTAGAATTCTATGGTAATTATAGTATAGGGGTATGGTGGTGTCTAGTGGTGTCTATTAATAGATTATTATACGAGTGGGGCGAGTCGACGGGTGTATAATATCAACACCTGATCCTGATATGAATAACATTTTTGTAACTCACATTTGCTTCTTTTTCAAAAGATTACAAGTATACAAGTTGCATTATAAAATAATGTACAGTAAAAATGTTATTATTTTGTTAAATAATAGTAGAATTAATTGAGATAGAACAAAAATTCTTAAACAAAATTATACATTGTATAGTATAATTAATTTTCGGTTGCATATACATTATACAGGGTGTTAATTAAACATGCGGTAAAAATTAAAGGGATATTATTCCTTGGCCTATTCTAAGGATATTTTGTCTTATGATAATTTCTGAAAAACCCCTTTGTTTCGAAGATACAGGGTGAACAAAATTTGCGATAACCATATTCGATATTATTTGTTGAAAACTCTTATGATTTATTGTAGATTGATTGAGGTATATTGATTAGGTATATTCTAGTTTTTGATAATAAAATGTTGTTACTACGCATTGCAATAATTTGCTGATTTTGGAGCAGTAAGGAAAGTACTAGAGATAGGGCCGTCGCGCCCTATTGTTCACAGAGTGCAAAACACATGGGCACCAAAATTAGAGGCGACCAAAATCCCAAAAATATGGGTTAAAGAAAGGTCATTTTATTTACGCCAGGGAATAAGTAGTAGAAATTTAAGAAATTGTATTAAAACAACCGAAAAAGTTGGCTACAAGGGCGGCCAATTTAAATTTGTAAATGGGCGGAAGTACCCCTAACGACTGTCCTGACTACAGAGTAGATCTTTACTTTAAGGTGCAGTTACATCTGTCACTTTTTGCACGAATTTTATGTCGGACAGTAAAAGACAGTAAGAGTAAGACTCTGAGAATAAGAGACAGTAAGAGAGACAGAATTTCTGTCCGACATAAAGCTCATGAAATAAGTGTCAGATCTAAACGTAGCTTTATGCACTAACCAGGTTTCGGCAACCTTTTGTTGTAAGAGGGCCAAAAATTTTACGTGGGGATTAGTATGCGGGCCGCACTTCTTGGCAAATTCACTAAAAAGAGCTGGTTTTTTTTACATTTTTTTGAACAAAAAATTGTAAATTCACTAAAAAGAGGTTTTTTTTTTGAAAAAATGGTCATTTGGTTTAGAGTTCACGGGCCGCACCAAGACCCTTCGAGGGCCGCATGCGGGCCGCGGGTTGCCGACCCCTGCACTAAACGGCTATTTGAAATATTATTTTATCGAAAATAATTGCGAAAGTTATGCAAATAGTAATTGTAACAGGAAAGGGTCACAAACCCGCTTGCAATATTGCATAACTTTTTTTAACCCGGAACTGGGGCTCTAAATTTAATAATTGCGATCTCTCTAGTAGTAGATGTCATAATCTGAATTTGCACCCCCATAAACGTCCCGGAACTAGGTGCATGACGCTGCTCCCCCCCCAAATCGAATTTTGGGGTGAAATTTGTGTCAAACGTTTGAGCATCGTTTGGGCTTCAATGAGTTTACACATTTTTCGATAATAATCTAAAGTTTAGTCACCTGATGATGTTGAGGTGTAACGAAATTGATTGTGAATAATTATACTTTCAGTATACAGTGCAGTCTCGGTAATCCGAACAAACGCTAATCCGACCAAAAGAACAAAGAAACGTTTGTTCTGTAATCCGAATATTATTCTATAATCCGAACATTTTATTATTTGTGTTCGGATTTGTGCAGACTAGCGAGTGTTCGGATTACCGAGACTGCACTGTATTTACATCTGTGCCAATTTTATATTTTTTTAGTGCTAAAAGTGTCTATTACATTTTTAGTTTGTCTAAAAATTATGATATTATGTATTTACTTTTTTCGATGCTCATACGTTCTATAACAATTTCACCTAAAAATTTGACTTGGAAAGCGTAGCTAATGGGGGGCGGATGGGGCGAACCGCTCCGGGCGGCACATTTTTAGGGGAGGCATTAATTAGGAAATTGGGTTAAAAAAAGGTCATTCAAAAATTTTTGGGGGCGGCAAAAGAATTTTTGTTTTGATATTTCATCAATGAAATAGGATTAAAAAAATCTCATTCAAAAGCATTTTCCGCCCCGGACGGCAAAAGTTCTAGCTACGCCACTGCCCCTCCACCTATTTCGCAAATAACCCCGTAACGGTTGCGGATAAACTACAAAATTTGGAAGCTCATTGATGTTCAAACATGTGACATAAATTTCACCCCAAAATTCGATTTGGGGGAATCACCAAAAAAATTGGAATCCCGATTGGCGACATACTCACTGTAATGTTTCCGTTTAAAAATATCCTATTGATAAGACGTTTGTTGTATTAATTATCATTGCATACAACTGCAAAGAGCGGGTAGAACTTTTGTACCAGAACCGCCAGAACGTCTGGGATAATACAATAGGAAATAGGTATAATGCTTACTAGATGTTTACTATTCGAAATTATACTATTATGAAATGTCAGCTTAAAAATGTGATACCCGGGAATTCCGAGCTGTAGCCAATTTTTCAACCGCGAAAGGTCCGTAATATAATAATTATGTAATTGAACAGCACGCCATCAAACACATAGTAGTTAAACTATAAATTGAGCTCTAGTTTATATCTCGACTATCTTGTATTAAATAAATTCATTATTTTCAAATTCAAAAAATACTTATTTATATACTTTCAAAAAATTTGAAATTTGGCAGACAGATTTACAAACGTATACTACTCACGTATATATGCAAAAAATTAAAAAATTATAATTTTTTAATATAAGAAAATTAAAATACTATATATTTTGAAAAAATATAATTTTAAAAAATATGTCATTTTGTAGACCTTAGCATCATAAACATTATCCTCAAATTTGAGATCAATCGGATCAGTCATTTTTACGTGGGCCATTTCCTAAATTTTTGACTTTGTAATTAATAACAAACTTTCAATTTTTAAATTTTTTTTGTTTATCGCAGTAATGATGATCAACTATCCATTATTTTGATTTGAATAAAATAAATTAGAATCCAGATATTTCGACAAATAATATGTTGTTTATAAAAATTATAAAATATAAAATATGTCATTTTGTGCCTAAATGTGTTTTATATATGTTTCCAAAATTTCAAGTTAATCCGTCAAGCCGTTTTTAAATGCATCATTTCCTTAGTCCGGCAGTTGTAAATCCCACCCGCATCAAGCTAGCGCCGCCACTTTCGAAAAACCAAAAAAATATATATGGAGAATTTGTGGCTAATTTGTGGCTAATTAGTTGCCGCAATCGCGAATTTGTTGCTCTTACCGTTCGAGAGTTACAGCCATTTGAGTGGTGGCGGCGCTAACTTTATATCAAGCCAGCGTCGCCACCACCCAAAAACTTACTAAAAATAAAAAATAAGTATATCAGAATTTGTGGCTAATTTGTGGCTAATTAGTTTCCGCAATCGCGAATTTGTTGCTCTTACCTTTCGAGAATTACAGCCATTTGAGTGGTGGCGGCGCTAGATTTATATCAAGCCAGCGTCGCCACCACCCAAAAACTTACTAAAAATAAAAAATAAGGATATCGGAATTTGTGGCTAATTTGTGGCTAATTTGTGGCTAATTAGTTGCCGCAATCGCGAATTTGTTGCTCTTACCTTTCGAGAATTACAGCCATTTGAGTGGTGGCGGCGCTAGATTTATATCAAGCCAGCGTCGCCACCACTCAAAAACTTACTAAAAATCAAAAATAAGGTTATCGGAATTTGTGGCTAATTTGTTGCTAATTGGTTGCCGCAATCGCGAATTTGTTACTCTTACCCTTCGAGAGTTACAGCCATTTGAGTGGTGGCGGCGCTAGATTGATTTCATGTCAGAGCTGATACTCAAAACAAAATTTTAATAAACTCAAATTAAATTTTATTAAATAAATTGTTTATAATTATTGATATTATACGATATTATAATAATTAATAACAATAGAACATGATGTAAAACAATGGTAGGTATTATGAAGATTATAATATAATGGATGGATTAATTTTAGTTTTTATGTCAATTTTTTCTGAATTGGATTTACAATCATCCAACTTTATGCAAGAATTGTCATTTCAATAAGATATGGCATAATAATGACCTATGAATGTTTTCTTTTGGTTTTCGGTTAAATTTGATGGAGCTTGGAAGTGTACCACCGCTCTTAGGTTATAACTGTTATTCATAAATGAATATTGTATTTTTATGTTTTATAAATTTCATATTTCATATAAAATTGAAGATGTTACGCCAAGTACTTCTCAAGCACAGTCAAATTTGGCCATTTTGTCCCTAGCAGAAGCGCAGGATGACAAAATTCTCATGTCACTCCTGTGGCATGGTTATTTGTATAAAACATATAATTCCAGGCTGTAATGGGTGCATAGAATAAGTTTTTTTTTTTTTTACTTATTTGATGGTTATTCATTAGTTTAACAAATTCGCGATTGCGGCAACTAATTAGCAACAAATTAGCCACAAATTCCGATATCCATATTTTTTATTTTAAGTAACTTTTTGAGTGGTGTCGACGCTGGCTTGATATAAATCTAGCGCCGCCACCACTCAAATGGCTGTAACTCTCGAACGGTAAGAGCAACAAATTCGCGATTGCGGCAACTAATTAGCCACAAATTAGCCACAAATTCCGATATCCTTATTTTTGATTTTTAGTAAATTTTTGAGTGGTGGCGACGCTGGCTTGATATAAATCTAGCGCCGCCACCACTCAAATATCTGTAATTCTCGAAAGGTAAGAGCAACAAATTCGCGATTGCGGCAACAAATTAGCCACAAATTCCGATATCCTTATTTTTGATTTTTAGTAAGTTTTTGAGTGGTGGCGACGCTGGCTTGATATAAATCTAGCGCCGCCACCACTCAAATGGCTGTAACTCTTGAACGGTAAGAGCAACAAATTCGCGATTGCGGCAACTAATTAGCCACAAATTAGCCACAAATTCTGATATACTTATTTTTTATTTTTAGTAAGTTTTTGGGTGGTGGCGACGCTGGCTTGATATAAAGTTAGCGCCGCCACCACTCAAATGGCTGTAACTCTCGAACGGTAAGAGCAACAAATTCGCGATTGCGGCAACTAATTAGCCACAAATTAGCCACAAATTCTCCATATATTTTTTTTGGGTTTTTCGAAAGTGGCGGCGCTAGCTTGATGCGGGTGTAAATCCCTAGCCTTAAGGCGAGATTTTAGTCGACCACGTTTTAAAATTGAAAGGATGTTAGGGGAAGTGCACTATTCTCATTCCACTGTAGGCTGTGTGGGCGAGTTTTATACTATTTATCTAGAAAGGTAATGAGATATCTAAACATATGATATAGCTTATATTATTTCTTATCAGTTATCACTATAAAAACGTATAAGTTGAATAACGTGATTATTATTCAATATTATTACAATAATAATGTGTACACTAAAACTTGTTTGATCACAAAATTATTATAATATGAAAAACGTTAAAAAAAAATTATTCCGTAATTATTTTCTCTAATAAATTATAAAAAATATTGTTCACATTTAAAATTTTGATTTACTTTTTATACCTTATATTATTAGATATGCCATATAAAAATAATCACATAGAAAAATCGTTCGTCTGTTTTTTTTAAGAAACGAGTAAAAAATTTCTATTCCACGTGGATAACTTGAATATTAACCAATGAAATTGCTTGAAATTTAATTTTAACCTTGAATAGGGTTCAACCTTGCTTGAAATTTCATTTCAACCAATTTCATTGGTTAACATTCACGTTATCCACGTGGAATAGAAATTTTTTACTCGTTTCTTAAAAAACAGACTATAGTGTAAAGTTACGTTACAGAAATAAAAAAAGGCGGAGTTAATGTGCAATAAGAGGCGGTCGGAGCATAGCGTTCACGCGAGTTGACTATGAACGCTAATCACCCGGTTCGAATCCGAGTGAAGTAAGAACTTTATTCTGACCGTCTCTCCCCTCGGAAGGCAATGGCAAACCACCGGTGTATAATCTGCCATGAAAGCCTTTAACAAGCATTGTTAAAGGTTATGACGCTTCTGTCAAGAAGCAATACGACGGAGAAGAATGTGCATCAGTAACGAGAACTCGTACAGCGTGTGTATGTTAGTATCAGTTGGTGATACTAACATAACGTAACAGTGTCACGCCGTCTCTACTGCGCCGGATTTCGGCTACGCCTTTTTTTCTTTCCTTAATTTTACAGGCAGTCATCGTAATTCTTTATTTCTACATGCCCACTATCAATAATTACTGGAAGCAAATAATCAAAATAGGATTTTTTAAATTTTGGTTTCATATTATTAGAGCACAGATTCTAGGCAATTTGCCCTTTTGTCCTTTATTTAGGCAATTCAAAATTTTAAATACAGAAATTCTTTTCGAACGATTTTGGAAATTATGAACCCTACTTTACTTTGCCTAAATTTCGATGTTACTGACCTAAAATAGAGTTTTAATGCCTAAAAAGCCTAAACGACTAATAAATTTATCCTGTATAATATGTTACTAAAAGTAAAAAAAATTACATTTTATGTTTTTAAATTTTGTATCTCACGATCAGTGGCAGATTTAGTACTTGAGAAGCCCCAAGCACAATTCAATTTTGAGGCTCCCCTATAAATATTTTCACTGTCCCTACACCCTACAGTGTGCATTCTATGCGCACGTTTTTTACTATAATAATTTATGTACTATATTGGTATAGTCCAAAAAAGCTAAATTTTGAGGCCCTCTTGATTTATGAGGCCCCAGGCAGGCGCCTGTTCGGAAATCCGCCACTACTCACAGTAAACTGAGTTGTTATGACTTATGAGTTCTTGTATTTATTTTGGCGAAGTCAGCACAGACTGAACTGACTGCGACCACTTCGGCTCTTCGTACCCACGCGTATTAATAAAACTGTGGAAGTCATTGTAGCCTAAGAGTAGGCGACGGATTTCAGGGGTCTTAAAAATGTTATGGCTTAAAGTTAGATAGGTACCCTCAAATACAAAACTGTAAATGGCAGAGGTTTTCCCGGTCGGATAACGGGGGGGAGGTGAATTTCCCAAAAATTCAGAATTTCTGCAGATTTCCCCAAACGGTTACATAGTGTTTGTAGATATATGAAAAAATTGGCAAATCAAAATTCGGTCGGGAACATGGTTAAATAAATTTTTTTATATCGTAAAACCGAAAAACATATACTTACAAGCAAAGATATAATATGAGATCTAACGATAGAAAATACAGTCAAAACTCTCTAAATCAAATTCTCATAATGTATTAAAATTTGTTCGAATTAGGGGGAGTTCGAATTAGAGAGTAAGAATTGGATTGTAAGTTAGTTGGACGTGCCAAATAAATAATTCGATTTAGAGAATATTTTGAATTAAAGAGAGGTCGATTTAGAGAGTTTTGACCGTACTATCCAAACTATATAATTAATTATGCTTTTTTCTCCAGTAAATAGATGGCATTACTACTTTTCTCCTCCATTTACAGATGGCGTTACCGATTTGGGGGTTACTATTTTTAAATATCGTGAATTTAGTTAAACATAATATCATAATTTTTTAGAAATACTGAAATTGTATTAAACACTTTTAGATTTAAAAAAATAACTATTAGCAATTCAATCCTCAAACTTCAAATTTGAAATTGGAGTAGTAAACTAAATATTTTTCCAAGTTTAAAATAAAGTAGGTTCGTTTTTCCGCTATCAGTGCAATAACTAGGGTAAAAAGAGCCTGTGGTGAACGGTTTAATTTGCCCCCCCCCCCACTCTTCGAACCAAAGACTTTCTTAAATGTTAAATATTTATTTACACAATTAAAAACATTGTTGAACCAAAATAAATTTCTTATATTTTATTCAGCAACAGACAAAAATAATAAAGCAGAAATATTCTAATGTAAGAAATGTAAAAAATAACTTTTTAACCTTATAATATTGAAAATTAAATATTAGTTTTTGTTACATGAAACTAAATAATGGTGAACTTATAACCTTTTTGTCTACTCTGCGAAAAATCAAGTTTTCTCCTTGCTCAACAAAAAATTACTCTTTTGTAACCCCCTGACCAAGATTTAATTACATTTTCTTCTTTGAGAATCACTGGCTTAACCTGCTTTTATTTTAATTCCGCAATATTAATTTAGTACCTACATTTTTTAACTTCTAGTTTTTTTTACATAATATTTAGCTTGACAGTAATTCTATTGTTTTTAAAAAAGTTTTTGAAAGAAAAAATAGTTTAGGAAAATATAATTTATTTTGCGCTTCAATCTATGCGCCCATGGCGTACCTCCTTTCCACGCTCCTGATTACGGCACTGTTAGTACTGATTCATAAGCCGAAAAACATCATTGTACATCACAAGAAGTTATGAGACAAAATTTAAAAGAGTTAATAAAAATACAAGAACTCGTAATGTTATAACATCTCCATTTTTTCTAATTTTAGTAATATTTAGAGTGGAAATTATTCGTTTAGGCTTTTTAGGCATCGAAAATAGGCATTTAGGCAAATTAAACTAGGTTTCAAAATTTTAGAATGCGTGCTCTAGTAATGAGAGAGCCGCGTATTACCCATTTTTCCGCTAATAATAATATTACAATCACAGCAACAAAGATTATAAGCAGTATGTAATAAATAAGTTAAAATTGTGAAACTACCGCGACTATAATGTACCCCTTCCACAACTCGACCGTCTGAAGCTATAAGAAAGAGGTGGTGTATTCCCCTCATTTGTCTAAGTTTATAATGCAAATAATTTTCAAAACAACACATTTTGAAACTTAAATTACTCAATTATTAAGTTATCAATAACAATGAAATTTTTTTCTCGGGCAGTTAAAGGTTGTCTTTGGGTATAAACAGAAAAAAATTATTCGATTTATTATTTATGCTGGTGCAATAACATATTAAAAATGTCTTATATTAACGAACTTTGTGAATTTTTTAAACTCCTTTCTAAACAAAAAAATACCAAAATTTTGCTGCTAAGTCCTGCAATAACATCTTTTTAATGCCTGGTAAAAAAAATAGATCGATTAGTTAACAAATAACTCTACAATTTAATATACCAATTGCATCGATTTCAAAGCATTTTCAACTGCTAAAATCCCACCTTAAAGCTCAAATTTTTTGACATTTTTTAACTTACTTTAATTCATAACTCAAAAGCCGTTGATTTTAGACAATGAAAGGTTTGAATCTAATTTGTAGATTATTTCACGCTCTTTAAAAAATCACTAAACCATTTTTACTGAAAAATCAATATTTTCGGGGCTATGGCCACGCAAAGGTGGAAATTTAAAAAAATGCTTTAAAGAGGCGTAACTCTCGAGGGGTTGAATTTAGAAAAAAATTTTTGTTAAAAATTGTTCTTAGAAAAGTGTCCTCTATCACCACCTAAGTTATGTAAAGTGAGTGCGGGGACACCCTATGTATCTATTTTGATAGGTTTATCTGTAAGATAACCGTCTCTCGGCATTACTTCCACAGCCAGGGTGGTAGTATCTTCACGGTGTTCTTTCTTTATGTCATCTCCGATTATTCTTCCTGTAGTGATTCGTCGTGATGGTTTTCTTGTAGTGGTGCAACGGATTGCGCTTTATGCTTTACTTTTGTGGCATTATGGTATGGTATTCCAATTTTCTTGGCTTTGCAGCACATGATGTCTATTACGTTGTCAGATTCAAGCCGGTTGTAACTCGGTTCTTGATAGTCTCGTTGGCTGCAGTTGTTTCCTGTATTTACTCTTGTTTCTAATTACACTGGTTTCTATTTTTTGCTGCCACCATTGTAACCTTGTTACAAATTCACAAATATTTTCAATTTATACATCTATTGATGCTACAGCATCAAAACGAAGCCAAGTATTAAAATCTATTATGTGGATTAGGCCTATTGGGGAAACCACAGTAAAAAAAACGCGCCGAATACTCTACCTCATGGTGGTGTGGAAACGAGTATAAATGATATAATTAATTATACTGATCGATAACGAATTTTAAAAGGGAGTCGGAATAGAAATTAAAAAGAAATTTGAAATCTACAACTTGCAACAATTATTTCGATCTTATTAAAATCTCATCAGGTAAGTATAATCAAGAAACGTGATAATAATTTAGACACAATTTGAAAATAAAAATTCGAGAAAAAGTAAAAAGAAAATAGAAAACTTTTTTTAATTTGAGCAATAGTGGCAGAATATTGAAATAACCTATTGCAGATGGCAGCTAGGACATACTCTTAACGTGATTGTGTTCGTTTAATTTGCTAATTTTTTATCCTTTTTTTTCATATCTGTATAGAACAAACTTCTTCGACTACTTTAATCTTAATGCAAAATGCAATAATGCAATTAAAAGCAAATAACTTATGGCGTGACCGGATCCACGCAAACAAACTATACCCGGGTTCACCGATCAGGCGATTGGAAAATCAGGTGGGAGTCGATCACATAAATATGGCAAATCAATCAATGAGGGGTAGTTGTCGTCAGTGAGAGTGCTAGCGAGTTGCCGGTATCGTGGTATCGGGGGTCGGTTTGTTAGCAAGCTTACCAGTGGTCGCTACCCTTCCTTGAAGTCGCCATTCAGAGTCAATAATAGAAAGATGATCTTCTTAATGTAAGTTAATTTTGAACATTTGTTAAACTTGAACGTATTTGGGAAAATTAGTTAATAAATGTATTAAATGAATAAACCTGGTATTACTTTACTAAATGAGAACGCTACCCCCCTATGGAACCAACGCTACCCCATATGGAACATTTTGGTAATTACTGGTACCAAGTATTAAGGCCCTAGCAGAAACAACGCCCAATATACGACAATAACTCAAAAAATGACGATTTTGAGTTATGTATGCCATGTTATAGAAAATAAATGATTTTATAGTAAGGAATAACGTAACAACTCAAATGTTCATAATTTGAACGATAGATATAGGCAATTACCCTATGAGTTTAATTTATATCGTGTCAATTTTCTGTGGAAAATCCTAACAAGTATGTATGTTACAGTCTTCCTTTAAGATTTCAGTGAATGTGTAATTATGAGTGACCATAAAAAAAATATTTATGAGTCCAGAGGACAGTTTTTAACACGCTTAGCTAGGTTAGACAATAATACAATGAAGTTATTACAACTTTCTTGCAAGCTATCTATCTCAAAACTATGAATTTTGAGTTATTACAGTATTCTTTTAAGGTATCGATATTATCTCGATAGACATGCAAAATGTGCTTTGGAAGATGCTCCGATGAGATTACTAAAAGAGAGCATTGTTTATGTGTCTGCAGCCATCCAAAAATTGGTATTTCTACTTTTTATACTATATTTTAGAATAATTTAGGAACATGACTCTTCGGTTGTCTGATCTCTATGTGGATAGAAATTTTAGTAATTTAAGCGGTACTGTAAAATGGGGTCAAGCGAATTGATGTTAAAATCGTCCAATTCTCTGCTTTGAGAGCATATAAAACCTTCAAGTTCAATTATTATTGAAGGTCCAATGGATTTATTGCTTTCAGAGCGGAATGGGCAATTTCAGTAGTACTGATCTGCTTCACTCCATTTTACGGTATCACTTTAGCTTGTCAAATACCAATATCTATTAATTAATGTTTATTTTTAGGAATCGATTGATTACACATTGTCACCTGTAACAAGGATATATTCCATAGAAACAATAATGGCTATTCAGAAAAAATATCGAAAACTATTTCTAGGCAACAATAATGGTAAGTACTACTAGCAATGGTAAATTATTTATGTACCTACTCAGTAACAGGAATGATATAATTTTAAAATAAAAGAAAATTGCAATATTTCCATAGCAATCGCAGAACAGGCTTTTTGTGAGGAGGTCTAATTTTTAAGTTTAAACATTTACAAATGACGATTTGCACCATTATCATTATTAAAACTTTATCGGGCAAAAATTTAAATACTAAGTAAGTATTCCGCCAATTTGGAAAAAATCGGTGAAGTTCTATTTATTTATTGAATTTTGTTTAATTTAATATCATGTCATTTTGAAAGGGATTTGCTTGAATCATATATTTCATCTGGGGTAATTTCAACTAATCTACACAGTGTCAGAGTGGTTATACTTCCTACAAACCGGAATGAGTAAGAATTTTTGAGAGCCTTTGCATAATCATGGCCAAAAGCGTGAATTTAGGGGAACATTTCGAACGCTGCATAATAGAGGGGCGTATGAATAAAAATTTTTGTTTTGGGCTTCTCACATACTTAGCTGAGCTGTTCTAATCCTGATTACGTCGGATATGTGCTGTGATCTAAAAAAGTCCAAAATCGATCTGTAGTTAGTAAAATCTTCTTCTTCTTGGCTTAGCCAATAGGTTCGCCAACATCCGGATCTGATAAGGCACTTGAAGAAGAAGAAAGTTTCTATATTTCGCTTTTGCTGTATTCTGTTGACTGTACGTGCGCTCAACGTAAATACTTACACCAAGACTTAGTAAGGGGTGGGGCTGCCGCACTCGACTATCTCGTGCTACTAACAACAACAAACTAAATATCACTGTTTACGAGTTCTGTTGGCTTAAATAGTATCCTGATTTATGTTATGTGTTAACCATATGGATAATTTTAGCAAGTGAGCGGTTTTAGAAATTCCGGTTTACAAATATCCCGATTTTCAATTATTCCGGTTGAGGAGTTGCGGGGCCTGGGGGGAGATTTTTAATAAGTGAACGCGCTTAGAAATCCTAGTATTCTAGTTTTGTAGGTTTAATTAATAGAAACTACTTCTGAGAATTTTTGTTCTAAAAGGAATCGATAATTTCAATGTTTCAGCATTGTCGCGTTTGAAAAGTTTTACAATGTCCTGACAGTTTGACACATTCATGACGATTGCAAGTGATGTACTAAATGTAATTTCCATATTGATAAGCCTGTATTATATATAGACTGTGATGAGCGGAGCTAATCTTATAATAGCAAGAGCTAATACAATACTCTCGTATTATTTCTACTGTTTTTGGCCAATTTGCGCCAAAATTTTCAAATGATTAATGAAATTTTAGGGGTATATTTACTATTTACACCCTCAACTACCATAATTTCAATAGAAAGTTTTTGAAATCGTGGGCTAGTTTAGCGTGATCTTACCGAATTTCCCATTTTGTACAGCAAATCCTTCAAAATTTACTTCAAGAAGCAGTACAAAGTAAGAGTCAATTTTATTTGACAAATCGTTTGATTTACATAATTTATTCATTATCATAGTTAATTACATCAAAATTATGGTGTTCATTCACTAGCCTAAATAGGATTATATTTTTAAATCTCAAGATCTGAACTAAAACCTTCGACTAAAACTTACAATACGTAACTTGCTCGGAGCTTTTGCAAGTTTCACAGGCTCTAGCCTAGTAAATATGTTAAAAATGCCTTTTTTGAATTTTATGGTGGGAATTTTTACAAAGTTTGTTATGTAAAAGACAGTCTTGTGCAAAATTTCAGCCTTTCAATTAAGTTCCTGTTGACTTTAGAACGGAACATAAGTTTTTTCACATTTTTTCATTTTTGTTTGTACTAAAAGATATCCGAAAAATCTAAAAAAAATTCATAAAAATCAAAAATGTCCCAAGAAACATGAAAGTAATTTTTTGGGCTCCCTTCGCAATTAAATTCAACAAAATTGAAATTGACCAACTTAAAAAAAAAAAAGATTTAACCATGTTAGAATCTTTGTACTACTCTAAGAAAATGTAGTATAATTCTGCTTTGGAATTCCTCCAATTAAAAAAATATATGGGTCATTCCACTAAATAAAATCATTTTTAAAGTATGACCCCCACGGAATTTTTTCCAATTTTATGGAGTTATTCTCTGCATAAAAATAATGACTCACTGAAAATTTTAGCTCTTAATATTTAAGTACTTTCGTAGTAATGATTTTTTGAATTTTTTTTTAACTTTTTCATTAATTTTTTTGAAGTAAAAACATTTTTTGTAAAAATACAAACAGTACATTTATTTTTGTAAAAATTACTCATCTTTTCTATGAAGATATTCATTTTTTATTATAAAGTAACAGACAAAAAGTGAAAAAAGCGAGTTTTCTGACACTGCGGCAAGTTTTATTATTTCTAATATGATATTATTTTCTGAAAACTGAGAATTTCTTATACAACATTATGTCATTTACACGATGTGCATATTTTTTATTTAATTACAAATAAATAAAATGTAAATAAAAATTCTAGGGGGAGCGATGTTCAAATATTAAAATAACAATTAATTATTATAACGCTAACCATATTTTAGATTTAAAATGTATGTAAATATTATTTCATTATACCTACCTTAAATATTATTGAAGTACATTTATATGAGAACAACACCCCCAAATATTAAGGAGTAATTTGGTACCAAGCATTAACCTCTAACTACCCCATTAATGTGGTTAGGAGTTTATTGCGACAGTACAAACTGTATCAGGAAAACAAGTTGAAAAGTCATATACTATTATGATATTTATTATTTAATTTCATTGTAATAGGATAATGTAGATATGATGACATACCTGATTTTAACTTGGACTCTTGATGATAAATGACGTCACATGTGGGTTAAATGCTACTAAACTTCTATACACCTGTATTATATACCAACTATAAGTGAAGAAAATCATTTATTTTAGTTCACCAATAACATAAATCTCGATACAATCCCACATGTGACGTCACACATGTTTGTGTGACCAATATAAAAAAGGGTGCTACTATATTCATACTTCCCCTCTTTAAGTGTTTCTAACCTCGTCAGTTACCAAAAAGATCGAAATGGGGGGTGTAACTCAGCGGTAGAGTGTCTGCTTCGCATGCTGAAAGTCCTGGGTTCAAATCCCAGCTCCTCCAACAATTTTTTTCGTGATACCGTGATAAAAATCAGAAGTATTATTGTCTTTATATAAACAATAATTTTACAAGTGATTAATGTTAAATATTAAATACCCATTGCAAGAGTATTGAAGGTCGGTGTGCAGTTGACCATTTTACATGATATTATGTAACTCTCATTTTAATATTAATATAACACACGTCACAAATTCCTCCTTGGCCGTTATTTTAATTTGAAATCCAATGAAAAATCAATACATTTGTCAGTTGTTAGCCGCCAATATTCCAGTAGTCGACCCAAGATATACCAATAGTCAACCTTATTATTATTTATTAATTTATCACAGGTTATTTATCACAGATTTTATTAAAATTTGTAATTGTAAAAAATTAAAACTAATTTAGCCTAAAACGAAAATTGATTTAAACAAAAAATAAACTCATCAGTAAAATTGTTGTAGTTTGTAGTATAATTTGCATAAGAGGAGTGCCACCACTTTCAAATGTGATTTGAAAATTTTAAAAGGAACATTTGAAAGAGGGAGATCTATCCCATTCCCAGTAGCACACTTTGCCGAGTTGGCCGCTCTAGGGAATATTATTTTATTTTTAATTAGTACCGCGTTAGTCAAAACGGTTAGGAGAGCTCGGGGCGCAAGGGATCGGAGCGGAGAGCGTTTAAGAATCGATTTTGACAACGCAACTACGTCCCATCTCGGATCTTTAAATTAATTTAAACCCTTTCCAAGTATTTTTGAATATGATATGAATAGTAGGGGCTGCTGAATTAGAATTTGCCCGTGATGTGCATGCAAATACAAGTAGTATTTTCCAACAATAATCACCTGCGGCGTTAATGAAAAGACTTTCCGATCCTCCCCCCGTGTGCCGGATGGACTCGGCTCGGCTAAAAGTGTGCCATCACCAGAAAAAGGTTGAACACAACTGACCTAAACTATAAACTGGGATCCTTAAAAATGGTTCTGCATTAACGAGATAGTTTCTATTACTAAATAAATAAATTTGCATCAAAAAATTATTTTCGGGTTTCTTGGGACATTTTTGAGTTTTCTGATTTTGTTGAGATTTTTTGGATATCTTTTAGTACAAGAAATGTGAATAAATATGGGAAAAAAAAATTTTTTCCTCCTAAAGTCAACAGGAATTGAACTGAAACTCATTAGATTTTGGTTGAAATTCCTCCGCTGAAAGTTCTTTTATTTTCCTGTCGTTGATTTTTAATGACGCGCATGAATTGAGTAACGAGATTTCCTACTTTTCAAGAAATTACTGCTTTTTATAAAGGCAATCGAAATACAAATGGATAAATTGTTTCCATACTTACTGCTTATGGACTGATAATAGGGTGAGGGGGAATTAAAAATTGTAATTTGTTACTATTACTTTTAGTTCAAGTCCATCAGATGTTTTTTGTAATAAATAATTTATTGATTTATGATTATGAAGCATAATAGTTCTGATCTGGTGCTGCTCAAATTTAAATATATTTATTTATTAATAAAAAATCTTTCTTTTAGGTTTAGAGCCAAATCCACGCTATACCTGGTTAAAAGAAATCGATACTACCATTCCATTTTATTTAAAGCGTCCAATGGTTTGTTACTAAATTTTCAAATTTATATTTTAATTACATTTTATTTTAATTTTTTTTAGATAGATCATTATCCAATGATGATTAAATGGCTAGTTATGATTATATGTCTAGTGATGATTATTTGTCCAGTGATGATTATTTGTCCAGTGATGATTATGTGTCCAGCGATGATTATGTGTCCAGCGATGATTATGTGTCCAGCGATAATGATTCAGTCAATAGTGATGAATCAGTTGATGATGAAGCATCGACCATCGAAGATGAATCAGGTGGTAATGATGATGATGAATGGACAGACGTTGATGAATCATCCAATGATGACAGTTTAGATGATTCTACAAATAGTAACAATGAGTCGCTTAGTAATCAGGAATTGGAGGTTCTAGTAACTCATGGGAATTCTGAGCCTGTTTCAGAATTTTCTTGGGCTCGCATTCCTAACCATTTTCATGGATTAGAAAATGATGATGAATTAGAGGATTATGTTCATCCGGCTCCTCAATACTTCGATGGGAACTTAATGGATAGTCAAGGATTCAATAGCCACATAGATTTGCAAAATGATGAAAATCTAGTGACAGTTGAGAATGCATATTACTAAATGGAGAAGTAATACACTATGGTCCAATTAAACAACACTGTGAAGGTGCAAATTCTTCCCATGTCGAATACTGTAATTATGACCATGAATATCATACTTTGGAAAAAGATATAGACGGATATTTTGAACCGTTTTATGTCGACCCAGAAATAGATGAAGAAGAAGAAAGAAAAAGAAATAGTTTAAGAGTATTTGAATATCCTACTAATGTAGAAAGACTAATTCATGATTTCGCAGTTAGCATCCAACTTGATGCAACATTTTATAACAAAATATATACATTTTTTAATCAATTTGATGTAGTACTTGATATATCAAAATATGACAATATACCTATTATAACGTTTCAAGGAGGAAATGATTTTCTACAGCATTTCGATTCTCTACTAATGAATTTTCAAGAATATCAAAGTAAAAATCAATCTTTTAATGGAGTTCAAATAATAGAAATAAATGATTACAATAACATTCAAGAAAAAGAATTTATTTCAAAAGATATAGATATACATCTGTAGTAAGAAATATTTCAACAGTAGAATCAACCGTTGATCTGGAACAACAGTTTTCGAATCAATCTGAAAAATTTGATCTTAACCCTCATGCGACTGGATCGGGGTACCGGGTACTTTTTCGACTTTGCCGTCGAATATCTCTGCTTGTATTTGTCACAGCGACCTGCGACTTCGTGACATCTTATAAAAAATAGTTCTTAACGTTTTAAAGCCATTTTGGAAGTTACTACATTTTAGCAAATGCACTTTTTTTTCGATAATAAAAAAGTATACCTATATCACTCGAATGGGGTACCGGGTACCTTCAACTTAAATTCTCATAATTTTGAGCTAAAAACGGATTATTATATTTAAAACAGGTAACTAATTTCAATTTAAACAAAGTAAAATGTATTTAGGCTTATACTTTTTTTATTAGAACAATGTTTTCAACAGTTAAAAATTCAAATTCAAAAATATTTATGAAATTTTTACAAAATTTTTTCTACGAAATTTTACAAAATTTTTTGAATGTACTTAATCATATACAGATTTGTTACAATAGTGTACAACATTTATGTGTTTTCTTTAATTCTATTTCATCCGTTTTACACAGATGATTGACACCTTTGTGTAATTGTCTACTATGTCCATCTTTAAGCGATCCTAAAAGCTGTACTGCAGTTATCTTCTTCTTCTTTAATTAGGCACTGCCTGTCTTTCCAATTACGTCCTCATCTTGGTGGCGATTCAATCGACGACGACACCCAACTTTCCGCCCATCGTTTTGGCGGTCTACCGGGGGGTCTTCTTCCGGTGGGTTTACCATCTCTTACTATTTTTGGGAGACGGTCGTCTCCCATTCTATCTATATGCGTGTTCCATTCCTTGCGGCGGGTCTTTGTAAATTTTACGACATCTTGTATGTCGCATTGTTGTCGGATATCTCGACTCGGAACTCTGTCCAAAAGTGTTCTGCCAGTTATTGTTCTGAGCGTTCTCATTTCAGTTGTTCTCATTTTTTGTTTTGTTTTAGATGTTTCCGCTCTTGTCTCAGCTGCATATGTTATCACAGGTCTTACCGCTGTCTTGTATATCCTGATCTTGCTTTTGATTGACATATACTTATTTCTCCAAAACACGTCACGAAGACACCCCGACATCACTGCTCCTCTTGTTGTCTGTTGTTGCACCTCACGAAATATGTCCCTCGCGCTCGATATTTCTATTCCGAGATATTTGAACATCATCACCTGCTCTATTATTTTTCCTTCTATTTCCAATTTACATCGTATTGGCTCCTTAGATGTTGTTAGGCATTTGGTCTTTTTTATAGATATCTCCATATTATATGCTTAAGCTGTAGTGACAAATTGGTGCAATAGTCTCTGAAGGTCGTCCTCGTTATCCGCGATCAAAACCGCATCGTCAGCGTAGCAGATGATGTTGATTTCTCTTTGGCCCATCCTGTATCCTCTCTTAGTTTTGACGCTGTTAATTATCTCGTCCATAATAATGTTGAACAGCATTGGGCTGAGGGAGTCACCCTGTCTTATTCCGCCAGGAGTTGGTATTGGACTGGTCGTTTCGGTTTCCACCTTGATCCGGGTTTCTGTGTTTTTGTACATGTCTTGGATCACATTGATGAGAGACGGCGGTATTTTCTTTTTCTTTAATATCCTTATAACATCCACCAGTCTTACTCTGTCAAAAGCCTTTGTAAGGTCAACAAAGCACATAAAGGCTGGGGTGTTGTATTCTATGGACTTCTCGCATATCTGGCGCAATATAAAGATTGCATCTGTCGTTGATCTGTTTCTGCGAAAGCCGCATTGTTCTTCATTATTTTACAGGTAGTCATTTAGTTTGTGCAGCGTCACCTTTGTGATTAGTTTCAGTACCGAGCTAAGTAGGGTTATCCCTCTATAGTTCTCCGGGTTTCTCTTGTCACCCTTCTTGAATATTGGGATCGTAATGGATGATTTATGTTCTTTAGGGATTTTTCGACTTGAATACACAATTCTTATGAGCTGAGTTAATTCATTTTCTAGTGCTTCACCACCATATTTTAGTAATTGAAACTAATAATCTTATACCTCCTTTTCCCCACCGTTATGGTGGTCCAGGAAGCGATTATTGCTCACCAGGTAGAGAGCTACCTGTTAAAATGTTGCCCTTTTTGACAGCTTAGCTCTGACGGTAGGCTAGGGGGTGAATTACCCTGAAAATTGACTTCAAAGAAAACACTTGAAAATCAAACCACCAATCAAAGTTAACAACAATATAATAAATACTTATTACAAAATAAAACTATTTTGGTACAGGTTTCAACTCACGACGGATCTGGATGATGTAAATTACGTAAATATGAAAAATCAGTCAAAGGACTGCACTTCCAGTCGAAACTATCCAGTTAAAAAAATTAAGGCAAATACCTTCCACAATTGAGTAATCTTAGCAACTTGCAGAAAGACGCAATTAAATACTAATAAAAATCTTACCTTCACTTCCAAAGATCTTTGTTGGAGGAGGTTTACAAACTTCTACCTTATACAATGCTTAGTAAGTAAATTGTCAACTGCAGTCGCTCTGGAGATGTTGATCAGTAAATATCCGGAACTGGTGGTAACGCTACTGGGGTGAAATCCGACTTCCGGAACCAAAAAAAACTATCCAGTACAGACTTGTATAATTGCAGGATGCACTAATAGATAAGGCACCACTTGATAATGGGTTGAATAAGATGCTGATAACCACCAAACAATAAGTTGTACGAGCAATATGGCGATATTGATAAGGCACTGGTAATAAATAATGGTACGCACAATCAAACGATGTTAGTAAAAATTGCTTGCTATGACAGGAACTCACAACGACCAGCCAAAAAGAATTTCCAAGCGTAGCAGACGTCGTTACTATTGTGAATAGTTAGATTCTGGTGTAATTAACATGATTCTAATAAAGTAATTGGTAAATAATTACCGATGTTCGAAAACACGTCGTACTCGCTCAAAATGGCGCACACTGGGCTGAAAAATGATGTAAAAATTTATTTTCCAATTAATGTTTATATAAAAAATTTTTTTAGTTGGTAATATTAAAAATATCGCACATTACAATCGCAAAATTCGTTATGTTCTGGTGGATTGTTTTGCGTTTAAATGCTTATGAATATTAAATATGATTATACTAAACAGATGATACTCATAGCAATGCGTTTATTTTAAAATTTATAGGTAAAATAACGATTTTAGGGTTTATCTTAACTTGAACTTTTCGAGCGTTCTATAAAATTGTGAACTTTAAAATTTAGACCTGCGTTACTGTTACCTAAACATCTATATCGTGTATCAATTTCTCGCTGGAATGTTTGCCTATAAGGAAGATATTGTCATTTCAAGTTTTAATCTCTTAATTTTATGTACCAAATCCGCTCATTTTCATCATAAAAATATGAAAAAAATGAAAATATAAATGTATATCAAATATATTTGTAATACGTAAAAGGAATTAGATTAGTAAATTATTAAAATATATCAATTAATTTACTATCACGTATTAAAAACTAACCAATTATAGTTAGAAAATACTATAATAATTTATTATTGTTGCATTGATTATACATAGCGTAAAAGAGTTACCTATCAGCGAAAATTTAAAATTAGTTTTGTTACCAGAACCCACCTAAACAAATTTATATTTGATTTAAACTAATTTAAATTAATTTTTATTAATATATGAAAATAAATTATTAGTAGCTACATAATTATTAATTTGTATCGCTTTCAGTAGCGTCTGTTAATTCAATTTCTGGAGTTAATTCCAGTAATTCCAAAGTTTCGGGTAAAAGATTTTTTGTTTGTCTTTTCTGAAATGGCCGAATACTTGATATAAAAGGATCTGAAGATATTAGCATATTATGTAAAATATCTTCGTTGGATGCTTCCCTGCAAAACTTTCTAGATCGGGTTTCTCTACTCTTTCGAGTACTCTTTCGAGTACACGACAGGTTTAAATTTATCATCAAGAATTTTTCTTATTTTTATAACAAATTCAGGATTTTCTTGTAAATGTTCTAAAATCCTTGCAACATCGTTAAGTCCATTGTTGTACATACTCCTGATTGTAGAACACATGAGCTCCTGCGTATCCTTATATTGAATAAATTCGGTCTTTTCTACTACATTCTAATAAAATAATAACGAGTCTAATTTTCACAACTGTTTATTAATATAACGACTAGTTTCGCTCTTTCGAGCAAGCTTGAAGATGCTCGAAAGAGCGAAACTAGTCGTTATATTAATAAACAGTTGTGAAAATTAGACTCGTTATTATTTTATTCCTTCATAATGAATTTTCACCAGGTGACGACCGAATCTATTAACTATACATTCTAATACTATTTTTTAAAGTATTCAGTTCTGATTCACAAAAATTGATATCAAGTCTGGAAGTAACCATTTCAAAAAGTTTCTTGTAATCATCAAGATGTGTGTCAGGGGAGCTTTTAAGTAATAAATAAAGATCATAATTTGTTCTTAAATTATAATTCATCTTGATTTGATTTGCTTTTTTTCTAATTCTCTATTCTATTTCCTTTTTTATTTATATTTTCTCGATTTTCAAAACCTTTATAGGCATATTATCTCATCGTATATACGGATCAATGGATTCTGAAGCATGAAAGCTTTCATATTTTAGCGAAAATGAGCGGATTTGGTACATAAAATTAAGAGATTAAAACTTGAAATGACAATATCTTCCTTATAGGCAAACATTCCAGCGAGAAATTGATACACGATATAGATGTTTAGGTAACAGTAACGCAGGTCTAAATTTTAAAGTTCACAATTTTATAGAACGCTCGAAAAGTTCAAGTTAAGATAAACCCTAAAATCGTTATTTTACCTATAAATTTTAAAATAAACGCATTGCTATGAGTATCATCTGTTTAATATAATCATATTTAATATTCATAAGCATTTAAACGCAAAACAATCCACCAGAACATAACGAATTTTGCGATTGTAATGTGCGATTTTTTTAATATTACCAACTAAAAAAATTTTTTATATAAACATTAATTGGAAAATAAATTTTTACATCATTTTTCAGCCCAGTGTGTGGCGTACCCGTCCTCTTATCAAACGTGCGCTGTAAAACGTCGCAAGTCTGCGTCGTACCTATTGCTAAATGCAAATATATACACGGTGCTGTAAAATTTAAGTAACGAATACAAAATTCGTTATTATTTCGTTATTAATTCCATCCATTCCAGCCGCTTTTCTTCCTATTAAATTTCGGGTTATCTTCGTTATGTCTTCTTTTTCTATTTGTATTATATCGGCTTCAGAGTCCATCACATCATCCAGTGTTTCGGTGGCGTTCTGTTGGTACGTCGATGTGAAATGCTTGGTCCACTCTTTGGCACTAATTTTGTGGAAACTCAGGCGTTCGTTGATATCAGCCTTTCTATTTCGGATCATTTTCCATATTTTTCGCTGTGACCCTGTAAGATCATGTTCCATGTCCGCAGTGAACTCTTCCCAATATTCCTCTTTTATTTTTCTTATTCTCTGGATAACTTTGTTTCTAACCCGTTTATATTCCCTAAGGTCTTCGAGTGTGCCTGATGATTTATGTTTAAGGTAAGATCGTTTCTTTTCTTGGCTGAGCTGTTTTACTTCGTCAGTGAACCATGGTGTTTTCGGGCTTGCTGGTTTTGATTTTATCTTTCTTGTGCCACACGCTTCTTTTGCAGCTTCTAGTATATTTGACTTAACTTTTCCCCATGCTTCTTCCACGTCGTCAGTTGGATTAATTTTATTCATGGATATCCTTGTCTCAAGTCTTTGCGCGTATAAATACCTTGTACTCTCCGTTGTCAGACTTTCTATATTGAGTTTTTCCTTTACGTTATTGGTGTTATCTATTTCCGCTGCTTTACGTTTTTGTGTGTTTGGATGGTTCAATCTCAACTTACATAGCACCAGTTTATGATCACTGCCAACGTTTGCTGAGTTTAGTGTTCTAACATCCAGTATTTCGGTTGGTAAAATGTTGCGGCTAGTTATAACATAGTCCAGTACTGACGCATGACCACGCGAATTTTGCCATGTTATTTTGTATTTTAGGTCGTGTTTGAAAAAGGTATTGTTAATTCTCATATTGTTCTGGCTGCAAAAATCTACCAGAAGTTCCCCATTTTCATTTTCGATCTCTTCGTTAAACCGTTGTTTGACACCAGATATTACTTGTGTTCCTACTCTAGCGTTTAGGTCTCCCATTATTATTACGTGTTCCGTAGGTGGTATCGAATCGACTTCATTCTGTAGAGTCTCATAAAATTCTTCTTTTTTATCACGCGGTTTACTAATGTCAGGAGCATACACGCTTATGATGTTAACTTTATTATTGTTCAATTCCAAAGTAACTCGCAGTATTCTCTCATTTATATAGCCAACACTAATTATGCTTGGGTGAAACTTTTGGTGAATCAAGAGGGCGACCCCCTCCCTTGCTCGGCTGTCTTTGGTAACTCCACTGTAGATCATAACATAGTCGCCATATACACGAGTTCCTTTGCCTTTTCTTTTTGTTTCTGATATTGCGCAGATGTCTATTTTCTTCTCTGTTATTTCTGTGATCACTTCCTGGTCTCTGGTGTTCCATGACATTATGTTCCAAGTCGCTAATCTGACCGTACCATCAATCTTAAATCGTTTGTGCCTTATTCCTTGCCTTGTCGTCATCCGTTTAATCCATCCAGTTCCGAGGCCGTTCTTAGTACTTTGAGCATTATTGATACGACCGAGATAGCTTGCTAGGCTGGTCTCGGTCGGGCTGCTTGGTCCGCGGGAGGTATTTAATTTCCCTCCTACCCTGCCCTAAGGCCGAGCATTCCCCTATCCGCCACCCGGGGACGCGCCCTCTAGGAGTTCAGCCTCTCCCGAGGGACTGCAGTTATACAAGTTAAATTCCGAATATTTTCCAATATATTTAATGACAAGAATAACAGATAATAGGAGTAGATAAACAATAATTCTGAAAGGACTACATTTCGATTTAAGTGACAAAATATTATAGTAAGTGAAATACTACCATTTGTAAATTTAATTTGAAAGTTTTCTTGGACATAAAACAATCGTTTCTCTTTCTACTTCTTTCAAATGCAAATTATTTTTCTTCCTTATTGTCGAAAAGGGCTTTCATTTTTTTTTTTGGTCAAATTTTTCAGATTTACATTTCTGCAGAAGACACGCGGTATATTGGTTTTATTTTCTTGAGCTGTCTTGAGCTATACATTTTTCCAGAAGCTAATTTGAAAGTAGGGCACACTCATTCTTACTTTTTGAAATGTTATTTGCTATTTTACAAATAAAAATTATTCAAATTTGAATGTACTTGCCCAATTATGTAGGAAACGAGTGGCATTTTTACAAGTACTAAGCTAATTTATTTATTTATTTAACAGACTTTATAATATATGTTGTATTTTTATTCAGTAACATGAGGGTTAACGGAAAGCCAAAGACTCAACGAGAAGAAAAATCCCCAAGTATAACTTGGGAAGAATCACAAAAAACTGAAAGTAATATCAGTAATGCCGAGAAACCAGACGTACAAACTATGAAAACTGAGATGCTCTGCACCTCGACAAATAAAGCTGACGAAACTAAAGTTGTTTTCGCATATCCTAATATTACGAAGAACGGAAAGCAACAGGAATGACTCGCCAAAGATAATTTAATAACACTAAAACGTAATTATTTTTTTACATTATTCTTTTTGTAATATTAATATAACTTTTATGATTTCAGATCAAATTGATAGTATGAAATGAATGGTTTCAACAAAACATAAATAATACAATTATTTAGAAATATTTTTGTAAAATTTCAATGTAAAAAACTTCTAAAGTTTTTGATATTATTAAGATTCATAGTTTATGTAATGTGGCTTGTTAAAGTTTAATGATTTTTATAAACTGACCACTGTAGGGGAAAGTCGTGTAAGTTGACGAAGCGGGTAAGATGAAGAATGCTAAATATCTTCTTTAACAACAAAAATTCAAATTTTCTACATAGTGCTGCCGTCTAACCAGACGTAGCTAATTTAACTCTGAAATGCATTAGATGCACTAAAGTCGGTAGTTTATAAATTAAACACAGAAGATTGTATCTAGGCTATGTTTTGTAAAATTGTGATTGTGTCGCATAAGGTTTTTCAGGAATTGTTCTAGGTATGTTGACATTTAATTGTGTTATATTACTAGTAACAGATGTATTACAATGTATGCCAGTACTAATTTTGTTGATATCATGTTTGTAGTTGAAAATTGATTGTCGCCTTTAAAGTTAACCTCAATGGGCAAGATGACGCGGGAAAGATAACGAATAGGATTCAGTGCTCTCTGTGCTTGACATGGTGGCATGAATCTTGTAGTAATTATTCAGGCGCAGCATTTAAACGCGATTTGTTAAATACTTCATCCATGCCCGGGCTGGCCAGGTCGGCGATCGCAGAGGGCCCCCAACCTAAGGGGGCCCCGAAGAGGCCACAAAAAAGTGGTTTATACTTGGGGTAAAAGTGATTTTCAAAAATATCCGCTCTTAGTAAGGGGGCCCCTCCTCAGTCTCTAGCCGAGGGCCCCTAAAGGAGCCAGTCCGGGCCTGACTTCATCTTACCCGCATAGGTTCGTCAGGGTAAAAGCTGGTTCACACTATATGATTTTTCATCTGACTCGGTCATACGAGAAGTCATGGCAAAAATCATACGAAACTCTTTTTTCTCTCTCTTTTCATACGACCAACAATTTTTATGTTCACACTGTGTAATATTGTGTGACTTTTCTTATTACTAAAACGTCAAAATGGCTGTTATATGTCAAAAAAATTGTAATTAACCTAAGTTTATAGCAATAAGTGGTTGATTTTGAATTGAATTTTATATCTAATAGAAATTATTCTGTCATCAGTGTCTATTTCTTCTTTTTATCCAATAATTTTTTAAGAAATAATCATTTTTGACGAAAAATAATGTTGACGAAATTTTTAAAAATTTTAAGAAAATTTGTCTAAAATGTTCGATAAATTTTTGTTTAAAAATATTTCAGTTTTTGTGATTATTTCAATAAATAATCATTTGTTATAAAAATTTAGTTTTTGAAATTTCGGAAGTCATTTTTTTGAAAAATTAACGATATTTTGAAAAATTTAAAGAAAAATTTTCGATAAATTTTTGTTAAAATATATTTCATTTTTTGTGATTATTTCGATAAATAATAATTTTTTTATAAAAAATTCAGTTTTTGAAATTTTGTAAAAAAATCTTTCAAGAAGTCATAGCAAAATAGACACCGTCCTATTCTGAAAATCACTTATTATTTTGCTATGACCGAGCTTATTATTTAGCTATGACTCCTATAATAGCAAAAATCAGATAGTGTGAACCTAAAAATATTTGTCATATGACAAGTCAGATGAAAAATCATATAGTGTGAACCAGCTTTAAGACGACGAATTTTTTAGAAAATATGTATTAATTTTTTTTCAATGTAACCTTTATATTTTTTTCATACTATATTGTACTATTTTGTTTGTTATATATTAATGTTGGCTTACGAATAAAAACATTAATAAAAATCATTATCAGTTCATTTATAAAAATTAAATTTCGTTAACATCGTCAACTTACCCGACCTTCTCCTATATCAAATTTTAATTACACTGCCTGTTAACTGCATTTATAATATTATACAAATGTTGATTAAAATGAATTTAAAAATTTTGATTGTTATTAATTTTTAATCCTTGACATTGTTTAGTACAGACGCCTTGTGATCATGACCTTGTGATGGTGAATCTTTGTCCGTACGGAGCAATTGGAGCGAGTTTACAACTCATACATGACTCCAATAATTCTCTGGCTTTTTAATTTATACTTTTAATTTTATTTCTTCATTTGAAGGACCACTTTTGTTATTTTTTATTAACCAAAGACACTTTAATTTTTAATATATTTATTTCATAATTCATAATAATTTCATAACTTTTAATACCTACATAATTTTTAATCTTTATTGATTCACACTTTATTAGCGAATGGGTAAATTTAAACAATCGAGTGTGTGAGTTCAAAAGTTCTCCCACTATTTTACATATTAGTTGACTCACAATAAGAGCCAGTGCAGTACGTGTGAACAAACATTTATTTAGCACAATATGTTATTGTTGAACTACGAAGGCCCAAGTATAATTCACTACAGTTTTTGTGCGATATCGAGATATTTAAACCCAAACATATCTATTAGTTTGATTCTGTTGATCACACTTTTTATTTAGAATCGTTAATAGTCATTAACGTTTCAGTCTGTCAACGGTATTAGTCCCTATTTTGCTTAGCTTCTTGATTATGCTGTTTACAAACTTCTGTGTGTCTTGTTGCCTATCCAGTGCTTCATTCCAGTTTCTGATCCCCATCAATCTTGGGTCATTGTGAACCTCTTCTTCCTATCTCATTCTTGGTCTTTGTTTTGGTCTCTGTACGCTCGATCTCCACTTCATTTTCTTAACTCTTCACTGAACATATTTAAAATACTTCATCCATGTGTTGTTAATCTCAATTTCTTCATACCTAGTATTTCCCTCTTTGTCTTTCATTCCTCTCACTTGTGCTTTGTTGTCGATACTCTGATTCTTTACTTTTTTATAAAATTCGCTAGGGTTTCCATGGGTTTCTTCTATGTCCATTTTTTCTATCCATTTATGTTTCTTACACATTGCACATTTTAACTGTTTCTCCTTTGTTTGTATCTTCTGGTTTTTGGGAGCTCATCCATTTCAATCTGGCTTCTCTTTTTGATTCCATCACATCTTCACATTCTTCGTCAAACCACCCGTTTTTAATGTTGTTATCCAATTGAAGACCCTGATGCAAGAAGGGGATAAGTACAAAAGATTTAAAAATGATGTTATTGCTGGGTTAGGTTCTAAAATGAGCTTTATTCACTTGGTACAAAGTTGGGATTTTTATTGTTAATAGAAATGGAGTTACCAGTAAAAATCACATGTCTCCCCCTCCCATAAGATGCTGCAACAATGAGATATTTATTTTGGAAGTCCTGAAGAATTAACAAATTGGTAGTAGGTACTCGTATCCCCTTCTTACACCAGAGTCTTCAATTGTCTCTTCAGCTGCTCTCAGTTAGCTACTCTTAATGTTGCTCCATTCTTCATCTATGTTTGTGGTCTGTTTCTTTTACTTCATTTCTTGTGCATACTTCTTCTGTTTTTCATCGTCATTTAAATTTTCTGTCGCATATCTTTTCGTTTTCTCTGTACATGTCTTTTTCTGGATCTTACCCATTTTGACCTCCATTATGATCATATTGTGATCTGTGTCTACAGTTGTTCCGTTTTTCCATTCGTGTACCTTGTTATCGATGGTTAGTTTCTTTAATTTTATTTCCTTTTTCGAATTCATTTCTTGCCACTTCTTTTATCTTATTTTGCTCTTTCATTGTCATATCACTGTATAAATATTCTCTTTCCCCTCAACTTACTCTTATTCTTCATCACTTGCATCTTCTCTTCCCAGGTCTGCAACTATCTTCCCTATCTGAAAAACTCCCAGCGCCAGCGGTTCAATTTCCACTCCCAACTCGTCCTTCAATAGTTTTTGGACTCTTTCTTTTAGTTGCTTGGGGTTTGTTACTGCTAGTCCTTTGACTATTATATTGTTCCATTTTTTTTCTTGTCGTTCACAAGCGTTCTCCTGTTCTTCAATTATTCTCCTTGTAAGTGCTTGCTTTTCCCGAGTCCAGGTCTTCTCCTTCTCTTTACTGTCTTCCTGTATCCTTTTAATCTCTTCCCTGAGTTCTTTCATTTCATCTCTGTTCTCTTTAAAACCATCGCGCATTTCACTTCTCATACTCTCAATAGCTTGCAATACTGTATCCATTTCTAAAGTTTGTTCTTCGTTACCTTCCTCAATTTGGTTTGTTTTTGATGGTGATCTTGCGAATTTCTTGCTTTTTTGAAATATCGTATCTATCCCTTCTACGAAATCTTTATTGTTTGGGGATCTCTTTTTTGTATATACTGACAAGGGGACATTACAGTGAGGTACCCACCAATCGAGATCCCAATTTTTTTTGTGATTCTATGAGTTAATAAATAAATTATTAAAAATAAACAAAAAACCCGACTGCGTTAAAAAACATCAACTGAAAAGCAATAAACTAAATTTAAAATAAACTAAATTATTAAAAACAAACAAAACTAAAAAGCGAAAAACAAGCTCTGCAGGGTGTGTTCCACTTCAAGCCCACGACGACCACGGTCGATCGCCAGTCCAATCAAATAACCGCGTTCGATCTTTAGTCCAATCAAAGATCCATGGGACCACGCCGCGGTCGTCGTGGGCTGTAAGTGGAAGGCACCCATAATCTATACAAATTTGTAAGATCAAAAGGTATTGCAGGCGGGGACAAGCAAAGAATTACAAAACACTTCACTTAAAGATCACCAACTTGGACTATTAGCTTGTCCCCGCCTGCAATACCTTTTGATCTTACAAATTTGTATAGATTATGGGTGCCTTCCACTTACAGCCCACGACGACCGCGGCGTGGTCCCATGGATCTTTGATTGGACTAAAGATCGAACGCGGTTATTTGATTGGACTGGCGATCGACCGTGGTCGTCGTGGGCTTGAAGTGGAACACACCCTGCAGAGCTTGTTTTTCGCTTTTTAGTTTTGTTTGTTTTTAATAATTTAGTTTATTTTAAATTTAGTTTATTGCTTTTCAGTTGATGTTTTTTAACGCAGTCGGGTTTTTTGTTTATTTTTAATAATTTATTTATTTCAAGCTTTTTAGTTCACATTTTTCATTTTAGGTAAAAGGTTTTTTTTAAATTTTTTATTTCAATTTCTATTTAAATTTTTAGTCATATTTGTTTCAAATACAGCTTCTGTATTTAAGGCGGGGGGGGGGGGGGTGAATTTTTTCTGAGAAAATGAATGTAGTTAGATCAATTTGGGTTTCGAAACATTATTGTACAAGTCTTGAAGAACATTTAACAATTTGTTCAAGTCAAAATATTACAAAATTGCCGCGTGGCAGCTGAACTCCAAAAAGCACCTCTTAAAATGCGGTGGAAGATATCCCAATGGTGTCGTTAGACCTACAACATCGGAAATAAAAGAATTTAGTTTAATGTATGTTTATCCAGTCCGCCTCGATCCAGATTTTTTATATTTTAATTTTTTTTGAGGTATTAAGGTTCAAAGTCAAAAAGTCAACATCGTCACTTAAACGGTCATAAAAAATTTTTGAGACAAAAATTTAAAAATCTGGATCGAGACCATTGGGATATCTTCCACCGCATTTTAAGAGGTGCATTTTGGAGTTCAGCTGCCACGCGGCCATTTTGTAATATTTTGACTTGTAAATTTGTTCAATGTTCTTCAAGACTTGTACAATAATGTGCCGAAACCCAAATTAATCTAAATACATTCATTTTCTCAGAACAAATTCACAAAGTTGGACTTCTTATTTTTGCCGGCAAGGTGTACCCTCGCCTTAAACTAATGAAACTTCATCCTATCAGAATTTTCCATGTATGTGTTTTAGATGTTTGATGCTTCGCCCTGTATACATAATTCAAGCTCAATAGATAATGTGCTGATATTTTTTTTTCGCGGACGCTTTAATTAAATATTATAGCCTATGTCACTCCCACAATGAATACGATTCTAATGACACCTCATATGTTAAAATCCGTCAAACCGTTTAGCCTGTAGAGCGTGCCAAAGAAATAGACATACATACATACATACATACATACATACATACATACATACATACATACATACATACACTCGAAAAACATAACCCTCTTTTTTTTTTGGCAGTCGGGTAAAAAAGGTATCACTCTCGGCGTTTAGTCCAATGGCTCTTAGTTTTTGAGTTATGAATTTTTTGAATATGAATGAATGTAGAAAGAACATGGTATCAAGTACAGTTGAGTGAATGTTTTCCTTAGTGATTGGGAGTGGCTAATGTGTATAGAAACGAATATTCGTCATTTCGGTTCTATATGTTTGTGTCAATTGGGTGTCACGGGTTCTCTTAAACATCGTTGTAAGTTGTAACATTGTGCAAATGTTATTTATAACATAAATTAAATGTTGTGACGTTTAGCTAATATTAAATATTAATTTATATACACAAAGCGATAAAGGAGTACATTTTCTGAGGTTTATTAAAATTCATTATTGCAGTATTTGCTCGTTAAAAATTAAATTTTTAATTAAAAAATCAATTTCTGCCAAATGACATGATAAATTAACATCGGCGATGTTTATAAATGTTTTAATGTTGATACAACATTACTATAAAACATTGCGTCAATGTTGCTTTAACATGTGCAATATTGTCACAACATCGCACATCGTTATAACATTGTTTTCTTGTATTGTAAGATTCACGACTTGGATATTTTAGTTTACTATTACGAGATGGCGATTGGTGTATTTGTAAAATGGGAGCGGGAGATTTCAATTTTAAAGTTTAGAATCACGGGATTCTGAGGCACAGTTAAGATTTAAGCACCATTTGCATAGATTTAAAAGTGTAATATGTACAGGGCACTTTAAAATAAGTTAGTACGATTATTATTTATTCAAATTGGCAAACAATTCAAGGATTTATATTTCAGAGGTACCTACAGATCTTATTACAATGGTTCTGCAGCCGAACTGGTCCTAAGGAGTAGAAATAAAGGTGGTGATAAAAACGAATGCAATATTAATTTAACTAAACAAGAAAAACTTGTAATAAATTTATTTTTACATTATTTACATCACATAACTGTAAATAACAACTACAATGAGTAGAAATGAATTACAGCAGAAGACTGTAACTCAATTTGTCCCATTCTAAACTGTAATCTCTGTAACCATTTTAACAATATTGGATTATTTAAAGTAAATTTGGTCCTGCTTGGTAAGACTTCTATGTGCGTATTTGGTGGGAAATTACGACAGGTTTGTAGACGTACTTGTAAATGACCAGGTAGCTGTAATTCATTGAATTAATTAGTTAATATCAAAGAAGCAATTAGAAATTGAATAAAATATTCTGCGAACTTTCTTGTAATTTCTGTTTTACTTAACTTTGTAACTATTGGTTCATTTATTTATTGGCAACATGAGAAAAGTTCAAGATCCAATTAGAAATGCGTTACCAGAGTTAAATAATACAGAATTGTCATCAGTCAATTTTTAGTATCTAAATATAAATTCCGTACTTGAAGATGGTTTGAGCTGAGCACTGGTGTCCACAAAGGTAATAATTTTCCAACTAATGTTGAGTGACATTCAAGTAGGGCTTCTAACATATTCAAGAAATGAATGCTAACAATTTCACTTAACTAAAAATATTAAATTTTAGTAAAGGTAGAAAAATCGACTTAAAAGAGTTTTACCAATTTAGACTGCTGAACTAGTTGTAATATGCATGGTGTAATTTTTCCCCAAAAATCAAATAATATATTCATTGTAACATTATATGGTTCACTTATTGGTAAGTAATTGTTTAGTCCTTGCTCCAAATATACGGTCCATAACTGTCAATTATATTTTTGACAAAATAGAAATTTTTACAATATGATTATTTTTACCTGGCATAAAATAAAAGTATGAAATAAGGAAGACATATGTAGGACGGAAGTTTTAGGTTGATCAGAAAATCCAGCCATTATTACTTGAATATGGTCGGCTATTTGACAAGAAGCTTCTTGAGGAATTGGTTGGCATAAATTATTGTTTGAGCCAATTCCATGTAATGCACTGTGTGTTAATGAACCCAAAATTAACCACGATAAGAGACGGATATGGCTTATGCATTCCAGAAACTCCCTTGATCTGAAAAGAAACTTAAATAATAATTTTGTTGTGATGGAGAGATAACTTACGATTGCTGTGTTGAAGATGCACTGTATAACCAAGGGAAGTATCTGGTTACGGCACGATTATCACGTCCATTACCTTTGGTAATTTCTAAAGCTAAATATTGTGCTATTGCTCCTTTTATAATACCACCTATAGTGTCTTCATTTAAACCAACGCTAATTCCTTTGCAGTAGCTCTAAAATCGCTCGATTAACTTCAAATCAAAAAATATTTCATTATTTTACCTTCATTTTTGTAAGGCTATGGAAGTCCGTTAAAAACTCAACAACGTCGCCCAGATGAACACGCATACATTCTGCGATATTGGTATTATAAAGTGGACCAATCTCGTGAAAGCATGGTAAGGAATCCTTCACAACTACACTTACTGGTATTGAACCTCCAGCATCCTAAATCAACAATAATCATTATAACATTTTTTACAGTAAATTGCTTAAGGTAAGCGGCCACCGAACACAAAACTAAACAGGTGGCCTCTTACCTTTAACATACTAAATTACTTACGTGTAAAATTAAACTAATTAGAATTAAAAAATTTGAATCTGGTATTGATATTTTAAATTTTAGAGCCTGAACTAATTCAAATACCACCATACGACTAAGTATTAATTTATCACGCTCCTAAAAAAATTAGATTAATAAAAATTGCGACGTAAAGGTATTTTCAACCATACCTTGGTAAATACTCTGTTACACAAATAGCATACATCAACTAAATAATTATATTTAAGAAAATGAGACTGAATGGCACAACTTAAAACTTTGGAAAATGGTTCCAATAATCCCTATAAAGAATTTCGATTTATATATTTTAAATGCGCTTATTTTTAATATTAACCTTATACTGTGATATTATTGGTATTTTCAAAACGCAAACCATAATTTTTAATAACGGATTAATTTCCTCTAAAGTATTTAAAAATAATATTATTCTTCGATAAAGATTTTCAAGTTGTAACAAAACGGTTCCCCACAACGCCGATGTTGAACTTATTCCAGCTTCTATAGGTAAACATTCAAAATAACAAGCCATATTTTCTAAAATTATTGGTAGAGTTTCTATAGGAAGAGTTTTCTTTGAATTTAATGTCTGAAAATAAAGAGTTAATAATGAAGTAATTTAAATTAGTTTAGTTATGTAAGAAGTGAGGGCGGGAATTTTAAAAGTTAGTTGCAATATTACAAACCTAACCTTAAAAAGCTTTTTAAAATTCAAGGATACATACAAAATGAAAAACTTGCATGCTACGTGACTTACTTCAAGTAAATATTGTAATGGTGCGATTGGATTAAGCTCATTAAAATCAGTTAAAGATTGAGTTACACTTTTAAAAAATTGAGTCCTTGCAGTATCTAAAAAGGAAAACATTGTACATAATTTCCAGTATTGATCATAACTTACCATTGACATGTGTTTGAAACATTTGAGTAAATATTCCGTTTGGTGCAAGTTGATGCAAGACACACCGCAAAAACTGATGAGCCACGCTCACAGCTCCACCAGGTAAATGAATACTGCTCTCATTTTGCCAAGGATACATTGCATATGTTGTAACTCTTAAATTTTATTTTGTTAGTTGTAAAAAATTGTTTAAGCAAGTTTTTGACTTACTTGGAAACTATGCTCAAAATTTCTGGTAACAAAGGTGCTGCTAATGCTGGTTCTCTATGGATAAACGTTCCTAATGTAACAATGCAAAGACCGATTTCTTCATCGCTATATTCTTCTTTGATTGTTCCACATTCGGAACACCTTTCACTAATGCATTCATCCCCGATTCTAAAAGCGCTTTGTTTCAAATCAAAATTTTCTATTTTTGGAGACATTTGTGGACTGAACCAAGATCCAATTTTTTTAGTATTTCCCAAAACATGAGTTCCAATTGAAAATATTCCTGCTTTTCTGGCTTTTTGGCGTTGTGTCAAAATGATATCTGGTTTTAGAAATATGTTAGTATTTTAAGTAAGTTTTTAGTTACATACTTAGCATACTTTTGTTATCGAGATTGAAATCTTTGCAAATGTTATTTTCTAGGTCTCCTTGGTTAGGTGGACTTTCCAAAGCAACTTGTTTTATTAATCGTCGTGGACTGTGCACTATTGTAGCTTCATCTCCATCCCGTCTTTTTTGCACTTCTATAGATTTTGAACTGTCAGTGTTAATCCCCAAAGCCAATTTTACTTTATCAATTAATTGCGATACATCTTTATTTTGTTGACCAATGGGCAGCAATCTTTCTTGTCTAGGTATTTCTAACTGGGAATCTATGCTTGGTAAAAATACGGAATCTTGAGGAGAATCTGAAAGGTTTTACATATTTGATACTCTTCACTTATTCCACAAGAGCAACTTACCTAAAATCATTATATCCATTTTTGACAGTGGTGAATCTGGTGAACGAGAATTTGCATCTTCAAAAAGTATTTGATTTGAATATTTTAAGACTAAAACAGTATCAGGATTATAAATGCTCAAGTAATCACTTTTAGACTTGGAAAAAATGTAAAAAGTTTATTAAAGTACCTGAAGATCTGGAGGATCCTATTGGCAGAAGTCTCTCTACAGAAGGCGCTGGTAGAATTGTAGTGCTTTGGATATTTTTATAACAATCCTCACAATCTGACAATGAAGATGTATTGGCCCGAACAATTTTCTTGTGTGTTCCCATGGGAGTTGGTTTACTAATGTGTTGTGCATCTACCGATGTTGAAGTTACTTGGCGATGTGAATCTGTGGTTACTGTTTTAGCCGCCATTGCCATTTGTATATTTGGAACACCTGCTACTATGGCTAAAGTACTAGCTAAACTGCTGGTTCCTAAGGATGTCTTCGAAACGCAATTTTTTGAATTATCTGATGCAAACCATTTATGGCCTACCGAATTTTGTAACTCAGATAAAGCTTTATCTTTAATTTCGCATTTTTTAGTTCCAATTGGTTTTAAAGAGTCATCCTCACTTCCAATAAACCATTTTGGTCGGTTATCAAGTGATCCTTTAAATGCACGAATCATGAAAATATCAGGCTTATTAGAATAATCAGAATTACCATTTAATTTTGCAATTGAATAGGTTTTTCCATTTTTTGGTTGCAAAGCGTAACAGGATTCCTCCATCACTTCCTCAAATGAATCCTAGGACAATACAAAAATTATTTTATAGAATTAAGATGAAGATAAAACATACTTGTCCACTTCCTTGTAATGTGCTGTCAGATACGTCACTTTCGGGGATAGCAAGTAACTCAGATTCTGAGTCATCCAATTCACAATCTGGAACTTTTTTGACACTTTTGTCCCATTTCTTTTCTGGTTGTTGAGTTTCTTCCCAATGAGTTTCCATGCTAGTTGTAGATGATGGTTTTGCATAGATGGCCTGCATTTTTCCTACTTTTGAAGAAATATGGATCGATTGACCATCTAAAGAATACATAGGCGATAGAGGTGGAGTCATCAACCTTTCATGTTCGTTCTCTGTTCCTAATGATGGCTGACTTACATCTACAAAAATAAGAATCTTAGTCAAAATTTTGAATGCAAAGTACTGAAAAATTACCCCTGGAACGTGAAGGAGGAGCTCCCATTATTACAGTTGCAGGTATTCTACGACAGTGATGATGTTGCGAATCAAGTGTATTTAAAACAATTTTTATTAATGAATTTAACTGCAAACACAGCGGTTGCTGGCTGTATTGATACTGTAACATAATTTTTATTATAAATTTGTAAGAAAGATTACGATAATTTACCTTATACAAAAGAACTACTAACGACATTAGCCAACTTCTTCTACAGTGTGGTTCTAAGGCCCACAAACTATAATTCGGTTGTTGAATATCCATACTGCTTGCAAAAAAATGTGGTGAAGGTAAATATTGCAATAAAACTAAAGAATTTGATAGAAGGTATTGGCCCATTAAATGGTTTTGATCTAATAACTGGGGCAAGTTTGATAGATAAGCACTAAATGCTGGAGATGATCGCAGTCTTTGAGGAGCAACATAAATTCCTCTATCATTTTGGCTAAATCCCAATAGAAGATGTAAATGACGCAAAACAATTGTTTGAGAATTATGGGAACTTCTACTCTCAGCGGATGGTGGTAAGGCTTGATCAGATCTTGACAGAAATTGCATTAACAGAAAGATGAGCAGATGCATTGTTTCTTTATCAGCTTCTTCTAGGTCGATAATCCTTTGCAAAAATCCTATTATATTTTGGTCATCAGTTATATTGAGTGAGTGCATGTGACCATCTGTAAGAAGACAATGTAACAATGTTAAAAGTATATTTGAGCTAAATATCATGCACGTGCAGCTTTCATAAATTAAGTTTTTTTACTTACAAACACATCAGATAATTAAAACTAAATGTTTCTCTAGAAAAATTGTAATCCAATTATTTAAAAACTTACGTACATTCATGCGCCCACTACAGCAAGACACTACATCTAGTTTCTACCTGGGATACTGTAACTAGTGCCTAGAAACTGACCGAGTCCAAAACGTGAACTTTTCCTTTTTAAAATCGGTGCTGAATATTGTCTATTATACGTTTTTTCTTTAGATTCTAAAAAACAATATTGTAATTTGGAACATCCAAAAATGTCATATTTACCTTTAACTTCCTGCCTTGGAACAATGGATGCCGGAGCAGACATGGTTCTCTTATACGGCCACTTTGTTCCAAAGCTAGCACTTAACGTTTTGGTCGAATTTGCACCACTTCCATCAGACTGTGATAAAGCTTCCTGTGCTCTATGAACTTTTCGAATAAATATTTCACTATTTATGTCAGAATTTCTCAAATCTAAAATAAAATTAAAATGAACAAAAATGTTTACTTTATTCTCATTTTTAGGTTATATTCCTTTTGACCTAGAAAAAGTAGTTTCAACTTGTTAATATCTCTCAATTTGCTCTCTTATATGCAGTATCTTACGTGTTACTGGTGGATAGTGGCCAATAATTGTAACTGACCACTTATCCACCATTTTTGATGTGTTTAATAAATTACCTCGTAAATAGGGAATATCTCCAGATTTTTCTAAACTAATTTGAGCTTCAAGGAACAATGTATCAAATCTATTTAAGAAAAATTCCCATGATAGAGTTCTTCGTTCACTTAAAGAGTTATGGAGTTGGTACAATGACTGAAGAACCATTGGTCGATCAACAATAACGGTATCGAATTGCGTTTCGAGACACATTATTAAAGACTGTAAAAGAAGGACATTATTTTTGGGAATAACCAAGAAAGTGATATTACTTTTACGGCTGCATCGTGAATTGTTCCCAAATATAATGTGGATCTTTGCGCTACGTATACGTTACTATCATCCATACTCGAAATTAAATAACAAAAAGCGTTTGCTAATGCTGCTTGTAATGATGGAACATTTCTGAGAGGAGTTGAATCCATAAAGCGAGCAATTATGGTTACCCGCTCCACTGCAACAAATCTAATTCTCCAATCCGGATCGTGAAATGCTTCTTGAATGACGCGCCAAAACACATCTGAACCTGCTGGTAATGTTATGCAATGCAATATTAAAGGTACCGCTTCTTGACTGATATGAGAATGTTCTGAATTACATAAATTCCACAAACTGAAAACAAAGGATGTACAATTTGAACATTATAAAGAAAAAAATACCGACTTTTTGATTAGTAAGTTTTCCTGGCACCAAATAAAGAAGCCTCTCTGCTCTTTCGAAGCTTTTGTACAGGCATCTCCATGTAGACACAAAATTTTTAGGCATTGCAGCATGTAGTATAAGATATCAGGCTTTTCGACTTTTGATACTTCCTTTAAATTGAGAAAACAACGTGAACGCTTGGAAAAAACTTAAACAAAATAATGAGTATACAGAGTAGTCCATTTTTGGCAACTGTTTTATAGGAAAACTCCTTATTAAGAGTTAAAAAAATCTCGTGGCTCAATATCGAGTAAATATAGCCTTGCTAGTTTTTTTTCTAATCGAATGAAATCGGAAGAAAACGGAACAGAACGAAACATACATTTCTTACCTAATGTATAGTTAGACTTAATGGCTCCATCGCCAGATTTTGTCGGCACAACTTATTTACATGAAGAGTTTATGCCGAGAATGAATTTTGGGCACAGAAAATGAGATGGTTTGGAGACGTTATGAAAAAAGAAGTGACTGAGAGAGTAAAAATAGTGATCAAATAGAAACCAAACGAGGACAGAAACAGAAGAAAATACAAAATGTGATGGTTTAAAACCGATGATACACAACTTTTTCCCTTTTATTTCAGAAAGCGTTAATTGTAATTCAGATTAGTCAATTTAATTATACAAAATATTAATTTTAATTCAGTTTAGTAAGGTTTATCTCAGAAAAACTGGTTTAAAATAGTAAGTGTAATTTCCGAAATATTATTGATGCTTTCTGAATTACAATTGACTAAATTGAATTAGAATTAACATTTTCTGAAATTAAATATTGTTCAACTGAATTGCAATTCATTTTTTTGAAATACATGTGACCGTTTCTGAATTAAAGGTAGAAAAGGTGTAGTTATATGGGAATCAACAAATGGAAGAGATGTCAAGTTAAATATTGTGGTATTTTTAAGGTATAAAGGAAGGGTAGGTAAAGAGGACAATATATATGGAGAAATTTCAACCGAGCGAAGTAGCAATATTCCGAATGAAATGTATCCCTGCTGTTTGATTGATCGATTGATGTTATATTCAATAGTAACATATCTACATTCTATACTATAAATAATAGTTATAGTATTTTTTACAACAGTAAGCCGAGGTACCAGGTTCGACCACGCTTGAAATAAAATATTAATTTGGCCAAGGCAATAGAAAAATTGGTAATACTATATAAAACCGTAATGGACTACCATGTAAATACAGTAAAAAACAACTATAATTAAAATTTTTATCCTCTCAAATTACCATAAGCAGTTCGTAAATGTATTGCAATTGTTCTGGTAAGTCTACAACAGCAAATTTAAATTTCCCTAACGAAGTATGCCAAAAATTGTTTAAATCTTCATCTGGTCCCGGTTCAACCGGTTCATCATTTTCATTCATAACTTGTGGCTTAGCAATCTGTGCTGTAGCTGTTGCTAAAATACTTATTGTTTTTCTTTTCCCTGTTTTTGTTGTAAAACGCACTTACCGACATCAGAATCTGATAGTGTAATAGCCCGGGCAACTGCAGATACAACTTTTTCGGCTGGTATAATCGCAGCCAAATCCAATTGTTCAGAAACTGTTTCGACAGTAGCAGTCATTATCTATAAAATGGAACATTCAGACGAATATAATAAAAAAAAAATTAAAGTAACTAAATTGAACACTTATTTAGCATGCTCAAGGTCACTACAAAGCCAAAAATATCAGCAATTAGTATTTTGGCTCGGTAATAGCTACATTTCGTACAGAACACACGTGTGGCATATGTACTAGCACTCCTCCGACTGTATGAACTTCTGGCAATGGAATACTCATGACCATTTCCGATTTTGCTTCCTTCTTATCACTTTCTGGAGGACTTTTACGACTATGACCATCTTCACTATGCTCTTCAATAGGAAGCTAAATAAGCAAAAAAATAATAATAATAATAAATTTTATTAAGAATTGGTATAACAAAATCAAAATTTAGTAAATTAAGTAAAGTAAGTATAATGTCTGTGTTTTTGTTTTCAAAAAACTTTTGATAAATCTATTTTAAATATTTTCTTTTGGGTTTTCTTAATTAAAATAAAACTGTTAAAATTTAAAGATCTGCTTCGAGCAAAATATTAATTACTTCTCTAACGACGTAATTCAAAGTTGTGGAATTCGTCAAGTATATTTAAGTGATTTACTTATATATTTCTCTTCCATTAATATTTCTGATAATTAGGTCGTGTAGTAAAAATTCTGTTAAAGTAGCTGTCCGAGGTCTCCTGTGATAGCTATATTGCTTCTAAAAGGGGGTAAATGTAGCAATCAACAAAAAAAACATCAATCGGACTCCCACACAGGACCATTTTTACTACATTCTTAAATGTGCAAACAATAGATGAGCATAAAATTTAACTGTTCCTAACATCAATGTAACGGTATAGTATAACAAATTCAATTTTGTCCAATTATGGTCTACACAAATATGTTCTAAATTTTTTTTCGCAAATTTGCTATACTATGACTGAAAATAAAACTATGTACTTACGTCAGGTGGATGTGCAGGATATTCGGGAGACAAATATTTGACTAATTGCAAACAAAGTTGATGCCACATTATACTCGATTCGCAATAGCCACATTCTGATCTCGCATTGCAAATATGACTACCTATCCATGTTGCGGTAACCATACATTTTAACAATTTGCAAACATCACGACATAATGTGGAATTCAAACCTGTGTGCTTATCTATATTTTGCATTTCCATTTGTTTTAATAAAATGTCGAGCATTAAAATACAACAAAATAAATTGTGTTCTGTATCAGATTCGAATTCCGTATGCTGGGATAAGCGACCCTCATCATCAGATAACGACGTATTCCCCGAATCGCAATCTTCAACTACGGGTGCTAAAATATACCTATTTATTGCAAATATTTATTGGAACATTGCATTACATATTAAACTATGTCGTGGTCCATCATTAGGTTCCAATTTTTGGTGTTTTAACGGTTTTTCTTTGGTGTCTTGTTGTACCCCATTTTTCATAATTCGAACTCCATCCCCAAATATTGAAAATAATAAGTGTAGTGGAATTACCAACTCCAACATTGTTAAAATCTGTAAAAAGTCAACAAGTTAACGTAGAAAAACAATTAACTGCTAAAATTCCATAAAAACCTGCAACCAATGTAACGCTTGCTCTTGAACTTTTGCAGTAGTTTTCTCAAACCTAATCCCAACAAAATGGTACATCTCCCAAGCATTAAAACCTAACGGACTCATATCGATATCCAAAATTTTACTTAAAATAATTCTTAATTCGGATAATTCTTTTTCAGGTACATCATTAACTATTGCTTCCATCCAATGTGGCATAATGTAATCCCAAATTTCCTGTGTTATGATTTCATATGGAATCAAACAAAATAAACGATTTAACCCATCTTTCAAATGTGACGTACGTGATGCCAAAGTATCCCTTTAAAAAAAAACCATGTGAAAACAAAATTGATTTTGAAAGTAGGTACCTACCAATGTCCTCCAACTCGGGCATACTCTGGAGGATGAGGTAAAAGGCAAGAAATAAATAATTTATAATGAGTTTTACTCAAGTCTTTCAACCAACCACAGACATTTTCTATTTTGAGTTTTTCTAAAGTACTTTCTTCATTACCTGCAAATTTTGCCATTACAGAATAAAAAACATGTAGATTATAATTTACAATTCTCACAATCATAGGAATATGCGGTCATATGAAACCAATGAAAAAGCATTGCAAGTATTCTACCCATTATGTCGATAGGCGTGTTGTCGTCTGGAGTACATCTTCCAACGAGTAACCAAACTCCATATCTTCCAAGTAATTGCCGTTCCTCGATGGTTATGTTGCATTCTGTACTTGGAGTAGCAACGTTTTTCACTTCTGAAGTTTCTTTAACTTCACTGGTGGGTATTTTAGATTCTTTTAATAAACTAAAATATTCCTGGTTATTTATTTAAATGAATACCATAAATTATAAACCTTATAACGGCTTCCACCATGTAACTTTGCATTTCTTTATCCATACTCCATGTAGGAGGGATGCTTTTATGAAAAATATGATCGCCACCTCTTCGATTATTGTGCCTATTATTGTGGCATTGTTGACAATATCTAATAGGACGATTACCATTATAACTAACACATTCTTGCGAAAAACACATCGACATTGCAGATTTGTCTGTTGATCGACAATTCTAAAAAGGCAACAGTTGATTAAAAATTGGATTATCTTGGATGATGATGATGATGTATTCAGAATTCATTTTATACTGAATGTATTTTTTTTCTTTACCTTATTTTCACAAACCATTGAAACTTGTTGCATGGGATGTAAAATGTCAAAAAATTGTTGATTAGGATGTTCTCTATGAATGTCATTTGCACATTCAATACATAAATACAATGGTGGTGGTTTATCGCTTGCATATGTAATAGCAATACAATGGTTGTAACACACTTTAGCGGCCTCAGAGTTTCCCCCGCCTGGGCAATTTTCCCTTTGACAAACAAAAGATGCAGAATCTCCTTAAATTTAAAAATTAAGCAATATCTATTAAGTATGCCACAATACAAATGATAATTACCTCCTAATTTACAAATTAAACCCTTTCTGTCAAACAAATTTGCATTAAAAGCTGGCCAATAATAAAATAATAATTTTGCTGCTGATGATCTAGCAGTACTGGTACCATACGCAATAACACTTAAAATATCTTTTAAAATAGACCTTTTTAAAATCATTAGGCATTCAAGTAATTGGCAGTGATGTGCTGTATCTGTTGAATATTGAAATATCATCATAATTACTGCAGAAACCGATTGAGATACTTCATGTTCACGATCATTATTGCGAGCTGCAAATAAAAGTTAATTTCAAATGTATATCTACAGTGATGTATTTAATACGTGGATCATACTATAGATTTCATTGTAACATATAATTTTGTATTATCTAATACATAATGTAGGTATATAGCATACCGTGCATCTAGCTCCATACGGATCTTATCCACCACTGGTGGGCACGAATGGATTAACGAGATCTCCTCTATCAATCGCTCACTCACTGACCACTAATTTATTTTAAAAAGAATGGCACAGTTTAACAAATACCGTAAACTTTGATAGGTTTAGAAATGTATGAGTTTAGTTAGGATATTTGTTATTTTATTTCTATTTTTGGAATAAATTTTTGGTAAATATGCTATCCATACTGATACATTTGGAATATTGTTCAACTTTGCTCTTTTTTTTAAATAAATTCCATTTATTGAGCGGTGACTGAGCGGTCGGTGGAGGAAATATCGTTAATCCAGTCATGAGCGTCAGTGGTGGATAGATAAAAGATAAGATCCGTATATACGTAGAGAGTAACGGCGTATGCGTGCACAGAGTCAGATGCACGATATACTATTTTATATACTAGTATGTATGCTTTATATTATAATATACTATATGGTATTATATTATTTTATATTATATTATATTATATCATATCATATCATATCATATCATATCATATCATATCATATCATATCATATCATATATCATTATCATATTATATTGCTTTGCATTTATTGCTGTTGTAGAGCAAAAGTAGTAAAGCTACGTTTAGATCTGAACTTTATTCCAGAAATATATATAAAGTGTCAGACATAAAATTATTTTGACCGTTTACATCACAGGTAGAAATTCCTTGAAAGTTTAGCCGGACACTTATTTTCAGAAATATAAATAAAATGTCGGACATAAAATTGCTTCGACCGTTTACATTAGTATGTCAGACACTTAGAAATGTCCGACATTTTATGTCGGGCAGTCACTGTCGCTAATGTAAACGATGCAAAATTTCTGTCGGACATATATATTTGAATTTCCGACAATAAGTGTAGACACTTATAAATGGTCAGATGTAAACGCTGCACTTTAATAGGCAAAATTTCTGTCAGACATTTATTTATCAACTTCTGTCGATAAATGTTTACACTTATAGATGATCAGATGTAAACGCTGTAAATACATGTTCCGAGTTGCTTGGAATAAATTGCAAAAGTTGATCACTCGTCTACTTTTATGGAAAGTGTCGTACATTTTTATATGTACTTTTTTGATAAATTAAGATTTTTACAAAAGAATTTTAATTATGATCAGATGTTCATTTTATTAACCTCTTCATTTTTTGTTCCAGTGATCAGACCACGTTTAATTACATATATTTAAAATTTTCTAAACGTACACATATGTGCCTATGTCCTTGAAGAGGTTAAAAGGATATAATTCGATTAATTTCTTTTGTATTTTGTATTTTCAATGAGTTTCTAAATGTATTTTTGTAATAAATTGTATTTAAATACAATAAAAATGTATTTTGCTTATACATTATTCAATTACATTATTACAATTACAAAAGGCTGGAGTAAGTCATCTTTGAGTTCTCGTGAAAAACCTAGTCTTTCAAACATGGAAAATATCTGGAATGACTGCGTATTTCATAATAAACCTGAATTGAATTTGGTTGGGGTTTAAGTCTAATTAACAAATTATTATATTTGCCGATGATTCAGGCCATTTATTTTGGCTTATTTATTTATTTGGTGTTACAACCTTATTTTCTTCAGAAAAGCCATGATAATGAGGCATAAAGGACTCGAATCGTAGGCAAATGCTTAAAATAATTTGCTAATTAGACCTGTTAATTAAACCCCAACTAAATTCAATTAATCATTAATTTAATAAGGTCAACTAAAAATACTTACTATATAATAAATCATATTTATATTCAAATTTAAATAATACAAAAATTATATAAATCAGCAATAAGAATGACAAGTTTAGTAGATGAAATGTAAGTGAAGGTTACTAAGTTTTTACATAAACAATTTTGGGAAATTTCTTTTGTACATTGTACTTGTAAAGAATGGGGTATAATATAAATCTTCCAAGTGGGGTCTTACGTCATGTTATCATCTTAACCTAACTAATTTGTTTTAGTAACCAAGACTGATGAGGACCCAAATTGGTAGATTTATACTATAGTGTAAAAATGGAAGTGTAAGCAATTTCTATACTATTATGGTAGTTCCTCTAATAAAGACTTACTTATGGTGAAAGGTAAAATATAAAAGCATAAAGAGTTGACTATGTCTTGATGAAGAGAAGATGGTAAAACTGCAATAGAAGAAGCTGTTAGGTATGGTAAATTATCAATAAAATCATGTTCAAGAAAAGGTAGTAGACATCCTAAGCACTGTAAAATGGCTTCTCCAAAATCTAAAAAAAGATTAGTTTAGTATAGAATTGGTATAGTAAGGATGGAATTGTTATTTACTATGTATCCCATTTTGAATAAGTGGAGCAACTTCAATTAACGGAATCAAACAATTATAAAGGCCTTTGTAATCTAAACTAGGAAAAAGTCCCATGCGAACGGAATCCATTTCTGGATTTTTAAGTAATTCAAGAGGAGAGTTAGGTACATCTTTTAGAACAGCTAAAAACATAAAGGTTATAATAGAGAGACACAATTGTTTATAAGATTATTGAATGAGTACTTAGCAGAGTTTGCGTGAAATATTTTATAGTGTTTGCGATGTCTATCCCAGAGGGGGGTGGCATTGCTCCCTGCATAAGCCGAAGATGGAAATCGTAGAGACTGCGGATTTTTACTGTAACTGAATAAAATAGGTTTTGAACATTGTCCCAGGGTTTACAGGATACAGTTGAACAGTTATGCTATAGAATACATTGAAATTGTGTATTACATAAGATATCAGGCTAACATGGTAAAGGTATAGAGAAAGAATTGCTTACATGCAGCAGAGCGGGTACCCATGTTGACAATGCAGTCACAATAATCAAACGCAAGGGAAACACTGAGGTCACATTGTTTAAAACGTGCGGGAATCTTCAACATAAGGGCGGCTTCCTCATCCCATTTAGAAATCAATAGTGGTAGAAAATAAAGGACAACTGAAGGATTCTACAAGAGTATAGGGACACAGACACGTGCCTAGGCCCCAACATCCGAGCCGTTTTCCGCATAACAGATCGATATAACATCCCTCGAACACTCGCGATTTGAAATCATCTACTTACACAACAATATTGTTAACACTTACATCGCACATTGATATGAGAACGCAAATTTAATAGACCTGTTGCGTACATGGATGCTTGGACGCTCTGTACATCACAAAGGGCTTGGAGTTGCAATTTCGCGAACCATCCAATCGATAGATATATCTTCATCAGTTTTTTAACGTTTCACCACTAATTTTGCATTTGTATTGCTTATCAAATTTACCTTGTTATTTAATTGTAGTAATATAAAGTAGTAGATATTACAACTTGTGTCATAATATTATTGCAAATTGATTTATTCGATGTGACTTTACAGAATCGATAGCGTAACACTCACTTCAATAACTATCGCAATTTATGTATATGAACAAATAACATTTAAAGTAACTTACTCCATCAATACATTTTCTATTTTCCCTAAAAAAACTTTAAATTTCTTCCAAGAAAACATGCAAATGGTTAAAATAAAGGTAAAATTATAAGCGCGCGCGCGTATTAAGTTGCCAAGTGAGTCGGGGTAGCAAATCTTGTCACCCTTTGCCTCCCTGTTTTTCATAGGATGCTGTTGGTCCACTTTGAAAATCAATACACACGCGTTTCATTCGCTGATTTAAACATCGCAAAAATGGATGACAGTAATTATTTCAAATTATTTTAATTACATCTTTATATTACAATTTTTATATTTTAGCTTTGCATCACGATGAAAATGTAGACGAATTGAGAAAAAGACTAAATCATATGAAACGAATGATGTCGGAACGTAGAATGGCTGATGAAAACTACGATAAAAGAGGTTATTCCAAAAGTTGTGTTGGTGTTATAGACGGTAGTTTTCTCAGTTGGGTTTTCGGAATGGCTCTATTTGTCATCATTACTGTTAGCATTTATGCATTTTATAATCTATATCAAGCAATTCTTAAAAAGTTTCCTTCTCATCATACAGAATTGTAAACAAATTGCTAATTTTTATACTTATAGACAATGTATTAATCCTTTTATAATATTTTCCATCAACTACGAAATTAAACGGAGGTAATTACTAAATAATATTAGTGAGTAAGATGTATTTATTAGTAGCTGTCAAATAAAGTTTCATAATAAAATCGAAATTTTTGTTCACTTAGGAATCATTCAAGTTAGAAAACATTCTTTTTTTGACTTCTGAATGTTGAATTTAAAAAAATTAAAACATCCAAGTGTCCTCTTTTAAAAAATATATACTTTTGTGCAATTTTTTTTTAGTAATAAGCAAAATAACAGCGAATTACGAAAGTGTGTTTTCCAACTTGGAGGATTCCTCTTAAATAATATATTATTCATTCTTATAATTAATAATAAGAGCTAATATTACCAAAACAAAAAATATGAATTTCACAATCAAATTTGATATTTAGTATCTACTTTTATATTGAAACTTAAAACTAATTAGATTAGATTTTGATTGAAATTGGTTCACGGAAACGTGAGAATAGGACTGACGTGCATGAATAGATTAACAAGATTATATTGTTTTCTTTCTATAGTTGTTTTATTTTATGTAATTTATATTTAGGACATCACGTTTGTGGATGCAATCATAGGAGCTGCCAAAAATCTTAAACTGACCACTAAAATGTGAAAATATAACTTCTATTGAATTGAAATGTAACAAATTTAGCTCATCAAATAAAGAATTGCATATCTTAGGAGCATTGTTTCACTGCGCTATCGCTATCAACTAAAATTATCAACCAATTAGGCAATTAGGGGCAGTGGCGGATTTCGGAACGGACGCACGAGGCTCGCATGGGACCTCAGAAATGAAGGGGGCCTCAAAATTCAGCTTTGTTAGTTCATCGGTATAGTGCATACAAGATAGGCCGGGAGGCAACGACATAAAAAGTGCATCCATTTGTACAAAGCTAATATTTGTTTTAATCAAAAATTATACAGGGTGTCCCAAATCTCAACGTCATCCCTTGGAGGGATGATAGGCCAGCTCATGACTGACCAAAATATCGAAATAAACCCTTATTAAAATACCGTTAGTTTTCGAGATATTGGCACTTTTATGAATTTTGTAAAAATCGTCACATTAAATCAGTTATCGTGTGCCACAGGTACGAAATTTAATATTATAAGAATCTAATTTTGGTTAAGTAACCCTGAATAGCCCTGCTATTGATCACATATTAAAACAGAACTAATAGTGCCATACTTTTTGAAAACAAAATTTTTTTTTATTTTATTTGCTAACTTCGACTCTTCATACTGTAAAAAAATTGTACTACACTAACCTGGTAAGTTATTTTAAAAAGTTGCTCTTTTAGTGTAGTTTTCAAAATGGCATAACATTTGCTATAATAATACTTTAGAAAAAAAGATATAGCTATTTTACTGAAAAATGAGCTCATTGTGAAATTATTACAATAATCATGAATTCAAATAAAAATAATATTTCTAGATTAAAATGACAGGCATTTACTTAAAACTAAACAAAACACTAATAAAATTGTTTTTTAACAATTTTATGATTTGAGAGAACAAATTCTGGAATTTTTGGTCGAAAAACGAGCATTGCCAGCAGAGAGAGCTCTACTTGAAAATTCATTATGGCTGTGTGATCTTGCATTTTTAATTGATACATTACAGTACCTTAATGTCCTTAACCTTAAATTGCAAGGAAAAGATTGTTCTCTTCAAACAATGTTCAATTTGATCAATGGTTTCAAAGGGAAGTTGGACTTGTTTGCAGCAAACTTAGAGGGAAATAAAATCGAGATATCCCAAAGTACCTATCAAAAATAAAGTGTTTAAGAGAGTCTTTTGAAAACAGATTCCAGGATTTTCAATTAGACAAGAGAAATATTCAGCTGTTTATAAACCCATTTGCCATCAGTTCTACTGACCTGCTTGAATATCTAGCAAACATTCAGCTTGAAGTGACAGATATTCAAAACTACACTGCCCTGAAACAAATTTTCTACGAAAATGTAACTTCAGAGCAACCAACAGAAAATTTTTTAAGTTTTTGGAAAAATGTTTCCAGTGAAGATTTTCCAACATTGCGTAACCTTGCTATGCAAATTTTAAGCAGGTTTGGTTCCACCTATGTGTGTGAAAAAACCTTTGTATGAATAATATGGTATTTGGCCCGGCGCCGCCGCAGTCTATGAAATTTTGCCCACCCGGAAAATCTATTGGCCAGCCTTGGTATAGTTCTTCTAGTCGCACTAACGGTTTTTGCTTTGTTTTTTTGGACTTATGTATTGCCTAGTGATTTGGACTTATTGTATTGGAGATAATAACGAACATACGTATAGATGTAATGCATTTTGCGTATTCCTGGACATTTTACTGATATGGCATAATGAGTAGTATTGATTGAATTTCAAAGGTGTAACACTAACACAGAGCCTACAAAAAGACCAGGTCAGTTCGTTATTATCTCCAATACAATAAGTCCAAATCAAAAGTGATGTTGTTGAAAAGATCTTGCAAAAATAAGCAAGTTTTATAGGAAAAGTTATTTTATAACTTCCACCCCTTTTAAGTAATATTAGATTGAAGTTGTGCCATTTAAAATTCTGGAGCAAATTACTCGGGATGCCGACCTTTCCGAGAAATAATAATATCACTATTAGATTCCTTATTAGGACCTTTACGATTACGTTGGGGGCGAAACGTCCCGGAGCTAAACAGCGGGGGCGATACGTCACATAACCTTCATACTGGGGGTTCGCCGACGTTTTCGTTCAGGCGATCTACTTCTGCTTTTGTCTCTCCTGTTCGTTTTACCCCTTCAAGAAAATGCTAAGAAGCAGAGTGTTAGAGAGGTAGAGCGTGAAGTGGAGAGATTCAACGAAGGGAGAAGTCACAAGAGATCTTATCCCTAATGTACAATTTGCCATGGAGAAACCCTGGTTCTCTCCTAGCACATATCTAAGCTTCCTCTTCACCGGACACGGTAGTTTCAACTACAAGTTGTTCGGTTTCAATATATCTGACACGTCCGACTGCTCATGCGGCATAGTAGAAACATGGAGACATGTCTTCTTTGAGTGTGATCATTATAAGCACTCTAGAGAACAGCTAGGAGAAAACCTAGATATCCCAAAAATCCAAGAGCTCCTCGCAACTCGCGAAGGCTATTAGACTCTTGAAATTTTCGCTTCTGAAATCTTTGTAACACGCCTACAACGGAGGAATGCCCTAGCGGACTAACCACCACCCTGGCTCCTCTAGCACTTTCGAACCCTTCAACAAAACAGTGACTTCTCCGTCCCATTTTCGTCTATTTTTGAACATCTTCCAAAATCAAATTAATCAAATTATCAAGACAGAACTTCCAATACGTCCATAAAGACTACTCACCAAAATCTTCTTTCTCTTCTGTTACTTTCCTACTACTACTGCTTCTTGTACAACAAAATCTGAAACGCGTAGAGTCCACATATCCAACCTCATAAATATAAGGGACAGATAATGGACACCCGTCACCCTGAAAGCTTAAAAAGTAAATCTAGGTCAAAAACAGATTGAAGATCCAAGATCCAAAAGCGGAGAAGCTAAGTGAGGAACCCCAAAGCTTGGGCAAAGATCTTGAGCGGACCTGCCGACATCTGGGCCAACTAACCTGGAGAAATCCGATTTAGAAATAACTCTACACAATGACAGCCAGCAATGGCTAGAGTGTGGAGAGAGTGTACTTGTGCATGGAATAAAATATTACATTCCATATGCTTACGGACACTAATATAGCTAAGCGCATTTTGCTAGGTCTAGAACGGCCTAGCCTAAATTGAAACTAAGCTAAAAGAACCAGGGGGAAACTCAAGAACTTGATATTCTTGTGAGCCGGTCTCTTTCTTCTGCGAGACCCTGAGGCGACCAAGCCAATCGGAAGGACTTAGTTAATCCAGTACAACTGAAACTCTGTCCGGCTCTAGCGCTGACTCGGTCTATCGGCAGGATCTAGTTAACTCAGGGAAGCGTGAAACTCTATCCGGCTCTAGCGCCGACTTAGCCTAGCGGCAGGACTCTGTTAAACTCAGAACTGAAACTCTGTCAGGCTCTAGCGCTGACAACCAAATCAGAGCCTCAAAGATGGGGGCTCGACACATAAGTATCTCATAGCGACTGATTGTGTCCTGGTTCCCAGAACTAAATACCTAATGGGCCAACATGACTCTAACTCATACAAACTAGTAAGTCTCGTCTCACCTTGACCAATGTCTTCTTCTTAGTGCCATATCTTCTTTAGACGTAGGCGATCTTCCTGGCTAAGCCAGTGTAACGTCGTTTGCGCAAACAAACGCCGCCAATGCCCCGATGCCCCGTTGATGTTGACGGGTGGCTAGCTGAAGGATTGCACCTCCGTCCAGTACCAGAGCTGGGTCGCGCTTGCGCGGTTCGTGGGTACTTCTGGAACTTACCTCACTTAACGAAAAAAGCTTAAAATTCTTGCTAACTAGGATAAAGATCGGGCGCCAGTTAAACACCAAAGAAATGTTAACAATCTTTAATGTAAAACAAAAAAAGTGGTTGATCAGATCAACCAAGTACACGCAGATGGAATGTGCACTGCTATTACAAACAATACAAGTAAGCTGGACTTGTAGTCCCAAACAATAATGTTTGTAGCTGAGAGCTACTAAAGAAAAAACCGCCAGATGGCTGGTCGGTTGCCCCAACAACAGGCTTACTCTACACAGAAGCAAAAGCAAAACAATGGGTAGTGACAACAGGTCACTCCACTCAATCAAATATAGCAATACCCTAACAGGTATGTCTGACGTTATGACTACGCTTTACTTTGGCAAAACAAATCAATTGCAAAGAAATAACTCTCCAAATGGCCTACCTTAAATTCAGCTTGTTCCTTAATAATTGGTAATGAAACAAACGCACTTTTGTTTGGCAGGATTCCTCTCGTCCGAGATCTCTTTGGAAAAGCATCCAACCAGTGCCTGATGGTGAATAAAATCGCTAAAAATAAAATAAGCACACCCAGATTGTTAATTCCACAAAAGTTTGCTTCACCTCAAGCGTTGAAATTGAATGCAAATTTAATTGACTAGAGAAAACCCGAATGTCACGCCACTGAATTGCTTGTAATGAATAAAATTAACAAATAATTGTTTTAAACAACAATTCATCAATTATTAGGATGTTGGTTGGTAATAATTGTGGCACACCCACGAAGTCACTTGCTGTATGAACAGTAGACGTCGTCGCAGCAAGAAAAGATGAAGTCGATGGGTACAAGAAATCGCTACGCTCAGAGGTGAGGTATAATAAGTAATTATGAAAATAATACTCAAGCTGTATCCGGTTGTGGTAATTGAAGTAATTCCAGCCAAAGAAACAATGTTGACATGAAAGTATTCCGATGTTTACAAACTGAGTCCCGCTGGATTTCACTAGATGGCGTATTAGTTGGTACAAATTTCTTAATCGGGATTTCCCTTATCTTGCCAGATTGCGCTCCCGCACTTACAGCTACTGATCGTCGCTCGTAAAACACACCCTGACGTGGTGTCTTGGTATATCTGTTGCAATAACAGATTTGCACTCAAAAATATTGGGTAAATTCGTCAAAAATAACTAAATTCAACTCGAGCAATAAAATCGATCCGCCATTCATCGATTATCGATCGAAAAAGCCTTGAATTTAATTTACCAATCACGGGCGTTAAAAATTGATAAACCATAATCCACCAACATACAGAGTGCGTCGTAATGGAATGTAAAGAGCATATTCAAAATATGCATTTTGAATGCGACACCAGGAAGACTTTACTAGGGAAATGTTAACGGGGTGGCTTCCCTTTGCCTTCCCCATGACCAATGGCTCGAGTTAAAAGTGGAACAAGATAGCCTAGGCCTAGGGGGTATGCTGCAGGGAGTCGGCACAGGGGGAAGAGAACACCTCGGTGCTCCATTATGCCACACCTACACGGTGTACATAACAATTTTTGTGAGATCTGGAATCGATAAATCTTCCAGGTTACTAAAAGGAAAAACAACTGGGACATATAACTGCGTAGTGACGCTTCCATATGTCCGAGCAGCCTTAAATGGATGCCTAAAGGAAACTGGTGGAGTCCATAGCAAATTCTGCTTAAATTGAGACGGCCGGCAGTCTCTATGTAGAGTTCACGTACCTCGCATGAAACAATGGATCTGCTGGTAAGATCACGCTTTCGAAAATAAAAATTACTACGGGTGGTGGGAGCCCTGGCAACAGGTAATATTGATTTATAGCCTATTGTCACCCACCAAAAGAGGTTGGTAGAACTATCGTAGTGGCATATGGTTTCCGTGAGAGAAGTATTAAAAAGTGTCCCTAGAAGGACCTCAGGGCGGCCTGTCTGTCGCAGATCCCCCTCATCTAGAGGCATTCTCCTGAATTTTCCACTCAGGAAATGAAATAAGACACCCGTAAGGGGACCCCAGCGAGGTATGATATCGCTGCCACTACTCCCAGGGGGGGGGGGATGCAGGATAAATCCCAAGCGAACATCTAGTATCTAAAACAAATAATACTAGGTACTAATTGTTCGTTTTACCCATTATAACATTTTTATAACCACCTGCCAAATTAAATGAATTAATATTTTATAATTAATATAATTAATATTTAGTTTATACACACTTATATTGGAATAATCTTGCATTTTTATATGCAATGCATTAATGTTGTCAGTTGGTTATGTTACGTTTCGCGTCATATACTATTATAAGTGTACATAAACTGAAATATTAATTCATTTAATTTGGCAGGTGGTTATAAAAATTTTATAATGGGTAAAACGAACGGGAGAGACAGAAGCAGAAGTAGATCGCCTGAACGAAAACGTCGGCGAACCCGCAGTATAGAACGCGAAAAGCCTAAATCTAGTCGGCATCGTAGAAGTAGAGATAGAGATAGGCGTAGCCGGTCGAGGGAAAGGAAGCCCGTTAGAGATATTCGAGAAAGGAGATCGTATAGCAGGGATTGAGAACGTAGAAGACCGGATAGCAAAGAGAAGAGAATATCAGGAAGTAAGCGACGAAGGGAGACAAGATCAAAATCACCTCGAGAGTCGAAAAATAAATCAGAAGATCACTCTGATTTACTCTTCGATCCTTCAAATTTGGATAAGGAAGAAGAACAAAGAAAACTTGAGTTAGAGACACAGAAGCGTCGTGAACGGATAGAAAGGTGGCGTGCAGAACGCAAACGCGAACAGGAGGAGTTAAAAAAAGGAGGCTCAAGATGAAGTGGAAAGTAGTGCGACTGGTAAGAAGTGGTCATTATATAGAAGACGATTCTGAAGATGAAGAAAAAACAGAGAAGTCAGAGAAGGAGGAAGGTGACACCAAGGTGGTGGAAAAGGAAGTAGAGGAGAAGGACGAAGAGAAGGAAGCTGAAGTTGTGGAAGGAAAGGAAAGTGTTAAAGAAAGTGAGAAAAAAATGGTTGTTGAAGAAGATGAAGTGAATCCATTGGATGCTTTCATGTTAGGGGTTCACGAAGAAGTTCGACAGATTAATATTTTTGATACAAGGAAGGACCCGAAAACAGACTACATTATTCATCATCTACATTATTTATAAAGCATTCTTTACTTCAACTTTCACATTCAAATGGTTTTTCGCCGGTAGGTGTGTTTTAAAATGGTTTTGCAAAACTGTAATTTCTGATGCTTCATATCGCAAAGTTCGCTGTGAAATCTGATCTGAAATGTTTTTTCCGTCTCATTTGTTGTTGGAATCGGTGGGAGATTAAAAAAACTTGCAAATTTCCTTACCGTAGCAATTTGTAACTACGAAACCATTATGTTAACTAGTTAGTATTTGTAAAACGTACAGAAAGTACGATAAATTAATTCTCAGTAATTGTAACATGTCTAAGTAACATATTAACTAGTTATTTGAGTGATTTTACGAGAATTATTTCTGTAACAAAAAGTGAGGTTAAATAGTTCAAATATTCAAATCGAAATAATTCAAATTTGGGTATATCTACTGCATTGAAACTTACCAGTTATATTCCTTATTAGTGCATTGTTGGTGCTATATGAATCTCATAGCTAAGAAATCTCTCGTTTTCGAATTATTCTTTGCGCTCAGTATTTTCCCATGTTAATTTTGCATTGTTTGGATTCAAACATGGCCGCAATGAAAGCTGCTAGCTGCTGCCGCCATGCACTAATGGCCCGTATTATTATGACACCCACACGCGAATTGTGCATGCAAATCGGGAAGGATATCAAAAAATTCACCAAGAGCTTGAATTTGCATGGCCTGTGTGTTTATGGCGGTACAGGCATATCGGAACAAATTGCCGAATTAAAGAGAGGAGCCGAAATCATAGTCTGCACGACTGGCCGTATGATCGACATGTTGGCGGTCAACAGTGGGAAAGTGACGAATTTAAGAAAAGTCACTTACATTGTTTTTGGATGAAGCGGATCGTATGTTTGATATGGGATTTGAACCTCAGGTGATGCGCATTATCGACAATGTGAGGCCAGACAGACAAACTGTGATGTTCAGTGCGACGTTCCCGCGCCAGATGGAAGCGCTAGCTAGGTGCATTCTACAGAAACCTATTGAAGTGCAAGTGGGTGGAAGATCTGTGGTATGTAAGGATGTAGAACAGCATGCAATAATTTTAGAAGACGAACATAAATTTTTACAACTGTTAGAATTTTTAGGATTGTATCAGGAGCATGGAAGCATTCTTGTTTTTGCTGATAAACAAGAGAACGCCGATATTCTGTAGAAGGAACTGATGAAGTCGGGGTATAATTGCATGAGCTTACATGGTGGTATCGATCAATTCGACCGTGTTTCCACAATTATCGATTTTAAATCGGGAAAAGTTAAACTCTTAATTACAACTTCAGTTGCTGCAAGAGGTTTGGATGTTAAACACTTAATTTTGGTAGTAGATTATGATTGTCCTAATCATTATGAAGATTACGTTCATCGGTGTGGTCGTACCGGTAGAGCTGGTAACAAAGGCTTTGCTTACACTTTTATAACCCCTGAACAAGATAAGTATTCGGGGAGATATTATTCGAGCGTTGAAATTAGCCACACTTAATGTACCTGATAATTTGAGACAATTGTGGGACAAGTACAAGTACAAGGCAAGCAAGAAGCTGCACACAGGTGGTGGATTTAGTGGTAAAGGATTCAAGTTTGATGAAACTGAAGCGGCTGCTATTAACGAACGCAGTAAATTCCAAAAAGCGGCTCTAGGGCTGCAAGATTCAGATGATGAAGATCTTGAGCATGATATTGACCAACAAATTGAGAGTATGTTTGCGACAAAACGGACAGTTAAAGAAATTAAGGCACCGTTGGGTATAATAAATTAATCCTGCTGCTATTGGTATACATTCCGCTGTTGACAAATTGGAACTGGCTAAACGGTTAGCTTCCAAAATTAATCTTACCAAGCATCATGGTAGTGATACCAAATTTGCAACTCAACAAGCTGCCTGTGGCCGAACAATTGGTTGCTAAATTGAACACGAAACTCAATTTATTATCAACCTAAGGATGATGATGACAGAAACGATGACGATTCTGAACAGACCTTTAGGAAATATGAAGAGGAACTCGAAATGAACGATTTTCCCCAACAAGCAAGATGGAGGGTTACTTGTTACTTCCAAGGAAGCCTTGGCTCAAATATCCGAATATTCTGAAGCAGGTATCACTGTGAGGGGTACCTATGTACCGACTGGAAAAGCACCACCAGAAGGCGAAAGAAAGCTGTATTTGGCAATCGAGAGTACCAGCGATATAGCAGTTTCTAAAGCTAAAGCTGAAATAACCAGGTTGATTAAAGAAGAACTGCTTAAACTGCAGACCGCCGCACACTGGGCTGAAAAATGATGTAAAAATTTATTTTCCAATTAATGTTTATATAGTAAATTTTTTTAGTTGGTAATATTAAAAAAATCGCACATTACAATCGCAAAATTCGTTATGTTCTGGTGGATTGTTTTGCGTTTAAATGCTTATGAATATTAAATATGATTATATTAAACAGATGATACTCATAGCAATGCGTTTATTTTAAAATTTATAGGTAAAATAACGATTTTAGGGTTTATCTTAACTTGAACTTTTCGAGCGTTCTATAAAATTGAGAACTTTAAAATTTAGACCTGCGTTACTGTTACCTAAACATCTATATCGTGTATCAATTTCTCGCTGGAATGTTTGCCTATAAGGAAGATATTGTCATTTCAAGTTTTAATCTCTTAATTTTATGTACCAAATCCGCTCATTTTCATCATAAAAATATGAAAAAAATGAAAATATAAATGTATATCAAATATATTTGTAACACGTAAAAGGAATTAGATTAGTAAATTATTAAAATATATCAATTAATTTACTATCACGTATTAAAAACTAACCAATTATAGTTAGAAAATACTATAATAATTTATTATTGTTGCATTGATTATACATAGCGTAAAAGAGTTACCTATCAGCGAAAATTTAAAATTAGTTTTGTTACCAGAACCCACCTAAACAAATTTATATTTGATTTAAACTAATTTAAATTAATTTTTATTAATATATGAAAATAAATTATTAGTAGCTACATAATTATTAATTTGTATCGCTTTCAGTAGCGTCTGTTAATTCAATTTCTGGAGTTAATTCCAGTAATTCCAAAGTTTCGGGTAAAAGATTTTTTGTTTGTCTTTTCTGAAATGGCCGAATACTTGATATAAAAGGATCTGAAGATATTAGCATATTATGTAAAATATCTTCGTTGGATGCTTCCCTGCAAAACTTTCTAGATCGGGTTTCTCTATATTTTCGAAAATCCTTATTTCTTGCTTCGGAAGCTTCTTCTGATAACTGGCCAATCGGAAGAAGAGCGTGTTTAATAATGCCTTCACCATGAAAAAGTATTTTGTGAAGTGAAACTGGCATATAATACCACTCATATAGTGAAACATACAAATTCGCTGTTTCTTTTGCAAATATTTTGAATTTTGTCAGATTAATTTTTTCACCGGACGCTATTGCATGTAATATTGTACGAATTCTTTTTATAAGATCAACATCTATACTAGTTATTTCTGCTGATATTTCTGCATTTTCAAAAAATTTAAATTTTTTCATTTTTTCAAATTTTTTCACCGACAGGTTTAAATTTATCATCAAGAATTTTTCTTATTTTTATAACAAATTCAGGATTTTCTTGTAAATGTTCTAAAATCCTTGCAACATCGTTAAGTCCATTGTTGTACATACTCCTGATTGTAGAACACATGAGCTCCTGCGTATCCTTATATTGAATAAATTCGGTCTTTTCTACCATATCTTTAATTTTCAGTCTTATACAATGAGGCCAATTAAACTCAGAATGCAACCATGAATTATTGTTCTCCAAAAAAATTTTTTCAGTACGGTTGGACTGTTTCCACTTCCTACGCAGCTTCAAACAAAGCATTCTAATACTATTTTTTAAAGTATTCAGTTCTGATTCACAAAAATTGATATCAAGTCTGGAAGTAACCATTTCAAAAAGTTTCTTGTAATCATCAAGATGTGTGTCAGGGGAGCTTTTAAGTAATAAATAAAGATCATAATTTGTTCTTAAATTATAATTCATCTTGATTTGATTTGCTTTTTTTCTAATTCTCTATTCTATTTCCTTTTTTATTTATATTTTCTCGATTTTCAAAACCTTTATAGGCATATTATCTCATCGTATATACGGATCAATGGATTCTGAAGCATGAAAGCTTTCATATTTTAGCGAAAATGAGCGGATTTGGTACATAAAATTAAGAGATTAAAACTTGAAATGACAATATCTTCCTTATAGGCAAACATTCCAGCGAGAAATTGATACACGATATAGATGTTTAGGTAACAGTAACGCAGGTCTAAATTTTAAAGTTCTCAATTTTATAGAACGCTCGAAAAGTTCAAGTTAAGATAAACCCTAAAATCGTTATTTTACCTATAAATTTTAAAATAAACGCATTGCTATGAGTATCATCTGTTTAATATAATCATATTTAATATTCATAAGCATTTAAACGCAAAACAATCCACCAGAACATAACGAATTTTGCGAATGTAATGTGCGATTTTTTTAATATTACCAACTAAAAAAATTTACTATATAAACATTAATTGGAAAATAAATTTTTACATCATTTTTCAGCCCAGTGTGCGCCGCACACTGGTTTGATAAATTATTTGAAAAATTGTTTTTCCAATTAATGTTTATTATTGTAAATTTTTTTAATTGGTAATATTAAAAAATCGCAAATTACATTCGCAGAATTCGTTATGTTCTGGTGGACTGTTTTGCGTTTAAATGCTTATGTATATTAAATTATGATGATATTAAACAGATGACACTCATAGCAATGCGTTTATTATTATAACTTTTATAGGTAAAATAACGATTTTAAGGTTAATCTTAACTTGAACTTTTCGAGCGTTCTATAAAATTGACACCTATGAAATTCGGACCTTTCGTACTTTTACCTAAACATCTATGTCGTGTATCAATTTCTCGCGGAAATGTTTGCCCGTTTAGAAGATATTGTCATTTAAAGTATTAATCTCTTAATTTTATGTACCAAATCCGCTAATTTTGATCATAGAACTTCAACATCAAATCAAATTTTCCTATTTTCCTGCTCTCCTAAATATTTTTCCGTCCTCGTGATGAAAAGTACTATTATACGAAAAATTATCAAATAAAAGTTGTTAGATCATAATGATTCCATGTCAAAACGTCGAAAACAAAAACGTCGAAGTCAAAACGTCGAAAGTCAAAAACGTCGAAAACAATAACGGCTTAACTATTTCCAGCTGCGCCTGACTAAAATACAGTGGAGTATAATTTATTGTAATTGGCTTGACCATAATATCATTGTTTCCTTTTATTAAAACTATTTACCTGTGCCTCCAGGGTTTTATTTCATTACTTTCGTGCTTTCAGGCCTCACCAACATCTAATAAGCGGCGATAAGCTCGTGGTGCCTTTATTTTTTTCTTTATGTAGGATTTTTGATAGGGTAGAGGATCTCGTCAGCTTGCAACCCCCCCCCCACAAAGTGTTCTACACTAAGCTGAGCCGTAATGCCGCTTGAGAGACCCAGGAGTGCAGGTAAGGTCGTAAGTTTTTATAGATTGGAGTTTTGTGACCTCACATCGAGGTAACGTCACACCATCCATCAACCCCCTTCATGCTGTATCATAATTATATTAGGGTAAAGTTAGCTCAAGGAATCAGGGCAGGGTGGAGCCAAAATCTTACGCAGTAGATGACACGTGATACTCAATTTCACCAATTGACACCAACATAAAGTCGAATGGACTCATTTTCGTTTCTGCACATTAGCTACGCCCTTCCTTAATTCCTTGGGCTATGGAATAAGGACAGGGGTGTAGACTTACGAAATAATTTAACGTGCTTAGTTGGGTCCATAGGACATTCCAAACACGGCCTCCAAGGCTTGGCATCCGGGATAAAGGGTAGTGTTGTTAACAGCTAGGAGAAACGAACGCCGGATCAACGCGGCATACGCATGCAGTCCGACAAGTCGTACCCATACCCACACCCTCCCGTTCAGACCAGCTAGCAGGTCGTGTAGGCTCGCCAGGCCTTTAGGTTGAGGCGCATCCACCCACGGCCATCAACACCGTTCTAGCTACGATCTACCGGCCAGTGACGGATTTCCCTATACGCCAACTACGCCCAAGCGTACAGCGGCAAATTTTTTGGGGCGGCAAATTTTTGGAAATACCTACATATATCTGATTTCCATTATTTTGTTTTGTAAATAAATAAACGAAACTAATACTTATTAATACAGTATAAAATTTTTATATTTCTCAGAAATGTATGCTTTTTTTTCGCATTAGAACTCCCTTTAGAAGGCGGCTAAAATTTTGTGCGTACAGCGGCGACTTGGTTAAATCCGGCGCTGCTACCGGCCCTGCGACGGAAGGCACTCAGCGAAAACTGCGAGAGCCGGCTGCAGGACTCCTCATCACTTACAAGCCGGCTTGTCAATCACTCCTGAGGTCTGAATAGAGTCGACCCTCGAAACCGCTTCTGCGTATAACAACCAATCACAAAACTATCCGTGATTTTCTAAAAGAATAAATCTTTTGTAATTGAATCCTGACAGATGGAAACTAGCCGAGGTAATTGTTATCTCCAAATCAGGTAAAGACCACTCAAACCCCACATAGTACAGAGTACAGACCCATCTCCTTGATACCCACCCTCGCCAAACTCGCAGAAAAGATCGTGTTAAACCCCAGACGCCCGATTTGGTTTCAGTGCAGGACACTCGATCACTGACCAAGTCTTCAGGGTGGTCGAGGAAATTATGGGCGCCTTTGCAGGGGGTCAAAAGGCCTTGGGCGTCTTCCTTGACATAGCGAAGGCGTTCGACAAGGTCTGAAAACCCGGCCTCCGTGGACCCCCCGGCCGATGCTGGCAGGGGTACTACAGGGATCTCTCCTATCTCCACTCCTGTTCAGCATCTACGCATACGACATCCACACCCCCAGAAACGCCATGATGGCATTTTAACCAAGTCTAGAAGCAGGTCAAGGATGATAAAATTGATGAGAGCAGCGATCAAATGTATTGAACCATGGTACCACTTATGGAGATTCGACGTTAACCCCTCCAAAAGTGCGGCCATGGTGTTTAGCAAGGCCTATAGAATAGACAACTAAATATCTAGGGGTTAAGCTAGACCCCCTCCTTTGCTGGAGTAAACACACAGCCTAATATTGCAGAAACCAGGCCAGAGGCCTCAACTGTGTGCTCTACTTCCTGTTACGACATGAAACAAAACTATCCGCCAGAATCAAATTAAGGATCTATCAAAGTGTCATTAAACCGGTTCTAATATACGCGGCCCTTGTTTGGGCCTTCGCCAGCAAGACAGAGATATATTAGACAAAAATTACAAGCCCCATGGTTCGTCTCAAATCGTCAAATTCGAGCGGATTGGATTCTGGATTGAGTGTGGAGGGCAAACCAAGGTTTAAAATTCGAGCGGCCACAAAAGGAAAATCCCTTCAGGACTCCATAAAAGATCTAACTATTGGACTGTATGAAAGCAGTGCAAATTCCTCCAACCCGCTGATAAACCAGCTGGGTAACTACGACCCCTCTTGTACCCCCAATATAACACGTCCAAAAGTCATTCTTAGCGGGGTCCCCTCACTCCAGAGTTCAGGCCCCAATCATCATCCCACTGCAGAACCAAAAGAACCAACTACCCGATCGGCACTTCGGGTAGTTCAGATTGGGGGGGGGGGGTATTTTCCTTTTCAGACAACATAAGAAGCCATCGAGGAAGACGAAGATGATGAAGACTGAAATATATGAAGGATATACCCAACCTTAATACTTGTATTTTTACTCCATTAACATAACAAAGGCTGATGAATGCCGTACCCCAAAAAATTTACCGTAATTTCTCATATACTTAAAGCCGGTTCACACTATTTGATTTTTCATCTGACTTGTCATTAGCAGGCCTGGACTGGCTAGGTCAGCTAGTCGGAGATCGCTGAGGGCCCCAGACTCAAAGGGGCCCCGAAGTGGCCTCAAAAATAGTAGTTTATACTTGAGGGAAAAGTGAAATTTTTTCAAGTGTTCAAAATAGCGGAAAATGTGGTTTTCAAAAATCTCCTCTCTTGAGAAGGGGGCCCCTCCTCAGTGTCTATAGCCGAGGGCCCCCCAAAGGAGCCAGTCCGGGCCTGCATATGAGAAATATTTTTACGTTCAGACTATATTATGATTTTTGATATTCTAGAAGTTATGGCATTTATGATTGGCTGTTATGATGGCATGACTTTAGCTATGACTTTTCGTATGAAATCATATAGTGTGAACTGGCTTTTAGACGAAGGAAATAAGCGGGCTAAGCCCGCATCTGCTCCGAAATGCCATTTATGCTACTGCTACTATTGTAATTGAATTGTATAATGTTAGACTACAATTAAATTATATTATATTATTCGTATATAATCATATTTTATTTTATAACATGCTACCTTGCATGACCCTGGAGGACCAAATTCAATATTCATGAATAATCGAAAGTATTAAATTTAAATTGCGCGCGAAAACCGTAAGTAGCTATTGGCGGAAGTAACAGTATGGCGACCTCTTACTTTTCTACATTAAATGTCAGTCCATATTTATTTAATAGGTTCGTGTATTACAGAGATCTATATTAACTTTTTAAGGTGTGTACTTTTGTCGAGAGATGGTACTAAATTGAATTATCTGACGTAGTTGCTAATGTCCTTTTAGCGCAGGTCGAAGCAAAGTAGTGTGGTGTGGGGTTTTTAAGCGAATGTATAAAAGATACGGGTTGTGATTTGTTTTTCAAGGCAGCCAAAAGTGCTGAACATTATACGGAGGACAAAATTTGCCGAAAATGGCTTCATCGTTATGTAAATTAACGGTGGTAAGTTAATTTTCCAAAATTTAGATCGTCGATAATGCTAGATTATCTATGGAATCCTTATCAACAAAAATCTGCCACCTTTTTCAACAAATAAGTGAATAATAATTACCGTAACATTTCTAACCTAAAATTTGAAGGCTTAATATTATTTTGATAAGAATTAAGTAGTAGAATTGATATTGCTTCCAACTATTTGAATGGTACCTAGTACTACTTGCAATTTCGTATGTAGGAAATTGCAATTTAAAATTTTGTGGTTTGAGGAATGATGAAATTGGATTAATTTGTAATAAATTAGCGTAATTAGCAAATAGAATTACGTTGCTACAAAAAATTATTTCTTTAGCAACTTGTTGCTTAAAAATTTTAAACGAAATTACAGCTCCTGATTTTTTTCTAGTTGAAAGTTTACCAAGAAGTGATGGATGATGTTATTAATAATGTTCGGGAATTGTTTTTGGAAGATGGTGTGGATGAGCAGGTGTTACAGGAACTAAAACAAACGTGGGAAACAAAATTATTAGCAACGAAGGCTGTAGACAGTGAAGTTGATTCCAAAACAGGTAAATTTAGAAATTATATTTTAAATTTGAAGAAATCGGCAAAATTATATTTGCATATCGGTTTAATATAAACTGTTTTGAGAAGTTCACATAAACAATTTCCACATATCGCTAAATTATGATGATTAATTGATTTGTAATCAAATTAGTAATAACACAATTTTGGAGTGTTTGTGATAGCAACAAACAAGATCAATTTGCTGATATATATTTATTTTAAAATATATGTTTATTTAGGTATACGAAAAGTAAATGATGTTTCAAATAGTGCGAATGGGTTTCCAAAAGCTCCACAGCCAGCTCAAATATTGAAACAAGTAGTAGGTCAGGTACCTCCAAATAATCATGTACAAACCTCAATTGCTCAGGTTGTCGAGACCAAAATGGTTCCCATTCAAATAACGCTTCCGCCTCAGCCAGGAACTGAGGGTGGTCAACGAGTATTAACAATTCAAGTACCTGCTACAGCTCTGCAAGGAAATCAACTTCATAAAGTACTTACTGGTCCTGTCATTACAGCTACCATGAGCTTACCGCAACATTTAGCTTCTACGATGTTGCAGCAACATGTAAATGCTGCATTAAATAGCCAACAACAGAATTTAACTCTGGGTACAATAGTAAATAAGTCGGTGATACAACAGATTGATGGATGTGCAGATATGGACGTTGATAATGTAGCTAGTGGTAAGTTTGTTAATCGTTAACTAGATCCGGCTTTGATAACCACAAAAGTTTTAAATTCTAATTTCATAAAACAAATAATTTATGATTTCTATTGCCTTATTGAAAATCACAGTAAATAAATACAGTCGACTCTCTAATTCAAATTCTCATATTTCATAAAATTTATTTGAGTTAGAGAAGAAGATGTGAAAGAAAGTTTCATGACTTATTGGTAGCCGCGACGAATTTGGGAGTCTCGTTAATCTATTCATATGCGTCATTTTGGGACGAAGAGAATCTCGTTAATCCATTTATAATTCAAATGACTTCAATTCGCGATTTACATTAACAAAACGTCACCACACGGAAAAAGGGTTAAAAAAAGTTCCCCAATTAGAAAAAGAATACCTATTTAAGAGTAAACCTGGATGATTAAGGCCTATTTTATCAATCTCTAGTTGGTATTCCAAATAAATTTATCTGACTAGTAAATTTTAAAGGCTTAAAATTAAGCCTTTTAAAATCCTTTTAGGGCCTTTAAAATTCACTTCTTAAATTTTTAATTTACTTAAAATTGATAAACTGGGCCTAAAAGAAAGGTAATTTGTTACGCAATTAGCAAACAGAAGGAAAATAATACAGCAATGTAGGAAAAAGTATATGAATAAAAAAATTGTTCATCATTGTAACTTGTGATTTGGGGCGACATACTTGAAATTTGCAAGGGGGCACAAAAGCAAGATACACTGGCTTTGAGTTGGTGCTGATAATACCCCAGCTATTTCAATTGTAAAAAAATTATGTCAAAAAAGGAAACTATTTAAACTTTTATAAAAAATTTACAAAATAAAATGAAAATTTTTACTACCGCCGGGATTCCGTATGTGAAAATTTGCATTCCAGGATTTGAGATTTGCGGGAAATGAGAAGGCTCTGGTTGACGCATGTTGCTCGGAGCAAATGTAGGCGAGAGATTCAACTAGTTTAATTATGAAATAGGGGTATTAAAAAAATTAAAGGTGAGAGGGGTAAAAAAAGTGATTCGTGCGACCACCGGAAATTTTGCTTGCAGGAAATGGCCCGCGGTTGGAATGAGTTTGACGATCATGCAAAATAAACGGAATCTCATAAATCCATTCACGCGCATGAGTACTTTTATACTCTTTTTCCTAAAATTTCTGCTAAAGTGTGCGGTTTACCATAAAATTTCAATAGCTGAAGCAAAATTTTCCCAAAAATGTGTACTTATTGTGATTTAACAATGATGGATCCCAGATTTGCCGTGGTTGCGTTGTCAAAATCGACTCTCCGCTTCGGTCCCTTACGCTGCGGACGTTCCGAGCCGTTTTGACTAACTGTATTAACTAAAGATATCTGGGAAGATGATGGATCTTTTTTGGAAAATTTTGCTTCAGCTATTAAAATTTTACGTTGGACCGTACACTATAGTAGCACCAAAAAAAAGTGTAAAAAAGCAACAAAGAAGAACTAAAAATTGAAACAAAAATGTCTCGAAATATTAAAATTAATGATAATTAGGTAGAAAGAATTGATTCTAATGGTGAACAAATTAGTAGGTGATGAACTCAAATGATAACAAACTTTTTTAGTAGAAAAGCAAAACTTTGTGATCATTAAGTTATATTTATGTTAATAAAATAATTAATTAAGTGAAAATATGTTTACACTTTTTTTTCTTCACTTTGTTTGATAATTGTTACTTTTTTCACTCACTTCTCGCTTAGAACTCTGTGGTAACCATTACATTTCGAATGACTATTCAATAATCTGTCACTTTGGTGTAAATTTAATTAGACCTAAAGACATAGAAGAATTTTCAAATAGAATTTACATATTGTATAAAGCTATAATAAACCAAGTTAAAGTACTAAATTTTAATATTTTGTTGTTATTAAGTTAAATATTACATGTACAAATGAGACTAAATTCACCGCTAGACAGCGTCTTAGCTAGTTGGATATCCCAATAATGAAACTTTTAAAACGAATATAATCCATTTATCCGCGTCATTAAAAATGAAAGAAACCAAACTACGACCCGCGAGTACCACCAATCTGACCCGCACTAGCGGGCGGGATATTCCCGCTATCCGGCCCGCTACAGCTTATTACAGTGGCTCCCATGTGCAGGGAGTACACTGGCGCTAGTGTTAAATAGGCGCCGCGCCAGACATTTTTAGACGCGGTCGACGCATATTGCTCGGAGCAAATGTAGGCGAGGGATCCAACAATAGGTTCAATTATGAAAACGATCGATGATCAAAATTGTGATGTGTCTATGCAAAGTTTTTCGTACGATTAATAATTATGCATGAAAACCTTTTATTAGTAGGGAATGACGCTAGTGCATGGATTAACGAGATTTAATATTGTCCATATCGACACTGGAAAGGTCAATAGGCGTAACCCTCATTAAAAAAAATTTTTTTTAGCCAAGAGAAACTAAATTAATTATTCATGTATGCATTGTTATGGTTGAAAACTTCAATGTTGTTGTAATAAGTTTTGTTTTATCAATTGCAAATTCTTGTGAAATAATACTACCTACTGATATCAACCAATATTTAAAAAAAAAATTTTAATGAGGGTTACGCCTATTGACCTTTCCAGTGTCGATATAAATAACATCAAATAAAACTTCAACCATTTGAGGCATATTCCCTCGTGTATGCCACGGCTCACGGGTGTCTTAAGAGGTTACTACCTCTTAATTTAAAAAAAATTTTGACTGAAAAATCATTTTCTGAACATCTAATTGAATCAGTTATTGCTGAAACAACCTAAGTCACTTTTTATAGATGTTCAGGAAACGTAAAAAACGTTTCACTGTTAGGTAAGCAACCTGCTAAACCGAAAATTTCTAATATCGTTTTCTGCCATAAAGGATATACTTTCTTTAGTTTTTTTAGCACCAAACGATGCGGAATTGTCGAAAATATGTTTTCCATGTGTTAACTCAATTTGGCCAAAAAGTGACTTAGGTTGTTTCTGAAATAACTAATTCAATTACATAAACAGTTTTGAAACTTCAAATACAAATATCTTAAAACTACGTTTTTGAATTTGGGAAGACAATAATCGTGTGTACTTCTCTAGGAAAACTAACGTAAATGACGGGAAAAAATTATTGTGGTCCAGATGCTGATCCAAAAGATTTGTTTTCTGTTGTGGAGCGTTTAAAGGAATAGCGTTTTCATTGTATAGTCTGATTTTTTTAGGAAACCGATAGAAATTTTTACATAATTTAGTTACGATTGAGCCGCCATTTTTTTTTCTTAAAAAGAAAGTTTTGTATACTTTGATATCTGTAGAATAAACCCTCCAAGCACATTTTGAGATCTGTCAAATAGGTGTAACCCCTTAAGGGTGGACTGTGGTGCATTTGAAGTTTTTCATACTAATTTCAATATCGGCTCAATGGAGCAGAATAAAAATTTTGCAATATTACCTATGCTTAACATAATTAATAAGTAAGAGCATAAGTATTATATTTTTAAAAAATTTATTTCTTTAATTGTAATTTTTTTCTAAAATGTCATGTTTTCGAAAATTTTTGTCAATTTTTAAAAGAAAAGTTTTTCATAAATACTAATTTTAAAAGTGACAGGCTAGAGGCTATAAACGACAAATAAGATTGGATATTATATCAAATTATTGGTAGCTACTAAATTTAATTTCTATCAAAGTATAACCCTTACCAAATATAATCTTGAACAAATTACATTCTCCTAGTAAATTGACAAGTAATGCATTCATATTTAATTATTTTGTTGATTTTCGAACACCACTTGTTGAAAATGAAATGTTAATAAATATAATATAATAATTTATTTTAAACACATAAATTTGTTTAACTTGTTCAAAAATAAAAACAAAAATCTTGGTTTTGTTTTTAGTTTTTATTTATAATTTTCACAAGTTAATAACCCAAAAATATATTTTAATTTATTAATTAATATAAAAATTTTATAAAATAAGCAACTTTAAGGTTAGTACCTGGGCGACCGATCTCCGATCGTAACTATTCTTATTTTTATTATTTACATGAGAAAGACCCAAGTTCTCTTTTTATTTTTATACAAGGACAAGTCGTTAGATCAATTCCACGTATGACGTCACACGTGTTTGCTTCAGTTTGTAGTTTTTTAAAATTTAGAAATAAAGTTGCGGCGCGCGGCGGCTTAACGAAGCCTACGAGGGCATTGTCATAATTAAGGATTTGTCCATAGATTTCATACGTAAAAAAGTGAGGGGGACAATTATGACGAGGACGGGGGAGGGATTCGAAGAAACGTGACGTGATGCAAATTTTTTTCGTGCACTTTACTTTGCTTTCGGAACACACGCCTTTGCGCAGTGACGTCATTACGTGAGTGTTAACATACGCAAAGCTATTAAGTTATAATTCCTTGATTTCCATGGACATTCTCTAATCATAACAGGTACTGAAAAAATATTTATTTAAGGAGACGTCGTTAGGAGGCGGCGACTTAACGATACTATACCTAACTTAACGGATCTTACTTTAATCAGTAAAGAACGGAATTATATGAAATTTCATATCGTTAAATAATCATTGTAGAACTCCCAATTCTTAAATCTGCGTTTTAGTATTATTTTAAACCCAAACACCACTAAAAGTCACAGATTTAAGAATTGGGGGTTCTACAATGATTATTTAAAGATATGAAATTTCATATAATTCCGTTCTTTATTAATCAGTTATCAAGACTGGGATATGGTCACGAACATCTTTCGGTTCGCTTTTTTTGCGGGGGTCAAAATTAATTTAAAAAAAAAATTGTTACATATCGTCGGGTTGTTGGTAAAAATGACCAAATGTATAGGATTTCTATGTCAGTTGGTCACTTTTACCAACAACCCGACGATATGATGGGGGAGGGTTGCCACAACCTTACGTGGGGGGAGGTGGTCAAAATTTACTAATAAATCCTTTAAGGGGGATTACGTGTGGTAAAAATAATAGTAAAAGTAAAAAAATAGGGGGTCCAGCAAAATCTCACCAAGTCACATTGAAAGGGAGTGGGGAGTCAATGAAAATCTTATGTCAACTAACACATAACATTTTGTATTACAAAATCAATCCTGGGCACAGAAATATAAAATATCTATTGTCTAATATTAAATATGCCCGGGATTTCCTGATTTGAAGCTAATACCGCACAAGGTCAGATAACATTCGGGGACTGCGCGTCGTCGCAGTCGTGATATCTGCAACGCATAAACCGATATTATTGTGTTCAACATGAATTTGTATCAAAACTTTTACAATGTTTATGTTAACCGGCATGCCAATAAGGCGAAACAAACGTTTCTAGGCAAATCCACTAAAAAGAATCTTTTTTTTTAAGTGTAAACCACTAAAAAGAGCTTTTGTTCAACTCTTCGCGGGTTGCCGACCCCTGTTCTATATGAAACAAAATGCATGAACATATCAAATAAAAATAATGCAGTAAATCTCACGCGAGGAGACGGTCCCACCAAATCTTACCAAGGGGATGGGGAGTCCAAATTTAAAAAAAAACACCTCACGTAATTAATGGATGACCCCTAAGCCGGTATGCAAGCTTCTATAATACTGTACCAAATTTGGCGTGGTTTCAATTAAGGCTGGGAATCAAAATTGAATATACTTAATCAACTAATCGAGTATTCGAATATGAATATTTTCTCAACGGCGCTATTAAAATTATTCGAATATTCAAGTAATTTGAATATTCGAATGATTATATTATAATACAAAAATGTTAAACATTCCCAGCCTTACTATATACGGGGGTGGTTTTGGGGCTTTAAACCCTATGGCAGAGCAAGAGATTAAAAAAAAGGGTCTAAAAATTTTTTTTTAGATCACTTTTAGAAACACTGTGTAACTGTTTTGCTGAATATGACAATTTTACTGCAATTAACATAGCATTCTAGAAATGGCAGTATTACGTATCATAAGAAATTTACGATTTAAAATAAAATTTGAAGTAAGTTGTTTTATCCTATAATGTAACAAATATTCTATTATATTGAATGGTATCAAAAAACATATTTTGCCAAAAGTGGACTTAGCAGGTTAACACTGGTTAACACTCTTAACCGACGATATACGGTACCGGGGTAGGCAACCTATGTTACTAATATTAATTGCTTGTTATCGTCCATTATATTTTATATAAATTAATTAATTTTGTTTTTTTTGAGGGGGGGGATTTTGGACAATTCAATTTTCATGTTTGAATGTAATTACTTGTTGTGGTTTACTAGTGGACTGTTAATTGTTTTGTTTATAGTAACATGACACTATCAATGTAAAGTGTCATTTTGCTGTTAACACTTTGAAATGTAAATTAATTTTCTATTTTACTTATCTTATTATTGTCTTGATAAAGCGTTCAATAATGATTCGCAAAACGTCGAGTTTAAAAAAATAATTAATTATTAATTAGAGCTTAATTGAATTGTCCAAAATCCCCCAAAGAAAACCAAAATTAATTATGTTACTAAGTAATAATAGTGTGTAAATAATGCTATGCTGATAGAATTATGTACATTTTTCGTTCTTTAAATTCAATTTTCACCCGATAAAGTTCTGATTATGATCTACACCTATAATGATAATGGTGCAAATTGGTGACGACCAAAGTTGGCTCGTAAGTCAACACTAGGGTTTTTGTTATAATCCTATCCTATCCTATAACATTAAACGAGCAATTCTTGTATATATATATTTATGCAATGGCTTTCTCGAAAACGGCCCTAACGATTTCGATGAAAATCACGGACTGGGGGTTTTTTGGGTCTACAAATCGATCTAACAGGGTCTCATCTTTAGGAAAATTCATTTTCGCGAGAAAAAGCAACTTGAATAAACCACGATTTAGTAAGCCGCGATTTAGTAAACCAGTAGCCTGAAGCTACTCAAAATTTTGTTGTTTACCTTTTTCAATTGTTTTTCGCGTTGACAGTTCAACAAATGTCGAGACTACCAAGGAAATTACGAAATTATAACTTTTCTACTTTGCGCGAAGAACCTCATCATTCCAGAGAGAATCTTTCTGATAGTGAAGAAATTACATTGAACGACCATTGATTTATTCGCATGTGAAAGTGGCGAAATTTTACTAATGATGGATTGGTATTCTCGAGTAATCCAATTCGAGTAAGTTTAAGAATAGGGCCCCAGTGACGTAAATACCGGGTAGCACAGGGAGCAATGGTCCCATGACCCAATTTTTGGCCCCCCCTAAACTACATTATAATGCTACCAATTTTGTGTTTTGACTTCAATAAACCTCGATGTAAAGCTTCCATTCAAAAATAATTACCCATCCAGCACAAATATTGGCGAAATAATCTACTAATCAGGCTGCACTGACACAACCCCTAAACGATTTCTATGAAAATCACAAACTTGGCTTTTTTGGGTCTACTAATCGATGTGTCAAGGAAAATTCATTTTCGCGAGAAAAAAAAAACGAATCGAAAGATGTTGATGACCATATCCCAGTCCTGATTGGTTGATTATACAAGGTCGGTTCAAAAAAATTTAGATTTTGTGTAATCAACCAATTAGAATTGGGATAAGATCCGTTAAGATGGCGATTGAGCCCTAAGTTAATTGTGGCGATTTTAGTGCCAAACGGCAGCGTTTGAGCAGCAAAACCTATTGAACTTACAAGAAAATGATGTATTTATAAAACAAAGTAGAAAGATTGATTTACATTATAAGCTAAATTTTAATGCTCAATTACTTATTTATATTAAGAGCGCGCTGCAAATTTTGATGCAAAAACATGTTTCAATAGATGGCGTACCCTAAAATATTAATCTTTTATAGTTATCTTTTCAACAAAACAAAATTCTAATAATTTATAAAAGTCATATGAATAAACGATAACTAAGCTAGGCAATAAGGAAGTTTGATCTTCCAATGTTGAATATTTACAAGTATATTTCAAAAAGATATGCACATGTGAAAATATTGAATATATTTAAAAATATTTATCTTTGAAAGCTCAAACTTCCTTATTGCCTAGCTTTGTTATCGTTTATTCATATGACTTTTATAAATTATTAGAATTATGTTTTGGTAAAAAGAAAACTATAAAAGATTAATATTTTAGGGCACGCCATCTGTCGAAAATTGTTTTTGCGTCAAAATTTGCAGCGCGCTCTTAACTGAAATATGGCATGTTGAAAATTACAATTTAGAATTCACTTTTACACCTACGTTTTTTCTATGTTATGTTTCGAGAAGTACGCACATTTAACTTTATTTTAAAACTTTAATGTCAACATTTCATTACATATTAACGTCTGCTCAAATGGTCCCTTTTTTGTCTGTAAAATTTTCATAATTTTTTTTCCAGTATTTTTCTTTCTTTTAGTATATTCTCTTTCAGTATATTTTTGAAAAATATATAAATTCTTAGGATAACATGTCTTTATATAAAAATAAAAGGAGAACTACGTCTTTATTTAAAATAAATAAGATTTTTTAATATAAACTGCGCTTTGTTGGGGGGGGGGCTAACTCAATATGTTAGTGCGGGCCGCATGCGGCCTTCGAGGCGTCTTAGTGTGGCCCGTAGACTTTAAAACAGATGACCTTACAATAAAAGGTTGCTGGCTGACTGTAATTTTGAACCGAGAAATCGGTTTTGAACCATGTTAAGACAAGACTAGCATATTTTTCGTAATTTCTTTCATTTAGATCAGGAAAGTCAAGATTTAATATTCAAGATGACCAACTTCCTAAAGGTGAAAATCCGGGACACTTGGAATGGTCATTTTTTGGTACAATCCATAACGAAACAAGTAAATCTGGTACATTCGGGCGGCGGCGTTCCAAAAACTGGAGCCTGTCCCGGCCATTCCGGTATGGTTGGTCACCTTGAAATATTCAATATTTAATTTAACCAGTTTATAGCATAAAAATACACCTGCACGATGTATATTTATATAAAAACAACTAACACAGAATTAATACAGTAATTTCAATTACAAATATGGTTTTACACAATGTAAACAAGTATAAAAAGTTAAATTAACATTCCTTGTTAATAAATGTTTGTATGTCAAAACTTTTTATTGGATTTTGGTTGAAATTAATTCGTAGAAGCTTGTCAATTACCCATAACTTACAGGTACTTACATAAATTACAGGTACTTTCACTGACATTGGTAGTTGGTGTAGTCTGTAGTGCATTTTTTTATTTTAATTGTTATTTGTTTTTAATTTAATTCTACAGTTTCGTTAAAATTGTTTCAATATTTCAGTAATAATCTCGCTAGTCCATTCATGTGCGTTACAGTAGCATAATTTTATATAACCTATGTTACTCATGAAAAAAAAGCTATCAATCTGAAAATTCCCTCAAATGGATTCGTCAGGCTCTAGAGAGCTCTACTCATTAAACACAATACCCTAGTTATATTTTGGTGTCTGGTAATTAAATGTACTGAGGGTTTCAAAGATCACAGTTCAATATTGTAGTTTGTTTTTCTTTTTTTTCAAACAATATTCTCTATGTGTGAATATTTCATTATTTGTTTGGCAAAATATTAATTAAAAATATTTAAGTATGTAGGTACATAAAATTTTGAAACTTTTGTCTAATAAATCATTTAAAAAGTAAGAATATTTGCTCATGCTTATGTATTTGTTGAAATACGACAATATTGTTTCAATATCAAGAAATTTTGATGTTTAATTCATCATGTCGTGCATCAAAAATGTTACATTAAATTTCATCCAATAGTTTGGGGAAATTGTTTTGGAAAATTAAGTGGGGATCCTGTACAAACTAATTTTCATTGTTTTCAATTCCTTTAAATGTTGATACTAAAACATGTTTCAACAGATGGCGCGCCCTAAAATATTAATCTTTTCTACTCAAAATGACGCGTATGAACGGATAATCTTTGACAAATTTCTACTTTTCTACCAATATGTCATAAAACTTTCTTTCATATTCTTCTTCTCTAACTCAAACTTCCTCATTGCCTAAATTAATTATCGTTTATTCACATGACTTATAAATTATTAGAATTCTGTATTGGTGAAAAGATTAAAAAAAATTAATATTTTAGGGCGCGCGATCTGTTGAAACATGTATTTGCATCAAAATTTAAAGGGCCCATTAAGCAAAAATTATTCCAAAAATAATGAATCAATTTTTATTTGTAGGTAGCGGAAGTGCTTCCACGTCATTTGTAGTGCAAAAAGTAAAGTCAAAAAAACACAAAAGGAATAGTAAAAAATCGCATAAAAAGGTGCAACAAATTGATGGTATTGATGATACGTCAGATGATGACGACGATGGAACAGATGACGATGATGGTTCCGACGAGGCTGATGATGATAAAGATGATGATGAACAAGAAATGGATGAAGGAGGACCAGAAGAAGAGCCTTTGAATTCCGAAGACGATGTTACCGATGAAGATCCCACAGATTTGTTTGATACTGACAATGTGATTGTTTGCCAATATGACAAAATTACGAGAAGTCGTAACAAGTGGAAATTTCACCTAAAAGATGGAATTATGAATCTCGATGGTGAAGATTATGTCTTTCAAAAGGCCAACGGTGATGCCGAATGGTAAACAATAATACAACTTAATTGTATTTCCAAATTTGATTTGTTATGTTTTGAATGATTAACAATTGTTTTTATTTTCGTTCAAGACAGTTTCATAATCTTTTAATAAAAAATTAATCAAGTGACTAATAATTATAACTTGCAATAATTATTATCGTTAAAAAAAAATTATTTTTTTAATAATTTTAGTTTGTGATGTCATAAATTTTTTGTCCCGTATAAACATTCACTTATTAGTATATTGTGGGGTGTGTATATTACGAAGTGCTTAATTTATTTGAAAAATAAATCATAATTGTATTGTCGGCAAAACCAAAAAAAGAAAGAACTCAGGATGGTTTTGACAGTACAGTCTAATTTGTTTTTCTTTGTCTATTTACAACAATTAATTACATCTGTAGTTTATTTTGATATTTGAATATGAAATTTTATTAATTGGCCAAAACATACTTGCTCTCTTGCTGTATGATAAATGAACTTATCAATTTATAATAATTACTGAAATTCATATTTTCAAGATTGTATTTAATGCTCTCTTGTAATAAATTAATTTATGAAGATTGGAAGTTATAAATATACAAGGTGTCCCGTTATGAGTGGTCCAAACGGTAATTGGTGAAGGGTTGGACTACCCTCTATCAGAAAAACAAAAAATAGGTTTAGTAAAAGTGTCATGGTTTTCGAGATATTTGAGATCAAAGATTTTTCTTTTAATTTTCGTCTTCTCATATTACTTTTTCCTGTATAAAATCTACAAATGAAGGATTTTTTTATTTATTTTTTTTTTATTTATTTTTGTGAATGTCTTTGACTTTACGTGCTACAAGACGTAAATCAAAGTTTTTCAAAATTCTCATGGGATTAGAAAAAAATAAAATAATCTTATTAGAAATTTTCAACCTTACAAAAAATCATTGAGTTTTGGAGCATCATGGTTGAAAGAAAAGATATTACAACCTGACTGCCCATGATCTTAAAAAGTTTAAAATGTTGTGCAGAATAAGCAAAAAAATAAATTAGTCCATAAACCAAAGAGTTATTGCTATTTAACAACGTAGCATCATCAATCTTTGATCTCAAATATCTCGAAAACCATGACACTTTTACTAAAGCTATTTTTGTTTTTCTGATAGAGGGTAGTCCAACCCTTCACCAATTACCGTTTGGACCACTCATAACGGGACACCCTGTATATAACTTCTTTTATTTTTATGGGTTGATAAATTGTGCACCAATTATGACTTACTTTAATTATTTTAAAGATGTTTGCATGATATGATTAAAGTCTTAACCATTTAAACTTATAGACACTCCCCTCCCTATCTCTTCTTGAATACAAAGTAAAGTAAACATGTATGACGTCACTGGTGGGGTTGTATCAACATTTATGTTACTGGTGAACTAAACTTATAGTTGTTGGTATATACAGATTTATCTTAGCATTTAACCCACCAGTGACGTCATTATATGTTTGCTTCACTGCTTGACAGTCGAGGCGTGTCTTATAAGTTTAAATGGTCTAAGATTAAAGCAACGAATAATATTAGCTTCATTTAATTTTCTGTTATTTTGTTGTGATCTCAAAAAGTGAACAATTTATTGTAAGTTATAAGTTGCATTTCAGAAAAATTAAGAGACATTAGTTATTTAGGGTAGCTAATGGGTTGTGTCCACTTGTAAGTGTTTACATCTGTAAATATTACAAAAAACCTTGATTAATTTATAAGTTCTTACAAGTGCGAAACTTTTAAGGAGTTCCATTGAAAATCTGTTGCATAGAAGATTTTACCATACTATGGTTTTTATTTTATCAGATTATGAAATTTATTATTTTTGATAAATTTTGTATCATTGTGCGACTTTTTATTTTATTGGATGTTATTAAGTACTTATTTTTTTAACGTTATGGTAAATACAATAAGTATTGTTATTTTCTTCCACTTTGTTAGTTAGTTTAGAAATGTGGACTTACATCAAATGTATAATTATTTCGTATAATATAGAGATAGATTTATACATTCTATAGTGTAATAAAAATAATATAATAAAGTTTATTCTTTAAATTGTTTTACGATTGTTTTGATGCTGAGCATCATTTCAACTAAAAATTCATTGTTTTTGCAAAACAAAAAGATATACGTAAAAAAAGGGATAGACCCGCGACTCCATAAAATATGCAAACTCTTAAATGTATGCTTAACAAAGCTGAGCAAACTACTCAGGATGCCGACCTTTCCGATAAATAATATCAACAATCGATTCTTTATTACGGCTTTTATAACAAAATTTTTTGACCCAACTCTCTACGACTTACCGTTTTTGAAAAAAACAACTGATACGTGTGGTCTCATTCACCCTGTATATAGATATAAATTTTTGTTAGAATAAATTGGTTTTGGGCCATTTACTATCATCCTGAAACGAAAACTACCCTCTGAGCAGCAACCCCTAATGCAAGGGTTGTCCCAAAACAGACCAGAGTCCGTCGCAATCTGGAGAGAACCTCTCCAGTTTGTTAGCCACAATGTTAATAGGCTAGCCCTCTATTTTTGCGGAGGCTGAGCCGTGGATTCTAAAATAAAAAGGTAGCTTGGCGAAACTAAAAAAAAACGCAAATGGTAATAAAGTGCTTTAATTGACAATAGAATTTGAGAGATGCTATCACAATTACAATACACACACAGTAGTAAATGATAAATACAGTGTCACAATAAAAAATTGCACCCACCTCAAATTAAACAAGTACCCAATATAAAACAGTAACTATGGGTCACCACTGAAGTACAAAAGCCAAAATAATACGTCGGTTTTCACGAATTGGAAAAGATAAAATTGCTTACCTCGAGCTTATAATAAGCTTACAACTTAATGGTGACAGGTGCTCGTTTCCAATCGCTTTACAGCGTGAGGCTTCAAAAGATGGTTGTTTGGCCTTACTCAGGGGGATGGCTATCATAATCTAGATTCTAGAACACTTGTTAATTTTATACAGGAGACACTTGATCGACGCCTGCGAACACAAAACATTGTTTGCAGATGTGATATGTTGGCTGGACCGATGATGGTGATGTATGATCCTTGATGTAGAATCTCCCGAAGTAGCGAACTTGCTATTGCCAAAAAGAATAGAAATGATGTTGCACAGCTTGCGCACCAAAAACTCGTAGTAGTTTGCGCATAAAGAGTTACCCAATTACTGCCAGATGTTTCCAGTCGCAAACTTGTTACAAACAAACTGGCACGAAAATGGAAGTCATTGAACCAAACATATTTGTCAACACAAACCAAATCGGCACTCAGAAATCGTTGTGAGAAAACAATACGTCCGCTCTGCTCTATCGTATTCGGGTACTGAAGGTATTTTAAAATTCCTACGCTAAAGAGTTCAAGTTATCAACAATCTATCCGCAAAATGCGTGCATCAATCGCCTGCAATACAAGATTGTATTAAATAAAATACAGGGCCGGAATGAGGAATACGTGAAATGCAATTCAAGGGGTTAGTGTGAACTCCGCCGGGTTAGTGTGAACTCCGCCAATTCGGCAGGTAGAAAAAAACAAAAAAGTGTGAACTACGCCAAAACCAAAAAGGTCGACAGTAATCTGAAATGTAATCACGCCAATTTTGGGTGGAGTTAACATACGGGCTTAAGGGATTTATTTAGGGAGGGATTTATTAGTAAATTTATATTTAATTAAAAAAGTAATCGTTTGTAACAGTAACCTACCGACACATCCCTGTTTTTACCAATAATTTTACTTTTAAAAATAACAAAAATTTATTTACTTATAATAGGTGTACCGTAAAAGGAGACTGCATTTACGAAATCTAACCGCGAAATTTCTTTGTTATTATACTTTAACAATTGTTGCTCAATAACTTTTTCTTTGTTTTTGGAGTAACTGTTTTGTATAGGTGGTTTTGCAGTACTATTTATAGCAACGTATGTTTTGTTCTGCTCTTGTTGAAGAGCATGTACGAATTGGTAGATATTCGGATGAGAATTAAAATTGCGTTTAAAAGCTGCATTCCCAACACCAATCTAGGCTCTACCGGTGTATCTACATTTTAATGACGTTCTCTTAAAAAAAAGTCGAAAACTAACACTAACCTAGCCTCAACTGGGATCTACCTTTTAATCGGGTATCTCTTCTAAGTACAAGTCGATTCCCAACACCAATCTAGGCTCTACCGGTGTATCTACCTTTTAATGACGTTCTCCTAAAAAAAAAGTCGAAAACTAACACTAACCTAGCCTCAACCGGGATCCACCTTTTAATCGGGAATCTCTTCTTAAATACAAGTCGATTCCCAACACCAATCTAGGCTCTACCGGTGTATCTACATTTTAATGACGTTCTCCTAAAAAAAAAGTCGAAAACTAACACTATAACCTAGCCTCAACCGGGATCCACCTTTTAATCGGGTATCTCTTCTCAAATACAAGTCGATTCCCATCACCAATCTAGGCTCTACCGGTGTATCTACATTTTAATGACGTTCTCCTAAAAAAAAAGTCGAAAACTAACACTAACCTAGCCTCAACCGGGATCCACCTTTTAATCGGGAATCTCTTCTTAAATACAAGTCGATTCCCAACACCAATCTAGGCTCTACCGGTGTATCTACATTTTAATGACGTTCTCCTAAAAAAAAAGTCGAAAACTAACACTATAACCTAGCCTCAACCGGGATCCACCTTTTAATCGGGTATCTCTTCTCAAATACAAGTCGATTCCCATCACCAATCTAGACTCTACCGGTGTATCTACATTTTAATGACGTTCTCTTAAAAAAACATTTACGAAAAATTCACGCATTTCTATTGGTATGATTAATCCGTCCTTAAATTCCAATAACCATAATCTCCGGCTTATGATATAAATAATTAACACATTGTTAAATGGCTGTTGGCGGAGTTCACATTACCCCATAACCATGTAACAAATGCAAAAATTTGTTACTATCCTTTACCTCGGAAATTTTTTAAATTCGCAGTCAGGGTTAACGTACTATCCCCGATTATAATTTTGAGAGTTCTGATTATTCAGATCATAGAGCTTCTTGTTATATTGTACCTATATAGAAGTCTAAATGAAAGTCAAATGCTCTTGAAAAATTCAGTTAAATGACAGACGTTGACAAGTTCAACTAATGAGCTATTTTTTCACTCTTCATGTTGATAGCTATCAAGGTCACAGACTTCCAGGATTCTTTGAGCAGAAATGTCCAAACTATTACACAATCAGGGCTTACAGATAATCTAGTCACTTGACAGCGTTTCCTAACCTGGGGGTAAAATGGCTTTTCTAAACTTTATTCTACCATTTCAACCTTTAATTCAGAAAGCATCAATTGCAGTTCAGATTAGTCAATATTTCCTGCCTCACTACCTCCCATCTAGAGAGTTGTACGAGGTCGAATACCGAGCAGCATCGTAGAGCTAGCCAGAAGAGTTAAAGTTGAACTTCGAACGGTCTCAGAGTTAACTAGAAGTGTGGCCATAAGGACGGAAGAATTAGTTAATCTGATTTACAATTGATGTTTTCTTAATTAAATCTTGAAATGGGGTAGTGGATTAGTAATTACTGTGAATTTCGTTAATCTATTCATGTGCATCATTTTCAGTCGATGTCAACAACAGTTAGTTTTAAAATTCGAACTTCGTGAAGTCCTAATGACAATAATTACATGGTATTGGGCATAGAATAAAAGATTACAATAGAAGGGAAACTTCCATGTTAAAATTGTAGACATTCTTATACTGTCTTTTCGTTGCGCCCCCTGGGTGTCATGGGTCAACTAAATCTGACTAAACTAAATTATTCCACTATATTTCCATTCAATTTAACTATTTTTCACTCTTATAATTTATTAATCGTCTTATAATTCCAACCTATAAGATATTCTATGATTTATGTTATGTTATTGTTTACTTTTCTAAATAACTATTGAAACAGCGCCATCTTAAGAAAATCCGCCAACTAAAATACCATTAATATCAGGGTCTAATATTTTCCTATGAAGTTTCTACACCGTGGTATTGGGTTAACTTTGAATGGGAGTTTGATAATCTTATAGTAGATCTTCCCTCAATGTCTTGCAGAACCAGCTTAACGAGCAGAAAGAAAGAAAATAAGACATTAGAACATATAATTATATTTTACAAAATTAAATACAGTTTTATACATCGTCATCATTCTTAGGTTATGCTGATACCTAATTAGGTAATCATTAATTAAAAATGCAATAACTTCTGCTTATATGATCACTTTCACATGTATAGTTAAAAATTTTAATTACATACTTTGAAATATTACACATTCTAACACTTATGTACTTAAAGAACATAAACACTTAGAAAAACAATTATTAACAGCCAAGATTACTTACATTTTAAATCATCTTAATGATCATTAAGAATCCTTGCAGATAAAATTTCATAAATTGAAATTTGTAATCTATTTATAATAAATTACATGTTTTGCCAATCTAGGATTTAAAATAAAAGTTAATTTACATAATATAAAAGACCAGCACGTTCCGCCTCCAGCGTGTCATTTTTTTAGGACACACACGTATTCTGCGGTACAGGACAACTCGGCACCGCGACAACTCTGTCGTAGGTGGATGTGTTGCCAGAATTGACTCTTCCGCGCGTTCGTTAAAGCGATAAAGATTTTTTTGAATAAATGACGTTAATTAAGTATTGTAGTTGGTGCTTATTTCTTTTTAGAAGTGTAAAGTATTTTTGGCTAAGCAGCTGGGGGCGAGATTGGTGGCCCGGATCGGTAAATTTTATTATCTTGGGGGAGTTCCTGTTGACGGGAATAATCGGTAGGCCCAATTTACGTCAATATATATATACACTAAAAAAATGACACGCTGGAGGCGGAGCGTGCTGGTCTTTTATATGTTTGATTAAAACGTTTGATAATCTTGGCCATAAATGTAAAAAACAGAAATTAGCAACATTTTAAATATAGGAAAATAGTTTTTCAAAATTTCTATTAAAAATTATTATTAAAATTTTTTAAATTTTAATAACCAGTGATCACATTAAGCAGATTAATTTAGTTTATAAAATTTTCAAATTTAAATCCTTTAATTTATCATACAGCTGCATAAATTCAAATATAATTATTATAAACGACTTAAAGTCAAAATATATTGAAATATAAAAAAAGTATCACTAAATATAAATAAGTGAAGTGACCAAACAATTTAATGAGTTCGACAAAAAATTATTTAAGGTAACATCGGTATGTGTGTGTGTGTACTTATTGGCAACAATCGAGTTAAATTATCCTTAACTACTAAAAAAATTTAGCAAACAACTTTGTGTAACGGATTATTCGGAGGTTTTTAAGTTGAGCGAAAAAGTTATGGATGCATAATAAAATGACAGCAAATTATGCTTTTGGTATGATTTTTAAACAAATATACACGCAACCTTAATTTACAAGGTTTCGCACAAATAAACAAAAATTTCTTGTAATTCAGATAATTTCACTACTCAAGGTAACAATGAAAAGTGAATATTTTCAGTTTCTAGAAAATCCTAAGTTTAGATAACAAAATATAATTAAATAATATTAAACATATATCAATAAAATAATAATAGAAATAATCTCACGAGGGATACAAAGGGAATGTTCAATTGTTTGAAAATTTTTCCATTACCATTTTCAAAGATATTAAAAACATCCAAGTTTAAAAAATTGGACTTAAATTAACGTAGGTGGCGCTGCTGTAAATCTGTTAATAGCCTCCATTACCACATTACGCATCCCTATTCACTAACTCGTTCGTTATCGAATCGTTAAGAACCGTAAAGTTTGGTTTACACTCACAATTGAATTAAATAGAATTTTTACTATGATAGAATATGGAAACCAAACTTTAAGGTTCTTAACGATTCGATAACAAAGGAGTTAGTGAATAGGGGTGCTAGGGTGTATAAGTACTTGTATCACAGACCTCTTAAAATAAATGTTTAAGAGGTCCATAACTTGCATATTAAATAAATGGATTAAATTACTACTAAAAAAACAATGACATACATAGAAAATTAAGCCCAAACAATACATTTTTTTATCTATGTTATATTAGTTCTTTCAACAGCCACATAGGTGTCGCCTCACACCTCTTCACCCAGGTTTGACATTTTTTTAATATTTGACAGGAGGAAAATCTAATTTTTTTTTATAATTTTCAATTTCTGATTTTCTCTCTGCAAATGCAAAATCTGAACATCCATATTCTAAATAAAACACTGTATATTATTTCTTTTTTAAGTTATAAGAGTTCAATAACCTCTCTTTAGCGAGTCATTAGACCTTTATTAATCCAAATATAAACAAAATTGTAATTTATTCATAGGAACTTCATGTAAAAAGAAATTTAGGAAATCTGAATGAAATATTTTCTATTTAAGGGGTGTTCCTATCAGTAAATAAGATTTGTTTCATATTTGCAAACCAAAAAGTGTATAGATTGGCGCTAAAAAGCGGTTGCATTTAACAACCTTGAAAAGAAAAATTTATATTATTATTAAATAATGTGAGATCAAATACATAGAGTATTTTATTTAAAATATGAGTTAGTTAGATGCTGTCGAGGTGAATGCAAACACTCAGTATATAAATAAATGAGATTATACTATCTATTAATAAAAACAGTTTTACCCTAAAACATTGCATTGAAATGTATTTAAGGATTAGAGCTAAAAATCATACATCACAAACACTGGATCTGTATAACTCCCCCACTCCTACACTACCCTGAATATATATTATATTTATGGAAAAACCCTGTAAAAATAATTCTGGGATACCGTTTACTTAATGTATGCTGTAAAAACTGCAACACTCAAGCCCCAAAAACCATCACATGAAAATTAAAATAAAGGGAAGATAATATTGTGAAGAAATTAGTGCCCCCACCACGGGGTAACACGACTAAGGCACTTATGATAGTCTAAACAACGAAAATTCTAAAACTGAAGTAACTGACAATAAATAATGGTAATGGAAAAATTTTTGTTTAAAAAACATATTCGTAAAAAGTTGCCATCGATTTATTTTGCTAACTAGAAAAAACTTAGTTACTATTATTATGAGTGATTGAATTTGTATAATATGTAATACTGTAAATTATAGAAGAACACAGTCGAGCTGGCTAATTGTTTGAAAAAATTTAGTAAATCATTTTATGAATTTTCAAAATTTTTCCTAAGCGCTGTTTAACGGTTTTCATACCTTTACGTTGTTTAAGATTATTTATCACTGAAATAAATTTGTTGTTTTAGTATTCATTCAGTCTAATAATTTTAATTTGTTACCTGGTATTGAAGTACTTGGATTTGTACTACTACTGACCGATGCTGGAGTCGCTAACGGATCAGTTTTGACAATTTTCGGTTTTACCTTTTTTCTTCTGTACTGTCTTTTTGGACTCTAATAAAAAAAAAATTTCATTAATCTATTTTTGCGCGTCACTATCGCTAATGTTAAGAATAGAAGTATATAAATATATAATAAAAAAATATATTATATAATTGAAAGTAAATCTTGTTAATCCACTTTTGTGCATCGGTGTAAAATTTTATTACAACATTAAAACTTACTTTTTCAGGTGTTTCTGCAGCTCTTTTTGCAGCAGCAGCTTCCAACACTTTCTCAACTGCTTGCTTTTTTGTTCCTTCCCTTGTTGGTCTATTAATTTTAGGAAGTAATGGCCCCACCCTAGCTTTCGGATTCCAAGCTTCATCGACCTTTGAACGACCTCTAGGTTTAAAAATGTGAATATCCTCATCATCAGAATTATCTAACGACGGATAAACTAAAAAAGATTTAATGTAGAAAAAGCAAATAAGTTTTAACCTTACTTACTGTAATCCTGATCTTGATGAACATTATTAATATTTTCTTCGTCAAAAGGTAAATTGTCGAGAGTTTGTCGTTTCCGGGGATTTCTAGGTTGGTTACTGCCTGGCTCGACATATACCTGGCTTATCGATAGCATACCAGCAATAGCATCCTCAGTAGAAGGTGATGTTCTTCCAACGTCTTTACTGGAGAAAAAATATTAAATCATACAGTTTTAATGATCAAATCAACTTACTTGACCACAATTTTATTAGTAAACGCTGATGCTTCAAGAAGAGATTCAATTCCATTTTTTGGTAATTCGCCTTTAATATTTACACCTAATTCAGCTTTTACTTTTTTATTATTTTTTATACACCAAGTAGCTATAACATTTTTAATTAAAAATTTAAATTATTATTTTAAATATTATTTCTTACTTGGTGTTTTTGTTTTTATTGAAGCCTTGGTAGAATTTTTCCGCTTTGTCCTTTTTTGACTTTCGTCAATAGTTAACATTCCATCTTCTTTCTCGCTATCGTCATGAAAATCATATATCGACTTTGTACTGTGGGGTGAGATTAATTCATCAAGTGTTGGAATAAGTCGATCACTATGTTGCAATATATCTTTGGTTCTAAAAAAAACCTTATGTATTCGATATAATAGGACCTACCGATTAACGTGCAATTCAAACCACGACACAAATTATTCAAGAGTGCTGAGATTCGAACTCACGACTATCAGGTCCACAGTGGACAGTTCAACTGAAGTAGTGCAAATCTAGGAAGGGACTTTAAGGCTATGTACAGAGTAAACGCTGCAGCGTAGTAAACGGTAGCCTAAGGTCATAAATGCGCAGCAGACACGAATTATAGTAGTTTTTTTATAAAAATATTTAGTAATTTATCAATATTGCATAAATTTAATTTATGTAGCGTTGTTTGTGAATGAAAATATGCATCTTTTTTCTTCCGCATACTTTCTCCGTTCTTTTTCTATGCATGTAGAAGCGCGCCATCTAAGATTTGCTGTACTGTCGTGTACAATTATTGTACATATAAAACTGTTCAAAATAAGTTTTTGAAGTTAATGTAGAAAAACTTACCCTAACTTAAACTTTAAAACAGCACCTCCGGTATGTACAGCGGTAGTTTGCTCCGGACGAATAAAACTAGGATCGTTCCAGGCGTCATTCAAAAACATATCGTTGGTTGAATAAGATTTACTAGCAGGCATATTTGTATATGGATACATTGCTGGTTTAGGTAAAGTTAACTTAACTGGCGGATGCTGAGTAAAAGTTGCATTTGTTTCCATGAACAGCTTTAAGAAGAAATTCATGAAATTAAAATATAACCGAAGTTCTTCAAAAAGTACTTACATCTTGAGATGTCTTTGGTGAAATTGGATAATCAATAAAATCCCGATTGAAAGGTTTTTTTCGTTTCCGTTTTGATTCCCGTTCCGGTTTAGGAGGGTTGAGAGTATTTATGTAGCGTTCTGCATGACGAATTTCTTTGGAAATGTCTTTTATTAACTTGGAAGAAGTAGCGGGATCGGGTATTTGAACTCTTGTAGCAGAGTTGTACTAAAATAACTTAATCAAAATTTTAATTTAAAACAAGGGGGATACGCACATCTTTTTCAAGATTCCACTGTTTCAAAGCAACTAAAAGAGCTTTTAAGCTGGTTAACAAAGAAGCAGGACACTTCTTCTCATTGACATTTAAATCCTTTATTTCCTGATAAAGATGTTCAGCAACAAACCAATTAATTTTCTCAAAATGAGGATACAAAAATTTTCGAGTGGTTTTAATTTTCTTCTCAATTTCGTAAATTCTAAAAATAAACATTTTTCAAATTACAGTGTACATTTGCGGTTAAATTTTAACTTACTGCAACTGAATTGGAATATTCAAACTGTGTAAGAAGTTTCCTCCAAAAACCAAAGAATCCACAGGTGTAAGCACGGCATGTATCCAACCAGTTGGAATAAACATAGTTTGACCTTGGCGTAAAACACATTTATAGCAACTATCCACCTGTAAATTAATTTTCAAAAATTATTCAGTAAAATTTTTGTGATCATAATAATTTAAATATCTTTGATTATGGTAGTTTTGCAAATTTTAACAATTAGTAATAGACGGCGCTACTACTAAATTGGAAGAAAGAATAAATTGCTGCACGATCAATATAAAGAAAGGATTAAATTGTAATAATACAGCAATTTAACCAGCCCGATCTAGCCCTGTCATAATTAGAGGTTTAAAACTTTCCAAATCCAACACCAGATGAAAGAGGTATGGAATATGAAACCCCACCCTAAACGATAACAAACAGCTATACAGAGTGCCGGATTTACATTACCGTTGGTGGCGCCACCATAGTCCATAACTGTCCATAACCAACAAAATAAGTCCAATTTTTAGTTTGAAATTATTCCGTATGGTGGCGTTTTGTTAATGTAAATCGCGAATAGCATCATTTTATTTCCGGAGCGTAGCTCCATTACCTCCTTCATCTCATGTAAACTTTGCAGTAGAAGTAATATGTACTATGTATTGCAGTGATAATTGACCAAACGGGGGATCTGCGACCACAATCAAAACATAGGCCATCCTGTGCATATCTGCAATGGGCGAGAGAGGAGACGCCAGTCACATAAAGGGTTCATAAATTACTTGTGATTTAGAAAAGCTAAAACAAAAATAAAAAAAGCCTTTATGTGACGAGGTGTCCTATTGAAAAGGGTTCGTCATTGAGGATATGCTTTCATTGCAACGAATAGCATGTTTCCATAAATCAAAGAATGACAAGCAAGATGTCAATTGTCATTCCAGCCGCGGGCCATTTCCTGACAAGCAAAATTTCCACGGGCCGCACGAATGACCTTTTTTTAACTCTATTTCATAATTGAACATGTTGAATCCCTCGCTTACATTTGCTCCGAGCAATATGCGTCGACTGCTTGATCGCACCTAAAGATGTCAGGTGCGGCGCCTATTTGCAATTTGGTTCATATTTTTCTGATTTCATGATTTTTGCTCCCTTTGTTTATTTAAATTAACCCTATTTGATAATTTCGCCAAATAAATTAATCTGTATATGCCAAATATTTTGTTTGGAACTACTAGATTTTCTATACAACCAAACACGGCCAAATAGTTTCAAATGTGAAAATGACAAATAAAGATATTTCCGAAAATTTAGAGATGGTTTCGAATATTTTGTTAAAAACTAAAAGAAATAGAAATAAGGTGGCAGTTGAATGGAAGGAAGAATCATTAGCAAAATTAATTTCTGCTGTTGAAGAGCGGGACTTATTGTGGAATGCTGAACATCAAAACTACAAAAATCGGATTTACGAGAGCCAGAATGGGAAGAAATGTCCACAAATATTTTTGACAATGAATATGATGCCACTCAATTGAGTGCAAAATCGACTAACCTTCGTATTTAATTTTGATCGTACTATGCAAAGAGTAAGAAAACCAAGTCTGGCCAAGGAAGAGAATCAACGAAAGTTATCTTGGAAGTACTACGACCAATTACTGATGTTCGTCGCTGCAGCCGAAGAGCAACAATCTACACAGTCGGAATCAAATTTGGTAAGTCTCTCACCAGCTGAAATCGATTTTCTCATGTGATGGGTATTCTTCTTCGCGATAAGTGGAGTCACTAAATTCAACAAGAAATTGAAATCATTACTCGTGATACGAAGAAAATTTCTATATTTGGCTCATTGCTTTCCAATTCTTTGAGCAGCTTTACGTAGCAACCTTCTGTCTTTCTTTTTTTTACCCAATCACACACTACGAGGATGAGAACTTTTCATCTTTTGCTTTTGGTCGTCTTCCAGCAATATATATGAAGCTCCCAAAACAGCAGCCATTGAAGAATAAGAGGGCATATTTATTGTTTCAATTTTACTTTAATAATAATTGGATTATTGCTAATATTATGTGACGAACTTCAAAAAACTTTATCTATATCATTTCTACAGAGTGGCTAAAAAATTACATGGGAAGTTTGCCAAATAAACTATTTGGATTGATTGGTCAAATAGTGTACTGCCCTGTCAAATATGTTTGGCCATTGCTGACCAAATAACTTGTTTTTATAATTTAGGCGTATTTAGGTAAATAATTTTTTGCCAAATATTTGGCAAAATATCGACAAGTGTACTATCCCTGTCAAACAACTATGACAAAACCAATATTTGACAAAATTTCATAAGCAAAATATTTTACCGTTGGTCAAAGAGTGTACTACAGGCTTAATGACTAGAGCTGGGATTTTTAGGTTTTTATCATTTTTTATTTGTTCTTTTTGTTGTTTTAGCGGTAGAAGAAACTACAAAATGTAGTTCTTTAACCACTAAAACAACTTCTAATCCGCCAGATCTAGTGGGAAATCTGCTAAATTGGAGATAAAGCCTGTAGTACACTCTTTGACCAACGGTCAAATATTTTGCCTATGAAATTTTGTCAAATATTGGTTTTGTCAAAGTTGTTTGACAGGGAGGACGGCCTCGACATGTCGATATTTTGCCAAATATTTGGCAAAAAATTATTTACCTAAATACGCCTAAATTATAAAATCAAGTTATTTGGTCAGCAATGGCCAAACATATTTGACAGGGCAGTACACTATTTGACCAATCAATCCAAATAGTTTATTTGGCAAAATTCCCATGTAATTTTTGAGCCACTCTGTAGAAATGATATAGATAAAGTTTTTTGAAGTTCTCCTTGGAAATTACGGAAGTATTGGTATTTTTTAAACAAAAATTGAATATTATAAATGTCATATTCACATAATATTAGCAATAATCCAATTCATTATTAAAGAAAAATTGAAACAAAATTTAATAAATATGCCCTCTTATTCTTCAATGGCTGCTGTTTTAGGAGCTTCATATATATTGCTGGAAGACGACCAAAAGCAAAAGAAGAAAAGTTCTCATCCTCGTAGTGTGTTGGTGAAGGATTGGGTAAAAAAGAAAGACAGAAGGTTGCTACGTAAAGCTGCTCAAAGAATTGGAAAGCAATGAGCCAAAATTATTTAGAAATTTTCTTCTTATCATGAGTAATGATTTCAATTTCTTGTTGAATTTAGTGACTCCACTTATCGCGAAGAAGAATACCCACATGAGAAAATCGATTTCAGCTGGTGAGAGATTAGCGTTGACGTTGCGTTTTCTTGCTACTGGCGACAGTTTTATGTCGCTACAGTAACTCTTTCGCATACCGCAGGCAACAATCTTCCGCAATACAGTCCATTTTACTTACCAAATTTGATTCCGACAGTGTAGATTGTTGCTCTTCGGCTGCAGCGACGAACATCAAAAATTGGTCGTAGTACTTCCAAAATAACTTTCGTTCATTCTCTTCCTTGGCCAGACTTGGTTTTCTTACTCTTGCATAGTACGATCGAAATTAAATACGAAGGTTAGTCGATTTTGCACTCAATTGAGTGGCATCATATTCATTGTCAAAAATATTTGTGGACATTTCTTCCCATTCTGGCTCTCGTAAATTCCGATTTTTGTAGTTTTGATGTTCAGCATTCCACAATAAGTCCCGCTCTTCAACACCAGAAATTAATTTTGCTATTGATTCTTCCTTCCATTCAACTGCCACCTTATTTCTTTTCTTTTTTTTTTTTTTTAGTTTTTAACAAAATATTCGAAACCATCTCTAAATTTTCGGAAATATCTTGATTTGTCATTTTCACATTTGAAACTATTTGGCCGTGTTTGGTTGTATAGAAAATCTAGTAGTTCCAAACAAAATATTTGGCAGGGCAATTGCGGACTGCACCGATGGTCAAAGGGTCACATAATCTGACATGTAGATTGCACCGGGTTCGGTTAGGGTAAGTATGTGGACTGCACCGATGGTCAGTAAGTAATCTTTTTTAATTCCATCAAAGGATTGAGGTATTTAATTTACTACAGAGGTATGTAAATATTACAGATTGTATTTACATTTTCTGGTTTTCATTGCTTCATAATGTAAAACTTATAGCAATAATTTATGGGAAACCCTCATTTCATCCATGATTTACGTTTAGGGGACCGCTAAATGAGGGATCCACTGGTCGAGTTTAGGTTATTGTTAGGAAATGATTTTTTTTTAATGAGGGAACCGTTGAAAGAGAGATTCACCGGTAGAGCTTAGGTTAGTTAGTTAAAATTTTACGATTTGCTACCATTCTATTGGTCCATAAATTTTTAAATAAATTTTGATTGGCTTGAATTACACATTTGCGAAAAATTTTTTAGAAGACTGCACTTATGGATTAGGGGACGTTCATAAATTACGTCACGCAATTTTAAGCATTATTCAACCCTCCCCAACTGCACAAAAACCTAGACTTATCTCCAAATATTACATTATGCACCCTTCAGCCTCCCATCTTTCAATATTTTTTTTTATTAAGCAAAACCCAAAGAACCGTACCTATTTTTTATTAGGCAAAACAAACATCGTTAATTAGTTATGTTAATCGTTAGTTATGTTCTTAAAATGATTTACTTTTTAAACCAATAACAGCAACCGTTGATTTTGAACTTGCTATTCATGTAAGCATTAAGAGAAATGTCCAGTGCTACCCCCCTATACAGTGTGAATATTTGTGTTTTATGTCATTTATTTCCAGGACGTTACAAAAGTTTAAATAATTGCTAGCATTGCAAGATCTTTCTACTTTTTTTTATGTAAAAACGCTAAAAGAAATTGATTTACTTATTTGAACATCGCGTAATTCGAAAACTACGGTTGGAGGGGGGGGGGAGATTCCCATGTTCTAATTTTCGAATAACATGGTTTTCTAATAAATAAATCAACTTTCTTTAGCGTGTTTATATAAAAAAGTGTTGAAAGATTTTGTAATGTTAGCAATTATTTAAATTTTTGTAGCGTCCTGGAAATAAATGACAGGAAACACAAATATTCACACTGTATAGGGGGGGGGGGTAGCACTGGACATTGCTCCTAACATGTTTGGGAAAATATTGAACTTATTGGATTCCGATTTCATTTAAGCCAAACGTGGTATAGAAAAATTCAAAAAGTAGGTTTGGTCGCAGAATATTAAAACGATCTTTCCGAAATTGATCAATGGTTGCTCTTCTCGTTTGGTTTGCAATATTTACATCCAAACGAAGTTGATGCCGCTTATAGTGAAGATTTGATATCGATAATGTCAGACCATGTACGACTGAACACCTATTCCGAGTATATATTTCGAACCTATATTGATGCAGATTCACTTTTTCCATCAAAGCTCTGAGCAGCACGCACATCAACCGGAATACGAATGCCTGTGAGTTGTTTTATAACGTATTTAGTTCACATTTTTATAACTCCACCCGCTGATTTACACCTTCTTGGAGATATTAAAAATTATGTAAATTAAAACATACCTAAGAATAAGCAGAGTATTGGCACAGTTAATGCCGTCAGCATTAACAGAGATCTATGATTTTTCCGAACCCGGGCAAGAACTTGACATTGGCGCCCCTTTCCTCTAGTATTTGAGTTTAAAGATATCAAAAATCTCACGAAATATAATTTGGTGCTCCCTTGAATTACCTCGCGGGACAGATGCCCTGGTTAGCCCCCCCCCCCCTAGATCCAGAGCTAAATGCGATTACAGTTAGTAAACAACCCAAATTACAACATTTGTATTCTGACAAAACAATTACCAGGATCCAATTTATAAAAATTCGAATTTTTTTCAGTAAATAATAAATTAAAATAAAATTAAATATTTTGGCCATCTATTAGTGTTATTTTAAGTTTTTCAAAAGTGTTTGGGACGACTCCTTGTATACTTCCTTGTTTCATTTTCAGTAAAAACATTACGGGCAAGCCTTACAAGATTACTGGTAAGTCTTTGACTTACAGGGATTAAGTATTTATATCGGTGCAATCCACATGTGGGGATCGGTGCAATCCACATCTGACCATCGGTGCAATCTACATATGACCCTCGGTCAAAACCCCCAGAAAAAGGATTAATTTCTTTCCATCGGTGCAGTCTACATACGTCCATTTGGCATATACGGATTAATTTATTTGGCATGTTTGGCACACGCCATAGTCCACTGTTTGGCAAACAGCCAAATAATTGTTGTGGCAAACAATAACCAAATATTGACCTAGCGTATTTTAGCCAAATTTATTTGGTCAGTACTGGTCAGTACACTATTTGGTGAATCTTTTTGGCAAAATAAGCCAAATATTTGACCGTTGGTCAAAGAGTGTACTACAGGCTTAACTGTTAAAAAGGACAAATAAAAAAATGATAAAAACCTAAAATCCCAGCTCTACTAATGACCTAATGACTAATGCTGTATTAACCCTTCCCCCAGAGCCGTAACGAGGGTAGAAAACGCCTGTTTAATGTTGGAAATTAATAAAAAGCTAAAATAACTGAAGAAATAGTGTTATTCCTTTTTAGTAGTCTTTTTGAAAAAAAAATTTTGAAGAGTATAAATAAATTGGATTTGTTTTTGAAAAATAAATTTATGGTTTAAAGTTGTAAGGTCGTGCGATAACCGCCCGGCGATAATTGTTTTCTGATTGAGCGAGCTTGGTTGTGAAGTAGATGGTCCGATTTTTTTATTTAATTATTTGGTGGAAAATTTTAAGGCGTTAGATTATAATACTTTATCATAGATTGGGTATTAAAGCAATGCCTCGGGTGCAATATTCCTATACATATATAAAAGTCGCCTGCGGCGCAAATGAACGGGACCTCTCCCCCTGTGTGCCGAAGGTTGAAAATCATTACTGTAGAGGTACTGAAAATATTTCGAGGAGGACCTCAAAATTGAATTGCGCCTAGGGCCTCATAACTGCTAAAACAGCCACTGGCTGTATTATTGCACATAAAAAATATGTTCCTAGCATGTTGCTCGGAGCAAATGTAAGCGTGGGATTCAATAAGTTTGTTTAATTGTGACATAGGGTTACAAAAAAAAGAAAAAATTCAATTAGGTCCGCAGTACCTAAAAGGTTTCCGACTGCTGGTATAGTTCCCTTTAGAGCAGGGGTCGGCAACCCGTGACCCCCGAAGGGTCTTGGTCTCTAAAATAAATGACCTATTTTTTTTAAAAAAAAAAAGCTCTTTAGCGAATTTACACTTTTTTTTAAAATAGCTCTTTTCTGTGGATTTTCCAAGAAGTGCGGCCCGCACTAATCTCCAAGTAAAATATTTGGCCCCCGTACAACAAAAGGTTGCAGACCCCTACCTTAGACCATTTAAACTTATAGACACGCCTTGACTTTCAAGCAGTGAAGCAAACATAAATGACGTCACTGGTGGGTAAAATGCTAAGATACATCTGTATATACCATAGGTTCTCAAAGTTTTTTGAACCATCGCTCACTTTCCCGAGCATATATTTTATAACGCCCCCCTCCCCCATGCTCTTTGTTTTTTTGATAAAAATAGCTCTTAAAAAAAGCACGGCCTTTAGAATTTTCAATTCTTAAATTCAAATTTTAAAGACAATTTTATTTTTGAAAGAAATAAATTGAATTTTAAATAAATATTAATATTTCTTGCTTTTCCGGGAGTAAAGTGACCACTTTACTTGCGGGAGCAAGTGCCACTTTTATTAGGAGCGGGAGGAAATAGATATTTTTGATACAAGTTAGGAAAAGTAACATTTTTCCATTCGAGGAAAAGTAAAAAGAATTACAAATTTTTATTTCCATCATTTAAATTTACAGTTATATTAAAATTGGAGCAAGAGTTAATGTGAAGCAATCGATTAAAATCCACCGAAGTTGTTAAATTTTGTTGCTGGTTTGAAACGGTGACACCGGGGTTCACAACTTTATCGGAAACTTTAATTTCGGCCTTCACATTACTGGAAGTTTTATTCTTTCAATCTGACTTCTTATATAGGGCAGAGGTGTCAAAGTAATCAGGGCCGTACACTGTAAAAAAAGCACGTAAAATTACACTAAAAAACAAGTAATTGTTACAGTAAAATTCATGTAAAAATACATATTGTGTGATATTACAGTAATAATAGTATTACTATTACGACTATTATTACTGTAATATTACACAATATGTATTTTTACATGAATTTTACTGTAACAATTACTTGTTTTTTACTGTAATTTTACTTACTTTTTTTACAGTGTACTTCATTAATGTCATGTACAAGTCTGGCTTTAGGCTGTATGGTTTGGTAATTCTCGCTTATTCTAACAAATATTTGCTTTGAATTTCGTAATTGGCTTTCGGAAAGGTAAAAATAGTATATTCATGCTCGGGATTACAGTGACTTTTCGTCCTTCGGGTAATTTTTCTCCTCGGCTGCGCCTCGTGTAAAAAACCTTTACCCTCATGACGAAAAGTGGCACTTTACTCCCTCGGTGTATAATATACTCAGTGATCGAAGTGGAAAATAATTACTGGGGGTATGGGTATTCAGGGACGTGCCTAAGGGGTGGGGGAGCCCTCCCCAATAATTTAGGAAATTGGAAAAAAGTTGGCAAAATCACTAAAAATTTGGTCAAAACACTCAAAACTTGGTCAAGTTGGCAAAAGCCGCTAAACCTATAATAGGAAAAATAGACAATTACAAAGAGTTCGCAATTTTGAATTAATTAAGTTGGCAAATCCCCCCCCCCAAAAAAAAAAAGTTGGCTGGGCCCATTATAATTAATAATTATTTACTACGCTACTTAACCCGTAACTACTACTAGTTCATTGAATAACATGGTAATTTGGGTCCTGAGGACCCGATAGTAGTAGTTACGGGTTAAATGTGTTTCCAAATCGCTTCATATTCCGAATTATGTTTTATTTGTTGCCTTTTTAGACATCTGGTGTAATCCACATCCCGTCTTCCTGATGTAATGATGTAATAAACAGCATAATAATTAATCATTCCGTAGCATAAAAATAAGTTGAGGTACGTAAAAGTACGCGTCTCGTGATGCTAAATAAGTTAGGGTACGTTTCTGCAATTTGAAAAAAGTGGTGGTATGCCATACCCCCTCACTTCGACCACTGAATATACTATTATTCTACATAGCCATCGCCCCCCCCCCAGACTACCTGAACGCCCCCCAAATTTATTCATGTCCACTATCGTCCCCTAGGACTAGAAATCGCCCACTTTGAGAACCACTGGTATATACTATATACCAACTATAAGTGAGAAAAATAGCTTATTTTAGTTAAATACTAACATAAATCTCGATACAAACCCAAAAGTGACGTCATACATGTTTGCTTCAAGTTTTATTCAAGGAGAGATAGGGAGGGGCGTGTCTAACTAGGCGAGCTTTCCTACTTGTTAGTTGTTATCACCGATTTCGTCCAGATTCACAGTATATGCAGGGGTCGACTAGAAATGAAAGTGAAGTAAGTGGGAGCGCACAATGGCCAAGCGTCGTCTGAAATTTTGTCTCCCCCCCCCCTAATTAGGAGAATTGCCTGTTTATTTTCCATTCGGTTGGCCATTGTGCGCTCCCACTTGCGGCACATTCAGTTCTAGTCAAGCCCTACATATATACTGTGAATCCGGACGGAATCGGTGATGACGAGTAGGTGGGTTCTCTCGTTTAAATGGTCTAAGGCAGGGATGTCAAACTTGCGTATTTTTACGGCCCAGATGAACTTGGGTGATTATTTGTATATGTACAATAAAAATATAGGTATATATTTCTGTGAATATTGTATAGGTATTTTAGGATAGATATATCGTTAAAAAATGGAGATTGGTTAGAAAAACATACATTCGTGCGGACCGCGGAAATTTTGTTTGTCAAGAAATGAGTTTGACACCCCTGGTCTAAGGGGTATACCCTCCAAGTCAGGGAAAGATTGTTTCAGGAACATAAACTACATAATACTTAATTTTATCTAGAGGGGGGGGGGCAGAGAGAGAATGGCCCCTGACCCAATGCTTTGGGCGCCCTTAAACTGCATTATATTGCAAGCAAATTTTGTTTTTCTTTAGTTTTAAATTGCACACATCGCAATCTAGGGGCCCATCAAACCTCTTGCTCTCGGGCCCAAAATTTGAAGTTACGCTACTGCAAACCTATATTATAATGAACGATAAACGAGGATGAAGTAAAGCAAATAATTGAAGCATATTTCAACGATATGGACACAAACTTTTCTGTTTGCTAGTGCTAGAATCCACCCTTCTGGCATCTTTATCGCGCGAACTATAGTTTTTATGACAAATAGTCACATTATTTTTATTCAAAATGATATTCTCAATTCACGTGATATTAAATTTTTCAGGGGTTGAAAAACTTGGTAAATACTTATACCTTATACTAATTTTAATTATTTTCCTTATCATAAATTACATTCATTTTCAAAGCATTTAGTGACGCATGTTATGAAAGTCTAAGTGCTTATTCATTTTGTCAACATATAAACTAATTATGTGTAATATAAACATGTGAAGGATAAGCATGTTTGTGTAATTGAATACAAACCGTGATTCATAAAGAAAACATTTAAACAATCGTAAACTCACCTGATCTCCGAAAAATGTTTCGCTCCGATTACTTGCCATCATCCACTGTTGATATAACGTCAAATTGGCCGGAGTAGGTTTAATAAAATAGAATACTTTTTCACCCCGAAGAATGTGATACCAAACACTCGTACCTCCAAAATCGATGTGAAAATCTGTATAAGAATCTTTTACGCTCATAAGACAGTATTTTTGTACTTGAGGTGATGGGATACTGTAATTCTGAGGCCACATGGTATTAACCCAATCTAACTTTCGAGCGACTAACGGAGGTTCCACAAGACGTGACAAACTACAAAACGTTAGATTAGTAACGATATAATTGGTTAAAAAGGTTAAAATGACTTACCTGGTGTTGGAAAATTCCAAACTAATGACGTTAAAAATTCGAGTCCGATTTAAATTATTGTAATAAGCAACGTAATCACTTAATTTCATTTTAAGATTATTCTGACGAGTAACATCAATAACGTCTACTTGTATTTTGCTACCAATAAAAGCTTCGACATCGTACAAACTAAAACTATCGGGTGGAACAGTTATTCCTAATCCTTCTTTGTTGTCTATTACTATGGGATTATTGAACCCCTGCTGTTGTAACATTAATTCTGTGAACTGTTGACCGCGCATATGAAGAACAACATCCCCTTCGCTAGCAAAATGTCTTGCCCGTAATTCTCGAACGAAAATTGTGGTTCCGGTCTGAACAGATTTGGATGCGGCATTGTCGTCCCAATAATCATGTCGATGCCAATTAAGATATGGCTTATCTAAAACACATTAATTTAAGTAAAACCATCACAAAACAAACACCTTTACGTACAAGTCGTGGGTCCACATAACGGAATACACCGTGGACAGTGAAACTTGTCTATTTCGATCGCAGTGTATTCTTGGAAATTACAGCAACTGAAACACCAAAACATGTTTTTAGGTAAAATGGGCAACAGTCACAAAACTTACCTTCCGTGAAACCAATCTTTACAGGCATCGCACTGTATCATAAAAACGTTTGGGTCGTAAGGTTTACCACATAAGCAATAAACAACATCCATCTTAAACGGTTATAGAAGTTTACAAAAAATTTATTATGCAATAATAATTTTATAGCATCTTCATTTAACTATGAAAATACGAAATCATTACATATGTATCACTTTTAAGTAAAAAATTTTATGAAATTATCAAATTCCTAAACACTTATTAATAACACCTCCCATTTTTGTTACGAAGTGTGTGGAACGTCAAAAATGATTAGACGCTGCTAAGTTCACACGTATCGCAATTTCTAAAATAAAGGTGCGGTTACATCACCGCGTATTTGCGTTTTTGGCCGAAATAAGTTTTGTTCTTTAATTTTTGTTAAAAACTCACTAATAAAATGCAAAATAGCGCAAGATACATTTGGGGCTAATAAAAAGTCCTTTTTAAAAAGTTATTTCATTTATTAGTACCAAACGGAGAATAGGATGTATGACTTATCATTAGTCAATTACAACAACTACTACGGAAATTGCACGGGTTCAACATGTAGCTTTCCCATGCATGATCAGCTTTTTTAGAATTACCTCATTACAAAAATCTGAGGTGTATTTATCCCCTCAATATTATTTTTTTTACTCTTGGACCCGTGATTTACACGATTGTGTCCGGATTATAGAGTGAACAAAAATATCCGAATTACCGCAGTGTCCGAGTTTGGAAAAGCAGTTCTGTACTTCATTACGAAGATTTTACAGAAAATTTTCTGACAGTTTAACTTTTCTTTAAATGTCACTTTTTCATAATGAAAAAGAGATTTTTTATTTAAAATTAGTTGTTTTAAATATTTTTGATTGTCATTTAAATAAATTACGGTTCAAATGTAACCTGTAATAATTATAAGCATAATATTGTTTCATCCTGTATAACATAATTAAATTGTACGAGCTGTCATCCTGTATATGACATATTTTTGTTTTGTTCTCCGTGCGGATAAATTTGGAATTAATTTATCAATATAGCGAAAGTAACTAATTTCTGACACTTCTTGTAGTATGACTGATCATTTTAATTTGTTGCTAAATATTTTGATATAAACAATGGCATCGAATGATCAAAAGGCGCAGCAGCTTATCGCCGAGGCAGAAAAGAAATTGTCGTCGTCGAAAGGTTTCTTTGGTTCTTTGTTTGGGTATGTATTACTGACAGTGAAAACGTCAAAGTTTAATTAATGCTTTATTTATTAGGGGCTCTGCAAAAATAGAAGATGCAGTGGAATGTTATCAACGAGCTGCTAATTTATATAAAATGTCCAAAAGCTGGGTGAATGCGGGCAGTGCATTTTGCGAAGCTGCAAATTTGCATGCCAAAGCTGGTTCGAGACATGATGCTGCTTCCAATTACGTCGATGCTGCTAATTGTTATAAGAAAGCTGACATTAACGGTAATTTTGTTGTTTTCTTCTTGATGTAACTGTGTGTGACGTGATTTTTGTTGATTTTGCAGAAGCGGTGAATTGTTTTTTGAAAGCTATAGAAATTTATACGGATATGGGTCGTTTTACGATGGCTGCCAAGCACCATCAGACGATTGCCGAAATGTACGAAACCGATGCGGTCAATTTAGAAAATGCTGTACAACATTACGAACAGGCTGCAGATTACTTCCGAGGAGAGGAAAGCAACTCTTCCGCTAACAAGTGTTTACTTAAAGTTGCCCAATACGCAGCTCAATTGGAAAACTATCAAAAGGCTATTCAAATATACGAACAAGTGGCATCCTCGTCGTTAGAAAGCTCCTTGCTGAAATACAGCGCCAAGGAATACCTTTTCCGTGCCGCTCTTTGTCATTTGTGTGTGGATTTATTAAACGCACAACACGCATTAGAACGTTACACTCAAATGTATCCCGCTTTTCAAGACTCACGAGAGTATAAGTTATTAAACAGTGTAATGGAAAACTTAGAAGAACAAAATACCGAGGCGTTTACCGCTGTTGTTGCCGAATACGATTCAGTTTCCCGTTTGGATCAATGGTATACTTCAATTTTGCTACGCATTAAGAAGCAAATTAACGAAAGTCCAGATTTACGTTGAAGCATTTTTTTAAATCGTTCTTGTTTTATGCTGGATTTAACCAGATACATTTGTAGTTGCTAATATTGTTCTTGTTTATTTAGGAAATAATATATATGTGTGTTTCCATAAAAGGTTACGTTCTCGTGTGCAGTGGTAAAATTAATATTCAAACACATAACTTTAGATATTCTAGTGGTTCACTGATGCCCTTATATCATTCCATTATATGTGTATTATGATATCTCGATATGAAAAGTATAGTTGCAGAATCTTGAAAATATTTTAAATTTTCATCTTTCGATCGCTTGTCTTAAGAATTCCATTTTGAATAATCAATAATCTAATACTCATATAAATATAAGAAGTTAACTTTTTTTATATTACTATTTGAAAGTATTGTTTCTTTTTTTTTAAAAAGACACTTGGACTTGAAAGGAATATTAAAGACACATTCACAACAGACTGAACACTAAATTTAAATAAAAATCGATATCAAAAATTATACTGATTATACAAACCAACCCTCCATATGATTTTTTTATCAACCAGACGTGCTGTTGACATATCATTTTTATTAGATATCACAAATATAGGAATATTATTTGTAAACCACTAAAAATACAAATTCAAAAGCCAAGCGATTATAATTATGTATTGTTAAATTTTTGTATGTATTTTGTATATTATTATTGTTGATTGGTTGAAGGTATAAATGTTTATTTGTTACATGCTATTAAGTACTTTTTTATGTAAATAAAATTCACTGTATAAGTTGACAATTAACGCACTAATGGCTTTTTAGGTTTGCGTTGATATTTTCTAATACGTTGCCTAATATTAGTGCTAGTTCATTATAATATTCTCTATATATACGCTTAAAATATTTAAAGTAATTTTACCAACATTTTTTAGTACCTATATTAGTAACGAGAAGTGTACGAAATTATAGTTACTTTTAATTTGCTATTATTTCAAAACGTGAATTCTAATAAATATGGTTTTTCAAATTGTTTCACTGTATTTAACTACTCCTACACAAATACAGAAGATCCTACCCATACGTGAAGGAAATAGTAGTCCGGATTCAGTCTCGCTCAGGTTGATTGTTGAATCTTTGGAAGATATACAATCGTGCATGAAAACTAGTTATTTGGCCTCCATTCAGGGTATTATAGCTACCATTCTAAGAACAAAAACACCCTAGTTGTTTTTACAATTTCATTCATGTGTAGTTTTCCAATTTTTTAAATTTGATGTAATCTTTTAAAATCGAAAGGTTTGAAATGGTAGTACCTACATTACGGTAAGTTATTTGATACTTTTTAAATCGAAGAATTTTAAATTTAATTAAATTTTAGTACAGTTGTAAGCAGTGGTGTGCTTAAAGAGGGGTTAAAAGGAGTACAAGCCCCCAAACATAGATTCCATAAAATAAAACAACTTTATAAATGGATTTTTTAATTTCACAACTGTAGAGACACAATGCCTGATGAGATGCTTATACATTATAACAAAATGCAGTATGATCTTAGGTTTTTTAGTTTTTAAAATCTAAGAAAATACTGCCAAATTAGGAACACTGCGAAATAAGGCATGCCTTCTCTTGTAGCAAACTATCCTACAAAACAGGTGACTCAGTGATATAAATTAAAATGTAGAAAGAACATGGTATCAAGTACAGTAGAGTGAATTTTTTCCTTAGTGGTTGGGAGTGGCTAATGTGTAGAAGCGAATATTCGTCATTTCGGTTCTACGTTTGTGTCAAGTGGTGGAATTGGGTGTCACGGGTTCTCCAAAACATCGTTGTAACATTGTGCAAATGTTATTTATAACATAAATTAAATGTTTTAGTAACGTTTAGCTAATATTAAAAGTAATTTGTATACACAAAAAAGGGGTAGTATACCTACACTTTTTGAGGTTTATTAAAATTCATTATTGCAGTATTTGGACTGTTCTCGTATAATTTGCTCATTAAAAATTAAATTTTTAATTAAAAAATCAATTTCTGCCAAACAACATGATAAATTAACGAGCGATACACTAAAAAAAATATAGTGCGTTTTTATAAGTTACTTCAAAAATCTCATAGATTCTCGTATCCGTGTCTCAAGATATTCAAGGTCAAAGATCACATAAACAGGTTCTTGTAGATATCGTGGTTCCTTTGCGGTAAATGACATTTGGAGTTATTAGGAAAGTTGTAGAGCAGAAAATTCTCTACAAATGTGATCTCCAGCAATATTTTATACAATTAACAGTTCTTGAGATAGAGCGCGAGGAGTGGGAAGCGGTTGGCCATAGAATAAGTAGTTCTAGTAATTTTAGAAAATAAATAAATATTAACAAATTTTAATTACCAAATATGCTATATTTGCAAAAATTGTTTTTGTTATTTTGATACTTCAGTTTAGTGGGGAAAAAAACTTGAATTGATTAGCAAACGATGAGGTTAGCAAGCTTTCGAGAAGCTTATTATTTTTCAAAATATAGTTTTCTGCCCCTAGAATCACAAAAATTAGTACAAATAAAAGCTTTTATTTAACTTGGTGTGAGCGTTGTCCGTCGTTCGTGTGGGTGGACTTTTTTGAGACCGTTTTTAACCAACTTCCCGAAGTGCTAGAGAGCTGAAATTTGGCATATAGCTTTCACTTGCAGCGAATTTTAACATTTTAATTTTGTTTTCCAAAAATTCTGCAAGATACGCGAAAAATAGGGAAAAACTGAAATTAATAAAGCGCATGCTTTGAACAGTTTTACCATGTAGGGTGAAAAGTAACATTAATAAATCGCATTCGCATTTTTAGAGACCGCCTTCAGGGTGTTTTAATGATGTATACAGGGTGAAGCATCAAACATCTAAATCACATTTTTCGACGTAGAAGCAATATTATTTTTTAACGTTGTAGCAACATAATTTTTTCAGCGGACATTCAACGGTTGTAGCAATGTTGTTAGAACAACAATTTAACTAACAGTAATATCGCAGGTGAATTTTTGATATCGTGTCAACGTTGTGACAATATTATTTTGCCTAGTGGACAGTCACGTGCCAACCACTAAAGAAAAAGTTCACTCTACCTCGGAAAAAGTTAGGGAATGGCTATGTTCAACAATGGCAGCACAAAAATTGCAAAAAAGTTTTTCAAAAATTCTGAAAAATAAGCAAAAAATTAGGAAATATTTAAGATATGGGAAACAAATATTTAGATACTATAGTGACTTCTTCAAAGGGAGCCGTGGTCGTCATTTGGACGATAATTGTTTTTGCAATAAAATATATTTTACAAAATTGAAGTAAATTTTATTGCAAAAAAAACACTCAAAAAGGCCCTTATTAGATTACTGATATAATAAGGAACAATTAAAAATTTATTTTTCGGTGCGCGGCTGAAATTGTTTTGATAAAAACTGCGTGTAGGAAGCAAGTCGGACATACAATTTCTAATAAGATATAAGAATTGAAATAAATTGGTTTAAAAAAGTTTGAATTAAGTAAGTTTAATATGTAAACAAGATTGATTAATCGATTTAAAGTAAGTGAAGTCACTGATAATGATAACTAATTGAGTTGAATTTGGTTAGTGGGAAGAATTTGAAGGTTTAAAACTTTTAAATTGAGTTTAAATAAAAAAAAACTAAAAATTGAGATAATTATAAGCAAGGACAACCTTAACTTTGTTTTTTTAAATGTGTCATGATATCAGCAGAATAAAATTAAAATAATAATTTAACAGATTTTAATACTAAAATTGAAATAAGATTAAAAAGGTATACAACACGGACGTATGTGGTCGTCCTGATTAAAATTTTCTAAAATTGGAAGTTCGCTTCTGAAGGGGCACGTAATATACCTACCTATATATGTAAATCTTTAGGAAACTATTGTAATCGAACTATTTTTTTTCAAATTTTAACATTCCTTAAGGTCCCACAAGTTAAAAGAGATCCAACATCAAGAAATGCCTCTATGGTCACTGAATTTTGTGTGCGCTCTAGCTCCAAAACCATAATAAGATTTTCACAACCAAATTTCATATTTAGCAGGTACTATTGGATTACTTACTGTAGTACCCAGTAGGTACTACTATTTATATTAGCGCACGATTGAATTAACGAGATATCTCGTCGTACGACATTGTATTGTCGTACACTGTACATATGGGCGCCAAATCATAGGGACGGCCAAAAACACAAACTATTTTTTTGTAATTTGTACCCACACTTGATCTGTGCGCGCGGTAACCATCACTTACTTACTAGGAGGTCCAACATAGTTGAAGAACTTGATTTAAATTATGGTAAACTGGGTGGTACTCGATATAGCGAACAGTCGTCCATTACTCTTGATACCAATTTTTAATAAATTGATGGGTTTTGGCAATAAATACAAAGTAAGTGTCCAGGCCGTGGATTTCTGTAAAAAATAACGGTAGCTTGGGAAAACTAAAAAAAACGCAAATAGTAATCACATGCAATGTAAGTTAGGTATACTGTAGTAATCAGACACACATTAGCAATGAAAAAGTGCACCCAGTTCAAAATAAACCAGTACCCAAATAATATAAACAGAATAACCTCTAACGGTTATTTAATATGAAATATACAAAAGCCTGAATATCAGGTATCATATTATAGCTTTAATGGAGCAGTTATGGGACTAGCCCAATTTCTTCCTTCATCTGTGTGATGACTGGCTTTGATAATTTAGAAGAAGTTGATTAGGTATTGAGCCTTATCATGATTATGGAGCTGCCTGAATATCATGTCGGTTCATACGAATTGGAAAAGATAAAATTTACTTACTCCAGCGCCTTATGTTAGTTTACAATATTATAGTGACAGGTGTTCGCTTCCAATCGCTATCCAACATGCGGCTTAAAACATGAAAATCTGTAACTTGTCAATTTACACAGGAAAGCACTTAATCTTCGCGACACTAAAACACTGCTTGCAGATCTGTAGCTGGAACAGTGAGAGAGATGTCGTTAGAGATGTTACGCAACGCTGGACCATCCAGATGACGAAGAAATTTCCCAAATAATCATCCAAAACAGCAACAATAGGAAGTTTCCAACTGGAGAAAATACAAAATGGTTTCACACTTGTGCACCAAAACCTGCGTAATAGATCGCCACATAAAAGAGCTTCTCCTAAATATTTCCAGATGTTTACAAACAGGCATAGGCGGATCCAGGGGGGGGCTCAAACGGTATATTTTTATATTTTTGTGTGATATGATAATTGATAACAGTTATTGTTGACTTTTTTGCCCGTCCGCCCCCTTGTGCCCCCCCCCCAGAAAAAAATCCTGGATCCGCCCTTGCAAACAGGAGCCAAAAACACCACACGACAGTCGACTTACTCATTTCAAACGACTGGCACGACAAAAATGGTGACATTGGACCAAAAAACTATTTGTCCAAGCAAAATATGGAAATATATCAAAGTCGCTTTGAAATTATGCACCTACGCTCATTATCGTCGAGCTGGCGAGTATCATCATATATTAGAGAGAATCATTATATTATTTATAATTTAAATAAAATGCATGGGCAGTACTTTTCTTGCATTTTGCAGCAGGCCTCCCCCGCAGCCGCAAGGAAACCGCCGTCAAGCATTACTTTTGCGGCTAAGCGGGAATTAGCAGTAGCATAGCTAGTGGGGGGCGGCACATTTTTTAGGGTTAAAAAAGGTCATTCAAACATTTTTAGGGGCGGCAAAAGAATTTGTTTTTGATATTTCTTCAATTAGGAAATACGATTAATAAAAGGTCATTCAAAAACATTTTCCGCCCCGGGCGGCAAAAGTTCTAGCTACGCCACTGGGAATTAGTTTTATCTTCCTAAAACGGGAACGATAAGGCGTGTAGCAGCTTCCTGTGCCCTCCCGTACTTCTGTTTTTCTGTGAGGATTGAATGTATATGTTTTCAATGTACATCCAATCTTCACGGCAGCGTAGCATTGTGACTATTCAGTGGCGCACCGAGGGGGGGGGGGGGTTTGGGGGTTAAAACCCATCCCAGAGGCCGATTAAAATAGATATTTTCGATACAAGTTAGGAAAAGTAACATTTTTCCGTGGGGAAAAATAGGCTTTCGCCCTCTCCAGCTTGAAGGTCAGCTGGTGGCATGGCGGCCTCTCTGGACACCGTTCTATAGGCGCACACTACGCGAAGCACTACACGCCTTTGAACTTGCAGATTCTCTTTAACTTTTAATCCTGTATGCCAAACGGGAGTAGCATGGAGCAATATTGAGTTTACAATAGCTGCTAATATTTTTCTTTTAGAAGACTTCGGCCCCCCTGACATTTAGCATCAAGCGTGCGATGGTCGCCGACGAGACCTCAGCCTTAGCCGCTGCGCCCCGCATGTACTCGGCGAAGTTAAGGTGTTTATCCAACTTCACAACGAGCACGGTAACTGAATCCCCAAGTTGAATATTAATGCCATCCATGTTGATATAAACAGGCGGCACCTGTCTTTTTCCGGACACCATAACCGCCTCCGACTTGGCCGGGACTAAGGCCAGCCCCTCTCCCTAACCCAGTGGAGGATGGTAGCAATGGATTCGTTTGTTTTAGCCTCCACCAGCCTTGCGTCTCTATCACGATCAAGGTACTGTTCCTTGTGGAACCCCGCTTGATACTTCCATGTCGTCCAAACTCCCTCCTCTATCTAAACTTAACTTTCGGTTCACCAAGAAGCTGGCGATAATATTATAGACGTGCGGATCTATGCTTCTTTCTCGCATTACCTTGAGAATGTGGCTCCATCCGGCACTGTTAAAGGCAGAGTTCCACTTCTTGCTTAAGTTTAAGGCATCAACTGTGGATCTACTTAAATCCAAACTGGTTATCGGAGAGGCATTGTTTAATCTTATCAAAATTAATTTTTCTGTAAGTTTCCCGGTGTGGGAAATGTACTTATTAGAAATATTGAAATGAAAAAGGAGTACCACGTAACGAAGTGCAAAAATTCGTTACAAAGTTAGGAATCACAAGGTAAGACATTAGGATGTACTTTCTGAGTTAGTATCGAGGGATAATTCACTAAGGTTTAAACCGTACAATGGATTGCAGTCTCTAAAGATTGCACAGAGATTTTTAAAGATTTTAGAGATTGTCAAAAGATTTAACAAGATTTTTTAGATTCATACATGTTCGCGAAGATTAGTGAAAAAAGTAAGATTGTGTAGTTTTTGTTACGAATTTTGAGATTATTTCAATTCTAATAAGGATTGTAAGGATTTATTTTATATTTTTGAGATTGTTTCGAAGATTTTAAAAATTTTTCTGAGATTTTACAGATTTTTATTAAGATTATGAAGATTGTTTGGGATTTTACAGCTTTTATAAAGATTGTAGATTTTATAGATTGAAACAAGGATTGGTAAAATTTCTACTGGATTGTAAAATCTATGCGATTTTATAGATTATAATCTGGATTTTGTCTGACAACAATACTAAGATTTTTGGGATTGTTTCGAAGATTTTTAAAAATTTTTCTGAGATTTTACAGATTTTTATTAAGATTATGAAGATTGTTCGGAATTTTACAGCTTTTATAAAGATTGTAGAGATTTTATAGATTGAAACAAGGATTGGTAAGATTTCTACTGGATTGTAAAATCTATGCGATTTTTAGTGAAGATTTTATAGATTATAATCTGGATTTTGCCTTGGTGTACAACAGATTTTTGTAGTGATTTACCCCTCGGTTAGTATTTATTTGACACAGGTAATCGTTTCGGAAATGTTAGACATGTTTGGGAAGACCTCTAAATTTCAAGGAAAAAAATTTCTTTCGGGTAATAAACTTTTTGCCTCATATTCTAGAAGGTTCAAAGTATCTATAAGTCAATAAAAAAAATTGATTTTCTGCAAAATTTACAGTGGTGTAACCCTTTAAATCTGGAAAAGTATAAGTGTTGTCTACCAGACTGATGATTGTCATCGGGAAGACATAACTATAGCAAATTTGAGAGTTGAATATTAAATAAAAAACCAAATTTGTGTACAATACTTTATTTGTATTAAACTTTTTTCACAATTTTTTAAAATAATTAATAAAGAAGTATACGAGGGGAGAAGCCGAGTTTAATTTAATACACAACGTGAAATAAAAAGCAAATTGGAACGAGGTACAAAATTAGATTTGACTAAATATACTTATAGCAGGTAGGTATACTTTATTACTATTTATTTTATCTTAACAAAATCATAAATACCTTTTAACAACTATAATTTTTTATTACACTGCTTTATTTTTTCGAGAACTAACTTTACTATTAAAGTCGCTAATGATATTTTTGTTAAGTAACATTGAATCAAAATTAATTAACAAAAAAATAATACTATTTAACATAAACACCTTCAAATTTATTACTGTTGTAAGTATTTTATCATCTCAATGACAAATTGTGTGCAATTGAATTTATATTTGACTTTCAAGCACAAATTTTAGTGTCACTTTATAATATGTGCACTTACAACATTATATTTTTTTATATAAATGTAAATTAAGCTAAGGTACTTAAATTTAACACAATAATTTTACAATTCTATTTTGTTATGTAAAACAAACTGTAGTAAATACTGTTCGTACTAATAAAAATGTTGCGTAACTTAATTAACGTAGCTAATGAGTATTTATAATTAGAAACATTGCAGTAATTAACTTCTCATTATATTAAATCATCCATATTACAAAAAAGGTTTATCATTCCTATTACAAATATGTTTCGTAGTACAGCAACCGCAATGTTTCAATTAAAATATTATAATGCAATAGGAGAAATGTTAATCACATTAGTAAAAAATTATGAGAGAGCTCAATTTTTATCGTCACACCTTATATATAGATAGGTAGATAATTACTGTAGCTTTAACGTAAAAAATATTTTGCAGTCCGATATACTTAAAAATAATATTACACGTATATATTATGTTTTAAAAATTAGTTTATGGCAACCTTAGAAATACTAGTTTTCTCATATTGCACCAAAAATATATTGAGTATTTGCACAATGCTACTCCTAATACACCAATACTCAAAATTTATGACAACCAATTTGACATATTTGCGAGATATCACAACCCTTCTCCAATTAATTTTCCTAAAATTTAGATTAAATAGGCAAAACTTTTATTAGCTCAAACAGTATTTAGGGTAATAAAATAGCTATTTTACACGTGTGCATTAGTGCACTAACAATTACTAACGAGATCAATGACTATTTATAAAAACGTAACATTTATTAACAGTAACAACACTTCACATTTTTGAAATGTCACATCATGAGCTAAAAAAAAAAGTATATTTAACGAAGTAAATTAATTATACTTTGTGTGTATCTATTTTCTACTGTAAAACAATCTAAAATAAATATCCATTGCATAATTTGGAGTTTATATTATGTTTAAAATAAAGAAGGAATTCCTGAACTGAATTGATTTCACAACCTCAAACATTTTAAAATACTCTTTAAAAAAGTTGCTTTACTAAATTAGGGGATTACCCTAAATGTATTGTATTTGTTCCCAGAGGTAGGAGATAGTCATAAACAAGAGAGCTCGAATTACGACTCATCTGTTAATGCTGTGTGATTTACCGCACCTTTTATTATTGTAGGCATATCTTTATCATACTTACAAAAGTAACTATTAAAAAGATGACTTTTTAGTAAAAAACCACGGCAGTTCTCAAGGTTATGACTATATTTGATTAAAAATTTTGGAATATTGTTAAAAAGTATGAAGTTTGAGGTTAAGAAAAGCATGGTAACAGTCCAACTGTCGAAATGATCCTACTTCTCATCTTGAATCACAGAAGATACATAGAGAAAAATAAAAATTCACTGCTAAAAAACGTAAGGATACAGAAAGTACATATTTTATATACTTTTTCTAAGTCTATGTATATTTTTTTATACACTTGGCAATTTGATTATGCAAAAAAATGTAGGTACAGTGCATGTACGTTAATTAATTATCTGACTTACACACTAACAGTATTTAAAATAAAACAGGATTAAAATGTAAAGTAATTCAAAATATAATGTTCTTATTCTTGTAAATAATAAATAAATTCAATTTCTAATAAATCACAATTTCGCTCCAAACATTTAAAAAGTACTACAATTTCACATTTAAAAATCCTGACGTAATAAAATAAACAATTTTAAAAATATTGGCAAATATTCTATAAAGGCAATTTTTTTAAATATAATAAACTATAATAAATATAGATTAATGAGAGAGTATAATAATTGCTAAGTAACTATTCGGTTATTACTTATATATACATCATACGTATGTATAGTACTTTATACAGAAAATATACAGAGGTTTTAGTATTTACACATTTAGGTTAAATTATAAAAAGATAAACTCAATAGACTTAACACTATTAGAATTTTAAATAATCGTAACGATAAACTGTTAATTTTTTATATCTATCGAAAGACAAAATTAATTTATTATTATTCATAAGGTATCAATAATTTTTTATTAAAACTTAAAAGGAAGACAGCTTATTGCACAATAAACAAAACTAACTACTTGAAGACACTCGAGTAGTTTCAGTAGGAGTAAGTGGGCTACTCAAACTGCTCGCACTAAGTGGCATATGAATACTTTGAGCCATTAATTTTTGACGCACTTCGCGTATTTTTAATTGTAAACTAGATCGATTAGGGAATAAGTCTGTATGTAAAGCTTGAAAACTTGTTGTCGCTTGTGTCGACGGAAAGAACGTATGTTCTTGAAAAAGTTGCATTACTAAAAGACGTCGTTGTTCTAAAACTTTTCTATGGCCTTTTTCTGTTTCTCTCCCAGTTCCTGGTGTTTTTGGAGTTCTAGGTGAACTCGCTTCTCCTAATTCAGCAAAATCTATAAAATATATTTTTCATAATACTGCAGTCATCTGAATGATTGACCACCAAAAAGCAAGCAAATTTGAAAACAAAAACAACTGCAAACAAGCATCTAAATTAATCTCGCCAAGAGCCCAAGATGTTTGACAATCAAAAAATGTTTTGTAATAATCAAAAATTTTCCAAAAGGCCCCAGCCCGACAACAATTGCAAATGTCCCCGCCCCCGCACCGCATGTATCCAATTATATTTTTACATAATGTAAATCTGCTAAGTTGATTGTTACGTTATCGCATCTAATCCTTTCAATTACCATAAAATCACTAATCAAATGAATGCCCACCGTAATTTTTTAAATAAAATTAAAGCGGCACATTCAAACTGTCATTGTCTATCAACACATACATACGATGTAATAACCAAATTCACAGATTTATACTACGTATAGGTCACAATTTGTAATAATTTATAAATCTGTAAAATATTAGGCTTCAAAATGCAATGATTATCATTAAAAAAATCAAAACATTTTAAACTAAACTTTTTTAGTTTAGATACATTTATATGGCACCGTTAAAAAAATTGAGCATGTGATTTCACTTGAAATGTTGCAAAAAATTAATGAGAATATGAAAAAATTTATATGTATAGGTAGAAATTTTTTTTTTAATTAAATTTCCTACAATAAAGTCCGTGGCAGTAAGTAAGTAAGTAAGAAAATATATTTATTTTCATGTTTAGACGTGGAAAATATTCATCGCCGAGGATAGTAACAACTAAACCACCTCTAGTCTCAACTTTTGAAGATAAATATATTATTATGTTACGGACTATTTTGTATATACTGTAGAGTATAGGTAAATTCATAATTTTCATATTGTTAAGTAATTTAAGAAATGTACTTGTATTTACAATGTTAAAATAATTCACCACTACTTTGTTGCATTTTATGACTGTGTGAAAATGTAAGTTACAAAGATGCGTCATTCTGCAAAGTATTGCAATATATTAAATATTGCACATATAAGCGGTTTAGTTTATAGGATAATTACAATAAGTGTTAAAATTTAGTTTAGTCAGCGGAATACATGAACTTGGATGACCATTAGAAGAACAATGGAACAATGAAGAGATTTCATATATAAACACCCCACATCCACACCAAAAGGACATTATCGTTCTGAAGTCAGAACCCTGCACTGCAAATGTAACAGCTTCTGTTGTTTCGATGCAAGGCGTTGTCCTGTTCGTCATCGGTTGTAATAACATATAAATGTGTAAATATTAAACGTATTAAATAAATGTAAATAAAAAGGTAAAAAGGACCAAGTTCACAAGTTTATTATAATACCTACTATTAACATATTTCTTATGGATGTCAAAGTGTTTCGAGTGTAAGTCGCCGTAGCATAGTATAATACTTCTAGAATAAGTAGTAAACTCGCGCATTCACGTGTGCGCAATTATTGAATGTATGGAATTAAAGGTAAATATTTGTGTGTATTTAATTACCTTGTATTCAATTGATGTATTTGGTATATCTGTGATGTAATGGCAGAAGCAGACATATCAACTTTTGCCATAACACCACAGATATTCATAAAAATAAAGCAATATTTACAACAGGTTTACAAACCCCTCATAAGGCATATACAGGCAAATAGAGGCTTACAAGGGCATTTCAATTTGAAATTAGTGATGGTGAATAGATATTTAAATATTCCGATTCGTGAAATCAACCGATTACTTAGGGTGGGTTGTACCGACACCGGTTAAACTTCGTTCAACCAATCAACATGGTTAAATATGGGGATTTTAACCATGTCGATTGGTTGATGATGATTTGAATTGAGATCAAAGTTGAACTAGGTTTAACCGACAGTGGTACAATCCATACTGGTACAACCCACCCTTAGTAGTGTAGAATAGAGCGAGCTGGGCGCTATCCAAATATCGATAACTTCGATTAATCGATAACTATCGATATTTATTGATAAAAAGTCCCAATCCCAGTGTAGAATAAGAATAATCCGATTCTGAAGAATCGTATTGCGCGCGCATTTGAGAAATCATTCGATTATTTCATTTGGACATAATCGATTATGTATTCCGAATGCGCCCATCACTAATTTCAAGGCTTTTGTAAATATTGCCTTTTTTATGAATACTACTGATAATCTTTAATTAGTCCGGTATGCTGCCAACGTTAAAATTAAAAATTAATTACAACAATGGAGAATTAGAATTACAATAATTTCAGAGTGCGTATAGGTGAATACGCGAGTTCAACTTTTGGTCATAAAATCTGGCAAGTGAAACTAATCATTCTATAAGTATTATACTATGGTATCATTTTCTAATAGCTTTTGTTGTTTTTGAGAATTAAAAAAAAAATACATACTAAAATGTTCTACTAATGGAAACTGTGTTTCAAATTTCAGCTCTAGAGGTATGGAGAAAGTAGTGTAAAGGTGATTCAAAAAATCCACGCAAACGTGAATTAGAACGTTAATTTCTTGCATGAACCTACCATAACAGGAAGTAGGTTTTATCTTAAGCTGTATGCGAGGAAGTCTGAATTGTTCATATTTAGACCTCTGTGGATATGTATGAAAATAGAATTGTCAATATCCGGATATGCTGCGGTCGGAGAGGGGAATGAAGTTTTGAATGCTTGTGAACTTATTAAGGAAAGAGTGAGTATCCAAAGAGGGGATTCAGAAAAAGTGTAAACAGAAACAGTTGTATTGGTGGCAAAGGGACGATTGGAGGACGATGAATGATTTTGTAGTGTATCACAGAAACCGAGAAGTTTAGTCAAGAATACTAATCTTGTGTCTGGAGCTGAATATGGGATAGATCACGTCGTATTGATCTCACAAAGGGAAGGCGAGACATTGGGGAAACAGATGTTTTTGATATAAGCAATACTTAAACATCAGTACCCCAACTTTACTTTGTGAAAGTAGTAAGGTGCATATTTCAGCCATTTTCGAGAAATGAGCGTATCGAGTTCACCGTGCGCTTTATATATAGTACAAAATGACGCAGTATTGAATATTAGCTCTATTCACGGTAACAATCCCGGTTACGTTACATCCTACTCCATCTGCGGATTTATAATAAAATTGTCATTGAAGCTCAAATTAGATGATAAAAAGTATAAATCCGCAGACGCAGTAGGATAAAACGTAACCGGGATTGTTACCGCGAATAGAATACAATCCGCACGGATTATCTTCCCTTTCCCTGTATGTAGCTCACTAGGCCACGACGGTTATTATTTACTGCGTCATTTTCTGTCATATAAAGCGCACTGTAAACTCGACACGCTCTTTTCTCGAAAATGGCTGATATATGCACCTTTACTATACTTTCACAAGGTAAAATCGGGGTACTAATGTTTAAGATATATGTAAAAAAAAAATTTGTTTCCCCAATGTCTCGCCCTTTTCCCTTGTTAATTAACACGTAGACCGCCACACTTAAAAATATCTTATTATTTTTAATGTTGGTGTGAGTTAAATTTAATGCACATGGCAGTTAACGTATTAAAAGGGTGTGTCAGAAAACTGTAGATGCATGGAGTAAATTAAATTACTGCTGTGTATGACGGAATGACCATGTTTATGAGCGAATGGTGTAGCATTGACAAGGAGTGCTTTATGTCCATGATGGTGAAATGTACCTCTCTTATCTATGATTTATGGATAAGTGTATGCGAATAATTGTCCGGGGTTTGAAAGCGATTCTCGCCTTTAAAGGCTTTTTTTTGACATTAGAAGCAAAAATCGTTTGGCCTCTACCTAGTTTCTTTTTTATATTTTATTACATTATTAGGTATGTCAAATTAATTGTAACCTACAAAAAAAATTCAATTCTATAGATGCGGGGACAGATTTGTTATTCTCATCCGGCTACGGCCTTTCAACTTGCAACAAATTTGAATTAAATTCTCTCCATATTTATGTGAATCAGGTCTTCCTAAATTTTTCAATAAATAATGGAAAATTTGTTTAGTTTACCTTTCAGTGCATTTTCAAATTAATATACCCAAGTTTTCTGTTGATATTTTAAATCTCATTTTCTTAAAATACTACGAAATGTAGAGTGGTTCCAAAGATAGAAAAAAATGTGGAGCTAAAGCGCAGAAACCAAAACTCGTACAATCGTGTTTCTGTTGGTGTCAATTTTTGGCATACTTTGGATATTTTGCATATTTTGGATACGCCTTTTCTTCTTTCTTTGGAACTATTCTACATAATTTTTAGGTATCGCAAATACAAAAAGTTTAAGAGTCATCGTGGTAAAGAGTTATGGAAGAACCAATTGTGACCATCAGATATATTGGAAACCAAAAATTTAATTCGCAAATTATGAAGAATGCTTCTCCAATCTCCGCTACTTATACCCGCTCTGGTTCCCAATATCTCTGTACCTTGGCCGGTTCTGGCAAATGTCTACTCCGTGTTTTAGTTTCTTCAAAAGGTTTAATTTTAATAGATTTTTGAGTTTTCAATCCTTTTGTGAAATGTAACAGTTACCGATAGCCTAGTGAACAAATAGAAAGAATTACAAAATGTATTAAGTGTGCATTTCAGAAAAAATTAAGTAAAAGAAAAATTACAGGGAAAAGAAAACGTCCACTACAATTTTACAATACGAAGCAAAAATATACAATGTACTCCAAAAAATCAGTTTCACAAGGTGAACGTTTTTTCTTTTATTTAGAACGGAAAACTAATTACGCCAATTATTGTCTTTGTTTATCTTCAACTTAGAAAAATGTCCACACAATTTTTGATACCCGTTTGAATCCGTACACTTTACAGTTATTTTCAAAAATGTGTAAAAAAAAAAGCTACCTCATTTGTTGATACTTCCTTTTCACCAGACATCAGTGTCGATGAATACATTTTTACTAAATTATACAACTAATGACAATGTTTCCTTTTTCGGTTTTGTCCCATTCACGAATTTTTGTCCCGTTAATTCCGACATTAGTTGCTAACTTAGCCTTAGGAAGAAAGTTAGTTCTGAGATCGAAGTTCGTCCTGGGAGTAAAGTAAAAGCAATGACAAATCAATAAAAAAAAAATTTAGACAGACGAAAGACTTTAATCCTCAACTAAGAAATTGAGGGCTGGTATCTTTAGGAAGTAAGCATCCGCATAAGCAATGGTATAAAAGGCCCTCCAGTTTAATATGGGATCTGAACTACTACTACAATTTTATGGGTCACCCATCAATATTTTTCGTTCAATTTTAATAATGACTTTTTAGTTTGAAGATAAACAGCGACAATTATAGTAATTAATTTTTTTCAAAATAAAACAACAAAATTATTTCCCTTATGGTGTTGACTTTTTACCCTACATTGTAGTAGAGATAACAAAAAAAAAACAGAAACCCAACTGTTGTACTATCTTTTTATATTTTACAGAAAAACTTTTACTACAATTTACAATAAAATAATAGGGGTAACTATCCCCCAAAAATCTATAAAATGTGTTTTTGTTTACAAAATTGCAAATTGTAAAAACTCCATGCTTTACCACTAAATTACCCAATCCCAATGACTTGCTGAATACAGACTAACATTGATTACATTAATGTAAACTTTTTCGATTGAAAAATTTGTATCTCATAATTTTTATGGTATCTTTCGAGTAGTGGTGGCGTAAACTACGGCCCTTGTGAACAGTTTATACGGTCTGTGGATTTGATTACATAAACCAGGTGTCTGTAATTGTCCTACAGTTGTTATTTTCTGTACTGGGAGGGTTAGCAGTCTAACTACTTGATTTTATTTTATTTAAACTCTCTGCCATTGTTAATATTTAGCATTTGCGCTGAGACGGTCATAGCTTTGCAGCTAACGCGAACAACTGCGAACGCGGGGTAACGGGTTCAAATCCGGGGAAGGGTAAAAGTTTCTGATGACTTGCAAGGGGACATCACAGTGAGATGCCAATTTTTTGGTTATTCTAGGAGCTAAAAAAATTATCACTTTCTCGACGTTTATTCCATTGGCCCTTAGTTTTTGAGTTATGAATTTTTGAAAATAAACAGGTTTTACCATAGGTTTAACATTATATGTGTGTTCTAATGCGTAGGTCCTGAGTTCTATCCCAGTACCGGCTAACTTCTTTTTTGAAAATTATATAATTTATTATCGGAATTAAAAAATTAAAAGAGACGGTCATTGCCTTGCAGCTAACGCAGTTGGATGCGAATGCGGGGCACCAGGTTCAAACCTGGGGAGAGTGAAACTTTCTTATGACTAGTCTCCGTGTTTCGGAAGGCACGTTAAGACGGTGGTTGAATTGCCACCATTAAAATAGAAACCAGGATACAGGCACATCTGAAGGGAAATCTAGCAAGCTGCTTAATGGATGTAAACAATTCATATATTCATGGAAGTAACACTCCTAAGGAAACGACGCAGATGTTGGAAATAAAGGCTTTTAAACTAAGTTGAAGAAGAAGAAAAAATTAACGACCTACGAATTACTATGGCATTACCAAAAAAATAATAACTAATAGTAAAAGTAGTTAACCTACCATGGTATTTTCAAAAATTGATAACTAAACATTAAGGGCCAATGGAATAAACACCGAGAAAGTGATATTTTTAGCTCCTAGAATCACAAAAAAAATTGCGATTTCGATTGGCGATATACTCACTGTGATGTCCTCTTGTTAGTCTTCGTGCTTCGGAAGGCACGTTAAGACGGTGATCATCCTGGATTAGCGAATTGCCATCATTAACATAAAAAATCAGGATACAGGCAAGCCCAGCAAGCTACCTACCAAATGTTAAGCAATTATATGCTCATAGTACTCACACTGCCAAGGAAACAACGCAGATGTTGGGAAATAATAGACCCTAGGACTAAACTAGAAGAGAATTGCTTTTGGGAAAGGTAGAAGAAGAAGCATTTGGCTCCTAATCAGAATTAAAATAAATCAATTGGTTAATGAGTAAGAAGTTTGTTGTTTTTGCAGAAATAGATTGCTTTGTAACTTGAGAGACGGTCGGAGCATACTGGTCGAGTAAGTTGACTATGAACGCTAAATGCCCGGTTCGAATCCGGGTGAAGTAAGAACTTTATTCTGGCCGTGGTCTTCCAGATTGGGGGTTCTACGTCGGGCTTGCTCTTCGTCGTAAATAAAAAGTGTAAAATGCTAACAAAAACTCAAAATTGGCGTTTGAGAACCGGGAAGCCGCGTATTGCAGTATAAACCAGATATATAATATTGTCATGTATCTTTTGTAATAATAATAATAAAGTAGCCGTTGGATTTGATATCCGAAAAGTTAATTTATAAAATGTCAATTTGTAAGAAAGTGGGTAAAATTTTTGATTCGACGGTGCAAGTTTATTTTTGAATTTTGTTTCCGCAAAGCGGATAAATTGTATGAAATTTTTGAGTTTTTTGAATAAACGAGTAAATTGAGAAATTGTGTCGTTTAAGTGATTTTTTTGAAAAGAAGACGGTGTAAAATTTGAACATAGAATATTTGAAAATTACGAGGTACAAACTTTGGTTTTCAAAACGAAAATTTTACAAAGGCCGACATATTTTGCGATCATTTGAAACCGCTGAGCAATAGCTGGAAAGACTTTGATAATCCGACCGTTTGGGAAGTTAAACCAAAGCTATTTAACTTAATTTTGATATTTGAGGGACGACGAAAGCGCGGATTTACAAGAGCCGCAACTTTATCCTGGAAACTGAGCTTTCTTCAGCAATAATTTTTTTAAGGGTTGGATTATTACATGTCAATATATCTAATTTACTGAAGATAGACAAGAAAAACAACGTTGTATCGTATTATTTTTCTACATTCTTCAATAATTTTACTATATTATTCAACTTTTTATTTTAATTTTACAAATTAAATTTTTTTTAATTGTGTGTAATTTTATATTTTGGTTTATGGTTTATCCTCTTTCTGTCTGTGAAAACAATGAACAGCCTAGTTTTATTTAGGTTCTAGCCTGTGGGAAATGGATAAATAGCCGATAGCAAAAAGGTTTTCTCCTTTGACGTTTTGTCAATTAGTCAAACTTAATATACAACCACACAAAGCCACTGCTGTGATAGCAAAAAGACGGAGATAAAAAAAATCGATTTCAACCAGACGAGTACGACTGGGAACTACTGAACTGTGTTTATTAAACGGAAAAATGTTGGGGTTCCGCGAAAAAATTCAAGGGTTCCGCCAAAAAGAATTTCAAAATGGCGTAAAAATAAATTTTCCCTCACCGGGTAACTTTACCTCATAAAAGTATCCCTCACCAGCCATTTGATGCCCCCCTTTTTTTTAGCTAATATTTTTTTAGCTAAATCGACTTGGGGTTCCGCCAAATTTTTTACATCGCCCAAGGATTCCGCAGCCAAAACTAATTGGGAATCGCTGAGCTAGAGTATTGTTTCGTGTATGGGGGGGGGGTAGTGTACGGAAAAAATAGCTTAATTTTAAACTTTTTGGAATAAAGTATTATAGCTATATCAGTGTCGTGTTTTAATAGCCACACCATGTATCTGTTGCATCTGTTGATGGTAATTGAGGACCAGTTCAGTTCTAAATTAAAGAATACATACTTTATCAGTTATATCACACAGTTCTCAGTTTGATTTAAATTTGGAAATAATTACAATTGCACTGTATTTACGGTCAATAATTTTTACTTACTGAGAATAACAATCAGCTTAACGTGGAATCGGATCCACGGCGTAAATAATTCAGGAGTAGCTGAAACTATTGTTCAACTGTATGCTGGCGATTAGTGATTACCATTGGTTTAATTTTTGATAAATAAAAACATTTATGATCATGGACTCTTTCAAGTTCGTGGTTATAAATTACGATCTTGTTTACTAATATTTTACGCGCTGAGAAATCAGAAGATTTTTGTAAAGAGCTACGTTAGTCTGCACTTAAGCTACATGAAAAGTTGTTATTAATACTCATCAATTAAAAATAACTTTGTTAGTTTGCTAAATTTACAAAATCGGCGTTTTCAAATAAATTTGACGATTTATGTAGAAATTATTTTGACTGTCACCAAAAACAAATCCATGCTGACCCCAACAATTATATTTTTTACGTCGTGTCTAAATACATCATTACAAATACGTAAACTAACATTAAATTTTTATTAAATAATTGCAAAACTAAACATGCAAAAAAAAAGAAAACAAAGCGTAGCAATCCAATTTATCTTACCTTTCATTGATTCAATATTAAAATCTGGTCCAAAAAATGTATTGCCAACTATCCTACCGCTAGAAATAGATTTTATACTCGATGATAAAGGAGTATCAATTTCGCTTTCTTCGTCCATTGAAGATCTATGTCCAGGCGTAAGATTGCGTTTTTTATGATAATTAGAAAATACACGAGGACTCGATGGAAGTGCTATAGCACTTGGAGATTGACAATCGTCAGGTTTAAATTGAGGTAATGAAGAAAATTTTTTTTCAAAGTTTACTTGTTCCAACACCCTAAAATTAATTATAACAACATAAGACAGCTTCCAATGATACCAAGTATTCTCAAACATTTTTAAAAGTAATTTATTCCATTATCTATTGAAAAATTATGCTGTAAAATGTAATTTATTCAGGGATTTAAGAGCTGTAGATAATAATTTTTATTTTAATAAACAGTGATAAATTTAACTCTGGTTTAAAATAGAAAGAAAAGACTAATTATTCGATCTCTCAACATATTCCATCCTACTACTTGCAAGTATATTATATTATTATATTTATTTCGACAATGTTACGTCCCTTGTTCCTTGCGAAATTAACAACCTCCCACCCAACTTATGCGCTATTCTTTTTTTAAAAGAATTTTAAGAGAAATAATGGTTAATTCATGATTACCTGAATAAGTTTGCTTTTTTGGGGGTCTCCGTGTTTTACGTATATTTTAGAGAAATTTAAATTTTCTTTTTAACATTTAATGGTCACGAAGTACCAAACTGAAAGTATCAAAAAATCAAACAATAGCAAATACTTGTAGGCCCAAACTGAATTAAAAACCATCCGTTTGTTTTAAGCCCAATAAGCTGACCACGAAAATGTATTGCAAGCAATTTACTTATTTAATGCAAACATATATAAAAAATGCACATGCAACAAAGCAAATTACAAAGTGATTTTCTATTTAAATAAAAATTACCCAATACAAAAAGCAATAAAAAATATTCCAAGTTTTGGCATTTCTACTATCGACTAGATAAGTTACCAAGAGACATCAAATCTAATACTGTGTTTGAAACAAAGATGGTCCTACTGATTTGCGATAGAAAATTTTCATTTAACAGTAAATTGAAACCTTGAAAATGTATTGAGCCAAGTTCTCCTGACAAGAACAGTTACAAAGCCTCCCTTAAGATAACATACAAAATATGCATGCGAAACGCTGCAAAAAAACACAACAAATACGAAAATGTAAATACATGTTGTGCTTTTTATTGGATATTTATAGCCCCACGTTGGGCGACAAATGAAGTGATATTTACTCGACCTTGCTTGCGTCACATGTTATGTTATTTGTGAATTCCAACGTGTAGCCTTTGGAATAGGTGTAGGTGATTTTGTTGATGCACTATTAACTATTTAACAGTACTCCCCCCCCCCTCATATAAACTAAGTATAATAATTAATAAGCGTTAAAGAATGAACAGGATAAAAAGTCATTTGTGCGGCCCGCGGAAAATTTGTTTGTCAGGACACGGCCCGCGGCTGGAATGCGTTTTGACATCTCATGAAGGACTCAAAATAAATGTTCCATAAACTTAGCGTGAAATTTTATATAAAAAATTCAAAAATATTGTCCTGTGTCACAAAAGACCTCATGTACCCGGCCTAAAATCAAAACTAATCAGTTTCCTGTCAGAAAGGCCTTGAAATGGTTCACTTCACCCCCGATTTCGTAAAACTTTTAAAAAGGCGTTTAAAGGTAACTAACAAAAAATAAGACAAGACAAACACGTCAATAGAAATTGTTAGTTATTCCTAACGTGTTTTATGAAATCAGGCATCAAAATAATTCCAACAGCTTGTAAAGGTGTGCTCAATACATTTAATAAAATTACTGTAATCTAAAAAATATTTTTATCTATGCAAAATGTTTGATTCAAGTTTGTTGTTGATATTATTAAAGAATTTATTATAAATTATAAAAAATATATACCCCTCCTCCCTCACACCGTATTTGGGCATGGCTTACACATTTCCAGTTTAATAAATTCTCATTTTTATTTTACAGCAGTTGAATTTCTTGGTAAACTTATTACTCAACAGTTCTGATAACAAATTGTAACAAATTTATCTTTGGAACGGAAGAATATCTTCTCATCCACTTTTAATTATTAAAAATCATGTTGGCAATATTTTAAATTGTCTTTCTACAATCTACAGGTTGATCCAAATTAAGTGCATACCATTGCTATTTGGAACCGGTGATAATATAAATCGATTGTAAAACCGTAATTACATTAGCTAAGTACAGTGTAATTCGCTTATAATGGACTTGAAGGGATCAAAAGATTGGTCTATTTTAAGCGGGAATTTATTTTTACCGGAACTTTAATACATTTAAAACATAAGAGTAATCTAAGAATTCGTCCATTATATGCAAGTTTCTATTAAAAGCGAGTCTATTACATGTGGACTTCACTGTAGTATTGAACATAATCTAACTCCTTTATTTTTAATATTAGGGAAAAGCGTTTCATTAAAAAAATCGTGTTGAGAACAGTGGCGTAGCTAGGTGGACAAGGGCCCCGGTGCATAAAGAAAAATCGGCCCCCCTCCCCCTTTTTCCACATGTTTGCATTAGAAATTTAAAAAAAACAGCTCAGGGGGCCCGGTGCACTGCACCGCTTTGCCCTATGGTAGCTACGCCACTGGTTGAGAACACTTTGTTTAATTGTTTTTTCTTTTCCATCATAATTAGCATGAATAAACAATAAATAACTGAAGTCAGCAATATGTTATCTTTATTTAAACAGGGTTCTTTATCGTAAGTGGCGCAACATGACAATGATTTGCTTACCAAAAGAGATACAGATGCTGCCAAATAGGATACATTGTTTGCAATAAAATAAACAATTGGGAAAAAATTAATTTTGATTTTAAAATAAACAAAAACCACTGAAAACAAAAATTACTTTTCAAGGAGCCTATAGTTTGTAGTAAAAACTTTCAACATAAAATTGACAAAAAGCGTGGGCTATATGCACCTATCATACATAAAAAATATTCTGCCAGTTCTGTGTATCTGTTCGAAACGCACTTCTGATAGTTCTGATTGGTTGTAATTAAAAGTATTACCGATATAAAAAGTTGGTGAGTGAGGCAGATGATCAAAGAATCACGTAATAGGAATTACAGAAATTAGTTTACTTTAATTGAAATTTTCTTATAAATGGTGTTTTTTAAGCGCATCCTGATTTTGATACACATTCGACATAAATTTTGTTTTATTCAAAAGATAATTTTTATCATTTCTTATCGCGTTTTATGCTGATTTTCAATGCGTTAATCACAGTTGATTTATCAGCATAGACTTTAAATATCTACCAAATCGCAAGACCTTGGTGGCCAAATGACAGGTCCATTTCTTGAAGTAAGATTTTCACCAAATTGTCCTTTATAAATCCATTATTTTGGTCACTGTATGACACGTAGCGCCGTCCTGTTGAAACCACAATCCTTCAACATCAGTATCCAGAAGTTTTAGAAACAAAAAGTCGCGGATAATTGCTATGTACAGTTCACCATTGATCAGCCCCGGATCTAAGATTTTTCCGAACTGGGGCAAGAACTTGACATTGACGCCCCTTTACTCCAGCATTTGAGTATGCATCGAGTATTGAGAAATGTTTGGTAGCGAAAGTAGTTTCTCCTCGAACGCAGGGATTATGTAATATAAGATCTATGAATGAAAGCCAATGAAAACCAAATGCTGGCTATTTTGTTGGTGAACATGCACACTAAAAAATGTCGTGGACGGTCGCTTTTTGTTTTTTATAGTAAATATTTTTTGTTTATAGCTCTTATAATGTTAAACCACTTAAAATAGACCAGCCTGCATATTGTTAATAGCAATTTCTAGTGTTATTTCCAATATTTAATTACATTATGTAGCATTTAACTTTTAATGAAAGCTGCACGGGATGCTCAAAGCAGAGACAATCAATTTCTTTTACCGTGAACCCGTACATCTTTCCAATTTGCAAGCAATTATTATTTTGTTACAGAATGAAAGTTAGCACAGTGACCATGGAGTAAGTTGTTTGAAAAAACTTGCTATTTTATTGAAGGGATGGAAGCTTCGGCAATTCAAATGTGAATTCATCACATAATTTAAAATTTAGTTTATTACTACTTAGAAAAAAAAAAGAAAATTCAGGCGTGAATAAATAAACCAGTGCAAAAAAATGAGTTTTGATTTTAAAATTTACTGTATAAAAACAATGCATACAAGAGAAGATTTAAATAAGCAAATGTTTTTAATTTACCAACAGCATTTCTAATGTAATTAATGGAGAAAATCAAATTTATCAAAATAAAACTTACCGATCCATTCCATCTTCAACGTTCTTTTTAAAAAAACTTTTTTTCGTTGAAGGTGATATCATTGGAGGTTCGATCGAAATAACATGTTCTGCTATTCTCATTGAAGAACAATCAGTGGTAACAGTACTGGTACTGGTTGGAACACCTAAGGCTGGAAAAATAATAAGTTTGGCGGAAAATGACATGGAAAGAAAATTACCCATAGATTGTCGTCTTTGTAGCGGAGCTCTTCCTAACTGTGCAGGAGTTGGAGCTAATTTAAATTGCTTATTTGGTTCTATTATAGAAACGGTTTCTGAAATATGCAGTGGTACAGGCACTTCTAACGGAGAATTTATTATTTGTTTCTCGTTTAACATTAAATCATTTTCTTTCATAATTACTGAATCTAATTAAGAAAAATTGTTAAAGTGAAGTAAATAAATGAGAAACATTATACTTACTGGCAATTGAAGTATTGGTGGTGGTGGTGGTAGAGGAATATGTGTTGGAATTACTAGAATTTTGTTGTTGTGGTGGATTTTGACTTTGAGCAAATGACCTATTTTGAGATTGATTTACTATTACAGATTGTGCCATAGTTGATTTTGGCACAATTTGTAAAGATTGTAAAGCGACGTTATTAGATGTGGGTATTTGATACGTTGGTTGCTGCATGTAAAGATATTGAACGTCCGATGCCGATGACACTACAAGCACAGGATGAGATCTTTCTGAATTACTAGAGAGACAAAAGGTTGTTTGTTGACCATGAATTGAAGAATTTAATAAAGTTAGTGTCACAGGTTGTGCTTGAATTTGATTTGAATTATTGGCACATTCTCCTACTTGAATAACATTTGTGGTTTTAAGTTGAGGCTTAATGATAGCCAAAGTTGTCGTAGGTTTACTAATTATATTACTATTTTGATTTAGAGAAGAAGTAACCCATTGTATTCCCTCAGAATGTGATTTATTTTGATTGACACTTATGACAGGAGATTCGGTCGTTTTTGGAGTTGCAATAAATAAATTACCTGTCCATTTTGGGGATTCTATAGAATCAAAACCTTGTTCCATTTTGACTACTTTTGGTGAAATCGGCATGGTTTTAAAAGCACCCCCCGTAGGTTGAAAACCACTAACACCTGAAGGATTTACTGGTGAATGATATGGATAATTTAAAACAGTCGATGTTGTGATAGAATTAAATTTCGAATTTGATTCCGTAGAGGGTAGTCGAGCTTTGATCGGTTTAGGACGACAGGTTACATCTATCGAATTATTCGTCGCCATTTGATTATAACTTTGTTGTAAAAAAATGCGGTTTTCTAACGAAGGTTCTAAATCACTATGAGCTTCAGAATCCGAATCCGTCACTTTTTCTTTACACTTTAAATCAATTTCAGTTGAAGGTTCTTCACATATAACCATTTGATCGTCATCTGAAATATCACCACCTACATCCTTTTCTTGCAAAATTGACGGACGAGATAATATTGTTTCTGTTGAAGAAGGCGTGTGAGGAGTTTTTGGACTTGCAGGAACTTCACCTGCATCCACACTATCCCCACCAGTCGAATTTAACTTACCACGACCAGAACTTGTAGAAGATTTCCGTCGATCTTTACTACACCTATAAAAAGAATTTAATTAAAAATTAAATGAAATAAAAAAATTACACGCAAACAAACTTACCATTTCCATTTAGGATGAGCTTTAAAGTGGGCTTCTTTCACTTCTGAAGCCAACTCGTGATATTTCTTCTTTTCTTCATGACCCAGTGCATACCACCACTCTCCAAGAATCTTAGAAACAGTTCTATTGTCTTGATTAGGATGTCTCTGATGAACAAGACCTCGATGTCGTTTTGAGAATATCATAAAAGCATTCATAGGCCGCCTAATGCGTTCTTTGTTCTGAAAACAAATAATATTTTAATTATTTTAACAATAAACATTTTGTGTTAATCCACCTTGGCTACATCTTTTGGGTTATTGGGTAAAGCACTCAGTGATTGACTTCTTCGCTTATTGCAATTTGAATTATCTGTAATACAGGTAGGCGTTTCAGGTGTTTCTGGTTCAAAGACATCGTCATCTTCTTCTGCAATAATCGGTATTGGTTCTGGATTATCTTCGTCGTCTATAATATCTAAAACTGGCGCCGGTACTTGCGTTGTCAAAAAGGACGCGGACAATGGTGGAGATAATTCTGTAGGAGGTGGCGAAATTGAACCAGGAGCTGTTAATAATGGAACAATTGAATGCCAAGGAATGACAAATGCTTGATTTTGAGAATTCTGTAAAGAAGTGTGGATATGATTTTGCGAAGAAACTGGAATTGAATTTGATACAGTTGTTGTTAGAGGCATGGAAGCCTCTGGTTGTATTTCAAGCTGAGTGTGGGTCGACGGTGTATGAGCTGCTAAAAAAATACAATTATAATTATCTATAATCAAAAAAAAATGTGTCAACCTTGTTCCGATTTAATTATTACTGGAGATGGTGACGATTGCGCTATAGTTGATATAGGAGTTTGAACAACACGTTTGAGTACTGTTTGCGTGGCTGCAGGTAAAACTGGAACTAATTGTGTGGGATGAACTATCACTGGTAATAAACCGGCCCCACTTGTTGATAATTTTTTTACACTGTCATTTGTAGTCACATGGATGGTTGACGTTTCTTTACCTAGATCATTTTGTGTATGCTAAAAAAATATTATTACAAAATAACCGGCCCAATACAGAATCAACTATTAAAATCACTTCTAATCAGGCAAGAAACAAACCATTTTCTATTTGGTTCCACTTAAATTATATTACAACTTACCTGTCTTGGAGGCATCGCTTGGAATGATTGTTGACGATTTTCGGATTTATCATTTTTCATTTCACATTCATTTTTGATGATCATTACATTTTTCTCTTCACTTGGAGGTAATACGCAATACAACGTATCTAAAATTTTATATATAAAAATTTAATCTATATACGGGCTGAATCAATAGATGATAGCTCCCTTACTATGCTGTATTGTAAAAATGTGGGGATAGTTCGACAACCCGGAACGCGATTTTAAAAATTTTCAAAGCATAATATCATAAAAAACGGTCCAAAGAGTAATCCTAAAACAAAAAATTTGCGAACCATTGCAAATAGGTCTTTCAAAAGCCAAAATTTAAAAATATTGCATGTTCGGAGGCGTTCTTACGATTTACAACATGTTATTGGCTTCCGCTATAAGTAAGTATAAGGTAAGGCGTTTGCTTTTGCATATCAACCAGCTTACTTAACTCACAGTACTTTCAGATAAATGAAAGAATGGAGTTACCGATACGAGGTACCGGGTTCAAATCCGCGGAAGGGTCAAACTTTCTCATGATTAGTCCAATACTTCGGAAGGCACATTAAGCCAGTGCTTCTCCTGGGTTGGTGAATTGCCTACATTAACATAAAAAAACCAGGATACAGGCACATCTGCAGGCCAGCCCAGCAAGCTACCTACTAGATGTAAAGCAATTATATGCTCACAGTGATAATTTTCACATAGTTGCTTTTAAAAGAAGTTGAAGAACATTTTGAACAGTAAGGAAGCTATCCAAGAAGTTCACGCTATTGATTCACCCTATTTACATAATAATATTAATAAAAATAATAACAAACTTGTTGAAAGTTGTATATTTTCCGAATCTCCAGAAATGTGATTTGGTGGTGTTGTGAGAGCATGTTGCAGAATGACACTTTGTTGTTCCGAAGGCATTGAATTATTCCACTGGCGGGGATTAGGCGAAATTCTTATCACACTTGTTGCTCCTTGTATTGGTCTAACAAGTTCTGGTCTAAAATGTAACTCAAGTATTTTAGTATTAGTTCACAATGAGCGTAAACATAAGAAGTACTTTACGCATTACGTTTTCTTACGCTTATGTTCAGATTTAAAAAGTAATTTAGTTACCTTATAACTGGTTGATGATAAGAAGTAGGAATATTATATCCTGACGGCACTGGAGAAGTGTGTTTAAGCAGCCCATGATTACTGATGGGCATAAATACATTTTGTCTAGATCCCACCGTAATAGGCGATTGCATAGTTAATGGAGAAGATCCTTGACAATTTGGAGAAAAAGCAGGCGTATCTGAACGAGAACCTCCAAGTGATACCAGCATATTAGCAGCTTCCGTTTCATCTTGATCAAATCGTCCGGTTGTACGCCTTTCATTGCAATTTGGAGAAGTTTCCGAATCACGTGATGTATCTTCACCTTCACCTTTGCTACTAGAACGTGGAAATGAAGGCCCGCTACGTAAACAATTTCCTTTAAGGCTTAGGTGTCTAGAACAATAACCCCGCCTCTGTGATTCTTTTGAACAACCGTCTTTCGAACACAAACGCCTCCATTGTTTACCATTAAACTTTTTTCTAATTCCATTGGGGTTAGCTACAACGTCACCTTTCTTATATTTATGAGGTGTAGCAGCTTGGCTACGAGGTGTTGTGGGTTGAGATCTAGGAGTGATACTGCTAGAAGAACTAGCCCGACTTTGCATACTGCTACGTTTACTACTTCCAGATAATTTTGCACCATCAACCTCAGATGGAAACATTATATCTTCACGTCGTAATTCATCTTCACTTTCACAAAACTCGTCATAATGCCTACCATTTGATAACGGAGTACAAACAGAAGCAGGTGGAGGTGAAGTAACATTTGTAGTAAAATAATCGTTATTTTGCAGTGTAGGTAACACGTCATGTAACTGTAGAGGTCCTCGTAAATTTTGAATTTCATCCCACCATGGAGGTCTTAACAACCTCAAATCCGCTCTCTTTACAGTTACTTCATGTGGAGGAACGCCTAATACTGCAACGGCAAACCGAATAGGTTGCCCTTCAAGTATACTACACACTACTCCTTCGACAAACACTGCCTGATCGTGTCTTACACATACTCTAGTTCCTAAAGATAATTGACTGACATAAGGACTAGCATCTCCAATTACGTCATAACATTCAGAAGCTAATACATCCGCAAAACACACTAATTTTCCTTCGCGACCATCAAATTCTACCATTAACTGCAAAATATCAAATTGATTTGTAAGTTGAAAGTAAATAGCGAAGTGTAAATTGTCTATCAACTGTTCAGAAAGAACACAAGGCAACTTGAACAATTAAGAAATAATGCAACAAGGCAATTTTAATTATGTGATATAATCGGTTTTTGAAACGCATTACAACGTTATCCGAGCCCAACTACCAACCTTGCGAATTGGTGTTTGGTTTGTTAGCATTTTACATTTTTTACCTAGACAAGGAGCCTCAGGACCAGAGAGACGGCCAGAATGAAGTTCTTACTTCACCCGGATTCGAACCGGACATTTAGCGTTCATAGTCAACTTATTCGACCACCATGCTCTGACCGTCTCTAATTTTAATTTTAATTATAATAGTACTAATACAGAATACTGAAAAAAATGGTATCAAATTTTAAATAGAATATACAATGAAAATCGCATCCAAAGTGAGCACCACAACAAACTCAGTCTCAACGTACTGCTGATGCTTCATCTCATGGGTCTCCAAATTACGACCCGCCACAGTTCATTTTAGTAGCGTAACTAACCATTTGCAGGGAGTGCAATGCACATCGGCGTCGGTGCTAAATAGGCGCCGCACCAGACATCTTTTCTTGGCCCACGAAGTCCACGAAACACTCAACTCCCTGGTGGGCAAAAACTGCAAGCTGGCACTGAATCTCAAGATAAAAATGTATAATAGATATCGTATCATTTTTTAAATCCTGCACCAACGACATAATCTAATAGTACAGGAGGCAACGACACAAAAAGTGCACCCATTTGTACAAAGCTAATATTTATTTTAATCAAAGATTATATACTGTAAATAATGAAATCGGCAGTCTACCACCTTAGAACGGCGGCGAATTTTAGAAAAATGGCTTTAAAGCTGTATCTCAATAATTAAAGTGTATTACTACTAGCAGTGATTAACAATAACCTCTGTGGTTCAGTGGTAGAGTGATTGGGTTATGGATCTGTAGATCTCGGTTCGAATTCAGCATGCTGTCAATTTTTTTTTCAAATATATTCTTTTAACGATAAAATTTATTATCGAAATTATAAAAATTTTTAAGAAAAGAAATTATAATTATATCTCTTTGTTTTAATCAATGATTAGACAGTGTAAATCAGGAAACTATAGCTAATTTCGCTATAAATCGTTCTGAATGATTGTTAAATTAAAATCTACAAAGCTGCTCTTTTGTCTACAAGTAGTTTATATGAAATATTGTTAAATAGACGTCGTCTACTTTTGATACAAGGTGGCTAAGTTTTGGTAGACGACGCTGAAGTCGTAGCGCGTGAAGTTAAAGCAGCAAACGACTTCAGCGTCGTCTACCAAAGCTTAGCCACCTTGTATCGAAAGTAGACGACGTCTATTCAGAACGATTTATAGCGAAATTAGCTATAGTTTCCTGATTTACACTATCTAATCATTGATTAAAACAAAGAGATATAATTATAATTTCTTTTCTTAAAAATTTTAAAATACAATATTTTATTTATTTTATTATTTATTTTATTAATTTCATCGTTAAAAAGAATATGTTTGAAAAAAAAATTGACAGCACGCTGAATTCGAACCGAGATCTACAAATCCATAACCCAAGCACTCTACCACTGAACCACAGAGGTTATTGTTAATCACTGCTAGTAGTAATACACTTTAATTATTGAGATACAGCTTTAAAGCCATTTTTCTAAAATTCGCCGCCGTTCTAAGGTGGTAGACTGCCGTTTTCTTTACTTACGATATCAAAACAACAATATCTGAAAGAATAGGCTTTGTACGAATAATGACATTTCGACTGTCGTTGCCTCCTGTACTATAAGTAAAATTTTGGATATTTTCTTGTTGGCTGAAGCCAAAATGTTATCAGACATTCGTTTAAGCTTAATTTAGTAAGTTCAGTAAGATAAATTTGGATCGATGATACAATTTATATTATTTTAGAGACAAATTAGTAACACAAGTTTGTTGTGGAGTAGCTATTTGTGCAAAAGGTAAGAAAACGCCACTTTTCCTACTTGTTTCACAGAAGATTTTTGCTATTGTTTGAAAAAATAAGTTCCATAAATTTAAAAACGAAGTAACAGCACAAGCCGTATAAAAAGAACTCGAGAAAAAAGAACTGATCCAAATATTTGCCATTTATTTAAAGCCAATAAGCTACCTTATGCCTTTTACATTCAATATGAGCTATTGCAGTGTAAAATAATAAAATTTGTTAACTTGGCTGTAACAACGCCGAGAAGTAAAACTGTGTGGAAAATTACCTATTATTACGTACTTTTCCATTACATTATACAGAAATGTTGAACCTTTCCAAAGAGTACAAAAAAAATGATGATAATATATCGTCGTATTCCGGTGAGGGGTGAAGAAGTTTGGATTAAGTTAAGGGTAGCTTTTTTTTATTTTGTAAACATTTGTAATTTTGAAAATTTCGCGGCGACTCTGGGTTTCGGCCAAGCCGACAGGAGATCGGATTGCGGAAAAAGAGATGCGCGGGCGACCAGCTAGGTGACTAGGTTAAAATTTTTAGAGAGAAAATTTTGTGTGAATTATTTTGAAATTTTTAGAATAAAATTGGAGTAAAACAGGAGAGTTTTCTTTAGTGCATAATTGTGGTAATTTGGAAAGGAAAATTATTGAATTAATTTCAAGAAAGTCAAAGAAAGACTCGTGTCTACAGAGAGTATTTTTATTTTTGATCCTCAATCCCTACGCATGCGCATTTGTTTCTGTTTTGTACTTATGAATATCATATGTAATTTTGACAGCTGTCAAAATTTGAAAATTATTAAATAAATAAATGGAATCTCGTTAATAAATTTGTGCGCGTCAGTACTTTTGTACGTTTACTTTTTCTTCCTAAAAAATTATGGTCACCATAGATATAACAGGTGCTAAATTATTCAGTAGTACGTAGGGATTTAACACATAAAAAATCACATCATTAAGGGGTATTACCTGTTTGAATTTTTTCTATTTCCATTCTTTCTTTTTTGGTTTAATTAACGTAAAATATTTTTATATATTCCAATGCATGGTTAATAAACGTCTAAAAGGATTTTTTGATTGCATTTAAATTTTCGCAAAAAAAATCCAAAAAACACCTGTTTTTTAGGCTTTAAACAGATAATACCCCTTAATATATGATTTTCTGCTCCCTTGATTATTTTACAGCAAAAGTGAATAGTGGATGAGTCACAAAAATCACTTTTGTTCTGTATAAAATAAATTTAAAAAAAAAACATATCATGGAAATCACTTTTTATGACAGAATAGTTCAGTTTTACTTTGTGTGCCGCCCGCAATATTATCGCAACGATATTGAAATGAAAGTTTAACCTTGTGTACATAGTAACAAAATGATATGTTAAAACTTCACCGTTTGACAAATAACCACATTTTCTTAATTTTAAATTTATTTTTACTACTAGTAATTTTTTTACTTTTGCCCTAAAATTAATATTCAATAGATACTGCATTTATGTTATTTTATCTGTTGAATCCATATGTACTACTGGACAATTATTCAGTATAGGTTAATCTTTGATAGATAAAAATAAAATGTAGGTTGCTAATGAAAATCGCTCTGCATATACGAACCTTATCGATCTTAGTTTTAGAAAAATTAAATCCTGCTTTAATGAAGTTTTATAAAAGCTACGTGGAAAGTCTTAAGAACTATAATCCCACACCTTTTTGATTAATTTCTCGATTTCAATTAAATTGTGATGATCCGCAATGTCAACAAAATTTTACGATTAATTAAAATTCAAAATAAAGGCTTGAAAAATGTATTTTCGAAATTTTGAATGTTTCGAAAGAAAGAAAAACAGAAATTGGTGTTCAAAATTTAATTGTAGGTATAGAATTTTATTTTTATAGCAAATTTTAGGATAGATTAGATTGTAAGAAAACAAATATCTTAAAAATTTTGAAATATTATTATCATGAGATTGTAGTTAGCTGGTAAAAATTGCATTCTTTCTAAACGGTTGATGGAAAATAGAAAAAAAAAGTACTTACATTACTACCGCTAGCTTGTCTAATAACACCAGGGTAATACCAGTCACCCTGTTTAGCTAACACACGATGATCACACCACTCACTAAGATCTATATCAAACTGTTTACAGGTTGAGGATTCTTCTTCTTTAGGTCGTAAAGTACACGAATAATCAACTGCAGCCACTTGTGGTGGTATCGATAAAGGACTTTGAACCACAGAAACAGGTACACAGGCTACATTATCAATGTCTTCCAACTCAGATAAATCGTATTTACGTTTTTTTGGTACCTTTCGTACTTCGGGATTTGATGACATTTTAGTTATAAGTGGTTCACTTGAAATAATAATATTAGTGGTCATACGCTTATATTTAGCTATAAACATATCAAATAATTGAAGTTAACTTGTTATGTATTACGATATCCATTTTCACTTTTGCATTCACTAAAATGTTATTTACTTCAAGGCAATTAATGCATCAAATATTCATTTTGTGAGTACTTTGCACATACAGATAAAGCATGGCCTCCTTCCATGCCTTGAAGTAACCTGAAAAAAGTAACCCTTTATTAAAATCCTTTTCATAGTTTTCAACAGTTTGTAAAATAATATTGTAACTTTTGAGACAAAATAATTAGTTAAAATTTAGACAAAAAGAAATGTCATAAATCAAATTGTAAATAAACATGCAGCTGTCATATGTACAAAACAAAAGACTAATGACTAAGAATCATAGTATTCGTCACCGTAACTACCTTTATTTACAATATTTGATGCATATACAGGTAATAATACATTACCTTTATTTTTAATTGATAAAAAAAAACATAGTCGATAAACATAACACCCACAAGACGCAGATATTAACCATTACCAACTTACCAACCCCTCATCTTATGGAAGTTTGTTTCACACCATACAAATTACAAGATTAGTAATGAGAAGTCACACTTACACTGTATTATTTTAAAATATCACATTATTATACAATTTTTGCGAATTTCCCATTAATAATCGTTTAAAATAAATTTTTATTTATTTAGAAGTTGTGTAAATATTAAATATTTATTTTATAATATCCGATTTAAATGTAAGTTTATACGAACACAAAAGTTAGTAATAAAATGCATTACTTTCTTAGCAAACATACTTTTACCGATATTATATCGGATATATACAAATATTTTACCTGAGCGAATATAGAGCAAACTTGCCTTATTTCGCAGTGTTACAGTGTTGACACTAAAAACTTTAGATAATAGCATAATAAAATCTATTTAAAAAATTCCTAAAAAATACTGCTAAATTAGGAACACTGCAAAATAATACATAAAGGAATTGATTTTACATACTTATTATAATTAGGAAAATTGATTACAGTTTGACCAGGGTAAATAGATTCTATTTACTTTGGTTTGACATAGTCCTCTAACGACAAGTTCCACGTAAGGCTGTTCTCTCGCCACCACATTTTTATTTACAATTTGTTGGCTTTATTTTTGAAAATTACATGTTAAAATTTTTACAGTATGTCTAAAATGTTATTTATAACATTATGTCAGAGCGTTTCTTACTTGAAAAAATTTTGTTCGCTCTGTTTTGTTTCGTTCCGGCAGAAAAGGAAAACCTAACTCCAATACATCATGGAACTCTCCGTTAAAAGCGACTAGTAAATGTTTCATCTGATGATGGACTTATCAGCAAAAGTTTTCGAATCTATCAACAATCACAAAACTGATAAATCGCATTCATTGAACTGTGTTTTGAGGGTTTGACGTTCTTGTGTTCATTGCCTTCAACTAAAATTTGCTGTAGTATTTCCCAGAGGCTAGTGCCGAGAATTGGTATAATTATGCCACCAATTCGGAGTGTTGCATACTCATCAGTATATAAATGTTTTGTATTGATACTAGGAAATTCCTTTTAAGAGGGCGGTTTCAAAATTTTATCTACAGCTCAAAATTGGTTCTAGATGCAGCAATTAATTTTTTTAATGAAAAGATGAGTTTTTCGAAGGTCATGATATAATTTTTCATTGGTTTTGATAACATATCGACGCCCCCAACGAAAACTATAGTAACTCAGTAATTACAGTTTTGATATCAACGCAATTCAATATTTAAATAGTCACTATAAATTGCAGAATTGCATAATTTCTAAGGATCAGTGTCTACTATTGGTCGTCTCGAGTTGCTACAAAGTTACGATATTTTTCTAGGCAAATCGTACCGATATAATAGATTTTTTTACTATAGTAACTCAAAAAATTGATTTTTTGAGTTACTATAGTTTTCGTTGGGGGCGTCGATATTAACATTTTAATTATGTTAATTAGCAATTTTGTATCAAAAACACACAATTAATTAAAATGTATGCCATAGCACAGTTAAAATAGTAATCTTTAATATTCTACATTAAAATTGTTTAAATTTCAAGTATTGTAAGTGCTGTAAATGAAGTTTTGTTTCGAACATAATTTGAATGACTTCAAAAGAACAATGAAATTTGTCTTTCATTCTTTCCAACAAATGAAAAACGTCAATTCTAAATCTAGGTAAGTCCACCTATTGAAAAGTGGAAAAGAAAAAAAGATTGATCGGGTCCTTAAAGCCATATTTTAGGTCTGATTGAATTTTTGGATATAAGAATTACATTTCAAAGTGACAATTATATTTTATTTTTTGCAAAGACATTGACCCTACGTTGTGCAGCAACAGTCGCCACCAATGGATATGATGACGACAGAAGTAAACTTGAACGAATTGTCAAGGGCGTAGCTAAAATTTTTAGATTTGTCAGAAATGTTTTGTAATTTTAGATTATTAATTTTTTAAATTATTATTTAATATTTATATTGCTTTATCGCATTATCAGTTGCAGACATAAACATTTTATTACGTATAGGTGGATATGAGAAGAATTATTTCTTATTTGTTCATCCAGTGGTGGATCTAATTTTTTGGGGGCCTTTTCTGTAACAATAAGAGACAAATAAAAGATATCGGCAAGAAAAATGATAGATAATAACAAAATAATATGTTTTGGCTTCTGCTAACCGGTAGGGACTTATTACATCGGGGGATTGAAGCTTTAATGCAAAGTCTAACCCCCACTGGCTATAGAAATTCTCTGGACCCGCCTCTGTTTTCGTCTAAAATTCGGATTCCAGAAAAGGCGCAAGAGGCGTGCGCTTGGGGCCTCAAAATTATTTAATTAAAAACATTGAGATATAGGGCAATAATATTGATAACTTCCTACATTAATATTGTACCAATCAGAATATTTCATTTTTAATCACGTGAGGTACACTGCCTAATCCGCGCAAACTTAACTGTCAATGTCATTCAAACCGATAAGAACCCTAGGACGATTTGTTAACATTGAGCTGATAATTATCCTGTCAATTAAAATTTAATAGTTAAAAACAACCTTCAAAAGTTCATGAGGAATTTCTAGTAAAATAACATTTGGAGGTAAACAAGGACTCAGGTCCAATATAAAATAGGTAGTATTTTCAAATAAAAATCGCCTGCGGCGCTAAAGGAAAAGGTATCTCTCTCGTGTGCCGGAATTTAAAAACTATTGCTGTAGGGTATGGAGGGTAGTGAAAATATTTGAAGGGGGGGGACTTTAAAATTGAATTGCGCCTGGGGCCTCATAAGTGCTATATTGACGCCACTGACTATTTATAGGTGTAGGTACTAATACAACTTATAAGAAAGCAACACATGAAAAGATAAACTCTGAAGTGAAGAAAATATAGAAAGATTTGATTTACATTTTACAATGAAGTGCTATAAAAATCGTTAATATTTTTTAAAATCTTCTTCCTCTCCCCCACCCCTCCAATACCAAGATCATACAGCTCCACCAACGTTAGAACCGACTTTAGGGGCGTGTCAGGCGCTGCTAAAATTAAAAATGTACACTCAAATGAAGAAGTTTCTCGGCGCGAATATTTAAAATCCATAAATTATTTTGTCAAATTGCAGTCACAAAATACGTAAAAAATGTTACCGGCAAATATTAAATAAAGCACTTTTGGAATAAATTTAGTAAACATTAAATACAAAAAACCACGACAAATGTAAACACACGCAATAATTTGTAACTTTTACAACAGAATGTACTTGAGAAATAACTCAACGTTCATTGGTTCATTCAAATTTTTATCAAATTAGTTGGCATATTTGCTGCGTCCTTTCTAAGCTTGGTGGAGCTGTACATATGGATCGGATAATTTCATTTGATGGCAGACCAATCTTTCCAATGGTAAAATATACCACTTTACTGCCTGTATGATAAAAAAATACATTCATGGACTGTAAAAAGGAAATAAATCAATTTTAAAATTCAAATTTATTAAAAGTTAAACAAACTATATAAATAAAAAAACAAACATTTATTTAATAGTAGCACCAAGAAGAGGTAAATCTTCTCTTTCTTTTATACGCTTGCATTTTGGACATGGTCGAGTAGCATTAAGGCAACCATTATGATACACAGCATTGCAAATGTTACACTAAAAATTAAAAAATTAGTTTAATTAAAATATAAAACAGGAAAAAAAGGAAACTTACTCGAAATACATTTTCTATGTCAAAAGGATATAATATTTTAGGTTTATCGCACACTTCACAAATAAAACCCTTTTGACTACACAGCCAACAATTTTGAACGTGTTCTTTGCCAAATTTTACAACTTTTTGTAAATGTTGAATTAATACTCCATTACGAATTTCAGATATATCCTAAAAAAAAAACAAAATACCTTAAAATTTTATGTTTTAAAAGGTTATATTATGTCAGGTATCATTTAAGCTATAGGCCCCTTATCATTGTATTGTAATAGAATTGTAAGCAATTATAGCCTTTACAGTTGCTTAAGCATAACCTGAGTTACGCAAGCGTGAACGGATAAGATGCTTGAAAATTAAGGTTCCTGACATGATACAGAGGTAGTTAGGTCTTTGAACATCAGTTTTGACCTATTTGTCCGAAATTATTGGCTAAAATGTGTTTTGACTTGTGATGTCAGATTAATGACAGGCGCGTTCAGAGTCACGTGACAATAGACCAATAGTAGGTACAGGCCAATGTATAAAAGAAAATTACCCCCTAGAGCCTCTAATCACACGGGTGAAGCTGGATACAAAAGCTAGTTTTCTAATGTCATCTTACCACTCCCCTTATTAGTGTTAATAAAATATTGTTATAACTTACTGAAATCGAATACTGATGTACATGTTCATACATGTAATTCTTTCCATTGATTTGTTGCTGCAGTTCTTCTATAACTGGCTCTCGACATGTATATAAATAATCACGTAAAAAATTTAATTGTATCCGAATCAATTGCAAATTAGCCATATCATCAGAAATTCCATAAATTAATGGATTTAATAACTAAAAATATATGAACTGTAAAATTATTACTTACACCTAAAAAAATATCGCACCTTAAAATCTACCGTTGGAAGATTTTTGATTTCGTTAACATAATTTAAACTTTTTTGAGAAATTTGATAAATTTTAAAATCCCAGTTATGTATAATACGAGCTGGAATTTGTATACATTCACTGCTCATACAGTTATCACAGAAATACTCAGATGTAAACCCACATACTCTAAAATTTAAATATTAGCATTCCACATAACTTCCCGTAGATGACATTTACTTGGGTTTTGGCGTTAGACTTAATGGTTCCTGACAACCAGCACACACATAATTTTGAGAATTTAAACCACGCTCTGTTGAAATTTTTCCAATATGTGTAGCCATTGGAAGCGGTTCCGTCTTACCGTTCTCTTCATTTGGTATCTCAGGTGTTTTAATCTAAAGAAAAGGAAATATTAAGAGTTTTTCTTTGGAAAATATTAAAAATTACATTATCCGATTCATTTAATACTGGTTCTTCTTGGTTCTTTTTTTCCAAATGTTCCCACACTTCTTTTAGATCAGGAGTTTTAATGTACGCACCACCTAATAAGTTATAACTCTCAATTAGCGCATTATAACTGGTTTCCATCGACTTTGGGTTGTTTAAATTGGTGTTTACTACATCTTGACTTACACTAGGTATAATTTCAACTGCCTCGGTTTTTTCTTGTACTTGAGGAAACGACCAACCTGATCTTTTACTTAAAGAATTACCCAAATTTGATTCAGGTTGAATACTTGAGGTTTCAGTCGTTTCATCCTTGATTTTATCTTCTTCTTTATCACAATTGGATAAGCTTTCCTTTTCTTCTACTAATTTACTAGGTTTTATATTTACATTCTGATCAGCTGTATGTTTTGCAAAGATTATTTTAAGAGCTTCATCTTCACTTAAAGCCAGCATTCCACCAATTCCAGAATTATGGGAAGTAAATGAAATAGCGGAACTGAGAGAAACTGTATCGGAATTGGTTTCTGTTGAGGTTGCTGTAAGGCCTTGAGCCACATCTACAGCAGATGCAACCTAAATGTAAAATTAAATTAGTTTGGAAAATAGAAATAAAATGGTGGCAGCACCATCTCTAGTCTGAATTATGAATTATAAAATTAAATTTACAATCACATTTTTATCTCTCATCAGTTAAATATCTAATTTATTTTTTGCCTTTCCGGGAGTAAAGTGGTCACTTTACTCCCAGTTTTGCGGGAGCAAAGTGCCACTTTTCTTAGGAGGGGGGGGAAGTAAATTAGCGGGAGGAAAAGTAAAATAGCGGGAGGAAAAGTAAAACAGCGGGAGGAAAAGTAAATACCACCAACTTAAGTTGGTACTTCATTAATGCCATTTACAGGTCTGGCTTTAGGTTATATGGTTTAGTAATTCTCGCTTATTCTAACAAATATTTGTTTTGAATTTTTTTCTTTCTTTCGGCTTTCGGAAAGGCAAAAAATAGTATATTCGCGCTCGGGATTAAAGTGACTTTTCGTCCTTACGGTAATTTTTCCACTCGGCTGCGCCTCGTGTAAAAAACCTTTACCCTCATGACGAAAAGTAGCACTTTACTCCCTCGGTGTATAATATACTATTTTTAAATTTTGCGGCAACCAGTAGTACGCCCTCAACCCCACATTTTTTTATTGCTTTCAAATCAGTGAAAATTTACAAACGCGCATGTGCGCACCTGACCTGCAGTAACTAAGCAACATAACAAACTGTTGGCCATTTTGTGTTCTTAACACCAAACATTTGTGACCTTCATTATAAAATATTTCATTAATTTAATTTTCAAATAAAATGGAAGAAGATTCTGATGGGGAAGCCAAAAATACGGTCAGAAAATAACAATTTTGGATTACAAATTTGGAAAAATACAAATCTTGTAATCTGTCAGATTCTTTGATCACTGTGTAAATAAATCATTACTTATATAGGTAACCGAAAAAGATGAGCCCAGTATCAACCACCTACCTATATCAAATCATAATAACAAAGACAAAACCAAACCTACATCAGGTACTAAGAAAAAAAAATACGTAACAGAAAAGAAAAAAGCACCCAAATTATTAAATACAACAGTAATCCATGACATTCCTCCAGTACATCATAGTGATCATTCCATTGAATACATAAATAACGAGGTAAATTTTGTAAATTTTCTTCTACGAAATTCATTATAATATATAGTCACTTCTCATCGGAAGTGTTCGCAATTCATTTTAAAATGTAGATCTTTGTTTGATTTTTACTCTATCAGCTTTCACATATCAATTTCTTTAAATTCTACTTATAAGATGCATTTGTACCATAGATATCATCTACAACCAAAAATGAAATGGGAGTAGCAGAATTCTTAACGAGCATAGAAGAACACCGATTACCACAACTTCGTATGAATTGGGTATCACATGTTTCTAGTGCACCACAAATTCAAATAAATCCAGACTCCAATAGTCACAGTTACCAGTATTACCGTAATGAAAACGAATTGAATCGATTTGTTAATTCTCGTACACTGTATAGTATATCGGAAGCGGAAGAAAACCACCATCAACCACCTCAGAATCCATTTCGCACATTCCCACGTCATAATAGAGAAGTATGGTTTAGGACAAATCCATGCTACAAACAACCACAACAAAATCAATATTCGATTAATCATCGTAGAACCGAAATAGCTTCATTAGAACCTAACAGCAACACAAACGTTTCGTTACCACCTTCACCATTTGATGACGACCTTCCCCATCAAGAACTTATGGTAAACGAACCACAACGCAGTCTAGTACAATTACCGAATCCAGAAATAAATTTTGATTTACATTTGATACAAAATTACAATCCTAATAATAATCCAAGAGCTTTTAATTACTCAATTGAGCAAGATGCTGTTCTAAATAGAGTAAGAAACAATAGTATTAATATACCTGAACTCCATATCTATCATAACGCTGTGCTAAATGCATTAGCCAATGAAAATGTTTTAATGAATGAACTGTATCTAATAAACCTGAGACTGAATGAATTGTACAATCAAAATAATAACGAAGCAGTAAATGGAATACCTAATGTGGAGGTTGACCACATCGAAAATATCCAGGTACGACCAAATAATTTACTACCTGTACAAGAAAATCCAGGATTACCAAACTTTTATGAACAAAATCGTTATCAAAGACTGCCATTTGCGCAATTAGTTCTCGTAGCAAATGGAGGAATTAACCCTCTGAATGGAGGACGTAATGGATTGATCCAATTCATTCAGAACAATCCAAATCTGATATTCTTGAATGTTCGAAATGTCATCCTTATTGTTCATCCTTCAATTCTGGAAGGAAACAATAATGTATTGTTACAAAATAACCACTGGATACCTGCAAGGGCACTACTGATGGAAAACAATGTAGCCCTAGAAAATGAAGTAAGACCCGATCCAAACAATCAGGATCTTAACCAAGAAGCGGGTCCTTCTAATGAAAGGGACTGAAATTTTGAAGTAAGACATCGATAAATCTTTTATGAAAAATATAATTTAGAAATTATTTTATTCCTAAATGATAATGCAATTTGTTAAATGTTAAAGATATATTTTAAAGTTGGTTTTTCAATCCGTAATTGAAAAAAAAAAAGTTTTCTAATTGTAATGTTGCAATTTGTTATGAATTTTGTTTGAAAAATTCATCACAAATTTTTCTTTAAAGTTTCTCTTTAAAAAAGAACTGTTATTTTAACCACATGATGATTTTGTTGTATTTAACAAGTGACGGAAAAATAAAAGCTTTGAAACCCAAGAGGTTTTGTAAATAATTGTTTTATTTTGATATTAATTTATTTAATTATTTTAAATTTTAATTAATTGTGTGTTTTTGATACAAAATTTCTAATTAGCATAATTAAAATGTTATACTTTATCAAAACGAATTAAATCATGACCTTTGAAAAATTCTCCTCTATCCATTAAAAAAATTCATCGTTGTATCTGTAACTAATTTTGAGCTGTAAATGAAGTTTTGGAACAGTCGTTAAAATCGTTTTTGGATTTCAGTATTAAACCTCCACATCTCATAATCCACTACGACCTGACCAACTGTTTTTTTTTAATCATCTATCATCATTAATCAATAACATATAAAGCGAAGAGTACTCACTCACTCATCAAAAATTCGGGATTGGTTTAAAATACAAAACATGGCATCACCGACATAAAAATTTATGTATGTGAGTGGGACCAAATAACTATCTCTGATACGCACCACATGGCTAAAAGGTGGCCAAGGACAGTTGGAGATAATATATTTGTTCCGTCAGGAGGAATTTAGTGCTAATTTTTCTACTTTATTACATTTTATTTTTATATCTTTGGTGCTGAGACCCTCGTTGGTGACAAAATCTAGACGGCTATACCTATCCACCTCGTTTACCTGCATTTCTCGATTATTATCAATTATTATGGTAATTATAAGACATTTTGTATGGAATTTCCAGGGTTCCATAAAATTCCAATTGGAAACAATTCTATGCCCAATGACTTTTTATAATTACATAATATAGTTTTCTTGGATATTTAGAAATAATCAATAAAGAGGTAAGTAGGTACTTACACTATTTGTCTCATAGCAGTAAATACTAAGGCTGGGAATCAAAATCGAATATAATCAACTAATCGAGTATTCGAATATGAATATTTTCTCAACGGCACTATTCAAATTATTTTTTATTTTAAAAAATTTTAAATAATTGTTTGAATATTCAAATTATTCGAATATTCGAGTAATTTGAATATTCGAATGATTAGTTGATTATATTCGAGTAATTTGAATATTATTGTGATTTTTTGAACGAATATCGAATACAAAAATGTTAAAAATTCCCAGCCTTACTATATACGGGGTGGTTTTGGGGCTTCCAACCATTTCCAACCCCTCCATGGGAGAGCAAGAGATTAAAAAAAAGGGTCTAAAAATTTTTTTTGGTGCAAAAAATCGAATATAATCAACTAATCGAGTATTCAAATATTCGAATATGAATATTTTCTTAAAGGCACTATTCAAATTATTCGAGTAATTTGAATATTCAAATAATCATTCGAATATTCGAATAATTTGAATATTCTTGAATTTAATGCAGATAACTTTTTAACCCATATCAACCTGGAACTATTTTTGTTTGAAATCTTAAATTTTTTGTTTTGATTGTTTTGTTCATTAAGTTGAATCTCAGAAAAATATTAAAAAAATTCTGAAAATGTTGTAAATGGCCGAAACATGGTGTCCTTTTAGAAGAATATCATTTCTTTTTTTCAAATAATTTCATAATTTGGACCAATAATTTCAAATTTATGCATAAAACACGTTTATTGGAGCTTTGTGTATCTAAATTTGATATAATCTAATCTGAACTAGTAATAATAACAACTTCAATAAATGATCACATGTGATCCCGTGTGACGTCATAAGTTGACACATCCTCAAAAAACGTAATTTTTAATCAAATTCAAACATTTTAACGAACTAATGTTCCCAATAGATTCTCAATACTTCCAAGTATCAAGATAACCTTAAGAGGAATCCTCAGAGTTGCAAAATACACTTTCGAAATTCACTGATATCTTGCTTATTACTCAAAAAATGTGCACAAAAGTATATATTTTTTAAAAGAAGGCACTTGGACGCAGGCTGTGTTGTTTTTATTTTTTTTTTAAACTCAAATTATTTTCAACATTTTTTTTTCAAAAAATTAAAATTTTCAAATTTCCAATCTGTTTCTGTAGTTTGTGTAATTCTTGTGGATTTCGTCCCGAATAGAATTTAGACCCAAGTCCTGTTGTATGACAAAGTTGGGCACATACCATGGTGCATTTACGATGATTCTTAGTGTCTTATTTTGGGATCTCTGCAATATTTCAATGTTGGATGCACTGGCAGATCCCCAAAATTGGATGCGGTACGTCCATATGGGTTTTAGTATAGCCTTATAAACAAGAATCTTGCTTTCTGTGGATAACTGTGACTTCCTCCCTCAGCTAATTCTTCTGTCTAACAAGGGAACACTACAGTGAGGTACCCACCAATCGGGATCCCAATTTTTTTGGTGATTCTATGACTTAAAAGAATTATCACTTTCTCGACGTTTAGTCCAATGGCTCTTAGTTTTTGAGTTATGAATTTTTGAAATGAGCTGGTTTTACCATAGGTTTAGCATTATATTGGAGTTGTAACGTATCGGTCCTGAGATTTTGTTGTTGTAAATTATGTAATTTATTATTGGAATTAAAAAATTAACGACCTACGAATTACCATTCCAAATTCTTAACTGTTGGACCAACACGGTTTCTTGTAATAATAGCTAATAGTAATAGCAGTTAACCCACTATGGTATTTTCAAAAATTCATAACTCAAAAACTAAGGGCCATTGGACTAAACGCCGAGAAAGTGATAATTTTTTTAGCTCCTAGAATCACCAAAAAAATTGGGATCTCCATTGGAGGGTACCTCACTGTAATGTCCCCTTGTAAGTTTTATACCAAGTTGTTTGCGTTTGTTGAAGACGTGTTTTCGCCATGTACATAAGTCTTCTGTCGAGTGTTATGTTCCCACCATAACTGAAAGGCAGCAGTCGCACGAAGATGACTTTTCCCATAAGGTTATGAGCCTGGGACTGCACAAACAAACTTATCCTATTTCAAAATTGTAAACTAGCTAGTAAGCATTTGTTACGAATAAAACTTTATGCAAAAAAGACAGTATTGTCACAGTATTGTATTGTTAAGCAGCTAAAATCGTTGTATTTTCAATTCAATAAAACGCTTGAAAAAACTCGAGTTTGAGTTTTTTTTTAATTCTTCTTGAGCATTAAACGTAATTCGAGCCACATACCTAGGTATCTTGTGTCTTGAGCATGAGGTAGGATACAGTTGTTTAGTTTTACGGGTGGGCATGCTTCTCTTCGCATTGTAAAAGTGACATGTGTCGATTTCACTTCATTGGCTTTCATTCTCCATTTTTTTAACCAGGCTTGGATTTTGTCGAGGATATTTTGTAGATTTTTTGAAGCAAGTACAGCGTCGATGTGGGATGCTAATGTGGCCGTGTTGTCAGCAAACGTAGCCATTGTTGTTAATCTTGTTGTATTGGAAAGTCTGCTGTGAATAGTGTGAAGAGTACCGGTCCCAGGGACACTATTCTGTGGTACGCCAGAATTGACTGGATATAATTCGGTGTATTCGTCATGGTACTTGACCTGGAAGTATCTATCTTCCAAGTAAGAATTTAGTAGCTGGTAGAACGGATGAGGAAGAGTATTCTTGAGTTTGTATTGTAGGCCATCATGCCAAACTTTATCAAAAGCCTGACTGATATCTAGGAAAGCAGCGGAACAGTATCTTTTATGTTCCAGGTCGTTGATGATCTTTTTGACTACCTGGTGTACTTGTTCAATTGTACTGTGCTTGTTTTGAAATCCGAACTGGTGATTTGGTACAAGTTTTCTTTCAACTATTATTGCTAGTAGACGACGGAGAAAGAGTTTTTCAAATATTTTTGGGAGCACTGGTAGCAAGCTTATTGGTCTATAAGATGTCACCTTTTGGGGCTCTTTTCCTGGTTTTGAAATCAAGCTAATTTGAGCAATCTTCCATTGGATAGGGAAGTAATTTAGTTTTATAATTGCGTTATAAATAAATGTGATGAGCTTGATACATTTAGGTGTCAGTTGCTTTATTACTCCGCCTGTTGTTAGGTCAAAACCAGGTGCTTTCTTTGGATTTATTTAATTTAATTAAATAAATTAAATTTAATAAATAAATTATTTAATTAAATAAATAAGATAAGATTTAATTTTCAAAGGCCACCTGTTGAAGCGCGGTATCTAATTTTCGTAATGCCTATTGTTTTGAAGGGATTAACCACTTCATTAATCCTGTTTATTTAATTATTAATAATTGTTAATTAAACTTAATTTGTAGTTTTGTGCACTTGATAATGAAGTGGCTAATTCCTTCGAAACAATATTGTCGTATTTCAACAAATACTTCAGCTTGAGTAAATATTAGCTGATATACTTAGAAGAAGTATCTTTGCAATATCAAGAAATTTTGATTTTTAATTTTACAACTGGTACCTTGCTACATCCGGTACTCGTTATAAGTGGTTCTACTGTACGACTATAAATTAGCTTAGTTCGGGCTGCAGTTTAGAATGCGTTCAAGAGATCCTGATGCATGCCGATTTATAATAAAATTGTAAATAAGCTTAAATTAAACGTTGAAATTATAAATCCGCATACGTCAGGATCTCTCAAACGCATTCTGAACTGCAGCACAAACCAAGCTATTGTAAAAATATTCTTTAATGATACATTTTGAAAGAAAATTCTTCTTGAAACATTTAGCAATGTTCAAGAAAAGATTGTATAGGGCAGGGGTGTCGGCCCACCGCGTCTATTTTTGCGGCCCGATGAACCTCGCTGATTATTCATTGGTATAATAATAATTAAAAGTATATTTCGGTAAACAATGTATATTTTAGAAAAAAAAACATGGAGACCTAACCTAGGGGGCGCGCTATCTTTAGGCGCGACTGACGCATGTTGCTCAGAGCAAATGTAGGCGAGGGATCGAATAAGTTCATTCAAAGAATACAGTTCAATTGTGAAATAGAGTTAAAAAAAAAGATCATTCAAAACAAATTTTGAGAAAATTTGAAAAAGATTATTAGGTTTTACAAAAATTGGGGTTTAAAAAAAGGTCATTTGTCGTACGGCCCGCGGAAATGTTGCTTGTCAGGAAACGGCCCCCGGCTGGAATGAATTTGACACCCCTATCAATGATATTAACTAAGAATTTTTATTTATAAAATATATTTTTGCCCCCCCCCCTATTTCAGAAAATTTTCTGTTCTGCATTGTCTCTTCATGGAAATAATAATCCATTTCATATGATAATGGCAATCAACATTTTTTTCAAGTTCAAAAAACTGAAATTTGAACCAATCAATCGTAGATATGTAATAAACAAAAACAATTTCCGGTCAAATTTCAAAATACTAACCTATAATTAATATTATTTCCTTAATGACGTTTATCTAAATTTATAGAGAAGTTTATTTGCAAATTATTAGTGAAAATTTTAGTTTTTTGGATGTAGTTAATATAATAACTGCGTAATATACAGTTGTAATAATTTTAATTATTCAATTGATACTATTAAATGATTTTTGATGTAAATTTTAATAAAAAATCAAAATTTTTGAAAAATAAAATTTTTTTGAGTATTTCAAGTGCTAGGTGCATAACAGATGAAAATAATAAGGGTAAGTTTTCTTTAATATCTATAAAGTTCTTAATGCAATATGTATTTTGAATTAAATTTAGTTTATATTGGTGTAACTTAAGGACGCTCGGAACTTACAGGCGCAGCCCTTAATTTTATTTTAACATACCCGCTTTGAAAATTGCCTGATATTTTTTGTCCTTAAGTGAGCTTGTAACAATGATAGGGAAGATAAAATGTCCCAAATGTAATATTTTAACATTTCATCTTTAAATTTCTACCGTAGATTTGATCTTCATAGTTAAATTGAAAAGAATTTTCATTAAATGGTATAAACATGGTAGACTTTGAGGTAGATGCATCTGTTCTTGATGACTATTTCCGAGCAGATAACAATTTCCAACTTCAAGTAGAAAAAAGAGATGATCAAAGAGAAGTTACCGATAAAGATGACGGAGAAGCACCCGAGACTTCAAGGGAAGAACAATTTGTGGATTGGGGAGAAATACACCAATATAACTATGAAGACGAGGAATCTGAGGGTGAAGGTGAAGAATGGTCTCCTGAAGAGGAAGCAATGTACCAAACCTATTGTGCGATTCCCTCATGGAAAGAACATGCAAGTACTTCGAGTAGCACTGGGACACTTAATAATTCTCTAGCTGACGAAACTGATGAAAGTGAGGAAACAAACAGATACTTTTTTACAAACATTAAAGAAAGAGAATCAGAAAAACCATTAGATCTCTCAGAGGAAGAGGATGAAGATGATACTGAAATTATAGAAAAAGCAGATATTGAACCCAGCGAAAAATCTCTCTTGAAAGCAATGAAAGCTATTCCTTCATTAAGTGAAAGTTGCAAGTAATAATAAAGTTCTTGTTGAAATGTTAACCATATTAAACGTCAATTAAATTATGAAATATTTTTTGTGGGTTTTCTGTATACACCGTAATACGCCTATAATGGACTTACCGGGCAAGCTCTTAAAGTGGGTGACCATATACCAGCCAAAACCAAACTGTCCAACTGCCAATTATTTAATAAGCTTGAATTCGATGGTAACGTAAAATTTGATAATGTTTCCACACCTTCGATCAATTTTTGGGCAACTTCCAATAATTCGCTGTCACGTACGAAAGCAGATGTGTTATAGTAAGGCTTAATCACCGATGCATCTTGCCTCATCGATGATATATATGATGATAGAAGGCAATCGTTGAGTGCTAATCGAATCCAAGCTCTGCATTGTCCAATTTCGGTCACAATTTGTGACAAGTTGGTTATCTAAATTAAACAAGTAGGTATAATTAAAATAAAATTGATTAAGAAATTAACAAGAAATAAATAGAACTGGCTAACCAATAGCATGGATAAGTGATTAAATTTGAAATTTCGTCATTACCTGCTTGCTATTGGTTCTCTTTTGATGTTAATAAAATAATTAAAAAGTTTCTTACTTGATCAATGATTTGCCTATGAGAAATGATCAGTAAAGGTGCCCAAAAACTGGGTTCCGGTTTCTGATCGAAGTCTGCTATAGCTCGACGTGCACGATAAACTAAAGAATCCTTAAGACCATGTAACAATATAGCTTCAATCACAGAACACAAATTTCCTAAAGCTTCGTTCATTTGAATTGTGTCAACAGCAGCACTTTCTTCCACAGAATATAACTGAATTTCTTTAACACTGTTCGACAACTGAACAATTAATGATTTTTTAATTAATGTATCTTTTTTGCTGGTGGCAGCTTTAACACTTTTTAACAAAGAATTCATTATAACAAATTAAATACTACAGTTCCTAGAGTTACTTTCATTCGATACGATTTCTGTCTTAATCGTGGACTATGGACAGAACGATGATAATAACTAAAAATGTAGCACAATTTGAATCTTAAATTCTTAAAATATTTGGATCCATCAACTGTGATATTCTTCTATTTTGCAAAATCTTTGTTTACGTATTACAGCATCACTGAAAGCTACGGGGCACAGTAAACCACTAACAATGTTCTCAATAAGGTGATAATCTGGAATACGAATACCAACTTTACGATGTAAACTTAATTTATTAGTGCAATTTAATACTACGCTTACTGGGCCATGTAACAAAGACGAAAGCAGACCAAGACTTAAGATGGCCCACTTTTGAACATCAGTTACTGTTCGAACACATATTCCTAAAGGTGACTCACTCCAGTATAATTTGTTAATATAATCTGCTTCGCTAGCACAGTATGGTAAACCATTAGCAGCACCAAAAGATACAGCAACAAAATGCGCACTTTGTATTAATTGAATTGCACCCGATTCAGAATTTACATTGTTGATGGGAATGTGCAAAGCCATAGAAGGAAAATTCGCACAGGAAGATCTTATAAATAACCTTCTTCCACAATGTACCTGAATGAATTAGCAATTTTATCCCCAAAACTAAAAAAAATTAAGGATGTATAAAATATACAAGGAAATTAACAACAAAAACCAATTCATTTGAATATCAAGCCAATTAAATATTTTACTTACTTATCTCTCTTATCTATCAAGAACATTGAGGATAAAATGTCCAAAAATGTACAACACAATCTATAAATTACGCATAAAGTTCCATGAATTTCTAAAATATATCAACAACACGTGCAATAAAAAATGTAGGTAAATATAAAAATTGCAAGGTCAGCTCAATTAAAATGCAGTGGCGTTTTAAAAAACTTACAGTCCAAAATTCAAATAGCGTTTTATAAACAACAATGCAAATTTTTTGTTATTCATAACGATCCCAGAATCACCGATAAGATAAAACTGATAAATATGTACAGGGTGTAGTAAAAGTTGTTATCTTACACTGAACTAGGCGACCCGCCTAGGTTTTCATAGGGTTTTACCTTAGGGTTTTACAGTCTTTGCCAGCGAACTTTAGTGTTACGTCATCTTAACCTAAAGCTTGAATTACATTATACTTTTTTCGTCTAGATTTCTCGAATAGAAATATGCAGCCCGTCCGAGTTTTCGTTCGAGGTCGGTCCAAGTTAGGGAGTGCCAACATCCCTATTGGCGTAAGAGGTCCGTGATAGGTAGTCCCTTTTGGCGCCATCTATACTAAAGCAAATGAAATAAAAACTCGAAACAAAATCGAACGAGAATCTAGACGAAAAAAGTCGAAAAAAGTATAATGTAATTCAAGCTTAACCTATTACAGGTGCATGTCATCAGCCCCCTCCCCCATATCGAATTTTGAATCCAAAATAATCTAAATCATTTGTGCAAAAATTATTTTCGTTTTTACCCAAATAGTTTTCGAGAAATTTCAAAATTGCGCTGGGGGTGGAGAATTGCTAGCCCCCCCCATTTCGAATATTGGATCCAAAATGGTCTAAATCGTTTGTGCAAAAGAATTTTTCCTTTGTACCCAAATAGTTTTCGAGAAATTTCAAAATTTTGTTTGGGTGAGACATGTTTTTTGGAATTTTGGATTTAAAATAGTCTAGATCATGAATAATTTTCTTGAAAATGTCGAAAACTATTTGGGTACAAACGAAAATAAGACCTGCACAAACAAGCACAAACGAGGTACAAAACAAAAAAATGTTCTAGACTATTTTGAATCCGAAATTCAAAATATCAAAAAATGTATTATCGGATTTTCGATTTCGGATTTAAAATAGTCGAGATCGCTTGTATTTCGTTTACGAACAACGACCCCGACACGCATGATTGGATTAGCGAGATTCTCCTTCATACAGTTTTTGAAATTTTGAAGTTCGGATTCCAAATAGTCTAGAACTTTGTGTTTCGTTTCTGCATGTTTGTGCAAGTCTTATTTTCGTTTGTACCCAAATAGTTTTGAGATTTTCAAGAAAGACATTAATTCGTATAATTGGTTATAAAGATTATTTAGTTTAATCTTGTTTATTTATTTAAACTTAAATAGTTTTTGAAATTTTCCAAGAAAGACATTAATGCGCATGATTGGATTATCGAGATTCTGGGAAAAATTTACATGATGACGTACAAAATAGTTTCAATCGTTTGTACTTCGTTTGTACCTGTTTGTGCAAGTTTAATTTTTGTTTTTACACAAATAGCTTTTGAGATTTTCCAAGAAAGACGCATTTTCCAATGCGCATGATTGGATTATCGAGATTGTATAGGAAACACTTGCATGATGAAGTCCAAAATAGTAGTGATGGGCATGATCGGATGATTTCAATAATCGGAATGTTGGTATCCGGAATATTTAAATAATCGGAATATCATCCGATTATTTTATATTCCGTTCCGTATGGAAACCGTCCATTAAAATTTTAATATTAGCAGGGCCGTAGCTAACCATTGGTCATTTAGGGGGGGAGGATTCCGAAAAAATTCTTGTGGGGGGGGTCGGAAGAAATGAGACCTTTTTATCCTTCGATATGCTATGGGGGGGGGGGTTACCGATAAATACAATCGGAATAAATTAAATTTATTCATTATATAATAGGTATATTCAATAAATTTCATTTATTCCGCAATCTACGCATTCGATTGAATATTCCGATTCTTGAACGAGTGACGCCGAAACAAGAATCGTATTGCGCGCGCATTCGAAAATCATCCGATTATTTTTCATTACCATTTTGACATAATCGGAATCATCCGATTATTTTAATAATCGGAATCATTCCGATTATGTATTCCGAATGCGCCCATCACTACAAAATAGTCTCAATCGTTTGTACTTCGCTTGTACCTGTTGGTGAAAGTTTTATTTTTGTTTGTACCCAAATAGTTTTTGAGATTTTCAAGAAAGACATTGATGCGCATGATTGAATTAACGAGATTTTGGGAAAAACTTACCGGATAAAAACCTAAATGGTCTCAATCTTTTGTACTTCGTTTATTCACTGGGTGTGAAGTGCATAGTGGGGGTATTAAAAAATTACGCCAGCGTCCGCTGCGGACAAATTGTGCAAAAAACGTAGCCAGATGTCACGCACCCAGCGAATACCTGTTTGTGCAAGTTTTATTTTAGTTTGTACCTTATATTCTATGGTTTGTACCAAAATAGTTTTTGAGATTTTCAAGAAAGGCATTGATGCGCATGATTTGATTATCGAGACTCTGGGAGAAACTTACCGGATGAAAACCTAAATAGTCTCAATCGTTTGTACTTCGTTTGTATCTATTTGTGCAAGTTTTATTTTCGTTTGTACCTAAATAGTTTTTGAGATTTTCAAGAGACATTGATGTCCATGATTGGATTAATAAATTCTGGAGAAAACTTACAGGATGAAGTCAAAAATTGTCTTAATCGTTTGTACTTCATTTGTACCTGTTTGTGAAAGTTTTTTTTGTTTGTACCCAAATAGTTTTTGAGATTTTCAAGAAAGATATTGATGTGCATGATGTGATTATCGAGATTCTGGGAAACATTTACCTACAGGATAAAGACCAAAATAGTCTCAATCGTTTGTACTTCGTTTGTATCTGTTTGTGCAAGTTTGATTTTCGTTTGTATCCATATAGTTTTTGAGATTTTCAAGAAAAACTATGGAGAGCATGATTGGATTAACGAAATTCTGGGCAACACCTACATGATGAAGTTCAAAATAATTTCAATCGTTTGTACCCTATTTGTGCAAAAATTACTGTTCATTTTTCTCATTTTTTAATTATTAGTTGATTTTTTTAATCAAAAAGTTAAAAAATAAAAACTTTTTAATAAAAAATTAAACCGACGAAATACAAAAAGAAGCTAAAGAGCATCTTCTTCTTCCTTTCAAGGTATATGGAATGTTTGCCTGTTCCGGACTAAAGAGCAAAAAGTAAAAAATATATAGCTTTTTAGCAGTGGCGGCCGGTGGTCAAATTTACCAGGGGGTCATTTTTTGTCAAAATGGGTTAGCATCGCTATCTTATAGCTAATAGCGAGAACTATTAGAAAAAAATTTAATAATTCCGAAAATTCGGTTACAATCATTGAAAATAAGCAATTCAAATAAGGTATCCTTTGAAGGAACGATCAAAGAGTTCGCGTATTTTGATAAAACGTTCAAGGTTCCTTTACTTAGTATATTATCTTATTATGCACTTTGCACTATTGCGGCGTACTTACTATTTCTCTAATTTACCCCATGCAGGTACCGCAATGGACACAGATGATGATATTTAAAAGGTAAAAATACACTTTTCCTTGCCAAAAACAAAATATTAATGCTTACTTTTTAGAGAATTTCAGTATTTTTCTGGACTATGATCGTTCTTTGAAAGGAAAATATAAGTTTTATTAAATTTTTTAATTTTCTCTGGTGATTTTTTTAAGTATTTTAAGATTTTATTTAATATAATCGATCTTACTCAATTATTTGACAATATTATTTAATAAAACAATTTTGTTTTATATAGTCATTTATCAGAGACAGATTTCCGATCTTCCATCTCTATCACGCGCGTGCGAACAGATTTCTACTGATTACTTGGATTGTTTCACACGACAGCCGGCTGTTGACCTGCACGAGTTAAGATGGCGAGAGAATGTCTTTCTTCAACACAAGGAAAATTGCGATATGTTTGTCTTTGTTTTCTCGGCTCCGTTTAAACCAACTGGGTCAATTTTCGTATTGACCCGTGCATACTCGTTGACGCTGATTTAAGTCGTGCTATGAGATAAGGTAACGTAAAGAGATTGTGCGTGGGGTGCGTAGCGCGTTTTTTGAAAATTTCGCTGAATGAAAGGGTAAAAAAAAATGTAAAAATAACTACTCATACTCAAGTAAAAATATTTCAAATTTAACATTTAAGATACCTAACAACCTAACCTATATAATAAATATTTTTATTTTAATACCTAAATATTTTTTGGAAAATATTTTGGGAGGTCATTGACCATTTGACCTAAGGGGAAAACCGCCACTGCTTTTTAGTAATAACTAAAGCTTCTAAACTAATATAAGTAACTAATTTTGAGTCGGGGCCAAACAAGCAAACCGCCACATATGTTAGGGCAGGGGTGTCAAATTCATTCCAATCGCGGGCCATTTTCTGACAAACAAAATTTCCGCGGGCCTCACGAATGACCCTTTTTTAACCCTCTATCCAGTTTTGAATGATATGTCCAATTAATAATTTTTAATTTTTCCCGAAAATGTTTTTGAGTGACCTTCTTTTTCAACTCTATTTCATAATTGAACTAGTTGAATTCGTCGCCTACATTTGCTCCGAGCAACATGCGTCGACGGGTCAAGAAGTTAATTCGAGCCGTAAAATTTGACACAAGTAATTAAATATTGATCTTCGTTGATTGTTTGTTATAATATAGCAAAAAGTTTTATTTTACTAAATTATATAGTCATTTTTAGTAAAAAAAAACAACTTACGTTAAGAAAAAGTTTGCCTTGGGCCCTGATTTATGTTCCGGCAATGTTAGGTGCGGTCTAGTAAAATCAGTTGATAAATTTTGACAACGTTTGACAGTTACTTGACAGCTTGACATTGGCGCAGTTCCGAAATTAATTAAAACAATGTTATTTCAACATTTTGTTATGAATTAAACAGTTTTTTCAGTAATCGCATGGAAAAAATTTGAGTTATTGTGTAATAGTGTGTTTATATTACGTAACGTTACCAGTGGTCAATGTTTACGTTTGCTTAAATTGAAAACATAAATGACACTAATGACAGTGCCAGCTCAGCTTTGAATATTTTTGAAATACAAATATAACACACTTAACAATTAGCCAATAAATGAATAATAATGGCATTTGAAGCAAGTGCAACTGGTAACGATGTTTCTCATGCCTTTCTAGAATCGATACAGAATGATTTCAAAAATCTTTCTTTGGAAACCAAAAAGAAATATCCTCAAATTAAAGAGGTACTTATCTTAATAGTTTAATTAATACATAAACTTCTATATATTCCGGTTTATTTCAGTCTTGTGAGGAAGCTATACTTAAACTCCGAAATGCAGTTACAACACCACAAAATTCTGTTTATTATACAATTAACCAAATTATGTATCCCTTAGTACAAGGCTGTGAATCAAAGGATATAAAGCTTATTAAAGTTAGTATATAATTATTTTATTAAATAGTTTGTTAACATTTGTAGGCTTTCCGACAGGCGCAATTTAAAAAAAAAATTTCGACTGGTCGTGTAATAATTTCTTGTGGTTTTCTAACTAATCAGAAAGAATTTATTTTAGTGTTGCCTACCGATTATACAAAAATTGATTACTCAACAAGTGGTTGACCAGAAAGGAGCCCGTTACATAACTGATACGTTGTGGAGTTTAATGGAATCTGGAATTGAAGAAGTAAAGATATTACAGTCAGTTACCTTGTTACTGACCACCAATACAATAGTGCATGGAGAGACATTAGCAAGAGTAGGGAATACAAAAATATTGTAAAAGTAAGTTCTAATTTTATATTTTTAGACGTTAGTTCTATGCTTTCGCTTGCATTTTACTAAAAACTCGACTACTATTAACACAGCTGGTGCAACCGTAAGACAGCTTGTTAATTTGGTTTTTGAAAGAGTGATAGCTGAAGATGGTCAAATATCTTCATCCGATAGTTTACCGTTACCACGACAAGTGAATATAGAAGATCTCAAAACACCCAGTGGAGTTGCACCTAAAGGTTTACCTCCGTGTGCAGCTGATGCGTTTTTATTGTTTCAAGATCTCGTTCAATTAGTTAATGCCGATCAACCGTATTGGTTAATCGGAATGACGGAAATGACTAGAACATTTGGGTTAGAATTATTGGAATCAGTTCTTACACAATTTTCTGTAGTATTTTTCAAGGTGATAATTCTTCTTATCTTAATTTTGTATAACCAGTAAATGATGATTTGTTTATTTCCAGAACGTCGAGTTTAGCTTCTTGTTGAAAGAGCGTGTTTGTGCATTGGTGATTAAACTATTTTCACCTAATATAAAATATCGTAGCACCATTCCAGCTAGTGTACAGCAAGCTACACCGTTTGATAAACCATACTTCCCGATTAGCATGCGATTGTTGCGTGTTGTATCGATTTTAGTTCAAAAATATCACAGCTTGCTTGTAAGTAACTTTACAAATATGTATTTTAAATTTTCTATTTGTGACATTGTAGGTTACCGAATGTGAAATATTTTTATCTTTAATTGTAAAATTTTTGGATCCCGATAAACCAACTTGGCAACGTTCTTTAGCTCTTGAAGTTTTACACAAAATGACCATACAACCAGAACTTTTAAATTCGTTTTGCGAATGTTACGACCTTAAAAAACACACGACAAGCATTTTCCAAGATATCGTAAATTCTTTGGGTGCTTATGTTCAATCGCTGTTCGTAAATCAACAGTTACAAAATTCTCTTTCGAGTATGTTTCCTAATTTTTATTGTTTCTTAAATAAATCTTTTATTTTTCAGTGCCAATGGCTCAAAGCCAACCACCGGTATTTTTAGCTGGTGGAATGCCTACTGGACCAGGTGCTACACCTCAACCTGGATTCTTTGCCAGAGGAGTTTGGTTACCAATTGTTATAACATTTCCAATTGGAGTAGCAAAATCTACCTAGTAAGTTTTTATTTTGAAGTAAATAACTCGGCGCCTCGCCAGAGGGCTCTGCCCCCTTAACTCCAGGTTGTTTCTATTTTAGTCTCTGACTAATGTATTACACATGGAACATGTTTTTTGATACCGAACTACCTCTCTTGTTTATGATAGCGAATATAATGATTTATTTGACATCTGTTTTTTTAAGTTGGTAATTACTGCCAACCAATGTATTAAATATATTGACGTAAATTGGCCCAAACTGATAAATTCCGGGTGAATTAACCTTTTCCTGAAAGATATCCTCAAGTTTGGGCTAACAATCTAGCCCCCAGCTGCTCAGTCCAAGTAACTTTTGTTATCGCCTCGCGACTATCGCACTATGCTCTATAAAGTTTTCGCTTGTAATTTTCCAAATTTTATTCTAGTTTTGAATCCAAATTTAATTTTTTAAACTTAATTCGTCGCTCTAAAAAGGAAATAACACACTTCAACCTTTTAACAAAACTTTTTATTAATGTTTAAATAGGCATTATAAAACAAAGATTTCATGGATCATTGAAAATAGGGCCTACATTTTGCAAAAAACTGAAAAATACATAAATTGGCATTTAACGACATTGAATTGGCTGTAGCTATAAGGTTAGCCCCGCCTACTTCGACCAAAAAGGAGCTGAAATGTTTCACTGGCAGGTTGTACTCAACAAGCCCCTGCTTAATCAAATATGGAAAATTCATTATTGCGCTTATGTTGCAATCTTTTTAACGGATGGAAGTAATTAACTGGGATCTCTGAGATAGTCCACTCATTGCAAATATCTCCTGGGCGCCTCCCATCACCTAAACCGGGAACTCTGCGACAGTCCACTCATTAAAAATGTACCCCAGGGTTAACAAATAACCTAAAAGTGGATATTAGAAAACCAGGAACTCTGAGACAATTCAACTCATTAAAAATATACCCGTAAGCTAACAGATAACCTAAATTTTAAGCCAACAGAACTCGTAAGCCATGTTATTTGTTTGATGTTCACCCTAGCACGACGTTGGAATTACAGCAGCCACAGTCCTTAACCACGCCCCGTAACAGAGTTGGTAAATTGACACGTACCGTCAACACAATGCTTCAATAAGGTCGAAATTTGCATGATGAAAATGTAAACTTTAAAATCAATTTTTGACTAAACTAATCAATATAATATGACATTCACCCATATTTAAAACGCTCCATTTGAATGTTATTTATAGGACCTCATTGAGTTATTTCCATCAAAATCGGTTCAATATTTCAATGATAATCTCGATCTTGCCATTTCCGCGAAAGGTCTTGGTGCGGCCCGCGGAATCTGAAACAAATGACCTTTTTAAAAAAGCCCTTTTTGATGGATTACAATTTTTAAAAAAAAAGAAGCTTGGTGGATTTGCCAAGAAGTGAGGCCCGCACTAATCCCTACAAAATATTTGGCCTTCTTAAAATATAAGGTTACCGACCCCTGATTTAACCCATTTGATCCCACGGATAGATTTTTTTAGAATGATTTTAAACTCTCAGTAGATTTTTAAATTTGATTTTATACATTTTGAGATTGAACAAAATTTTTTGGGCATGTACTCAAATGAGTACAGTTGTGCATTATATCGTCGCTCCTGTGCACAAACGACGAATGTGCAAAATTGTAGTTTTGAGATAATTTCAAATTCTCATGAAATTTAATTCAATGTTAGGCATTTGATGTCAATTAGAATTAGAATTTACTTCTTTCATTGGTTGGAAAGAATGAAAGAAAACTTTCATTGGTTTCAAAAGTATGATTGGTCTTTTGAAATCTTTCAAATTATGGTCGAAACAAAACTTCATTTACAGCACTTAAAATACTTAAAACTTAAACAATTTTAATGCAGCATATTAAAGATTACTATTTTAACTGTGTCATGACATATTTTAAATTTTATTTAATTGTGTTTTTGATACAAAATTGCTAATTAACATAATTAAAATGTTACTCCGTTATCAAAGCCAATTCAAAATTATATCATGACCTTCGGAAAATTCTCTTCTTTCCATTAAAAAAAATTCATTGTTGCATCTATAACCAATTTTGAGCTGTAAATGAAGTTTTGAAACAGTCTTTAAATGTGGTTTAGTGTATCTTTGAAGTGTAAACATTTCTCTGACTAACTCGGCGCGTCTACTTGACGCTTCATGATGCTGCCATGTGATTCCCCGAACTTTATTATGTGTCTTATAGTTAGTATTTTTTGAATTTTCTGAATTATGAAAATTCGATTTAGAGAGCGTTGACTGTTTTCAGATCATGTATGTCTCATACGCATTTGTAAAACTTAAATGATCTCCCCTGAAAAATTCTATTGACCGATCACATTCGTTGTTTTTTCATTCAATAGATAGTTTGTTAGTATAGTATAGTACAAAACTTAAAAATGATAAGTTTGCATATTCGTCGTTTGTGCATGGGAGCGACGTATGATATATGAATGTGGGAAAGACGGAAATAACAGATAGAGAGAGACAAGTAGGTCACTGGGTGGTGAGAAAATAAGAGGGGTTGTTATATCTTGAAGTGATACGAGCGGACTTCAGATCTCAGTGTTGACCCAGTGCAAGATTGCATAATGTACAACATAAACTATTAAACGCAGAAACGATTATAAAGGAATAAAACGATTAACATGATACGAGTTACTTAACGCGAGGATTTTACGAGGTCTACGAATTAATTACTGTACGTATTTAATTATTGTATACTGTTTTCGATAATGTATATTGTGTAAATAAATATTATCTCTACACTTTCGATCATTATTTAAATCTAATTAATAACATGTAATTGTCTTTTACATCATCCCGACAGTTTTGGTCATTGGCTGATGTTAAACAATTCTCAGACGAGCCCCCACTGTTTAGTTAAATTGATTTTAATTGATCAACTGATAATGTATTAATAATATTTATTTACACCAAAACAACAATACATTGTTAACACACATAATCGTTATAAATCCATATGGGGGCACTGTCACCCATAGGATTTACCTCGTTAATTCAAATTAATAAAATATAACATCGAAATATATTTTACTAATTACTCGTTACAAGATTCGACCATAGCATCGTCAAGGGTCTATCTTATTCGTTTGTTCAACACCATTTCAATGTTATGGGTCTTACATCCGTACCTTCGTCGCTACCTGAACTCGACCATCCTGCAGAGCTCAATCATAAAGACTGCTCGTAAGTTAACAACCCCTCTTACATAATAACATGTACAAATTTCGATTTTTACCCCACAATCAATCAACCCCTTTAAATTTTTTTAGACCCTAAAACAAGCATGTAAAGGTCGTGTGGCACTAGCACAAATTTTTTCAAATGTAAAGCACAAATTTGGTAACAAATTGTTAATTGTTTAAATTAAAAAAAAAATTGTGCTAGTGTCACACGGCCTTAATACAAAATTAAACACATTAACATAATAAAAATTAAATTAAATAGTCTAAAAATCATACATTATTAAATCGTTGTTACATCTAATACAGAGTATCTATCTATAAACACAAAATATATAACAAATTTCTAAAACTAAAAATATACTACGGCACTGGCAGACCGTCTATCGAGGGGGTATGCTACTACCCCCTATATATACTAATATATTTGTTTTTTCGACGTTCAAACACACCCTATTATAATACAAAACAAGAAGGGGCCACCCCAGGTATCGGCCATCCCAGAAGTACATCAGAGCACCCATGAAAGAGTAAACCTCGAAAATAAACTAATTACCTTCGTCCATATTTATGAATTTTTTGTTTTAATCGTACTTTTTTACGGAAAAATTCCTTTACCCCTTCATCATTATTTACCCGATCCTCACCAAATTGTGGATTATACAACGCATAATTGCTAAAAGCCAACAATAAGAATTGCATAAAAAGAAATAATAAATCGTTTTGAAATTTCTCTATGTAACTGTTTAAATTGCTAATTTTATAAATAATATATTTAAACAGCGGAAATGACGTGCATGTGGATTAACGAGATTCCCAAATGATCCAATAACCAGTGGGTATCACGTTAATCTAGTCATACGCGTCATTTCCACTGTCTATGTCTCTATGTGAATAAAATTGACTATACATTGTTCAAAATTGGTTAAAAAGCGTATCTTACAATTTTCGCCTTTTGAAGTCCTACTCATGGTCGACACTTATAATAAACAAGGTAGAACTAGGATGATCGCAGTTCTTAGGCTTTTATATATTTTAATGTGATCATCGATCACTAGACCAACTATAAAGGTACATCAGGTGATTGTTATAATACCGATAACAAATATATGTATAATATAATAATAACTTCTATTACAACAGATTATAGAAGCCTAAAACGGATCAAGAACCTCCTCTTGACTAATTTACGTCTTTTACACAAGATTTTACATTCAGTAGTGATGTTTCTCTATAATTATTGTTACAGAGGGTTGTTTTATCCCCTTTTGTAAAGGCTCTAACCTTGTAAATCATACTGGCTTATTTTCTTCTTTCTATTTACTTACCATGCTATGAGTTCACAAATGTCCCTTTCAATCTCTCATCTTCAAACGTAATAATCTCCACTGGAATCCCATTTTTACTAGCTTTTACTTAACTTCACATTGTGTTTGTTTATGTTTGCTACAAATCTTGTAATCTGATTTTGACCTGCTTTCACATTCCAGATTGTCTTGAAATTTTGCACACATGCATAGTTCCTATGACAATACAATATTGTTCAATGATTTTGAGTGAATATTGTTAATTTATTTATAACTTCCTATAATATAAACTTGTCATTACCAGATCAGTTTGGAAAGTGGAATCTTTTATATTCTTTCGCCCTTTCAATTGCTGTTTTTTGAATTTGTATTCACTTTTTATAAAATTTTGGTACGAAATATTATTTAAAAACTTATAATTGCAGTTTAAAGAAAAAAAGTGACTAATAATAATTTTCTTTTAGTTTAGAAATGTTAGACAAAATTGAGCCACCACTGATCCCAGAAGGGTACGGCGTTTCCATTGCATATGCATGCTTGCTGGAAATAATACGATCTTTACACATAACAATAGTTCCACAACATCAAGGCGATGGGCTAGCAGTAGGAACATTTACAATAAATGAAAACGAGAAAGATTTACATTGTCAGTTAATTAATTCAAGTTGGTGCGGTTTATTAGCTGCTTTGAGTCCGTTGGTTGAAGCTAGTACAGATGAATCTGTAACAGAAAACGTTCTGAAATCTATACAAACTTATGCATTTCTGTGTGGTATGCTAGATTTACAATTACCACGAGATGCATTTATTACTGCAATTTGTAAATCATCCTTACCACCTCATTATGCTCTTACGGTGTTAAATACGGTGACGCCTGGACTGAATATTAGAGGTAATTATTAAAGATTTGTAAATATTCAACATTTTAAATTGGTTTTTCAGTGCCAAGAAGTGATAATCAAGACATTCATTCGCAGTATATGGCATCGTACGGCGAATCTGATTATCGACAACAAGTGGTTGCCGTTGGTACACCTTTACCTACATCGTCGATGCCTGTTGGTATGTCAAATAAAATTAAATTAAAAAAATAAAATTAATTAAAATTAAAATAATATAAAAAAAAATCAATTTGTTGTTTTTTTTAGGTACTCAGCAAGGACCTGTGATGTTAACTGCTAAAAATTTGTTATCAATGAGAGCGTTATTAAATTTAGCCCATTGTCATGGAGGTATTTTAGGAACTGCGTGGCATTTAGTGTTGACCACTCTTCAACATTTAGTGTGGATATTAGGTTTAAAACCATCTACCGGAGGAAGTTTAAAAGCTGGACGTACTACTGCCGATTCTAATGCTGTTATAACTACAGCAGTTATGGCCGATTTACCAGTCCTTTCAACCATGATGAGTAGATTGTTCGAGTCTAGTCAATACTTAGATGATGTTGCTCTTCATCATTTAATTAACGCACTTTGTAAATTATCACAAGAAGCTATGGAATTAGCCTATTCAAATAGAGAACCTTCATTATTTGCAGTTGCAAAGTTATTAGAAACTGGCTTAGTTAACATGTCACGTATAGAAGTTTTATGGAGACCACTAACCAATCATTTATTAGAAGTTTGTCATCACCCTCATATAAGAATGCGAGAGTGGGGAGTGGAAGCCGTAACTTATTTAGTTAAAGCTGCTCTACAACATAAATACACCGTTCCGTTACGAGAAAATCAAAAACTTCAGACATTACTTTTAGGACCTCTAGCAGAACTTTCATCCGTACCACATGGCGATGTTAGACAAAGACAATTAGAATGCGTTTTACAAATATTACATGGTGCAGGAGAAACACTTTCACATGGCTGGCCTTTAGTTTTAGGGATTATTGGTGCAGTTTCGGATCATCATGGGTAAATTTCTTTAATACTTCAAATTTAAACTATTTCTTTTTTAATTATTTCAAGTTTAAAATAATAATTGAGTTTATGATAAACTTTGGTGGTTGTGATATTGATAATTTAATAATGTCAAATGTTGGTTTTTTACTCGGTTTAGTTTAATATTAAATATTTACAATTATTGTACCTATGCTCTCGCACCCTTTGTCACAATAAAATATTATTTTTTAGTACATTATAACCGAAATTACGTTACAAAGGGGTACTTTCTAACAGGGTTTTACTATATACTTTATTAACAGTTCTATGAACTTTTAAATGTACCTATAATTACACTTTTTATTTTATTTAAACCTTTTTCTTCTAATTTTAGCGAAAATTTGATTCGAATCGCATTTCAATGTCTTCAGTTGGTTATTACCGATTTTTTACCTGTAATGCCTTGGAGATGCTTACCGTTGTGTGTAGATACGGTTGCAAAATTTGGATCACAAACTCAAGAATTAAATATTTCGCTAACCGCAGTTGGATTAATGGTAGGATTTTGTTGTTTTACCCATCGTTAAGACTAAAGTTTTTCATTGTTACAGTGGAATATATCTGATTATTTTCATCAAAATCAAACAAAGTTAAGCCAAACTTTAAACGAAGATGCTGCTGTTTTGCCTGATTTTCCAGGAACTGTAAACATACCAAATTTTGATAAACTTTGGATGTGCTTGTATACCAGGCTGGGCGAGTTGTGTGTAGATCCTCGTCCTGCAGTTAGGAAATCCGCTGGACAGACTCTATTTTCCACTATTTCAGCACACGGAAGTTTGCTACAACAGGCGACATGGCAAGCGGTTTTGTGGCAGGTTTTGTTTCCTTTGTTGGATAAAGTTAGAAGTTTGTCAAATGCTGCTAGTAACGAAAAGGTTGATACGGGTGGAAATATTTTAATTCACCATACGCGAAACACAGCACAAAAACAATGGGCAGAAACTCAAGTTTTGACGTTATCAGGAGTAGCTCGAGTGTTTAATACGAAACGTCAGTTATTACAAGTATTAGGTGATTTCCCAAGAGCGTGGTCACTGTTATTAGAATTTATTGAAAATGCAGCTCTTAGTAAAAATAGTGAGGTGTCGTTTGCTGCATTGAAGTCTTTCCAAGAAATATTATATTTGAATAAATCTCAAAACACAGATAACAAAGTTATAACAAATGAAGAAAATAATATTTGGGGTGTAGCTTGGAAGGTATGGTTAAAAATTGGTACCGATGTTACGATTGCTGTATTAGAAGGGGAAATATGTGAAGATTTTTATTTACCAACACAGTCATTTTTAACCGCTTTAATTCAAATATTCCCAAATGTTTTTCAACACATAAAAAGTAATTTTAATGTTGATGATTTGAAACAGTTGCGATTGGTTTTGACTAATTCGGTTCGAGTTCCTGTGTACGGAGAAAGTACGGCTTACATTTTACCGTCTTCTTCTGACGTTAGTTTAACTCCATTACATGATGGTGTGCTTCATGCAATGGAACTGTTGCAAAAAGAAGCTGTTTTAAGAAACAACAGTGAGATGATACCAGAAATATTTAAACAATTGTTGATTTTTGGGAAGTTTACCTGTGATCCTCCGAATTTTACAAAATATGATACGAAACAAAACAAACTAGCGGCCGAATGGATCGGAATGAATTATATTCCATTTGGTGAAAAAGCTATAAGTATGGCCGTAAAATTATACGAAAAGGCCGCCGAAAATAATGACGTAATAATTTCTAACATTCTCCATGAAATCATAGTAACTTTGCATACACCTTTAGCGTTAAAATATAACTGCGTTTCAAGTAGTACTTGGAAGTTAGCTGCAAATAGTTTAATTACAGTTTTAAAAGTGGGATTACCTGTTGCACGAAATAATACTAACCAGTTTACTACAATGTGGAATGAGTTAGCTGTAACTTTAAACGAGTTTTTGTTTCCTAAAGCAATTGCACAAAACGAGAGAGGTTTAGATGAGTTAATTGCTGACGAATCGATAGACTGTCAATTAATCGAATTATTACGAACCGATGTTCTTCCATTTAATACAAATATACCAAGACAATTTATTCTAAAAGTGGTTGTTCTCCTAAATCGAGGGTCTATACATTCTGCGACTAATGCTAGTGCTGACTCCGACAGTGAACTCATACTGCGGGAAGAGTTTGCAAAAACATGTTTTGAAACATTGTTACAGTTTTCGTTAATCGATGGAGAAAATGAAGCCCTAGTTATCGGTGACGAGAAGGAAGGAGTTGCGGGGAAGCTTGCGGTAACAGCTTTATTACATAGATTTCAAGAGGTTTTGAAGAAATACATCGACGATGAAAAACTTAGTGGGAAATGTCCACTACCAAGGTAAATTAGCAAATTTTCTGTTTTACGCTCCTAAAACATTTTGTTTGCAGATATCGTTTGTCGGAAATTTCGTTTGTTCTCAAAGCTGTTACAACCCTGATCATTTCAATGAAAAAGGCTTCCGTCGGTAAAGGTATTTTTTTTGATGTTGAAACTTTCGTTTGATGTAACAATTTTTTGTTATAGAAGATAACACCGCATGGGAGCAACTTATATCATTGTATCCGTACTTGGTGGAATGTACGACAACCACCTCCACACAAGTTTCAAGACCACTACGAGAAGCTCTTTTACAATTCTGTGATTTATTAAATCCACCGTTTTCAAAATCGTTGATAACTAATGGTGTAAAAAATCATAATTCCATACTATAAGTGTTAAATTATGAAGTTGTAAATAAAGTTTAGTGCATAAATGAAACTGTACTTTTATATTAACAAACATTTTAGGTAGAAAAAAATTAAAATTTGAAAGAGTTTAACTTATTAAGTTAGTGTTGCCAATAGCTTCATTTTACTTAATTTTATTACGATGCTGCTTATTACAAATACGCATTTATGTTGTGAACAAAACTTTATTTTTCGGCCTATACAATGTAGAGTAAATTTATTCATATCATGTATAGAAATGTAGTAAATAAAATTATTGGCAACATTATTTTTTGACGATTATTATATAGTAACATTTTTGAACCACTTCTTTATGTGTTTTGCACTTTGTTTTAAATCTCATGGGTAAATTATCACAAGAAGGTTGCTATATTATTATCAGTATTGATGACATCTCATATTTAGCATTTTAAATTATTCAAGAAGTGTTAAAGTTTGTTGTTTTTTTAAATATTATCTGTAAATGCGCTATTGTTAGTTATTAGTTTTAAATAAATATTTCAAAAACTTTAATATCGTTTTTAATAACCAAATTAATTTTGAAAGTTCCTCAATAGATAAAAAACATTCAAAATTGACTCTACGTGACCTGCGCCTGCTTTTTTCTAACACGGTAAGTTGATTTTATAGTTTCGGGTAAAAACAAAACATGTTCGGACACAGTTTTAGTTAGCTTTTTTGAAAATATCCGCTTTAATCAAATTTATACTTTGAATCCATTTCTCCATCAGTAAAATTTTGATAAAATATTTCAAGGTCTAATTTTTAATCGATTATGAACAGATTATTTACTCTCTTGTTAGGTTACAATAAAAAATTTATAAACGGAAGTAAATCCATCCAATCTTTCTTATTGAATTTCTGCAAAGAAGGAGACAGAAAAAGAAATATTTTATTTACAACACTAAATAATGAAAAATTTGCAATGAACGAATAGGAGAAAGTCTTTGAAGGCTCCCATAAAATATTGAACTTTTTTTTAACACATTGCGTGCCACGTCATTCACATAATGAATGAAAGCATTGTTTCCATTCATAAATGAATGACGCGGCACTCAATGTGCTAAAACGCTTTTTCCCCCTGTTATTTTCATTTCTAAAGTATTGGAATATTTTTGACCCCGTTAAAGCAACGAATTTATTTTGAAAAAGTTTACCTATTCTTAAATTGAATGGATCTCATCAGAAAACTGTCAAGTTTAAACATTGACCTAGAATGAAATTTATCTTTCCATTCCAAATTTTGAAAAAAAGACAGTTACATTCAATTTACTTATATTATAACAAACAAAAAACAAAATATACAACGGTTAGTTTGAAACCACAGCCCATAACTTCCTGAAATTGGAGAACATTTACAAGCAAACAATTATTCCAAGGAAGCGATGAAGCAAACATGACGGTCCCAGTAAGACTAAAATTAATTATACCTATTCATTCTATACTCTATAGGAACTTTACTTTACAAATCACATAAATATTGCTCATTAGTCTTGAATTTATCACAGATTTTTAGACTCTACAGTAAAACTCAAGTAACATGTACGAAAGTACATAAAACTATGACATCAAAAAATACTTAAAACTACCTAATTACACAATTTAAAAAATACACAAGGGGGGTCAGGAAAACATTTGCCCTCCCCCGTAACAGTGTATTTACCACTTTACCAATTGAAATGGAAAGTGACAATCCATAAATTTGGATTAATCTTCCTCATAGATTAGTTTATAACCCTGGTTCGCTACTGCATTAAAACTCGGATTCTTATTTATTAATGGAGGTAAGCATCCACGGTTCTCAAGTACCTTCTTACATTTGAGTGGAGTTGCATTCACTATAGTGATTGCCGCTACTTCCTTCTCATCCAATACAAACTGAAAGTTATGTAGGATATGTACCGGTTCATTATTCAGCAGGATTTCGGCTCCTGATGTTTCCAAAATCAAAAAATTCGGTACAGAGTAAGACTTGAGAGTACCTAATACGTTGTTCCCTGATTTTGTTGTAACTACCACGTACTTATTAAGAAATCCCTTGTACATGTCGGTTTCCGTCTGATTTATTCCGTAGCACTGCATCTAAATAATCATAAATTGGAAAAAAAATACAAACATTTTAAATTATTTAACTTACTTTATAACACCCCGAAAAAAGTTGTCACGTAAGGATATCAATTTAAAAACAAATCAAGTGACGCTTGTAACAGTTGTAATGGCCGCGAATTTTAACCGCGAAAAATTTCGCGTTACCATAACAACTATCAAATAACTGCCATTTTTAGCCCTGACAGCACTACTTGGTACTTTGAAATTTAAACCTTCAGTTTTTGTACAAAAATCCAAAAATGCGTCGACAAAATTTAAAATTCGAAAATTTGTTTCAAAATTTGACAGGTGCCTTCCATATAAAGAACTCCGATTAAACAAAATTTTTGAATTTACGAATATTTTATGGAAACATAGAGTATTTTATTTATTTGGAACAATTAATTATTGCAATAACAGAGGAGAGTTGGGCAAAATCGGGTACTTATTAAAGTTTAATGTGTTCTAAAAATTAATAAATAGAGTAAAGTCGCCATATATGGAATACCACTTTCATTTTTGGCAATAAAAGTTGGTACTTTTAAAAAATTCTGGAAAAAACTGCATAACGTGTTAAGACAGACTGCTACATATGCAATTTTAGCATTTTCGTAAAAATGGCTTGAAAAATAAAACCGATTTTAGTAAAAATGTAAAAATTGCGTTTTTGCCATTTCAAAAAAACGGTAACCTATAATGGAATATTAGTATGCCTAATATGGAATACAACATAAATCATATAACTACAGTCAGTGTTAGATCTTGAAATGTTTTAATAAAAACAAAACATAGATACTACATACAAAGTAAATGATAAAAAAAAAGTTGTTTCTTAGTTATCTGCAAAAATCACACACCAAGTGAACACTATCGTCACCACCAGGCGCCCATTCCATACATAAGATTTCCATATAATTTTCCATATTCCATATTAGGAACTAAGCTCACTTAAGAATAATGTTTTTTTATTGAAAGCCAGGTTATATTTTCCTTAAAAATAACATACGTAATGTTATCAGTCATCCTTCTGCATGCTTATAAATGTAGCGTAATTAACAAATTACTAATACTTACGTTGTAGATCAAAATTTACACCACTAACAATAAACTTTTACAAGTGCACAAAAAGAATAATGTCCCGCCATGAGGATATTCATGGTAATAGAGTGCTGTAAAGTTTGGGGTGGTCAACTACTCTTACTTGGTTGTCATTTATCCTAGTAATGGTTAAATGGATGCAGTGGTTTCGAAAATTTAATGGTATTCCACATTAGGCGCCTATTCCATATATGGCGACTTTACTCTATTAATTGGATTTTGGTGAAAACCTCGTGATAAATTGGCAAGTAGTGGCGAGACTATTTATTATACCTTATTATTTCGAAAATGAGAAAGTACCCGTTTTTATCCAACCGGTTGGTTATAATCGGGTATTTGATTTAAATCACAGAAAACAATTTATAAATAAAATAAAATAGAATATAATATTATTTACATGTTTACAAAAAAAAATATTCGATAAAATTAGTCGTAACAATTATTTTAGTGCAGAGCATGGAAAATTAAAATCAAGATTTGTTGATATTGTATTCTTCTTTCTTCTTCATCAGCCCTTTTTCCACCCACTGCTGGACATAAGCCTCTCCATAATTATGGAGAATCTGGCCAACACTAGATTGGTGTTGGGAATCGACTTGTATTTAAGAAGAGATTCCCGATTAAAAGGTGGATCCCGGTTGAGGCTAGGTAGTGTTAGTTTTCGACTTTTTTTTAAGAGAACGTCATTAAAATGTAGATACACCGGTAGAGCCTAGATTGGTGTTGGGAATGCAGCTTTTAAACGCAATTTTAATTCTCCTCATCCGATCTATCAATATCTATCAATACGTACATGCTCTTCAACAAGAGCAGAACAAAACATACGTTGCTCTAAATAGTACTGAAAAACCACCTATACAAACAGTTACTCCAAAAACAAAGAAAAAGTTATTGAGCAACAATTGTTAAAGTATAATAACAAAGAAATTTCGCGGTTAGATTTCGTAAAAGCAGTCTCCTTTTACGGTACCCCTATTATAAGTAAATAAATTTTTGTTATTTTTAAAAGTAAAATTATTGGTAAAAACAGGGATGCGTCGGTAGGTTACTGTTACAAACGATTACTTTTTTAATTAAATATAAATTTACTAATAAATCCCTCCCTAAATAAATCCCTTAAGCCCGTATGTTAACTCCACCCAAAATTGGCGTGGATTACATTTCAGATTACTGTCGACCTTTTTGGTTTTGGCGTAGTTCACACTTTTTGATTTTTTACTACCTGCCGAATTGGCGGAGTTCACACTAACCCTAATTTACTACGCTGGCCAGACGGGTTGGTGAGTAGTCCGCAGATCGATTTTGGACTATAGTTGTTTTACATCCGGTAGCAGCTTGTAAGCTAGCATTCAGATGTGCCTGTAGCCCTGTTTTTTGTTAACGGTGGCAATTCGTCAACTCAGGGGGACCGCCCACCGGCTTAACGTGCCCTCCGAAGCACGGAGACTTGGTCATAAGAAAGTTTGACTCTCCCCGGGTTTGAACCCGGTACTCCGCGTTCGCATCCAACTGCGTTAGCTGCAAGGCAATGACCGTCTCTGATAGATGATATTGTATATCGGCATATATTTGCTCAATGCTATGTAAATTTATTAAAAATATTTTCGACAATTGTTTCGAAGCGGTCTAGAACTAGGGAACGCGGCAGGTTGAACGCGAGACGTTTGAACACGAAGATGATTGAACGCGAGGAAGATTGAACGCAAGAAAGATTGAACGCGAGGACGTTTGAATGCAGGGACGTTTGAACGTGAGCAATTAGATGCAATTGCACCCCCTTTATAATATTTCAATATAATAATAAATGATTCATTATTAAGACAAATGGACTGGTCCTCTTTCGTGCTTTGTGCTAATTTAGATCAGTAAAGACTAGTTTGACTAGGCCACCCAAACACGCAGTTTAACAAGTTTAAAAGGTTTAAATTGATTTAACTGCGTTGGATCCTAGTGGAGGGTGGATGTCTTGCCAAAATTGACTCTTCCGCGTGCCCATTTTGGCAACACTAAACTCAAACACCCCCTAGCTCCAACTCGGCAAATTGTGCTACTGGTAAGGGGGTGAATCTCGCTTTTTTGCAACTCTGTCGTAGGTGGATGTGTTGCCAAAATTGACTCTTCCGCGCGCTGCTCCGCTTTGCACGCTCCAGACCCATTTTGGCAACACTAAATTCATTAAAAATATCTCCCTGGGGCCTTCCAACTCGGCAAATTGTACTACTGGAAGGGATGAATCTGACTTTTTTTGCTGCAAATTTAAGCCAGAAATTCACTTAAAATGTACGTTAAAATGACGTTGGATCCTAGTGGAGGGTGGATGTCTTGCCAAAATTATATATTGAAATTGTATTAGGGGAAAGCATATAGTTATCGGACAGGTTAAGCAATTTTGTTTTTATAAAATTCATATCTCTCCTATTTCTTGTATTTTTTCACCAAATATATTTATTTAAAACATAATCTTATTTTTAAGGTCTTTTTAAGCAGTGTCCATTAACTGTAATGTGTCCGATAACTATATGCTTTCCCCTATATTGAAATATAATAAAGGGGGGTGCAATTGCATCTAATTGCTTGCGTTCAAACGTCCTGCGGTCAAACGGCCGCGTTCAACCGGTCGCGTTCAATCGGTCGCGTGTTCCCTAGTCCTGCTCCGTAGCTGGATTACTTAATTTTGTGTATGTAGACCAGGGTGTCAAACTCATTTCGCCCGCGGGCCATTTTCCGATAAGCCAAATTTTCTCGAGCCGCACACAAATGACCTTTTTTTTTAGGTCATTCATACGATGATGACGATACAGTCGAAACCCTAGAAAATGTGACGTCAGGACGCTTGCAAGGACTCTACTAAGAGTGGCTGATAAAATGCTATTTTGTCTCCATTATTATTATTAATCACCGACTGCAACTACACATCACATACGACTTGCAGCCTGTTTGACACCCCTGATGTAGACAACCGTTTTTGTAGAGATGTCGCCGAAGCTCAAAAAAATTGGCCCGGTAGACAAAAAGTTATGATATTTTAAATTTAAAATAGTACTCGGATAGTAGGTATGGCTCCATTAGAGTTAAGTAGGGCATCTAGAGCATTCGCTTGACCATCGGCTCCGGGCTACAGGGCGGTCATCCATCTTTGTTGGTTTTGGGTACTCGATTTTAGCAATCCATATGACCATATATGAGCGTTAGATAAAAAGGAACGACTTTTATCTATTTATCTATTGCGCATGAGCATGACCGTACATTGTACGGTTTCTCAGCTAGTTGGAACAAACCTTATATTATCAATTTTTCATTGGACCGGTAGAATTTTGTAAACGTGCATTTCTTCTGTGACTGCAATGCTGTAATAAATTAGATTTTTAAGATTCCTGCTTCCATTTGTCACAGACAGGCCTGGACTGGCTCCTTTGGGGGCCCTCGGCTAGAGACTGAGGAGGGGGCCCCTTACCAAGAGGAGAGATTTTTAAAAATCAGATATTCCGCTATTTTGACACTTGGAAGGTATATAAAAATACAAACCAATTTAATCCCAAGTATTATAAATTACTTTTTGAAGTCCCTTTTTGAAACGATTTTCAAAAAATTGGACTTTCGACGGTTACTTGTATTCAAAGCAAGGTCTAATTACTATTTAAACATTTCATAATTTTTTAGTCAGACTAAAAAGAAATATAATATTATTTACTATCAAGTTGCACTATTTAGACCACGCTATTGTAGATTAGATACTAATTATTTAATTATCGATTATTTTGCCATGCAATTTTTAACAATAATTAGTCTAATTATTAAATACCTACCCACATTTAGTGGTTTTATTATTATTTTATGGTTTTATTAACCATAAAAGAAAAATGAATTTTTGTGAAGCTTTTAGTATCTAGCTACTGTAGAAAAGTGATACGATCGTATAACAATAAATTATTAAATTTTTCTACCTCTCTAAATTCATATACTCCTGTTACAATAGAAGTAAAATTTTCAAATTTTACTTGTTGTCTAGGGTTTATTTATTTATATTACGATTGTTATAAACATAAGTGTACTCAGGATATTATCAGATCTCTATAACCCACCAAACTGCACATGTGTATTTCGTGTTGTATAACTAATGAAAGTAAAATAATTTTTAAGCATTAGAAAAGCAAGTTATATTGTAAAATTTCTACACTGTGAGGCCGAAGGCCGAACTACTAAAATCCTCACGTATTCAAAGATCATGCCGCCGTATTATTATATACCTAGTACTAGTACTATTATAACGAGTTTCATTAGTTCATATCAAAAAATTCAACATCTTATACCCAAACTTCGACAAAATGAAAATTAATGATCATTAGCTTCTTTTTTAAATTCGTTAATAATTTAACTTATTAACCAGGTTAGATAGCTTGTGAATCTCTCTCTGAAAATATCCTTAATGGTCATTAACTTTTGACATATCTAAAATTTGACGCCCGAAAATCTCGGCGCCCTGAGCAATGCTCTATCCACCGAGCCTCCTGGGTATGTGATAAATAAAGTAAGTTTAATAAAGCAATCGCAACAAGTTTTCACTGTTGAGACTTCAAAATTTCTGTATTTTTGTATTAGGAATACATGATTCGAAGGAAGGTAAAATGACGCGGTAACAAAATTTCATAGAATGGTTTTTGGGAAAGGAAATTCACACCTATACTTGAAATAGTTCATAAATCAGTACCGGACTGCAAAAGTTGAACTTCAGTGTTATTATTACGACTTTACTAATATAATATACTGAATGACTATCAAAAATATATTAAAAGTAAAAAATTGTGTGCTATTAGTGTATTTTATATGTCCACAGTCCCAATTCATTTTCTTTATTGAGCCACCAGAGGGCAGCAGGAGGAATGCACACAACGAATAATGAAATGTAAAAAAAAATTTCAACTTGCGATTATACAGTAAATCTGTGCTTTGCCTTGTAAAAAGAACATTTTGAAACAAGGAAACCACAAGGACATTTAATTTATGAGTTCAAAGAGAGAGGGGAGGGGAAATCGCCTGTCGGTGGAAGGTTACATTTTCTTTTACCAAGTGATACTGACGACGACGGATCTATCTGTAGGTAGTACATACTATTTATCATGGTCAATAGTCATTGTTGTCAAGAGAACGATAAGTCTTATTTTCGCAAAACAATTTCTGAGGAATTTATTGAAATATTGTAACACATTTTTGTATTTTTAGTTCCTTCTTAAAATTCTATTTCACAATATTTCTCGATCCAGCTCTGAATTTCTATTTACCTTTTTGCGCATTTTATGCATGCATTGGTTGCAACGTTGCAAGTGTGGACAGCCTGGCGTGAACGTGACCTTGAAGGCAGTCTCCCGACGACTACAACGATGGGCAGAATTATATTATTTCGTCACAACGATTTTTTTGAGTGCTCATTGATTTTGCGATGACGAATATTTTCTAGTCTCGACGGCACTGTTTTTCGTGCCAAGTTCGTGTATGACAAGTGGTCCAGCTGTCGTTTAATGTTTTTGACTCCTGTATTATTTGAGTTCTTATAGTGACCGATACGTTTACAAAAATCGGGATAGCTTTGATTGCAAGAAAATTGAAGATTAAAATTGCAAAAGATTAGGATAGATGGAAGTACGAAGGCCGTAGGCCGAGATATATTATCCGGAGAGGAAAAAAACTGGGACAAAGGGGGAAGGACAGTGGCGTAGCTACCATAGGGCAAAGCGGTGCAGTGCACCGGGGCCCCCTGAGCTGTTTTTTTTTAAATTTCTAATGCAAACATGTGGAAAAAGGGGGAGGGGGGCCGATTTTTTTTATGCACCGGGGCTCTTGTCCACCTAGCTACGCCACTGGGGAAGGAAGTGGTTAAAAATTAGGGAAAAATCATTTGGCTATATAAAATAGATATTATGCCTAATTTTCCTTATTCTTAGGGCCTCAATTTAGCATAAATATATGTATATTATTAATATTTAGAATACATAAATGTAAGAATATTTTAAAATAACGTAATTATATAAATGTTTGGCGGCGATTTTTACAAAATGTACAAAAGTTTTACAACTTAAATTTACAATTACAAATGGTCGCAATCCCCTTAATTTTCTATATTAATTTGTAAAAAACATAAATTTTGCATAATGAAATAGGTATGATCAGCGCCGTCTTTTATATGATCGGGGCCCCGGGCCCAAGGTAATGAGGGGGCCCTTTAAGAAACTAACAAGGGGTCACTACAGTGAGTATGTCGCCAATCGAGATCCCAATTTTTTTGGTGATTCTAGTAGCTAAAAAAATTATCACTTTTTCGAATTTTAGTCGATTGGGCAGATTTTACCATAAGCTTAGCATTATGGACGTTGTAATGCGTAGGTCCTGGGTTCTAATCCCAGTCCCGGCAAATTTTTTTTCTTTAAATTATGTAATTTATTATCGGAATTAAAAACTGGGACTGGGATTAGAACCCAGGACCTACGCATTACAACGTCCATAATGCTAAGCTTATGGTAAAATCTGCCCAATCGACTAAAATTCGAAAAAGTGATAATTTTTTTAGCAACTAGAATCACCAAAAAAATTGGGATCTCGATTGGCGACATACTCACTGTAGCGACCCCTTGTAAGTATGTAACTCAGTAGATAGGTAGGTCCTTATTCAAAATTTATTTTAGGTCTATTTTTTAACAAAATTAAAGCATGAATAATAATTATTAGTTGATTAGTTTACTTCGGCGGGGGCCCCTAAGAATCCGGGGCCCTGGGCTTGGGCCCCTCGGGCCCATGCCTAAAGACAGCACAAGCACAAGATAATAATAGGTATTATTATTCGAATTGAAATAGACCCAACATCAACAAAAATGTCGGCGTGTCACTTAATTTTGTATACGCTCCACTTTCCAAACTAATAAGAATTTCACAATCAAATTTTATATTTACGTCTTTTATATTGAGACTTGGAGCTGATTAGATTTTGGTTGAAATTGGTTCACGAAAACTTGAGAGTGGGAGTGACGCACATGAATCGATTATTTTTCACACTACGTTTCAATCTGATAAATATGTAATTAACTATTATTTAAGCGATGTATTACAGTAGGCGCAACGAATCAGATGGCTGGGGCATATCATGCGTGGTGAAGAGAGCTCTATGTTGAAAAGAACCCACTAAAGACAGAAATCGAGGAAGACCAAGGATGAGTGACTTGGGAGCAGAGGCGTAGATAGGGGGGGGCAGGGGGTACATATGTCCCTGGGCGCCACAGCTTAGGGGGCGCCAAAATGAAAAAATGAGTTAAATAAACTCCGGCCCCAATGAGTCTTCAGACTCTCGATACGAGAAGGGGCGCAGATTTTGTGTCTTGTCCCCGGGCGCAAATTACCCTAGCTACGCCACTGCTTGGGAGCGATGGGGGTGAGCAACTGGAGGACGATTGTGCAAGATAGGAAGTGCTGGAAGGAAGTGGTGGGAAACGCTGCATCGTACACGAAGTTGTAGAAATGCAAGATAGTGAGAGACGATTTATTTGAAGTGTAAAGTTGTTATTAGGAGAGAACTGTATGTATATGTTATATGGGGCCTAATCCTCCCCGCCAATCGGATTTGTAATTCTTGAAAACAGGAAGGTAATATTCTATTAGAATGTAATACTATATGAATGAATGAATGTATTACATTAAATTATTGGGATATCACGGATTTAATCAAAAGGATTCTAGGATGTTTGATCCCCGGACGATTGATCCCCGACGATTCGTGTAGCGGACGATTCAATATTCATAATTATAATCAAAAATGATAAATAATAATTATAATTTTCGAGATGTGACGTGGTTGCGTTGTCAAAATCGACTCTCCGCGCCCGAGGACCGAAAGACCGCCTTGTGTTTGTGTTCGTCAGTTTTGTTTCTGGTGAAAGTTATTTTTTGAGTTTTTTCCTCATTTTTCAGTAATCGATATGTTTCGAACCATTTCGTTGGAGTGCTTTGATTGTTGGTTGTCATGGTGTCTTGGTGTTCTTCTAAATAAGCATCAGTATCGTCGGATGTACTGGTAATTCTATAACCTAGGAAATTCACTAAGCACAGCCATATACCCATATACACTATACGAAGAATAAAAGAAACCGTTGGAAAGAACACTGCAAGACTGGTTTATTTTTCTATGTTTCATGCAAAAATAGTCTATGGTCTTCGAATCTGGGGTCATTCGATACACCTAAACCGTATCTTCATAATGCAAAAAAAGCCATACGAGCACTAGAAGGACTATCTAGCAGTGAACACTGCAAACCATTATTTCAAGGTCTTAAAATAATGATACTACCCTCTGCGTACGTGTACGCCACCATAATATTCATTAATATGAACCCCACGACACATGCCACTGGTAGTCACACCAGACAAAGGAACCAACTACAGACAACGCGGGTCAGACTTAAATGTTGTGAAGGCAAGAACCTAGGCATCAAATTATTTAACAAGCTGCCAGAAAATATCAAAAACCTACCTTTGATTCAGTTCAAAAGGAAAATCAAGGAACTTCTGATCGGAAAAGCTCTGTACGAAGTCTAGGAATTTCTCCAATGAGTTGAGATGAAAACCAGCAACATACTGCAGCTGATCTCCGCCACCAAATATATGCTCCGCTCTGCTTCATGCTCCAACTAAAATTTTTAATTTAAACTTTTAAACTCCAGGTTGGAGGGGGAGTTATCAAAAAAATGTAAAATATCTTTATGTAAGATATAGGGGTATCCAAAATCTTATGATGGGGTGGGTGAAACATTTCAAAAATCGTCCTTACGTAATTAATGAACTTCTAAACTGTAAATCTTCTCTTCTTCTTAGTGCCATATCTTCTTTACACGTAGGCAGGGGCGGATGGGGCCGTCGGGATACCGGGAAATTTCCCGGTGGGCCGTCGGTCCGTAGGACCGTGGGCCGTCGGTTGTGGGACCGTGGGCCGTCGCGTCGGTCAAAAAATTGTCACGACTCGGCTGTCGGCCGCGTTGACGGCCATTGGCCCATTTCTAACTAAACATAGAACTAAACATAGAGAAGTTATAACGTTAAAACCAATCAAAACGTTTATTAGCGTTAATAAACTTTCTCTATTGGTGACTTATATGATAGGACTCCTCCTAAGTCAATTTTTTAATGTTACACTATCTTTATCTGCCAAATTGATAAATTTTCTAATTTTTCTTAAACCGCGTTGACTTTGAAATTTCAAAAATTTTCGTTAAAAAAATTTCTGCCACCCTCGCGCACCCATAATTTGCCCGGCCATACAAACCGTTTACCCTACCTTCATTTTCGGTCTGGCTATATGGGCCTACTTTGGCATACTAATTTTTACATTATTTGCCCATTTCGCAAGTAGCTTGCTAGAGATCGTTTTCATAACAGCAACAAATTAATGAAAGATGCACTTTTATTTTAATTTTATTTATATTCACTATGGTTTATTGTTCTTAATAAAAGTATAATTTTTGTTATTTGTTACTCCTATTAAATTTTTTTTCGCAACGGGAGGGGGACCCCCCCATTCAAAAAATTTTCGCCTGCGGCTCAATTTTGGGCCGTGACGATTGCATTTTTGGGCCGCCCACTTAAATTTCCCGGTAACGTTTTGCTAGCCCATCTGCCCCTGCACGTAGGCGATCTTCCCGGCTAAGCCAGGAAGACTTTACTAGGGAAATGTGAATGGGGTGGTTTCCCTTTGCCTTCCCCATAGTCTACAGATCGAATTTGGACTTTTTAGATCACAGCACATATCCGACTCAATCAGGATTAGAACCGCGGTTTCCCGCTCTGTAGTCTATCCGTGTTTGATTTACGCCAGACTGCTGGTCTTACGCCAGACTGCTGGTCAAATAAGATATTAAAAATTGTTTAATTAAATTAGGTAGATACTCCTTAACATCGTAGCGCTTTAGCTGCTGAATTTTAATGCAAGATTTGTAAAAATTAAAAAATTTACTGTATTACTTTTATATAAATACAATAAAAGTGTGTAACGCAAATTGCTCTAATTTGTGCCACTTGCCCCGCTGATCTATGAATGAAATGGTAGACAGGCCAGCTAAGGGATTACACCTCTGTCCAGTGCCAGAGCATGGGTCGCGCGGACGCGGTTCGTAGGTTCTTCCGTTGTTGCTCAGGCGATCAATTGGCAACTAACTAAGGAAAAAAAAACCTTTCGGGCGCCAGTCCTTTAAATAAAACACGGAAGTAAAGAAGAGTTGGTTTTATTTAAAAAAACAAAGTTGAGATAAAGATAGGGTTGACAATATTTGATTCCAAAACTCCAATAGGAGACACAAAACATACAACAAAGCAAGTAAAATCCAGGATAACCTGAAGGGATACTCTGAGACAATCAAATCAAAAATAAAATACAGATGAGTTGCCATATGAAGACAACTCACAAAAATAATCCGCCCATCCAGGAGATTGCCCAACGCAGACATAAAAGCGTTGGTAAAATTGACTGCAAATAACACATTCGCAAGATATATCATCAAGTAAAATTAAATACAGCAATTGCTTTCTAACTTACCCTTCCACCTCAATCCGTCCGATTCAACATCTCAATTCTTTTGGAACCTCTGGAATATTAATGGTTCATCGTTTAAACTGAGTTTCAGGTGTAAAGCTAAAAATAACAAAAACTGCACAATTAAACAAGAATCAATTCATCTGCGAACGGTATAGCATCTCAATGTCGATGTAAATAATTAAGAAAAGCAAATCTCCTAAATGCACTTCCACAAAAAACTAATTAATGGTTTTCGAGCCATCCTACGTCGTTGGTGCTGTCCTAACCACTAGAGATGGAATAGTGGTATAGGCTCACGCTACCGCTGCGACAAGAACTCCCTCGATGCTGGAATGGAGCTCGCACGTCTTCCCAAAAAGTACGGATAAATAGTCAAAGGAGACGGCCAAAGTGACAAACTTATCACACCAGTTCTTAATCAAAAACGCAAAACTGCGGTGAAGCTGGGGATAAATGAATGTTGATCAGTCCTGCCTTCTCCATTGATCTCATACGGGAATGGTGAACCCAAAAACGAAATCCCAACATCGGTAAAAATGGCTGCCACAGATGGTTTGACGCAGGAATGAAGGTGATCACAGGTGGAAACAAGATAACCAAACTGTTGGCCTATATCCATAAAAATAACTTAACTTAACCAAAAAAATTACAGTTGAAAACCAAAAATCGACGTCACAGAAAAATGGACGTGGTATACGAAAAAGCTAAAATTTATCAAAGTCAAACTTCCGCCCATGATAGAAAATAATGCAATCTTACCCACAAATGAAACGCAGAAGGTAAAATAAATGATCACTTCTATAAACGAACAATTTGCGGCTTTTAAAACATAAAATTACACAAGACAAAAATGAAACTTTTACCTTTCATAAAGATAAGCGAAAGAATGACATAATGACATTTTGACAAACTTTCGAAATTATTCACGCTGGCGCGTGTTTGAAACGCACACAGGGTGATGCATAGATTTCAGCATAAATATAATAATAGCATTTGAAATGCTACAAGTGATTTAAAGTTATTATTGTTGATTCACACATTCAACAAAATCTAGGATTGGTTTATAATAAAACAGTCAACAATTTCCAAAAATACTTATAATAGGTAATAAGTCTCAAAATTCGCCATTTTGCACCAAATTTTTAAAAACATTTCCGGCGAGACCCCCAATATAAAAATTGACTAAACTGGATTTGTAAATTTTCTTAAATAAAAAACGGTTTTGTTTTTGTACTACAATAGAATTTTACAAAATAGCTCCTTGAAAATGGCAATTAAATTATGTAAACATAGCCAAATACTCATGCATATTTCCCAACGTTGTTCAATTAATAATATAATACTCTGCATACGTGTCGTTCAGTTTCGATTTAATAATATGCTAGAATTGAGAAATTATAAGGTCTTCACCTACTAGTTCGTATAAATATATAATTTTCTAATCGAATATTATCCTGATTTTGTTTGAATATTGAATTGGTTTGAATAAAACCGAGGATAATTCTTGTTTGGAAGGAAACCATAAAACAACGACTGCAGTGCAAGATAAAACTTTAAAATATTTATTATAACTATTGATTTTCTATAAATTTAAACATTTTATAGATTTGTGGCTTAGTAGAAAGTGAAGGGTAATTCAATGAGGAACTTTTGTGTACGTAAATTTTACGTAGAATTTTGGATTGTTTAAACTTTGCACACGGGCGGAAGTGCCCCTAGCGGCGGTTCTGAGTCATGGTCCTGAGTGTAGATACACCACCTTGAATCATACGTTTCTCTACTGCTGGAGTGCTCTACATAACATAAATTATGCAAAAACGCATTCTGATTCAAAAGGGTTCATATTTATTCTTAGGTATTAATTACTTCTCGTTTTCATTTCTTCCGAGCTGTGCATTTTCTTAAGTATCTCCATTGCTTCTTTAACTTATCAATTTTTAAATAGTTCAATTTTTAGGAGTTTATTTGTTAGGGGCAAACATAATACCTAGTCTAGCCATAAGTTCTGTCACACCAATATAAGATCAGGTTTCTTTCCTTTTTAAAGCGTGGGCGTATAGCCTAAATTGCTATTTTTAGGTTCACCACTTGTTAGTAAATAAACTTACAATAATTGATATTTTGTAATAATCAAGTAAACATGGATTGGGGCGTAAATGAAAATAGAATTGTAATGATCGAGTTGAATAGCTGTGGTAAATCAGAGTGTGATATTTTTAAATTAATAAAACCGTTAAAAATGTCACAAAAATTTGTGTATCGAGCTAAAGAGCGATATATCCAATTATTAACAGTGATTTTAGACCATAAAAGCGGAGGTTTACGAATTTTAAGGACCCTTGCAGTAGTTAAATTAGTTTAAGAAAAAATTCTTAAAAATCCTTAAAAAAACAGAAAATGATGGCTCAGAGAAGTTGAAATTTTAAATAGAAGTATGTCTTGCGTATTAAAGATGACCTGACACTTGGGGCATATCTTCTTGTAATAGAGAACAAGGACTTACCGATGCTTTATAAAAAATTACAAGGGTGAGATCAAAATAGCGTTTGCAGAAGCACGCTAATGACGATCATCGCAGAAATTTGTTTACAGATGAAAAAATTTTTACTTTATGAGAAATATTTAAGAAACAAAATGTTCGTGTGTATGGTCCGAGTTCGTAAGAAGCTTTTCAAAAAATTTCGAGGGTGCAAAATGTTCACTTCCCTGCTTTAGTGACGGTGTGCTGAGAATCATCGTATGACGGTGTAACTCGACTTCATTATTTGTGAAAAAAGGGTTAAAACACCTGCCATTGTGTACCAAAAGATGTTAAATGATGTTGTTACACCTCACAACAAAAACTTATTCCAAAATAAAAAATATATTTTCTAGCAAAATTCACAAAACGCGGTCATACGTTTGAAATTACCTGGTCAGGTAGTTAAAACCCAATTTACCTGCGTTTATTGCGGCAGAAGATGGGCCATTTGGAAAAACAAACTTAAATTCTTTGGACTTAAATTATGGTCAGATTTGAAGGCATGCCTTGGGGTAGGCCACATAAAAATATTGAGCTTCTTAAGCGAGATTTGGTGAAAGCAGTAGCTTCCATTCCCATTTAAGTCAAGCGTGCCGCAACTGATGGTTGCCCGCGACGTTTAAAGCCATATGTAAGAATTTAGCGTGTCCATTTTAAATAAATCATATACCAAATTAATCGTTATAATCTCAGCAATAAAATGGTATTAGAAAAATTGATTTTTTTTTATTTTTAAATACCATAAATATTCGTATAACCGTGTGACAGAATTTATGGCACGACTAGGTATATAAAACATTCATAGAACGAATTCTGTGTTGTATAGTCGTTTTACAAATCCACAGCGCATTCTACACACACACACGCACACAAATTATGCTTAAAAGTTAAACAATTGTGAATTATTACAGCACAATTTTTTTTTTTACAAGATATCCAATATTATATGTTAAAAGCATGTTAAATGTGTATAGAATTTCACCTCATGTAATATTATTGAATATGTGTGATTTTAGTTATGAGAAGATTATTTTGAAAACCAGAAAAATAGAAGACTGGTTGCACTAAGTACACCAATTTGTGTCATTGAATGGCAAAAATGTTAGTTTTTGAAATTTTAAAAACCTATAATTGGTTTGTACCATGTTTGTTATAATTAAACTGCATGGTTCATCGACGCATATATTTTCATCTTTGGAAATGTAGTTTAAATTTTGCGTTTTTTGTACGTTGATGTTGATTAAATAAGATAGTAGTAACGATTAGTTATTGATTTGATAAATTTTATTCAAATCGTAAGGAGGAGGAAGTCAAACGAAACATGGGTTGCCACCCAATTAAATGAAGTTCCTTGCGCAGTAAATCTTGTGCATACTGATGCATTTGAAAATTTATACCTAGTAGTTCATTCACGATTCATCATTCTAATGCCCATCAGTGCAGATCAGTACCTACATCAGTATTAAATTAATATTGCACATTAAAATAAAATTTCTTTTTAATTCAGTCGTTTACTGTATTAACTCGTGAAGTGAAATTTATTTGAATATTAATTTATAATCAAATAATTACAAAGCTGAAAGTTTTCAATTTTTGAAATTTTGGCACCGCTACTTTTTGGAAGTACTATTCAATAATTAGAATTTATTTTGATAATAGTAGTAATTAATTATAAAGTAAAGTGTATACAATAAATAATTCATCATACTAAAAGTAAGTGTTAATATTATTGTTTTTTTTTTTTTAAATAATTGATATTTATTATGGTATAATTTCAAAAAAATAGTTACTCCTGAAAATGTTCTCCATATAAAGTACAAAACAATTTACCAAAAGTAATGAGAGTTTGTTTTTGCATCTTTGTTTCGGGTATTTGAAATATAAAATAATAGATATAATAAGTATTTCACATACAAAATGCAGTATTTCAAATACCAAATACATTACGATTCCGATTCTCATCAGATTTTCATGTTTACGCGGTATATTTACACATAAAATCAGTTCTTTATTTAACATAATATGGATCATTCCATCAAATAAAATCATTTTTAAAGTGCGACCCCCGTGGATTTTTTTCAAATCATGTGGATAAAAATAATGACTTACTGAAGATTTTGACATTTTTCAATGAAGATATTCATTTTTTATTATAAGTAACAGACAACCCTTAAAAATTCAGTTAAAGTGAAAAAAGCGAATTTTCTGACACTGCGGCAAGTTTTAACTCAAAGATATTATTAATGTCATTTTCATTTCACAATGTGCATATTTTTTATTTAAATCCGTCTCCTGGTTTAAGTGCATAAATTATGGGCGATTTGTCGAGCTCAATAAAAATTAAAAAAAAAGAACAATTTCTCAAAAAAACCATTCAGTTTTTTACAATATATATTTGTTGATATTTTGAGAATGTACAAAAAAGTTTTTGAAATGAAAATTGAAAATTAAATAAGTTATAAGCTGGTGAAGTTGGGGGTAAAAAAGAAAGAGGGTGTGCTGGTTGACACGATTGCAACCTTTCTGGTAATCGGAAACAAAATTTAAAAAAAGATTCATAATTAGTAAGAATGTTATTATAGCCCCTATCAAAGAGAAAACGGAAATGTTGCGGCTGTCTGAAGAAAAAAATTCATTTTTTAACAGTTTTTTTTTTTCCAATTTTTAATTTTTTAAAATAGTAAAACTAATAATTTTGCTGCGTCACTAAAATAGCTATAACTTGGTAAATTATTGGAATTTTAAAACTTTCTCTCGGGAGTATATTCTTGAAGGTCTAAACTTTAAAAATATGCAGAAAAACAAAGAATTTATTTTTTTAAACGCTAAACCAGAATTAGGGCCTTAATTACAAATAAATAAAATACTACTATTATTCGCTTGGTGCGAAGTAATTTGCACTGCGGACTAATTGTGTAAAAAACGTGGTCAGATGGCACACACCCAGCGAATAAGTACTACTCTCCACAATTAAAATACTTCTATTTTTGAAATTATTTCGGATGTTGAAGTTTTATTTTAAATTTGGTAATATTACTGATTCTAAACTCGTTGGAACAGCAGATTTATAGTAATCTAGAATTCTGTACTAGTAGTTCTAGTCTGTTGGAACGAAATTTTATGAATGCGCTTGCGTTGTAGTAATATAATACAAAAATAATAGTAGGGGAGAGGGATGTAAGTTGACCACCTTTTACAATTTTGGTCATAACTCATCTCCAACTAGATATTTTTTGGATGTTGTAACGCCATTAGAAAGAGGACTTCATTAAGCAAAACTTTGCTGCAGATACTTTTTAGATTGCTTGAAAAACAAAAATGTTATGACCATTCTCCTGAAGGTCCAAAAATTGGCGATTTTAATTTTTGGGATGTAAGTCGACCACCCCCTAAAAAGCAGCTGAAAGTCAAAAAAACTTAACTGAAATCAACTGATATACAAAATTAATTGTCATTTATTGATATTAAGATCTATAGGTAAATAAAAAGAAACGAAAAAAACATCGAAAATGAATTACTCAATAATAATCATCTGAATCGCAGTTCGGAGAGATGTAAAATGCAAAATCCAACAAAATACCTCAAAATTTTACTAAAACACCGCAAAAATACTTTTAGGTTGATTCGATGTAAATTTAAAACATAAAAATGTAATAACAAATTGTTTAACAATGGAAACAATACAAAAAATGGGGTGGTCAACTTACATCCCACAAATGTGGTCAACTTACATTCTGGACACTATTTTGAAACACTCGCAAAAAATTTGTTGTATACACGATATGTTTGAAATTAACTTTGGATTAGTAAAATTCAATGAAATAAGACTTCAGCACATATTTACCTTGCGATATCACCGAAAATTGTTTAGTTTATCGGCACACGAAAAAATTGAATTTTTAAAAAAATAAAAATTTGTTTACACAAAGTTTGTAGCAGCCAGAGCAACGCGTCTATTCACTTTAAAACCACATAAAGATTGAATGTTGTGTTAATAAGCACGATGATATATATAACATGGCGGTGTTGCAACTCATAGTCATAAGGCAGGGTAGTCAACTTACATGCATGGTCAACTTACATCCCTTTCCCCTGCTGTTTGTATTTTTAGGGAAAATGTTTCTATTTCAAGAAAATTAACGAAAAAGTTAAAAAAGAAAAAATTGTTTCTAGCTGGCGGAAGAGCTAAAATCTTCATCGAGTCATTATTTTCATGCAGAGAATAACTTCACAAAATTTAAAAAAAATCTGCGGGGGTCGCACTTTAAAAATGAGTTTATTTGGTGAAATGACCCATATGTATTTAAAATATATTATTAAATTACATTTTGTTGCCATTTAATTGTATTTCTTAAATATAAATAAAAATGTATTTTACCTAGCCCTGAATATACCAACCTTCGAATTACCGACATAATTATTTAAAAAATGGTAATTTTTTCAAATGTCAAAAAAATAAAGTAAACAAATTATTAATCCAAGTTTTGCACCCTTTTTCGCTCCCCGGAACATTTCTGTAAAAAATTAGGAAATTTATACAAATCTTGGAAAACATTTTAATAATTATTATATTAGACATTTTCTATAAAGTTTGCACCCTGCTACGATGACCGGAACACTGCAAATATTTGTGATCATTAATTTCCATACAGGATCGCATAAGCAATTATTTGCATGACTTTTGCAATTTTCCTCGACAGAATATACCAAAATAAAATTGATAAGCTACTATTTGCAATGTTCCTGTCATTGTAGCAGGGTACCAACTTTATTGAAGATATGTTTTAATTATTAAAATATTCTCCAAGGTTTGCATAAATTTCGGAATTTTTTTCAAAGAGTTATTGCGAATTTATGTTTTTTGTTAATTTAACAATGTTCCTGGCGACGGAAAAGGCTGCAAAATCGAATTTTTATTTTTTTACCTCCTCAAATGTTGTCTCAAAAGTTGAAAACTTTCGGAATTTTGCATACCTTTTCTGCTACAATGACTGGCCTATTATTGATTTTAAAGTATTTTGTACAGTATTTTGTAATTTGTACCTATTTGAAATCGAAAATACAAAATATAATTTGTTTTGGGTATTGGAAGTACAAAATACAAAAAAATTCAAATACATGTATTTGAGGTACTGCCCAGCCCTGACTGCAGTTCGAGAGCACCAGTATCTAGAATAACCGTCAAAAATGTGCATTTCAGAGAGTAACTATAATAAAATAATACCATAAACATAAATTTTTAGTATTATTTTGCATTTTGGTATTTTGTCGGCTATATTTTACTAATTTTCTTCTTTTTGAACCGCTAACACCAGATGGTCTTCCAGATTACCGCCTGCCGTTTAGTGGTCCATAAAGTATAGCATAAATTAATTAGCCACTTGCTTGTTTAACCCCTTTTTACGCATTGGAGCTAGGTTTTCCTTTTTTGGGGTGGAACACAATCCAGGTTTTTCCTAACTCACGGTTATTGGATTTTATTTAGTTACCGGTCAAATGACAATACAATGTATATTTGTTTCCATGTTACCCATTTATTATTTGTAATTTTCTGAAGAAGATTGAAACCACGACAAATTTGTTTCGCTTTTATTTAAGCTCCTCAGATGGATATAATGTCTTTGAATTATAAAATCTAGTAAAAGTGTGTATAAAAATAAAACTAATTTAATTTCACGAATTAATAATGAACTAATTTTAAATAAATTGATAAGTTCTAATCTTTAAAAATTTTTATCGCTCATTTCCTTTTTATCCATTGAAAGAATTAATAACAATTTCAAGTTTCTTTTAAGGGCTTACGTGCACTCAGGATTTTCAAAAAATCAGATTCTTGTTTTGCATTTTCATATAAAGTTAGTAGGATACTTCAAGAATATTCTGTGAAAATTTCAAGTCGATCCGATAAATAGTTTAAAGATATCCTTTCGTTTTTTAAACTTTCATTATGTAATTCATTCATTAATTCAAACTTTAAACCCATTTTTCTCAAAACTACGTTTTCAGATACGGTGAACACTATATTTTAAAAACCACTTGATGGATTTAGTTGAAATTTATACAGCATATTCTAGACATTCAAAACTTGGGCCCGATAGAAGGATTTTGTTTTTAACCGAAATTTCTAGTTTTTATTAACAATTAACGGACGATTTCTCCATCAAAATTCATTAAAAAAAATTCCAGAGACTGCCATTTTGCGAAATTTGAATAAAAAGAGAAAACCTTCGATCCTGCCCGAGATAAATTATTAAACTAACAATTTCTTTTTTGTTTATGGTTTGGCATAAACCACTAAGAAGTTCTGATGTTCACCGCAAAGCACTTTTGAAAACAGGGGTCTACAATCGAGTTGATAACTTGGTCCAGAACACATATTTTTTTTTTAAATTTTCGTGAAAGTTAGTTAAAATATAGTGTAAGAACTTGGTATTATTTTTATTCAATAAAAACACTATACAAAATTTCAAAAAAAGAAAAATTGAAAACATGTATTTTTTCACGCCTCTGATTGCACGTACCCCCTTAAGTTTTACTATTTCACAAAGTTTGTATATTGCTTATTACAAAGTTTTTATAATTTGGTAAATATTATCTAGCTATTTAAATAGAAGGTAAAGTAAAAACAGATAAAATCTAAGCGCAATTTAATTGTTGCCTAGAGCCTGATTAGTATATTACAATAATGAAAATAATAAATTACTATCTTAAAATTTCTTATTATTATGTAGGTCATTCCGAAGAATAAAATGGAAGAAAAGAATGATTGCTTTGCCCATGAAAAATTTATTTTGAAATTATTTGGATTAAAAAGTTCTCAAAACATTTTCTATAGGATTTATGGAATATCTATATTATCTATATTGACCTTATATCAAATGCTTTTATTCCAAAGCATTTCAAAAACGTCTAATGCTAATGTCGATGAACTTGTTATAAATTTGATGTTTGCGCATTCAAAAACTACCGGTAAGGATCAAATCAAATGTATTTGTTACAATGTTTTTACTCAAAACGACATTTACCCACTTGTAACCATTATATGCGTCGGTTTTTCGCCGATTTGGCTTTTGAAGAGTTGGAAACTGGCCCATTGTTTTATCACAAAATTATGTTCAACGATGAGCCTTGTTTTTGGCTTAACGGGTTTGTGAATAGCAAGATTGTCTCGTATTGAGTGAAATCAGTCCACAAGAGACCCTATACAGGCTCCATTACATTGTTGATTGAAATGCACCGTTTGGTGCGGTGCATGAAAAAGTTGCCAAAAATTGGATTCTAGAATATGCTATGTCAAGGTCGTTAGTGCCCTTATGCCCGAAACCATATTTCATATTGTTAATGTCATCTTTCAAATAAAAGAAAACATTTTGATTAAAATTTAAATCTTTGTGCTATTTTTTTTGCTATTTCCAGTTATATTGGGCTTAAGAAAACACCGTATATTGTTATAGTTATTTATTCTATGATATCATCATTGTTCAATTCTTTTTGACCAATAACGTTAATGACCGGACAATGACGTTAATCAAAAATAATTCACGTATTTGCTGGTCATTCTGTATAATTATTATTATTATTTATTAATCTTTGAAATCGTAATTTAAGTTGCTATTACCTACAAAAGTTACTAACTAAAATATGAACCATTTTCAGTTTTAATTGCTGCTTATTACTTTTATTGGAACCGATTAAAAATTGAAAAAGTATTGGAAAAAATGGATGGTCTTAACACAATATCAAATTGTGACAATATAATCGACGGAAATGGCATTATGGTAAAATATAAAATATTGATAAGAAAACAGGTAAAAAACAAAGAAACTATATTTATTCATGGGCACCCATAACACTTGAACAATTTTACTATAATTTATTTTATTTTATTTATTACTATAATTTACTATACTGTTTAAAATTAAAATTTTAACCATGCAACATAATTCCATCACAGAATTATTATGTTTTCTTATATTTGCTTAAAATAGTTTTTAATTAAGATTTCTTAGTATTTTTATAAGGTAATTGCAACATATTCAACACATTTTAATAATTTATTATTGTTTATAATCTAATGTATGTCACATAAAATCAAAGTATCAGATTACTTCTGCAAGACAAATGTATGTAACAAATTATCATATTACTCATCAAATATTTTTTAATAATGCAATTACAACATATTTTAATAATTGTTAGGAATAGGTAAATTGCGAAACTAATTACAAGAAAAAATAACTCATCATCTAATGAATGTAACATGATATCAAAGTATTATATTATCTCTGCAAGATAAGCAATATGTAATTGAAACCTGTAAATATTCTTTGTTAGAAAATTGTGTATAAACCGATATTTTCATAATAAAATTCAGTCAGATTTGAACGCTCTAGTAGTTGTCATTTCTGGCTCCAACCATAAGTTATCTCCAGGTCGGGGGTAATTTATTCAATACTTTAAAGATCAGTCTTTAGTTATCAGCACAAGTGCAATTGAGTTTATTGAAATTATAATATTTATTGAAGTCAATTCAAGCTTTTTAGTAAAAATTTTTTTGAAAAACTCAAAAAGGTTAGAAGTGAAACATAGCAAATGTCATGTCAAATTATTTTGCTAAATGCTAACATTCATTATTATAGAATTATCAAAATTTAAAGTACCAATATGGCCAAATCTAAATATTTAACGTTAGAAGAACGTATATTAATACTAAAAATGCATGGAGATGGCAAAAAAAATTAGCGAGATAGCAAATTTTTTAATAAATCACCAACTTCGGTTTTTAAAGTTATAAAATCATTCAAAACCGGAGGTAGAGTAACGGCAATTAAGAGACAAGGACGGCCAAGAATCACAACTAAACGGGAGGATATTAAAATACAAACAATATCGTCTTCAGATCCTTACATGTCCGCTCCAGGTATTCGTGCAAGCCTTGAAATTTACAGCAAAAATCAAATATCGACAGAAATTATAAGACGTCGTCTTCGTGAAGTAAATAAAAATGGTCGAATTTCTCGCAGAGTACCCTTTGTTAACAAGATTAATATTAAAAAAGGGATGAAGTTCTATTCAGATAACATTTTAAAACCCTTAAATTATTGGGATAAAATATTATGGACTGACGAATCTATGATTCGTCTGAAATATAATCATGGTAGGATGTACGTTTGGAGAAAAAATGCAGAAGTATACTCATATAAGTGCACTAAACCCACACTAAAATCATTATAAAAGATTTTCACGATTTGGGGGTGTATGTGTTCAGTAGGGGTAGGAAAAATTTTGGTATTAGAAGGAAGAGTCAATGTTGCGGCATATTTAAATCATTTAAAAAAGTAATTATACCAGAAGGTAAACGTCTAATTGGTGAAGAATTTATTCTGCAGCGGGACAATGCTCCTTATATCGCTCCAAAATTGTCACCAATTACCTTCAAGATGTCAATATTAATGTTATGGAGTGGCCACCCCAGAGTCAGGTCCTCTCTCCTATAGAAAACCTTTCGACTCTGCTTAAACTCCGAATCTCAGAAATATGTCCCAGAAATTTGACTACCCTTCGCAATTTAATAGAAGAAATATCGTTTGATATTACTCCAATTGAGTTACTAGTATACCCAATCATTACCATTTAGATTGGCAACTATATCAATTCGAGGGGAGGACATTGTGGGTACTAACATATAATTTTGTGTTTGTTAACCTACTTTTGTGACATAAATTTTTATGGCTGTACTGTAGTTTTTATATTAGTCCAGTCATTATACAGGGTGTCCCCGCACTCACTTTACATAACTTAGGTGGTGATAGAGGACACTTTTCTAAGAACAATTTTTAACAAAAATTTGTTTCTAAATTCAAACCCTCGAAAGTTAGGCCTCTTTAAAGCATTTTTTTTAATTTCCACCTTCACGTGGCCATAGCCCCGAAAGTATTGATTTTTCAGTAAAAATGGTTTAGTGATTTTTTAAAGAGCGTGAAATAATCTACAAACTAGATTTAAACCTTTTCTTGTCTAAAATCAACGGCTTTCGAGTTATGAATTAAAGTAAGTTAAAAAATGTCGAAAAATTTGAGCTTTCTTTTTTTTTGGTTTTTTTCAAAACCAAATGTATCTTTTAAACGAAAGATTTTACAAAAAATCTGACGCCCCATTCCGGATAGGAAATTTAACGGACTACAACTTTGGTCTAGTAAAAGTTTTTGAAAAACCAATCCATTTCACAGAAAATCAGAAAATAACAAACAAGGCAGCTACAAAACATAAAATTTAATTGACAAAATTTTTATTTTTTTTGAAAAATTATTTTATTAATTAATTTTAAACTATTAGATTATTTAAGTAAATGTTGAAAATGACCACCCTCATTTTTAATACACAGTCGTGCTCGTTTTAAAATATGCTTTATAGTATTATTTATAAAATTTCCTTTTTTTTTTAAAATCTATTATAGCAGGGGTGGTCAACAAGGTCGAGGGATTGACCGGTCGATCACGAGGCCAATTTTGGTCAATCCGTGAATGTGAAAAGTGTCATAAATTCGAATTTCTGCGATTAAAAGTGTCGAAAAATCGCCTTTTTTCGATTTGTTTCGACAAACATCTTTTAAAACAATCACAACTGTGTATTGAAAATGAGGATGGTCATTTTCAACAATTACTTTATTAATGTAATAATTTAAAATTAATTAATAAAATAATTTTTCAAAAAAAATAAAAATTTTGTCAATTAAATTTTATGTTTTGTAGCTGCCTTGTTTGTTATTTTCTGATTTTCTGTGAAATGGATTGGTTTTTCAAAAATTTTTACTAGACTAAAGTTATAGTCCGTTAAATTTCCTATCCGGAATGGGGCGTCAGATTTTTTGTAAAATCTTTCGTTTAAAAGATACAGGGTTTTGAAAAAAACAAAAAAAAAGAAAGCTCAAATTTTTCGACATTTTTTAACTTACTTTAATGCATAACTCAAAAGCCGTTGATTTTAGATAATAAAAGGGTTAAATCTAGTTTGTAGATTATTTCACGCTCTTTAAAAAAGTACTAAACCATTTTTACCACAAAATCAATATTTTCGGCGCTATGGCCACGTGAAGGTGGAAATTAAAAAAAATGCTTTAAATAGGCCTAGCTCTCGAGGGTTTGAATTTAGAAAAAAATTTTTGTTAAATATTGTTCTTAGAAAAGTGTCCTCTATCACCACCTAAGTTATGTAAAGTGAGTGCGGGACACCCTGTATACATTTGAAAACGCAAATGAACCGAACTGGCTGATTTTTATATTATATTGTGTAGGGGAGGCTTAGAAAAGCTTAACTTGAAGTTTTCGACCAAGATTTCCTAGGAGCTTCCTCCGCCACTTCGAAAAAAGGGATAAATTTTGTTTTCTTGCGATAAATCGACTCTCCGTCATGGTACGAAAATTGTGAATCAATACTTTTTTGTTAAGCATTTTATGCTCTACAATTTAGTTTATATGAATTTTTCGCCTACCGTTGATCGTTGTTGAGGTATCGAACGTGAAAGTAAAAAATTAAGTGCTTGGAACTTGTATTTTGCCATTTTCTCCTTTCTCATAATACACATCGAACAAATGTTCAACATGAACAAATGATAGTTCATTATCAAACTTGTAGAGCATTTTAATATCTGCAATTTAGTTTTTTTTATTTTATTTTCAAGACAAAAATTACGACTTGTAGTAAGCCGTAAAGTTGGTAAATCCGCGCAAAGTTGTGATTTCATAGCTCGCGCGATTTTATAGATAATCAATAATCATACAGTCATTCTACGAACGAGATAATGATAAAGTCGAAAACGATGCTACCCGGAAGCAAAAAATGGTGTCGTGTAGAAGAAAATATTCTAAGAAAGATAGCGCTTTTTGCATCGCCTTAGCTGGTGTAGAACATAACCTAAAAAATTACACAAATTCGAAAAACGGTTTTTTGCGATTTAAGAATAAACGAAGCATCCTACAAAAGAATGTCAAATTAAAAAGTTGTAGACAATGAAAAAACCTATCGAATGCGACTATGAGGATAAAAATTTGTTATTTATTTTCCGAGAAAATCGAAAAATAACGATCAAAAATTGTTGCATGTTTGCCCACTGCAATTTTTGCAAATAAAGGAACAAGCAATCTCTGCTTTTCTGCACCCACAGGCAGTTCCACATTTTTCCTTGCACTAAAAAATAAATTGAACCACCTCTCACTACTTCCATCACCAACGAAAAGCGTAGCATGCCAGCATATTATTCCGTACATATAACCAGGTGCAAACGTGGCTCGGATTTTATATGGATCCTAAGGAATGGGATTCGCGACGAACAAATCATGGACTGGAACCTGTTATGAGCACAGTTGAACCCGCGCCACCTGAGCTTTTAAAGCTCATATCGTGCAAGTGCAAGAAAAAATGTGGAGCTGCCTGTGGGTGCAGAAAAGCAGGGATTGCTTGTAACATGCAACATCGCCAAAATCGATGTCCTGCTCAATGAGGATTATAAGGATGATTCGACAATCGAAGAATCATTTTATGTGGTTAGAAAATCCCTACAACTCGATGAGTATTCCGAACAGAAAGACTGTGAACCAGGACCATCGAAACGAAGAAAAATATAAGTATTAAGAACGATCCTCTATTCATCTCCATCTTGTGCTGTACAACATAAAAACATGTATTTGAATAATTAATTTTATACATATTTTTTTGGAGATAGGGATTAACCGAGGTTAAATATCTTCCTTGTAGTTGTATAATCACACTACGTGAGAAGGTATTTCAGCCAGGACATAGCTTCGCGCTCATTTTCAGAGGTGTTCACACGTCAATAAAAATTTTCCGATTCGCTGTTGCGGCCAAGGCCGCAAATCACCTTCAAGTCTGCGGACTTGAATGCGGCTATCTTGAATTAAGAATGGACTTGTTTTTTAACAAAGAAGAAGAGATGCAGTTTTAGGTGAAGCCCAGGAACCAATCCACTATTCGCTGTGTGCATTCCTCCTGCTGCCCTCTGGTGAATCAATAAAGAAAATGAATTGGGACTATTTTAGCAATATAGCAACTGTTTTAATTAAGGTTTTTGAGGGAAATTTAAATTTAAACTTTGTTTACGAGGTCCGTGGTGTATTATTGGTGTGTATGCTAGTCACATAAGGCATAGATAAATAATAATAAAATAATTAATAAATACAAGTCCCGTTTCTATTAGGGCTACTAACGCTTTGATCGGTTTTAATATCTCTTCTCTTTAACGATAATTTAACGATTCTAAAATTTGATAAAGTTATAAACGATAATTTTTTCGAAAAAGCAGAATGGAAATTAAAAATGTATGACATAATTTAAAACAGATCAAAGGTTTTTCTGATAATAACAAAATTAAACAGTGGACCCTTACAATATTTAATAATTGGTATAGTATTTACGCAATGGAATGAAAAATTTAATAAGAAGATTAATATTTATTGAAAATATTTGTCACTACAAAATTTAGAAATTTAAAGTTATAAATTGATTATGATAAAGAATTTATTATGGATGATTATTGAATATTTAGAAAAAGGTTTTGAAAGGCTACCGCCTACCGCTCAGAAATGTAGCGATGTACCTAATGGAATGGTAACCAGTGATATAAAATTGTAATTTGAAAATAATAAAAATAGTAGTAAAGAATGGCAAATGAAGTTGCAGAAATGCGAAAGAGGTTGAACATTGTTGGGAGCCACTGAATGAAGACGGAGAATTCAGAAAAATGAAAGGTTTTGAGAAATTATGGATCAATTTGAAGAGTTGAAGTTGGGAACATTTTGAAGAAAAGCTATCGAAAAATTAAGAAGAATTGGCCTATTTGATTATTTTATTTGTATTTAAATTGTAATTCAATTTTGTAAAAGAGTTCCAGGGTTGGTTCTTATATCTTTTTTCATAATCCCTTCTGGATTTTCTGAAAGAAGCAGTCAATTTGATTATTGAAAGGTTTTTAATTTTTGTATTTTAAAATTTTAAATACTTTCGCGTGTCACTTCTGGGTTTTTCTGCGAAGCCGAGAGAGAAACCGCATGGGATTTCCCAAGTGGGAAGGTCACGTAGAATTTGGGCCTGATGAAATTTTTGTAAAAATTGGAAGATAGTGTTAGTTTTGATTAAATGGATTAGTGAGAACAGTTGTTTTTTTTAGTTTCTTTTAGTAGTTTCTTTTTGGCAAAATACGAAAATTGGATAATTATTTATTGGAAAGTAAAATAATAATTTTGATGCAATTGAAGGTCGTGCGATAAACGTCCGCGCGATAGTTTTTCCGACTGAGTACGTAGATAATCCGACCGATTGGTTTATAATTTTGGAAGGCGTTTTTTTATAGTTTGGAGAAGTTGAGGGTCAGATTAGAATACGTCAATATATTAAATATTTTATAACTTTTAAATTGTGAAAAATATAATATGAATTATTTTAATCCAATTTAAATAAAACAAGCGCAAAACACGTGTCATAGTTTATAATACTTGTATTATTATAAATTAAGTCTTATAATTATTTATAATTACAAATCATTCCAAATAATTCATAATGGTAATAATAATATGATATTATTTTTAATAGGTATTATTTATAAATAATCATGATAAAAAGAAACTTGTACCTATTAATATTAATTTGTTGAATATATTCAGGGTTTCTTTGCAAGTATAATGGTAGTATCTGCAACATCAACCATAACATTACTATGCTCCATATTATCACTAAATAAAGAAGAATGGATTCTAGCATTCGGAAGTGGAATAGATGTTAATAATAATAATATCAAGTTTTTATTGAACTTTGTGTTCACTACCATATTTGGGGTTCTTGCTATGTTGAACTTATTTATGTATGCAAATTTGTTGACATTTGCATCTGGGCATTGTAAGCTATTTCAAGAATATATAACTGCAATAATGGATTGTCGGGATATAAATTCATCACAAGTAACTAATTTATCTACTCTATTAATTTTTTAAACAAGTAAGAAATTTTTCAGAACATCCAAAATCAAAGCCAAGAATCAAATGATTTTCAGATTTTAAATAATGAACATAACTTTATTGATTGGAAAACATTTAAAATAACATTAAGAAAACTCATACCTTACCACGTTAGTATTTATGAAGCAGGAGCTGAAGTTGAAAGTGTCTTTAACATGGTAGTTCTTCTGTTTTTTGGGGAATTCAGTATTGTTTCTTGTGTGGCACTATATCATATCACAACTGTAATTTTATATAACAAACAATATTAAAATTATGTTTATTTTTCGCAAAATAACATTTTAGGTCAATATTCTAAGTGCACCAGGTTTTCGAGATTTATGGGCACTACTAGTCGCCAATATTCCAATGATTTTAATATCTTTCTGGGGAGAGCAAATTCAAACGGAAAGTGAGAAGATAGGTAGGGTATGCTATGAAGTAGAGTTTGCTCGTGCTGATATAAGGATCCAAAAGTCTTTATTACTTATCATGATCAGGGCACAGAAGCCAATCGTTCCAACTATTGGCAAATTCAAAATATTGAATTTGAACACAATGCTTGGTGTAAGTACTTGTCACTGACTTAAGAATTATGTAGAGTGCATTTTTTCGTTAGTGACTAGGAGGAGCCAAAATCTTGCGCAGTAAATGTGGAGGGAGAACGCGTGACACACAATTACACTAATTGACACCAACATAATAGAACCGAACGGACGAATATTCGTTTCTGCACTTTAGTTCCTCCTAGTCACTATGGAAAAAACAAACTATAGAAACACAAAATTTTTAAACAGCCTTAAAATCAATTTAATGTGTAATAATAATAACTTTTTAGATTCTTCAATCAATCTATTCATATTACACCATACTCAGAAATTTAACTAGGGATTAGTTATATTGATAATTTGACAATGATTTAATTACACTAAAGAAGTACACCAATTACGATTATTATAATAATAATAATAATTAATAATCGATGAGAAAACAAAACTTTGAAATAGCACTAAGCATAAATGTTTATAGAATGTATTCTTTAAAATTAATTAAGGACATAATAAAGAAAGAAAGAAAGAAAGAAAGAAAATTCTGATCAATTGAATGAAAATTAAATTAGCACAAAAACTTACCCAATAATGTTGAGCACTCCAATGAACTATTATTGTTACTTTTAATGATTTTACTGCACATGCATTTTTGAAAATTAAAAATAAAATATTTTTTGTAAAATTTTTATTAAGGTTAACTTTTATTAAACGGTTAAGGAGATATATACAAATAAACACCTCATATTTTTATATATTATAAACACTAAAATAAATACAAATAAAATGTAATATTTTCGACACAGAAAATTAATGATCAATAACTTTTTTTGTATTAGTAAATCAGAGATATGTGAATAAATTAATTTCTTAAAAAATTCTTTCTGGATGGTAATCGGAATATTTTATATTTATGTATATATATATATTTATTTATTTATATATATTGTAGTGTCCTCCGGGATTTGCTCTCTTGTCACCGAAGAACGACCACACACTTACCTTCTTAAATCTCAACTTATATGAGATAAGAATGCTCAACACTCGTTCGCCCCAATCCTGCAGCTCGTCTCAATTTCAAAGAACGTTGTTATTTTTTACCTACTAGCAACCTTGAGTTGATATCTTTCGTTTCAAAATGATAAATAACACTACGTTTACAATGTTAATTTCGACTCGATTTATTAATTCCACAATATTCACCCCGTATGTACACCAATTAAATTTATCCCCAAAATATTATTTACAAAACTATTTACCTAGGTATCCTCATCTACGGTAGTCTTCCCACATAGGCATATCCACTTCGGAACAAATAGACTTCACACCAACACCGCCAATGGTTCTCCCCTTTTCTCTGCTATAACACCACAGTTGCACCAACCTTGGGTCCAATTCTTGTCCAAATATAAACCACTTAATTACATTGACTTGTTCAAACACCACATCCAATTTCCAATAATAATCCAAATAATGATTGTATCCACCAATTGTCCAATCATTTACAACATGTATCCACTTGATTCGATTCCGTCCAAACTTGAATTACCAAACCACCAAATCATTCACGATGTATCCAATTAATTATGTCTCTTCTTCACATGAGTTCAACACTTCCAAATTCCAATTATATTTTCTTATCTCCCAAAATGCGACTGCTCACATCTGGTGATTTATATTCATTCCTTCTTCCCAACAACGACTGCTCACCTCGGGTGAGTTTTCTTGCTTGAATTATTGTTCCACCCAAAACACGTCTGCTCAGTTTGGGTGTTCTTTATTGATTAATTTGTTTACTTCTCCCGTTGCCATCTCGACTCTCCTCTTCACTTGTTTTTATGTTTGAATTCCTGTTATCATCTTTTCCAGGTTCATTATTTGATGTCGACTACCGTAAATAAAGGATTACATTTTTTTAACAATTTGATTTTATTTATACACAGTATACCCGATCCGTTTTATTATCTTTTAATTATGGAAACATGCAATCTTTGAAATAATTGCATGTCCAATTACCACTCTTCTCAAAGTTACTTTTTCTCATCCCAGGTCAACTTAACTTCGTCATATTTTATTTCAAGTTGTCCTGAACTGAGCCATTTTCTGTACGTCGCGCACCGTCTGCAAGACCGTGCCTTTGACCGGTGTTAAGTATTCTTATCCCCATCAGGTAGTCACCGCAATATATTTATATTTAAAGATTATTAACTTGGCAGTGTGTCGAAGATAATATATGATTTATAATTAATCGATTTATTAAATTAGTATATGAAAACAAAACCTAATTTCATACATTTTGAAATATAATGTAGATTAAAAAGTCGTAATAATAAATTTAAAAATTATTCATTGTATTGTTTTTTGTATTTTTTTAATCCTATCGGAAGCGGAACATTTAATTAAATAACTAGTAAAGTTAATAATGTTGTTTTTCTGAATATCATCATCGGCTGACGACGTTGTGGTGGTGTTCGTGTGGATGGCAGGATTATTCTTAAGAAGGGTAAGAAATAAAAATTTTGTTGGAAAATTCTGAAAGTTCATAAAAGTACTAATAAATAACCAGCATGAAGAGGAATTGAAAATTGTATTAATTCTTTTTTCATTTTAAAAATATATGATAGTGATGATTGTTAAAGATCCAAGATTAAAATAATAGGGGAAAGGGATGTAAGTTGACCACCTTTTACATTTTAGTTCATAACTCATCTCCAAATAAATATCTTTTTAATGTTGTAACGCCATTAGAAAGAGGACTTCATTAAGCAAAACTTTGCTGAAGATACATTTTAGATTGCTTGAAAAACAAAAAAATTATGACCATTCTCCTGAAGGTCCAAAAATTGGCGATTTTAATTTTTGGGATGTAAGTTGACCACCCCCTAAAAGTAGCTGAAAGTCAAAAAAACTTAACTGAAACCAACTGATATATTACAAGATTAATTGTCATTAATTGATTTTAAGATGTACAGGTGAATAAAAGGAAATGAAAAAAACATCGAAAATGAATTACTCAATATAATCATCTGAATCGCAGTTCGGAGAGATGTAAAATGCAAAATCCAACAAAATACCTCAAAATTTCACTAAAATACCGCAAAAATACTTTTAAGTTGATTCGATGTAAATTTAAAACATAAAAATGTAATAAAAATTGTTTAACAATGGAAACAATACAAAAAATGAGGTGGTCAACTTACATCCCACAAATGTGGTCAACTTACATTCTGGACACTATTTTGAAACACTCGCAAAAAAATTGTTGTATACACGATATGTTTGAAATTAACTTTGGATTAGTAAAATTCAATGAAATAAGAGTTCAGCACATTTACCTTGCGATATCACCGAAAATTGTTTAGTTTATCGGCACACGAAAAAATTGAATTTTTAAAAAAATAAAAATGTGTTTACACAAAGTTTGTAGCAGCCAGAGCAACGCGTCTATTCACTTTAAAACCACATAAAGATTGAATGTTGTGTTAATAAGCAGGATGATATTATATAAAATTGCGGTGTTGCAACTCATAGTTTTCTCTATAAGGCAGGGTGGTCAACTTACATGCATGGTCAACTTACATCCCTTTCCCCTACTTGAAAAGTGTACTTACCCTTGGCTTTTACCGATTGTTACAAAGGTAACAATCTTGACACTTATAACACTGAAAATATCTGACTATAAATTGGCTAACTCAATGTGGCGGCCTACTACGTAGTTCTGGTGTGCAAGTTGTACGACCATGAATTTTTTTTGAGTTGGTAACATCCTATTGTTGTTTGTTTTGGATGATCATTTGGGATTTATTTTGTCATTTGGATGGTCCAGCGTTGCATAACATCTCCAACACCACCTCTCACTGGTCCAGTTCCCGCTACATATCAACAAGCAGTGCTCAGTGTCGCGAATATCACTCAAGTGTTTTCTTGTATGAAATTATAACAAGATACATATTTCATCTTTTAAGCAGCATTTTGTAAGCAAAACCATTAGTGGTTATTCTGGCGGTTATTGGGTACTTGTTTGGGTGAACTTTTTGATTGTTAATATCATTGCAACTGTGTGTCTGTTAACCACAGTAATATAACATTGCAATTGTTGGAACTGTGAGAGCATATATTCTTCTTCTTCCCGGTCCTCTTTTTCCTTCCACCTTTCCTTGTAGAATTGTTTGTAGCAACCCGTATCGTTCACTATTTCTCATAATATGCCCCAGATATTCCAATTTGCGAGTTTTTATATTTAGGAGTAATTCTCTCTTCTTATCCAGTCTTTCTAGAACAGTCTGGTTGGTGACACGGTCTGTCAACGGTATCTTCAAAATACGTCGGTACTACCACATTTCAAATGCTTTTATTTTCTTGCAAGAAGCTTCTGTCAAAGTCCAAGACTCAACCCCGTACAGGAGCACCGGAAAGACGTAGCATCTCAGTAATTTTACCTTCGTTGATAATGACAAATCGTGACATCTGAAAAGTTTTGACATTTTCAGAAATGCAGCTCTGGACTTCTCTATTCTTATCTTTATTTCTATCGAATGGTCTCACCCCTCATTAAGTATTGTCCCCAGGTATGTGTATCTTGGTACTCTTTGTAATGATTGCATATTCACTGTAAGTTGACCCTGGTGGTTGTCCTCTTTTGATACTATCATGTATTTTGTTTTTGTTAAGTTTAGTGATAGTCCGTATCGCTGACTAGTTTCTGCCAGTTTTGTCATAAGTTCCTGGAGATTCTCCATATCGTTTGCTATCACCACCGTGTCATCAGCGTATCTTATATTATTTATGCATTCGCCATTAATTTTGATGCCAATATCTATATCTTCCAGCGATTCTTGAAATATTCGTTCTGAATACACGTTGAATAGTAGTGAAGACAACACACACACCTGTCGTACACCTCGCTTGATCATAATGTCTTCAGAAAGCTCTCCCTGGACTCTTATGGTGGACGTCTGGTTCCAGTACAAAATGCTGATTATTCTTAAGTCTCTATGGTCCAGTCCTATTTCCCTCAAAATCTCGATAAGTTTATCGTGTTTTACCTTGTCGAATGCCTTTTGATAATCAACAAAGCAGGCAAAAACATCAGAATTGACATCTCTACATCTTTGGAAAAGGACTTGGACACTGAACAGAGCCTCTCTTGTACCCATTGCGTTGCGAAAACCAAATTTTGTGCGGCTAACGTGTTCTTCACATACTCTGAAGATTCTTTTATGAATTATTTTCAGGAAAAGCTTAAGTAGGTGACTCATGAGGCTAATGGTACGAAAGTCTCCGCAGAATTTAGCGTTTGGTTTTTTTGGCAATAGAATGAATGTGGATTTGAGCCATATCCTTGGCATATGTCCACTAGAGTATATCCGATTAAATATCGTTGTTAACCAAGATATGCCTTCATCGTCGAACAACTTGCGGAATTCCGCGTGAATGTCATCTGTCCCGGATGATCTGCATTCTTTAATTTGCGATATTGCCTTCATGACCTCGTCTGTTGTTATGGGTAGGTCTTCTAAGCAATTGAACTGTGGTATGTGCTCTGGTCTATTATCTTCAAAGAGTTGGGATATATATGATTTCCAGGTATCCATTTTCTCTTGTCTGTCGATTATAATTCTGCTGTCAATTATCTGCTGTCAAATTATCAATTGTGTCTATAATTGCCATTTTGACTTTTCTTGGGATTATAATGAGGTAGTTTCCCGTTGCTTTCCTCATCGCAGTGTTACCGCCGATTGAATCAATATGGGATTGTCGCCGGTTACTATCTAAGTAAAGTCTGAAAGGAAATTAATTTTCCCTAGCCATAACTCAGTAACGATCATTGCTGCTGCCCCATGTCGTTTTTTATTATATAGGGTGTTTTTTTAGCTGCATGAGAACTTCAAAATGAAATAAAACATTAAAAACCTGACGGAATGTTTTGGTTATAATTTTTTTATGAAAGTACAGTTAATGGCATTTATGATTTGAACATGACTTCCGGCATGTGACCACCACGACTAATGGTTACGAAGCGCATCCGTTCAGTCCAATTTTTGACCACTTTTTCCAATATTTCTGGCTTTATTTCATAAATGGCTTGCTGAATATTAGCCTCCAATGCTTCTAGAGTTGTTGGTTTGTTAGCATAAACCATGGATTTAACATACCCCCCACAGAAAATAATCTGGAGGTGTCAAATCACACGATCTTGGAGGCCAATTGATAGGACCACGTTTTGAAATAATGTTGTCACCAAATTGTCCTTTCAATAAATTGATGGTTTCGTTGGCTGTGTGGCACGTAGCACCATCCTGTTGGAACCATAAGTTGTCAATGTTTAGCTCTTGAAGTTTTGGAAACAAAAATGTATTCAGCATGTGTCGATATCTCACACCATTCACCGTAACGGTAGCTCCTTCCTCATTTCGAAAGACATATGGACCAATGATGCCGTTGGTGTGTATTCCACACCAAACAGTCAATTTTAATGGATGCAATGGAGTCTCAAGATAATGTCCCGGATTGGTCTCACTCCATATATGGCAATTTTGTTTGTTCACATACCCAATTAACCAGAAATGTGCCTCGTCAATGAACAAAATTTTACGGTAAAAAAATGGATCACTTCCAATTGGTTGGAAGCGAATTTGGTAGCGTTGTTCAATGGTCAATCTATGCATTATCAAATGCCAAACCTTGCTAAACACAAATTTCAAAAAACTGTTTCCATAGCAATCTTGATTCAATTGTTATCCCTATTGAAAGTTCTCATGCAGCTAAAAAAACACCCTATACAATAGTGATGTGACGAGTCGAATACTTTTTAAACTCGAGTAACTCGAATTCGAAATATTTTCAACTCGAGTTAATACTCGAGTAATTTTACTCGGCTGCGCGCGCACTTTGTATCATTAATAATTAAAATAACATTAAAAATTATTAAATTTTAATCATTTAATCCTTTTTATGAGTTGCGACTTGTGAGTATTTGAAAAGGCAAATCAGTTAGTAAAAAACTAATAATAATTTTGCTTTGTTTTGCATTCGTGTCGTTTATAAAAATATTTGTGCTTGTGCAGTTTGCGTGCGCATTTAAAACTCGCCAACTCGAGTTGCACAAAAAAACTACTCGAGTTATTCGAATACAGACCTTACTCGAGTTTTAACCCGAGTAATACTCGAGTCGTCACATCACTATTATACAATCCCTAATAACTGGGTTGCCACTTCCGCCAGTTTCGCCGTACCGATTTACTTCTTCTCCGCCTTCGCTGCCGTTGTGGACTTCATCCGTAACCCTGGACAAGGGTAAAGCGATATACCCCGCAATACTGGGTCCTCAAAATTTTCATAAGGTTACATAAGAAAATATTCGAGAAAATACAAGATTTAAACAAACAATAATAATTTATTAATTATCTACACATAAACGTATGTAGAGTGCTATGAAAAACAAAAAATCACGTTACAGAAAACACAACTGTCATTTATCGGATAAATTTTTCAAAATTGCCACCGTTTTGTTCAAGACATGATTCTAATATACGCAGAAGTTCATCATTAGATGCTTTTTTTTGTTGATTTAGGGCCGGTTTTACATCAATAGAAGCTTAAGCTCAGTTCAACTTTGAACCAGCCTTGAGCTGCAAATTTTACAAATTATGGGTTTTACAATGTGCGCTTAGTACTTGAGCCGAGCTCAACTTGAAGCTTTACTGGTCTGCATAGGTGCGGTTCAGCTTGAGCATCGGCTTAGTTGAGCCGATGCTAAACCTCCAATTATTGTAAAACCGGCCCTTAGTGATATTTGATCGCATGCTAAATTAATTTTTTGTTTTTGAAATCTTTTAAATTTAATGGCGGATTTGCGTAAACAATTGTTTTTAAATGACCCAATAGAAAAAAATTACCAAAAAAGTTCATAGCACTCTACATACCTGTGTGTAAATAATTAATAAATTATTATTGTCTGTTTAAATCTTGAATTTTCTCGAATATTTTCTTATGTAACCTTATGAAAATTTTATACCTATTTATAAAGAAAAAATTGCAATTGCGAAAATGTAAAAAAAAGACATGTTGCCATTTGAAAAAAAAAATTTTATAATCACTTCCGGTTGAGTTTGACATATAAAAAAATATACCTCAGCAGTTTCCGATAGTAAATTTCCAGTTGAATAAAAAACTATTTAAACTTTTTTTTGTATCTAGTAACATATAAGAATTATTCACTGTTACCATTTTCCGTGAACACACTGTATTAAATATTTTATAACTTTTAAATTGTGAAAAATATAATATGAATTATTTTAATCCAATTTAAATAAAACAAGAGCAAAACACGTGTCATAGTTTACATACTTGTATTATTATAATTTAAGTCTGATGATAATAATTATTTATAATTACAAATCATTCCAAATAATTCATAATGGTAATAATAATATGATATTATTTTAATAGGTGGTATTATTTATAAATAATCATGATAAAAAGAAACTTGTACCTATTAATATTTGTTGAATATATTCAGGGTTTCCTTGCAAGTATAATGATACTATTTGCATCAGCAACCGTAACATTACTATGCTCCATATTATCACTAAATAAAGAAGAATGGATTCTACCATTCGGAAGTGGAATAGATGTTAATAATAATAATATCAAGTTTTTATTAAACTTTGTGTTCACTACCATATTTGGGGTTCTTGCTATGTTGAACTTATTTATGTATGCAAATATGTTGACATTTGCATCTGGGCATTGTAAGCTATTTCAAGAATATACAGGGTGTCCCGGCACTCACTTTACATAACTTGGGTGGTGATAGAGGACACTTTTCTAAGAACAATATTTAACAAAAATTTTTTTTCCAAATTCAAACCCTCGCGAGTTAGGCCTCTTTAAAGCATTTTTTTTAATTTCCACCTTCACGTGGCCATAGCCCCGAAAATATTGATTTTTCAGTAAAAATGGTTTACTGCTTTTTTAAAGAGCATGAAATAATCTACAAACTAGATTTAAACCTTTTATTGTCTAAAATCAACGGCTTTCGAGTTATGAATTAAAATAAGTTAAAAAATGTCGAAAAATTTGAGCTTTCTTTTCTTTTGGTTTTTTTCAAAACCCTGTATCTTTTAAACGAAAGATTTTACAAAAAATCTGACGCCCCATTCCGGATAGGAAATTTAACGGACTACAACTTTCGTCTAGTAAAAATTTTTGAAAAACCAATCCATTTCACAAAAAATCAGAAAATAACAAAGAATGCAGCTACAAAACATACAATTAAATTCACAAAATTTTTATTTTTTTTTTTTAATTATTTTATTAATTAATTTTAAATTATTTCATTAATAAACTAATTGTTGAAAATGACCACCCTCATTTTCAATACACAGTCGCGATTATTTTAAAAGATGTTTGTCGAAAAAAATCGAAAAAAGTCGATTTTTCGACATTTTTAATCGCAGAAATTCCAATTTTTGACACTTTTCACACTCACCGATTGACCAAAATTGGCTTCGTGATCGACCGGTCAATCCCTCGACCTTGTTGACTACCCCTGCTATAATGGCTCTTAACAAAAAAGGAAATTTTATAAATAATACTATAAAGCATATTTTAAAACGAGCACGACTATGTATTGAAAATGAGGGTGGTCATTTTCAACATTTACTTAAATAATCTAATAGTTTAAAATTAATTAATAAAATAATTTTTCAAAAAAAATAAAAATTTTGTGAATTTAATTTTATGTTTTGTAGCTGCATTGTTTGTTATTTTCTGATTTTCTGTGAAATGGATTGATTTCTCAAAAATTTTTACTAGACAAAAGTTGTAGTCCGTTAAATTTCCTATCCGGAATGGGGCGTCAGATTTTTTGTAAAATACTTCGTTTGAAAGATACAGGGTTTTGAAAAAAACCAATAAAAAGAAAAGCTCAAATTTTTCGACATTTTTTAGCTTACTTTAATTCATAACTCGAAAGCCATTGATTTTAGACAATGAAAGATATAAACCTAGTTTGTAGATTCTTTTACGCTCTTTAAAAAAGTACTAAACCATTTTTACTGAAAAATCATTATATTCGGAGCTATGGCCACGTCAAGGTGAAAATTAAAAAAAATGCTTTAAAGAGGCCTAACTCTCGAGGGTTTGAATTTCGAAAAAAATTTTTGTTAAATATTGTTCTTAGAAAAGTGTCTTCTATCACCACCTAAGTTATGTAAAGTGAGTGCGGGGACACCCTGTATAACTGCAATAATGGATTGTCGGGATACAAATTCATCACAAGTAACTAATTTATCTAATCTATTAATTTTTTAAACAAGTAAGAAATTTTTCAGAACATCCAAAATCAAAACCAAGAATCAAATGATTTTCAGATTTTAAATAATGAACATAACTTTATTGATTGGAAAACATTTAAAATAACATTAAGAAAACCATTGCCTCCTATACTTACAAGCCGTGAAGTCGCAAATTTGGCAACGTCGCCGGTGGTCCTAATTTTCAAATTCTTGTATTGATGTTTATGTGATTTATGCATATTAAATTTGTGTAAGAACACTTTGTTAGTAATAATTAACAACTAAAACTAACCACAATCATAGGTAAGTGTACAAGAACTGTATTAAATAAGTCTGTAGCCTAAAAATGGATTCAATTCCTTATTAAATAGTTGAAAGGTAATACTTTACTTTTTGTAATTCGTTGCATATTGAATAATTATTTATTAGTACATTTTATTAATGACATTGTTAATAAATCCTAGATGCAGTGTGCCAGATTGCACATCAAAAAATTACCTAGAAAGGATCTGGAACAAGGAAGACATGAAGAGTTAAAAAGAACTACAAAAATTTAAGAATTTTTAAAAACGACAAAATAGAAAATTATAATTCGTTACAAGTTTTACAAACAAGCTAAAGTTTGAAAACTGGAATTTTAAAATTTATGAAGAAAAGTTCACGTTATTTTATACGAATGAATATCGATTGTGAAATTTCCAACACTTCTTGTCATGTCGAAGATGAGACAATATAGTGATAAGTGTTTCATGCCCGTTTTCACCAACATTTTATTTAAGAATTTCCTAGTAAAGAATTCCTTAGCAGGTATTCCTTAAATTTTATTAGTCAAATTTGACATAATAATTTATTATGTCAATACTATGTCAAATTTGACCAATCAAATTTATAGAATACCTAGCTAAGAAATTCTTAAATAAATGTTGGTGAAAGCAGGCATTAGTTTCTTAAAATATGACCGTAAAAATTCTGCAATTTTCAAATTTCGCAAAAATGCGAAAGATAAATGATAATATCTATGATAATTATTATCAATGTCGATTTATTTGCAGAGGGGGAAGGGTGCAATTACTTTACTATGCTATTCATGTGGAAAGTGATCTAAAAATTTAATTATTCAAATGTACAAATCGTTTTGTTATATTCTCTAAAATAATAACAGAAAACTTACAAATGATCAATTGCAAACTGTTGAAAATTTAACAAAATAGAGAAAATTACATCCACTTTCACAAACCTAGAAATTGCTTTTATTAACTATATTTGTGTTTATATTGTAAAGTAAGTACTTTTTTATAATAATTAGTTAAACTTTTTGATAATAAAATTGTATAATTTATTAAATCTATTTATTAACATAAAATAACAAATAATTTGTATATGAGACACTTTGCAAGTAGGACCACCAAGTGCTGCAAATACGGCGGTGCCAAATGTAACTTCACGCCTTGTAAGTATAGGAGGCAATGAGAAAACTCATACCTTACCACATTGGTATTTATGAAGCAGGAGCTGAAGTTGAAAGTGTCTTTAACATGGTAGTTCTTCTGTTTTTTGGGGGATTCAGTATTGTTTCTTGTGTGGCACTATATCATATCACAACTGTAATTTTATATAACAAACAATATTAAAATTATGTTTATTTTTCGCAAAATAACATTTTAGGTCAATATTCTAAGTGCACCAGGTTTTCGAGATTTATGGACACTACTAGCCGCCAATATTCCAATGATTTTAATATCTTTCTGGGGAGAGCAAATTCAAACGGAAAGTGAGAAAATAGGTAGGGTATGCTATGAAGTAGAGTTTGCTCGTGCTGATATAAGGATCCAAAAGTCTTTATTACTTATCATGATCAGGGCACAGAAGCCAATCGTTCCAACTATTGGCAAATTCAAAATATTGAATTTGAACACAATGCTTGGTGTAAGTACTTGCCCTGTAAAATATCGTTATCAGCCAACCTGTTGTAAGAGGGCCAAAAATTTTACGTGGGGATTAGTGAGAATCACTGACCAGTGCTGCCAGTTTTTATTTTCAGTAGTCGCCAGATTAATTAACAGATGTCGCCCAAAAGTCGCCAAAAACAAAAAAGCCATCTCAGGGCGCACTTTTTTGAACGACCTTTTTTTTAGCCACCTTTTCATGCAGATTTAACCCCCCCCCCCCTAGTATTACGTAAATATAATTATTATTAGAAACACATTAATTTACTTTTTTCACTTTTTTTTATTAAAATTAATTTGGAATTGATATACAAGGAATCGTCACATCGTGATGATCATATCATCTCCTTCGTGATCTGCAATCTGGATTGGAGCATTTCTGTTATTTTCGTAATTCGTACATTGTCGCGTGTTGAATTTGCTCAACATTGAATGCGTTGCTTGGAAATTTTTGCAGCATATATTTTTCCCAAATAATGCCAACCGTATCCTCAGTATAGAGTTCAACAAAGCTACACCCATTTTATTTCTAACTTTGGTTTTAACGGCGTTACCAAAATTATAATTGAGAATACGAGAATAGACACACAACACAACAGACACGAGAGACACAATAATATAAATCACGATTGAGTACATTTGAATGAATCTAGTTGATCTAGTTGTTCCCCTATGCCAAGTGCCAACTGCCAAGAACGATTTTCTTAACATGGCGCCATCTAGCACTATCCCAATAGCGGAAAATTCAAAACTTGCACTTTTTCAATAGGTGGCGCCGCATGGCGCCAGTTGCGCATTCTCAAGTCGCCCATTTTGTCGCCAGTCGCCAATTCAAAATTTTGGGCGCCATGGCGCATACTCAAGTCGCCCAAACTGGCAGCACTGTCACTGACTTAAGAATTATGTAGAGTGAATTTTTTCGTTAGTGACTAGGAGGAGCCAAAATCTTGCGCAGTAAATGTGGAGGGAGAACGCGTGACACACAATTACACTAATTGACACCAACATAATAGAACCAAACGGACGAATATTCGTTTCTGCACATTAGTTCCTCCTAGTCACTAAGGAAAAAACAAACTATAGAAACACAAAATTTTTAAACAGCCTTAGAATCAATTTAATATGTAATAATAATAACTTTTTAGATTCTTCAATCAATCTATTCATATTACACCATACTCAGAAATTTAACTAGGGAGTAGTTATATCGATAATTTTACAATGATTTAATTACACTAAAGAAGTGCACCAATTACGATTATTATAATAATTAATAATCGATAAGAAAAAAAAACTTTGAAATAGAACTAAGCATAAATGTTTATAGAATGTATTCTTTAAAATTAATTGCACATAATAAAGAAATGCGTAATTTTGAAAGAAAGAAAATTCTGATCAATTGAATGATAATTAAATTAGCACAAAAACTTACCCAATAATGTTGAACACTTCAATGAACTATTATTGTTACTTTTAATGAATTTACTGCACGTGCATTTTTGAAAATTAAAAATAAAATATTTTTTGTAAAACTTTTATTAAGGTTAACTCTTATTAAAGAGTTAAGGAGATATGTACAAATAAACACCTCAAATTTTTATTATAAACACTAACATAAACACAAATAAATTTGTTTAATTATTAATAAATTACGAATTAAGGAATAATTATAATGTTATATTTGAGCTTTCGATCTTGCATTAAGATCTTCGTCAGAAAACTTAACTTAACTTATTATTTGTAATTTTCTGACGAAGATCTTAATGCAAGATCGAAAGCTCAAATATAACATTATAATTATTCCTTAATTCGTAATTTATTAATAATTAAACAAATTTATTTTCACGAATTAATAATAAACCAATTTTAAACACAAATAAAATGTAATATTTTCGACACACAGAAAATTAATGATCAATAACTTTTTTTTGTAAATCAGAGATACGTGAATAAATTAATTTCTTAAAAAATTCTTTCTGGATGGTAATCGGAATATTTTTCAAATGTGGAAGGAGATGTTATCTTTTGTAATGATATTTAAAGATTATTAACTTGGCAGTGTGTCGAAGATAATATATGATTTATAATAATTAATCGATTTATTAAATTAGTAATATATGAAAACAAAACCTAATTTCATAAATTTTGAAATATACAGGGTGGAAACCAATCCATTTCACAGAAAATCAGAAAATAATAAACAAGGTAGCTACAAAACAAAAAATTAAATTAAAAAATTTTTATTTATTTTTTTTAATTATTTTATTAATTAATTTTAAACTATTAGATTATATAGATAGATTATATACATAGATAGATTATATTATATTGAAAATATTTCAATTATTAGCGCCTACGCTCCCACTGAAGACAGCAACGAAATAGAAAAAGAGAACTTTTACAACGATTTGGAAGAATTATGCGATACAATCACTAAAGCGGATTTATTAATGATTGTGGGCGACTTTAATGCTAAGGTGGGAAAAGAGGAGTACATCTCTGAGGTGGCGGGTAAACAGACGATTCACAGTGAAACCAATGACAACGGACATAGAATGTGTAATTTGGCAGCAGCAATGAACCTGGACATCAGCAGTACTCGATTCAAACATAAAAAGATACACAAGATAACTTGGGTGTGGCCGGGCGGAGGAAGCGAAGAAGGAAATCAGATTGATCATGTCATGGTATCAAAGAAAAAAAGAATGTCAATCATGGATGTGAGATCACATAGGGGAGCTAATGCGGATACTGATCATTATATGGTGGTGGCAAAGGTAAAACAAAAAAAAGAACATAGTACTACGAAAAGGATTAATAAAAGAAATCTAGCGACTAACAAATTTTGTAACGATGTAACAAGAGAAATTTATGAAGATACAGTAAAGGAAATGATTACGAATGAAAGAATGAGTAATAATATGGAACGGGAATATGAAAATATCGTAGGCATCTTAAAAAAAAGTGCAGAGGAAGTACTAGGATACACAGAGAAAATGAAAAATAGAGAGTGGTTTGATGATGAGTGCGGTGAGTTATGTAACGTAAAGAGAGAAGCAAGAGTGAAATGGATGGCAACAGGAAAGAATGAAGACTTGGAGATCTACAAGGAAGCCAGAAAGGAAGCTAGTAAAAAGTATAGAAAGAAGAAAAACCTATGGATAAAGGAAATTATGCAGGAAATAGAAGAGAGCAATAAACGAAATAGTAGTCGGCAATTCTATGAAAGGTTGAAGCGACAGAAAACAGGAAATAAGGTAAAAACAAGAGGAATTAAAAACAGTGAAGGAGAATTGGAGGATGATACGGAGAAAATAAAACAGATATGGGTGGATCATTTTAGAAAATTGCTGACTGTAGAAGAAGAAGAAGAAGGAGGTGAATTATATAACGAACTAAATGAAGATAACCAACAGGTTGATGAACGAAGTTATGAAGAGACAGTAGAAATAATAAATAAGCTCAAAAATGGAAAGTCTCCGGGTAAAGATGGAATAAATGCAGAGTTACTTAAATATGGAGGAGAGGTGTTACACGAGAGACTATATGGAATCATAAAGAAAGTATGGATAGAGGAAATAATGCCTAAACAATGGAAAGAGGGTGTAATAATAACAATAAAAAAGAAGGGCGATGTAGAGAATTGCGAGAACTACAGAGGAATCCAGAGGCGTAGGTATGGGGTGGCAGAGGGGGACATATGTCCCTGGGCGCCACAGCTTAGGGGGCGCCAAAATGAAAAATTTTGGTTAAATAAACTCCTGCCCCTGTGAGTCTCCAGACTCTCGATACGAGAAGGGGCGCAGATTTTGTGTCTTGTCCCCGGGCGCAAATTACCCTAGCTACGCCACTGGAGGAATCACACTACTGAGCTCGGCGTATAAGGTATTATCAATGTTAATAAATAAGAGATTAAAGGGTTACGCAAGAAAAATAATAGGAGATTATCAGTGTGGTTTTGTAGAAGGAAGATCGACAGTAGATGCAATATTCACATTGAAACAAATAATAGAGAAAAATTATGAGCACAGTATAAACATGTACATGATGTTTATAGACTTCAAACAGGCATTTGACAAAATAAAAAGAAAGAAACTTTTAAAAATCATGCAGGAATTTAAAATTCCGAACAAACTCATAAGAATGACAAAAGTAACTATGGAGGAAACCACAGCCTGCATAAGAACCTCAGACGGCGAGACCAGCGAATTCACAGTAAATAGCGGGGTGAGACAGGGAGATACAATGTCGTCAACTCTGTTTAATCTGTGTCTTGAGAAAATAATCAGAGGGTTGCAAGAAAATGGAACAATAGCTAGCAGATCAGTGCAAATAGTTGCATATGCAGATGACGTGGTGGTTATATCAAGAACTAAAGAAGCATTAATTGAAACCATTAAAAAAATCGAAGAAGCAGCAAGACATATGGGACTGTTAATAAACAAAAGCAAAACCAAATATATGAAGTGCCAAAGAGGAAATACAAGAGAAGGATTACAAATCAACAACCATGTATACGAAGAAGTAGATAACTTCCACTACCTGGGAATACAAATCAGCAACAAAAATGAAAGACAACAAGAAATAAAAAGAAGAATACAGATGGGTAACAGAGCATATTATACTAACAAACAGTTGCTGGAGGACGGGAACTTATCAAGAACAACAAAAATGAAAATATATAAGACTTTAATAAGACCGGTGCTTGTGTATGCGGCGGAAACCCTATGTATGGCCAAGAAAGAGGAGGAAGAACTACGAGTTTTTGAACGAAAAATAGTGAGAAGGATATTGGGACCAAGAAAGATAAACGATCAAGAATACAGACCTCTAATGAATTTTGAGATAACGAAAGAAATGGAAAATGAAGACATCGTGAGAGTGATCAAATCTATGAGAATGAAATGGCTCGGACACGTGATGAGAAGTAACGAAAACACGGTCACAAGAAGAATCATGGAATGGAGACCAATGGAGAGTCGTACCAGGGGAAGACCCAGGGTTCGATGGTGCGACCAAGTGATGGAAGACATAAGAACAATGAGGGTCGAGGATTGGAGAACGAAAATAATAGACAGAAAAACATGGAGAAGAATATCAAACGAAGCGAGATCAGATATTAGATTATGAAATGAAATGTAATGAAAGTGGGGACAGACCACCCCAACAAATGGTCTTGTAAAATCTCTACGGAGATAGCAAAATTCCGTCAGGAATAATATGCTGTATTATTATTATTAGATTATTTAAGTAAAAGTTGAAAATGACCACCCTCATTTTCAATACACAGTCGTGATCGTTTTAAAAGATGTTTGTCGAAAAAAATCGAAAAAAGTCGATTTTTCGACACTTTTAATGGCAGAAATTCGATTTCTTGACACTTTTTCACACTCAGCGATCGAACAAAATTGGCCTCGTAATCGACCGGTCGACCCTTCGACCTTGTTGACCACCCCTGGTATAGTGGCTCTTAACAAAAAAGGAAGTGTTAGAAATAATACTATAAAACATCTTTTAAAACGATCACGATTGTGTATTGAAAATGAGGGTGGTCATTTTCAACATTTACTTAAATAATCTAACAGTTTAAAATTAATTAATAAAATAATTTTTCAAAAAAAATAAAAATTTTGCTAATTTAATTTTTTGTTTTGTAGCTACCTTGTTTATTATTTTCTTATTTTCTGTAAAATGGGTTGGTTTCTCAAAAATTTTAACTAAACAAAAGTTGTAGTCCGTTAAATTTCCTATCCGGAATGGGGCGTCAGATTTTTTGTAAAATCTTTTGTTTAAAAGCTTTAATTCATAACTCGAGAGCCGTTGATTTTAGACAATAAAAGGTTTAAATCTAGTTTGTAGATTATTTCACGCTCTTTAAAAAAACTCTATACCACTTTTACTGAAAAATCAATATTTTCGGAGCTATGGCCACGTGAAGGTGGAAATTTAAAAAAATGCTTTAAAGAGGCCTAACTCTCGAGGGTTTGAATTTAGAAAAAAATTTTTGTTAAATATTGTTCTTAGAAAAGTGTCCTCTATCACTACCTAAGTTATGTAAAGTGAGTGCGGGGACACCCTGTATATTATGTAGATCGATGTAGATTAAAAAGTCGTAATAATAAATTTAAAAAATATTCATTGTATTGTTTTTTTGTATTTTTTTTTAATCCTATCGGAAGCAGAATATTGAATTAAATAACTAGTAAAGTTAATAATGTTGTTTTTCATTAAGAAGGGTAAGAAATAAAAATTTTGTTGGAAAATTTTGAAAGTTCATAAAAGTACTAATAAATAACCTGCATGAAGAGGAGTTGAAAATTGTATTAATTCTTTTTTCATTTAAAAATACATCATATTGATGATTAAATCGATTGTTAAAGATCCAAGATTAAAATAATGCTACAAAAAAAAGCGAACCAAGCAAACCAGAAAAAAGAGGCAAACCTCGAAATGAATGATAATAATAAGCTGAAAATTTGCACAAGTTTTTGTTTTGACATTTTATAAGTTGGCTCAAAAGTCTCATAAAATCTCGCGTCGGCGTCTTAAGATATTAAAGGTCAAACGTCACAAAATGAGTTTTTTTTTTTTGCAGATTTCGTGTTTCCTTCGCTCTAAATGAGATTTTGAGTTATTACAAAAGTTGTAGAGCATAAAATTCTCTACAACTTTTGTATTAAACAATATTTTATACAATTAACCGTTCTTGAGATAGAGCGCGAAGCGTTTAGCTATAAGTAGAATGGTTCCAAGGAAGAAAAGGTGGCGTTAATGCGTAGAAACCAAAACTCGTACAATCGTGTTTATGTTGGTGTCAATTAGTGGAATTTTCCCTAATACCCGACGCATATGCAAAGCGAAGGCAAGCATTTTGCAGGACTTGGAGCTTATTTCTTCGTTCGTCCGTCAAACTTCCATAGTATACCGTGATACAGTAATCGACATGACATATAGTACCAGGCTCTCGACAATTCTCCATTTTACAAGAGACGACAAGGAGTTCTTGTATCTAGAGAGAGTCTTGAGCTTGAAATAACATTTCCTGATGATCTTCTTGACATGAGCAGAAAAAGACAAGTGCCTATCCCATATCACGCCAAGGTTTCTTACTTCTGTGCATCATTTGACTATACGCAACCGTTAACAAGTACCTTGGTATGTTTGGCTTCCTCTGCTGGCAGTGATGAGAACTGCCCATACACATTGTAAATGTTTTGGTTGGGTTTAGCAGTAGCCCATTTTTTAGACACCAGCGTTGTATCAATGCCAAGACAAAGTTCATTTCATTGATAATTCGAATACATATGGAAGATGCAGAAATCGGGTAAAATTTTCCGAAGATCCGCAGTGAAGATTATAAATAGTAATGGTCCAAGGAGGCTCTACCTTGAGGAACTCCGCGTCTGTTTTTCCTTTCATTGGATACCTTACCATTCAGCTTGACCCTCCGAATACGGTTTGTACTCTTCACTGTCCGAAATTTTCGTATGAAGCTTCTGCACCGTGATTTATTCCATCGAATATAGAAAAGGGCAAGTATTGGAAATACAGATGCATTATCTAGACTACTAACAAAGGACATCACTAATATTCCAGAAGCCTTGTAATTCGTTTAATACAGTTCACAGTGTACCGCTTAGTCATATAGATGGAGCCGCAGCAGCCAGAACAGATGAAGTTATAGCGAAAGTATTGGAGTTTACATGGAAGGGTTGCCCATCGTCAATCAAAGATGTAAGATTTAAACCATATTTCTCAAAGCGACAATAATTGTTATCGGTGGAATCAAATTGTCTTATTTGGAATACGGTGGTCAGTACTAGAATTATTTCACGATGAACCGGAGTAGTAAGAACAAAAATGTTAATGCGCTCTTATTGTTGGGGGCCAGGTATGAATGATTCATGATTAGTTTAGAATAGAGATAGTTATTGAATTATGTGGTAGGTGTCAGGAATTACAAAATATTAGATCGGATGCACTATTACGCAAATGGCCAAGAGTACATTTAATAATTTTCATAGAGTTTATGCCAAAGCAGATGACCGAGAGGGGCTCATGTACAGAAACGAAAATATGTCCGGTCGTGTCCATTTTTTGCAACGACGGAGTGTCTGTCGCATTGAATTACAAATGAAAACTGTTGCATAATAGTGAATAACCTAATTTGCTTTTAGAGCACTGGCACGTTCTCCCTTCACATCTACTGCGGAAGAAATTGGCTTCGCTCGTTAATCTTTTTTGACATAAACTCTACATTCACTCTAATATGGGTGGATAGTAAATCCAAATGGATTTACAGCAAAGAAGTAATAATAGCTTTGAATGAAATTATTTCGGTTGTGGTGTTACCAATGGAATTGGTCTTAGACAATTTACCTCCTGTCAGTTCACAAGAATTCATTAAATTTTGTCAATCAAATGGAATAAAATCGACAAACGTCTCTACCGTATAACCCACAATCAAATGGTATAGCAGGAAGAGGAGTGCAAATGGTTAAAAAAGCGTTAAAAAACAGTAATGAGAGAATAGTTAGTACACTTTTATTCGCATATCCGCGACTTCGCTCCGTTTCGGACGCTCCAGGGCCGTTTTGACAACACTTTACCAATTAAAAATATCCCCTAGAGTCGTCCAACTCGACAAAGTGTGCTATTGGGAAGGGGATGGATCTCTCATGTTTTTACATTACACTTTTTAAATCATCTAGCAATGAAAAACAAATAATTGAAATACAATCTGGATTATTTACATATAGACCAAGAGGAGCTGACAGATTTCATCCCGGATTTTAGGAGTCGCGAAAATTTTATGGCTTATAGACAGGCACCCCCTCAATACAAAACCGTAAATGGCAGACGTCTATCTGGTCGGATAAGGGGGGGGGACAAAGGGGTAAATGTTCTAAAAATGCTAGCCTTCTGCCGACTTCACCAAACGGTTACATATTGTTTATAGATAATGTAAAAAAAATTTCATATGAAAATTCGATCAGAAACATTGTTAAATTAATGTTTTAAAATTGTAAAAATTTCGATTGCGCCTTATATACGAAGGGATACTAAAGATGTATTGTAAGGGTACACACGCTCACAATAGAAAGCTATTGTACAACCTTTCGGTATAGTGGTGTGAATACCTTTTTACCATCCCTCGAACTCCGCGCCGCTCTACAAATTCTTACGATTTTAAATCGTTAATTACTCCCTTATCCGACCAGCTAGACGTCTGCCATTTTCAGGTTTGTATTGAGGGGGTGTCTATCTATAAGCCATACAATTTTCGTGACTCCTAAAATCCGGGATGAAATCTGTCAGCATCTCTTAACCTAATACCTCTGTAGTAAATGAAATACCTTCGTGCTTTAGTGGAAATAAAAAATATTGTTTACTGACCATCGGTGGCGTCCACACATGTACTCTAACCGAAACAGGTGCAATCCATATGTCAGATTATGGGACCCTTTGACCATCGGTGCAGTCCACAATTGCCCGCTACGAAATACACCAGAAGGAATCACATGAACAAGTATTAAATAAAGGACCACCACGAATTCAACGAAATATAATCCACCAGAACTGGCAGAAACAAGAATTGAGGATGAACCTAGTTTAGAGGTGATAGGAAAATATTTGTCAACAAACAGCAGGTACTGTAGAATTAATCTATCAGATAAGCATACGATGAATATTATAATCAAATCTATAGCGTAAAAAATGGGGAAGTAGAACAACTACTATGGTCTTTACATTGAAGCCAAAGGCTGGATGCCACCTTTAGCTATTTACTAGTATTATTCTATAATTTATTTTCTAATTGTAGTATTAAAGACATTATGCAGGAATTTTCTATAAGTGGATCTGTGGCGGATTATGGTTTTTATACTGAAGTGAAGGAACGGTAAATTTATTAGTGGTGATAATTGCATAGCCATGGAATATTATTATAGTTCGTGCACGGGATTAATATAAACGATTAAGGCGGGAACCCAGTGTGACAGTTTCAAGAGCGAAAAACTTTTTTCTGCATTTTTGGAAAGTTTAATATCTGTATAACAGTATCTTGAAATATTATTGGCAGGCTACTGTACCATACCTGCTCGAGACCCATTTATTAACCCTTAATTAACTAATTAAATATATTTGTACTTATAATATAACCCCAAACTTTTAATATATCTAGTACAATAGTTTTCTTCTTAAAAATTCCACAAAGTTTTTGATTTTGAAAAGCGATATCAGTTTCGGCGCTTTGGGTCCGAACATGTCGAAAATTATCATCGCTCTCTTTGTACATTTAATGTTGATTCACAATGAATCAATACTTGTGAAAATAAAAACCACATTGTATAATATATAGAATATATATTTTGGAATTATAGGCAAGTTTTTCATAAATATTTAGTACAATACAAATTTATTCTAACAATAATTATGTATCATATAAAATCTCGTTAAAAGGCAATAAATTTTTGTACTAATTACTCTTTGAAATATTTCATTCATATATTTGGTTGCTGCAAAACAAGCTGCAAAACTTAGATACCCTCTTGCCATTTAAATAATACTATTAATTTATTGTTAAATTAATATGCGCTATTAATAAATATATACAAATATAAAATATTTCTTTAGCTTAAATAAAAAAAATTGACTGTTTTGATTTATAACACTAAAGGCAAGATGATACAATTTTCTTAAACATTTTATATACATAATATTGGAGTGCACAATAGATAAATAATAATAAAAAAAAAAAAAATTAAAGATAAAATATAATCACAAAATAATACGCAATAAAAAAATGATCTAATTACAATTTTAAATTATTTTCTATTCTACAGGACTCACTAAATTTATAACTTGTTAGACTAGCATATCGTCACAAAACTAACGTAAGTAAACATAAAATAATGTTTTTATTTTCCAAGCACGGTAATTTATTCGTAAAATAAATAATAGTCTATGTACAATAAAATTCAATAATAAATAAAGGAAAATATTACAGCTTTAAGGTGCATTTCCTATGAAGCGGCGCGGTGAGCCGCATGGCCAATCATATTCCTACAAGTTAAACGGACTGCCTAATATTATGGATATAATTGGCAATGCGGTTCGCCACTTCACAGAAAATGCACCGCCAGAGCTGGACAGCATTTCAGCTACATCATGTATACGTATTTGAAATACAAAAATGTTATTTGTATTTTCGATGAATTTCTAAATTTGCTTTTGTAATTATTGTATTTTAAATACAATACATTTTGCACGTAAATGCCTCTGGCGCAGGTCTGTTTTTTAAGTATGTTGGTAAAACGATTTAGATTTACAATTTAATTTATAATGACGTCTTTCATTGGTTGGAAAGAATGAAAGAACAATTTCATTCGTTTCACAAGGCGCGTCTATTGAAATCATTCAAATTATGGTCGAAGCGAAAAAAAATACAGAATATTAATGACTGATATTTTAACTCTGTCATGACATATTTTAAATGTTAATTAATAAATTGTACGTTTTTGATATAAAATCGCTAATTAACATAATCAAAAATTGTTAACGCGTTATCAAAACCGATTAATATTATAATTATCATGACCTTCGGAAAATTCTTCTCTTTACGTATCCTATAACAAATTTTGAGCTGTCAATAAAGTTTTGAAAGTCCTTAAAAACGAACCCTTAAACGGGAACACCAATTATTATTGACAGTATTGTATTTTAAATACAAATGTATTTTGAGTATTTTGGTACATTTTTATTCAAGTGTATTTTGTATTTGTATTTAAAATACAAATAAAAATGTATTCTGCCCAGCCCTGTAGCACTACGGTACGTTCCGTAATTTGGAATTGGGTAATTTGACCGCGCCGCAGAAGAGAAGTGAAACATTTGGCACAAATATTATCTATTTATTTACCCGCAGCCGGACATTTGAACGCGGCCTTTTGAACGCAGGCGCAGGGACGTTTGACGCGAGGACGTTTAAACGCAGGGACGTTCTAACGCGAGAAATTGCACCCACCTCCACCCCCGACTTATGACCGACGCACTTTATTATGACACTTTGCCGAATTACGTAATGTAAAATTAGTTTTTGCGTCATTATGGTCTGCGCCTGGCCTGTGTCTTAACGCTTGCGTCCTTTCGGTCGCGTTCGTTTGTCCTAGACCCACTATAGACATCCATAAAAATGTCCCTATGCTTTCTAAAGCGCTTATGAGCCCTTTCCTATTCCACCGCCTAGTCAACCTATTCTTTATTGATCTAAATTGGAACAAAGCTGGACTGGGCGACCAGTCCTGAATAATTTATTATTATATTTAAATATAATAAAGGGGGGTGCAATTTCATCTAATTTCTAGCGTTCAAGCGTTAGAATGGCTGCTTTCAACCGGCCGCGTTCAAATGTCCAAGACCGCTATTTACCATCTATCTATTAATAATTCGCGTAAATAAAATTTTGCAGTGATGGATGCTAAACCTGCAGTGTTTATGGAAAACAGTTTGCATGCCACTACTTGCTTTAGGGATTCCACTTAAATGGAAATTAAGATTCTAATTTGAATAAAATTGTAATTTTCTTGAACTTGTTGTAAATAACAGATTAAAGTAACCGATACTTTGATAATCACATTAACATAATTAGAGGTTCTGCCACAAAGTAAAAGACGTCAAAAATAATACAAAATCATATCAAATCGTTAAAGATTTTCCAAGCCCCAAGGGATTATGTTTACTTACACCAGAATTGTGATTTTTCTAGCATTGTACTTCCTAATATAGGAAAATTTAAAAAAATCAGGTCACCTGTTCATAAAACAACTGATTACCTACCACTGATGAACCACAGTAAATGTAATCCAAATTTGAAGATGGACATCTCGTAAAATGTGCCGATACAAAATTTTTTATCGTGGTTCATGGTAGGTAAAGATAGGTACTTCCCGTTAAATTATTTCATGGTTTACTTACAATTTATTAAATAAATTAAATTGTACTTAATTTTGAACTGATTTCAGTTCAAACCAACGTCGATAATTCGTGTGGTGAATTTGTAGTTGCTACGCTGCTCATATCCAGTGCTGTATTTGGCATTCCAGGGCTAACACTCCCACTAGCTTCCCTTGGGTGAGACATTTTAGTTAAGTTCATATTTTCCGTTGTAGGTGGTGTCGTTGTCGACGGTCTAACCATATATGGTCCATTACTATGAACTTGACTTGGAGAATGAATAAAATTGTGATTATAATTGCTAATATGGGATTGATTTAGATGAGCTACAGGTGATGTGATGTTATGGAACGTAGTTGTTGATTGTTCGTGTTGTTGCAATGCCAATTCCTTCACTGCATTTGTTTTTTCTCTTTGCCATATGAAAACGTTATGAACCATAGCGCAACCACAAAATATTATCCCTAATCCAATAAATACACTTGTGACTATTGCTGGTGTGGAATGGAACTGGATGAAGGTGTACAGTATGATACCTTAACATAATAAAATCGCTGTACTCGATTAAAATAAATTGTATGCAGTAATTACCTGTAAGAAAAACCGGAATCGATATGAAAAATCCTCCAACTGCACATACTCTGCTGATAGACGACTTCTGCAAATATTTATTAGTTCTGTCAACAAAATAAAAGTAATTAATGTTAAATTACAAAAATGCCACATTTTATTGAAATATTTTGTCTAACAAGGATTTAAAATAATTCAAGTTATTTACATTATCCCCACAGTCACAGGAAGCCATACTAACTTATAATCTAATTTAAATTTTTGCGGTAGATCAGGTTTCTTTTACCGAGTTATTTCAAACTTTTTTTACTTTTATAACCATTAATTTCTTAAACTTGACTTCCTCACAAATAATAATTATTCAATTTATTTTACGATCGAGGTTTACATCAAAAATTTATTTTATAAGCATGCCAAATTGGGGGATACTCCCTAATTCAGGCACGACATGTCGATTTTGTTAATTATTAATTTAAGAATATAAATTAAAAAGTTGTTGATGGATTCTCGAGTTACTTAAAAAAAATGTTAAATTTTTTAAGGAAAGTTTAATTTTGTATAATAAATATATGGGGGTCGGGATTACACTTTCCAAATTAGAACATTCCTAATGCCTAAATCCAAACACCTGGTAACTGATCCTCGGTATTATCGTTGTTTCCATTTAACTATAATATCCCCAATATATTTATAGAATGTGACCCTTTGTAAGTTTACGTTATTGGTGAAAAAACAGGAATGTGGATAAATTAATGTTAAATGGGAACAGAACTCAAAATTAAATAACTGCAGTATTTAAATACTTTTCGTGAGGTCGTGATGTTGCCGGAAATCAGTAATCAGAATGAATAGTGTTAATTATACTTTTCCATTCACTTTGATACCACTAGATTGCATTGGTCCAATAATACTGTCTCAATAACAACAATTTCTGAGGGTAAGTTCAATTATGCGGGTAAATGGATCCGTCTCTGCGTCTACCCCTTTTTCTTCCTGCAAACTCTATATCAATGCAGGTCGGTACAATAATTTGCTAGCAAGTTCTTTCACCTTCTCTTAGAGATAGGTAAAAATACCCAAGTATTTAAAAAATTGTTCAAAAATATACTAGAATATTTCAAATTTATTCATCTGAGAAGCCCCCTCCCATCCTGAAACTTTTTAATAACGAGCGTTGTTAAAAGTTTTAAAAAATCAATTAATTTATGTGAAGAAGTAAAAATCTCACGTCGCAACAGAACAATGCATGTTTAATTATTTTTAAATAATAATTTATCATTAACTTGTTAAATTAATTAATAAATATTATTATTAGTTTAATTTTATTTTATTAACATAACTTGTATATTTGAAGATTAAAGTTAATAGTTTGTAATTATCATAAATGTGTTTGCAAAAAAAAACAACATAATAGTAGATAATAAACTAATATAGGAGAGAAGCCAAAAATGTGGTTTAAGAGCTCAATAATCGGAAATTATATGGTTTCAAATATACTAAAAAGTAAATTTTAATTACCATTCAAGCATTCAAAGGGTCAGGCGTTCGAATCTCACAAATTTATTTGTGCTGTGGTTTGGATTCCACGTAAAGCTGTAGGTTCTACTTCTCTTAATATAAAATGGGTTTATTTTAGTTTATTTAGGAAATATCTGTTGAAAAGCAAACTTTCTTCTTAGTAGCTTAATGGTCTAAGGAAAATTGGGTGCGACCAACTATGCCCAAAATGCGAGGTTTAATTGAAAAAATTTATTATTATTTTATTTTTATTTCTTGTAAACAGTTATAAAGTAGCTTGCCGAACTATGCTTATGAAATATTTCCGGTATTGTAGTGTTGAGTAAGTCCAGCAAACCGTGCATTTCTTCCGTCCATATATCATTGGGCCAACTGCTTTTTGGCTATCAGTACGTCGATCTCCATATTTTAAGTTGAAATTTATTATAATTTAGATTATCTTATGTGATTTATTATTATTTATTACTTAATAAAAATTATTATATATTTTGATCCTTTTTATAGTCTTCAAAAGTAAGTGTCCATCTACCCTTTCCACTTTTTCTGTGTTATTATTATTAAAACTATATTTTTGTTATTCATGTTTTTATTTTATTTGTCTTATATACTAGAAGTCAATAATGTGTACTTTTTTTTATAGATGTACCTTTTTTACGCCATTTTGGTCCTACTTTCTAGTGATTATCCCCAGAGCCCAGTTCATATACCAAGTTTTGGTAGTTTTAAACAATATAATATATGGTACTCTACTAAATCGTATATAAAATAAATAAAATGAATCGACAGTTGGGAAATCTTAAAAAAAAGAAAGATCAGCAAAGACACTCTGTAAAATGCACCGACTAGCAATGACTCTTACTCTTTAAATCAAATTCAGCGAATACGCAGAAGGACGCCTTTTTAAATGTAATAAAATTCTTCATCACACTAAAAGATAATTTAATTTCAAAAGAGATAAGTTTGTGCTTTATTTTCTTAAAACACCAACCAACAGATTATTTGTACCGTTGAAATAGAGAACGATTAAAAGTTCCGATCGAACAATTCTCTTGCTTATGCAGAGAGACATTTACTCTTAAATTATCGTTATGCTGCTCTATGCATTCACGAAGGAATTAACTTTAAAAACCTTGAGCTGCATTTCTATCCGCAAAAACTCAAATTCGGTACGCCGAAACTAATTCTATCATCTTCCAAATAATTAAACAAGGAAATTCTTTTACCCTCAGGTAAATCAAACTAAATAAACTGATGAGTGGGATCCTAACCTCCACAATTTTGATGTTCCTTTTTGAAACGTATGCAGGGTCATCCAGGAAATAACAATTCAAAATTGCTGGTTATCCACCAAAATAGCAACTGATGATCATAACGTTACAAAATATTACAAATTTTCACCATGAAGTCGTATTATCACAAATTTCAAAACTATCGCTCGTAAAATAATTCCATAACTTCCCGTATACAGGAATAACGCAAATAATCACTCTATTACTTCCAGAATCAAGTTTGATTCCAGAAAATCTAAAAAAAAATTACAAACTAATGAGTAGATACCAAACAGAAGAAAAACCTAACAGCATAATTCTACTATTCTTATATAATTCAAAACTTCCAAGAAGTGTCAATCATTGAAATCGTTGCAAAGGATGATTTTCGTCTTTATTATAAACAAATAATCTGTTGTTGTAGCATCCCAACATTGGAAACTCAACCCTTGAAAACACTCAAGCACAAAAATGTAAAATTATCGTTTTCTTCCAACTCAAACAGAATAATAACTTAAAAATTTAGCAGCCTCGCTCAACGTATTCGCTACTATTTCTTATCAAAAAACGGAAGACGACAATATAAAGTGCGACGAAGGTCATAGCCTGATGGTTAGCACGATCAACTGCGAATGTAGGAACCTAGTTCAAACATATACGGAAAGTAAAACATTCTTATGATCGTCTTCGTGTTTCAGATGGCACGCAAAGCCATTTCCCCCTGGATTGACAAAAAGATCAGTCACAGGCACATCTGAAAGACCTTAAAAGAAAGAAATTGAAAGCCAAGTAAACTTGACATAGTTGGCAATAATAGGACATAGTCCTAATTTAAGAGGAAGAAGAAATAAAGTGCTTTTGTGTTTAAATATCTGTCGGCCACCCCCGGAATGATCGATTAAACATCTACATCGTTAAAGTGCTTATTGGATCATAGTTTATCCTAGCGACCCCTCCTTATCTGATAATTACCCAAAAACAGAGAGAACTAGGTCAAGAAGAATCTGATAAATTTATACTGTTCACGATATTGTTTCTCCTCTAACACATTATAATAGCAGATACAGAAGGACACAATTGCAAATATCCGATTTTATTTAGATTTACTAAATGCCACCGAATTTAAAGTGTGTCAAAACTAAAAATTTTTGAGGTTCGTTTATTCTAGTTGCATCATATGGTTATTGTTTAGGTTGTATGATTCAGGATTAAATTCTGAAGTTGTGTTTACGAAATGTTTTTTTTATCAGTTTTGATGTTGCTAATATCGGAGCAGGACTAGGGAACGCGGCCGGTTGAACGCAGAGACGATTGAACGTAGACACATTTGAACGCGAAGACGATTGAACGCAGGATGTTTGAACGTATGGACGTTTGAACGCGAGAAAGTCAATTTTGACAACACATCCACCTACGACAGAGTGGCAAAAAAAACGAGATTCATCCCAGTAGCACAATTTGCCGAGTTGGAAGGCCCTAAGGGAATGTTTTTAATGAGTTTAGTGTTGCCAAAATGGCTCTGGAGCGTGCAGAGCGTAGCGGGCGCGCGGAAGAGTCAATTTTGGCAAGACATCCACCCTCTACTAGGATCCAACGCAATTAAATCTATTTAAACCTTTTAAACTTGTTAAACTACGTGTTTGGGTGGCCTAGTCAAACTAGTCTTTATTAATCTAAATTAGCACAAAGCACGAAATTGAAATATAAAAACCAAGATAAAAGGTTCCATTCCAGTGACCATTTTGGAAAGGCTGACGGGCTTATTTTCGTCCGTTGTTAATTTGAGCATCTTTGAGTTTCTGCAGTCAGGACTGATTCCGGAAGTATCTGATTAATTTATTTTGCGTTATTCCTGAATACGGGAAGTGCTCGATTTCTATAGCATTTGAGCCCACATGATCAAGAGATTTGGTCGAATTGCGACAATTTTGATATTTTTGGATTGGCAAATGATTTGATATTGTTATTTTGTTGGATGGTCATAAATTCGATTTGTGAATTGTCGAATAATGCTGGAAAAATTGTTTTATTTAGAGGAAAATTTTGAGGTTAAGATCGCGAACGATTACATTGTGTCTCGCCTGCATAAGGAATTATTTTGGGTATTTAATCAGTTCTGGAATACAATAAAAGTGATCCGGACATACAGATTTACATTTTATGGATAAAATATCAAGGAAATTAAAGAACACTGGTCACATGTCTGACTGCTACTATTTTTCGGAAAAGAAGACATCGGGTGCCGATAAAACAGGTTGCAGTTTTTTTCAAGTGTATGGGACACATGCGTAAGGCGTAACATCGCGAGATTATAATCAGGTACCAAAAACAATTCATTTTTGCTATAAAAATTTAATTCAAACAATCCTATCGTACATGCAAAGTGTAGAGGGGTTATTAAATTTTACTTTGCAAAGAAATGATCTTTTCCAAACAATTAAAGTTTTGTTTGTTCTCAGTCTGGAGTTTTATTTTGAATTTTAAAAGGCGTCCTTCGGTGTATTCGCTGAAGTGTTTACAGAGAATTAAGCGGCGTTCACAATGAAAAATTTGCCTTACGTTGCTTCGGTAGAAGATGGCAAGCGCCAATCAGAGTGATGCATATTCTTCTATCCTTTTTTATGCTTAAAATTAGCTGTTGCGATGTCGTGGTCTTGCAGACTTTGTCAAGCTTCAAATGGTTGATATTGTATGTTGGCAGGTATACGAAATAATAAATTTTACAATTTTACCTGAAAAAAGGTTTTATGTTTAAAATTACTGTTGACTTTTGAAGTTTTGCAGAAGTTTGCCTCTGTCAAGCTTTTTCACTTCAGATACAAAGCAAGAACCCTTTTAAATTTTATTTGTTTGATTGGATTGGTTTAATTCGATTCGAGATTTTTAACAATTCAAAATTGTTATGTACTTATTATCCGAAAAGATTCCAATAGGTGAATTTTAAATTATTGCAAACAAATAGCCATTTTTTAATTTGGTGATTTTCAATTTAAATAAAATTTTATTTGTTTTTGTATACTTTTTTTCTCTTATTGATTCCCAAAAGTTTATTGCTACGTTAACTAATTTATTTTCTAACATTTAAAATGGGTCTATTTTAAAATTAAATAATTTGTAAAGAATTTTCAAGAAGTAAAGTATTTTATGCAGGTAATTTAGTAGGATTATAAAAAGTGCCAGGACAACCCTAACAACCAAAAGATTATTTATGGCAATAAAGTACACCATAAAACCCAAAAGCTGTTTACAATAGCCTGTAATATTATTTGAAAAATGTAATTACTATTTTATTTTTTAAAAAATTTATATAAATTTAATATTTACAATGTGTAGTGATCTCACAATTATTAAATAATTTTTATGCATTTATATTGCAATAAATGAATAAATTAATGTAGTCAAAATTAAATCAAAATAAGTAAATGCGAATTTTATTGCAAAACTAAAGATTATGTATAATTAATTATTTTAAGATTATATTCCGAGACGACTTTAAATAAATATTGTATAACTACTACTTTTCATAACATAACAGGTAAGCTACTGTTAGATCTAAGGATATTTGGACAATGCAGTCTGTGCACATAACAAGGCACCGCGCTAATTCAATGTGACCGCTATACGGTCGAAAGCAAATATCAAGCAACAAATTCTGCAAGGCAACGAAAGCAAGGCGCAACGCTAATTCTATGTGAACGATGCTTTAAGAGTCGTTGCTAGCCAGAGCATTGGATTGTCTTTGCCGGTCTTTCCTTTTATTTCTAAACTTCCCATTTAAAATTTTTTTTAGTAATTTTTTAAAAGGCTTCCGGTAGAGTATAATATGATTGTGCGAAATTTATTCGACTTGATCTTCTACATCTCTGCAGTTGGTTTGGACGGATTCCTAGCTAATCATAACTTAGGGATCGACTGTTTAAGTATTAGTTTTTGGTTTTGTAGATCATCACCAAGCTAGGAAATTAGTGTATTAACAACTTCTTCTGGTTGCCTATAAAAGTCACCTGTATGGTCAGGCATGGGGACATAAATCTGTACTATGTTAATTTTTCCCACAAAGGATTCAAGCTGCATCATTATGATTCTTTCAGAATATTGAACTATTCTTTGATAACAATAGCAACACCATATCTGTAATTTGCGTCGTTTCCTTCTGCATAATACATCAACTGCCATTGATAGGGCGTTCTCCATTACCTGACCGTTGAAAGTCACTGATTCCTAAAATACACACACTCAAGTTTTCATAATTGGAATATATACCTTATATTATACTTTTCACGTTTCATAACCGGGTTTTTGATGATTAATTGGGTAAAGAGAATCAGATATGGTCAAAACTGACAATAAAATAAGTAAAATTGGATGGTAATGGGATTTTGCAAGTACAAATACCTAAAAACTTGCAAAAAAGCTGTTGAATGTGAGAAAAGGGTGCGTTAGTAGTGAACAAATAAAATATACTTAACAATTCACTGCCATTGTATAGAAATTCTAATAGTAGACAAAAGCAGTTAAATAATTTTAGGTTCTAAGGTAACAAACAAACGAAATTTTGAGTGCGGATCCTGTTGAAAAAGAATTCAAAAATTTTTTGGTGGGTGTGACAGCATATGTCGTGGTATTTATTATTCAGAGAAAGAAATATCCACTATAAAGACGCTTGAATTAGCTTAAGGCTAAGGTACTGAATATATCGGTTTGTTATTCCTACGATGAAAATACAAGGAATTTTAACACCAAAATTATGTTTTTGGTAAAAAAATGATATTGTATTGCTAATTAATAGGTACCCAGCCCGCAGCGTTAAGATGTAAGTTACAAGTCTTATTAAAATGCTACCTTGAGACTGGAATTTCACCTTGTTTAATGCATGTTGAGCTTAATGATGATTTGAATTGTAGTAAATTACTATCAATAATACAAAAAAAATAAAATAAAATATATGTGAGTATAAAAATAAAAGTTTAATGCTGGTTTCGGAAATTTATTTGTGGAACCATAATATATTTCATCAAATAATCAAACCGCTGTAATTACCATAAGTACTTTATAAGCCTGCAGTGATTGTGTAGGCAACTAATTATTTCATTTAAATTCATAGTTTTTAAAATAACTTTGTTATTTGGCATTTATCAGCTTGTACGAGTAAATTATAAAACGATAATAATTAATACTTAAAAAAAATTCATTACAAAAACTCGACAACCTTGAAATATTCTTGAAATTTATTAGGTACCCACAGATCTCTAGTGGGTACCACTGGTAAATAACATTTAAATTTTTAAAACAAACGGAAATCTCAACGAAATTTATTCAAATTCGATGGTATTTCATCACTTCCAATTTTTCGTGCATAAAACTAAAAGTCTATTTGCAGAATATTTAGGTTAAAATTCTTTTAGAATCTACATTTTTAAGTTCAGTTACAGGTAAAAACCTGTACCTTTCGCTTTTTAAAAGGAGCTAAGAATGTTACTCTAGGGTTGGGTAAATCACGATTTATATTCACACACGAGGGTGTATTTGGGATAACACATTCTTCAAATTTAAAAAATTAATTTCACTTGCTTTATTGGTTGCAACATTCAACTGATGACACCAATTTTGTGTACGTAACTGTTTCTAAAATCTTTTTCGGCAAATTCAATTGTATTATTAGAAAATGCCAACAGTTTTCACCTTACAAATAATGCTATAATTTATTGCTGCAAGTGGAGGAACAGCTACTTAGGACTTAAACCCTTCTACTTGCTTCTATTTCAATCGAAAGAATGCTGGACTATATATAACGCAGGTCTGCTTCTTCAAGATTTTTATGACCATACGTACGAAGAAACTTCAATTTTGTTTAGAAGACATCCGCCCAACAGGATTTAGATAACAGTGACAACGTGAGAAAGAAAATTTGCTATAGAAATGAACTAATTTCCAAATATAACTTAATTATTTTTAATTTTTTCCCTGGTTGTATAAATACAGTTCTTATCAGGGAACTTTGGTGTTACGTCATTCAACCAAAGCAGCCTTCGTGATTGGTTAGGTTAAGATAGCATAACACCAAACTTTCATGGAAAGAACTACACAGTAGTTTCAAGATTGCCCAAACTGTACAATTCTGGAAGTAAATGACAAAACTATTTATTCAGTCTAAGTACTGGAAAATGATTCGTACTATTACTTTAGCGGAAATTAAAGACAGTGAATAGTGGATAACCTTGCTTACGAAATGTAATATATAACATTCAAATTGCTTATCTATGTAAAATTAACCATAATAAAATTAAAATTGTATCATTTGAAACCGTGGCAAAAGTTCACGAAAATGTCAAGAAAATCAAGAACTTTCTAAATGGACGAAAAAAGTTTAATTTGAAACATCCTTTCTACATATGCATGAAAAACGAATTAGTACCAAGCGGAATGGAAACGTTAACCTTACAATGATGCAACAAGACATTGAGAATAATTTTCCTGTTACGTAAAAACTGGAGTGACTTATTTATGCAATTACTCCAATAATTAGATCTAGTACCAAATTCGATGGAAACGTTAACTTTAAAATGATGTAACAAGACATTGAGAATCATTTTCCTGTTACGTAAAGTCACTTAGCTATAAAAATGTTCACAAGTAAATTTTGGCAATAGATAATAGACAATGCATCTTTCAGAGATAGGATCATTTTTTCCGTATCTTTTTAGACCAAAAAGAAATTTTGTATTGCCCAAAAATGGTTAATTTGAATAAATTTTAATACAATGGGAAATTCCCACTAATTATATTTTTATTATTAGGTATCATTGTAATGTTGACACACATTTTTATATTATAAATTTGACTTGAATAATGAAATATTCTATTAGTTTGAGAAGTAAATCATTCCGTGATGAAAATGCTATTCGGGGATGTCAACATCGGGCAAAAGTATTATCGCTGCGGTTATGGTGTCTTGCTGTGACAACTTAATGAAATGCGGTATTCAACGTAGTAGGGAGCAGTATAATTTTCAAAAAAAGTAAAAGCTAACTTGGGTACATAACTATCTTGTCCTTTTTTTGTGTCCTTAAAAGATAATAAACTTAATTGGCTGTCGTAGTTGTAAGTTCATATTTTGTTGGTTTATGACCTTGACGTTTCATCTATTAACTAGACTGAAGATGTAATTATATAAACAATTTTTTTAAATCTACGCTATGACTCGAATAGTGATCACACCAAGCCACACTGCACTGTGGTTTAGGTTATGTCCCGATAATAATTCAAATTATATTTAAGTGGGGTAAGTTAATTTATATTTTCTTAAACCACAAATGGAGTTATAACAAAACCGCAGTCACTCATTAAGGTTAATTTGAATTTATACTTTAGCTGCTATCTTGGATTACCCTGTTTTTTTGTGATGATTGTTGTTGGAGATCGTATCTATCATTTGATAGCCCAATTCTTATAAAAAGTTTTACTTTTGTATTCTAATTAGTTATTTATAGTTTTATGGGCGTGAGTCATAATCACCTTTCACGTATTTTTTTACTTTACCATACATAAATATGATTAGGTAGTATGGAAAAGTTTGTAATTAAAATTTTTTTTGTCAGATTAAAAAAAATAGTAGACATTATTTTTGCGAATAGAAAAAGTATCGGGAATGTGTGAAATATGACAATATATAAACTAATAGTTTTAGAGAGACGGTTATAGCTAACGGTTAAGGGTGCGATTTTAAGGACTGTTTCAAAATTTCATTTTAACGGAGAGAGGAAAAATTATTTTCCGAAGGTCTTGATACAATTTTTAATTGGTTTTAATAACGGATTAACATATTAATTAAATGAATTAGCGATTTTATATCAAAAACACACACAGTTAATTATTTATCATACCATAATATTCCGCATTAAAATCGTTTAAATTTCAAGTATTGTAAGTACTGTAAATGATGTTTCGTTTCAACGATAATTTGAATGATTTCAAAAACCGTGAAAAGTTGTCGTCCAAATGATAGATCGGGCCCTTAAGTGCGGTGACTGTCTGGATCGAAAATTTTGACCATCTCTGTTTGGAAGGCAGTGACAAATCTGAAAGCTCTTCTCTTTCATTACACTTTCCGTGGTTTGGAACCCACGTTAACAGTAGGTCCCATGCATACGAGAGAATAAGTGACAATGCTTTTATCCAGAGATAAACGACTCATGAGGAATAATCGTTAAATTTAGCAAGTGATTGAGAAATTCGTAAAAGTGAGGTTAATGACGTAGGAATGCGTTATTTAAAACACGCATGGCTAGTAGTGAGTGGGTGAGGAATGAATTCATGTTAAGTTAATAGAGCAATACAAAAGAACATTTTAATTCGGTTTGGACATGCCCAGAGATTAAATGAATAAGGAAAAGTGAATAAATCGCTGATTTTCTAAAATATGTAAGAGAATTATGTAAATTTAAGAAATTCATTTTCACTGAAGAATAAAATTTGGATTATGATTAATTTGCTAGTACGCGAATCAAGCCCAGTAAAATTGAAATCGTGACTGTATTGAATTACTGAATATAAATTTATTTAAAATTCGAATTGAATCTACGATAAAGTATTATATTTCTTGCTTTCTATAGCAAATTGAAATACTGGAAAATACCTAGTACCTAGTACGTAAAAATGAAGAGTAAGTTAATGGGGTTTAATATGGTGTGAAGTTGTTCCCGAATGGATTTCTAACAATAATCTTATACAATTACATATTATGTAAAATCATACTTGAAATTAATATAAATTGCACCTACGTAAGTAAATTTTTTATAGTGAATATTACCTAAAATATGTAATTCTATAAGGATTTTTTTAGAAATTATACCCATTGATCAACCTAATGAATACCCAAAGACCGCTACATCAACCCTCAGCAACCACATCAATTGAAAAGATATGAACTTGCAATGGTTCGTAATCGAATCGTAACATACTAAAAACAATTTTATAGAAAATGAAATGTTGAACAAAAAAGTCCGTGAGTGCATATACTAATCCTTATATCAACTTATCATAAAAAGTTTAGCCACGGGATACATTTAAAGTTACAGATTTTGACTTTGCGTTTAAAATAATTAAAAAATTGAACAAAATTTTTAATTCGGTTATGGTACGTCAGAGAAGGACTCGCTCGAGGTGCCAAGGGTTCTTCTCCAGGTACGAGAAACTAAACTTTACCTGTGAACTCAAGGAGAATTTGAACCCAAAAATTATGGATATTATTCATTATTCAAATGGTATCTTGTAAAGATTTAAAATGAGTTTAAGGTCAAAGTACCTCGTCGCTACAAAAACGCGATACATAATTAACACAGCAAAATACAAAGTTATCATCCAGACTACTTTTTTTTTGTTTTCGGTTTGTTCAAACAGTGGAATTGAAATGATAAGCTTTTTAGTCGATTATTACACTTTTTATCATAGTTCACCCAAAATAAAACTTAAAATTATGAAGTAAAGTGAATTCGATTGATGGAACTTTTAGGTGATGATCGACATTATTGAAAAAAAGCTAAATTGAATATGTTGTCAGATGACAGTGTGTAAAAATCTGTGCCTTTTTTCGACCCGCAATGAGGAATGCCAGTGTTAAAAAAAACTTAATGACCTCAATACTTAAGAAGGCCAATATTAAGTTAGTGCACTGAATGAAGAAACTCACCCAACGGGTGGATGTGAGGATGTGGGATTCGAATTTACAACAAAGTACCTACTATGATATTAACTTATTTTCAGTCATCCATGTTTTTCATTGCGCCAAAACAAAATTTGCAAAATGCGGATTTTATCAAATCCGTATCGTCTAAATTTTATCACATAATTAATTGAGATTTAATTACATCACGAACTTGCGTTGCGTGTAAAATATGTGAACGAAACCTTTTGGCTATGTTAACAATTGTAAATTATCAAAGTAATAGCCATTTGTGTTTTATGAAATCGACGAGAAAATTCCCATATACTGTTTGTTAATATTCATCCAAGCAGAATTTCCGTTGAAAATAATTGCTTTACGATCTAATTGCAAAAAATGTATAAAAACTAATTTGCTGCACTTACACAAAATAACTAATGATCGTGAGTTATTAACCAGTATTGACTGATAAGAAATAAAAGCTATTATAATATTTTAATATGTATAAACGTGATTAGTTGGAATTGTAGTTATATAAATCAAATGCGTTTTATAATGAAAAATATTAGTCAAACGATTAGTCTTATATTTATGGTGACCATAATTTTTTAGGAAAAAATACCAAAAGTACAAAATTACTGACGCGCATGAATGGATTAACGAGATATTAAATCTTTTTAATTTAATTTAGAAGTCACAATACTTCAACTACTTATTCTACCCAGCCCTACTATCAGTACTACCCCTACTTAATTGACAAATTAAAATTTATATGATTATTCATTAGCAACTAATCCGAAGGTAGTCAAAATACTATAATAGAATCGGAGAAAAAACTATATGAAATCAATTGCCGCATAAATGTACATATAGTAATTGCCAATAGGTTTGTTCCAAGCCGAGAAACTGTACAATGTCAAGGTCACGATCGTGCACAATAAATAAAATGGAACGCTTTTTGTTCATTGCGCATGAGCGTGACCGTACATTGTACGGTTTCTCGGCTGGTTGGAACAAACCTATTATGAGCCCCAAAAGGCGATAAGTAAAAAGTATTTCTTGTTAGACAAAAATTTAACTTAATAAACTAATAATAAAATTTGAACATACCTATCTCCTCCACCGTGCGGACTTTTAACTAATTTAACTGCGAATAAAAATTGGATAGCGCACACCAAGAGACAACACAAATTCAAAGACAATGTTAAAGCACATAAAGCCAAAGTCACTTCATACACAACCACGTATTCTTCTGCAGTAATCACAGTTAACTGTTCAGCTCTAAGAAGTTCACGTATATCGTTAGCTGTCACCGGCGAAATTTTTAACAAAAATATCAAAGATAACAATGCTAATAATAAACTCACTAAACAAAGTAATCCTAGACTCACTAACATTTCCTTAACGCCTATTTGTTTTGATTTGCTGATAAATTTATTAACATTACTTTGATTTTGTACTCTTGAGATATTTAGCCCTCCATTTATGGATTTGTTTACAGGAGATAGCAACGAATTGCTAATTACAGAATGTTTGGAGGTGTCCAAATTTGTCGTGTGTGTCAATTGAGAAACGTTCAACGGATATTGTTGTAATCTCGAAGTATTGGCAGTAGGCGAACGGTACCTATGAACACCTTGGTCTATCCTGTGCTCCAAAATCATGGAGCTATCCTGTCGGGACGAGCGGTTGCCCACGCCACCATTCGTTGTTAACATATGCTTCAGCATATCGTGTTATTACAGTCATTTGTCCACGTAAAGTAGGAAATTTTACAATAACTCATTCATTACTACTTTATTTGTATTTGTATCGATGATATCCATCAATTATATAGTTTTTCCACATATTTTGTAACTCGATCATGTTTTGAGAATTTTATAGAAGCTGCTAATTTAAATGCCTTACTTTTTTATAGTGGATTTCGGAAACTGACAGTTTTTTCTTCAAAGTCGAATAGAATTTTGGTAGTCTCAGCATTTTTAGTTTACTTGAATTGAATAATGTTGTCCGTGATTTTCTAAAAACTTAAAAAGAAAATTAAATTAGAAAAAGATACAAGTTTATGCAACATAAATAAATATGGCGCCCAACGTGGGGCTTCTCAAAAATAAATCAATTGTAATACGATAAAGGGCAGAAAGAAGGAACTGTTATCAATCTGATATGTTGGGAAAAATTATAGGTATATAATGTTGATTATTTGAGATAAATTAAAGACTAAATTATATAAATACAGTAGAACCTCGATTATCCGAGCCGACTGGGACTGGGATTGAAAAACACGGATAATAATAACTGACGTATTTTATTACTACATACACTAAACATCTGTGTATGTAATCCAAGTGCAGCTCTGAAGTAGGCAGAAATTCTAGACATTTGATTTTACATGGTATTCTACTGTAGATGGGTCTGCAATAAGATTAGGATCCTTTGCCATATGACAGATACGATTGTATGCTGCTTTATGCTGAAGAAAATCGTAATTTTCTAAATATAAGTGTTATATCCGCATCCGGAGCGAAGTACGTGCCCCCCTCTCAAATTAAACTTGCAGTTGTTTTAAACGACAAATTTTTAAAAAGTTTCCTTAACGATACATTGCATGCCGCATCATTCAAATAACGAATGAAGCGTTGTTTTGCGAACAATTGTCGCCATTCATAGATGAATGACCATCCTCCTCCCATCAAGTTATTTCTTGTCTTATCTTATCTGATCGGTTACCCGGTATAATAAATTTGTGCCTTGCTGTTTAAAAAGAACATTTTAAAATTTTGTTTATGAGCGTCCTTTTCAGGACCAAACATACTTGGAAAGGGTTTCTAATTAAAAAACAAGTGGTTCCTAACTTTAACCTAAGCTCGACCAGTGGATCTCTCTAGTTTTTTGGCAAATTTAAGCCGAAAATACTCCTAAACAGTGGTGCACTACCGTGGTGCAAATATTACTGCTGCTCTCGCAATCCTACGCCACGCCCAGCCTGTAGCTCAGCTAACTACACACGTACCGGTAATAGAATGCGGCCTATTCGTGCAGAAATTGCAAACTTTAAAATTGATTATTAGCTAAACCTATCGATATTGGAGATTCCTCCGCTATTTAATCGCTTAATTTTAATGTAATCTTATCAAATTCCGTCGAGTTTTCTTTAATAAATATAATATCTTCGTGTCAGGGTTATGTAACTAGAACCAAGCAAGTAAACGTTATTATTTTTTTATTTCTGATGAAGAACGTATTTACGTTTGAAAGCTTAATGAATAATAATTTAATTATTTACTTTATAACTCGATGTATTTTAAAATAATGATTATCACGAGTTAAAAACTAAAAAAAAAAAAACAATTTAAATGAAAATATATATTGGTAGCATTATTTGCAAATGGGGAAGAAAATTAGTAACGCCATCTATTTACCGGGGAAAAAAGTATACATATAAATTTGTATAGCATTATCCATTTTTACAGCCATATATCTTTGTTTCTACATAACTTTTGGTTTTGGCTCTTTAAATGTTGTTCAATTTCAAAGTTTTGGATTTACGATGCTGTAATTATTTTTGTATGGTCATCGAAAGGAAGGTTACGTCGTCAAGAAAAGAAAAATTCTTGACTTTTTCAAGTTATAGCAATTCTAAAATTAAACATGGGCCGCATGAATGGATTAACGAGATTCCGGTAGTCTATTCAAAACAATTATTGGTTTAAATTTAAATTAATTAATATAAATAAACACGTAAAAAAGAATATAATGAGGTATAAGGGTGTATAAGAGTAACTACGACAATATAATATGTAGATAATATACGGAGATGTTTTAATTATGATAGAACCCTGTTGTAACGTACCATTAGGTACGTTTTTAAATGAATTTATTTCTGAGTGTTTAAATAGGTACTTTAAATTGATTAGTTGTTAATTGGTGATAATAAAAATTGATTATGTATTATAAGCTTATAAATATATTATATTAATTTAATTCAATTAATTCGTAAAATTACTAAAATATAACAATTAATTTAAGTAGGTACGTATATTTCTCAACGGGGCTAAAATTTAGAACGCTATAGCCGAAAGTACGTTACAAAAGGGTTCTAAAGTATTATCAACTTCTTTAAACTAATAATAAACTTATGTCAGTAAGGGGACCGTTTGAGGGTAACAATTAATTGGACGATTAACTCGGTCAAGTAATCGGGAAACGTATAATAATTATAAATAAATTGAAGATTGAACGTCAAATGAAAATGACAGGACGACGTGTCAAGAAAAAATAGTTATTTATATAGTAATATTCGAATTTATATCGTTTATATAGCTTCCGGGCTGTCTACCTGTGCCCTTTACGTGTTGAAAAGGTTACTAACTTCCGGTCTATAGAAACAATACTTAATTAGCTGGGATCAGCAGGTAGGCATTGGATTTAATTATTTCTTGATTAAAAAAATAAAATGAACAGGTACTATTATTAAGAATTACCCTGTACATACATTTTGAAACGTTTGACCAGTTTAAACAGTTTGTGCATTAACTGTAGAAGATATAATTTTAAGTAACTGTAATTTGAGGTAATATAATTACATAAAAAGATACGAATAAATCTCTGAAGCAAATGATTGAAAACGATAAAATCCGAAAGAAAATCGATAGAAAAAAAATTATCGAAATGATTAATTATTGGAAAAAAAATTTAGAAGAATCGTTAAAAATACATTTTGAACTTTGCACTCTTTTGAAATGTTTTACTTTTGGTGACAGTTAAAGTACTTGAAATAAACAAACCCCTCGAAATGAAACTGAAACTATTGAAGGAAGAAGTTAACAACCCAACTGTTATAACGGACAACCAAATCCTCTTCCACCTTGAGCACCTGTCGATCTTTTTTTAATGTCGAATTTTATGTTTCAGTAATAAAGAAATAAAGTAAAAAATGTAACTATTTAAAAACAACATTTTTAACGCTCGTGTAAATATTTAAATCAATTTGCCATCCCCGTATATACAATTTATGGGCTATTTTTAAAGTGGATGACTAAATAGATATGTAGTACCTAAAAATGATATATTGACTTGAAAAGGATGACTGAAGAGTTTTTAAATAAACATAATATTAAGCCATGTGTTATTTAAATATTATTTAAAAACATACATGGATTAAATGTTTATAAGATGAGATCAGCTTCTTCGGAAGCAGGAAAAAAGCGTTTTTGTTTATTGAACTATTATTATTATTGGAAACTTGTTCGAAGGTGGAAAAAATGTAACATTTTTAAATTCGAATAATAAGTATATTATTGAGTGGGTAAGGGATAAAATTGAGCACTTGTTTTTTGGGTCCAGTAAAAATGGGGCAGGAGTAAGGTAAGGTAGGTAGTAAAAATTGAGGAGTTATTGAATGATAAGATGAATAATAAAAATAGTAAGCAAGTATTAGAAAAGTTAGCCAGATTCTTATGAACGGCAAAATGTTTACCTGTACTGGCAGGTAAAGCCACATACGTGGCTGGAATGGATAATAAATAAAATACAAGCAAATACATACCTTGACATCCCTGTCACTTGAATTTGTTACAATTTACACCCCTACCACTAAGCAACTGACTGAAAATATTTTTTACACTGTAGGTTTTAAACACTTTTGGAAAAGTTGCGCGCACATATCAAGTTTTAAGACAACATTAAATGAACTCACATTTTTGTAACGGCGAAAACCGATTCTAGCGCGCCAAATGAGTATTTGATGAACCATCCTTTTATAACTTCAAGTGGAGACCTAAAAGTGGTCTAACCAATAGCGTTCTTCACTTGTACCGCTGTTATACTTTGAATTTTGGTATCTTTCTTTTTCCTTTCAATTATTACCTACTATTATTCCAAATTACTACCTCTCCTTTACAGTCCAACAATTCTTAACATTTTTAAATTATACAATTTCAAACTTAAAATATATTTCTCCAATTTAATTATTCAAATTTAAAAATTATTCTAATATTCACGCGTTATTTCTTTTCAGATTTAATCAGATAAATCAGAGGTAAATAAATAAGTTTTCGGTTTTCTACTCAAAATTTTTAAGTGCTCCTTTAACTTAGGCACTGATTATCTTAGGACAATAAATTATTGATTGCTTTATTTTAACCCCTCACGAGAGTACGCTGGTTTACCTCTACTTTTATTCATTCGTATTTTCACCTACAATTTCTGAACTTCTAGTTATTTTTTACATATTTAACCCTTTACTGCGCGAATTTTTCTTTTGACTTAAAAAATATATTTTTATATTTACTTATTGTGGTTTTCTGTGATAAATGGAAAAATACAGGTTGCGGCAGGGGAACTATCTTATTTTAAAAATGAATAACACAAACAGTATAGGAGATAAGAGTTTAATTATTTTTTCATATCACAGAGACACCTTTAAAGTTTTTATTTACTATGTTTTAAAAATTATATCATTAAGGTGGCCTCCGTTGTGGTCAATGCATTGAGATCGTCGAGTTTTGACGTTTCTCTCCACTCTTTCCATTATATTGACGGGTATGTTATCGATAACAGCTTGAATATTTTTCTTCAGTTGAGCTGAGAGTTGAGAAAGATGAAAATGAAACTCATCGCTGAAGAACACAAGAGCATCATGAGGCATATTGTTAAGAACGGCTTCGCATACATTTTTTTCAGTAAATCGGTTGGATTACGATTTACTACCAATACCAATTTATATGGATGAAATTGCAGTTATTTATGAAGAATTCGTCTGACAGAACGATCAGACATCAACAGCAATTCCATGTTTGCGTCCAGATCGCCTAGGAGATCGCAAAATTGACTGCCTAACCTGCTCAATGTTTTCGGGTATCCTGATCGTCCTTGAACCTCCAGAATCTTTTTCTGCATAGCACCGGTTTTCCTAAAGCTGTCCACCCATAAAAGAATTGATTTCCGATCAGAAACACGACCCGCGGGAGTGATATTGAAATGATTTCGGAATGCACGTTGCGTAGTGATGATTGAACAGCAGTTTGAAAAGTAGGCTTCTAAGGCGAACTCGCGCTCCTCCCTTGTCCACTGCATGATCGTTACAAAACCTATACGACAGAAAACTTTAAGATCCGATGTTTCAAATGAACGCCACCCCAGCCCTCTCGGATTAATTGTCGCTTCCGGGCGCGCGTTTCAAATAAGTAAGTTCCCCTGCCGCACCCTGTACTTAATAAAATATTTCTTCAGAGGAATTTTTTTTATCGGATAAAAATATGTTCACCTTTTATGTGCAACAATGTACATAAATCATTTAAAAAGTACAACAGGTGTATTGTTTTTGTCATCTAAGCAATTCACTATGTGCGTGGGTGGAGAGGGGATACAAAAACCGATCAAAGCGTTTGGAGTGGCCGTAATAGAAACGAAACGGGACTTATTTATCTAGTAGCGGGATACCCGGCTCCGCCCGAGGTTTAAGAAACTTTGGCTGTTCATCAGGTAATTGCAGAAGAGAACTTATTTTGTGATAGATTTTACCCTGAACTTTGAATGTGGACATGAATCCACCTTCAGTTATGACATTACCTCCAAATGACGTAATGTTAAATGCAGAATGATCGAATATTTTTTAAGAAATGTTGAGATTCTCGGGTTGTTCCTGCCAGTAATGTTGCCAACGGTTCTGGAGGTTCGAATAGTGCAGGTAATTGAACTATTCCATTATTGCAACATATTCCTGGTGATCCTTTATTATCCCACATTTTAGCACCACACTTATCACATATTTTAGACATCGTTCCAATAGTAATTAAATTATCAGATGCATAAGATCAGCAGTCTGACGTAAATCAAACACGGATAGACTACAGAGCGGGAAACTGCGGTTCTAATCCTGATTAAGTCGGATATGGATATGTTCTGTGATCTAAAAAGTCCAAAATCGATCTGTGGACTATGGGGAAGGCAAAGGGAAACCACCCCTTTAACATTTCCCTAGAAAAGTCTTCCTGGTTTAACCAGGAAAATCGCCTACGCCTAAAGAACATATGGCAGTAAGAAGAAGAAGATAAGAACGTTCTTAAATTCCAACCTCGTCCTTGTAAGGCTACCGATCGACTTTGAACTTGTCTTGTTCTTTCAGTCCGAAGTCTTCCATCACGTTCAACTTCAGTTTCACGTTCTCTTTGAGTAGCCTGTCTTGAAGCGTGTGTTTGGAGTCTTCCATTGTGTTCATCTTCAATTTCACGTTTCCTTTGAGTTGAGTCCTCGTTATGTTAAACCTATGTAGAAGTATTTCAAGTATTCAAGAGATTAGGCACGATAATTCAATGATTATCGCAAAATCTCTATAACAAAAATGTTTGTGCGATTTCTCTCTCCTATTAAGTTTTTAAAGTTTTTTTTACAGGGGAACCTAACCCGAGTCCTAGTGACCAAGTGTTCCAAATTTGGTTTAAATCGGTCGAAGAGCTTAGTAGTGTATAGCGATCAAACATACAAACAATTGGAAAGCCCGTCCACGAATGGGGAGCTAGCCGGTGGATCTCTTTTTAGCGGCATGAATTAAGAAATATCGTTTCCTAACACTAATACTAACTTAATAGGCCAGTCATTGGGGACTTAAAAAGTGAAAAGTTAGACAAAAACTGCAAAAGTTTTTATATTTTGGGACAAAATTGTGACAGGTCAAAAAATTATTAATCCGATTTTTGCACCCTTTTTTGTTCCCCGGAACATTGTTAAATTGTTAAAAGAAGAGTGTAAATTTGCAATAACTCTATGAAAAAAATTCCAAAATTTATGCAAATCTTGGAGAACAGTTTAATTATTATTAGACATCTTCTATAAAGTTTGCACCCTGCTACGATGACCGGAACATTGCAAATAGTTGTGATTATTAATTTGCACACAGGGTTGTATTAAGGAATTATTTACATGACTTTTGCAATTTTTTTCGACAGGATACACCAAAAAAATTAATAAGCTACTGTTTGCAATGTTTCGGTCATTGTAGCAGGGTGCAAACTTTATTGAAGATGTGTTTTAATTATTAAAATGTTCTCCAAGGTTTGCATAAATTTCGGAATTTCGGTTTTTTTAATTTAACCATGTTCTGGGGGGCAGAAAGGGGTGCAAATTCGGATTTATTATCTTTTTACATCCTTCAATGTTGTCTCAAAATTTGAAAACTTTTGCGATTTTCATACCTTTTTTGCTACAATGACTGGCATATAAGATCAACCGGTGGATCTCTCTTTTAACAGATTTCATTAAAAATATGTCAATTTTAATTATTCGCGTTCAAACTTCATTACATTAAAAAATAATAATGATGATAATATAATACATTGATTGAAAATGTAATAGTCGAATATTTAATCTTCTGGGTGGATGATCATCGGATTAATGAAGGTCAAGTTTGACCAACTACGTTGTCGGGCAGATTATTTCACGTGTATCAACATCTTGTCCAGTCGAAACTTACTTGGTGTGCAACTCCATTCCACGGGAGGTGACTTTAGGTTGGTAAAAAGTTGGACCAATTGGATTGTCGGATAGATTAATTCAGGTGGATCAGCGTCCTGGCATTTGATATAGTACATGCCAGATGAAACTTACTTGGTATGCAACTTGACTCAACTCAGGGGAGGTGATTTTAGTTTGGAAAAAAATGGAATCAATTTGGCTATCTGACAGGTTAAAACAGGTGGATCAGCCAGCATTTTGGTTTTATCTATATAGCTGGAAGGCCCATCAAGTTGGAAACTCGATTGATATGCATCTCGTTCCCAGGGGAGGTGATTTTAAAATGATGACTAGAGCACGGATTCTAGGCAATTTGCCTTTTTGTCCTTTATTTAGGCAATTCAAAATTATAAATACAGAAATGCCGTTCAAACGATTTTGAAAATTTTGAACCCTACTTTTATTTGCCTAAATGCCTATTTTCGATGTTACTGACCTAAAATAGATTTTTAATGCCTAAAAAGCCTAAACCAATGATTTATCCCATTTACGTTACTAAAAGTTAAAAAAAAAATAGTTTTTTTTATTTTTAAAATTTGTATCTCTAATGGCCGTATTCACCAAGCTCTGTTAAGTTGCTATCAGAGAGTTAAGTCATTAACAGTTTGTTAATGTGACATTTCGTATTCACCAATGATTGTTAGCAGTAACAGTCTGTCAAGTCGTCAAATAAGTTAATAGATCAATATGGATCTGTTAACTTTGGTAACCGACTGATAAATATTATTTATGTGTCAAAATTGTCAAAATGTAAAATAACATGATCTACACTTACTAGATCGTGATCTACCCACACTTTTAAGGTTAATTTAATACGAGTGAAATTAGCTGGAGCGAGTTTTACCAACAATAATTTTAGTAACTTTTTAATAACTGCTAGTTTACTATTTTAACTTTGAAATGTGATGGTGAATACGAATTCATTTTAACAGACTGTCAAGTATTAACAGTTTGTTACTTATCAATGTGTTAAATTGAAAATGGTGAATACGGCTGTCAGTCAGTGGCGGATTTAGCACTAGAGAGGCCCCAAGCGCAATTTAATTTGAGGTCCTCCTCCAAAATCACAAGAATCGGTTTTATAAATCTTCTAAATATTTTTAATGCCCCTACACCCTACAGTATGCATTCTACGCGCACGTTTTACTATGTTTTTTACACTATACCACAGTGATCTCAAAAAGCTGAATTTGAGGCCCCCTTAGTTTATGATGCCCCAGGCGTGAGGAAATCCGCCACTGTTCAAAGTAATCTGAGTTGTTATGAGTTCTTGTATTTATTCATCTCGGTGAAGTCAGCATAGATAGAGAACTGGCAGTGGTCGTTGAGTCAGTAGAGCTTCGTATCCACGCGTATTAATAAAACTGTGGGCTTTGGCCCAAAAGGTGGCGACAGATTTCAGAAATCCTGAATGGCTTTAAGTTAGATAGGTACCCTCTAAATACAAAACCATAAATGGCAGATGTTCTCCAGGTCTGATAGGGGGGGGGGAGGAGGTGAATTTTTCTAACACTTAAAAAAAATCGTAAAATTTGTTAACTTAAAAAAAATTAGTAACCCCCCAAATTAGTAGCGCCATAATGCAAATAGAGGAGAAAATTAATAACACCATATATTTAGGAGAGAAAAAAGCTTACATAAAAATTTGTATAGTATTTTCCATCCTTATAGCTCTTATGTATATTGTTATTAAAAAATTTTTAACTAATTTTTTTAAATATTATGTTTATAAGTTTCTGTAATGAAAAATACATATTGCCTAAAAACCCCTAAATTCTTAATTTTGCGCCCATTTCAATGATTTTTACAGCCTAAAATTGTGCCATTTTTAACATTTTTTACGTCCTAAAATCCGTGCTCTAATGATGACCAACGATAACAACCAATCAAAGTGCGTTGAATGATCTAAAAATATGACACGCTGGCGCTGGAGCAGCTACAGCGTGCTGGCCGTTTATTATTTTGGATATTATGTTATATTTTGTTTTTTTTTTGTATTGTTTAATATTGGTTTTGTTTTGCGTTTGTTTTTGTTTCGCTCTACTCTGCTTTTCCTTGCTTATGGGTTTTGCTACGTATTATCGTTGGTTTGTATTGACTTTGTTTTTGTCTTTGATTTTGATTTTGTCCTTGTTTTTGCTTTGCTTTTACTTTGCTTTTGGGTTTTGCTTTATATTGTGTCTTTGGTTTGTTTTTGCCTTTGTTGTTGTTTTTGTCTTTGTGTATGTTTTTGATTTTGTTTTTGTCTTTGCTTTGGTGTCCTTTACTTTGCTTTGCTTTTGGGTTTTGTTTTTGTTTTTGTTTTAATTTTTGTTTGTTAAAAGATCGACACGCTGGAGGAGGAGGAGCGTGCTGGTCTTTCATATGTTTGATGTTTTGCTTTTGTTTTTGTATTGTATTGCTTAGTTTTGGTTTGGTTTTGTTTTGTCTTATTGGTCTTTGTCTCTATTTTTGTCTCTGTTTGTGTCTTTGACTTTGTTTTTGTCTTTGACTGTCTTGGTCTTTTGTCTTTGTTTTTCTATTGGTTTTTGTCTTTTCTTTACTTTGCTTTCCTTTATCTACGCGTGTCCTAAAATATCGAAACGGTGGAAGAGGAGGTTCGTGCTGGTCTTTTATGTTTGATTGTTGCATTTACATTTACATTTTTGCAATTGAGGGGCTCAGAGGAAAAGTGGTACAAGTGACATTTTGGTAAAAAATGAAATATGTACATATTCGTATAAAAGATATTCCATTTTATTAAAAGCAAAAATAGTACAAGTGATAAAACCACATGCTACTGACTTATATGAATAAGTAAAATCGCAATCTTAGTAAATTTCCTATCTTGATTATACTTTAAGATCAATTATCTCGAAACAATTGGAAATGCACTTGTACCACTTTTCTTCTGAGCCCTTTAATTATTGTTGTGTGCACACTCTCACACACACATAAGCTTTCGGAAATATATATTAGAAAATTGTTGCATTTACATTTTCATTGTTGCAATAAATTATTGTTTTGTGTGCACACACACACACACACAAACTTTCGTAAATATACAGGGTGAATGAGAGCACCCGTATCAACAATGTTTTTCAAAAACGGCTAGTCGTAGAGAGTTGGGTTAAAAAAATTTATTATAAAAGCCATAATAAAGAATCGAATGGTGATATTATTATTTCTCGGAAAGGTCGTCATCCCGAGTAGTTTGCTCCAGAAACTCCAGAACTCCAGAATTTTAAATGGCACCATAGGTCGAAAATGGTATCGTTGAAAAGATCTTGCAAAAATAAGCAAGTTTTGTAGGAAAAATTAGTTTATTACTACCACCCTTTTTTAAGTAATATTTGATTGCATATTATGGGTGAATGCGACCACCCGTATGTCATTTTTTTTCAAAAACGGTAAGTCGTAGAGAGTTGGGTCAAAAAAATTTATTATAAAAGCCATAATAAGGAATCGAATAGTGATATTATTATTTCTCGGAAAGGTCGTCATCCCGAGTAGTTTGCTCTAGAAACTCCAGAACTCCACAATTTTAAATGGCACCATAGGTCGAAAATGGTATCGTTGAAAAGACCTTGCAAAAATAAGCAAGTTTTGTAGGAAAAATTATTTTATTACTCCCTCCCCTTTTCAGTGATATTCGATTGCATAAGGGTGAATGAGACTAACATTACTTAAAAGGGGTGGGAGTAATAAAATAATTTTTCCCACAAAACTTGCTTATTTCTTAAAGATATTTTCAACAATACCACTTATTTCGACCTATAGAATTTAAAATTCTGGAGTTCTCGAGTTTCTGGAGCAAACTACTCGGGATGACGACCTTTCCGAGAAATAATAATATCACCATTCGATTCTTTATTATGGCTTCTTTATTATGGCTTTTATAATAAATTTTTTTAACCCAACTTTCTACGACTAGCCGTTTTTGAAAAAAAATTGCTGATACGGGTGCTCTCATTCACCCTGTATATTAGATGTTTTGCTTTTATTTTGTATTGCTTAGTTTTGGTTTTGTCTTGGTCTTTGTCCCTGTTTTTGTATTTGTTTTTGTCTTTCCTTTACTTTGCTTTGGTTTCCTATGGTTTCCTTTTGTTTTCCTTTTTGTTGTTGCTTTGTTTGATCTACGCGTATCCTAAAAAATCGACACGGTGGAGGAGGAGGTGGGGAGCTTCCTGGTCTTATTTACATGCTTGATTGTTGAATTTATATTTACATTGTTGCATTTACAATTACAGTTGCAATTGTTGTTGTCCACACACACACACACACCCTTACATGTCTTTTAATATTAGTGGCAGCCCATGAATAAATGTGATTTGTGGCACTTTCGTTAAAACTATGACGAGAGGTGCGCCATCTCGCACGAAGTCTGTAGATCTGAGAAATTTCAGAATACCTTCCATAGGTAGATATCTGTAATATTTTTTTAATTATGGCACCCGCGCCACAAATATGTAATGACAGAATCTGTGTATAGAAGTTGCCACTATTATTTGTATTGAATAAACGTGTAAAACAGAGAGGCCATAAATATTTCCATACATACTAATATACACTTGCGATGTTGCCAAGTTTATTAATTTATTATAATTGAATAAAATAATAATATAAAATTGGATTATATTTTTCTTATGGTTTTTCTATGAAGTAATATTGAAAGATTTTGTTAAAAATAACATAATTTTCTTAAATAGTTAAATAGATGTTAAATAGTTGGACAATTAAAATATAATGCAACTTGTGTTGCAGATGTGGAAAGTAAAAAGATCGGAAACTATTATCTAGTGTTTAAGTAATTGTTCAACTATGCTAATTTTGATCATTATACCATTTTTACTATTATGGTACCGGTAAAATGTTCATTTAATTTGATAATTTCAGTTTAAAATGTATGAAGAACTAATAATATATAGGCAACTTGTGTTGCAGATGTTACTCATTTATTGAAATTAACATTTTCACTATTTCTACTTATAAAACCGGTAAAATTTTAAATTTCCTGGTTAATTTGAAAACATTGGTTGGTACCAGCGGGTTGACACAAGTCTCCCCTTCTACTTTCTTATTTTAGTAACTATTTCCATGAATATCAATCAGTTACGTAGCAAGTCAAAACCGGGCCCTGGTGCAAGATCGACAGCGGGCCCCTTCATTATTTTATTATAAAAAAAAATTTAAATAACAACGTTATTGCACAAAAAACATGTAAGTGACAAAAAGGCATCGTAAATTTCCCTAGAAAGATTTTCTAGTGGTGCGAGATCTCACCCCCCCCTGGGGGCTAATGAAAATTTAGCACTTATGAAGCTTCGGGCGCAATTCAATTTTGAGGCTCCCCTCTAAATAATTCAACCTCCGGCACATGGGGGGTGGGGAAAGCAGTGTCCTTTAGCGCCGCAGGCAATTTTTTTGGAAAATACTAACTATTTTTCACCAAATGTTACTATTTAACTAGAAATTCTCCATGAAATTTTGATGTTGCAACTGCGTCATTCGTTGCCTCGTAAATATAGCTATAATATTTACTGAATGAATTACATTATTCAATTTTTTCAAATATTTCTTTATTTTGGTGTTCCTTCAGGGCGCCGGCCCCACGGTGCAGACGCTCTGCCCTGTGGCCCTCTCTGTGTTCAATGTGCAAACTTTCATAGATAATTTTTACAAAAATGTCTGTAAATAATAGAATTCAATTTTGTCCGTGTACCGGGCCCCCACGGGGCCCAGGCCCTGGTGCCCTGCACCACCTGTTGCTACGTCACTGATATCAATCCATTCCACCGTCGTACCAGGTACCACCACAATTTTATTAGTGATAAATGATAATATTTTTAAGATGGAAAATTTCTAATAATTTTTAAATACTTTTTAAGTACCTACTACTAGTACTACTACATGAGTTACTACAATGACCATCAGCAGGGGCGGATGGGGCCGTCGGGATACCGGGAAATTTCCCGGTGGGCCGTACGGCCGTAGGACCGTGGGCCGTCGGTTGTGGGACCGTGGACCGTAGCGTCGGTCCGTAGACCGTCTTCGTTTTAATAATTTCTGTTAATAGTATGATCTTCAATGGAAAAAAAATTGTCACGGCTGTCGGCCGCGTTGACGGCCATTGGCCCATTTCTAACTAAACATAATGAAATATAATATCAACTTTAGAATTTATCAATCATTATTTGTTTGTGTTTTTCCATGGATATCCTAATAAATAGTTATATCGTAATTAGAGACAGGATAGTTAGGCAAAAACAGATCTGACTTAGGAGAAGTTATAACGTTAAAAACAATCAAAACGTTTATTAATTATTAGCGTTAATAAATTTTTTTTATTGGTGAGTTATATGTTAGGACTCCTCCTAAGTCAATTTTTTAATGTTACACTATCTTTATAGCTATCTGCCAAACTGATAAATTTTCTAATTTTTCTTAAACCGCGTTGACCTTGAAATTTCAAAAAAATTTCGCCTACGGCGCTTTAAATCAATTACGCCACCCCCACGCGCCCATAATTTGCCCGGCCATACAAACTGTTTACCCTACCTCCATTTTCGGTCTGGCTATATGAGCCTACTTTGATATACCAATTTTTACATTCATTGCCCATTTTGCAAGTAGCTTGCGAGAGATCGTTTTCAGATAATAGATTAGAGTCATTCAAGTTGATGAATATAGAAAAAAACTTGATGAATGACATCGACAATAACAACAGCAAATTAATGAAAGATGCACTTTTATTTTAATTTTTTTTTATATTCACCATGGTTTGTTATTAATAAAAATATAATTTTTGTTACTGGTATTAACAACTGGTATAACAAAGGGGGACTCCCCCCCATTCAAAAAATTTTCGCCTGCTGCGCAATTTTGGACCATGACGATTGCATTTTTGGGCCGTCGACTATAAATTTCCCGGTAACTTTTTGATAGCCCATCCGCCCCTGACCATCAGTTGCGGCGTGTGAGAAATACGTATTTAAATATTTAAATGTTTTTAAATTGAGGAGGGTGCCGAGCACGCGGGCTCCCGACTAAGAGGGCTCCCGGTTCTGCTGTGACCTTCCCCAATCTTTTCCAAAAAAATTTAACATTAAATAAATAACATTTATTTAAAATAAAATTTTAAGACCCCCGTTAACAACTGCGCACACGGGCCCCTCAACTGCTTGTTACGCCGCTGACAACAATGTTAGAAATTTTCAATAGTTCCGAGCATTTTACGCTTTGGTAATATTCAATGTTGTCTAATTATTAACAAATTAAAATGCAGATTATAGAAGCAAGCAGCCGCCAAGCCAATGCTTATGCATCATATTATTATCATAAACTTTTATGTTACATTTTTGTTGTAGGTTCTCTTATTAGTAAAATTAATTTTTTTCCAATTATAGAGTAACAGTTGTTTTTTCAACTTCAACAATAACAATGTTAGAAATTTTCTCTAAAAAAGCTCCGCGAGCATGTTACGCTTTGGTACTCCCTGCCAAATTTTTTAATTAATTTCAACTTCAACAACAATGTTAGAAATTTTCAATAGTTCCGAGCATGTTACACTTTGGTAATATATTATAAGCTTGACACACTGAAACGGTAATGAAGATTAGCGATCCTTTCAGTCAGAATTCCACGAATCTGATACACATAATAAAAATACTCAAATTAATTGCCGATTTACAATTTATGAAAAAGTTAAACAGTTGTTTAATTTCAACTTCAACATCAATAACAAAGTTCAACAATGTTAGAAATTTTCTCTAAAAAAAGCTCCGAGCATGTTACGCTTTGGGACTCCCTGCCAAATTTTGCATTTTTTTTTTGCGTTTTAACCGCTTGCCTGATTATCCCGAGTATACTCGGCTTGGTATTTTATGCAGACGATTTATCTCGGATTCTCAATCGTTCTATCACATATTATAACGTAATTTCTCGTTCCAATACAAAGTTGCAATTTTTATCACCTGATGCGTGGGCGCTTTTATCGTCGTCTCAACACGTGTTTGAGTATTATTTAATAGAACTTTCGATTTATATTTTTTATAAAAAAATTAGTTCAGTCAGTCAAAAAGTTAGTCAGATTTAATTGGTAAGGCAAGCGGTTAATTAATTTCAACTTTAAATTTTTCAAGTAACTTTGCAGCAAAATTTTCAATATTTCTGATTATCCGATTTTAATAAAAATTAGATCACGTCCAAGAGCCAAGTTTTATCTTTAAAATGATATCAAAATAATTCCCTAAAAGTGAAAATTGAAGCACTTCTAGTACGTACAAATGAGCGATCTGTCTCATATAATTAACATTGATACGCCCACTCGCTATACGGCCACCTTAACACACTGAAACGTTGAAGATTAGCGATCCTTCAGTCAGAATTCCGCGAATCTGATACACATAATTAAAATACTCAAATTACCACTTGTTATATTATTTACTTAAGTATCATTTACACCATTTAATAAATTAAATTAATGGCGGATTTACAATTTATGAAAAAGTTAAACAGTTGTTTAATTTCAACTTCAACAATAACAATGTTCAACAATGTTAGAAATTTTCTCTAAAAAAAGCTCCGAGCATGTTACGCTTTGGGACTCCCTGCCAAATTTTGCAATTTTTTTGCGTTTTAATTAATTTCAACTTCAACAACAATGTTAGAAATTTTCAATAGTTCCGAGCATGTTACGCTTTGGTAATATTCAATGTTGTCTAATTATTAACAAATTAATTAAAATGCAGATTATAGTAGTAAGCAGCCGCTAACCGGCAATGCTTTGTATGTGGCATAAAGTTTTATGGTCCAAGATAAATAAATTGATGTTTTCCATTTTGAAGGTATAATAATTAAATATCTAAAACAATTATTTAATTATTTATAATAATGTATTATAAATTTAATTGTAACAACACTTCAAATAAAAGGTAATCAGATGATTGAAGTATATTTATTAGTTATTAACTTATTACCTACGATTAATAAAACAGCGGACTAAGCATACCTACCGCGCTTGCCGATTATTAAATACCGACAAAAGTGCTTACCTTTTTGCAAGAAGATATGTAAATAAAACGCGATAAAACGCTATTAAAATTAAACTTTTGGGTAGGTATTTTCTTACAACTTTTTTCTATGCGCAGTAGGTACTTACCCAAGGACCCAAAAAATGTCAGGCAAGCTTTCAATTCCTTATTTACCTATCCTAAAGGTACCACCGTGAAAAATTATTTCTACGACAATCAAGAATGTCATGTTTGAGGGGACACGAGAAAATTGTATAATTATAAAAATGTAGGAAATGAAACTTACAAAAAGAAATTCCTATTAAATTTTTTTTATTTCGTTATTTATTTATTTATTTCGTATATTTAATATTTTTTGTTTTTTTCCGAGTTTCGTTTAAGTCGCTGTAAGTCAAACACGACTGTCTTGAATTTCAAGACAGTCTATAATCCTCCAGTAGTCGCGTGGTCTACGATTGTAGACCATGCTTCTTTAAACCGTCATAGCTCGTAACAATTCGAATTATATCGGTTGCATCTTTGAGTAGCTGACAAAAATTAGTCAATCTTTCGGATCAGCAGTTTTTGAACTTTTAAAGTGGTAAATTATTGGTTTTATTAGTTCTGAAGTAGGGCTGGTCTACAATCGTAGACCACGCGCCTAACGGAGGGTTAACAGATTTATTATTAATTAGTTTTATCAATTGATTTTATCAAATGAATTTTTTCAAAAACTACTGATCCGAAAGATTGACTCATTATTGTCAGCTACTCAAAGATGCAACCGATATAATGCGAACTGTTACGAGCTATCACGGTTTAAAGAAGTGGTCTACGATCGTAGACCACGCGACTAACGGAGGGATAAAATATACGTTCAAATCTTTAAACTGCATATCTAGTTTCTTTTAGCTAAACCGATTACTTTGACATCAATATTTCTGAAAATTTTTACAAAATATGTTTTAAAATAGCCAAATGAAGCATAATCATATGTCTAGTTTTAAAAAAGAAGGTCTAAATTACTGTAAACTTAATAACTTAAATGGTCTACGAGTGTAGACAACGCGCCGAAACTCGTAAGTAAAATATGCGCGCCTACTGGAGGGATAATAGACACTACGTTACTGTAATGAGCTCTGAAAGGGACGGTAGCAAGGTTTGGTGTTACTCCCCCCCCCCCCCCAAAGCTGGTAGCCGATGGTCACTGTTCCAATGGAAGATTCCACCTTACAAATCTTTTGGGTTAAAACTTCAGACTGGAGTTTTTATTGTAATGTCCTCTATAAACTTTTCCACTTTTTCAAATTAAAGCAAATTGCAAAAGAAAGTAGTTATCTTGATAATTTAAATTAATACAGGAAGTAGAGAAGAAGATGAAGATCAAAATAAAAGATGATGTGGTCTATTATTGAGCCCAGAATACCCCGTGATAAGTGATTATAAAATATTACCTTGCAGTTTATTCAGGCGCGGATCCACGATTTCGTTCAGGGGCGGGGGCACTTTTTACCTATTTGCCAAAAAATTTGTTCTAAACAACAAATTTGATAAGATTGTAGTATGTTTTCCATGTAATATTGTGAGTCAGGGGGGATTGCCCCTTTGCCCCCCCCTTGTATCCGCGTCTGAATTTATTTAAACTTTTATTTTCCCATCAAAATAATCTACTTCGGTCAGATGGGTTGCCTATTAATTTCCCTATATTATAATGTTTTCAAAAACATGTTTGGATGATGTTAATATCTAGAAAAATTCTTGCTTTTTAGTTTAGTTCATCAAAATGGATCCTTTAGAAGTTTTTCGCCTTGGGTAGAATCCAGTTCCTCCCTCGTATAAGGCGGGCTCCGACAATAGTTTTAGAAAACTCAAATATAATAGTCGAGTTTGTTAAGTGTATAACGAAAAAGCACTCACGAAAAAACAATTTATTATAACTTCCTAAAATCAAAAACTTTTTTGACTTGATATCTTCTATGCATAGAATAGGAAACATATTTAAAAATATTTATACTGGTATCGACTATAATATTAAAATTGAACGATTAGGCAACACTGTAAAATTAAGCAGAGGGCGCCACCTGAAAGACTAAACAGTAGTTGCCATAAATATAAAAAAGGATGTATTTGAAAGGCACCATAATGTGGCATCTTATACACAAAGTCAAATATCTCTAATAATTCTTTAGCTACGTTAAAACAAATAAATCTATATATACGTATATGAGAAACATTACAGATGCACCTCGATTGTGACGTCTTGTACAAATATAAAATGAAATATTTTACTTTGAAGCTGTGGCAACGCGTGTAAGTTGCCACAATTTTTGGATTTGCCACAGTACAGCCATATTCACACACAAGTTGCCATAAATATAGTGAAACCTACACACACACCCACACGTTAAACTTATAACTCCCCTCTTTCTGGGTCGGGGGTTAAAAACAGTTGATATTGCTAAAACAGTCTCAATTAATTTTCTTTATTGAACCACCAGAGGGCAGCAGGAGGAATGCACACAGTGAATATGCAATACACAATATGCAATTTACAAACCCGTTATACTTTTTAAACGATTCATGCACATTGTTGCATATATGTATCATAATTTTTGAAGAAGTCCTGATGAATTTTTTCTTTTGTACAAATTTACAACTTAATTATGTAAATGTGTTAATAAATATCTTTTTAAACTAAAAATCACTTCACAAAAATATAAAAATAATTTAAAACGAAAATAGATAATAAATAAATACGGGAGTAACAAACAATAACATTAGGATGCACGTATACGAATGAGTAAACTGCTGAAATCTATTTATCTTTTCAAATTGAGATCATTTGCAAGTGCTAATAAAGACCCCTATAATCGTAACTTTGCTTAAATAAAGACCAGGGAAGAGATGCGAAAATTTAAATTCTTAGAGATGATTTTAAATTATGTTGCATATATGCAACACAGTGCAATGAAGGGTTAAATATTGAATATTAAACTAAAACAGTGGTTTCCAAACTCTATATGTTCCTGCTTCCCCTTAAAAAAACTAATTTTGGCGCCTCCCCCTTTTATTTCATAATATAATACACACATTTTTAAATGGTAGACTGAATATTTTCTTTAGCGGTTGGGAGTGGCTAATGCGCAGAAACGTATATTCGTTATTTCGGTTCTATGTTTGTGTCAATTGGTGGAATTAGGTGTCACGGGTGTCTCCCTCCACATTTGCCGCGCAAGCCCAAGTCACGTGCCAACCACTAAAGAAAAATTTACCTCTAAAAAATGTAAATATTGTTGTGGTATTTTGATCAATTAAGAGTGACAGCAAGCAAATAAGAGAGTAATTTGATTTTATTTGATTTTTAATTCAGTAGTCAGTTGATATAACTGACAAGAAAGTGGAATTTGCATCAAAAAAAAAAAAACCATCACATGTAACGAGTTATTACACATAAAACACAATCTTGAATTTATTTGTGAGATACAGAATTTTTGTAACATCCTGTAAGTGATTTTTAATTTTGATAACAACCACAGTTTTCTGTAAAACAAAAGGTGAAAGTGATAATTCAGTGCACAAGCAATTAATAGTACCATGTTACCTGAAAATAAGTGTGATATTGGCAGACAGGAACGTCGATTCCCACCATGAAAATAAAAAATTTTGAATTTTGAAAACACACAAAATGTAAGAGAAGGAGAATAAAGCCAGTTCTTGGGGAGACGTCGATTGAGAAAGTGTGTAAATTTCTCGATAAAATCCCAATTAAGGAACTCAATTGCGGTTCTTTGGTACACAAAAGACCAAAGCATTAATTTACTTAATTAAGCGGAAGTAAATGAATAGCGGAGTCGTAAGTTTACGGAATTCGAGTATTTGATGAAAGTTGTGTATTGCGTGCGTAATTGGATATTCGTGAATTGAATATCTGAAATAAAAGCGGATTACAGATATTTGTACAATCGGTACGAACTACAGGTTATGTTCACACGTGGTGGACAGGTTAAGATTGATAAATTAATTGATTACTTACCGAAGTGTAAGTAAACACGAAGATTATTTAGCCAACAGTTTAAAAGTTGGTTAACGAAAGAAAAAGGATTGAAGCAGCACTTTAATCACCAAATTTGGAACGCATTCACCGGTAGCTGTAACGACGTAAATGGCTCCTGACAGAATAGGCAACATGGTGCTTACCAATTGTTTGATGGAAATACACCAGATCAAGTAGAAAATAACAAGGTACAAGATTTGTCTTTTATTTTTAATGAATCTAAATTGTGAATCAACGATTTGTGTTGATTTTAGATTGATTAAAGGACTTTATTAAAATTGATAATTATAAATTGTTTACATGATTACACCAATAATGAAATATCCAAATTTAGTTCCTAAAATCGAGGATTTAAATGTAATTTGGATGCTTTAATTATTACACATAAAATAACACATTGGTTTCAGACAACATTATTGTCTAAAGTAATTTGATGCAAATTTTTACTAATGATTTAATTTCTATTAAATAACTGATGTCTGCTATAAATTACTGCCTTTTCATTTCGTCTCTTTTAATTGATTGTTAGGCGCCTCATGTGAGGCTAAATAGGGGTAGTCATAACAACTTTTGGCATCCCTTAAATTGCCCTCTTATTTCGTCTATTGAATCCACTGACTTTGAGCAAGAGAAAAACTCTACTCCGATAAAACACTAGTTTTTGGGGCCTTTATGGGGTGATTATTCATTTAAGGGTGAATATCACTACAATATATTTTTTTTGTATATAAGTTTATTTTAATGTAATGAAATTACATTTTTATTAAACTTTTCTACACTACACCATTTCAAGCTATAAAGCGCCTCTCTTAGCTTAAGGGGTTACATCTAATTGAAAATTTTTTTTTGTTTTTCTTCGCTTAAATTATGTATGTAACCCAATCATCGATCTAGTACAATTTTGCAACAAACTCAGACAGGACCGTACTTGCCCCAATCACTGGCAACATTGAACTACCAGTATCCTCCGATTCAGCAACATGTTGTACATAACTTGAATCAACAATCTCAGCCTCAGCAGCCTGGACCATCTGGTGTAAACTACCCCACTACTGAATGGGTCAATGTTAAATACATAAAAATACCATGAAATGAAAACAGTCCTGAAATACAGGAAAGAGTGACTATACAATCAACCCTATAGGACTACTAGCTTGGCAAATCAGTACCTACCGCCAACAGATTTAGCAATTTGTCTCCCGTTGAAAATGAAAATGGAGACGCAGAAACAGATGAATTGATTATTGAACACACCCAAGGTAATTAAGATTAATAAGCTACCACCAATATTCATGGAAGGGGTGGAAAACATCAAGCCATTGGAAGAACTTCTTAACAAAGCCGCACAAAATGAACATTAGTTGAAAAGCTTATATGAACCAAGTGAAAATACAACCACACACACCCAAAATGTTACACAAAAATAGTGAAAGCTCTAATTGAAAACGAAACCAAATTTCACACTTACCAACTCAAAAATGAACGAAGTTTCCGCGTGGTCATTCGAAATATTCATCAATCAACAGAGCTCCAGTTAAAAGATGCCATTGAAAAATTGAGACATTCAGTAAAAAACATCTCAAACATCCGCCAAGGAACAACAAACATAAATATTCTCCTCTTCAATGTAGAGTTAGCAGTTAACCCAAACAATAAAGATATTTTTATAAAGTGTCAAAACTTCTAAATACCGTCGTGAAAGTTGAATCCCCACACCCCAAACGTGAAGTGCCTCAATGAATTAAATGCCGGAAGTTTGGACATACCAAGAAGTACTGTCATAGAAACCCAAGATGCGTTAAGTGTACGGGTAACCATGCTACAGATGATTGTCCAAGAAAGGTACGATACCCAACTGAAAACAAACACGCTACCCATCCAGGAACTACTTAAAATGGCAGGAAGAAATGCATAATTGCAATCCGACAGTATAGCTAACATCAACAACGACAGTATATCAACACAATCCCAGAACAACAACAACCTGGAACTTATGCTAACTAAAATGATGGAGAAAATGGATAAAATGATGGACCTCGTCACTCCCTTGGTCACAAAAATGTTGTGATGCCAGTACCAAAACTAAAAATATCTTTATGGAACGCCAACGGCTTAGTGAACCATGGCCAAGAAGTTAAAACTTTTCTCACGACACACGATTTGGACATTATGCTCATTTCAGAATCCCACAAGACCGAAAAAAGTTGCATTAAAATTGCCCTATACTCCTTACACCATACTCAGCACCCTGAGGGAAGAACCAGAGGAGGTACTACGATTATAATTAAAAATATCATAAAACATCAAGTACTATCTAGAGTTAGTGAAAAAACCATGCTAGCTACAACTGTGGAACTAGAAGATTCTCAAAGCAAAATAGTATTGTCCGCAGTACATTGTATGCCTAATCAACCAATTAAAAAAGCCCAGTTTGAAACTTATTATTATTATATTAGTTTTGAAACTATAGCATACAGTTGTGGGGTTCTGCCAGCGACACAAACATAATCAAAATTCAGCATTTTCAGTCAAAAGTACTGCGATGCACCATGGTACGTAACAATCCTTTTGGCTGGCTCTACGACGCCGCTCGGTATTTTGCCTCGCACAGCTATCCTTATGGGCCAAAAGTATTCTTCTTCAGGTGCCTTATCCGATTTCGGATGTTAGCGATTCTCCTGGCTAAGCCAAGAAGACTTTACTAGGGAAATGTTAATGGGGTGGTGTTGCAAAACTTTTGGCTGAGCGATCGGGAATATTTCGAACTAACCAACTACTTAAAAGAAGACTGTGGTTCCCCAACTTGTAACGCAATAAAGTGCTAGGTTGGGTTGTTTAAGTACTAATTTTATTTCATTGGTAAAACGCGAGTAAAACGTTGAAAATTTCTACAATAATAATTATAACAATAACAATATCAAGAATCAAGAAATAATAATAATACTCACAATTCTGCCGCGCTATAGCCTGTTCGAAATGCACTGGTGTGTTTTTCTCCTCGTGCCTTTCCTGGTTAGGCATATGGCGCACACTGGGCTGAAAAATGATGTAAAAATTTATTTTCAAATTAATGTTTATATAGTAAATTTTTTTAGTTGGTAATATTAAAAAAATCGCACATTACATTCGCAAAATTCGTTATGTTCTGGTGGATTGTTTTGCGTTTAAATGCTTATGAATATTAAATATGATTATATTAAACAGATGATACTCATAGCAATGCGTTTATTTTAAAATTTATAGGTAAAATAACGATTTTAGGGTTTATCTTAACTTGAACTTTTCGAGCGTTCTATAAAATTGAGAACTTTAAAATTTAGACCTGCGTTACTGTTACCTAAACATCTATATCGTGTATCAATTTCTCGCTGGAATGTTTGCCTATAAGGAAGATATTGTCATTTCAAGTTTTAATCTCTTAATTTTATGTACCAAATCCGCTCATTTTCATCATAAAAATATGAAAAAAATGAAAATATAAATGTATATCAAATATATTTGTAACACGTAAAAGGAATTAGATTAGTAAATTATTAAAATATATCAATTAATTTACTATCACGTATTAAAAACTAACCAATTATAGTTAGAAAATACTATAATAATTTATTATTGTTGCATTGATTATACATAGCGTAAAAGAGTTACCTATCAGCGAAAATTTAAAATTAGTTTTGTTACCAGAACCCACCTAAACAAATTTATATTTGATTTAAACTAATTTAAATTAATTTTTATTAATATATGAAAATAAATTATTAGTAGCTACATAATTATTAATTTGTATCGCTTTCAGTAGCGTCTGTTAATTCAATTTCTGGAGTTAATTCCAGTAATTCCAAAGTTTCGGGTAAAAGATTTTTTGTTTGTCTTTTCTGAAATGGCCGAATACTTGATATAAAAGGATCTGAAGATATTAGCATATTATGTAAAATATCTTCGTTGGATGCTTCCCTGCAAAACTTTCTAGATCGGGTTTCTCTATATTTTCGAAAATCCTTATTTCTTGCTTCGGAAGCTTCTTCTGATAACTGGCCAATCGGAAGAAGAGCGTGTTTAATAATGCCTTCACCATGAAAAAGTATTTTGTGAAGTGAAACTGGCATATAATACCACTCATATAGTGAAACATACAAATTCGCTGTTTCTTTTGCAAATATTTTGAATTTTGTCAGATTAATTTTTTCACCGGACGCTATTGCATGTAATATTGTACGAATTCTTTTTATAAGATCAACATCTATACTAGTTATTTCTGCTGATATTTCTGCATTTTCAAAAAATTTAAATTTTTTCATTTTTTCAAATTTTTTCAAATTTTTTCACCGACAGGTTTAAATTTATCATCAAGAATTTTTCTTATTTTTATAACAAATTCAGGATTTTCTTGTAAATGTTCTAAAATCCTTGCAACATCGTTAAGTCCATTGTTGTACATACTCCTGATTGTAGAACACATGAGCTCCTGCGTATCCTTATATTGAATAAATTCGGTCTTTTCTACCATATCTTTAATTTTCAGTCTTATACAATGAGGCCAATTAAACTCAGAATGCAACCATGAATTATTGTTCTCCAAAAAAATTTTTTCAGTACGGTTGGACTGTTTCCACTTCCTACGCAGCTTCAAACAAAGCATTCTAATACTATTTTTTAAAGTATTCAGTTCTGATTCACAAAAATTGATATCAAGTCTGGAAGTAACCATTTCAAAAAGTTTCTTGTAATCATCAAGATGTGTGTCAGGGGAGCTTTTAAGTAATAAATAAAGATCATAATTTGTTCTTAAATTATAATTCATCTTGATTTGATTTGCTTTTTTTCTAATTCTCTATTCTATTTCCTTTTTTATTTATATTTTCTCGATTTTCAAAACCTTTATAGGCATATTATCTCATCGTATATACGGATCAATGGATTCTGAAGCATGAAAGCTTTCATATTTTAGCGAAAATGAGCGGATTTGGTACATAAAATTAAGAGATTAAAACTTGAAATGACAATATCTTCCTTATAGGCAAACATTCCAGCGAGAAATTGATACACGATATAGATGTTTAGGTAACAGTAACGCAGGTCTAAATTTTAAAGTTCTCAATTTTATAGAACGCTCGAAAAGTTCAAGTTAAGATAAACCCTAAAATCGTTATTTTACCTATAAATTTTAAAATAAACGCATTGCTATGAGTATCATCTGTTTAATATAATCATATTTAATATTCATAAGCATTTAAACGCAAAACAATCCACCAGAACATAACGAATTTTGCGAATGTAATGTGCGATTTTTTTAATATTACCAACTAAAAAAATTTACTATATAAACATTAATTGGAAAATAAATTTTTACATCATTTTTCAGCCCAGTGTGTGGCGGGCAGATTGTGTTCAATACCAACCAAAAATAATTGGATGGTACCAACCTTGAAGGCGGTGAAATTTAAATTTTGACCGCTTCCAAAGTCAGGCCCGGACTTTCGGCAACAGGTGGTTTCCCGTTGCCTTCCCCATAGTCCACACCCAAGTAACATTTTAACCTGAGAAATTATTATTAGGTACTATTACTGTATTTTTACTTTCTTTTGTATTGATCCTAGCAACGTCTAGTAATACACAACTTTATTAGGCGTTATATACCATTCGTGAGGATTATCTGGAAGAATACATTGAAATTTATGGAAAACACTAGGTCACCAGTAACGTCCATAATTTATGTCATTTAGTTGACGAAGTAGAAAAATTTGGGAGAAGTTAATTATTATATAAATTAATTTTTTCATTTAATGAAAATTATTTACAATAAATCTAAGAATTATATTTAAAATTTGATTAATCATATATAAATTTTCTTAGACACGTGTAAATCAAAAACGTTGCAGGATTTTCTCAGGTTTGCGGCGGACGTGGTGCAAGTTCGCGCTATCACCTGCTTGATTTCTCCCAAGTATACCACAGGACTGACTCAGGTAAAATTCGTGAGCCATTTTACCCAGACAGCACCTGTAGTAGACTTGCTTCATTACTGCCACCAGGAGCGGGTCCTGCACAAGTATGGCTAAATAACCTGACAAAGGCTTGCACCAGGAGAAGGGCAGGAGAAGCGTAGGACATTCTCAGGTATGGTTAAATAACCTGACATTGGCTTGCATCAGAAGAGGCGCAGGAAATTCTCAGGTATCGCTAAATAACCTGTAAATTATTATTTCCTTGGAGTCAACCAAGTCTAACGCAGGCTTGCCAGGTTAATTTTGATTTTGCAGGCAATTGCCAGGATTAAAATGTTACTTGGGCATATCGATTTTGGACATTTTAGATCACAGCACATATCTGACGCAATCAGGATTAGAACAGCGGTTTCTCGCTCTCTAGTCTATCCGTATTTGATTTACTCCAGACTGCTGGTCTTATTCGGAAAAGTATTCGTTACTCTGAATTGTAACTGACGCTTTCTGAATTAAAACTGAAAATGGAGTTAGAGAGGCGCACCCCACAGTTTGGAAATCGGCTATGGAATACCCCCCAAAAAATTACTTTTCAAAATTTATAAAGACGTAATTTTATAATTGTTGAGAAATATCTTTTTGCTTACTTATGGCCAATGGAGATGTAAGGTGGTAAGGCGTCGTACTTCTTGGCAAATCCATTAAAAAGAGCTTTTTGCCGATTTCGGGCCTCGCAAAATTATACCTGTTAGAATAGGCGAGAATTGCTAAACAATACAACATAAGCCCAGATTCAGTATTGATGAGATTACCAAGTAATGAAGTATGCCCCTGAGTAATATTAAACGAAGTGTTGATTAAGGAATACAAACTTAAGTTAGTATTAGGTTTGTTCCAACCATCCAAAACACCATACAATGTCCAGTCACTCTCGTACGCAATAGATAAAAGAAACATTTTTTTATCTATTGCTCATGATTTTTACATATTGCTCATAAGGTCACAAGCGTGACCGTACATTTTACGGTTTCTCGGCTGGTTGGAACAAACCTTATAGGAATGGCAGTCAACTGAATTATACTGTAAAAGAAAGCAAAGATGTAAAGATAGACAAAATCTAAAGAATTGAAGTAGATGACAGTGAATAAGACGTGAACGAGAAACGATCGAAAATGGAAAATTTAGAAATTGTAATAAAATTTAGGGCGAGGATCACCAAAGTCAGTTTGTTTATCCTCCTGCTAAATAGTTGGATATAATTGTTATCGTGTAAGTGGGACTTTGAATAAATTTTACGTTTAATTTCCAAACGCCATCTGTCATTTGTAGAACTGAAAGTTAGCGTAGAATCTCGTGTAAATTAGAAAATAATTTACTTTGAGCTTACTGTTTTAACTGCTTTTACTGTTTTGTGAGTGATTTATATTAAATTAGAATTCGAAACAGACGACAGATGGCGTTTGGAAATTAAACGTCAAATTTATTCAAAGTCCCACTTACACGATAACAATTTATTATATCCAACTATTTAGCAGGAGGATAAACTGACTGACTTTGGTGATCGTCGCTCTTAACAAAATTAATAAAGGATTTAATATACATAATTATTAATCAAGAACAATAACCACTGCTTACTGAATAATTTGTGGTTATGTCATTTATTTCCAGGACGTTACAAAAATTTAAATAATTGCTATAGCATTACATAATCTTTCATCACTTTTTTATGTAAAGACGCTAATGAAAATTGATTTGAATACCACGTTATTAGAAAATTAAAATGTGAGAATTTCCCCACCTTCACCAGAATTATGCGATATTCAAATAAGTAATTCAATTTCCTTTAGCGTGTTTACATAAAAGAAGTGTTGAAATATTGTGTAATGCTAATAATATTATTTTAATGTTTGTAACGTTCTGGAAATAAATGACATAAAATACAAATTAGACAATGTAGCACTAGATATTGCTCTTAATAAAAAGTATTCTAACCCTAAAAATCACCATTTTTCATCACATCTTAAAAAAAAGATTCTGCCATAGCTAGAGGGTTACCCCCAAGCCGCTCACGGCCATCCGACCAACCTCGTGTCCGACCCTTTGACCCTTGGGTTCTTACCAATTTATTTATTTACGGTCATTGGTGAGGTGAGGTGTTTATAATGCCTCAACCGCCGACCACGATCAGTTTTCCTCTAGAAGATGCACTGGGTATGTATTGTGGAAGTAACTTTTCTGCAGGGCATGCCTGCCTTATCCCTCTTCAGGCCTGCGTCGCTTTTACCCTTCTTGTCGACCTTCTCCGTACCCGACTCTGTGTTTTAAGGGAGAACAGCACCTGCGTCTGTATTTTTGCTACAAGTTTCCGACAGCATTGGTATTCACTTTGCTCGTCCAATTCTCAGATGTCTGCGCGTTGAACTGGTGAAAGCCGGCATTTAAGCAATATTCGAACCACTAGGTAACTGTTATGATGAAGAAGAGCGTCAAATATGTCGCACCAAATCACAAAGTTGCAATGAAAAAGATAAAAATTATATTTGGCCATTTGCAAATGTACATCACATTCTGAAGCGCCCCCTGACATTTTGTGTCCCTATACGTCGCTTACCCGGCTTATTGCTTAGCACCGCCGCGCCAGTGCCCTCTCCTAAATTTAAGGTTATATTTGACCAAACAAACGGTGGCCATTTTGTTGGTGAACGTGAGCACTGAAAAACGACAAAAAAATCTAGTTTTCTGAGGTTGGTTTCTCAACTTCACGTAACATATCCCGCCAATGTCGGATTAACACAGTAGCAAAAGTAACAAATACTACGGTCAACGTGCGAAGTAAAAAAGTATTTTTATACTATGGAAAAGGTCATAGGCGGATTCAGGGGGGGGGGGGGCACGTGCCCCCTCCAGAAGGTATATTTTTATGTATATTTTTGTGTGATATGATAACAGTTATTGTTGACTTTTTTGCCCGTCCGCCCCTTTGTGCCCCCCCAGAAAAAAATCCTGGATCCGCCCTTGGAAAAGGTAGTAATAAAAGGTAATTTCTATTTATCCGTCTCGGAAAAAAAAGTTTTTAGTTAGGAAAGGATAAAATAAAGTCATTAAAAAAACAAACATTTGCTACGGGTCCCGCGCTGGCTTAATCCTCCCATGTGAATATGCGGTCTTCGCACTTCTACTGTTACATAATATAGCTCGGCCTAAGGCCTCGCACTGATCTCTTGTAATTTTGGTCCTCCAATTTTCTTGTATTGAAGCAATCCCGATTTTTTACTTTCTTATTTATGTAATACTAGAAATGCAATTTTTGTTTCGGCTACAATTACCAACAAACGCGTGAACCAATTGACTTGAAATTTCAAATTAGTTTGAAGAAATAGTTTAAAGACGACTTGATTAGATTTAGTGGAAATCTTTCCGCTGAAACTTCTTTTTTATTTTTACCGACACGCGCGAATGGATTAACGAATTCGTCTCAAAAATTCCTTTATAAAAAGTGTATTCCTCCCATGTATTATTTTTATTATTTAATAGAATATTCATTATTTTGTAAAATTTTTTTAGCAACGTCGCAGCATAGCAGATATTAAGTTTTGATTAAATGCATTAGGGAGGTTAGTCCATCCTTTTTACTTCTATGTATGAAAATTGCCGTTCTATTTCTTCCTATAAGTTGTGATGGTGTTGTTCTCTTGAAATCAATAAGAGCATTTCCCACTCTGTGGAGTGGAGCAACTGTGGATCTCCCAGTTCTTTTTTTACTCATTTGTTGACTATGTCGATGTGTTATTGATCGATGCGATCGGAGTTTAGGGTACATTGTTGTTCAAGATTTTCTGCAAAGATTTAGAATTTTTATTTGTCACTTTTGGCCATACTTCCGTTAGTCTCTTGATGGTTAGCATGAGGAGCTTCTTCATGCAATAAACATACTACACTTTGACCAGCTTTTAGACACCAAGTTTGTCAAAGGATGGATTTCTAGCTTGTCTGTCCATTCTTGGTCGTGGTGGAGTTCTTTAAGTTGGTTGTGTCTTCTTTGGTCATCAAGTTGGAGAATGCGCTAAGCGAGTTTCCTTGCTAGTCTTTTTTGAGGAGGTTAAAATAATAACACCAGGAGTGTGAACTGTTCACACAAACAAACGACTTTTTAATAAAAATAAAGCTTTTAATAAATTTAAAGAATAAAACACCTCAATTATATGATTTGAACTCATAAAATGAAGTTTATAACCAACAATCCTTTTCATGTGCCTATAAGCAGATAGGTACTTTAAATTAAAATAACTTGCCGCTTGGAAACACAAGCAGGAACAAATTATTTATATTTATAATACAATTTTTCGTTGGGTACCTTATCAATTCTTTCCCGATATTAGATTTACAAGATTAAGTTCAAAAATTTGGATATTTGGAAAGCACAAAAGAAGCAAAGGCTGTCCTCGTTGCCGTTCCTCATTCAATTCTCCCTATCTTCCGGACGTACCTATTCTGCCAATTTTCAAAATTAAAAATTTCCAAAATTCTTCCAACTTCAGGATAAAAACTTAATTTTTCACCAACTTTAAAATTTTATTTCCACTATAAATTTTCTAATTGCCAACAAATCTTTTTAATTTTCCTAGCTTGTACAAAATAGCAGAATGAAAATTTCCCTTCTACACCGCTGTGTTATACTGTTGTTGGTTGTTCAAATTTTTTTGAATGCACAAGCGCTTTGTAAAATTTACGGAGATCCTGCTGTGGTTCTTCACTCACAAGAACCAACTTATGAAAAACAAATCTGCACAAATTTGTAAAAATTTATCCTTTTCACAAAAACCAAATTTATTGAATTTTAAAATATAAAAAATTATTTATCAGTTTATCACTAAGTCTCTATAATATAAAAGTACTACATATGAAATTTGGTTGTGAAATTCCTTTTAATTTGGGAGCTAGAGCGCACACAAAATTGAGTGACACACGGACATTTGTTTGGTCTCTTTCAACTTGTGGGCACTCGTGTGCAGTATACACATATTATACCCATAAACGGCATGCCCTTGGAAATAGTTTAGATTTTTGGACGCCCTTATGAATCGGTGCCCATGTGTAGCGTGCTCAATGTACACATGATTCTTTTATTACAAGAAATAAAACAATTGTTTAATAAAATAATGTCATCTCGTTAATCATTTCATGTGCGTCTCTTCCACTCTCACGTTTCCGTGGACCGATATCAACTAAAATCGTAGGTTTGTTCCAACAAAAGGCAAGAATCCGTACAAGGTACGGTCATGATCATCGTGCTCAATAGGTAAAAATTATGCGCAATAGATTAAAATGGTTCCTTTTATCTATATCACGAGCGTGACCGTACATTGTACGGTTTCTCGGCTAGTTGTGCAAAAATTCATATATTAAGAGCGCGCTGCAAATTTTTGTGCAAAAAATCTTTCAACAGATGGCGCGCCCTAAAATATTAATATTTTATAATAAAATAAACACACGGATGTGATGTGGAAGCACTTTTCCGAGAGGTCGTGAAGACATGTCATTACGACAGTACATTACTGTCATTACGACAGATGTCATTTTTTGGATTATCGGATAATTAAATTAATCTTGTCGACAAAATGCTATATAGGTAAAAACTTAAAGTCAATTATAACCAAATCCATAACTGTATGTCACTGATGAGATCTAACAAGATCGAAACATGTCTGTCGTTGTTGTGGTTTGGTTATAATTGACTTATTTTCGATTTTTTTTAATATTTTATACTTATCTGTTCACCAATACAGAATTCTAATAATTTATAAAAGTCATATGAATAAACGATAACTAATGTAGGCAATGAGGAAGTTTGAACTTTCAAAGTTAAATATTTTTAAAAATATTCAATATTTTCAAATATGAATATCTTTTTGGAATATACTTGTAAATATTCAACATTGGAAGCTCAAACTTCCTCATTGCCTAAATTAGTTATCGTTTATTCATATGACTTTTATAAATTATTAAAATTCTGTATTGGTGAAGAGATAGAAGTATAAAAAATTAATATTTTAGGGCGGGCCATCTGTTGAAACGTGTTCTTGCATCAAAATTTGCAGCGCGCTCTTAATAACAAAAAATCTAAAATGTGTTTAAAATTAAAACAGGTGGCATTTAAAAATTCACTATCATGTACGGAGTAGGGCATTGTGACGCGAACGTTTTGCCGCCGGCACGTTTTCACGCACATGGATAAAAAGTACGTACAGTTAACGTTGGGCAAATTTCACTGTTTAGGGTTAGTTTTGGATTACATTTGCCGAAAAATTAGAAGAAAGCCACCCACTTCTCAGTAGCACACTTTAACGAGTTGGACGGCCCTAGGGGGGATGTTCTTAATGAGTACCTATAGTGTTGTAAAAATGACTCTGGAATGTCGGGAGCGGAGGCGCGGAAGAATGATATGTAACGTAAGCCAACCATTATGATTAACAAAATTCTTGAAAATATCAATAAAAGCGTGGGGCCGCGTTTGTGGATGATATTACGCCCACGCTCTTATTATTGATGTTTTCAAGGACTCTCTTAGTCATACGTGGGTTGCCTTTTATATTTCGGGATTCAGCTACTTTAGTGCTGCCATCTGGCAACTTTATCGTAAAGTTTGAATTAGTCTGCGAGACGAATGATTTGTGATCTAGAGTTAAGACAATTTTTGTACAGAATTTTGTCTATGTTGCAGTTTGGTGGTTACCAAAAATTTTTAAAACTCACATCTGTCTTTCTTTTAAATATTATACGTTATTAGTTGCTAAAGATCAATTCGCAATTGTCAAGATCGCTGGTCAGTGGTCATGGGGATGTAACAGGATATTTTAATTTTGAAACTTCTGGAGAAGCAATTAATGCAGATGTTTGATATTCATTAATATAAAAAAGTTTGCGAGTTAAATTGTAGTTTCATAAAATCCAGTACGGATCTGTCGTTATCAATTTCACGTGTAGAAGAGTGGATAAGATTGAAACATGTAATCTGGTTAAGGTATTCTTTCATTTTATAACTAGCTGGAAGGTCCAACAGCGGACGGGCAGTTCGCCAAGGTTGAAAACTCGATCCCAGAGGGAGGTGATTTTAACTTTCAAGTTGGTACTACCAACCTTCGACTACCAACGACCAATCAGAATGCATTGTGTGCCCTAAAAAAATGACACGGTGGAAGAGGCGGCGGAGCTTGCTGGTCTTTTATATTATGTTTATGTACGATTTTTTTTAGTTATTCTTTCAATGAACTTCAAATCCTTAAGACGGACCTGTTTGTTGCTATTTTTTGTTGTAATGAAATGTAAAAAGTATAAACTAAAATCTACTTGTAGATAACTAAAGACCGCATTCTCAACTATAATTTTTCTTATTATTTTAATGGATGGTCAACTAATACATTTGTAAAATTTTGTAATTTAAATTCAAAACTATGAATAAAATTACTGCTAGTAATATTTTTTTTTTGAAAAAAGAGTACAAGTACTGACGCGCATGAATTTATTTACGAGATTCCTTTCCTACAAACAAAATTTTCGCACGAATGACTTTTTTACCCCTCTCCATTTCATATTTTACCCCGAAAGTTTATTAGGATGACCTTTTTTAAACCATATCTTATAATTTACTTTGCGATTCCTTCACCTAATTTGCTCTGAGCAATATGCGTCTACAATTTTTTTAATTTATCAAAATATTAAATTTTTCTAAGTGAAACAGGGTTGCCACAGAGTTCTAAGCAAGAAGTGAGTGAAAAAAGTGTATAAATTTAAAAAAAAGTGAAAAAAGTGTATAGCAATTTTGAAAATGGTGTATAACAAAAATTTGAAAAAAGTGACAAAAAGTGTAAAAATATTTTTACGTAATTAATATAATTATTTTCGTTATTCCGGACGTAAAAGTAACCTTTTCGTCAACAATTTCAGGTACGATAAGTACCTGTTTTCATATATGGCAGAATAACGAAAAGCGCTTTACATTACGCAGCCGTAAAACTTCTTTTTTACCTCGGGTGCCTTGGCACCCACCCGCGCCCCTCGAACGAAAAATCTCGTTTTACGTCCTTGAAAATAAAAAGTACTTTTTATTTATATAAATTAACATAAATATAAGTTAACGATCAAGAAAATTTTGATTTCTTAGTAAAAAAAAGTTTGTTATCATTATTTGATCTTTCCTTTTTAAACTTCTCAAATTTACAGCACAATCGACAAGGGTTTTCATCGACACTTTTCATTTTTTACTTTTTCAGAATCAACTTACATCTAACAAACACCAACAAAACAAAATCTAAAAAAGGTACCACCAAAAACATTTGAAATATTTTTGAAAATTTTGAATTTATCAGAAAAAATTATCAAAAATTAAAATTTTTGTAAGGGAAATCATGGAAAAAGTGAAAAAAGTGTATTTTTTTTCAAAAGTGTATAATTTTCAAAAAAAGTGACAAAAGTGTATCTGTGGCAACCCTGTGAAATCGTAAACAAGTGAAGAAAAGTGTATCTCTGGCAACCTTGAAATTGGACAGATATTTTAATGCAATGATCAAAGTGGGTAATTTAGATTGAACAACTGTCAATCAACTACACAGGCTAAGGGTGCTTCCACAGTGTAGGTAGGTTTACCGGCACTGGCTTACCAGCTGATTTGTCTGACAAAGGTGGGAACTGGATAATTTATTTTAGCGTTCCCGCCTTTAATATCCTTGGTTGAGGTTTTCTATGTTCAGCCAGATTTGACTCATGCAAAATATCTGCATTAAAATTTCTAATTGCTTAATGCTGTGTTTTAAACATTTTTAGACCACATTTTGCAAATATGTAGTTTCAATAGTAGGTACAAATATGCATTTAATGTCTTATAAAATTTAATTTTGAACCAAAAATACAAATCTGATAGATGTCAATGTAATATCCTTGGGTATCAATGTAATAACATGAAATTCCATATAAATCCCTGATATATTGATGAAAATACCATGTTTGCTTTATACACACAAGACAATTATTATTGGGGTTCTAGTTATATTGCATATAGAAGCCTAAAATGTTAATCTGTACAATATTAATAAAAAATAATAGTAATTTTTCAGTTTGCTCAATTCCTAACAAATTTAATTTAAAAAATTTGAATCGCATGATGTAACGGAAAACCGAATTTGAATAGAAAACTTTTCCAACGGAGTAAGGAAAATAATTAAAACATTTTGCGATCATTTATTAACTTTTTTGTTTGTATCAATTTGTCAAAACTTCAAATGATAAATAATAAGTGTAATACTAAATGTGAAATAACTTCCCGTAATTCAAATAGCATTACAAATCGTATCCAGAGGTATATTATATACAATTTTATAATTAAATTTGACTACTAAGAGCAGGCAATTTTATACCACAAATATAAATTGATTATTGCCAAATACTAAGGGCAACAAATTTAGTCAACAAAAATGTTGTAATGCTATACAGAATTTGAAGTTTTATACAATGAAATGTAAGATACAACTTTCTATGAAATGATAAAAGACACCCTATATCACGAGCCCAATAGTTTCAGTTATAGATAACCAATTTTCAGTAAAATGATAGTAAAATAACCAAAAACCTTTTTATGTTCTTTGGATACATGGAACTAGTAATTACAACAAATGACATGAATTATTGGAATAATTAGCTACTTTAGATTTAAAATATTCCTTTTAAAGAAATTTTTATTACAATTAATAAAAAGTAAAAAAAAAATTCTAAAACTGGAGCAATTATTATATTTAAAAATATTTTTTATGTCCCACTATAAATTAACATATAAAATGTGTACTTTATAGTTAAAAGCAACAAGAATTAAATTGAAATGAAATTTTAAAATATTTATACATACATACAAATTGCATTATATATATATATAAATTTAAATATCAAAATCAATGAAAATGTTGGTCATAATTAAAATGTAACAGACCATATCATTTGCAATTTAGAAATCAATTTGATATAGGTTAACTAAATAAATTTCCTGTCTGCAATAACCTTTCAACAGCTGCATTTATATCTCCAAATGTTGCTGTTAAGGCTTGTATATTGGCTTCACGATTTGTAAAGCCCATAGCAACCAATTGTTCTAATTGATCACGATAACGTTGTTCTGGAGGTAGAGTAGCATCTTGTTGTACAGCAAGACCAGCAACCATACGAGCCATAAACTAAAAAAAAAATATTTGTTTAGAAAATAAGTAAATAATTAAAAAAAAAAAAAAAAAAATTCTTACTTCCGAAAAAGAATCGTTATTTTGCAACCTCGGTGCGGGTGTAGAATCTCCTGCACTTCCCGAAGTGGGTGTTGGTGATGTTGTTGTAGTAGTTGAAGAAGTATTGGTAGTTGTGGTGGAATCTGTTGTAGTGGTGGTGGGTGTTGGTAAAAATCCAGGTTGACTCATTCCGAGAGTGTTCATTACATTAGGAGCTGTTTGACGCAACGTTTCCATCCCTTGTTGAATTTGCAGGAGTGCATTAAGGGCCTGAGGGTTGCCCATTATATTTTGTAATTCAGGATTTTGCATTTGCTGGAACAGCTGTGGCATGATCGACCTCATTTGTTGCTGGAGTGCTGGATTCCCTTGTAACATTGGATTGTGGTTTATGATAGCATTGGCCATGTTAGGATCTGCTGCTAAGGCTTGCATCATACTTTGTGTGTACGGTGCCGACATCATATTCTGGACTAATTGTGGATTTTCTGACATTTGTTGCAGTAAACTTGACATCGATGGATTGTTCAAAGCAGACGGGCGTTGTGGTTGCGGTGTGGGATTTGTTGAGTCAGGAGCTGGTTGTCCACCACCTGCCGACCATGGATTCGGTAGTGGATCGCGATTTTCTGTTCCTTGTTGTGGATTTGCTGCCGATGTACTATCAACTAAACCTGAAAATGGATTGCGTCCAAACTGCTCCGTTGCGGCATTTAACATAGGTTCCTAAAAATTACTGCGGTTATAAAAATCGAAATGTCAGTTAAAATAACTTTTAACCTGGATATCACGATACATCCGTTGCAATGCGTTGTACCCTCCGGGGATACTTTCAAGGTTACTAATGGCACGATCGTGACTTCGCATCAATTCTTGTAACATAGACGGATTGCGAGCCAGTTCCATTGTCTGACGCAATAATTCAGGATTATTTAACATGTGATTTATTTCAGGGTTACGTTCAATTAGCTCCTGCATTTGAGGATTACTGGTTATAAGAGTACGCATATTTTCTGGATCGTTCATTAAGCGTTGCACTAGAGGATTATCTAATACTTGACGAAGCAGTTCGGGATTACCCAGCAATTCCGATTGCATTCTGTTTTGTAATTCCATAAAGTTAACAGATCCCATTCCTAACGATTCTAATCCAGCCAAACCTCCAAGGCTACCCAAATTGTATGGCGTAGCACTGATGTCAGCTAAACAGTAAAATTCAAAACTGTTAAATTATAAAAATTGAAAAATGCTGTGTCACAATATGTAAAATTACAAAAACAACTTATCTCATTTAAAAAGTTAAAATAGTTTGAATAAACCAAATTAGCAAACTTTTTTCAAGAGTTGCACTTTACCCTGAAATATTTTAATTAAATTAGCAATTAAAAATATGGCACATTCATGGTAATGATTTTAATTTTTGCAACGTCAAGTGAAAATTGATTTTGAAATAGGATTACACATAAAAATAATGCATTATTCATTTTATGATTAAACAAATATGTAGGTATCTTGAACAATCAATCAATTTTTGTTAATAGGTTTGCCATTAATTACTGTAAATAAATTAAATTACCTGGTGGTCGTGAAGGTCCAGAATCTGTCGCACGAGGAGCAGTTTTTATCACAAGATGGACAGTTAAACCATCTTTAATATTATGGGTCTGGAGAGTATCTTGATCTTTCATAATTTTTCCAGCAAAAATGAGGCATAATTGGTCAATTTCAGCATTGAACTTTTTCGCAACGAGTTCTTTAAACTTAAACAAATAACAATTTAGTCATAATTAATCTATGTAAACAAAAACTTATCGATGTAATAGAATCGTTTTAATTAACGAAATCCTTACAGTAAAACAAAACAAAAGTTTGATCATATTACCGCAAAATGAGTGTAAATAAGTGGCTTTTCAAATTGTAGAGGAAATTTTTTAATTTTTAATAGCTAAACGACACGTATATGAATGTTCGAAAATTTAGGTTATGTTGTCAACATACCTCTTTAATAGTCGCATTTTCTGTTACTTCAATATTTTCTTTTTCTTTGGGGGTTTTAACAGTTACGGTAATGGTTTTCTTCGATTTATCGTCAGTATTATCTGACCCATCCTTTTTGCCTGACGAATCTTCCGGCTGGTCCGCCATCTTCCTAACGATGACTTGATACTTCTTTTAGTATTACGAACACTATAACAAATAAATACACGAAATCACAATAATTAGTTCAATTATATCAAATAAAGTACCTTCAAATATTATATAGTAATTGTCAGTTACAATTATAAAACAGAATCAACAAACATCGACTTACAAATGCCAAAAAATACTACGGCTCCACTGCCGGTGCAAAGTGGAACTCAACTGACTTTTCAACGTGCGCAGCTGAACTAAAGCATCAATACACTGCAATACACGTATACCATCATTTAAAACGGCCTTTGGTCACATCTCCGGCAGGAACGGATTTACTTATTTTACTTCCCACAGATAAAAGATTCTTGCCACCCCCAAACTTTAGACACTTTAAAATTCTTATATCAGTATAAAAACAGTCATAGGCGTAGAAAGGGGGTTTGCTTATGGTGACCATAATTTTTTTTAGCAAAGAAGAGTATACAAGGTGGCTCAATTTAGATGCTTTAGGGCAGGGAGAGGAATTTTGTATTTGATCCTGAATCCAAGCATGCGCATTTGTTTCTGTTTTGTACTTAAGAATACCAAATGTAATTTTGACAGCTGTCAAATTTCGTCAAAGTACATTATTTATTAATTAAATTATTTCCTTCTACAATAATAGACCATAAACAGTAATACTACTAATTGTTTAGTAGTTTCAGTGTGAAATTTGTTATTACAAATGTGCACATAAGGACAAATTAAAAAAATCACTTTAAAACTCATACAGGCGAAAAACCGTTTTTAATTATATAATTAGTTGATTTACAATGTAAACAAAGCAAAATGCAATGTCGTCCAAGTTGTTCAATTACGGAGTCATCTATACGTAATGTAAAATGCCATTTGTCTCCATCAAAATTTAATGATGACAGACAACATTAATTTATAGGTTAACTTTCTACATTTATAAACGTCAAATTTAAAACGAATGCGCGCGACACTAGTGCGCTCTTATTGGCCGGAGCGTTTTAAGACACGACTGCTGTTAGTCGTACGTCTGCATTAGGGTGACGTCAAAATGCCTCGAATATAGGCAAACCATACTATGCGAGTTAAATTTTCGCAAGAAAATAAATATATTTTCTTTCTTTTAACCACTTTTTTTTTTTAGAAAGTTGAAATTTGATACACAGCTTCCTCTCGTGTTTATATTTTAAATTTGTTTATGAAATAATAGAAAAATTAATGAAAGACATAAAACTCGGATTAGTCTAGCTGATTGTATCCTACTTCAGCAATGAAAAACTCAAGATCAAGTTTGCAGGTATCCGATTCTCAATGAACGATCACAGCGGGTTTCCTCAGGCTCCCTGTTGTTCTTTATCTTTTTCAACGTCTAAATCTAGAGTTACGTTACTGAAAGAAAAATAGGCGGAGCTAATGTGCAAGATCGAAAATTAGTCAGTTGTCAGTTCGACTTTATGTAAGTGTCATTAGTGGAATTGGGTGTCACGTGTGATGTACTGCGCTAGATTTGGGCTAAGCCTTTTTTACTTTACCATACAACAAATATGAGTATACGTAGTATACCATATAGTATGGGAAAGTTATAAAATCGCAAAAAAAAAAAAGTTGAGATATTGACGGATTTAGAGTCCTTGGGGTCCAACGAGTTGAAAGAGACCAAACATCAACAAATGTCTGTGTGTCTGTGTGTCTGTGTGGCTGTGTGGCTGTGTGGCTGTGTGTCTGTGTGTCACTTAATTTTGTGTGCGCTCTAGCGCCCAAACCAATAAGAATTTCATAACCAAATTTCATATTTAGGTCTTTTATATTAAGACTTAGAACTGATTAGATTTTGGTTGAAATCGGTTCACGGAAACTTGATGGTGGGGGTTACGGTGACGCGAGGGAATGGATTAACGAGATGCCACTGTTTTTATATAAATACCATATCATTAATGTATGGTAAAGTCACGGGATGGCCACATCACAAAACCAGTAAGGCCGTAGGCCGAACAACCACATCCGACATTTTTTTCTTTTAGTAACGTAACTCTACATTATACAGACATGGCAAAAATCTCTAAATTCCCTCAAGTTCTCTACGCCATGTCCATCAACCTCAAACTTTCTATAAGATATGTTCAAGAGGCCCTAAACACTTTGGAATCCTAGTAAGGTTCTGAATACGTAGAATCCTAGACGCCAAAATGGTCCTCCACCATCCAACAGATTCACTTTTTTGACTAGTGATTTTCAGCTTGGTTGATATCATTTTAAACTATGAGTTATGACGCAGAAGCAAATTTATTTGACGGGCACTTTAGTAATATAAAATTATCGGATAAACACACGCAGACGGCCTGCGGTTGCGAATGAGATTTTTTTTTCATTTGCAGCACCTCTGGTCTTTGGTGTTTTCGTTTATTTTTCCCGTTTACCCTACCATCAGCTTTTATTTTTACCTCATTAGTCAGGCTTCAATGACACGTTCGAGACCATAATTCCCGTAGTCATCTCCCTTTTTTTCCGTTTTCATTTTTCAAGTCAGACTTAAGGCCAAAATAGGGTCAGAAAATACCTTTGACTTCAGATGAAGGAAATAAGCGAGCTTCTCTCGAATTTGCTCTGTGACTGTTATTCATGTCAAGTCAAGGTTCACTTTGCTATTTACTGCAAGGAAATTAAATTTTGTTCAAAAAAGTTGAATATTGCTTCATCACGTGGTCATGGGGTGACGTCAAAATTAGTTTGGAAGAATGCAATGTTCAAATATGTGAATTTGGTGCGTATGAAATGTCACGTGCCATGCAGACATTTTAAAAATTTTGTTTCCTACAAATTGTTCACATATAATTTCATGGACGTATGTGGATTGCACCGATGGAAAGAAATTAATCCTTTTTTTTGGGGTTTTGACCGAGGGTCATATGTAGATTGCACCGATGGTCAGATGTGGATTGCACCGATCCCCACATGTGGATTGCACCGATATAAATACTTAATCCCTTTAAGTAAAAGACTTAACAGTAAGCTTATATGGCTTTTTTTCTTGTTTTATTACTGAAAATGAAACAAGGACGTATAGAAGGAGTCGCCCAAAACATTACTGAAAAACTTAAAAAAACAGTAATAGATGCCAAAAATACTTTATTTTATTTAAAAAAATTAGAAAATTACTAAAAAACAAAAAAAAACACCAATAAATGTTCAAAATCCTATATTTTATTTAAAAAAATTCGAAAATTACTTCGCTTCACATTCACTTATTAATGTGACAATAATGATTGCAAATGCTTTTTATAAATTGGATCCTGGTAATTGTTTTGTTTGAATACAAGTCTATCAAATGTTGTAATTTGGCTTGTTTACTAACTGTAATGGAATTAACAGTGTTAGCTGTGCTAATGCTGTTTATGCTTATGTATGTTTTGATTTGCATACTTTGTAATTTCTCCAAAAAGGTGTAAATTGGTGGGTGAGGATTGTAAAACTGTGAACTAAATACGTTATGAAACGATTCACAGGCATTCGTAGTCCGGCACATACTTGATGTGCGTGCTGCCCAGAGCTTTGGTGGAAAAAGTGAATCCGCATCAATATAGGTTCGAAAGATATAATCGGAATAGGTGTTCAGTCGTGCATCGTCTGGCATTATCGCAATTAAATCTTCACTATAACCGGCATCAACTTCGTTTGGATGTAAATATTGCAAGCCAAATGAGAAGCGCAACCATTGACCAATTTCTGAAAGATTATCTCGATATTCTGTGACCAAACCTACTTTTTGTATTTTCCTATACCACGCTTGGCTTAAGTGAAATCTACATCCAATAAGTTCAACGTTTTCCCACACATGTTTAATGCTTGCATGAATAGCAAGTTCGAAATCAACAGTTGCTGTTAATGGTTTAAAAATTAAATCATTTTGAGAACATATATCCACTAACGATTGTAGACAGTGTTGGTAAGTTGGTTGTTTTTTGTCTTTCAAAAGACAAAACGCAAGTGGTATATAATACCCATTGCAATACCCATGAACAGTAAATAATTGGTTGAAATATTTAGTGCAATAATCGAAAGTACCATCCATGTAAATATTTTCGACAGCGCACAAACACCTTAAATTAGTCAGACAGGAAAATATAACTAAATTTCTTTCTTGTTCGTTAAGCATTAGAAAATTTTCGCCGTTCTCTGTATTAATAATTATGGAATCCAATGACGAATGAACGTCCATTATTGATGTTGGTAACGGAGGCTGTTCTTTCCGTCTTACATCATAAACAGCCCTGGAGATTATCTTAGCATCTCGGCGAGTAATATCAACTCGAGAAACTTTTGTGTGAACGATGGCGCTCGTAAGAATGTCGGAAGGTTTTTCCGAAGTATCTTCAATCGCTTTTCGTTTGGCTGCACCACTAACAATTTGCCGCCTTACTTTTTGCTCATCTATTTCATGATTATGTTCCAAATTTTCTCTTACTACTATCCTTTGATCATTTTCTCCCACAGTGTATATATTAGCTGAACATTCACGTTTGCAACATCGCCATTTAACTTCTCCGTTCTTTAATGCAGCGTTTAGATCAAATTTATATCCGCCGCGCACTAACAGTGTTCTTCCGCGCCCACTTAACATTGCTTGAATCGTTTCCATTTTTCAATGTAACTAAATACAGGAAAAAAACGGATTTAAAAAAAAAACAGTCGATTGACCATAAACTAAATATACCAATGTGTAATACATACCTGTACTTATTACTGTCCCTAATTTTACTTTCGTAATGCAGATTTCCTTTTTGCTTTTATTAAAAACGTTTGATCAAACTTTATTGTTTTCCAATCTAAATATTAGCGCACTTTTGTACGAATAGTTTAGATATGATCCGGCGGTAAATTCAATATTTAAATACACTGGTCCATATACCGCCACTATCTTAGAAATCAGGTCCGTAGCCAGGGGGGGGAGGCATTTGGGGGTACGTGCCCCCCCCCGGAATGTATGAAATGTATTCATTGCAGCCAATCAAAATTTATTTAAAAAATTATGGTCCAATAGAATGGTAGCAAATCGTAAAATTTTAACTAACTAACCTAAATTCTACTGGTGAATCTATCTTTCAAAAAATTATATTATAAAAAATTATAATAAATCCTCTAAAAAAAAAAAAATAAACCTAACGTAAACCTAAATGATGGATGAAATGAGGGTTTCCAATTATTGCTATAAGTTTTACAATTTAATGTTATAATGTATAAAATGTATTCATTGCAGCCAATCAAAATTTATTTAAAAAATTATGGTCCAATAGAATGGTAGCAAATCGTAAAATTTTAACTAACTAACCTAAGTTCTACTGGTGAATCTCTCTTTCAAAAAATTATATTATAAAAAATTATAATAAATCCTCATTAAAAAAAATAAACCTAACCTAAACCTAAATGATGGATGAAATGAGGGTTTCCAATTATTGCTATAAGTTTTACAATTTAATATCTAGCAATGAAAACCAGAAAATGTAAATACGGGCAGACATCTGTATTACTTACATACCTCTGTAGTAAATTAAATACCTCAATCCTTTAATGGAATTAAAAAAGATTACTTACTGACCATCGGTGCAGTCCACATCTTACCCTAACCGAACCCGGTGCAATCCACATGTCAGATTATGTGACCCTTTGACCATCGGTGCAATCCGCAATTGCCCAATTTCATTGTATTTGTTACGGATTTCTTAGCTTCTAGTGAAAGCGCGTCAAATGCGCGTTTTATTATACAGGGTGAATGAGACCACTCGTATCAGTCATATTTTGCAAAAACGGTAAGTTGTAGAGATTTGGGTCAAAAAAATTTATTATAAAAGCTGTAATAAAGAATCGATTGGTGATATTATTATTTCTCGGAAAGGTCGGCATCCCGAGTAGTTTGCTCCAGAAACTCCAGATTTCCAGAATTTTAAATGGCACCATATATAGGTCGAAAATGGTATCGTTGAAAAGATCTTTAAGAAATAAGCAAATTTTGTAGGAAACATTATTTTATTACTCCCACCCCTTTTAAGTAAAGTTCGATTGTATACGCGTGAATGAGATTCACAGGATTCACAGGTCGATTGAAGTTTTGGCATTTAAAATTATGGAGATTTGGAGGTTCTGGAGCAAATTACTCGGGATCCTGACCTTTCCGAGAAATAATAATATCACCATTCGATTCTTTATTACGGATTTTATAATAAAATTCTTTAACCCAACTCTCTACGAATAACCGTTTTTGAAAAAAATTGCTGATACGGGTGATCTCATTCACCCTGTTACCTATATACCTTAGTGCGTAGATAATCGTTTCTTAACCTTTGTATTATGATTCTCTAAATAGCAGAAAAAATCTCGCGACTCCCCCAGGAGCAAGAATGACTTAAAAAGCCAAAAATATGGAGTTTGGAAACCCAATTTCGGCAGCACTCCATATATCTGTTTACGACCCCCCCCCAGGTTGAGAAACCATGCCTTAGATATTTTTGTCGTATGACAGATAAACCAATTAAGTCCAGTTTCAAAAATGAGATTTTTTACTAACAAGGAGACACTACAGTGAGGTACCCACCAATTGGGATCCCAACTTTTTTGGTCATTCTATGAGTTAAAAAAATTATCACTTTCTCAGAGTTTAGTCCAATGGCTCTTAGTTTTTGAGTTATGAATTTTTAAAATGGGCTAGTTTTACCATAGGTTTAGCATAATACTGGAGTTGTAACGCATCGGTCCTGAGATTTTTTTATTGTAAATTATGTAATTTATTATCGGAATTAAAAAATTAACGACCTACGAATTACCATTGCAAATTTTTAACCTTTAGATCACCACGGTTTCTTGTAATAATAGCTAATAGTAATAGCAGTTAACGAAAAATGGTATTTTTAAAAATTAATAACTCAAAGACTAAGGGCCATTGGAAACGCCGAGAAAGTGATAATTTTTTTAGCTCCTAGAATCACCAAAAAAATTGGGATCTCCATTGGTGGGTACCTCACTGTAGTGTCCCCTTGTAAGTGTATTATTTTATGGCAATGCTTGCCATGAAAAAATCATAAATTCAATAGAACGCATCAAAACCCGTTTAAAAATAACAAAAGTCATTAACTGTATTTTAGTGTGCGAAACCAGCTGGAAAAACTAATTGTTGCACTTACAAAGTATAAAACCTTTGCTAATTACGATTGGGTAAATATTTCAATCAAGGAGATGGTCATTAGCATAGCGATTAAGTGCACTGACTACTAATGCATGAGGTGCATGTCGCCAGCCCCCCATGTCGAATTTTGAATCCAAAATAGTAAATCATTTGTATTTTCTTTGCGCTTGTTTGTGCAAGTATTATTTTCGTTTGTACCCAAATAGTTTTTGAGATTTTCAAGAAAAACATCAACGACACCGGCGCGCATGATTGAATTAACGAGATTCTCCTTCAAACGTGGTAACACAGTGGTTTTCAAAGTGGGCATGACTCTCAAATGTTGGTGGGGGGGTTACACTTCTCCATAGTCCACAGATCAATTTTGAACATTTTAGATAATTAACATTTAATGATTCTCTTGCCATATTGCTCATGGTGGGTTGCCATTGCTTTCCGAGGGGAGAACGGTCAGAATAAAGTTCTTATTTCACTCTGATTCTAGTCGGGTATTTAGCGTTCATAGTAAAGTGACCACACGTCTCGATTTTGGCGGGACAGTCCCTCTTTTTGGTGGACTGTCCCGCCGATTTTTAAAAATGTCCCGCTTTTTAGAAAATATCTGCATTTCCCCGGTATTTTTGTCAAAAATTCCAAATTACCTTATTATTTTTTAGTTTTACTAAAAAAAAAACGTTGACTACGCCCCCTTTAAATAAAATTTTCGCCTGCTTTTTAGTCCCGCTTTGTTTCAATGAAAATGTGGTCACTTTAGTTCATAGTCAACTTGCGTGACCACTATGTTCACTTATGCTTCCGTGACCTGGTGGTGTAGATTAGCCTAGTGCTAATCTAAAAATTATAATTAAAAAAATTATAGGCAAAAATTATATGAATATCTAAATAATTGCTAAAATTGGAAAAAAAATTTCTTTTACAATTTTGTATTAAGAACTAGGTGCTTTTTTAAATTTATAAATTGTTTTAATTGTTAATTATTTAAATTTAATTAATATTATAAAAAGTTCATGTAAGTTTTACCAATTTTTAATTTTTTTAGAACTATAACAAAATGGTATATTATTATAAAATTTTTATAATTAATGGTTTATAATTATTTATTATGGAAATGCAAATATACATTTATATAAAATTATATTTTTTGCACTATAAAGTGATGCAATAAATTATTCTTAACATTATTTGTTATATTTAATAAAACAACTACGTCGGGCTACAAAAAATGTAATATTGCTATATAATATACTGACATGTAATAATCCAACCCTTAAATTTAAAACTTCCTGAAGAAACTCCGTTTCCAGGATATAATTGAGACTCTTGAAAAAAAAATTCCGCGCTTTCGTCGGTCCTCGAAAATTAAAATTAAGTTTAAACTACTTGGTTTAACTTTTCAAATGATTGGATTATCGCAGTCTTTCGGTTCCACTCTATCTTGCAATATGTCGCTCTTATCTGCGACCTTGCAAATTTGTCTTTTCCAAAAACCAAATTTTAATTTTAAATTTTCGAATATTTTTCGTTCAATTATTCCAACTTCTTCGTTTCTAAAAAATTACTGAATAAGATTAAAAATTTATTGATGATATTAAAATATCGGCTTATATTGCTCAATGCTAATTAAAAATTAAAAATTTTATCAAAAATTTAAATTTTTCTACATTAATATATGTTTCGAAGGGATGAAACCACTTCTTCTTCAGGATTCCACAAAGTTACAATAGACAACACATAAACATTGCCTTTATATATAGGAAACTCTATTAACCAACCTAAAAGAATTAAAGGGGTTATGCTATAAAGAAACCCCATATAAGGAGGAATGAGTTAAAGAAAAAGTTAGTGTAAAAAGAAAACAATTAATTCAATCGTTAAATTCTCTAAAAGCTTAATTTTTTTAGGTTGGTAACTATAGAGTTTCCTATATAAAGGCAATGTTTATGTGTTTTCTATTGTAACTTTGTGGAATTCTGAAGAAGAAGTGGTTTCATCCCTTCGAAACATATTATGTAGAACAATTTTAATTTTTAATAACATTTTTAATTTTTAATTAACATTGAGCAATATAAGCCGATATTTTAATATCATCAATAAATTTTTAATCTTATTGTCATGCTCTGCCATAAAAGTGTTACGATCAATTTTATTGAATACATCACTGAATAATATGATATCTCGATTTTACTCTTATTTATTCAATTTAACTTAATACAAAATTTCCGCTTTGCGGGCACAGAATTCAAAACCAACCCGCGCCTCCGTAGGTCTCCTTATCATTCCGACGTCGGCGTCGTCGCAGAAACTTCAAAATTTTAAATTTCAAAAATGGATTTCTACTATTAAATCGACCGCTACTTTATTACAAAAAAAATCATGACAATACAAATATCACAAAGCGGTTTTGTTGAAAATTAAATTTGTTATAAAATAAGTTTTAGTAATTAAAAATTTATAGATTTAAATAGACCACGGTGTGGAGTGATGTGATCGCTGGTTAAGTTATGGAGCGGAAATTCTGGGTTCAAGTCGCGGACTTCGCAGAATTTCTTAGCCCGTCCTTTCGGTGAACATCCACACGCTGGCGCTGTGGTGAAAAGTTGTAGTAATAACCCTCTTTTTTTTTGGCAATCGGGTAAAAAGAGTAGCAAAAGAGGATAATCCACCTCGTGAAATGGATTGTAAAGACTTCAATAGAAGTGGCAATTATTGTAAAAATTTTTTAGTAAGTAAAAAAAAAATTTTCTTTACATTAGGGGCAAGTTATTAATTTTTAATAAACATCTCGGAGTGGTTTCTTCATAATTAATATTTTAATTAAAATTTTAGTGTTACTTTTAAATTGAAAAATTAATAAATAAATTAAAAATTTCAAACTATTCAATAGATTAGTCTAATCTATATGTTATCAATTCTTAAACGCTTTTTATTTTATATTTATTTTTTGAAAAAAGTTTTAAATTAATTTTTTTTTCAAATAATCTACTTACAAATTTTCCAACAGATCGCTGAAGCTTTCACGAACCTAAACTGCAAACTACTTTAATAACTCTGATAGTAGAAGTATAGGTAGCTTATTATAAAGTAACGTACGCGCAGAATTATCAACTCAATTATAACTCCAGCAATTTAAAAAACCATTTTAAGCAAACAAATTTTTTTTAAATGTGGGCACTTATGTTTATTTTTTGTACATAACAATAACTGTTTTTTATTTATTAATTTAAATTTTAAAAGTTGCTTTATTTGGGAGAACAGGAAATTTAATTAGTTAATTGACCATGACTCTCCCTTCAATTTTGAAATTTGATTTCAAAATAGACTAAATCGTTTTGTTTGTAGGGAGAGTGTGTATTAAAAATGTCAGTTTTTAAAATGAAATGAAAATAGGGTTTTCGAGATTGCGAATCTGCACTCTGATTGGTTAGATAAAGTAAATAATATAAATCGGAGTAAAGATTTAGAAAATTTTGATATGCGTTTTCTTTAAAATGACTGAAAAGTGGGTAAAATAATTTGGAATTATTGAAGTTTTAACTATGACCTGTACGTATAGTAAAATTAAATAAAATCGTTGATGGTCAAAGTTGGCGCTCCCCTTGTTAGTAAATTTACAATATAAATTAAATAATACAAGATTAACGAATGCAAAGATCAACAGATACTAAAAGACTGGAAATAATATAATTTTTGTACAAGATACTATAAATTAATTTTACAAAAAGCAGATTCAGACATTTAGAAATATACTTTTTGCTGCTTAAAACTTTTAAACGTAATTCCAGGCTACATTTGTTTATTAAAAGCTCTTAGATCTGGCTATAGGTGTATCTATTTTTTTCGAGATAATAATGAAAAGTATCAATGATGCTGACGCGCAAGATGGATATACGACATTTTCAATGTCTATGTTTGATGTGATGATATAATTTTCAAAAAGATATTACTAAACAATGTTTATAATAAAATCCAAATAAGCTATATGAGAAAGAAATCTAAATTCTGTTACATAGTAATGAATATCCTAAGAATTTAATTATCTAAAATAGGGTCTAAGGACCACCACATTGTCCATACGTTGCATAAGCATCCAATTTATTTCATCTGAGGGAAAGCAAACTGAATCACACTGACGCAGATCAGATATTTGGACTTATATTTTTGATCCAATGTAAATCGAAACAACGCAAATCGAGACCCTGTAGTACTCAAGGTAAAATTAAAAAAGTGCAAATTTTTAAACTTTGGAGAAGGTGCTTACCAAAAAACAATTATTGAGTTTTATGAAACCTAAAGAGCTAAGCTCTTACGTTACGGAATGTTAAACTCTAGTTTATTTAAAATTTAAGTATCTTTTAAATTTTATTGTCTAAAACGGCTTGATTAAAAATATTTTCAATAATTTCGATCTTATCTTATGTCACATATTTAATGTACAACGCATTGCTGATAAAATTAGTCATAATCATTTGCAAAGAAATTTTTTGTGATTAGAGAATAATGTTTCATTATGATACTCGTTAATTTATTTAATCTGAAAAATTTATTATAGGTATAGGTAATATTTCCGATATGAGTCAACAATAACACATTAATATTCATAAATTTTTTTAAAGGGGAAACATTTTGTAGTAGAGTGAATTTTTTCCTTAGTGGTTGGGGAGTGGCTAATGTGCTGAAACGAATATTCGTTCTTTCGGATCTATGTTTATGTCAATTGGTGGAATTGGGTGTCACGCGTTCTCCCTCCACATTTGCCGCGCAAGCCCCAGCCACGTGGTAACCTACTACCTACCTACTGTGGATTGATATCAAGTCACAAACTATCTGTCTATCTATCTATCTATAGTAGTTATGTGTGTCCATATCAATTTTGTGTTCCTTCTACATCGCAAACCAATAATAATTAGTATTTGAATTGTGGTGTTCTAAACCAACTACAAAGCCCCTCACTCGGAAGCTAAGATAAGTTGTGATGTTCTGAACACGAGCAAGCTAAAGTTCCACCCGCTTTGTTGTCAGAGATCACTAATTGAGACAATATTAACTCAGGGAAGACTAGATTCAAATTCAAATTAAAAGACTCGGGATAATTTATATCGTTTAATGAGTTTGAACTTAAAGGTGAGAATTGGATCCTGTTTTGTGGACTAGAAAATTGTCCTATAGACGCTTGTGTAAATTTGTGCGATTAAACCACCATTACATTTAACGTCAATTTAGCTTAATGGCGTTTTGATACTATCAATTGTAATTTGTGTGGCAAAATCAATAGATGTTCAAAATTTAAATGAATTTTGAGTAGAAGGGAAGGGATATTTGGTTTCCAATCCTTCGGGCTTATAAGAAGCACTGAATCGCACAAAAGTTAACCCCTCGAGGGGACGAGTATTTTACTCGAAAACCTTTGTTTTTATTAATAACCTAACCTACTTTTATTATAATTTTATGATATCAATCAACCTCCTTTTCTCCTTCGTTGTGCCACACAATTTTTCCAAATTGTTGGAAAAATATTGTTTACCTCTATATTTTGTTATTTTTTACACAATATTTTGAAATAAAAAAAAATTGAAAAACATGCCCTAAGCCCCCTCTCCGAAAATTTGCAAATAATTCAGTGACTGTTGAGACTCAAATGAAAAATATGAAAGTTCATTGATGCTTAAACGTTTCATACCAATTTTACTCAAAAATTTGATTAGATTTATTTCCCGAATAACAAGATCTGGTTACTCGTGCATCGATGCACCTCTGTGGACTTCCAGATGGACTTAACCGTAGAGAATTACCGTTTCTCTGTTGACTTCCTTGTGCGTTTGTTTTTACCGCGAATCTTCATAGTACCTGTAAACTTTCAATTGAAATTGCTAACCAAGTGATATGACTGTAGTGCGCTAAATATAGATAATAATCATTTCTGGTTAAGTTTCATTGTAGAGCACTACAGTATCATTTAAAGTTCAAATTTTTGGAGACAGAACCCAGGAATAACCGAGGCTGTCCGAGAACTAAGGCTGACGTTTTGAAAGTAACCTACGATGCCACCCTAGACAAGTGCGATCAAATGAGGAAGTTTACTGCAACTAAAAGCCAAATTTATATAACGCAACCCGAGAAAGAAGCACCTGAACCAATGACGACATGGACTTAACCTTCATCCGGTCGCGTATTTGGGTCCTGGAATTTGCTTTTTTGAATTTTCTCTCCAATTTCCTTCTATAGCGTCATGGGAGGGGTGGGAAGGGCTTGTATTCTCTAATACTATCTCCTCCACTAGACCATGTCCGTGATCTGATAAAAAAAGCTCCACCAGCCGGCCCAGTACAGCCACAAACTACCATACGTGTCTTAGTGCGGTCAATTCGCCGCATACGCGAGTGGATGAAGGTTAAACAAGCTAAGCGATGCTGCAGAATCGAACCATCAGCCCAATTACAAGAACGTGACGAGGAAGGAAACCCGACTATGGGGTTTCAAACCACACGTGCCCAATCATAACCCCCCCCCCCCCGCTGCTCAACCACAAACCAAGATAAAGTACCTCCTCAACTCGACGGTATCATTTTACAAACGGACTTAAGTGATTTGGATATCACCTAGTCGTTTCAAGTAGTAAAACGATATAACCGTCCTGTCTGGAAGAAGGAACTCTCTTTCTCATTGGACGACATAACCGAACCTATCAAGTTCCAAATACTGGACACTCATATCTCCAGAATTCTCTAAAGAATTCTTGTAAGGCACTTGAAATTAAATATACACGCTCGGAATAATGTAAACATTGAGTATGTTGAGTCTAGGCCGCTAGGTGGCAGCAACATCTGAGAACTGAGACTTGTGACAACTAACCCTTGTGAGGACCTGCCCAGGTTTCCCTTGCTATGTGTATTGCATTAGTAGAAAATGTATAAGATTTTATTTCAAGTTCAACCTATAGTTTTTGAGAAAATTCTGATGATATACTGGTAAATACGAAAGAGACTAAGTAATAAGAAATTTTATTTATTAACCTTAAAAAGTTTCTTTATTATTATTTACATCAGCTCAAAAATTAAATAAAAGTTAGTAAATAATGATTTTTACATTAAAGTACAAAAATATGCCCCTATTCTACTTAATAATTAAAAACTTTGAATTGTACTATAAAAAACATAACTTTAAATATAAACAAATATGAAATATGGGACTTACAATAACAAATGATTAAACTTAGTATGTGTGTCGTGGCCTTATATAACAAAGAATCATACGTTTCCCATTTGTAGTGTTCCTTCTTCCGGGTCTTCTGTATGAGCAAAATATCTAACACTTTGTTGATAACTAAAATCAAAATAATAAAACAATAAATAAAAACAATAAAAAAATATAATTTTATAGTATGATATCGATTAATAGATTTTATAAATATTATAACCGGCCTTAAGGGGGTACACTACCGTAAAACAGTATGAATTTAATTTATTTACTTGATTTTTGGGAAAATTGGCAATGAAATTGATTTGTTTTAAAATTACTACTTCCCATTATAACGGATAAGAATGAAAATAGTATTACTCAAATGAGATTTTTTTCCATAATCTGAAGATATTAAATTAGCTCTTTATTATTGTTGAGAAAGCAAAATTAAAATAAATAATTTTCATAAAATCAGACTTGCTTTGCAAATAGAATAAGAACTTAAAACAATCAAGCTTACTTTGGAAGCTTACAAATTCAAAGTAGGTATGACTTTTCAAAATTGTTTATTTTGGTATTGAATGTTTAACAATAATAATTAAAAAGCGAATACCAAGTGTTGGTATTTTTGGACGTGGAAAAAAACCTCTGTAAATTAATACTCTTCCCCAAGCAGAAATAATAAAATTTCAATTTCACATGTTATTTTCCTACGATCGGGTGTTTGGTCGGTTACCTGGTAGGTATACTAGATATACGGAAATTCTATATAATATAGAAATTTTATTAAAAAGCAGTGTAAGGACCATTTTGCTATATTATCAAAAAGCATTCTTAAATTTTGTGTTGTTTAAAATTATTGAAATTTACAAAATATTTGATATTTGACTTACGTCGCTGTAAAATATTGTCTTGCACATTGAAAACCCATACGATCAAGTAAAACAGCTATTCCAATAATAATTGCGAAAGGAGCAAAAATAACTAAAATCCAGCCAACGCCAAGACCGCTATATTCATCTTCATTTGCTAGTTTGAAATATGATATTACCTAAAAATATCCAATATTAAAAAGAAAATAATTAATTATTTCATTTTAACTAATTACCAAGTTATCGACACATTTCTCTAAATGTTTGGTTTCGCATAAGCATTTAACTGTCCCTTTGGATGGTACACACAGACCTTTACATTTTTTTTCTTTACAAGTATTATTTATCAATGGTTGAATGGACGATACATTAATGGCAAAATTTGAGATTTCTCCTTCGTGCAACGTAAAATTTGAGCAAATATGATATCGACCGTACAACGGGCAAATTTTTACTTCATGATGTGAAATCAAAAAGAACAACCGATCTTCAAATAGAGTGATGTCGGTTGCTTTTTGTACATTTTGCAATATGGTCGTTTGATTTTTTCCATCGTAAGTTACTTTAATGATTTTGCCATCATTTTTTTCGGTTAAATATAATAACTTTTTATTATAATCGAATGTTATTCCAGTTATGTAGTCGATGTCAGACATATGCAGTTCTTCAACGTAGGATCCATCGAGGAAGCATTTATAAACTTTGGATTTTGTTGGAGATACCATTAGTACAGTTGCGAAAAATAGTAACTTATTTATTGCATCAACTTTTAATGCCGTAATTCTACTGTGATCTCGTATAGAATAAATTATATAGCAAAAGTGTATGTCAAAATTACACACACTGATGGATCTACTTGAAACACTTTCGTTTACGAAATAAATGTTTTCTGTTATCCAATCTATAGAAATAAGTTGAGGAAGGCCTGTTACATTCATTATCCCATGCTCTTTCGTGTCTGTGTGAATTCTATGGATCAACCTTTCATCCTCTGAGCTGTAGTAGATATAATGATTGGATACGGATACATCAAAGTCGGAAATCTTGGAAAGCGATTTCATAACAAATACTGCTTCTAATTTCCGTTTATGTGTTAGTGTATAAATTGTATCGTAAACCACAAATACTATAGTTTCTGGACCTTCCCCTTTACTTTTGCATGATGTAAGATCCATGCTGCAAGTATTATGCAAATAAGTAATTGATTATAGTCTTTTCCACAAAATCTGGGGTATGACTCGCAGTACAGTTTCTTTCTAAAATAACTCCGAGTAAACACTGGTTGCAAAAATCGGCTTACCTGCTTGTAAGGTGCTAATTAATGTAACCGAAGACAAACGAAGCTGGTAACAACTTTCAATGCAAATATCCAAGCAAGTGAGCCAGTTTTGGCAACCAGCGTTTACTCTGCACGTAGCCGATATAATAAATGTGCAATATAAATAATGCCTTTACAATAATGTTTAAATCTCTCACTATTGTCAAGTTATTGGAAAAAAACTCATACTCAAGCTCGTGTGGATATAATAACTATAGCAATAACATTTTAACTATACTATTAACCTCAGTGCAAATCCATCAAAGCAGGTACATTTATAACTGCCATTTGTATCCGAGCACTTTTGAGCACATACTGGTGGTTCTTGTAAACATTCGTTGATTGGAAGACACGTTTGATTATCACTAGCAAGTTGAGAGCCCTCTCTACATAAGCATGTTGGTCCAGAAGGTCTTCTTTCGCACAATTCACCACAAGTTGTATTTTCACAAGATTTGGCACAATAGTCGCTCTCATCTGATCCATCGTCACAATTCAGTTGACCATCGCAGACTAAATTGTAATCAATGCATTGACCATTTTTGCAATTAAATTTGTTATCGCATAAACTTTCTTCGTGGTATTTATTTTCAGATAAATGAGAACAAAGTTTGATGTCTTCATCTGCTTTATTTGGACAATCCACGAAATGATCACACATACGCACGATTGGAATGCACTTTCCGTTCGGACACCTGAAATCGCCAAATGGGCATGTGTCACAATTATCTTCATCTTCAAAGTTCGGACACTCATAACTTCCATTGCAACGTACTTTATTTGGAAGACAAAAAAGAGCTGTCAAAGAAGTCTTGTGGCAAAGAAATTCATTCCTTTTACAGAAACGAGGTTTCCCTTTGTTTGTACATTCGATTTCATCCGAAAAATCTCCGCAATCGTCTATTTTATTGCATCGAAGGTTTTCACTTAAACATAGTAATCCATTATTACAAAGGAATTTTGGAAGTGTGCAGTTCTTGTAAGCTGAAAATATAGAATAAAGTTATTTTGGTAACTAAAATTAGTGTTAGTTGTATTACTGCAGTTGTCGTGTTCATCGCTTCCATCTCTGCAATCAATTGTTCCATCGCACTCCCAATTTTTTTCAATGCAATTTCCTAAGGTACATCTAAAAGATTATTATAATTTAGTACTTGTAGTTGATTAATTTCAAAAGGTTACCTAAATTTCTCAGGTGGGCAGGAATAGCAATTTTTTTCGTCCTCACCATCTTGACAATCCATTACGTTATCGCATACGCTCGTTCCAGGTATACACTTTTTATTGCGGCAAGTAAATTCTTTGATAGAACAAGTTTTATTGTGTAAACTGTCGCAATTACTTTCGTCGGACTTATCGCGGCAATCGAAATTAAAATCACAAACTAATGATCTTTTGATGCAATCTCCGTTACGACATCGAAAATACCCTTCAGGACACATAGAGTAGAAATTGCAACCCATTTCGTCTTCTTCATAAGTGCAATCTTTGTGATTATCGCATCTTAATTTTTTAGGAATGCACATATTGGAACGTTTGCAGAAAAATTCTTCGGATAGTATACATTTCTCTGGTTTGTAACAATTTCTTCCATCTGTGTATAGTCTCAGTCCTACTGGACACGAACACTTGAAAGACATTTCCGCGCCTGGTATGCATAAGTGACTACAATATCCATTGCTGAAGTCGCATGGATGGGGTGGAGAATAACGAGGTTCCATTGATATTAAATGATGGATATCTTGAATGTGCTTATTAATTTCTTCTACAAATTTGAAACATTAGTAAACTGCGTTGGGTATTCGACAAAAAGATTATAGCAAGGCATCAGAAGTGCTGAAGTACATGAGTGCAAATGGATTGAAATAAATTAGTAATTTGGCGTTGAGGCAGAGAAGGATTGACAAATTATGGAAATATTATTACTAGCAACTAAGCATATAAAAAGATCCTTCTAGTAAATCTATTAGTATCTTCTAATAATCTAACGTATGAATTAATGAAGAGTAAAGTTTAAGCAACTGAAATGAAGTAAATAAAAAGAATGGAAGGATTCGTAAGATAGACAAAATAAGAAAGATGTTTGAAATATATCCAGTGGTATAAAGAATAGAATGCCAACGGCTGAGATAGTGTGGCCTGCTAATTAAATAGAGTGGAAGAAATAGACGGCAAGCAAAGACAACCGAAAAAAGGCAAAGAGGCAAATCACCATAACTATGGAACGATAAAACTGAGCAGATAGAGAAAACTTGGAACAAAGCAAAAGAGCATGGGTATAAATATGGATTCTGATGTTAGTGGAGTTAAAGATTGCTTTGATAACTGAATTTACCTATCGTAAATGATTCTACATTTGCGTCTTCCAATGAAAGGGTTTTATTGGTGAAAAACAGCTTGTTTGAACGATCCCTAACCCAAAATATATCAGATTTTAATGTTGCAATTCCGGCAACAAGCGGTTGTAATAATTTGTGTTGTTCTTTAGCATTTTCTAAGAAAAAGTAACAAATATAAAAATTGCACTGATTATTTCACATAGGAGTTATTACCATTGATGCTATAACTTTCGATATGTCCAGTACTGTAATCAGCCCAAAATACACGTTGCAACTGTTGATCATAAGTTAGATGCATCGGTCCAACTAGACCTTCTTTTGCAATTGTAATTTTATTTGAACCATCCATTCCCATAAGAACAATTTGGGAAATATTAAATTTTTTAACAGCGCAAAATAATAATCTGAAAAGATTAAGAAGATTGACAATACAAAAACTTATCAAGGTATCGATTATTTACCCATTTTCAGGCACGAGTACTATAGAAGTTGGGTTTTCCCCTGGAGTAAATACCGAGATTACTTTTCTGATTTTAGTTCGCAAACTATAGAGCCCTATAATTCTTTCATTTGAATCGCACCAATAAAGGTTGTTACCTAAGTAATCTAAAAGTAAAAGAAAACATTTTAAATAATAGAAGATATTGAAATGATTTAAATTATTTTACCATAATTAAGAGATGTAATATTATTTAAGATATTTTCAAGAATGACCTCGACGGGAAAATTTTCCTTGATATTAATTTTTATAATGGATTTTGTTATAACGTCTGCTAGGAACACACTGCGGTTTAGTATATTAAAAGCAATGGCGGTAATATTTTCAGTAGTGATGGGCACCTGCTTAATGAACGGTTTTCCCAATGTCCTGTATTCAATAGCCCATAATGAGTTTATTGTTCCTACTAGGAGTAGCTGAGTACCTCTATCAACTAGAATATTTGATTTAAATATATCCTCTCGTGGTAAAAATACAAATATTTTACTTACGTCCGGTACATAAAGATGGCCTCAAATCTATTTCTCTTCCTTTTGAGCAAGCGCACGAATAACTAGTGCATTGAAGAAGGCACAATTCGGCACAATTATGGTTTTGGCAAGGGTTTGTCAAATTTTCGTGAAGTTTCTCATGGTATGCCTCCACAGAATAAATAGTATCGCTCATATACTTGACATAAATTTTATGATTATTACCATTAAGTTTATCGCATGCCTCAAGTGTGCGGCTTGTTAAATCAGTCCAATACACCCGACTTTCAAAAACTGCTATCGAATATGGATACATTAAAGTTGTTTTGTATATTATCTACAAGTAACGTAAAAAATATACATTAAATGATTAATCAGTGTAGCAAAATTAGACTTACACGTCGATCCTTTCCATCTAATTTCACACATTCAATTACTTTTCTTCCAGCATCTGCCCAAAATAAACGCTGAACACTAAGATGTGAATCTACAGTCACTCCAGTTGGCAATTCTAGATCTTCTGTAATAAAATCGGTCACACTGCTACCATCCATATAAGCACGTCGTATCCTGGGGGTTTTTCCCCCTTCTGACCAAAACATTTCTCTAAAATTATTTCATAATAATAATTTTTTTAAATTTTGTTTCTCAGATACCTTTTTTCGATTACATAAAAATATGAATTACAAGTTATCAGGCACGAATTAAATTACTGTGGGCGAGGATCACCAAAGTCAGTTAGTTTATCCTCCTGCTAAATAGTTGGATATAATTATTATCGTGTAAGTGGGACTTTGAATAAATTTGACGTTTAATTTCCAAACGCCATCTGTCATCTGTAGAACTGAAAGTTAGCGTAGAATCTCGTGTAAATTAGAAAATAATTTACGTTGAGCTTACTGCTTTAACTGTTTCTACTGTTTTGTGAGTGATTTATATTAAATTCGAATTCGAAACAGATGACGTTTGGAAATCAAAGTCCCACTTACACGATAACAATTATATCCAAATATTTAGCAGGAGGTTAAACTAACTGACTTTGGTGATCCTCGCCCTAAATGTAGTAGGCATATACTCGTATAAACTATGACATATTATGTTTTCCTCTTATTTGAGCTCTTCTGATAGTTATAATATATAAAGACATAACTACGATAAGACATAAATAGTATACATTGTATTACATTAATTTAATTCCTGTCCGATAACTTGTAATTCATTTAAAACAATTTATATTATACTAAAATTGTAACTTACCCTCCTGTGAAATGCAGAGCAAATCCTCGAGGTTTATCGTTACTACAGGATACTATAATTTTGCAATAGTTAGCATCAGAAGTGCAAACGCCGATATATTTCAAAATTCCGTCAGTGAAATAAACATTTTTGGTTACTGGATCCACAGCAATGAATTCTGGTTTTTTGATTCCCATTGTAATAAATGCCTGAAATAATAAAATTGAATTAATTTTGTTGCAATTAATATTAGGTATATCAAATTCTTACTGTGAAGTTATTTGTGCCATATTTAACTTTCGTTATTCTCATGTTATCATCAACCATTTCGGTATAGTACAAAAAATTACTGTCAAAGGTAAAACCTTCTGCATTTATCAAATGATCTTTAAATATGAAAGTCGTTTCCGATTTAGTTGTGATTCCTTTTAATGAGAAACCATCGGAAAAATGAAGTGAAGGAGAACCGTCATCAATTTCACATGAATGATTATCTATTGCCAATGAGTAACCTTCGCTGCACGAGCAGCTATAGGATCCTTTTGTATTGGTACATAACTGATCACAATTTCCTATAATTAATGATAATAACATATAAATCAATAGCGATTTATCTCAGAACAATGAGGTTCTGAGAAGGATGGGAGCGGGAAGAAAAATGTGGAAACAGATAGTCAGTAGGAGAGATAAGTTGGTTGGGCACATATTGAGAAGAGATGGATTGCTGAAGACTATAGTGGAGGGTAAAATCGAAGGCACGAACCCCAGAGGAACACATATTATACAGAGAGACACTGGAACTGATAGTTATGAGAAAATGAAGAGATTGGCTTCCAATTGAGAAGAATGGAGAGCTGCTTCAAACCAGTCACCCGACTGAAGACTTCGAGAGAGAGATAAATCAATAGTTTGCTGTTGTGGCAATTTAATTTCATACTAACCGTACTGTGAACATTCATCAACGTCTTTACATTCAAATCCATTAATTAAACGATGTCCAGGAGGACATGTACACCAAGTAGTATTTCTCTCATCAGTTGAACTAGTATTAATACAGTTTCTTTGCTTAGGACATTTTCTTTCATTGCATTCAAACGTACAAAGAACCTCATCAGATTTGTCTGGACAATCAATAACCCCGTTGCACACGTCTTTCTGTAGTATACAATGCTTTTCATCGGCACATAACACTAAACCTCTATCTGCTGTACACAACTGTGGAATAGTTTTATTTCCACAATTTTCCTCATCACTGCCATCTCGACAATCAGAAACGCCATCGCAAACCCAGGAAGTGTAAATACATTCTCCACTCCCGCATCTACGACCATCAAAGCAAGGCTTCCAACATCCAGTTTCATCATCTCCGTTTAAACATTCTTTTATTCCGTTACATACCCATAAATTGGGAATACATATACCTTCATTAGGACAGAGGAATTGATGTTTCGGGCAAGATGTTTTATTCTGAAAGATAGAACAAAGTAATAATTTTGATTGGTTAAATACCAATTACGTTTTGAATCGTAAGATCTTGCCAGGTTACGGCGTCCACATGTTTGGTTACCTTTCTTGAATTTTTTTATTTTAATTTGAAAAACATGAAAACTTAATATCAAGTCTTATTTAATGGAGAAATAGAAATAGAGTGGCATAGAAGCTGGCAAGAGCCAATCAAATTGAAGTATCTTTAACCTCACTTAAATCTGATATGTTCTTGCAAGCTTCTACCTAAGAAAGGCAAGACGGTAACCTCTATGGTCTATGTGAACGCTGCTTAATATTACTTACCGTTCTAAAAGAACAATTACGTTCGTCACTCAAATCAATACAATCAAATTCACCATTGCACATTAATGGTTTTTCAACACATTGCCTATCTTTACACATGTACCAGCCATCATCTTTACACAAGAAGCCCTCTGTAAATAAAGGACTGTATTAACACAGAATACTAATAATTTTTTTAAAAATAAAATTCACTAATCCGAAAATTCAGTAATCCGAACATAGTTTTAGGTTGATCAGTTCAGATAATTGAGGTTGTACTGTTCCTTTTTATTTTTCAATTACAATTTTTACAGCTAAAAAGTAGAGTAAGTACTACAAAGTAGTTAGTTTTTGGAATTTTTTGAGTTTATTGAAAGTTTTTCAAATTGCCCGGGTTCGAATTTTATGTAAATTTTAAAATGTTTTTTTCCATCGAATGAATCAGATTTGATCAATTTTTCAAATTTTCTGTTTGACCCTTCTAAGTTTAATTTTCAACAAAATAAACATTTCTTTGAGTCTTAAATTTTACAAGTGTTTCCGGATAATCTTACAAATTCTTACGTGGAGGATCCAAAATGTTGCTTAAATAAGTTTCCGCTTTTCAGTTTATTTATTTTATGCAGGTATAATTTGTTATTAAAAACTAATAATTATTAAAAATAATTTTTTTGTGTTTTCAAAAGTCTTGTAAATCTTTGTATAGGGGAGGAATATCGAAATTTTAAAAGATTTCGTAATTCCTTTAGCTTAAATTATCAGCCAAAAAAATTATTTTCATAATCTGCAAGATAACCAATTATTATTTATAGCTGAATAGAACTTATTGTAAAATTATTAGTACGATAACAAAAATGAGCAAAATTGAAAAAATACTTACTACATTCGACTTCATCGGTTCCATCTCGACAATCGCGTACGTTATTGCATCTTTTTTCATTTGAAATGCAGCTACCATCACCACAAGTAAACGTTGTACTATTACAATTATCATGGGAAACCGATAATTTGGTCCATATTGAAATTGCAAGAAAAACAATTAACAAAATATAATTAAAAGGATTACGCATGTTAAAATTTAAAATAAAGAGTCGTCACCAAAAATTTGACAAAACAATTTTGAACATAAACGATCCACAAAACACAATGTTTTAATAAAATGAAATTAAAACTTTAAACCGAATTATCTCAATATAAAATAAGCGACATTGAAATAAAAATGTGGTTTGCACTCGAAATGCAATTTTTAAATAAATGAACGATAAAAATATGTAGATATCTAATATTATATGGAAAAGCGGTTTCCTAATAGAATAAGAAAAACCTGATTTATATGCAAAATTTACTAATTTCTTTAAAATGATGCTGTGATTCTGCTCGCCACTAATGACAATTGTTTATTAAACTGTAGGCTGTTCTACTTACAGTATAGGTACCAAAAAAATAAGTGCGAGTTAAATATTGATTATAGATTTTAATCATTTATTAATAAAAACACAGTGGTTCACTTTTATCCTTGATTATGAAATCGGTGTCCCGATTGTATGTGGTGTGGTAAGGGACTAGCATGTCCCTAAGGAGGAGTCGCTCTCAGACCACAGATACATAAGATTTAACTTTTAAATCATAATATTTTTCAACCTTGTTTGAAATGCTACAACATACTAAACATAACATTTTATGGATCATTCAAAACTTTGGGCGAAATCTGGCTAAAAATTGCGAAAATTCTCCTCACACCAAACAAATTCACCGTGCTGGCCACTATCACACCCGATGATGCCCAGAAACCTGACGAACCATCCCAGGACGTTCATATGCAAGAAATTGATCCAACCCCTGGCTGCCCGATTCCACCACCAAAAACCATTCAGGGCCGAAATCAGCCCAGGTCACTCACCGTAGTGATAGAACCGCCATCCAACATGATCTGTCCATTGGAAACCCCCACGTTATGGTCGCCTCCATCCGGAAAATGCGCCATAGCGCTGACCGCCTGACCGAATAATGTAAGTTGTTGCTTACGGCCGACAGTACGCACTAAAATACAAAAATAAAGTAAAAATTCGTATAATGTTCACGTATACAGTTCCACGTTGCGATTATATGCTGCTACATCTATATGTCAGTGAACCTTTCATCTCTTTAATTGCGGCTAGATGCTCACAATTCCCCGTTGCCACTTCGGTGATACCGCCGCCAGGTCCTCCAATTTTGCTTCTACTTGGAGCGGCACGACAGCGCCATCTACAAATTCTATGGCCATCCAGCTCACATTTGGGACAGTGATCGCATTGGTGGAGACCGCAGCAACTTGGTCGTCACCGCCGCACTGCAAACACTTTCCCATTCCATACTTATTCGTTTCAGTACGTTGTTTCATGTCCAAAGGACCAACACTTTTTCGGTATCTGACGTATTTCTGACAGTGATGGATGTAGGTGATCTTCAAAAGTTTAGTTCAAAAAAAATAGTATTTTCCTTCCCCCAGAGCCGTAACAAGAGTAAAAAGCGCCTGTGGCAAGCGGTTAAATTTGCACTCCCCCCGGGCTCGTTCGAACAAAAGATTTTTGTAAATATTTATTTATACAATTGAAAACAGCGCTAGCGTCCAACCAAAGCAAATTTATCTCTTTGAAATGGGTGTGAAACCGGAGAGTCTGGAATACCCTCCAGCACAAGGAAGTAACGATATGACATTTTTAGTTATATTTTAGTCATATTAGGCAAAACCGTAAGGGCTAAACGGTGCGCGCGAAACGTCCCCATCCCTTCCATAGCACCCGGTTTTTCTTTGGTTTTTCAATTGTTGACTTATAAGTTATAAAGGTACTTTCCAGGTCTGGGGAAGATTTTTTAGTATTTTTTTTGTGATTTTCTAAGGTAGATAAGCTCGCTAACCACCTTAAAATGTGAAAAAATTAGCGTGCAAGCGAGGGTCCGAGGAGGTATAGACTAGAGAAGAATGCGGGATCAAAAAAATTCCGTCCCGTCCCGCCCCGTCCCGTCCCGCGCGCGGGACGGGACGACAATTGAATCCCGCGCGGGACGGGATTTAATTCAGTCCCGCGCGGGACGGGGTGCCAATTTAGTCCCGCGCGGGACGGGATGCCAATTAAGTCCCGCGTTTGATTTATAAATTTATTTTACTTAAGTAAAAATTTTAAAAGTTATTAAAAAAAAATAATAAAAAACAATTAAAATTGTTATTTTTATACTATTTATAAAATAAAACAGTGCTCAGGGGGTGGATGCGCGGGACCTGCGGGACGCGTGGGACTCGCGGGATATGCGGGACCCGCGGGATATGCGAGACCCGCGGGATATGCGGGACCCGCGGGATATACGGGACCCGCGGGATATGGGGGACCCGCGGGATATGCGGGACCCGCGGGACGGGACGGGACTGCAGGACAAGGCCGCACCGCGGGACGGGGCGGGACGGGACAAGAAAAAGTAGTCCCGCATTCTTCTCTAGTATAGACAGTGGCGTAAATGCCCAATGCTTTGGGACCCCTTAAACTGCATTATCAATCAAGCAATCCATCAAAAAATCAATCAATCAATCAAGGGCTTTTCCATTCCTGTCGGAATATTGCCACTTCTATTGAAGTCTTTACAATCCATTTCACGATGTGGATTATTCTCTTTGCTACTCTTTTTACTACAAATCACCACAGCGTGTGGATGTCCACCGGAAGGCCGGGCTAAATTCTGCGACTTGAACCCATAATTTCAGCTTTTGTATTGTTCTTCTAGTTGTACTAACGGTTTTTAATTTGTTTTTTGGACTTCTGTATTGCCTAGTGATTTCGACTTATTGTATTGGAGATAATAACGAATAAACGAATATACGCCATAGATGTAATTCATTTTGCGTATTCCTGGACATTTTACTGATATGGCATAATGAGTAGTATTGATTGAATTTCTAAGCTGTGATACTAACACAGAGCCTAAAAGAAGACCAGGTCAGTTCGTTATTATCTGCAATATAATAAGTCTAAATCACTAGGCAATACATAAGTAAAAAAAACAAAGCAAAAACCGTTAGTACGGCTAGCAGAACAATACGAAAGCGAATCGATGCACAGCAAACACAAAATCACATTCTTTGATTTTTATTGATGTTTTGTTTTGTTAATGTTTTGTTTAGTTTTAAGTAAATACCTGTCTTTTTAATCTAAAAATATTATTTTTATTTGAATTCCTGATTATTGTAATAATTTCAGAATGAGCTCATTTTTCAGTAAAATAGAGGGGTGCATGTCGCTGGCCCCCCCCCAAATCGAATTTTGGGGTGAATTTGGTGTCAATCGTTAGAGCTTCGTTAGAGCCTAAATGAGCTTCCATTTTTTTCGTTTGAGCCTCAACCGTCGCGAGGATATTCGCGAAAAAGTTGGGGGGGGGCTGTAGACACGTTGGCCCCCCCAAGTCGAATTTGGGGGTGAAAATGGTGTCAAACGTTAGAGCTTCGTTAGAGCCTAAATGAGCTTCAATTTTTTTCGTTTGAGCCTCAACCATCGCGGAGTTATTCGCGAAATAGTTGGGGGGGGGCCACAGACACGTGTCACAGACAAGTCGAATTTGGGGGTGAAAATGGTGTCAAACGTTAGAGCTTCGTTAGAGCCTAAATGAGCTTCCATTTTTTTCGTTTGAGCCTCAACCGTCGCGGAGTTATTCGCGAAACAGTTGGGGGGGCCACAGACATGATTTGCTATTTTCGTTATTTTTACGAATTTTTGGATGAAATTGGTGTCAAACGTTAGAGCTTCGTTAGAGCCTAAATGAGCTTCCATTTCCAACATCCTAATTTCATTTTCTAAAAAGTTACGGGCATTTCAAATTTTCGATTGCTCCGAGCAAGTTGCGTCCGATAATCCTCAAATTTTATTTTATTTTACCAGATTAAATCTTTTGTTTAGATTAAAAAAATTAATCCTCCTTGCCATTATAATCTTCATAATAAATAAAAATGGAAAAACTAATTTTACAAAATTTTTCATACTTTTATGTTTCAATTCTGTTTCCCACTAATGTAAAGTGTGCACGCCCTTTTTTCATATAATAATGTAAGTTAAATTGCAAGAATTTGTAAAACTGCACACGTTTCTGAAAAACTAAAAGGGCCGAATACGGTATAATTACATTTTTATATCTTTTTCATTACTTACAGGACGTAGACACGTTTTAAGTCGAATTTTGGGTGAAATCAGTATCAAACGTTACAACCTAAATGAGCTTTCATTGTTGGTTTAGGATTACTTTTTTGTAATCGAAACAAAAATTTTACGCTCTAACGTCTGACACCAATTTCACCAAAAACTTCAAAAATATAACGAAAATAGAAAAACACGTCTACTCCCCCCCCCTCCAAAAAAAGATTTAGGAAATAACTTCGTGACGGTTAAGGCTCAAACGAAAAAATGGAAGCTCAGTTAGACTATAACGATGCTCTAACGTCTGACACCAATTTCACCAAAAACTTCAAAAATATAACGAAAATAGAAAAACACGTCTACTCCCCCCCCCAAAAAAAGATTTAGCGAATAACTGCGTGACGATTAAGGCTCAAACGAAAAAATGGAAGCTCAGTTAGATTATAACGATGCTTTAACGTTTGACACCAATTTTACCCCAAAATTCAAATAAAGAGGGAAAATAGGAAAACAAGACTACGACCCCTCCCTCCACAAAAAGAAAAGATTACCAGCAAGGAAGTAATCGTTTGTGGAAGGAGGCAAAGCTGAAGGTCACCGATAAGATTGCTCTATATGAAGCAAAATACACCAACAATATCAAATTATTGATTAGTAATTAATTAATTTAAATTATAAGGTAAATCTCATGCGAGGGGGAGGGTGGCTCCACGACATTTTATCAAATCTCACCAAGGGGGGGAGGATGTCCAAATCAAAAATAAATACCACAAGTAATTAATTAACGACCCCAGTTAGGGGGCTAACGTTAGGCTCTAACGAAGCTCTAACGTCTGACACCAATTTCACCAAGAACTTCAAAAATATAACGAAAATAGAAAAACATGTCTACCCTCCCCTCCAGGATTTCGCGAATAACTCCGCTACGGTTGAGGCACAAACGAAAAATGGAAGCTCAGTTAGACTCTAACGACTCTCTCACGTTTGACACTAATTTCATCCCAAAATTTGACTTGGAGGGGGGCAACATGTCAACTTTCCAGTATGGGGTTAATTTTATTAGTTGCGTAGACTCATTGCTCCTCCTCCAACTCGAATTTTGAGGTGAAATTGGTGTCAAAGTTTAGAGCCTCATGAGAGCATAAATTAGCTTCTATTTGTTCGTTTGAGCGAAATCTTTTTTTTTTTTGGGGGGGGGGAATAGTAGACTTGTTTTTCTTTTTCGCTCTTTAATGAATTTTTTGGTAAAATTTGTGTCAAACGTCAGAGCTTATTTAAAACCTGAATGAGCTTCTATTTTCATAATTTTAATTATATTTTCTACAAAGTTACGGGAATTTTAAATTTTCAAGTCATCCGAGCAAGTTCCGTACGATAATCTTCAAGTTTAAATCTGTTTGATTAGATTATTATTTTGTTTCAATTATGAAAAAATAGACATTTTCAAGAATTTTTTTGAACTATTGCATAGTGTTTTTATTTAATGCATAACATAAAATTGTTACAGTATATTTTAGGTAACTTTTACCAAAATTTGATATTATGTTGTGTATTTTGCTTCATATAGATTATAAAGCATTCTGAGCATTCTTATCGGTGAACTTCAGCTTTGTCTTCTTCCACAAACGATTAACTTCTTGCTGGTAATCTTTTTGTTTTTGTGGGGGGGGGGAGGTCGTAGTCTTGTTTTCTTATTTTCCCTCTTTATTTGAATTTTGGGGTGAAATTGGTGTCAAACGTTAAAACATCGTTAGAGTCTAACTGAGCTTCCATTTTTTCGTTTGAGCCTTACCCGTCACGAAGTTATTCGCTAAATCTTTTTTTTGGGGGGGGGGGGGGAGGAGTAGACGTGTTTTTCTATTTTCGTTATATTTTTGAAGTGTTTGGTGAAATTGGTGTCAGACGTTAAAGCATCGTTATAGTCTAACTGAGCTTCCATTTTTTCGTTTGAGCCTTAACCGTCACGAAGTTATTCGCTAAAAGCTTTTTTTTTGGGGGGGGGAGTAGACGTGTTTTTCTATTTTCGTTATATTTTTGAAGTTTTTGTTGAAATTGGTGTCAGACGTTAGAGCGTAAAATTTTTGTTTCGATTACAAAAAGTAATCCTAAACCAACAATGAAAGCTCATTTAGGTTGTAACGTTTGATTCTGATTTCACCCCAAAATTCGACTTAAAACGTGTCTACGTCCTGTAAGTATAATGAAAAAGATATAAAAATGTAATTATACCGTATTCGGCCCTTTTAGTTTTTCAGAAACGTGTGCAGTTTTTACAAATTCTTGCAATTTAACTTACATTATTATATGAAAAAAGGGCGTGCACACTTTACATTAGTGGGAAACAGAATTGAAACATAAAAGTATGAAAAATTTTGTAAAATTAATTTTTCCATTTTTATTTATTATGAAGATCATAATGGCAAGGAGGATTAATTTTTTTAATCTAAACAAAAGATTTAATCTGGTAAAATAAAATAAAATTTGAGGATTATCGGACGCAACTTGCTCGGAGCAATCGAAAATTTGAAATGCCCGTAACTTTTTAGAAAATGAAATTAGGATGTTGGAAATGGAAGCTCATTTAGGCTCTAACGAAGCTCTAACGTTTGACACCAATTTCATCCAAAAATTCGTAAAAATAACGAAAATAGCAAATCATGTCTGTGGCCCCCCCCAACTGTTTCGCGAATAACTCCGCGACGGTTGAGGCTCAAACGAAAAAAATGGAAGCTCATTTAGGCTTTAACGAAGCTCTAACGTTTGACATCATTTTCACCCCCAAATTCGACTTGGGGGGGGCCAACGTGTCTGTGGCCCCCCCCCCCCAACTATTTCGCGAATAACTCCGCGACGGTTGAGGCTCAAACGAAAAAAATGGAAGCTCATTTAGGCTCTAACGAAGCTCTAACGATTGACACCAAATTCACCCCAAAATTCGATTTGGGGGGGGGCAGCGACATGCACCTGTAAAATAGCTATATCTTCTTTTATAAAGTATTATTATTCACGATTTCGATTAAGGAAAGTCACGTGACCAAATATTCAAAATGGCCGCTGCAGATGAGTAGGAAAAAGGAAATCCTCCAGCTGAGCAGAGTGCGGCTGAGAAAGATGGTAGGACTGTTTACCGGATACTGCTGTCTTAACAGGCACCTCAACCTAATGGGTGACGTAGAACAGCGGTTCTCAACCTTTTTACGACGCGAACTCCAAATTGTCATGCTTATTTTCCGCGACCCCAACAATGTCAGTAATCAAAAATAGTCATAAATTACTTTGTTTAAAATTTATATTAAAAAAAGATAAATATCTAAAAAAAAAAAACACAAATACTCAACTTATATTTTTTTACTTATTAATGACTTCCTTGATGATCTTGATGTTTTGATACGGGTTTATCATAGGCCCGTAGCCAGATCGAAAATGAAGATAGGGCAAACGGTTTGTATGGCCGGGCAAATTCTAGTACCATAGGTGCGCGGGGGGATTCTGTTCAAGCGCCGCAGGCGAAAATTTTTGAAAAAAAATTTACCAGTTTGGCAGATATAATATAAAGATAATTTTATGCGAATGTGTAACATTAAAAAATTAAAAGAATTCTTAAAAAATTAAAAATAACAATTTTCAATAGGAATAATTAAAAAACTAAAATGTACATATATCAAAATTAAGTATTAAAGTTGCAACTTTCTGTTCAATCTATTATTAACCGTTTTCAGACAAAAGGACTAATGTGGAATGGGCAAATTTTCTGTAAATTATTAAAATATATCAATTGATTTATTATCACGAATTAGAAACTAACCAATTGACATACTTTTATTTTAAAAGGTCGGGCATTGCCCGACCTTGCCACCCCCTGGCTACGGGCCTGGTTTCTTTTCTTCATCAGCCTTTTTTGCGCCTATTGCTGGACATAAGCCTCTCCAAATTATTATGGAGGACATCTGGCCATAAGTCACCACGCTGGCCAGACGAGTTGGTGAGTAGTCCGCAGATCGATTTTGGACTATAGTTGTTTTACACCCCGTAGCAACTTACTAGGCTAGCATTCAGATGTGCCTGTAGCCCTGTTTTTTGTTAACGGTGGTAATTCGTCAACTCATGGGGACCACAAGCTTAAAGTGACCTCCTAAGCACGGAGACTTGGTCATAAGAAAGTTTGATTCTCCGCGGGTTTGAACCCGGTACCCCGCGTTCGCATCCAACTGCGTTAGTTTTTTTGACGCCTGGTTTATCAATCCTATACTTATTCAATTGTTCGAGCAAGGGAAATCCTAAGTACAGGTTCCACTTTAAGTCGATTTTGTGCCTTGTTTTTAGTTGTCCATAAAGCTGAAAATCCTGTCGCGCATAATTAAGTCGTGGAAATTCAGGTTACTAATTTCCAATTCAAATTCAAAACTAATTTTGGAAATAAATCGCTAAATTTTCTGCGACCCCCTAAAATAGATCCGCGACCCCCAAGGGGGTCGCGACCCCCAGGTTGAGAATCGCTGTCGTAGAAGACCGTAGACTATGCGGGACGGAGGAGGAAACTCCACAACACATACTATGTGTATGCACAATACTAGCCCCAAAAAGGCTAAAACATCTTGATTGCCTTTATACGACTCTCGGAAAGATAATGTTGAATATAATGAAGAAAATTCAGCCAATGTGGAATCCAACTCATTCTTTATTTAGTTTGCACGTTCTGCAACAACCTCGAAAAGAAACACCCAGATTGTGTCCTTGTGATCCAATGCAAACAAATTTTCAAATTTTGTGGATGACGCTACGTGACCAGATACGATATTAAATTTATTTAACTCAAAATTTATTTAACAAAATCAGTTTCTCTTGCTCTTAGAGGTCATTAATGTACACACGTTTTACCCAAAAATTAAAATTGCACACAAAACTCAATAATACACAAATAAATATTTAAAATTAAAAAATCTGTGACACCCGAATAGATTAGGTGTGTTTGTTCCTTCTTCACAGATCCAATAATGACCTCTTTATTTCTGTTTCCTTCGCCCTTACTGTGGTCCATAATATACCTCCATTCGTTGTCACATCTTCACTGAATTTTATGAACTTCTTCTCTAGCCACGACCTTCTTCTTAAACACAATCTAACTGAACTACCGTTGCCCACACGTTCACCTCGGAAAGACCAAAATAACTACCTTCTTATCACTTTCTTCCTCGAAGGACCAAACGCACCAAGTAACAAATTTATTTGGTTCTTTTTGTGTAATGCTACCACTTTCTCGACCTCTCGCTTCGAAAGCTAAAGGTGAACTCCCTTGTTGATTTTTTAATTTTTTTTCATCACGACCGTCATATCCTAGGTATCCTATTGCTTTTTTTAAACATACCTATGTACTTCCCCGATCCGATTTCTTTATTTATAAGTTCACCTAATAATTTGATAGCACCAGTGGTGGAGTGATGTGACCGGAGGTTGAGTTACGGTGCGGAAATTCTGAGTTCAAATCGCGGACCGTACAGAATTTCTTAGCTCGGCCTTCCAGTGGGCATCCAAACACTGTTGGTGTTATCTGTACAGGATCTGTTGTATCGACGTCATTACCGTGAATACGGCTGCGTCATACATGTAAAGTTTCTGAGACAGATTAGAGAGGGATATCTGGTTGAGAGTGAGAAGATGTGGGCGAATATAGCCACTAAGCCATGGGCCTTCAAGGCTTGCAGTGCTGATATATCTACTCTATATATATAAAAAGATAAGACAAAATATGCAACGTTTTTATGCAACGCTGATGAATCAAAGCAAAGCAAAGCAAAAGCAAAAGCAAAAGCAAAAGCAAAAGCAAAAGCAAAAGCAAAAAGTAAACGCAAAGCAAGGCAACAAAACCATGCGACGCAAAAACACAAAGATTGAAAGATTTATGTAAATGCAAAAATCCGTTTGGTGGCAAATTTGTTATTTTCGGTGGTGACTTTCGTCAAGTTTTACCTGTTATAAAATACGCTTCACCTGTGGAGATAGTCAATTATACTTTAAAGTCAACATCAATTTGGTCAAGCAACATTATATTATTGAAAGTACCGAATAGCTGGAAATCTACAAATATAATTCAGGACATTTACAGCAATTCAATTGCTTCTAATGACGATATCTCCGACAGAATTATATTAGCCTGCCACAATGATGATGTTCGCACACTAAGGGCCAGTTGTATAAAAGAAGGTTAACTCGGGGATCAGCTGATCCTGGTTCAAGAGCTGATCCAAGATCGTCGCAAGGTAGATAGATTACAAATAAACCTATCAAGTAAATTTAACCAGTTAATGCAAGGTAGATAGATTTACTTGATAGGTTTATTAGTAATCTATCTACCTTGCGGCGATCCTGGGTCAGCTCTTGAACCAGGATCAGCTGATCCCCGAGTTAACCCTCTTTTATACAACTGGCCCTTAATAATAAAATATTAAATTTGGTCGAGGGCGAGATTCATACCTACTTAAGTGAAGATACAGCTAAACATCGAGGGGTCGATCAAACAGATGAGGACATTATTCGGTTGGAATATGAAGTCGAATATTTAAATTCGTTGAATTTCCCTGGTTTTCCGGTACACAAATTAAAATTCAAAATAGGATCTGTTGTTATGCTAGCAGAGCTTTAACAAAGTTGGTATATACACTGAAAAAAAAATTGTTCGTAATATTAACGAACACCGTTGATAACTTATTCATACATTAATACAATGAAATATTTCGTTAATGTAATGTATACAATGTTTAAATCTGTTCATTAAATAATGTACACTTCGTAATATTAACGAACACCGTTGATAACTTATTCATACATTAATACAATGAAATATTTCGTTAATATAATGTATACAATGTTTAAATCTGTTCATTAAATAATGTACACTTCGTAATATTAACGAACACCGTTGATAACTTATTCATACATTAATACAATGAAATATTTTGTTAATATAATGTATAAAATGTATAAACATTTTCATCAAATAAAGTACAGTTCATTAATACAACAAATTTAAGTTTTTAATACAACGAACAAAAATTCATGTATTTAATGAATTTATTTGTTATGTCAATGTATCTTTCATTGTATAAATAACTTTTTTATTTAAATACATGAATTTTTGTTCGTTGTATTAAACACTTGAATTAGTTCTTCTTGAAAAAAATTGATAAACAAAATAAATAAAGATTATTTCTAACAAAAATGCAGTTTATTGCATGCACGTGGCCACGTGCAATGAAAATCATATTTTTTATAGTTTGTTGTTAAATATTAACTATTTTCTCGAATGCATAAATTAATTAATAAATTAGTAAAAAATAATAATTATTATAATATAATGTTACTAAATAAATTTATTTTAATTCAACATTGATATTTTCAACTATGAATTTAAAATATTTAAATAGGCAATAAGTATAATATGGTATGAAATATGAGTACCCTAGATAGGTCTATTGGTTAAGTGCTAGACTCCCAATGCATGGAACGTGAGTTCAAACCCCAGCCCAGGAAGGTTTTTCCAGAAAAAAAAAGTGTAAGTAATAATAAAATAACCGATATAATATTAAATTTTCAGATACTTTACATGGCAAACAAATGGATAACAGGCAATATAAATAATAAATTAATTATGATATAAATAATATTAAATTTTCAGATACTTTACAGGCAAACAAATGGATACTGGCAATATTAATAATAATTAGTAAATTATTAAATATAAATAATACCTAAATTTGATATAAAAAATATTAAGAATACTATATAAATTCATAAAATTGATGTACGGAGTATCAATATAACGAATTAAGTTTTTGCTTTTATGAACTTTTTTTATCGTAATAACGTAAAATGGTTCTTTAACTAACAAAATGTTTCGTTATAGCAACGAACTTGTTTGTTATAATAACGAACATGTTCGTTATAATAACGTATATAACTTCTAATGAAGTTCATTGAACCAATGAATCATACATTATTTAATAACCTCATCGTTATAACAACGAACCTGATTCATTGTCACAATAAACTTGTTCATTGGACTAGAAATAATGAACTAGTTCATTAATATAACGTACATTTTTATTATTATTACGTACCTTTTTTTTTTCAGTGTACATCGATAGGCCTTTGTTTAGTCATGGACAGTTATATGTAGCATTATCAAGACGTCGAGCGAAGGATGGAATACAAATTCAAAGTGAAAGCGACATAAAAAATGTTGTATGAAAATAAGTTTTATAACTTGAAGTTATTAGGGCCGCAAAGCGGCCCTGTGGGGTTGGGCCGCGTTAGCGGCCAGGGGGGCGGAGCCCCCCTAGTATATAATAATTTGATAATGTTAACGTAATACAAATTCTAATATAGTATAACATATTTTGACATACTTAATTACATTTTTTTTTCACATGTTCTTCTTTTTCAACGTAGTTTGAGCCTTAAGGCTTGTTATTACCAACATCTGCGTCGTTTCCTTGGCAGTGTTAGTTCTATGAGCATATACAAATTTTGCATTCATTAGGTAGCTTGCTAAACTTGCCTTCAGATGTGCCATGTATCCTGGTTTTTATGTTAATGGTGGCAATTCACTAACCCAGAAATATTTTCCTATATTTATTTTACCAAATGGTCTACGTTCTTTTTCTTCGCACCTTGTCATCTTTACTTTCTTGGAACCATGCTGTTCGTTGCAATGAATGCATGTCCTTGATGACAAACCCCTTTCAAAAGAACAAATCATCACATAAAGGCTTTACTTTTTCTAGATTTGTTTTAAACTGTGTTAAATTATATGTTTTATTATAATGCCCTTTTGTAACTGTTGCTCCTTCTCTTCGTCTTGCAGATGCGTGCGAGACGTCCATTTCGATTGTGGTCGTAGACCCCTCGTTTTGTGAAATATCATCGCAATTTCGCAATAGTTAATATTTGTAATGTCGTGTAGTACTTTAAAGTTTAAACCACTTCCTATTTTTTGAATGAACGAAAACTCTTTGATTTTATGTATTGTTGATTCAATTTTTTATTTTAATACCTATTACTTACAGATGCTAAATTAATTAAATGTTTGTTATCTGTTTTTGAAAATTTATTTTGTTAATTTTTACATTTAATTTGGTACAAAAAATATGCCTCCGGTTTGGTTAATCATTAAAAAGTTTGAATATTGTACGACAATAAACACATAATTTTATATATAAAAAATTACAATGTGAAATTTCTCATTCTCTTATTCTACCTCTTGGCGTGAATCTTCGGAATTACAATAAGTGTATAATAAACTAAAATCAAAATATTTTAATCAAATTACAGAATAACATAAATATAATTTTATAGGATATAATTAATTAATAGATTTTATGAATATAAAATAATAATCCGAATAGACGTAGAAATAAACAGATGTAATATAGATATAGCTATATATACTAGTAATATAATGAAAATAGAATATAGATATAGAAAATTAATTTAATGTTAAATTAATTAAATTAAGTGAAAACAGTACCTATAAGTCATTTTTTTTACAATTGAGTTAAGATTTTTTCAAAGACAAAATTTTAAAATACATTTTAATAGGAAAAAACACTATTGAACCTCGAGTTATGAAAAATTATTATTATAGGACAAAGTTATTGCAAAATTAAGGCCTATTTTTTTCGTCAATTTTTATTGTATGTCCGCAATTTTTGCAATCAACAATTTTTTTTTGCAAACTTTGGTTCATCCGCACATAAATTTAATTTTCTTTAATTTAAACTTTAAATGAAGTCAATTGGATAAAAATTGGATGAGCTACGATTGCCGCCCATTTGGTCGGACCGTCGTCCGCTTGCGACCGCTACATCTTTTTATATAGATATTCAAATCAAATTTTCAATATTGTTTTTTCTTGTTCAAATGTACCTCTACATGCAACAAAATGTTCGTGAACGAAAATAAATTTTATCTTTGAAAAAATCACATTGAAAAATAACCTCGGCTGGACCAGACTCCCCCCTTAAGTACATATTTTAATTATTCCAATACAATTATTCCAAATATGTACATAATTCAATTTTGAAAAAAATTGACTTGTATTGGTCTCACTTCCCCCTCTAGGAATAGACGTTTCTTCCAATTTTGTTTGTTTGGTTTGTTTTAAAAGGTGGTTATAAAAAGTACAATTAAGCAAAAGATGATAATATTAAAAAAATCCTAAATCTTAAGGTGGCCGATTTCTATAGGGATTATCTACTTAACTAAAATGTATGTTACAACGATTACAATTAAAAAATACTATTATTTAATATTAATATGTTACTGTGTAACATATTGAAATATGAGACATTTATGTGCATTAGTTTTGGCGTAATCATGAGATTTCGCATACGCATATGCGCAATACGCGCTATCGCTTTATGTATTTAATTATCAGTTTAATAATTATCTTCTACGCCTCATATTTCAATATGTTACAGAGGAAGCCTTGAGCAACAACCTGTAAAATTTTCGTAACTGTAGCAATAGTATTATTCAATTGTAATCGTTGTTACATAAATTTTAGTTAAGTAGATAATCCCCATAGAAATCGGCCACCTTAATGTGAATATTTTCTCTAATTTCATACTCACACTATATTTATCAAATTTGAACATTGTCTAAAACATAGACTGCACAATCTCCCAAAAATTTCTCTAGTTCTCTGAAGACCAACTTTCCAAATTGCAATTCCAATTAAACCAAATAAAATAAATAGTATAACAATAAGAACATACCAGGCACTGCTATTATCATTACGTTGATCACCAAGATCAATTGGTTCTTCGGAAGGCGAAGACACCTAAAAATATCAAATATTAAAAACTAAATAATAAATTTTTTCATTTTTAACTAATTACCGAATTATGAATACATTTCTCTAATTTACTTGTTTCGCATAAGCATTTAACAATCCCTTTGGATGGTAAACACAAACTTTTACATGTTTTGTCTTTACAAGGATTATACATCAGTGGTTGTACGGTCGATTTGTTTATGGCAAAATGTGAAACTTCTCCTGGGGATAAGGAAAAATTTGTGCAAGCATAATATCGAACGTACAATGGGCATATTCGAATTACATGAGTTGAAATTAAAAAGAACAACCGATCTTCAAACACAGTTACGTCTTTCGCTTTTGGTACATTTTCCAAAATGGTCGTTTGATTTTTCCCATCGTAAGTTATTTTAAAGATTTTTCCATCATTTTTCTCGGTTAAATATAATAAGTTTTTATTATAATCAAATGCTATTCCATTTATGTAGTCGGAGTCAGACATATGCAGTTCTTCAACGTACGATCCGTCAAGGAAGCATTTATAAACTGTTGATTTTGTTGGAGATTCCATTAGTACCGTTGCGAAAAATAGTAATTTATTTATTGCATCAACTTTTAATGCGGTAATTATCCTGTGATCTCTTATCGAATAGATTACATAGCAAATTTTCAAGTCAAAATTACATACGCTTATGGATCTACTTGAAATACTTTCGTTTACATAATAAACGTTTTCTGTTATCCAATCGATAGAAATTAGTTGGGGAAGGCCTGTTACATTCATTACCCAATGTTTTTTCGTGCCTAGGTTAATTTTATGGATCGACCTTTCATCCTCTGAGCTGTAGTAAATATAATGACTGGATATAGATATATCAAAATCGGAAATCTTGTAACTCGAGTTTGTGAGAAGTTCTGATTCCAACTTGCTTGTGTGTGTTAGTGTGTAAATCATATTGTATGCCAAAAATACTAAAGTTTCTGGATGTCCCCCTTTGCTTTTGCATGATGTATCATCCGCGCTGCAAGTAATATGTAAAGTAATTAATTGACTTAACCATAAAATCTGGAGTATGGTTCACTACAGTATTTCGCTAATATTTCCAAAACGATGAACGGTATCAAAAATTTTTCAAGCAAATAATATTCGCCATTTTAGGATAAACGCTTTCGGTCTCTTCCATATTTTTGAATGATCTGTCATCGTTTTCGAATTATTGGAGAAAAACTGTTATTGGAATCAACTCGAGCTACCGTGGGTATAAAAAATATAGTAATAAAATTTTTAGTTATAGTTACTAACGTGAGGTCAAATCTATCAAAGCAAGCACATGCATAGCCGCCCATTGTATCCGAACACTTTTGAGCACACACTGGTGGTTCTTGTAAACATTCGTTGAATTGAAGACACGTTTGATTATCACTTGCAAGTTCAAAGCCCTCTCTACACGAGCATATTGGCCCAGTAGGTCTTCTGTCGCACAACTGACTACAATTTGAATTTTCACAAGAGATGCTACAATATCCGTTCTCATCTGATCCAACCTTACAATTCGCTTCACCATCGCAGACTAAATTGTAATCAACGCATTGACCATCTTCGCAATTGAATTTGTTCTCGCATCTAATTGCGGGGTAATTTTTCTTTTTAGACAAAGAAGAACAGATTGAAATGTCTTCATCTGATTTATCATCGCAATCTTGGTAATTATTACACATAAACGAGGAATGAATACACTGTCCGTTCCAGCACCTGAAATCCCCGAATGAACATGTGCCACACCTTTCTTCATCCGTAGCGTTGGGACACTCAATAGTTCCATTACAACGTACTTGAATTGGAAGACAAAGTGAGTTATTTTTGTAGCAAGCAAATTCATTTTCTTTACAAAAACTGGATTTCTCCTTAACCTTACAGTGTACTTCATCCGAAAAATCTCCGCAGTCGTCTAATTTATTGCATCTTAATGTACCATTTATACACAATCCATTATCACAAAGGAAATTTGGAAGAGTGCAGTTTTTGTAAGCTGAAAATATAGAATAAAGTTACTTTGTTTGGTAATTAAAATTACTTTTAGTTGTATTACCGCATTTGTCGTGTTCATCACTTCCATCTCTGCAATCAATTTCTCCATCACACTCCCAACTTTTTTGAATGCAATTGCCTATACTACATCTACAAAAATATTATTATCTAGTCCGGGTCATTTCTTAATTTTGAAAGCTTACTTAAATTCTTCAGGTGGGCAGGTATAGCAATATTCTAAGTCCTCATAATTTGGACAATGGATAACTTTATCGCATAATTTCGTACTAGGTATGCACATTTTATTGTGACACATAAATTCTTTGATAGTACATGATTGATATATATAGTCGCAATGAATTTCATCGGATTTATCATGGCAATCAAAATTTAAATCACACACTAATGTTTTGTTGATGCAATCGCCATTAAGACATTTAAAATATTCGTCGGGGCAATAAATGGATGCCGGGCAACCGAGTTCGTCTTCACCGTATAAGCAATCTTTAAGATTATTGCATCTGTCCTTTTTAGGTATGCACATATCGGAACGATCACAGTGAAATTGTAAAATTGTACATTTTGGTTTGAAGCAATTTCTATTATCTGAATCTAGTTTTAGCCCTAATGGACAAGAACATTTAGCAGACATGGCTGCGCCTGGTATGCAGAAATGACTGCAATTTCCATTATTGTGCTGACATGGATGATATGGAGGAGAACGAGGTGCAATTGATATAAAATGAGCGATTTGTCGATAATAGTTATTAAATGGATCTATAAATTTAAATCATTAGTAAATTGCTATAGTTAGTGGAAAAATGAAATTAAGAAAGCAATAAATAAGATTTTTAATTTGGCTTGGATATATTATTTCATTTGGTTTGGATCTTTATAGAAAGTCTAAGGAAGGCAATAGGCAAGAACGAAATCAAAATTGTTTTAGAAGAGAATTTAGTACTATACATCAGGACAGAATATCATGAGAGTGGATAAAATACTAAAATGTTTGAGAAGTTTTGGCCATCTGCATAATATGGAAAACGACATGACGAAAAGAAATATAGGGCAAGGCACGATACACTTACACCGGTATGCTACATAGCGTAACCAAAATGAACAATTTTTGCGCATGACGTCACGCGTCAGAATAAATTCAAATGGGACATCGTGATTGGTACTGTTTTATATATTTGATGTGTTATCACTGCTTTATAAAATAGGTAAATAAGGTCATTGGTTAATTTTCGTTTGTAATCCATTTTAATCCACGTGACGTCACATACCATGTGCAATAGCATACCGCAAGACAAAGCGATGATATTAGAGAGATAATGAAATAGAAATGAATAACAACTAAGAACAATGTTAGCTTCATTAGCAACCTCAGTATAAAAATCTGTATCTGTTAGTAAAGTTAAAAATTACTTTGATAACTGAATTTACCTATTGAATATGTTTTTACATTTGTATTATCCAATGAATTGATTTTATTCGCCCAAAACAGCTGATTTGAATTATTTTTAACCCAAAATACATCAGATTTTAGAGTTGTAATTCCGATAACAAAAGTTTGTAATGATTTGTACTCTTTTCTATCTTTGCCTAAAAAAAAAGTTAAAAATATAAAAATTTGATTGATTATTTCGATTCCATGTCAAAACGACGAAAACAAAAACGTCGAAAACAAAAACGTCGAAGTCAAAACGTCGAAAACAAAAACGGCGAAAGTCAAAAACGTCGAAAACAATAACGGCGAAAGTCAAAAACGACGAAAACAATAACGTCGAAAAACAAAAACGTCGAAAACAAAAACGTCGAAACATTATTAATTATTATGTCTGGTGGTACAATTAAAGTATATGATTGGCTAATACAGGGTTGCCACAGATACACTTTTTTCACTTTTGTCACTTTTTTTGAAAATTATACACTTTTCTTCACTTTTTTGAAAAAAATTCACTTTTTTCACTTTTTCCATGATTTTCCTTACAAAAAATTCACTTTTTTCATGATTTCCCTTACAAAAATTTAATTTTTTGATAATTTTTTCTGATAAATTCATAATTTTCAAATTTTTTAAAAACATTTCAAATGTTTACCTTTTTTAGATTTCTTTTTGTTGGTGTTTGTTAGATGTAAGGTGATTCTAAAAAGTAAAATCAGAATCACACAAACCCTTGTCGATGGTGCTGTAAATTTGAGAAGTGAAGAAAGAAAAGCTATGGAGACTACGAATAAGTCTTTAAATGGAAAGATCAAATAATATCAAACTTTTTTACCAAGAAACCAAAATTTTCTTGATCGCTAACTTATATTTATGTTAATTTATATAAATAAAATAATATTATTATTAATTACGTGAAAATATTTTTACACTTTTTGTCACTTTTTTCACTTTTTTTTAAAATTTATACACTTTTTTCACTCACTTCTTGCTTAGAACTCTGTGGCAACCCTGCTAATATAATACTTAGTGCTATCTATTACGTAATTAGTTAAAAAAGTTTTATTAAATAAAAATATTAATAAAAGATTTTACTAGCTGTTTTGGAATTAAAAGTTGTATGCGATACCAGTCAGAGAGTTATCCAGACTACGCTCAGCATACGACTCTACTATAGATTTGATCCTAAATTTTTTTTGGTACTAAAGAAAAGGATCGTTCATCGGAGGGCCCACTGTCAAAGAGGAGAAACGGTTCGTCTTAATTAAGGTCTTAATGGTACTTAATCAACACTTCGTTAAATAATAATCAGGGCCGTACTTCACTAATGTCATGTACAGGTCTGGCTTTAGGCTGTATATGGTTTGGTAATTCTCGCTTATTCTAACATGTATTTTAAAATTTGTATTTGAAATACATTTTGCCCACCCCTGTGTGTAACGAATGAATCGATTGATATGTCAACTATTAATAGTTACATAAGCATAAATTAGTAATACATAACACTAAATATTTAATATTTTATCATGTTTCGGCGTTTTTGCTTTCGACGTTTTCATTTTCGACGTTTTTGTTTTCGACGTTTTTGACTTTCGACGTTTTTGTTTTCGACGTTTTTGATTTCGACGTTTTTTGTTTTCGACGTTATTGATTTTCGACGTTATTGTTTTCGACGTTTTTGTTTTCGACGTTTTGACTTCGACGTTTTTGCTTTCGACGTTTTTTTTTCGACGTTTTGACGTGCTACCGATTATTTCACAAAGGAATTCTTACTATTAACGTTGTAACTTTCGATATTACCAGTACCGTAATCAGCCCAAAATATACTTTCCAACAGTGGATCAAAAGTTAAATGCACCGGTCCAATTAAACCTTCTTTTACAATTTTAATTTTATTTAAACCATCCATATCCATAAGGAGAATTTCGGAAATATTTTTAAATTTTTGAACAGTACAAAATAATAAACTGAAAATATTAAGAAGATTGACAATATAGAAAGTTATCAAGGATTCGATTATTTACCCATGTTCCGGCACGAGTGCTATAGAAATTGGTTTTTCCCCTGGAGTAAATTTGAAAATTACCTTTGTGGTTTTAGTTTCCAAATTATATAGCTCTATGGTCCTTTTTTCTGAATCGCACCAATAAATGCTGTTGCCTAAGTAGTCTAAAATTAAACAAAAATAGTTTCACTACAAAGATATTACAGTGATTTAAATTTTTTTACCAAAATCAAGAGATGTAATATGTTCTATGGATTCTTCTGTAAGAATGAGTTCTGTGGATCCTGTATTTACATTCAATTTTAGTATGGATTTCATCGCGTTGTTTGCTACAAATGCACTTTCGTCTTTTATATTAAAAGCAATAGCGGCAATAGTATCAAGATGAACTACCCCTTGGATAGTGAGGTTTCCCAACATTTTGAATTCAATAGTCCAAAATTCGTTTAAGGATCCTATTAAGAATCGCTGAGATCCTATTTCAGCTAGAATATATTCATTTATATCAATATCATACTTGAGTGTTAAAAACACAAATATTTTACATACATCCTGTACAACCAGATTGTGTTAAATCTAAGTCTCTTCCTTCTGAGCAAGCACATGAAACATTATTGTGTTTACGGAGGCACAATTCGGTACAATCATTTTGTTGGCAGAGCATTGGTAAATTTTCGTGAAGGTGCCAATGGTATGCCTCCACCGTATAAACAGTGTCGTGTAAATACTTGACATACAGTGTATGATTTTGACCATTAAGTTTATCGCACCCCTCAATTGTACGGGTTATAAGATCGGACCAATAAATGCGGTTTTCAAAAACCGTTATCGAATACGGATGCATTAAAGTCGCTTTGTATATCACCTACAGAATAGTTTTGTATTCAATATGAAGAAAATACGTTAAATGGTAAATCAGTATACCAAATAATACTTACACGTCGATCGGTTCCATCTAATTTCACAGTTTCAATTAACCTTCTTCCAGAATCTGCCCAAAATAATCTCTGAATGCTGTTATGTGAATCTATAGCCACTCCAGTTGGGTGAATTAGATCATGAGTAATAAAATTGGTCTCATCGGTACTATCCATATAAGCACGTGCTATTCTAGGATTCGGTCCCCATTCTGTCCAAAACATTTCTCTAAAAATATTTAACAATAATAAATGCGCATGTAACTCTTCGTGGTTATAAAAATAACATTTATTTTATTATTTCTTCATTATGTTCGATTTTTCACATAACACAACTCTTCAAGTGTAGAAAAAATAAAAAAAATTTTTTTGACAGTACTCCTGAAGATGTGTAATAATTTATGTCTGTCACAAAGCGTAATTTTAATATAAATTTGAACTTCTTTTTTTAAAAATGCTTCAGATATAAATTACATAACTAAAACTTTAACTTACCCATTTGTAAAATGCAGCGTAAAACCTCGAGGTTGATCGTTTTCACAGGTTATTAAAATTTTGCAATATATACCATCAGAAGAACAAACGCCGATATGTTTCAAAGCTCCGTCAGTGAAATAAACATTTCCAGTTAAGGGATCCACAGAAATGAACTCTGGTGTTTTGATTCCTATTGTAATAAATGGCTGAAATATTAAAATTGAATTAATTTTGTTTTAAATAATAGCGTGTGGTATATTTTACTATCACATCCGAACTGTTTGAATTATTAGCTCTATTAATTCTTATGTTGTCGTCAACCGTTTCGGTAAAGTACAAAAGGTTACCATCAGAGGTAAAAGCAACTGCATTTACCAAACGGTCCAAAAGTACCACAGTCGTGTACGATTTAGTATAGATTTTTTTTAGTGAGACACCATCGGCAAAATAAAGTGTTGGGGTACCTATAGTAAGTTCACATGCTATATTATCCGCTCCCAAAGTGTAACCATCTGTACACGAACAATAATAGGATCCATTAGTATTTTTACACATCTGATCACAATTTCCTATAATTAATAATACTTAATCAGAAATTTGCCATTGTGGCAGTTTAGTTCTATACTAACCGTACTGTGAACATTCATCTACATCTTCACATACAACTCCATTAACCAAGCGAAATCCAGAAGGACACGTACACCAAGTAGTATTTCCCGTTGACGTGGTATTAATACAATTTCGTGATTGTGGACATTCCTTTTCATTACAATTAAACGGACAAAGAATTTCATCAGATTTGTCTGGACAATCAATAACCCCGTTGCACACGTCTTGCTGTGGTATACAATGCTTTTCATCGGCACATAACACTAAACCTCTATCTGCTGTACACCGCTGTGGAATAGTTTTATTATCACAATTATGCTCATCACTGCCATCTCGACAATCATAAACGCCATCGCAAACCCAGGAAGTGTAAACACATTCTCCACTACCGCATCTATGATCATTATAGCAAGGCTTCTTCTCACATTCACTTTCACTTTCATCTTCTCCGTTTAAACATTCTTTTACTCCGTTACATACCCATAAATTGGGAATACATATATCTTCATTATGACAGAGAAATTGATTTTGCGGGCACGACGATGCTCTCTTTAACACAAAAATATTTGTAAAGTCTAGACTCTAGAACAACGCAACCAAAATCGAAATTTTTACTCTTTTGAACAGTGTATATTATAATATGTTACGGTCAATGATGATAATTCGGCCGTTAACGTCAATGGCCGAAAGCTGGGCATTGACATTAACGCCCGGCCAATAACGTCAATGACCTTACATTTTGGGCGATGTTGACATTTAAAATTTCATATGTGGCTTTTAAAATCATGGCATTTACATCATTGGCCGGGCAATGACGTCATTGCCCAATATAGAGTGGCCAATAATGATACTACTATTCTACGGCGAGAATTGTTGTATAGTAAAACTGGTATTACTTTAGTTTGCGGGTTATTGTTTTCTATTCCATCATAAAGTGACATAAAATGTGCTGTGTACTTAATGGTGCGATTTTAAGGATTGTTTCAAAACTTCATTTATAACTCGAAATTAGTTATAGATACAGCATTGATTTTTTTAACGGAAAGAGGAGAATTTTCTAAAGGTCATGACTCATGATATAATTTTTAATCGGTTTTGATAACGAATTAATATTTTGGTTATGTTAATTGGCGATTTCATATAAAAAGCGCACAATTAATTAAAATTTAAAATAATGTGTCATGACTAGAAACAGGATAGTTAGGCAAAAACAGATCGGACGCCCTAACATAACTCACCAATAGAGAAAGTTTATTACCAATTGAAACGTTTATTAGCGATAATAAACTTTCTCTATTGGCGAGTTATTCCTAAGTCTTCTCCTAGTTTCTGACTAGGCTTCTCCTAAGTCAAATCTGTTTTTTCATAACTATCCTGTCCTGTCTCAAATGCCGTAGCGTGACGAAATGTCTCCATCCACGATTCTGATTGGCTGGATGACGGTTATGATTCGTATTGGACCAATATCATCGCAAATCATAAACGTTGTGTCACGTTACGATGTTCAATTGTTAGGCTATCTTTCTTGAACGTTTAAAAAAATTGATACTACTTTGCTTTCAAAATTACTATACTTTGCCCAAGAATTTTTTGCATTGAAGAATTAATAATTATATCGCTTACCGGTAGATTATCACAATTACGTTCATCACTTAAATCGATACAATCAAATTCACCGTTGCATTTTAAACTGTCCTCCACGCATTGCTTGTCTCCACACAAATGCCATTTATTACGACTACACAGGAAGCCTTCTACAAGGAATAAACACCATTAACACAGCAATAAATAATAAATTGTCGAGTAATAAAATATCAAAAATTTACAAAAAGAACTTAAATATGTTGAAAAAACTTCAAGATTTGAAGAGGATTACTACTTACTGCAGTCGACTTCATCGTTTCCACTATCACAATTCATTACGTTATCGCATCTTTGTTCGATTTGAATACAGCTACCATCTGCACAAGTAAACTCATCAGCAGTACAATTTTCATAGGAAACCGATAATTTGATCCATATTGAAATTACTAGTAAAACAATTAGCACAGTACAATTAAAATGATTACGCATGTTAAAATTAAAAATGAAAAGAATCGTCACCAAGAATTTGAAAAGCAATTTTGAACAAAAATTATTCACAAACACAATGCTTTAATAAAATAAATTTAAAACTTCGAACCGAATTATCTTAATATATCGTAGAATAAATGACGTTAATATAAAAATGTGGTTTGCACTCAAAATGCAATTTTGAAATGAAATCTAAACGATACGAATTGCAAAAATTTGAAGATTTTTTTTATGTTAAAATTAATATTTTTAAAATTGTAAGCATAATGTTATTAAAAAAATTAAATTAAACTAATTATTTTGATTATTTTGATCGCCCCCCCCCACGTAAGGGCCTTTTAAGACTTTAGCATACATTTTTTTAGTATATAAAATAGATTTGCTGTACACGGTGGTACCTACATTTTGCTAGTATGTATCCACCTATTATATTATGAAAATCCGCTGCTTAAATTGAATGAATAAAAACTAAATATGAAAAATTTGAAGACGCTTTAATGATTCAAACAACAATTTGATTGTATTTCTAAGATACGAGAGGAAATTGAAAATTTCTATCTTTTTCATTTGCTTATTCTTCGAAATGATCAAAATCTTATGGTAGTTTGCTTATCAAATAATTAACGGAAACAATCTTAAGGCGCCTCTCTACTAGCTTAAAATGCATGATTTGAACAAGTCAAGATTGTGCTGTTAATAATAAATATTTTTAAATCATTTAAAAAAAATTAAATAGGTAGAACATAAAGCTATTTTGGTACGAGCTTACAAAGCAATAATGTATTTAAGTATGACCTATCACAGTGCTTATATTATTGGTCACATTATTGCTTCGAAATTAAGCCAAGAGAGGCGCCTTAAGCAGTTATTGTTTTTCCGTATTCCGTAAGGATCTTTTACTATGAGCTGTAGCAAAAATAGTACTATTCTGGCTGTATTTCAAAACCTGCTGGTCAAAATTGAAAAAAATTTGGAAACTTCACCAATTTACTTATTTTGACCGCTCAAATTAGGACAATAAGGCTTGTAAATATTGAAGAAAAATAGAAAAATAGAAAAACAGTTTTAGAAATGTATCTGAAAATGCCCACAGAAATTCAAAATGGCCTCGGAATATGACGAATATAGCACTTCAAAAGGACATTGGAATTAGAGAGAAGTAGAGAAACTACGTTGATAAGGAGGAAGATGACAGAATGGCAAAGATTTGTAAAAGTGGATGAAGTGATAGAAATAGATTGATTATGACTACGATCAAGAGATGGGGTTAAGCAGATTTTCTTCTCTTACCAAATGATTCAAAGGCGAGTTATACAAGCAACACTTATTTTCCAAAAGAAGACATTATCTAATCTCTAAATATTTACGACGTCTTCCGACTTCGCTACGGTTTACGCCATTCCTTTCGGTCTTCCCATTATATCTCTTCAAGTCCTTTCTCTGTTACTTCTTTCATCTTTCGAGAGATTCCTTGAATGTTCCAAGTTTCGATATTCATTGAAAGTATTGCGGCTTGCCTTGAGGATTTTTTGCAATAAGTTTTTTTTACATGTAACGGGGAGCAAGCCCGGTGCCATAACCCCCATCTTTGGAATATCAGTGTTCTACTCTTAACCTGACTTCTTATTTCAACCTGTCCGGTTACGGAGACCCTATCAGTAGCTACACTACAGCCGGTTTAGCCGAGATTTTTGACCCCCTTAAATTTTACCCCCCGGGGGTATATACCAAGTTTCATTCATTTCTATCGAGTTCTGACTTGTCGCTGTTCATTTGTGTAAAGCGAGTTAGCGTGCTATTGTGATTGTGAATAAAATGGAGCAACAAACAAATGTTAAATATTGTTTTAAATTGGGCAAATCGGCTACAGAAACTTACGAAATGATTAAAAAAAGTGTATAGCGATGTTGCGACGAGTCGTTCACGAGTGTTTGAGTGGTTTTCATGGTTCAGAGAGGGAAGAGAATCGACAGAAGGCGATGAGAGAGCAGGGTGACTTCTTTCGAGTCGGATTGATGAAATATGATGAAGAGTTTCCTCGTCAACGTTCCACTGTGACTGGACCATTCCACAAAGATGTTTTGGATAGATGCGAATAGAACGAATGCGGCGTGTGAGACCAGAATTGTTGGAGAGTGGAAAGTGGAGACTTCTTGCACTACAATGCACTGGCGCACAAGTCCATAATTGTGAAGACATTTTTGGTTTTGGTAATGACCATTCCACGTACTCATCTGATCTGTCCCCTAGACTATTTTTTGTTTTCAAAACTTAAATAATTGAAGATGAAGAGGCTGCGGCATGAGTCGGTCGAAGCGATTATTAATGCCAGATACCAGATATTCAGATGCTTATAATTAAATTTGTAAGTAATAATTGAGGACCGTTTTTTCAAAACTCGCTTTGTCCAAATTAAAAAATATTGAGCTTTATATCAAATGTATATAATTTTGTGGCGGCCTTTCAGAATTTGCTATCATATATTGCAAATTTTGCTTTGTTTCTTTACAAACCGCAAGAGAAAACTTAAAGTTTTTACAAAACTCACTTTGTACAAAAAAAATCATAAAATATATTAATATTCCTGAAGAAGCGAAAGAATTTTATGACGAAATTTTAAGGAAAACAACATCGGAAGAACCAGCGCGACAATGACAAAAAATTGAAAAGATTAAACCGTATTTTTTTTCTGTGTTCTGTAGAAAATTTCTTTTTAATTCGATGTAGTATGATAAAAGTATTACATAAAGCAAGTTTTGCAAAACTGTAATTTTTCTTTAATTAATATTTTTGAAAACTTACCAAAAAAAAATTTCAAATTAGAAGCCTTTAAAAGACACTAGGAAAACAATTATCTCCAGTTATTTTAAACTAATATTTTGTTTATATCAAATTCATTAAACAATAAAAACCGTTTCCTGAAAAGTTTACTTTTAGGACAAAGCGAGTTTTGAAAAAACGGTCCTCAATTTGTTATCTGTTTTTGCAAATTTATTTTGTTAATTTTTACATTTGATTAGGTACAAAAAATATGCCTTCGGTTTGGTTAATCATTAAAAACTCTGAATTGTAATACAATAAACATATAATTTTATCTATAAAGAATTTAAAATGTGAAATCTATAATCATAAATAAATAAATATAGAATGTTTTTCGATGCTTTGCATAGCAAGGGATCATAAAGCTTCCATTGGTACTACTTCTACGGTATCTGACCTTCTTCTAAACAAACTACCAATAAGTCGAATACTAAAATCAAAATATTTTAATCACATTGCAGAATGGCATACATAAATAGGTATAATTTTATAATATTTAATTAATAGATTTTATGAATACTATAAATAAAATATAATCCGAATTGACATGGAAATACACAGATGTAATAGATATATTTATTATAAATTAATTGATAAGTATATTTTAATAATTTACGAATTAATGGAATTATTAAAATATATTAATAATTAATGTAATAGATAAGCCATTATAATGATTATATAGGGTGTTTTTTTAGCTGCATGAGAACTTTCAATAGGGATAACAATTGAACCAAGATTGCTATGGAAACAGTTTTTTGACATTTGTGTTTAGCAAGGTTTGGCATTTGATAATTCATAGATTGACCATTGAACAACGCTACCAAATTGGGCTCACAACCAATTGGAAGTGGATCCATTTTTTTTACCGTAAAATGTTGTTCAGTGACGAGGCACATTTCTGGTTAAATGGGTATGTGAACAAACAAAATTGCCGTATATGGAGTGAGACCAATCCGGGACATTATCTTGAGACTCCATTGCATCCATTAAAATTGACTGTTTGGTGTGGAATACACGCCAACGGCATCATTGGTCCATATGTCTTTCGAAATGAGGAAGGAGCTACCGTTACGGTGAATGGTGTGAGATATCGACACATGCTCAATACATTTTTGTTTCCAAAACTTCAAGAGCTAAACATTGACAACTTATGGTTCCAACAGGATGGTGCTACGTGCCACACAGCCAACGAAACCATCAATTTATTGAAACGACAATTTGGTGACAACATTATTTCAAAACGTGGTCCTATCAATTGGCCTCCAAGATCGTGTGATTTGACACCTCCAGATTATTTTCTGTGGGGGTATGTTAAATCCATGGTTTATGCTAACAAACCAAAAACTCTAGAAGCATTGGAGGCTAATATTCAGCAAGCCATTTATGAAATAAAGCCAGAAATATTGGAAAAAGTGGTCAAAAATTGGACTGAACGGATGCGCTTCGTAACCATTAGTCGTGGTGGTCACATGCCGGAAGTCATGTTCAAATCATAAATGCCTTTAAGTGTACTTTCATAAAAAAATTATAACCAAAACATTCCGTCAAGTTTTTAATGTTTTATTTCATTTTGAAGTTCTCATGCAGCTAAAAAAACACCCTATAGAATAAGATATAGAAAATTAATTTAATATTATGAATTTAGAGTGAAAAATGAGAACAGTACAAGTACATTTTTTTTCAAAACTGTGAGTTAAGTAAATACTTGGCAATTATTCCAAATATGTAATTAAAAAATTCACTTCCCCCTCTTTTTTTTCCAATGTTGTTTGTTTGTTTTTTTCTAAAAGGTGGTTATGAAAAGTACAATTAAGAAAAAGATGATAATATCATATTATCAGTCTAGACAGAGCAGGTATTAGTAGTAATATATAAACGCCATTTGAAATCTGTACATAGGAGGCACTGGTGCTGTAAAGGTGGGAATTAGGACATCCCAGGAATTCGAAATATCAAAAGGTCTGCGCCAAGGATGCTGCTTGGCTCCCACTTTATGTAAAATCTATATTAATGAGGCAATGAAGAAATGGAAAAAGGGATGCCATAGAATGGGAACGCCGATAGGGAACTCAACGTTCTGTACCTTACTGTTTGCTGACGATCAAGTAGTCGTTGCAGAAGACGAGCAGGATGCGAATTACATGGTAAGAAAACTAAAGGAAGAGTATGAAAAGTGCGGCCTTGAAATAAATTTCACCAAAACTGAACAATTGGAGAACCTGGACAGGACCTGATATTGGGACCAGAAGAGATTCGGGGATACGAGAGTTTCAAGTACCTGGGGGTAAAGCAGATATCAGTAACAAGATTATCCAAGAAAATTGAGCCGTACGCCAGCTAAACTCCGTCCTGTGGAACAAACACGTCACGAGAAAAACCAAAACCATGATCTATTCAGCGATAGTAGAAAGCATACGCACGTATGGAGCAGAAGTGTGGGAGTTAACAAAAAGAAATGTAGGCCGTTTGAAAGCTGTAGAAATGGACTACTGAAGACGCTCGTGTGGTGTATCAAAGCTTGGGCACATAAGAAATGTGGAAATACGTCAGAGAATGGGGGTAAATGGAACAATAATAGATACCATCGATAAGAAACGAGTGATGTGGTAAGATCACCTCCAAAGAATGGAGGACTACAGATGCCAAAGAGAATATGGGAGTGGGTACCTGCAGCAAGAAGGAAAAGAGGAAGGCCAAAATTAACATGGCAGAAGAATGTCCAAAAGGCAATGAACTCCCGAGGACTAACACTTACACTTACTAATACTTATTCACTAATACTTACGGAATATCAATAATTTCTCTTGTTCTTTTAAAATCAAGAATATACATTACAGATACAGCAGCAGTTATTATTATTAGTACTATAAGAACACCTATAAGAGCATAAATCTCATCCCAGTCAAAACTACTAGGTTGTACTTCAAATGGTTTTGCGGAAGTTGTAAACACCTTAAAACATCCAATATTAAAAACTAAATAATAGATTATTTCATTTTTAACTAATTACCGAATTATGAATACATTTCTCTAATTTACTTGTTTCGCATAAGCATTTATGTGTCCCTTTGGATGGTAAACACAAATTTTTACATTTTTTGTCTTTACAATGATTATCTATCAGCGGCTGTGCGGATGATTTGTTTATGGCAAAATTTGTGATTACTCCTGGGTGTAACGTAAAACTTGAGCAAGCGTGATATCGGTGGAACAACGGGCATATTTGTAGTACACGATTTGAAATCACAAAGAACAACTGATCTTCAAACACAGTGATGCCTGTCGCTTTTGATACATTGTCCAAAATGGTCGTTTGTTCTTTCCCATCATAAGTTATTTTAAAGATTTTGCCATCATTCTTTTCCGTTAAATATAATAACTGTTTATTATAATCGAATGCTATTCCATTTATGTAGTCGATGTTAGATATATGCAGTTCTTTAACGAACGATCCGTCAAGGAAGCATTTATAAACTGTGGATTTTGTTGGAGATTCCATTAGTACTGTTGCGAAAAATAGTAATTTATTTATTGCATCAACTTTTAATGCGGTAATTATCCTGTGATCTCTTATCGAATAAATTATATAGCAATTTTGCAAGTCAAAATTACAAACGCTTATGGATCTACTTGAAATACTTTCGTTTACAAAATAAACGTTTTCTGTTATCCAATCGATAGAAATTAGTTGGGGAAGCCCTGTTACATTCATTACCCAATGTTCTTTCGTGTCTGTGTTAATTCTATGTATCCACCTATCGTCTTCTGAGCTGTAGTAGATATAATGATTGGATACGGATATATCAAAGCCGGAAATCTTGTAAAGCGTGTCTGTGAACAATTCTGCTGCCAACTTCCTTGTATGTGGTAGTGTAAAAATTGTATTGTTCGCCACAAAGACAATAATTTCTGGATCCTTCCCTTTGCTTTTGCATGATATATCATCCACTCTGCAAGTAATATGTAAAGTAAATAATTGGCCATAGTCTTATCAAAGAAAACTGGAGTATGGCTCCCTACAGTATTTCTCTAATATTTCTAAAACGATAAGTAATATCAAAAATGTTTGAAACAAACAATATATGCTTTCGGCTTCTTCAATCTGTCACCGTTTTAGAGTTATTGGAAAAAAGCTGTCATTGGAGTCAATTCGAGCTGTTGTGAGCAGTGGCGGATTTCCGAACAGGCGCAATAAGAGGGCCTCATAAGTTCAGGGGCCCTCAAAATTCAGCTTTTCTGGACCACTGGTATAGTGCATATCAGAGTAAAAAGCTTGCGCACACTGTAGGGTGTAAGGGTAGTGAAAATATTTAGAGAGGGGTCTCAAAATTGAATTGCGCTTGGGGCCTCTCAAGTGCTAAATCCCCCACTGGTCGTGAGTATAAAGGATAGTAAGAAAAATTTTAATTATAATACTAACTTGAGTTCATAGTCATCATAGCAAGCACATCTATAGCCGCCTATTGTATCCGAGCACTTTTGAGCACACACTGGTGGTTCTTGAAAACATTCGTTGATTTGAATACATGTTTTCATATCACTTGCAAGTTCAAAGCCCTCTCTACACAAGCATATGGGCCCAGAAGGACGTCTTTCGCACAACTGACTACAATTTGAATTTTTACAAGAGATGTTACAATATTCGGTCTCATCTGATCCATCTGTACAATTTGAATTACCATCGCAGACTAATCTGTAATCAATGCATTCACCATTTTTGCAATGAAATTTGTTCTCGCATAAATCTTCATGGTCATATTCCTTGTTGGGCAGCGGAGAACAGATTGCTTCGTTTTCATCTGATTTATCTTTACAATCTACGAAATGATTACACATCAACGTGGATGGAATGCACTCTCCATCCGAGCACCTGAATTCGCCGAATGAACATTTATCACAATTTTCTTCATCCTCAGAATTGGGACACTCAGAAATTCCATTACAATGTGCTTGAATTGGAAGACAATGCGATTTATTCTTGTTACATGCAAATTCATTTACTTTACAACCGCGAGATTTCTCCTTAAGCTTACAGTGTACTTCATCCGAAAAATCTCCGCAGTCGTCTACTTTATTGCATCGTAATTCACCATTTATACATTTTCCATTTTCGCAAAGGAATTTTGGAAGAGTGCAGGTTTTGTAAGCTAAAAATATAGAATAAAGTAGTTTTGGTAACCAAAATTGCTCTAGTTGTGTTACCGCAATTGTCGTGTTCATCACTTCCATCTGTGCAATCAATTTCTCTATCACACTCCCAGTTTTTTTGAATGCAATTGCCTATACTACATCTGCAAAAATATTATCATTTAGTAATTATCAGTTCTTAATTTTGAAAGCTTACTTAAATTTTTCAGGTGGGCAGAAATGGCAATCTAATTCGTCCTCACCATTTGAACAATCTGCCTTATTATTGCATAAGCTCTTACTAGGTATGCACTTCTTATTGTGACACATAAATTCTTTAATACCACAAGGTAGTTTGAATAAATTTTTGCAATTACTTTCATCAGATTTATCGCGGCAATCAAAATTTAAATCACACACTAATGTTTTGTTGATGCAATCGCCGTTACGACAGCGAAAATATTCGTCGGTGCAATAAATGGATGCCTTGCAATCGAGTTCGTCTTCACCGTACAAGCAATCTTTAATATTATTGCATCTTAATTTTTTACGTATGCAAAGACCGGAACGTTGACATAAATATTCTTGAGGTGAACATTTAGCAGGTTTGAAGCAAGTTTTAAAATCGAAGCCTAGTTTTAGCCCATACGGACAAGAACATTTAGCAGACATGGCAGAACTTGGTATGCATAAATGGCTGCAATTTCCATTATGGTGCTCACATGGATGAAATGGAGGAGCACGAGGTGCAATTGATATAAAATGATCAATGTCTTGATGATTTTTATTAATTTCATCTGTAAATTTAAATCATTGGTAAATTGCTATAGTTAATTTGGCATGGAGATATTATTTCTTTTGGTTCGGATATTTAGAGCAAGTCTAAGGAAGGCAATATACAAGAAAAATTCAAGAGACTGAAATAAAGCATAGAGTCGTAAATGTCATGAGATTGGATAGGAGGTGAAAAAATAGGAAAAAAAACTTGATAGACGCCCAGCAATAGACAATTGGTCATCTGCATAATATGGAAAGAGACATGACGAAAAGAAATGTAGGTAAAAGCAAGACCAAGAAGCAGGGTACCATTAACATAAAGCGATGATTTAGAGAAAAAATGAAATTGAAATGATTAACTAAGAATGAAGCAAGATTAGTAAAAGATAACAATCACAGTATAAAAATAAACATTCATCTATTAGTAAAGTTAAAAATTGCTTTGATAACTGAATTTACCTATCGTATATGATTTTATATTTGTGTTATCCGATGAATAGGTTTTATCGGCCCAAAACAGTTTGTTTGAATGTTCTTTTACCCAAAATACATCATATTTTAGAGTTGTAATTCCGGTAACAAAAGGTTGTAAGAATTTGTACTCTTGTCTACCTTTGACTAAAAAAAAATTAAAAATTAAATATTGTATATTGATTATTTCTCAAATGAATTCTTACTACTATAAATGCTATAACTTTCGATATTTCCAGTAGTGTAATCAGCCCAAAATATACGTTCCAATAGTGGATCATAAGTTAAATGCACCGGTCCAATTAAATCGTCTTTTACTAATCTAATTTTATTTGAGCCATCCATATTCATAAGGATAACTTGGGAAATATTTTTAAATTTTTGAATAGTACAATATAAAAAACTGAAAAGATTAAGAAGATTGACAATACAAGAACGTAACAAAGAATCGATTATTTACCCATTTTCAGGCACGAGTGCTATAGAAATTGGTTTTTCCCCTGGAGAAAATGTGAAAATTACCTTTCTGGTTTTAGTTACCAAATTATAGAGCTCTATGGTCCTTTTTCCTGAATCGCACCAATAAATGCTGTTGCCTAAGTAGTCTAAAATTAAATCAAAAATTTTTACTTACGAAGGATATTAAAGTGATTTAATTTTTTACCAAAATCAAGAGCTTTAATATGTTTTATAGAATTATCTATAAGAATTACATTGATGGTATAATTTTTCTTGAAATTCACTTTTGTTATGGATTTTGTTATGTCGTCTGCTAGAAATACACTTTCGTCTTTTATATTAAAAGCAGCAGCGGTAATATTTTCAGCGATAATGGGAACCTGGCTGATAGAGGGGCTTCCCAACAATTTGTGTTCTATAATCCATAATGAGTTTATGGTCCCAATTAAGAGTCGCTGAGAACCTATTTCAACTAAAATATAAACACTTATAATAATAGAGTTAAAAATACAAATATTTTACTTACATCCAGTACAAAAAAGTGGCCTGAAATCTACTTCTCTTCCTTCTGAGCAAGCACATGAAAAATCATTGTTATTAAAGAGGCACAATTCGGCACAAGGATAGTCTTCGCAGGGCGTTGTTAAATTTTCGTGAAGGTGCCAATGGTATGCCTCCACCGTATAAACAGTGTCGTGTAAATACTTGACTAACAGTTTATGATTTTTACCATTAAGTTTATCGCACCCCTCAATTGTACGGGTTATAAGATCGGACCAATAAATGCGGTTTTCAAAAACCGCTATCGAATACGGATGAATTAAAGTCGCTTTGTATATCACCTACAGAGTAGTTTTGTATTTAATATGAAGAAAATACGTTAAATGGTTATCAGTACAGCAAAAAATACTTACACGTCGATCGGTTCCATCTAATTTCACACTTTCAATTAACCTTCTCTGAGAATCTACCCAAAATAATCTCGGAATGCTGTTAAGTGCATCTATAGCCACTCCACTTGGGTGAATTAGATCATGAGTAATAAAATTGGTCTGATTTTTACCATCCATAGAAGCTCGTGCTATTCTAGGATTCGTTCCCCATTCTGTCCAAAACATTTCTCTAAAAATATAACAATAATAAATGTGCATGTAACTCTTCGGGGTTATAAAAATAACATAATTTATTTTGTTTCTTCCTATGTTCAATTTTTCACATAACACATCTCTTCAAGTGTAGAGAAAACAAAAAAAGTTGTTTTGACAGTACTCCTGAAGATGTGTAATAATTTATGTCTGCTAGAAAGCATAATTTAATATAAATTTGAACTTCTTTTAAAAATGCTTCAGATATAAATTACATAACTAAAACTTTAACTTACCCTTTTCTAAAATGCAGCGTAAAACCTCGAGGTTGATCATTGGCACAGGTTATTAAAATTTTGCAATATATACCATCAAGAGAGCAAACGCTGATATGTTTTAAAGCTCCGTCAGTGAAATAAACATTTCCAGTTGAGGGATCCACAGAAATAAATTCTGGTGTTTTGAGTCCCATTGTAATAAATGGCTGAAAAATGAAAATTGAATAAATTTTGTTTTAAATAATAGCAAGTGTTATTTTTTACTTTGGGATTCGATCCGTTAGAAAAAGCTTTAGTAATTCTCATGTTGTCGTCAACCATTTCGGTATAGTACATATAGTTGTTATCAAAGGTAAAGCCTACTGCTTGTACCAAATTTTCTTTGAATAGAAAAGTCGTTTCCGATTTAGTAAATATTCCTTTCAGTGACACACCATCGGCGAAATGAAGTGTTGGGGAACCTATAGTAAGTTCACATGATATATTATCCACTGCCAAAGTGTAACTATCGGTGCATGAACAATTATAGGATCCTTGAGTATTGATACATATTTGATCACATTTTCCTATAATTAATAATAATCAGTATTTTGCTTTTGTGGCAATTTAATTCCATACTAACCGGACTGTGAACATTCGTCTACATCTTCACATACAACTCCATTAACCAAGCGAAATCCAGGAGGACACGTACACCAAGTAGTATTTCCCGCCGTTGACGTGGTATTAATACAGTTTCGAAATGGTGGACATTCTTTTACATTACAATCAAACTTACAAAGAATTTCATCAGATTTATCTGGACAATCAACAACCCCATTGCACACGTCTTCCTGTAGAATGCAATGCTTTTCATCGGCACATAACACTAAACCTCTATCTGCTGTACACATCTGTGGTATAGTTTTTTTTCCACAATTTTCCTCATCGCTGCCATCTTGACAATCTGAAACGCCATCGCAAACCCAGTTACTGTAAACACATTCTCCACTACCGCATCTACGACCATCAAAGCAAGGCTTATTATCACATCCACTTTCATCTTCTCCGTTTAAACATTCGTTGATTCCGTTACATACCCATAATGTGGGAATACATAAACTTTCATTATGACAGAGAAATTGATTTTGCGGGCATGATGTTGCTATCTGTAACATACAAAAAACTGAAAAGTCCAGAACAACGGAACCAAAAACGAAATTTTCAATGTGTTCAACAGAGTAGGTATATGCAAACGCTGACTAAATGCTTAGAAGACGGTTAGGATTCATATGGTACCAATAGTATCGTAAATCGTAAAGCGATTCCAATGAAGTAGGGTCTTGCCTTGCTTCGGTAGAAACCTGGCAAGCGCCAATTAGATTAAAGTATTTTTTTCTATCCTTTTCTACGATTACAAAATTGTTCACTTTGATTGGCTCTTGCTAACTTTCTGCTGAAGCAAGGCAAGACCCCACTTCATTGTGAACGCCGCTTTATATTGTGTCACGTTACGGCGTTGAATTGTTTACCTTTCTTGAATGTTTAAAAAAAATTGAACAATAATATCGCTTACCTGTCGATTGGAACAATTACGTTCGTCACTTAAATCGATACAATCATATTGATGGTTGCATTTTAACACATTGGCCACACATTGTTTGTCTCCGCACATATGCCAATCAAAATGATTACACAGGAAACCCTCTACAAGTAATGAACTCCATTAATACAGCAATAAATTGGAAAATGTCGAGTAATAAAATATCAAAAATTTACAAAAAGAATTAAACATGTCGAAAAAACTTCAAGATTTGAAGAGGATTACTACTTACTGCAGTCGAATTCATCGCTTCCATCTGGACAATGTACTATGTTATCGCATCTCTTGCCGAATGGAATACAGCTATCATCAGCGCAAGCAAAATCACTATAGGTACAATCATTATAGGAATCGGATAATTTGATCCATATTGAAATTACAAGTAAAACAATTAACAAAATACAATTAAAATGATTACGCATGTTAAAATTTAAAATAAAAGGGTCGTCACCAAGAATTTGAAAAGCAATTTTGAACAAAAATGATTCACAAACACAATGCTTTAATAAAATAAATTTAAAACTTCGAACCGAATTAACTCAACATAGAATAATCGACGCTGATATAAAAATGTGGTATGCACTCAAAATGCAAATTTTAAATAAAATCTGAACGATAAGAATTATTGTAAAAATTTGAAGCGATTTTTATTTCTAAAATATTATTGACTTAAGCTTAATTTTATTAAAATTTAGTATATTAAACTAATAATTTTGAATATTTTGATCCCCCCTCCATGTAAGGGCCTTTAAGATTTTAATATACAATTACATATTATTATATAAGATATAAGAGACGGTCGTTAGCATAGCGATTAAGCGCATAGACTGCTAATACAGAGAACCCGGTTCGATTCCGGGCGAAGTAAAAATCATATTATGGCCGTCTCCCCTCGGCAGGCAATGGCAAACCACCGGGGTGTAATCTGCCATAAGAAGCCTTTGTTAAAAGGCTCACCACACCCTCTTTAGGGTAAAAGGACTGAGAATGATATAAGATAGATTTTACAAGTGGAAGATTTTTTTTTATGGTATAACCACCTATTATATTATGGAAATCCGCTGCCCAAATGGAACGAGTAACAACTGATAATCTATATAAAAAATTTGAAGATGTTTTAATGCTTCAAACAGCAATTTAATTATATTTCTAAGTCTAAGATACGAGTCGAAACTGAAAATTTCTATCTTTTCAAAAGTCAAAATCATTTCATTATTCTTCGAAATAATCAATATCTTTGGATAATTTGCTTATCAAATGCTAACTGGAAACAATTTTAAGAAGCTATTGTTTTTCCGTGTACCGTAAGGATCTTTTACCATGAGCGGTAGTAAAGATAGTACTATTCTGTCTGTATTCCATAATCTGCTCTTCAAAATTGAAAAAATGTGTAAATGTTAATTTCGACGCTGAAATTAGGACAATAAGGCTTCTAAACATTGAATAAAAATTATCGAAATGAAATTGAAATCTCTTTTATAGACACAAAAGAGAACATAGGAGACATGGATACATCCAGGAACCAAAAGAGGTAACCAAATAGACCATAATATTGATAACGACTGAAAAATTTGGGGAGGTGAGAGATGTACGAAGCTACCGAGGGGCAAACGTGGACTCGGACCATTATTTTTGGTGATAGCCACTATGAAACAGAAATTGTCTATAGAATAACAAAAAACGAAGGAAGAGATGAAAAAGTGGGACATCAATAAGTTGCACAATGTAAATATGCAAAGAGATCTCAAGGAGGTAATGAACAAGAAAATCCAAGAAACACAGTTATAAATGTAACAAAGGAGGTAATTGGACATAGGACTGGTAACAAGAGGAAGAAATAGTATTATGAGGAATGCCAGGAGGCAATGAGAAATAAGAACAGAGTGAGAAGTGATTGGTTATAATCCGAAAGACAGGAGGATTATCAATTGTATAGAGACTTGAGAAGAGAGGCAAACAAGATATTCAAAAGAAAGAAAAGAGAATCTATTGAAGAGCTGGTGCAAGAGATCGAAACTAATAGCAGAAGGATTCTATTGACTAATAAAAGTAAAAGTAAAGCGTCGGGATGCGATGGTGTCATGGGGAAGATGTTGAAATACAGAGGTAATATAAAGCTACACGAAAGAATATACGGCCTAATAGTGAAAATATGGAATAAGGACGAAATGCCAAAGGAATGGGGTAGAAGAGTGATTGTACCTATACATAAGAGCGGCGACAAGACAGATACTGGAAATTACAGAGGAATTACTCTCCTCAACGTTACTTATAAGATAATGTAGATACTAATATACCAAATACTGGCAATATGCCGAAAAAGAGATAGGAGATTACCAAAATGGATTTAGACCTGGAAGATCGACAACAGATGCATTACACACGATGAACCAAATCTTGCAGAAGAGCTACGAGTTTGATATGTGCATGCACATACTATTCGTGGACTTTAAGCAGGCTTTCGACACGGTGATAAGGGGGAATATGTATGAGGGGTTGAAAAAGTTAAGAATACCAGGGAATCTGATCAGAATGATAGCATTGATATTGGAAAACACAAGCGCGACGGTACAGATCCAAGAGTGACAAACAAAGTGCTTCGATATAAAGAGAGGAATATGACAAGGTGACGCCCTGTCGGGTTTATTATTCAATCTAGTCCTGGAAATAGTTACCAGAAATATAGAAGGCCAAGGACATATAAACATATAAGATCAATTCGGATTATAGCCTACGCTGATGACATATTGATTACATTATGCAGAACAAGGAAGGATTTTATAAGAGCGGCAAGAGAGATATTATGTGAAGTGGGACTAAAAATAATATATGAAATATGCAAGAGCACCGTTCAGGAACTACAAGTAGATGAACAGAACTATGAAGAGGTGGAGCAATTTTGTTACCTAGGTAAACAAATAAGAGTTGAGGTAAGCAAAGAAGAAGATGTAAAAACCAGAATACAGAGGCGGAATACAAGGCTTACCACTCAAACAAGCACTTATTGAGAAACCCACAAATAGGCAAAGGTACCAAAATACGAATATATGAAACACTAATACAACCAGTGACAACTTATGGACTGGAAATCAGTAGTTTGAGAGCCGGAGATGAAGAGCAACTGCGTATATTTGAACGTCGAATATTGAGAGGAATATGGGGTACAGTTCCAATAAACTTAAGACGAAAAGTGTTAGATTCGTGCATACTGCCGGTGATGACTTACGGGCTGGAGACAATGACTATTACCAGCAAGAGTGCGGAAAGGCTTAGGGTGGTGCAGATGGCGATGGAGAGGTCGATGTTGAACGTAAGCTTGCGAGACAAAAAAAGAAATGGCGAGATAAGAAAAAGAACTGCAGTTGTGGTATACGTGGCGAGGCAGGACTATAACAGGTGGACAATAAAGGTTGGAAACCAAGAGTGACAAAAAGGAGTAGAGGTAGACCCCAGAAGAGATGGCTCGACGATGTCAAGAAAGTGGCGAGTCGGGAGTGGTTTCAGAGTGTACCACCTTAAACAAAGCCAAATGGCTGGATGGCCAAGGATGCCGCTTTTCGTGTTCGTAGATGGAATTAACGGAACGGCTAGCTCATAGAGTTCTCAGCGTCGGAGATATTGGGTTACTCAAGATCTTAACGAGTATCGTAGGTACTTGTAAATGGTTTCTCTCTTTAGTAGGAATAACTCGAGTGGGCGCCAATAAAGATCATAGACAGTTATTTGTATTAATAACAGCTTTAATTTTTATAAAATAAAATGAAAAGTATGTACAAACATACGTCAGTAAAATAAAAAAGAGTCACACTTAAACGACATGAAATAATTACAAAAATTCTTATTCTATGCACTTTAAAATTAAGATTGAAAGTAATTTACAGATATTTACAAATTTTAATATTTTGGTTACTTAACGTTATTAAAAGTACGTTCTCTAAAGCATAGCCAAGATTCAAAACTACTAAAAAGATTTTGCAGTTCAAGTTGCAAGAATTGTTAGTATTGAAAAATTTGACGCAGTGGCGTCCGAAATGGTGAAAATCAGTTAGCAAGTAGATTTTAGAATCAACAGATGTAATATACATATATCTATAGCAAGCAACTCTCAGTTTACTTACGATTTTGATGTTTATAATTGCACGATACTTGGTTGTTCGTTCGATCGCTCAGAGGTTAACCTTTGCCAATCGGTTCGTCATAGTTGATAAATATTACTAAAACAGGAATTACACAGATATAGACAAAATATAAATACAAATGCTGGTAACTAATAATTCTAATGCTTTCACTACAAACTGATCATATCGTAGCAGGTTGTTAAATCTTTTCATGGACACTTGAGATGTTGGTCGTAACAGCGGCACACTCTCGAATTCTTTCAAAGGACTTATTGCGTACTGGATTGATAGGGTTGTCGATCCCATTAGCAGATTATCACCAAAAAATGGACCATGAAATAAAATTGGTCGGATTTTCAAAATGGCGCCATGTAGCGTCAGGTACATCGGCTTCGTTAAAAGGCATAAACCGCAGCTTAAAAAAATTGCTACACGGTTATCAATATTTGCCCTTGTGTAGGAAATCACGGTGATCGTGATGAGATACTTTTCACTTTTATAACACCGTTTCGATTAAAAATTTTGTGAATTGAATTTTTCACTTGTAAAATTAGTCGTTGCTAGTACATGGTTTTTTGTATTTCCTCTTGAGATATGCGCTGCCCTCCGGCGCATTAAGAACTTGAGCCCTTTCATTGGTTCTTGGCGTTAAACCAGTAACCACCAAAATGTTTGTTAAAACTAACTAACTCTAAAAAATAAAAATGTTTCAAAAAACAAAACGAAACTAATCAAAGAAATCAGACGAGAAGAGCCATGTAACAAATGGATTGTTACAAGAGGGCTAAGGAGAGAGTGGTTTGGAGAAGATTTGGAGTGGCTTAAGTCCAGGAGTGGCTGACAAAGAAGAAGAAGAAGATGGTGTACAATGAAGATGGAAGCGAACGAATACATGCGCTTGATGAATTTTGAAATCTTGGACAAGATGAAGGGCAAAGATATTGTGAAGTTTGTTAAGGCTCAGAGAGTTGCTTGGATGGGACATTGTATTGAGAAGCCCAGAGACAAGAGCGATTAGAAAGATGATGGAATGGAGACTAATGGGACGGAGAGGAAGAGCTAGAACAACATGGGCCGAGGATGTGTACAGATATCTAAGAATTATGGGCGCAGAAGAATGGAGGAAGACAGCGTGTAACAGAAAAAAGTGGAAGAAAATAGTGGAAAGAGAATACATAGATCGCTGTGAGGATAACGATAACCGCAAACTTGGATTAATCCACCCAGAGAAAAGGATTTAGAAAGTTCCAATGAACGGTCAAAACCCACTTGGGTTGTCAAACCATATATGAATGAATTGAAAATACTCACAGAAATTCAAAATGGCCTTGGAATAAGGCAGATAGCACTTCGGACATTGGAAATAGAGAAACTACATTGATAGTATGAGGATGACAGAATGCAAAGAATTGTAAAAGTGGAAGAACTAATAGAAAGAGATTCATTGTGACTACGACCAAGAGATGGGCTCGAGCAGGTTTACTTCATCCACCACCAAAGCTCAGGAATACAAGTAACACTCGTTAGCCAGAAGAAAACTATAAATTATGGAATAAAAATTTGGAATAAGAAAACAAGACCCGGTGAAAAAAGTTAACCATTCTTATCTCCAAATCGACACCTCTGCAGATAACCTAGAGGGAAATCTTTCGTGGTATTTTTGGAATTCAATCTGTATTGTGTGTAAGTCCATTTTAGGTTTTGGAAAACTTTAAATTTGTATTCGGAAGTTTACGATTAGTTTTTCTCCTGAGCTTATTCGTACGATTTACTGAACATGTATGTTTTTTGACGCAGAGTAGATCAAATTATTAGTAAAAAATATGTAGCATATACAATGTTATTGCACCTAATGTAAGTTGTCTAATTTAAAATAAATATTCCGAGAAAATCAGAAAAGATCACAAACAAAATTGTAACAACTAGCCCCGGTCTCTCCTAATATTAAGAAAATTATGTTCGTTCATTGTTTCCTCAACTAATCAATATCAACTTGTTTTACTAACCGTACTTATGTGACTGACGTCATCATGGTTTTTATAATACCTATTTTGACATTCTGTTGCGAATTCGAGGGACCTAAGATGTCGGTTATTTTTTGATAATATTTGTTTATACGAACGACCGTAGATGTAGAGGTTTATCAGTTACATTTGTGACCTTCCAATCTTTACATCGTTATTTTAGATCAGCTTTACAAATATGGCTTTAAAGGCGCCAACTTTAAATTTTATTTGAGGTTAGGTTTTAATCGTTATAATGTATTGCTGTGGCAGACAATCTTGGTGGCTTGTACTGATTATAAAATTGGTTAACCGAATTCGATTGCCATCGTGTCTTTCGGTAGTAGCAAATACTTTAACATTGACAATATTGGAAACTCATGCAAATGGAAATTACATGCATAATTTTGACGACATCTTTAATGGTGTCACCTCTTGGCTTAATTCTTAACTATGGTTTAAACTCGGAATTTAAAGTCGTTGCAGGTAATCCTATTTTTTTTAAATTATGTGATAGCTTTGTATTTTTGGCTACATTTCGCTTCATGATCTGAAAAGATTGTTTGATATAGATTGGCGAGAGTTGATTGATAATTATGTAGAAGAAAGTTGAAACGCCATAGGCAAGTCTAAAGTCCAAAGCAATATTCCTCATCTAATAATACCAAAAGGATGAAAATTCAATAATGTAATGTAGCAATTATGGGACCAAGAAGGATAAGTGGTTACAAACTAAGAATGAATAAAAAGAAGTCATTGCTCTTAACTTTGACCAAATTTAGCATGCTTTATTTTTCTTGTTTATGTCTTATACCTGATTGTGGACTTCAAATATATGTTAACTCCATTTTTTACTGCTTTACATTTTTGTTTGCTCAATAAGCCTACCTCTTATTTCCTTTCTTGATTTATATAGTACACCTCCTAATGGTCACATTTTCCTATAGTTAGCTGCCAGATAAACATGTGATGAGTATAAAGGACTTTACGAGAACCTTGGTCTCGACCAGGTCAGGAGTCAGGAGATCCTCCACTTTTTTTACGTTTTGGTTAAAGAAACAAATTATTGTTGAGATCCATACTTTATTTTTTAATAATGATTGATGAAGAATAAATTAAAATATCATAATATTGTTACATATCTAATGAGGTGGTGTAAATAAAATAGTTTAAAATTAAATAATCATCCAATTTGAAAGATTATAATACTATCGAGCAGTTTTTCTGTCTTAAAAATTGAATCGTTTCTAAGAATAAGTAATATGTCCAGTAAGAAGTTTTACAAAACCCCAAAAGTCACAAAAGCATTTTGTTTTACTTTGAAATTTAATTTTTTTAAAAACGAAAAATATTTTTGAGATTTTTGGATGGGCAACAGCAAAAGGTTTTCTGTATATTATGATGATATATGGATGTATTAATATAACAGATTTAATTCGAACTCCAAGCAACATCCGTGCCATTGAACATCTCTGCGTTATGCAGTTTTAAAAGTAGACCCCGAATAATAATTGTTATAAATAATAATTTAATTAACAAATGAATTTAAGAAAAGAGTGGACATTTGCTTTTTCTGAAATATGATCCAATTTATAATCCAAAAACATGATATGCTAAGTATGCTGAAAATAAGCAAATAAAATTGAAGCAAATTGTTTATGTACTGTGTACTTTACAAATAATAATAATTTCGTGTTAGTCTTCACAATTTTTCTTTTGATAGAAAGACAATCCTAAAACATTGATCTAAGATCTATTTATCGATTTACTGACGTAATTTAATTTTAACACTGAAATATATGTAGATAAGTATATAATATAAATATTCACAGTCATTTTCTTTGGCAAAAAGTTTTGCAGTCATACTAATTAAACACCTAAAATATTTATCTACAAATTATTAAAACAATTTTTGTACCTATATACAAAAAGTAATACTTGTTTATTTCTAGTATATTATGTAAATATAAAATAAAAAATTTCTCTTAATTTCTAAATAGTATTTGCAAACACTATTTTGCAGATTAACTATAAAAAGTGATAAAAACTGTAGTGATTTAATAATAATTAAATGAATTTATGTTTGTTAGATTTAAATTTTCGGTTCCATCATTGATTATAATATACTAGTAGATATATACTATAACCATACACTATTGGTTAGGTGGTTCAACTGATAATTTTCAATTTGAATTAAAATTGTATGTCTGGAACAAGTTTACAGCGCCATCTAGTGATATAAGTGATAAGCCAGGTAGGGAAATGCGGGTCCTAATCCTAACCTTTCTAAGTCCATGCTGCAACGTAAACAATGCTAAATTTGGCTATTTCATGGACGCCATCTTTGTTATAGTAAGATGATACTAAATAACCGTCTATCATTGGTGGGCTTAGTGCAATTATTTTAACGATAGATGGCGTTCGTGTCGGTAAAGTTGTACCCAAATTATTTATAGCATTCTAAACATCAAAATTTTTGAGCATGTATTTGTTGAAATACGACAATATTGTTTCGAAACTATATTGTCGTATTTCAACAAATACATAAGCATGAGTAAATATTACCCGATATAGAAGAAGAACATTTCATTATCTAATAGTATATAATAATTAATAATGTAGGAATTGTCTTAAGATCTGCACTTGAAGTTGTATAATCAGCATGTATATAAATATAATATTGTGAATTTTTCGAGTGCATGGTAACAAGTGTGCATCAATTAAATTTTTTTGAAAGAATATGAATACTAATGACGCGTATAATATTATGATAAGTTATACAATTTTCCACAAAACATAAAATCACTACAGTTTAAGTTGAAAGTGCTACCTATACAAGGCTATATCAATTATAATGAAAAAATATCCAATTTCTTATGCCAGTGAATAAATTTCTTTTTGTTACAATTTACTTTTAAGTTGAAATATTTTCAAAAAAATAATATGAAAACTGAAAAATACTTATTGCCTTTATGCGATGAGTGAATAGCATAAAAAATCATGATAAATTAGTGGTTTGAAAAATAAGCATTATCTCAACAATCTTTCAGTTTGTTGAAATACAGCTTTAGAAAGACAGAACTACATTATTCTTAATCTATTGTGCTTTTTTTGTATTTACTGTATAATAAATTTAAAATAATATTGCACAACCACCAGGTTTAATATAAAGATAATACCGAGTGTCCTAGTAAGTATACATAATCTAAAATTTTACCGTATTGTATGTTTCAAGTATTATCACACACTTAGGGGACCTACAGTTTAACATGGGCCCCATTTTAGTTTGAGAAAGATTGCAAGGTAGATTAATCGCATCAGAGAAATTTACAGCGACCATCTGATAATTTTAGTAATTTTTTTAAAATGATCTAATGCGCTCTATTTTTAAAAAATATTGCATTTAAAGTTAACATTATTTAGTGTTATTTATATGGGCAATGGGAGTTTTAGTTCAAGCTCATATTCTCTGGTATATTGAAAAAATCGTTGAAGAGTTTACTTACATATAAGAAATTCAAGAACTAATAACAATAACGAATATGTCCGAGATTATAAGGTTTTGGTTGACTACGAGAATTTACTTTAAATGTACGTATTTTCTTAGTTCACCCACGATCTAATTGCATACCTCAGTAGAAGGTCAGGCGGATATAAGAAGAACGTAAAAGTATATGCTACATGGGGTTATGGCAGCAGACCAGATCATCAGGAAGCAGATACTATGTCCTTTGGGCTATATGTTCGAGTATAGGATGTATAGGAGGACAAAACAAAATTTTTTTAAAATAAGTATCTGCCTTAACGTTAAAACACAAATAAAGTTAGCGAATGAAAACAGTGGAGAGCGAAAGTGTCGTTATGCCAATCATGCGCGTCGTAACCGACTACGAATGGAATACTTACCAGGACACCTTGTATCTAAATTAACGAAACATAACATATTAAATATATAGTACTGGTAACATAACAATACACACATTAATAATAATAATAATAAGTACAATTTGTGGAAGCCAGCTGCTGATATCTTTTACTTAATTAGTAAAAATTACTTCGATTATATTTTAATCATATAATTAATTTTGAGTTGTTTTATGGAAGTAGTAAGATAAAATTTTTTTGTTATTTGCAAACTATAACAACCCATTCAAATATTCACAACCATCATATATCCTTATCACAAAAGCTGTACCATAACCGGTTGAATTAAGCACATGTGCTCAGCTCCTCTTATTGGTAATCGATTTAAAGAAAAATGTTTTATCATTTCAGGAATTGACTTAAATGGTTTACTGAATTGTCCAAGAATAAAGGAACCATCTGTACCGTCTCGCTGTATACGCATATGCATAAATCCTCGAGCACTCCTAAAATTAATTTTTATTACTTGTAATTCAACCAACTACACATATTAAATATAATTATTTATAATTAAAAAAATTTTTTTTTACGTACTTTAAAGAAAGAGAGTAATCCTGACGCGTCGACTCGCTATTTCTCACTAAAAAACTCCCTTCCTTTAATAATCTTAAAACACTTTCTGCTTCGATTCGGGTGATTGTACCATGAAACCATCTAAAATAAACATTTTAAATTAAAATATTACACGACAAGCGCAAATAATTTTTACCCTTGTTTTTCTAGTGGTAAATTTATGTCGATGACATCATTGTTAATATTTGAATTATCTGGATTATTTGGCCTTAAACCAACAAGGGCTAACCCTAATCCAAGTCTATGACGCTTTCCAACTTCATCTAAGTTTAATGAAAGTTTTGGTCTAAAATTCGTTGCTAAAATTTAAAAGAATATTAATATAGTACAAAAGCAATTTTGGAGCAGTTTAACCAACCTTGCATATCAACTTCAATAACACTTTGACTGGAAGATGCTTGAGAAACACTGTTTTCTATATTTGATTGTTGAATTCGTAATCGTCTTCTAAGTTTTGGCATATCGAAGGGTAAGTCTCGTATATCTACAGAAGTAGCACTTCCGGATGTGCAAGCATCTTGCGAAGCAATTCTTCTTCGTCTGAGTTTGGGCATGTCAAAAGGTAAATCAGAAATATCTTGATGACTAGGAATAGATAATTCTGTAGTAAATCCAAATCTTGATTTGATACCTTCTCGAGATTGTATAGAAATTCCACTATCAGAACCTTGTATTTCGGGATCACCGGGATGAAATCCAAGATTTAATAAATTCTTATTTTGAGGTAATCTTCGTTTGGTTTTCATATTTTCTGGCGTTATAATTTCTTCTGGAGAACACTTTTGCGAATTGTTGTTTCGATTATTGTCAGAAGTTTCTGATATAGGTTCTTGTGATGATTTATCAGAAATTGGACTAAGAATGTGTAATTTATTAGCATGAGATAGAAATCCAGTATTTTGAGGTGCCGAAAATGCTGATGTAGCTCCAGAATCAGATTCATGAGAACTTAACGATGAAGAGTGATGGCTTTCAGAACTTGTTGTGCTTCGGTTACCTTCACTTGTACTACTTCTAATACTTTCCATACTTCCCCCACTACTGCTCGTGGTAATACTTTCAGTACTTGAGTATTTATGACGCTTTTTTCGATCTCTAAATTCTAAAATTGTATCCTTAAATGAACCTTTGGTACGTTTTAGCAATAGAAGTTCTTTTCGTGGCCTATCTTTGATTTCTAAAATTCTTTCCTTATCAATTTTTGAACTACTCTTGGATTGTCCTTGCCGCCTTTTAAAATCGGAAATTAATTCGTTTTTTACCTTAAATTCCATATCAAATACGCTGCTTTGCGTTTGCAAGCTTCCACTACTACTTACAGGTGCTCGTCCACGTAAGGACTTGATAGGTAAGCGCAAGTCCTTTAATCGAGATTTTGGATGTGAAGGTAAATTAGGAGCACTTCTAATACTATTCATAACACTGTCTTTCCCATGAAATTTGGTAGGTAATGGAGCAGTGGACGGAGGAGATGGTGTGTAACCTCTTAAAGGTAAAGAAAACGCTGTTGAAGCAATGGACGTTTCTTCGGAAGGTTTTATTTGCATATCTTGCATAGTTTGGGACAGAGCAGATATTGAATTATTGTCTTCTTGATTTATAACTGGACAAACTAAAGTAATTTTTCGTCTATTTTGAGAATTTTCATTTTCATTACAAGAACTCGGATATTTTGATTTATTACCGTTGAGCTGAAGAAGTACCGGATGATTAGATACTTTATCCATTTGATCCAAATCATCGTCGGATTTACTAATACGACAATCAAAGGCGGTTTCGTATACGTGTCTTTGACGGGTCATCTCGTCATCTAAACCATTTTCAGATGTGAGATATGCACAAGGAGAAATTAATTTATTTGTGGGCATAACCGACTCATCGCTAACATCACGAAAATTTGTGTGCTGCGTGTCAATACTAGAACTTTTCCTGTTACTTAAATTTTTACATTTAAACGACTCATCAAAATTGGAAGAATCGATACTACAACTTTTGCGATAGATTGATTGGTGGAAAGATTTTTGATTTTCTAAATTTTGATTTGGATATAAATCACATTCCAGAGATTTGTTGAGTGAAGTTTTATGGGATGTTTCTACTTCACCCTTTTCTGAACTAACTTTTTTTTTATATTTTGGTGCTGTACTTTTTGAAGGCGAGTCATCAGTTTTGGTTTTGTATAAATCACCGTAGTAATATGGAGAAGGGTGTCTTTTGATGTCACTTCTTGCAGGAGATTGTACGTTTACTAATGGCAAAATAGCTTCTGCTATACTATCAGGTGAATTTAGCTCTTGCGGGTTAACATGTGAAATGGGATGGCCAAAAAAATCTTCGTCTGAGGATGGCGGAGACGATCCCTCTAAAAAATGCAAGCAGAATTTGATTAAAAAGCGTTTTCATATGACATGATAAATGACAAGAAAGGAAAGTAAATAAAACTTTTAATAATATCGACGAATTGTGAAAAACTACACATAAATACTTATATGAAAGAATCCTACAATGCATAATCAGTATGGGGGACTACACAAAAGCTTATCCAAGACAGGAAGACACGCCATTTCGGTAGCGTGTTTCTTACGAATACTAATGCTTGAAATAATGACACAAAAGGCTGATACGTTATCTTATGGAATGCAATATTACATTTAATATGAATAATTTTTTATTACACTCCAAATGGAACGAAATGAATATTTAGCGCTACTTGATTAATGGATTCATCTCTTATTTTACTCTGAACGATTCTTACTAGTGGCTAACCGACTTTCAAACTGACAAAACATGAAAACGTATGTTTCAGAATTTGTATACAGATGGTTTAGAAAAAAGTAGTCCACAGTGAGACAACGACATTTTTTCTTAAACGTCCTGATATTTCGGTTTAATAACGGCCAAATTTAGAGTTATCACGTGTCTAAAATATCACAAAATTTAAGAGAAAATTTCTTGGTCTCGCCGCGTCAGGGGTCTCACTGTGGACTATTCATACATACCGTACAAAATATCAAGAATTGAGAGAGAATCAAATGATGAATATCAATAAGAGAGCCCGAAAGTTTACCAAAATACAAATCTTTAGACAGAAATATGATCTTAAAAAAGAAATTTTTTCAAGAATAGAGTGTGATATTAGTATGTGTTATGTGATATGTGAAATATAAATTAAACAAAAAACTTAACTAGACGTTAAAATTTAAAATTTGAATATTTTTTCAAATTCATTTTACAAAGTTTAAGTTGGCACCGTGTGTCACTATAAACATTGGTAACGCTGTTTGTAACAGTTTTAGAAAATTTTTATTTTTATTTTTATTTTTTTTATTTATTTTTATTGAATCTCGTAGTGTTCAGGTGTATCCAGTTTTATTTTTCATTCCGTTGGTAAGCTTTTTCATTTTTTCCTATTTTTTTAATTTTTTTTTTTTAATTTTTCGATTAATTTTAAATATTTTCTTGTATTCTTGCTGGTGTGATTAGCCTGACGAGGGACAGAATCCCGAAACATCGATGTAGCTAATTTACTTCGCTATATCTTCATTTATTTTACTATATTTTTCAACTTTTATAAAAAACACCACGTTGTTTTTTACCCCCCCCCCCCGTAGTTTTCAGTTTTCTCATTTTTTCAAATATTCTGTTTGTACCTTGTCACAAAAAAGTTAGAATTGTTCTTTTAGTGTTTTTAAATAAAATTTTCTTGTATGTTGTTCTTTACTTACAGTTAAAATCTAATATTTTAACGTCTAGTTAAGTTTTTTGTTTAATTTATATTTCACAAATCTTTAGGTTTAAAAATATTGATCATTATAAGTTGAACTCACTTGTTAATGGAAACTCGCATATAATGAACTAATTCTCGTCTAAACTTCCATAATATCAATGTATAATTTTATATATTGATAGTATATTATACTGAATAATTACCAGGGACTGCAATCTGCTTAGGAATAGTAGACAATTTACTCTTAACTCTGCTGAAGCTGAAGCAAAATTTTCCCAATATGATCAATTCCCTTCCCAGTAGCGCACTTTGCCGAGTAGGTCTGGTCTAGACGGGGTCGGCAACCATTTGAGACGGAAGAGCCAAAAGTTACAATTTATAAGATTTCCCAGTTTTTAAAGAGCCACTAATATTTTTGTTTCAATATTATGATATTTGATTAGAATTAGGTATATAAATTCCCAATCGGCTGTCAGCTGTCCGTCTACTCTCTACTCCACCTATTCTCACTGTTCTCTGTTGAGTGTTTCTATCCTGTTTGCAGTATAATATTTTTTTATAAGTTTTGAAAATAAAATAAAATAATATAATTATTAATATTTGCGTATGGAACTCGAGAGCCGCATCTTGACATTGAAAGAGCCGCAGGTTGCCGACCCCTGGTCTAGAGGATATCTTTAGTTAGTACCTCCTCCTCCTCCTTCTCCTCAGTCCATAACTCTTCTGCAGGGTGCGGTGAGCCTTTTAACAAAGGCTTTTCATGGAAGATTACACCCCGGTGGTTTGCCATTGCCTGCCGAGGGGAGACGGCCACAATATGATTTTTACTTCGCCCGGAGTCGAACCGGGTTCTCTGTGTTAGCAGTCTATGCGTTTAATCGCTATGCTAACGACCGTCGTTAGTACAGCGTTAGGCAAAACGGCTCCGAGCGTCCGTAGCATAGGGGATCGGAGCGGAGGGCGCGGGAGTTTGTTTTGACAGCACAACCACGGCAAATCTCATCATCAATCATCATCGTTAAATCAATAAGTATACAGAGCTTATATTTTGTGGGTTTGCTTCAGGTATTGAAATTTTATGGTAGACCGCGCACTATAGCAAGACCCATCACAATAATATACGGATATGAGGAAAATACAGAGTAATTTCTGCTTATAATGGACTATAATTTTAACCAGACCAGCAGTCTGGCGTAAATCTAAGACGAATAGACTACAGAGCGGGAAACCGCGGTTCTAATCCTGATTGTGTCGGATATGTGCTGGATCTAAAAAGTCCAAAATCGATCTGTGGACTATGGGGAAGGCATCGGGAAACCACCCCATTAACATTTCCCTAGTAAAGTCTTCTTGGCTTAGCCAGGAGGATCGCTAATATCCGAAATCGGATAGGCACCTGAAGAAGAAGAATAATTTTAACGATTTAATATAATGTGGTGTTTCAAAAGAGTTGGAGACTCGGGTGTTGATATCAGATTCAAAAAGGCGTGAAAATAGTAGATCGCATGCGTTGATAATAGATTCTGTTGAACACAAGCCAAAATGTTTACCAAAGATACAACACTTTAACACTGTTTTGATTATTTTTTCCATCGTGTGATTTGTGTGCGCACAGTGGCGGTTTGAGTGAATCTGCAGGAGAGAAGCGTTTGCTGATAAGTTTGAAATTGACGCCTGCGATTTTGTTGAATTTGACCAAATTTTGTTCTTGAAAAGGAGTCAAATAGACTCTCAAGACGCCATACTTGGAGAGCGGGCATTCAATTTTATCGAGAAAAGTGAAATTTTGCGTAGTCTGGGGACCGCAGTTTGGTCCCAGGCCTTTAAAGTGCAAGTGCAAGTGCGACTACTGTGATGCGGACGACACGGTCGAGCACACCCTATTCGAGTGTGCCAGATGGGAGCATGCAAGAGTGACCGCACACTTGGGAACGGACGAGCAACTGTCACCGGACAACCTGGTGGGCGTCATGCTGAGAAGTCCGGAGGATTGGAGAATAGTGGAAGGCATGATCCATAAGATCCTACAGGAAAAAGAAGACGCGGAAAGGCAACAGCAAGCCGCCGCGAGACAACAAAGAGGACGAGCACCTTAAGAAGATATAAGTCCCGAAAGGGCGGAAAGTAAGAAGAAGAGAAGTGCACGGAAGTAATGCTCAACAGCGGTTCCCGGCGCTTCAATGGAGTGGGGTTTTAGCCAGTAAGAATCTGACACTCCCCCCTATCATTGGGGGCGCCTATGCTAGGTTTCCCCACTCCCGACGAACACAAAAAAAAAAGAAAAAAAAAGCCTTTAAAGTGAGTAACCTTGCGATTTCCTGTAGCGGGAGCACGAAGAAGTTGGTTTAAAGACCAAAATTGCGAATATTTGGAAAAATTGTTCAATTTGTAATAGTGGACCAATTACGACAAGATGTATGAATTTGCAGTTTAAATTCGTATGAAACACGCAGCGAATCATCCGTTGCTGATTCCAACAATTGAAATAAGAAGAATTTGTTTGTATTTGGTGGTAGAACGCAACCTTAATGGACACGAGACCAAGCATCTGTCGAACCAACCATATTTTGAAGCGCCATCAACAACGAAGCAGAACAGCTGTTCCAGTGACACCAAACAGGTTATCACAAGGGTTAGTGGAAATTTTGTATCCAAACATTTTAGTGTAAAAATTTGATTTTGCTACACATTATTAACACCTGAAAGTTGCGAAACGCATTTTAGTTATCAGACAAAAATTAATGTAATTGTAGTTCGCAATGATCGCACACCTTTACACGAGCGGCTCAAGGACAAATTTATTGTCCCAAACAAAATTATAATTAACGCATTTTTTGAAAATTAATTAAACCAGTTCTTTTTTACCCGAGTCTTTTAATTGAGTTGGAACCTAACCGCCCTGAGAGTCATCATTGTTCTCCACCATTCGGCGAACCGGACCTTTTGTTTGTTTCATTACAATATTATTAGCAAAAGTACTTAATAACAGAGTTAATTTTAACCGTGAATTAATAAATTGCTATAAATATAAGGGATTTATCGAAACTAGGCGAATTTATCCATTACATGCGGGTGATCATTATAAGCGAATCTAGGATATTATGTGGATTACAATATATTATACTATTTTATAGAAGAAATGAAAATAAATAATTAATTGTTATTAATTAATAATACAAAAAAAAGAAATTTATTAATTTTGTAGTTGCTAAATTAACGAACATAAATTAATTTAATTTTGATGAACCAAATTTGGCTGGACCAGACTCCCCCCTTAATGTTGATGTATCCGAAGCTTGCCGTGATTGCATTGTCAAAATCATGTTTTGACTAACGCTGTACTAACTAAAGATATTCCCTAGACCGGTCCTACTCGGGGTTGGATTTCACTTTTTTTTTATTTTTTGTAATGTCAATCAATGTCAAAAAAATAATCAATTAAGATTATTATATGTAATACTTTCTACTTGCAACTTTCAGACAAATACTAGAAATTTTAATTTAAAATTTTTTTCTCCTAGCAATTACAAAATAGTCTTTTCTGTCAGAATTATGTTTAGGAAAATAAAATATTACATTTTAAGTAAAGAAATGTGACATAATACATACAAATATTATAAATTCAGAAAATATTTTCTGTACAAATTTTAAGAACAAATAATATAGTCGCAATGTATAGTTAAAACCATTTTAAGTCGCGTATGACGCATCTTTGGATGTAGTGCAGTTGGAAAAACTAACTATAAGAAAAGTAACAGAAAATATAAAATAACCTTGCAATGTATTAAATAAACGTAGAGATAATTTTATTCATAGTGGTTGGGAGTGGTTAATGTGCAGAAACTAATATTCATAATTTCGGTTCTATGTTTATGTCAATTGGTGGAATTGGGTGTCAAACGTTCTCCCTCCACATTTTCCGAGCAAACCCAAGTCACGTGCCAACCACTATGAATAAAACGACCTATATGTCGATGTTAACGTTGATTTTAGCAATTGTATTTTGTAAAGAAACATTTGTGAGGTAATCAAATAACTAATATAGGCGGTCGGAGCATATAGTGATCGATTAAGTTTACTACGAACGCTAAATGCCCGGTTCGAATCCGGGTGAAGTGAGAACTTTATTCTGGCCGTCTCTCTGGTCCGCCAGGTTGGGGGTTCTACGTCGGGCTTGGTCCTCGCCTAGGTAAAAAATGTAAAATGGTAACAAACCAAACGCCAATTCTTATGGTTGCATATCTGTGCGGAATAGCATTTTGTATACAATTTTATTTTGCCGAAACATACCACATTTGGGCATATTCTGACTACAATGGATATGTCGCAGGAAAATAGTAATTTTAAGCATAATATATTTATTTGTAAAAAGCAAATCTATAATTTTGTTTACTCAATATTTTTAATAGATAATTTATTTTATTTTCTCATTTAATATTGAAATCTAAAAGAATTTATTATGATAAGAAAATTTTAAAAAAGGTTTGATCAATGCAATTTCCATTGTAACTCTTATTTCAATTCCAAAAGGATTTCTGTTGACAGTTTTTATTAATAGTAGAAGTTCTTCTTTTGAAATTCGATCAAAAACACGCAATGCGAAAAGAATCAGGTAGATTTAGTATTAATCACAAATAAGAAATAGACGACAATTAAGTAAGATTATATTCCCTCTTCTTCAAAAATAAAGTATCGGAATTTAGGGTGACTTTCTTACAAAAATACAAAACAAATACCTAATCACGTCATTCCCTCTACCGGGTAATCCTAACCACCCTAATTAATAGTGCAATTGTTTTTAGTAAATTTACATTAGGGTGGACGAGATTAACAGTCTTCCTTACATCAACTGCCGTGATCAAATAAATTATTAAGGTGTAGCATCACCACACGACAGGATACATTTTGATACAACCGATATTTAAACCCAAAACTAAGATCTGTTGTCAAATTCGGCAAAATTAAATTTGTACTATTGTGAGTTCATGTAAGGAAATTAAATTAACCCAACAAGTCCTGATTCGTCGCAAGAATGCAAGAGCACGGTCGTTTGCATTTGAAGAAAAAATTAATTACAATTTAATATTATGCTTTATTAAAATTGTTGAAATGTATTCATAATGTATATTCATCTCAAATACTAATTTAAGGTTTACGAAACCGTAACTCGGTTGTAATATTACAACTCTTCATTCCAATTTAATAATCTGAATGCTTTATTAGTAAAATACTAAGGCTAAAGAAATAAAATTTATGAAATACTTTCTACTAACTTGGGGAAACGACTTGGAATATTATGTAACTTCTGATGGTTTTTAAAATTAGTTTTGAATTTCGCGGGTACAATTTTGTCATTAAATCTTTTATGAAATTCCAAAATGTGTTTTATATTCCAAAAATTTCAAATTAATCCGTTTTTACGTTCTTTTTAATTGGATTAAGAAAGTCTAATTTTTAGCGCAAACCCCCAGCCTTAAGTTAGTAACAAAAAATGAAGTAGCTTTCGTAGCTTACATTAGTTGTTGGTAGAGTGGTGGACTGTAGAAAGTAAATTTACTATTACGATATTATTACATACAAAATTATGATTTTTCCAATTTCGTGAAAATATTTCTATATTCACAGTCAAATCAACTCAAAAGTTCAATCAAACTTAAAAGCTGTATTATTTTAGGTTACATGTTCGTCAAATGCTAAACAATTCTGAGGATCATATTTCACAGTTGTGATCTATAATCCATTAACATTTATGTCACGGAATAGTACACAGTGCATACACAGAAGGCATTAAAACAATTGAAATTTATTACTCAAGTTCATATTTAATAAAAATGACGTTGTTTAACATGTACCGCGAAATGCGAAACAAGTTTTTTATATTTATTATGCATAGATATAATAGTAAAAATTTTCATTTAAATTTTCAAAATTCGAAACCTCTTTATGTTTTCATATCAATTAGCTAATCTATATTTAGAAAAATATTGAAAGAAAAGATAAGCTCGCCCGGGATTCGAACATTAAACCCTTCGATCCAAAGTTCTTCGCAGTGCCATTACATCCAACTGACTATATAATGTTTATTTCTAAAGCATTTTCCAGCTTTTCTTGAACAGCACCACACGAAATTTTTTTAACTATTTTTGCAATATTAAATTACAATCATACATATTTACAATGCTAAATTTCTGCAAGGTTACAACTTTTAGAATGTAGAACAAAGTTCTGTAACATAGCTAGAAACTAGGTTTCCTTTGCCAGCTTTAGCTTCATTTAGGGCGAGGATCACCAAAGTCAATTAGTTTATCCTCCTGCTAAATAGTTGGATATAATTGTTATAGTGTAAGTAGGATTTTGAATAAATTTGACACTTAATTTCCAAACGCCATCTGTCATCTGTTTCGAATTCAATATAAATCACTTACAAAACAGTTAAAACAGTAAGCTCAAAGTAAATTATTTTCTAATTTACACGAGATTCTACGCTAACTTTCAGTTCTACAGATGACAGATTGTTTGGAAATTAAACGTTAAATTTATTCAAAGTCCCACTTACACGATAACAATTATATCCAACTATTTAGCAGGAGGATAAACTAACTGAATTTGGTGATCCTCGCCCTTATAGTATTGGATACAAGAAACTTATGAGGGTTTTAGAAACACCGGATTTAGTTGAAAATGTTACCGATTGATAGCGCAACTGAAATTGCTGTAGCACCTAAAAACTAAGAACTACAATAAAGAAGCATCTTAATGATCATTATTATTCTTATGAATTAGCGAAAGGCGGCTTAACCGATTAACTCGCATACCTCTCGCACATAACAATGCAATAAATTATTAGGAAATGCTCGAAATAATACAAAATTTATTCAAAGGCCATTTTCTGGAATATGACAATATCTTGCGGCGATACACTGGCCAACAGTGTTTTTGGTGCCGGGGCATTTGGAGCTGATTTCATATGAATTTGATGCCCTGAATTCAAATATGGCATTATAGTTTTTGCCTAGCAGCTCAAATTTCTAAGATATAACGTTATTGTTAAATATTTGTTAAGTCTTCTTTGTCGGCCATCTTTAATTTTTTTCACTAATTTTGTGACATTACAAGACTGTCATCTTGAGAGACGGAAAATATACAGGAATCAATTATTGTATTATATGATTTACAACCGTACAGTATGTTATTGGAGGTACATATTTCGCCATATCACGTGATTTTAAAGAAAAAAAATATCTAAAAAAGTAGAGCTGATAGAAAAAATCTGATTTTATATTTAGATTCAGACGGCAAATATATAGGAAAAAATCCTTGCATTATTGATTTAAAACTGCACAAAATGGTGTTAGAACTGGTTAAAAATGCACATTTCGTGCAGATCTTCAAGTTAAAAAAATCATTATCTACAAAAGTAGAGCTGATAGAGAAAAACTAATTTGATATTTAGATTCAGCGCCCTAAATATAGCTAAAATCAGTTTTAAAATCTTAGGCACCAACGCAAAAAGTTTTTTTTGTGGGTCTGTGAATTGACCAAACGGGGGATCTGCGACCACCATCATAACATAGGTCATCCTGTGCATATCTGCAATGGCCGAGAGAGGAGACGTCAATCACATAAAGGGTTCATAATTACTTGTGATTTAGAAAAGCTAAAACAAAAATTTAAGAGGTCTTTATATGAGGAAGGGTCCTTTTGAAAAGGGTTCGTTATCGAGGACATGCTTTCATTGAAACGAATAGCATATTTCCATAAATCAAAGAATGACCAGATGTGAATGAAGGTCAAAAACCAAATTGGCAAAGCCAACTTGGATACAATTAATGTGTTTATATTTAATTTAGTTGTATATAATATTTGTTAGTTGCTTAATTATTTATGTATTGTCTGGTGTTCTAAAACCAACCGCAAAGCTCCTCACTCAGAAACTGGGATCAGTTGTGATGTTTCGAACACGCACAGGTCAAGTTCCGACCGCTTTTTTGCCGGTAGAGATTTATCGAGACTACTTATTTCGCAGGGAAGGCTAGATTCTAAATTACAATTCAGAGACCGGGATATTTGATATCGTTTAATTAATCTGAACTCAAAATGTGAGAATTTGAACCTGTTATTTGGACTACAAATCGTCCTGTTGCCGTATGTGTAAGTTTGTGTGATTGGATCAAACCACCATTACATTTAGTATCAATTTTGCTAAATGGCGCTTTGATAAAATCTAAGATTTTGTGTGGCACAATCAATAATAATTGTACAAAACTAACAATGAAATAATAAAAAAAATTTTGACGAACCAACAAGTTGTTTGTTTGGGAACCTCTGTGTTGCTAGTGACGCCTTCGGAAGTTGGTTCAGTAGTAGAACATCTGCAACCCGCATTTACCAAGCGTTCGTGCGTACCAAAGCCCTCGTGGTTGTTGGCTTCTTCAAATTTTACCAAAAATTCGTGAACCCGTGGAATCGCAGTCGTTCACGAAGAATATAAGTATTTCTTGTGTGAATTAGTGCAATCGAATATCAAGATTTAACTTCTGGTTTCTGGTACATAATCTCACCTTTTTGTATTTCTTATTTATGATTATTTTCGCTATTCTAGGACTCCAACAGCATATTTGTCGTCGAATTAACTACTGTAGGCATAATTCGATGTCGGATAACGACAGATTTACTTCGAACTGTCAAAAATTTGTGGGCCCAGTTCATCACGCTTTCACAAAATGGTGGGTGCTGCCTTTGCTTCACCGCTCCTATCGCAATTATCAAATAATTCGGTGATCCCGAACTAGGAAACTCATCACTCAATCGCTTGAAAACTTCCCTGGACCGAACTTCGTTCCAAAGAATAGAAAACACCAAATTTGCAAAAATCACTTCGATGTCACAAAACTTCGCAGCCTGTCCTGCCAACGTCGGCGAGTGGAAGACCAAAATTTTCTTTCTAACTTCTTCTTATCAAAAAATCGAAAAATTCCCTAAGATTTTCAAAAAGACGTAAATTAGGAGGTAACTGTTTTCTTGGCGGTAAATTCGAATTTTTGAACCAATTGTTCTTCTTTGCAGGTTTATTAAACTTTCAACATAACAACCGCACAAATTACTCAATAGAAACAAAAATATTATGTTAGTGTAATGTGTAAGGTAAGAGGTTGGCTTATTTAAATGTAAACAAGATTTATTTTCACAATTCTCGGTGTTCGCTTACACACCTCTTTTGACAATAATATTCTATCCAGCATCTCTGATTCGTTTTTATCATTACAGTCCTTCCTTCTCGGTCCTTTTACCCTAAAGAGGGTTTGGTGAACCTTTTAATTTGGGGACGATTTATGTACTTTATATGTTTCGTACCTACTATGTCCTTTTATCCTAAGACAAGGTTTCAAATGGCAGATTACATCCCGGTGGTTTGCCATTGCCTGCCGAGGGAGAAACGGCCAGAATAAAGTTCTTACTTTACTCGGATTCGAACCGGGTATTTAGCGTTCATAGTCAACTCGCGTGACCGCTAAGCTCCGACCGCTTCAATCATTACAGTATGTATTGACAAACATAACCAAGGTATCTCTGGAGATGGTTTTGGAACGCGGAAATTTCGAAAAAAAAACAAAGGAGGCAGTTATTTAAGAAAAGACGAGGTTGCTAGGGGAACGAAAAAAAGAAGGAAGCAATAATAAATAATAAAAAAAATTAGTTATCGTTTCGCTCCCGAAGTAAAAAGTGACGTTTTGTTTAAAGAAGGGAAAGTTACCGTTTGGCTCCCGAAGGAAAAAGTTACATTTTGCCTAAGAACAGATGAAAGTGATCGTTTGGCTCCCGAAATAAATAGTTACGTTTTGGCTAAAGTAGGGAAAGTGACGGTTTGGTTCCCGAAGTTAGTGATTTGGCTCCCGAAGTGAAAAGTTACATTTTGGTTCCCGAAGTAAAAAGTGAGTGTTAAAAAACAAGCCATGACCGGAAAAAGACGTGACCGCATGGAATACTTTGATAAATGGTTTTATCGTTGTATTTATTTATGTATTGAATGTTTATTTTGAATTGAATTTGTTTCAATACTTTTCTATCATAAAATTAATATTGTTGTCTAATCACTTCTTGTCATTATCCGCAAATGCTTAACTTTTGTTTACGCTGAATCAGAAGGACAAAATCATGGTGGTTCTTTTTGAGGTTTCTGCAGATTGGAGAAATAAATTTAGTGAACGGTAAGATTTTAGTTGTAATAATTCACGATGAGTATGCGGTGTTAGTGGTAAAGACATTAACATCGCAATATATATGTATATATTTTTGATTATTGAAGGTTTTATGACATTGTTTAATTTCCTTGCATGTGCACGTTGCATATTTGTAATGTGTCTCGGCCACAGAGGACCTATAACTTAATGTGAATTTGAAACCATGGAAATAGACAATTCTTTACATCGTCCATTCCTCTCAGAGAAGTTCTTGCTCACATTTAATACTGCCTGGGGCAGCAGGTAGATATTTAGTGAGTGAATAATTAGTATTAGGAAGACTAAAAAGTGATTAGTTGGAATTAGATTAGTGTGCTACAAATTCAAGGACATTCTTTGTGATGGTAGTAATGATCGATCAATCAGAATCACAAGAGAGCGTTACAGACAGAATGACAGACATACTTTTTTACGGCATTTTTATGTTTATGGTACATCATGGGATTCGATCACCTCTTGGCCTCTTAACCTTTTGACCATTTGCAGATTTGTGCATCCGATATTGTACTCGTATCTCAGATAATAGTCTAAAATAAGTGCGGGAAAAGTGGGATACTTACTATTTAGGTAGACTTTCGATCCTTTGCTTCAATTTAGCTCCTTAATTATTTCTGATATTTTTAAGTTATTACCCGTGTTCATTTACATGTGATTTATTTCCACAGAAAAAATTCCACATAGTATAAGTCGCGTTTATAAAAATTATAAAATATAAATTGACGTAATTTTAAATTTTATATTGTCTCTAGAAGGAAATGTGTAAAGGTATATTTATAATAAACCTTTACATACATACATTATATATAATATAAAAAACAGACTTCCTTCGATATATTTCATTCCATGATATTATTATTTATGTGAAACAAATTAGATTAAAATATTAAAAAATATTGTTTAGATCGCGCAGGGAGACTTGATCACTGGTGAGAAAGAGAGTCATTCATCCTTTCTTACCATTGCTAATTATTTTTTTCGTTTTCTAATAAATTATATTTCTTATTTCTAATTGCTTTCTTAATTATTTTTCACTTTACCTACTCTTTCCACTATCCCCTCCTCATCCCTACAGTTTTTCATTTTCTACTGCTGTATGTATGGATAATCAAATATACTATTGGTTTTATACCGAAATAATAAATTGTTTATTTATGATGAAATCAAGTCTCCCATGTCCGAAAGTTCCCTCATAAAAGGGAGACTTGATTCTTTAAGCGATTCCTGATATTCTTCGTTATATCGGCGCTTATTATTTAACTTTAAGTTAAAACTTAACTTAATAAAAAAATGTGTTTGCATATCCGTATGTTCGGATTATATAGGTTGCACTGCATGTTCAAAAAAACAGAAGGTCTTATGTATAGGAAAGTAAATGAAAATATTTGTATCAAGTTAATTCGAATAGTTTCTATTTGACTTGTGGATATAATTTAAAATTATCTGTCAATTTATGTGGTTATTTCGACTTCAGCTTTACTAAGAAAGAATGCGACCATACGTGAAGGTCATAGTTGTTCGGCCTTCGACCTCACTTTTATTTATTATTACACAGTATTTGAGCAATTGAAGCTTGTTAATTGGTCCATGGTAAACCAATCCAGATTTTTTTATGAATATAGTAATAAAAATGAAAGTCTTTCCAGTACGACTCGCAATCGGTGAACTTCTGCATCAGGTTGCTGCCGTGCTTGTATTTCTAGTGAATTTTTAAAGTAAAATAAAAAAGTTTATCAAATTTTTATGCGAGCAAACAAAAGAAGATATTACATAGTATTTACCATTTTAAAAAAGAATTAAAAAATTAAAAAGTTTATGATTAACAGATTAATCATAAAAGAAGTCAGAAATCAATACAACGCAATCCACTTTTCATTGTAGGAAAACTCTGTGTGGATTAGTACTTTACAGTTTTATTAAAATGTATGCAACGCATATTGAGAGCTGTAAAAAGTTGAAAAGTAACATCATTTTAGGAAAGAGGGTTGTTAAAAATGAATGCAATTTTGTGGGGTTGTAGTTTTATAGGATATAATCGTGGCATCGCGGGCATAACTTTGAAATTTTACGTGCGGCTATAAAAAACTTTAAAGTAATTTTGATGTATTTCCGATAAAGCATTTAGTGAAATTTTCTTACGTGCTATAGAATTTATTAAATTGATTGTAAAAGATTTAAGTATTGAAAAGATTAAGATGACAGAAATTAAATTAAGTGGGAGCACTTAAAAACTTTTCAATTTTGTTCTTTTTGAGATAATCGTTTAGGTGACGTCATTTTGAAAGTCCGGGAAAACTGGAATTGTGTTATGGTGGTGGTTTAGCGAAGCTCGCAGCGTCATTTACACTAACCATCTATCACCCCAGTATGAAACGAGCGTATTTTTCATCAGCTTTTTTGTGTTGACTCATTTCTAAATGCTCTTTCCTTGTTTCTTAATTTTGTTCATTATGCAGATTGCACTGTACATATTGCATTAATATTACAACAGGAACAAATTAATTTGAATAATCTAACGTGCAGCTTTACCCTCCTTTACAGAGGTGATTGTGTTTTCATAAAATTGAAACATTGTGTAGCTATCATGCTCGTAATAAATTAAGATTCATTTATGTCTTCATTTAGAAACGTTCTTAAAACTTGGGTTAGATCCTATTTTTCCTATTCCTTGGTACAATTTTGGAGGCGAAAAGTACAACAATTTCAAATAAATGATTCATTCGGTTAGAAATTGTATTACCTGCGGATATATTTCTTTCAATGGTAATAAAATTTTCAACAAAACCCAAAGAAAATCTCAACCTTAGCTACCGAATATTCACTTACTATTCAAAGGCAAGTAGTTCGAATACGTGATTACAATTTCAAATATTATTTAAATTAAATTGTTAAATTACGTTTCAAAAATATATAATTTAATAAATAAAAATAGTTAATAAAATATAATAAGGCAAAATGTAATAACCATCGGTGTGGTATTATAAGCATAATACTGGCCGCCTAGGAAGCGGAAAACCGCCGTTCTATTCCTAGTTGCGTTCCATTTCTATTTTCGGATTTCATTTTTATGAAAATTCTTTCAGTATTTCAGTAATAATAGCACTAATCCGTTCATGTGAGTCACAGTAGCATAATTCTATATGGTATAATATGCCATATAGAATTATGCCATAAATATTTTAATTTCTTACCGTCAGTTTTATTATTACTTTCATTTTATTAAATTTTATTTATACTGCCATTTTTCAAAAATAGTTTATATTATTCAATTTGTAATAGGCATAGGCTAATTTTTGATACCCTTTCCTTTTACAAACTTTCCGTTCAAAATCTTAAATTTCTTTTTTTTCCTAGAATTTGTTTGCATTCAAAATTTAACTGTTAAGAATTTGTTGTTTTTAATTAAAAATCTGAAATTTATTTAAATACTATTTTATGTTCAACAAAACCTCTTTTGAATACATTTTCGATTTTTCTCAAACTACGGAAATAAACTGGAAAATAAAGAAGTAGATAATAAAGTGTTTTGTATTATTTGGAATATTACAAATTTTATTGTGCATTATTCCAGATCCGTTTCTAAATCAATTTTATAGCTTTTCAAAATCAAATAACGAATACTCCTTATATTTTTTTAGTAGCGTAAGAATACATGAGGATGTTGTAAAAAAAACTCTGCCTGTCTCTCTGTCACTTTTTCTCTCCCACCGTAAAGCTATTTAGAACTTCTGATTGCTTTCTTTATTATTAATAATCTAAAAAAAATTAGGCCTCTCTAATTCATTCATCACATTGTTACTAACAAGGGGAGCACCAACTTTGGCCATCACCGATTTGATTTCTCTTCACTGTACGTGTAGGCGTATTAAATTTTGTACATCACTGCTCTGATACAGATGATCCACTTTTAACTTTATCTATTTGAAATATCAAAAGCACATTGTTTTGTTGATGACTAATCGTGTGCTTCGAATTGAGCACGAGCGGGTCACGTAAGATTCCGTGAAATCGATTTTGGCGCCCTTGCCTTTCAGTTGCGAACCTATCTAGAGTAGTCCGCAAAGCATTTGGTAGCATTTACTTGCTTCGTTTTACCATCCGACCACGACCCACCCCCGCTAAGCTAGGTCAGCACCTTAACGTATGTTAGTAACAACTTTATTTTGCTTATTTTGTAGCAGGTACTTATGTTTAATGCTTTTATAATCGAGTTTCATTTTAAATCTAACCATAACAATGAAAAATATACAAATAGTAACGTGAACTAGATATTCAAATTTTAACAAATAAATTAAAATAGTTTAGTCATACAGTCAACCTATCAAGTTCCACGACTTCAAAAGGATAATAGGATAATAGGTGAAGATAATTAAGCGGTAAATATGAAACATACTTAAAAGTAGTTGGAACTTTAAAGTCGCATGTTCAGTAACACGAACTGATTGCTACTACAATCCTGTGCAACGACGAAGTTCTGAAAAGCTTAAGATCATTGATAGGTAATTACATCGTTTCCAATACCGGGAAAGTTACTTTAATGTAATATTAATTATAAAGTAACCACTAGTAGTGGAAATTAAATAGTAACGACGATTACGTAGGTACAGGCAACAGAGAATAGAAATTATCCAAGAGAAAATGGGGAAATTTATTAGACAAAACTGCACCAATCTACGAAATTTAGTTTAAGCATAAGTAATTTTAAATTATTGGTCGAAAGCTGGCGGGATTGTGGATATCTTTTAGGTATGAACGTACAATTTATTGTAGAAGATGCAGTCGAACCATATTATAATAGAATAAATAATACAGCGCGCAAGTATTTATGGCGCGATACAATTCAGGTTTGAAATTATTTAAGGTACAAACTCGAGCTGACAAGAACAGCTGATCTCGATCGTGTACGTGAGTAAGAGTGAGATGAGCTGTAGAATGCGCGATAGCGACCCATGGTCACAAAATTGGGCAAGTGCAACTAGTTATTCTATTAGTATTATAGTACTATGGTTGAACTATTGAAATAAAATCACATAACAGATACAAACAAAAAGTTGACCTCTTTCGATTAAAATACAAGAAGAAGTAGAAATCTGGCAATTCTTAGCTAGTATGCCGTACTCAAAATTGGAATCTCTCCAAGTCACAGGAAAGTTGCGCAAATAATAATGATTTTAAAGAAAGACATATGGTCATACAAACCTATTAGTCTGGTCATTTTAAGTTTAAAGAAACCCTTAATGCCTATTTGCTCAACGGACGAATGTAGTTTAACTTTCCGAAATTAGTCGCTCAAGGATGTTGGAAATTAAAATGCTAATAAGTTAACTGGTGACTTTCAAATGTTACAAAATAATTTAAATGAGGTAAAATTATAGTTAAATAAGTGGAGAATAAAAGCTAATGGAAGCAAAGCGCTGCACGCGACAAGTAAACTATGGATTTAAACGATATAATTTAGTGATTAGTTAAACAGGTTGCAATTTGGAATTATTCCTTGTTTGTTTGAATTTAGTGTAATTTAGTTTAATTTAGTCTATCGCAAACAAACGTGGTCATTGTTTTAATTACAAAAAAAATAGATGGGGGTATCTCACAGAATAACATCCCTCATGCGGTAATGATTATTATTGCTATTTCACTGACTTCTATCCAAATAATAAATAGATTGTAATAGATTTTAGTTCATTGAAGGGAAATGGGCATTTTTCCAGTGATTTTTACATGTGGTAAAATTGACAGTAAGATTTGACGGTTTCTTAGAATGAAAACGAAGGCCGACATTTAAAATGTACTTGTTTACTGCCGTTGAAAAGTTAAAAAAATAACTAAAGTATTGTTTAGGTCAGTTATGGTGCTAAAGAGCCTTCTCGCATTTTTTGGATGAATCGGAACATGTTGCATTCCTTGCGTTACTTTTCTTGCATGAACTCACCATTATTCTAATTCATTTATTGTGCATTGTTGGAAAGTTTGCTAAACTAAACTGGACCGGACGTACTGAATAATTAGTTAAATTTTAGTCTTCTAATTAGTAAATCAACATCATATATTATTTTTGAACATATTCCCTTTCTTATACAAGAGCTGGCTCTATAGGTGCAAATGACAGATTAAAACTGAAATAACAGTGACCACAGTTAATTTTGATATATGCAATTTATATTAATTATTGAACTTAATAGTAACAATAATACAAGTTACATTTTTTTAAATTAATTTCCACCCTTAACATCGTAAATCAAAATAATTTGTAGTGTTTCGTCAAGTTTTTACGAAACTTCTTTGGAAAAGGTTAAAAATTAAAGCATGGTGTAGTGGTTAGGGAGTGGAACTATAGATCTTAAGATCTTAACCCATAGGTTCGAATCCCAATCGCTCCCAAATTTATCTGTGGCGTAAAACGGATATTTCCGTAAAACATCAAATTCGACAAATTTTTTGTAATGTTCGTGTAAGTATAAAAATACAGTAAATGACTGAAAAACTGCTTAATGAGAATATCATTTTTTTAGATATCGACTTGCCTACGGTAATTACATTAATCTGTGTAGGGTAATGTGGTAAGCGCCGCGTGTGTGATATGCTTTAGGCACCCCATCATTGCGTTGTAATTAAATTGCAGCAGAGGAATTAAAAATTATAAGAGAATTTCTTAATTGCTTTAATTTTACTAAGAGACTTATATCGTGTTTGTGTCGCTGTTGAAAATTTAAATTTACAAGGTACTTGAGAAATTGTTTAAAAATTCACTAAATTTTCAAAAAGAGAAACATTTTTGAGCTGGAAAATTTTTTAAATGAAGAATAGGTATTATTTAATGCATTTAATATTTACTTTGCATTTAGTCAAGTTCTAGTTCATAAATCTCAGATCACTAAGTAACAATTCAATTCCTCCTCATTCTTTGGCGTATCAAACTAGGGTGAATATTGAAGGGTTCTAAACACATCTAACAGTAAGGGGTGGAAATACTAATTAAACGCTGCGGTCAAGTATGATTCATTTCAGTCTAACAAAAGTTTTTGACTTTTAAAGCGTGCCAACGTTTATAAATTTAAATTTTCACAACAAATTTGTAAAATTTAAACAAGGATCGTAGCATAGCTTCTCTACATCAAAGGTTAATGAACCCACTGTGTACAATAGAACATTTTTATATTTAATTTTGTTATCCCACACCTTCAGATTAGATTAGTTCTTTGTTTGAGAGTCTACATCACACTTTTAGTAGCAGCTGCGCTGCATTTTTTTAAATTCGACGTGCGGGAGTTTGATTTGCGGCTAAAGTCACTTTGTTAGTTAATTTGTTCTTTGTTTGAAGTTTAAACAACGTCTTTCACCCCCTTTAATAACACTGTACCATTTTTGAAAGTTGTATGTTTATGACAACTGGAGTTTAAGCTCCTTTTACTGCAATATCTCCGGTAAACGAGATAGCGAGTAGTACGAAGTGGGCATATTTAAATATATAACTGTTGAACCCTGATATAAAGTACTCCTATTTTAAGTTCCTTCAGTTATAACGTACTAAATTTTGTTCCCGTAGAGAAACGTACCTATTTGATTATAAAGGACAAGTTCTGATGATATATTAAAATGATTTTAACTTGTGAAATTAATAAAAATTTTAAAATTATCGAGTCACCAAACGCAATCAAAATCAGTTAATTGAACTTCTGACGAAAGCTACAAATATCTGAAAGCTTAGGAAAATATAATTGATTTCTATTGCATTTAATTAACTTGATAGTTCTTTAGTCAGTGTACAATTAAAATCCTGCGGTTAGCCAGCCTGTCTTATAATAGACATCTTAAACAGTGAAAGAAAAATCTACTGTAGAAAAGATAAAGTAGTAACAGTCAAGCTTTCAAATAACTAAGGGATTTGTTCTGCGAATGTGCGTCACTTGGACCATTGATAACTTTAAATTACATTTCTTCCCTAGGGATATGAAAGTTTAAAACTGAAAAAGAATGTATTTAACATACATTGTTCCATAAATTTTTATACTAGCAACTTGAACAATTTGTACAAATAAATTTCGTGATTTTAAACAAATTTCAAGTTTATCGATTCTGGTAAAAGAATATAATTTTGGAAGGTTGGTAATATAAAAATTTTAAATTATAAAGCATACCTGTTGTATAAGGTTGAGAATATTCTCTGTCGGGACTTGTAAAACATTTAATATCGGCGTCGTCTTGAATTAGCTGTTGTTTTGAATCTCGCGGATTTGAATATGTTTCCAAAATTTCAACCTGAAAAAAATATTTACATTAAATATCAATTTATAATAACCGAACACAATATACGCATATTGATGTGGAGAGAATATAGATAAATTAGCAGATTATGCACAATAGAAAATTTTGTGCTTTCAATGAAAATCTCATGAGAAATATTGTACGATTTATGTTTTTTTTAAATCAATATTTTGCATTATATGTTATTTTATAATGGCTGTTTCAATATTAATGATTATTATTCAAATATTAATACAATATTTTAGTCACTTAAAAAACATCCCTTTAATTATTATACAGCGATTTCCCAAGTGACATATAACATGGCAGCATATCCTCAACGAATTATAAATTTGAAATATTTGAAAGCAAAATTTTCAAGTTATTATTATAATGTTAAGCTCAAGTTCGTAATTTGTAAATGTTTTAAAATATAAAATATTCATAATTATAAATTATTAAATTCTGTCAATCATTAAAATATAAAGTTAATAAGCATCCGCTCGGGAAATAAGACAATGACCAAGGCTGATCGAAAATATTAAATATCAAGCAATAATAAGCTTCTGGTAATTGGAACTTGCAAGTGCAGTAGTCCATAATAAATATGATATTAGAAATATGATTGCAATAAGCTAATTAAATAAAATATGTCACCGGAAAACTAATAAAGTACTACATTAAAACACTTGCGTTTCAAGAGTCAAATACCAAGAAGGAAATTAATTAAGTAAAAATGGGTAATAATTGAACTTGTGGCGACAAAGGAGTCAGGAGGTTTAATTACGATATAAAATCCCCTAATTAGACTCGGACCATTTTCTGCTGAGGGCCAAAATTAAAATGAGGATATCAACCTACAAAAATCTAGCCCCAACAAAAAGTATAATATGGAACACTGAGAGGCTGAAAGCAGACGAAACCAGAGATAATATCAAAAGTCAAAAAGATTATGTTACAAAATAGAAGTAACGAAAACATACAAAGATACATAATTGCGAGAAGACTGACAAGACATACGATTATAGCAAAGAAGAGGGAGTACGAAGAGAAAATGCTGAGAACTATGGAAGAGAATAGAGTGAAAAACTGCTACTAGGAATTTTTCAAACAGATAATCTCGACGCGGAATGGTTTTAAACCCAGGTCTAAGACTTTTCTTAAAATAGACAACGGTGATCTTGTCCTATTATTATGTAATTTCTGATGATGAATGCATCCGCATTTGAAAGCTCAAATACAATATTAATTTATTTTCACGAATTAATAATTAACCAATTTAAATACAGGAATTAAAGGCTCAAAGACTGCGCTGAGCCGGACACGTTTCAGAGACAACCTGATAGTAGGCTAATCAGATTGATATGGGAGGGGGCTCCAGGTGGTGAGAGACCTGTTGGACGACCAAGAACAAGATTGAGAGATAACGTCCTGTCGGATTTGGAAACAATGGGAAAACAATACAACGAAACACTAAACCTGATGACAAACAGAAAGGTTTGTAGGGCAATTGTGAAGTCAGGCAAAATCCACCCGGGGTTTTAGCGCTACGAAAGTAGAACAACCCCTGATATTCAATGTTAAGTTTGTAAATATTTGTTATTTATTAAATAGGTGTTATTATGAAGTACATCTTTATTAATTATCTAAAGAAAAAACCCCGGTGACTCCTAATCGGTACAAGTGACAACCCCTAAACTTACTAAGGCAAGAATTCTCTCCTATAGAGGTACACATACTATTTTATCTACGACCGTTTAAAAAATTACTAATAACCTAATAAGTACATGAAAATAATCATTTTTCTCATTTTCATTATATTTAAATGTTTTTAATAGTATATCTGATTTTAGAATCAAATATATCAACCCCATCCTTTTATTCTCTACTTTTTTGGATAAATAAAGCAAATTCTTTGATTATAGAGAGTTATTTTTTTAATTCTTGCACCTTACCTTAGTTAGCTGTCGAACAATAATATAAAAAAAAAATAATTAAATTAAAGCTGTCTTAAATTAATCAACCCTGGAACTTTGTTAATTTTCATCATACATTATTGGAACATTAAACTTTAAAACTTTAAATTAAAATAAGAGACGGTCGGAGCGTGATGGTCTAGCGAGTTGACTATGAACGCTAAATACCTGGTTCGACTCCGAGTGAAGTAAGAACTTTATTCTGGCCGTCTCTCTGGTCCTGTTCTGCGTCGGGTAATTTGATACGATATTTTTTATTTTTTACGATATGTCACGAGAAATTTTAATGTTGAAAGAAGTTTTTATGCAAATTTTTTGAACCGCCAAATTTCTTATGTAAACCAGCGGACCATGAACTGTCGATAAGAATACTTCGCTTGGAATATTGCATCAATCAAATTGCGTACAATTTAAGGTTACATGAAAATTTGTAAAATGATTGTAGTTTTGTATTTTGAATTTCTATAAATAAATAAATTTTTTAATTTTGTATTACAAAAATTTCAGTTTGAAAAATATGAATAAGTAGAGGCTTGTAATTCGCCTCGGCTTGTAAGTTGCCTCGGTCTCTGAATTTCGGCATGTAAGCGGGCCATAACAAAAATTTCGACAGAAATCGACAGCAAAGGAGGTGTGGTCAATTTTAAACTACTTTTGGACCGGAAATATTCAATATCATAGTGTTTACTGAAAAAAATGTAAAATACCGTAAATTTAAAATTAAATAATTGAATGGTTTGTTGCAAAAACGTAAGTACTGACATTTTTGCCAAAATTGAGATATACATGTTTTCTTATAGTTTTGAGGTAGCCCGATCGATTGGTGTAAAAATAAAAATTGTACTTTCAAGTTTTATCAAATTTTTTACTATATCAAATATCCGTTTAGTGCAAAAAGGTAAGATCTACTGTAGTACTTACCTTTCTGCACCAAAAGCAACAAATGCAATGCTTGCTGACTGACCAGCCATATAAATTTACTAAGTTTCATTGTAATTAAGATTATAACTTCAGTTGCATTTTTTTTTTTTGAAAATTTTCAATTTTGGACCACCATAAGATGATTATAATTATGCTTTAATTTAAAGCATAACATTTTATTTTGTGTAAATATTTTGTCTTTTTTAACAATAAATTATGATTTGTTGCAAAAAGGTAAGTACTTCATAATATAAAAAAAGTGATTGCTAAAAAACTATTATTATGTAGGTGCATTTTATTAACTTTTCAAATAAAGAACATATATTTCTAAAGGATTCTGAAATAAAAATACAATTTGGAGATCAATTACACAAAGCAGACACTTTAAATCGATTATCTCGAAATGTAGATTTTGTAATACTTACGTTTTTGCAACAAACCATTCAATTAAAATCGTGTTTTTGTTTTGTGATCATAAATTGAACATTTTTATATAAAATTAAAGTTAAAATTTTTTACTGTGTTGTATTATATTCAATTTACATAATACCAAAAGAATTTCAAAAATATCATAATTTGACAATTTTTTTCACGAATTTTTGTAAAATAGCTTCAGAATGTAAGTTGCCTCGCTTTAAAGCTTGTAAGTTGCCTCACCTTTCTTTCACGTTTATTTCAGATTCTTTTTTTTTGGGGGGGGGGTACTTAAAAACCTTTTGTAAAATGTAAAATTTTCGGTTGTTTCCCTTACATTTTCTTTGTCTTTTCAACATTTCGGGGGGGGGGGAGGGAGCACGTGCCCCCAAGTGCCCCTCTGGCTACGGGCCTGCAATCTTGTTAATCACTAATTAAAAAATTTTTTTTTTAATTTTTGGCCTCTAAGAGCAAATAAAATTTATAAATTTGTAAATCAGGTGTTTTCCTTATCGTTTTTTAACATTTTCAGCAATTTGACAGGGGGAGGCAACTTACAAGCCTAAATTTCAAGGTGTCGATTTTAGGTACTTTAGAAAATTGCCTGTATAACATTTATTTTTTGAGATTAACAATGATTTCTACTTCAGGATTGTGCCTTTATACTTCCTCTTTCCAAAGTAAAAAGCTAAGGCGAGGCAACCTACAAGCCATTCCCCTAATAAATATAATATTTAGCAAATACAGGGTGGGTCATAAAGAATTTCCCTTTTTAAAACATCATTGCGATCGAATGGTTTGTAGGAGCTGGACGCGGGTGGTGGGTATTAATAACTCAGTCACGATGGAGCGCTTTACGGGTGAGCAACGTGCATTTTGTGTATAATACTTTTACAAAAATAGCAGCGAAATAAACATATATTTAAATTAAAATAAATAATTGGGAAATTTAATTTTTAAAAATTACATCTTCCAGATGTAAGCCATCTGGATGCCAGCACTGTTCGAATCTGAATCTGTGTAAGGGTTAAATGAGTACAATTCCATTTCAATGTATAAAAACTTCAAAATGTACCATTCTTCCCCACTCTCCTGTACATGTTGACGTTTATCAATTGTATTGGTTGTTGCAAAAGCTGAAATTTCCTGTAAATTGTAGTTTCAACTTAATTAAATTCGATAATCAATGCATCATGTTCGGAACACATTGAACAATTAAATTTGACTCGTGTCAGTTAACATTTTAATTGATGCATATTTCAAAAATTTGTAGACTTAAAATTTAATTGTATTACCATTTAGTAATTATTTATCAAAATGTTGGCAGTTTTACTTATTTACACAAGAAATTTATGTATTAAAACAAAACAAATCGCAATTTAATTTTGCACCACCTTTTCAAGTGCAGCTTCAAAGTGAGATTTTTATTCGCAGTAAATTATATTACATAAGATAATGAGTTAAGAATCGTTTTACGCGTATTATTAAAAGACGGAATGGCACAAAGAACTCGAAATTAAGACGAAAAATTTAATTACTTTGTGAGAAATACTTGTGCATTTCTTTGTTTAGTATTTTAAACAAGTGTGAAAAATGTACAAGTGGTAGCTGTGCTTTATATAATAATAATCAAATTGTCTTCACTTATTTGATATGCATTTTCTACTCTCTTTCGGTATATAATTCTCGTTTAAAGTATTGTTATGTAATTGGGCAAATTTGTTTGCATTAGAGATATTTTGTATTCAAAGCCATGCCAGAAATTTAAATTTGAGCTTATTTGGCTTAAATATATATGCGAAACATTGAAGTACGTCCATTTATATAGTAGTAGGTGCAATTCTAAATACGTATATAAAAGAACAACCCTTAGCGTTTAGCCCCTTGTATGATATTTATTGCCAAGATTTGACCGGCATAGGAAACGATCGCATTTAATTCTGCGAGTTAAATCAATGTAAATTGTTAAATTTGTACACGAACGCACGAGAAATCTTCGCTAGGAATTTTGGTTAGAATGACTGTTTAGCCCCTTAGCAGCCCTAATTGGAATTCCTTTAATACGAAAACGACTCGTTTCTCTATGTATCCTTTGTTTTTGTTAAGTAATAATAAATTATATACTTAAGGTGTAATACGATGGTTTCTATATCGCACAATAAATTACTTTTAAACTTTAAGTACCCAGGATTAGATATGTCTAAGACAATTTGTATTTAATTATTTTCAGGTACCCAATTTGGAAGGGGATAGTTTCCTCAGTGCTAAATTTAGAGATTCTATTTCAAGAGTTTAGATTCATCATAATATTGTGAAAGCATTCAAAGAGAGGTGAACGTTTGCGTAAATTCATATCCGTTTATTACTCTGAATAATATGTGAAAAGTTCCTAAAGCTCACCACCCTTGCGTTTGCGATACATTACCATCCATAAATATTTAACCACTAAAGCATTTGCATGTGAAAATTTTAAGGATTAAACGAATTTTCTTTTATTAAAGTAATATTATTTGAAATTTTAAAATATTCTGCAATGAAACTGTCATTTATTTCTTTAATTACAATATACAGTTTTACGCTAGGCTCACCATTAAATTATTTAATGTCTTTTTGTTAGTCAGGGGCGTAACGCCCGAATGGTTTCCATTCAATCAGTTGAATTTTATGAATTATTTGCGAAATATTTCAGCACCCATTAGCTTCAGTTACCTTTTGGGAAATAATTTTTGGAAATTGCGATCACTGCTATCGTTATTAAATTTAACGTTTCATGCTAGTATTATTTTATTACTAGTACGGTAATGATTTTAGGTCATTGACTGAATTGGAAAGGGTAAGATTTCCAGTGGATTCCATGTACTCTTTAACATTCTGGTTTTATCGTTTCGATTTTTGTTATTAGTATCTCATTTTTCTCTGTCTCCTATTAAAAGTAAGTAAGTAAGTAAGTAAGGAAAACAAACAAGGTGCGGACTGTCAGTTCGCACGCGTGTACTTGAAGGTTAAATAAATAACATAAAATAACGTATAACTTAAGCTATAGAACATGGACCCTCGAAAAAGGCGCTAAATTAACGAAATTCATTTAAAAGTAATATAATTTCTATTACTGAATAAATAATATAAAATAACATATAATCAAAGCTATTAACCGGGGCTCTTGAAAAAGGTACTAAATCAACAAAATATAATTAAAAATAAAATCTCTATTAAGTTAGAGAACTTGAAAAATTCTAGGGAGTGTTTTGTTGTTGTAGAATGTTCTATTACTGGCCTGTATTCTTTTCTTTATCTCTTCTTCCCTTTCACAGTGTCTGTTTATGATTACTCCCAAATACACAAAGCTTGCTACTTCTTCGATTGTGAGGTCGTCTATAATCATAACACCCTGCTTTTGTTTATTGCTCTTGATGCATCTCATGTACTTTGTTTTTGATTGGTTCACCAATAACCCCATTTTCTTGACTTTCTTCCTCAGCTCCTTGAATATCTCCTCCATCCTCTTTTGTGTTCTTGCCATGATGACGATGTCTTCAGCATAGGCGAGTATCTGTCCCTCTTTTGTTCTTATGGAACCTTTGGCATCAATCTCTTTGACTATTTTCTCTATAGCTATGTTAAACAGTTTAGCGGAGAACGGTCCTTGCCTCACGCCGAAGTTTATTTCTAACCTTTCCGTCTCGTTCTCTTCTGTTCTGATGTATGCTGCACATTCGTCGTCATACCACTCTTTGGATCTTTTCATTTTTCTGTATCCTACAATTTCTGTTGCGCTTGCGCGTATGCTCGATACGATATTTTCTAATTCATTATCAATGTTTATGTCTGTTTCTCTTTGATTTAGTTCTCCATTAATTCCTGCTACGTATTGTCTTGTTTCCAAGTTGTTTAGTTCCTCTTTGTCTATTCTTTTATTGATTTTCTTCAATGTGCTGTATTTTGTAGTTCCTTGTTTTATTTTGGCAAACACCAGGTAGTGGTCCGAGTCAGCGTTAGCACCTTTATAGGATCTTACATCCATTACCAGGTTTTCATTTTTCTTTGTATCAAGCTGTGGTCTATCTGATTTCCGTCCCCAACGCCTCCTCCCGGCCATCTCCATGTGATCTTATGCAGTTTTCTGTGTCTGAATTTGGTGCTAACTATCAAAGAGTTTGTTGCCTCTGCTAGATTACACAGTCTATCTCCGTTTGTGTTCATTCTATCATGAATAGTGTATTTACCAGCAATAGCCTTTATTCGATCCTCTTTCCCTATTTTCGCGTTAAAATCTCCCAGAATAACCATCATGTCTTGTTTGGGAATGGTGTCACAGAGGTATTCCAACTCACTATAAAATGCTTCCTTTTCGTTGTCGTTACTATCTTCAGTTGCTCCATAGCAATTTACTACATTGTCATATTTGTTTTTAAGTATGCTAATCTGCCATTTATTGCTTAAAATGTCATTACATTACCGACGATCTTACTTGTTACCATGAACCCAATGCCATTCCTACCCTGATTCTTCTCTCCGGAGTAGAGCAGTGTATATTTCTTTTGCTTTATTTCACCCTCCCCCTTCCATCTTATTTCATGTAGAGCTGCCACCTCCACACCATATCTCATAATCTTGTTTGCAACCTCGTTCATTTTTCCAGGTCTCAGCAGGGTTTGCACATTCCAGGTTCCAATTTTTAGTGTTTTTTGTTTTCATTTTTTCGCCTTTATTTATATTTATACCCTCCCTACTTTCGCTTTCCCTTTCCATTTTCCGTTTATCTCGCATTATCGTCATCTTCTGCCAATTTGGTTGTTTGTAAACTTGAAATTTGGTAAGTGATAACATTATTATTGTTTAGTTCTTTAAACTTTGAAAAGCGGGGTGATGTCGGAGGCCGGAGCAAAGCATAGTCCTTATGTACTATAGAAACCAGGCGGCCGTATATCCCCACATTTTTAAAATTAATTATTGACTTAATTAAAAAATCAAATATCAATTGAAAATATCAAAGGTAACCTAATTAAATTCTATTAGACAAACTTAAAAAGTTTATAACTTGGCCAATAATTATTTGATAATATAATCTAAACCAGTCAGAAAATTTTGTTGCTTAGTAGAACAACAAAAGGCCGGGGCATCTTAATAAACATTTTAAATTAGACAATTAAAATAAATTCAGCATTTTTCATTAAAAGTGAGAAGCTTTTTTACAGAGTATGCCAGAAAGTAAACTGTTACATTCAACCATCACTACCCAATCTTAACATCTTTTGCAATATGTTATATGTTTTTTTCACTATCTGGCAAAACTTGTTTTCCCCAAGTTCCCACCCAAATTCGTGGTTTTGGTGCACAAGTATTAACGACCATATCCGACTGCACTCTGCAGTTTACATTTATGTGCTCCTTTGTTAACATTCCAAAAACCATGTCTTTATCTCCAACTTCCGTTTTATTTGGAAGAGCTGAGTTCGTTATCTTGGGGAATTCCATTACATATAGATGGGTTGTGTTATCGCCACTTGCTTGCCACTCACTCAACGTATCCAATAAATCTTCATTTGTCATATTTTGTAGCCGGCGCACGTCAAAAGCGATTGGAAGAAATTGGTGTCACCTTTTATTATAGAATTGGTTTATTATTAATTCGTGAAAATAAATTTGTTTAATTATTAATAAATTACGAATTAAGGAATAATTATAATGTTATATTTGAGCTTTCGATCTTGCATTAAGACCTTCGTCAGAAAATTACAAATAATAAGTGGGTAAACATGGAAACATATATATGTACATTGTATTGTCATTTGACCGGTAACTAGATAAAATCCAATAACCGTGAGTTAGGAAAAACCTGGATTGTGTTCCACCAAAAAAGGAAAACCTAGCCCCAATACGTAAAAGGTTTTACACAAGTAAGTGGCTGTATATAGTACTTAAGCCCTCTATATCAGTTTGACGGTTCATAGTGTTTTTGGTCTTCTTTATGCAAATCATCTCATGTAGCAAACGATCTTTGTAATTGCTAACCGATTTAATAATTTTTGTGTTCATAAAATTAGCATCGTGCCCGTTAATAAGAATATGTATAGCAATGGCAGTACTTTCTGGTTTGTTACATCTGATGTTAGAGATGTGTCCACTAATTCTTTTCTTAAGCCATTGGTTAGTTTGTCCAACATACACTAAGTTACAAGTGGTACAATCTACTTGATATATTAGGTCGGATTTCTTTTCCGTTGGGATTGGGTCTTTAAGTTTAGTATATAGCATGCCGACGTTGTTTGGGGATCGGAAAGCCATGTTAATGTTGAATGGTTTTAAAGTTCTCTGAATCTTCTCACTTAAACCATTAATATACGGCATCACACAGAAGGTGGTTGGTTTTGCTCGTTCTGATAAGTCCATTGTATAATCTGTCGATACGATCTGCGATTAGTTTATTTATAATTGTTAAAGGATAGCTATTTCTTATCAGAGTGGTTTTGACTACTTTCAATGTATCTTTTCTGTAGTCTCCATGAGTCAGTTTTAATGATCTATCAATAAGTCCAATGGCCGTCCCAATTATTTGGCTTTTATGGTGATAGGAGTTATAATTTAGATATCGTCCGGACCACGTAGGTTTTTGGGTCCATTTATATTTTATACTGTTATGGTCGTGTATGAGTTGGATATCTAGAAATGTTAATGTATTGTTAACTTCGCTTTCCATTGTAAATTGCAGACGGGGTTAAAGAGAAATGGAACGATATTAAAGAACATACCAACATTCCTAAAACAAAATTTCTAAATGCCCTCAGATTATGCTTGGACACCACCTACTTCCAGTATAATGGTAAATTATACCAACAAATTTTTGGAACAGCTACGGGGAGCCCAATTTCAGCCACAATCTCAACTTCTGCAATTTACGTCTGCAATTTACAATGGAAAGCGAAGTTAACAATACATTAACATTTTTAGATATCCAACTCATACACGACCATAACAGTATAAAATATAAATGGACCCAAAAACCTACGTGGTCCGGACGATATCTAAATTATAACTCCTATCACCATAAAAGCCAAATAATTGGGACGGCCATTGGACTTATTGATAGAGCATTAAAACTGACTCATGGAGACTACAGAAAAGATACATTGAAAGTAGTCAAAACCACTCTGATAAGAAATAGCTATCCTTTAACAATTATAAATAAACTAATCGCAGATCGTATCGACAGATTATACAATGGACTTATCAGAACGAGCAAAACCAACCACCTTCTGTGTGATGCCGTATATTAATGGTTTAAGTGAGAAGATTCAGAGAACTTTAAAACCATTCAACATTAACATGGCTTTCCGATCCCCAAACAACGTCGGCATGCTATATACTAAACTTAAAGACCCAATCCCAACGGAAAAGAAATCCGACCTAATATATCAAGTAGATTGTACCACTTGTAACTTAGTGTATGTTGGACAAACTAACCAATGGCTTAAGAAAAGAATTAGTGGACACATCTCTAACATCAGATGTAACAAACCAGAAAGTACTGCCATTGCTAAACATATTCTTATTAACGGGCACGATGCTAATTTTATGAACACAAAAATTATTAAATCGGTTAGCAATTACAAAGATCGTTTGCTACATGAGATGATTTGCATAAAGAAGACCAAAAACACTATGAACCGTCAAACTGATATAGAGGGCTTAAGTACTATATACAGCCACTTACTTGTGTAAAACCTTTTACGTATTGGGGCTAGGTTTTCCTTTTTTGGTGGAACACAATCCAGGTTTTTCCTAACTCACGGTTATTGGATTTTATCTAGTTACCGGTCAAATGACAATACAATGTACATATATATGTTTCCATGTTTACCCACTTATTATTTGTAATTTTCTGACGAAGGTCTTAATGCAAGATCGAAAGCTCAAATATAACATTATAATTATTCCTTAATTCGTAATTTATTAATAATTAAACAAATTTTATTATAGAAGATTATGAGAGCTCCATCTAAGTAAATTTTATTTTTCCAATTCGTGGAAATTATAGTTTGCTTATTTATGATGAACAATTGTTTTCTTACATCGTAGAAGTTGATCTCTTGTAGATGCTGATCTCTTGAGACAAAATACTTCTGTAGTGGGGGGTCCTTCTTCCTTCTGCATAGCGACGGCCATAACAAAGTCCTTACTTTGCCCGAATCGAACCGGGCACTTCGGGTCAAAAGTACGTGTACTTAACTGCTATGATTTTATCGCCTCTTTTTTTACTCTAATTTAATAAATCTTAAAATTTAAGTTTAAAGTTACATTACTTTAAAAGTTAATAACAACTGTAACTTAAAATGTAGGGCCCTGAACAAGTCAAGATTTTGGTGTTAATAATAAATATTTTTAAATGATTAACAAAAAATTATTTAGGTAAAACATGAAACTATTTTGGTACAGGCTTATAATTTTAAAATTAGTAGAGGAAAGTGACCTAATGTGGAATACCATTAAATTTTCGAAACCACTGCCTCTATTTAGCCATTACTAGGATAAATGGCAACCTAGTAAGAGTAGTTGACCACCCCAAACTTTACAATGCTCTATTACCATTAATATCCACATGGCGGGACATTATTCTTTGTACGCACTTGCGAAACTTTATTGTTAGTGGTGCAAATTTTGATCTATAACGTAAGTATTAGTAATTTGTTAATTACTCTACATTTATAAGCATGCAGAAGGATGACTGATAACATTACGTATGTTACTTTTAAGGAAAATATAACCTGGCTTTCAATAAAAAAACATTATTCTTAGGTGAGCTTAGTTCCTAATATGGAATATGGAAAATTATATGGAAATCTTATGTAAGGAATGGGCGCCTGGTAGTGACGATAGTGTGTGTGGTGTGTGATTTTTGCAGTAGAATAAGTTAATTTTAACGGAATAAGTTACTTTTATTTTTGACCAAAGTCTCAACATCTGTTATAAAAAAACGTTACTGTGTTTGTTAATTTTTGTAAAAGAAACTTGGGTCTTATTTCCATATTCCATATTTGGGGGTCTATTCCATAAATAGCTACTATTCTGTTAAGGCCGTCATCTGGTTTAAAAGCATAAATTATGGGCGATTTGTCGAGCTCAATAAAAACAAAACAAACAATGTTTTTACCATTCAGTTTTTTACAACATATTTGTTGATATTTCGAGAATATACAGAAAAAATTTTAACAAAAAAAATGAAAATTAAACAAGCTATAAGCTGGTAAAGTTGGGGATAAAAAAAATTGAGGGTGTACTGGTTGACACGATTGCAACCCTTCTGGTAATCGAAAACAAGATTTAAAAAAAGATTCTTAATTAGTAAGAATGTCGTTATAGCCCCTACTAAAGAGAAACCGGAAAAATTTTGACGTGAATACGTCTATAAAATCGGTAGCATGTTAAAAAATTTAATAAAACTATGTAACGAAAAAATGTGTGTTTGTACGAAAAGTATACCCCGCATGTTGAAAAATTTAATAAAACTATGTAACGAACAATGTGTGTTTGTACGAAAAGTATACCCCCCATGTTGAAAACTTTAATAAAACTATGTAACGAAAAAATGTGTGTTTGTACGAAAAGTATACCCCGCATGTTGAAAAATTTAATAAAACTATGTAACGAACAATGTGTGTTTGTACGAAAAGTATACCCCGCATGTTGAAAACTTTAATAAAACTATGTAACGAAAAAATGTGTGTTTGTACGAAAAGTATACCCCGCATGTTGAAAACTTTAATAAAACTATGTAACGAAAAAATGTGTGTTTGTACGAAAAGTATACCCCGCATGTTGAAAAATTTAATAAAACTATGTAACGAACAATGTGTGTTTGTACGAAAAGTATACCCCGCATGTTGAAAACTTTAATAAAACTATGTAACGAAAAAATGTGTGTTTGTACGAAAAGTATACCCCGCATGTTGAAAAATTTAATAAAACTATGTAACGAAAATTGTGTGTATGTTCGTATGTATGAAATAAAATCGGCAGCAGCTTTATCTTCCTTTGCGAATTGGTAGGAATCCATTCTTGGGGTTCACCTTAAAATTCTTGTCAAATATATTTATGCATTTATGTAAATCTCGATAAACCTATATAGATATAGACAATAATTAATTATCCGTTGAACCGTAATTTACAATAGATTATCTTATAATGTTTTTGCCTGTTTTGGTGTTTCATCATTACAAATATCTTCTTTTGACGTGAATACGTCTATAAAATCGGTAGCATGTTAAAAAATTTAATAAAACTATGTAACGAAAAAATGTGTGTTTGTACAAAAAGTATACCCCGCATGTTGAAAAATTTAATAAAACTATGTAACGAAAAATGTGTGTTTGTACGAAAAGTATACCCCGCATGTTGAAAAATTTAATAAAACTATGTAACGAACAATGTGTGTTTGTACGAAAAGTATACCCCGCATGTTGAAAAATTTAATAAAACTATGTAACGAAAAATGTGTGTTTGTACGAAAAGTATACCCCGCATGTTGAAAAATTTAATAAAACTATGTAACGAACAATGTGTGTTTGTACGAAAAGTACTATACCCCGCATGTTGAAAAATTTAATAAAACTATGTAACGAAAATTGTGTGTATGTTCGTATGTATGAAATAAAATCGGCAGCAGCTTTATCTTCCTTTGCGAATTGGTAGGAATCCATTCTTGGGGTTCACCTTAAAATTCTTGTCAAATATATTTATGCATTTATGTAAATCTCGATAAACCTATGTATATATATAGACAATAATTAATTATCCGTTGAACCGTAATTTACAATAGATTATCTTATAATGTTTTTGCCTGTTTGGTGTTTCATCATTACAAATATCTTCTTTTAAGCTTTCTAGGCATATTGTCACTTCTGCATGTTCTTCTTTAATTCTTTTTGCCTCTTTTGCGGCCAATTCCTCTTCCGCCTTACGCTTATTACTTGCACGTCTACGTTTAAATGCCTCCACATGCCTCAATTCACACTGCCGCTCCGGATCTTCGCGATATATCTTCAATGCATTTTTAAGAGATGCAAGTCTCAACGCTCTTAAATAGCAATTTCGTTGCCAATTGTCGGTTCTTGTCATCGCGACAATCAATTCCACCTCAGCTTTAACTTCCTTTGCGAATTGGTAGGAATCCATTCTGTTTCTATAGTTTACTTCACCTTAAAATTCTTGTCAAGTATATTTATCTCGACCTTTATATGCATATTTAATCTCATTATCCGTTGAAACGTTAAGACGTTGAACCGATTAAAAAATTTACCCCCACCACTAAAAAATGTAAAAAATAATTACCCATAACCACATCGAAAAGGTGGCATCCGTAAGATGCGCGAGGAAAACCTCATTATCTGCTCCCACCGTGCCTATCGGACATGATATAATTAATTGCAGATAGCGGATTAATGGATAATGATCGTATCAACGTTTCACGCGCCTATCGGTGGCAGACAAATCAATAATCGTACAGCCTACATAACGCAAAGCCGGCGGAGTCTGTATCTACAGAAATATCCGCAGTTTGACAGATTGTAACGTCATAACTAGAGGCGACAACAGAATGCGCAACGACTGGGAAGATGCGGGAGACATGTGCATGGTAAGCGTGCAGTTCAAGAACCAGTTCAAGTTCTTACTTGGTTCTATATATATTCATCCGGGTGTGTCGCAGTCGTCTCTACAGATCTTTATGTCGATGATGCTCAAACAGTACTCGGAATCAGTAAAGAAGCATATTAGATCCATGTGCCCCGACACCGAAACACCAATGGTGCTATGCGGTGACTTTAACGTGGATGTGGTGCAGAACAAGAACTTCTTAGAGTTCATGAAACGAGAGTTCAATATGGACTGCGTACAGAACTCTCCAAGCACTCTTGGCAATACTTGTTTTGATCTGACATTTACCCGGAATATTGATGTATCCTGTATGCCATAGTACGACGACGACAATGAAATTTGTATCCGTTGCTTCCATCAGGAAGACTGGGAATACGCTAAGGTGTTCATTTAGAATACTTTTACTTTCATAATAAATTTTATTAAGTTAATATTTACCAGTTTAATAATAAATTACCGCCACTTCAATATTTTGTGACATTCCTATTACAGAGTTTGTGTGAATAGGTCGTCTTGGGAACTTCCAAACTTTTGCTAATGGATAATCATATCAACGGATAATATAATAAATTATGCTATTGTAAAGGTCTACATAAATGTATAATATTATAGATAGATAGGTACATATTTAATTAAATTTTTGAATGTTATGTTATCCGATCGGTAGACGGGGGCGAAAACGGGTATCCCGGGACGACGTATTCACGCAAACCATACGGCCATGTTCCTGAACATAGCCTCGATCCGAAGGATCCCGATTTTTTTTTCGCAAAATGGCGGCTGTCTGAAGACAAAAAATTCATTTTTTGACTATTTTTTTCACAATTCTTAATTTTTTAAAATAGTAAACCAAATAATTTTTATACAAAAGTTGTAGGGGCGATAGACAGTTATATAGTGAAGGTTGGTACAAAATTTGAAGCAAATCGGTCAAATGGAACTTGAGATATCATGTCAACCATGTTGAAAAATGTAGTTTTAAGAAAAACACGTTTAAAGTTTTAAGCAAAAGTTTCAACTTAGTAAAACAAATAATTTTGATACAAACGTGGTAGGGGCGATAGACAGTTATATATAGAAGGTTTGTACAAATTTTGAAGTAAATCGGTCAGATGGAACTTGATATATGATATATCATGTCAACCATGTTGAAAAATGTAGTTTGGAGAAAAATTCGATTAAAGTTTTAAGCAAAAGTTTCGGCCAGTAAAACAAATAATTTTGATACAAAAGTAGTAGTGGCGATAGACAGTTATATAGTGAAGGTTGTTACAAAATTTGAAGCAAATCGGTTTGAAGCAAATGTTAAAATGTCATCTATACAGTGTGTTCACGGAAAATGGTAACAGTGAATAATTCTTATATGTTACTAGATACAAAAAAAAGTTTAAATAGTTTTTTATTCAACTGGAAATTTACTATCGGAAACTGCTGAGGTATATTTTTTTATATGTCAAACTCAACCGGAAGTGATTAGCAAATTTTTTTTTCAAATAGCAACATGTCTTTTTTTTAACATTTTCGCGATCTGCAGTTTTTTCTCTATAAATGTATATAAAATTTTCATAAGGTTACATAAGAAAATATTCGAGAAAATTCAAGATGTAAACAAACAATAATAATTTATTAATTATTTAAACACAGGTATGTAGAGTGCTATGAACTTTTTTGGTAACTTTTTTCTAATGTGCGTCATTTAAAAACAGTGGTTTACGCAAATCCGCCATTAAATTTAGAGGATTTCAAAAACAAAAAATTAATTTAGCATGCGATCAAATATCACTAAATTAACAAAAAAAACCATCTAAAGATGAACTTCTGCGTATATTAGAATAATGTCTTGAACAAAACGGTGGAAATTTTGAAAAATTTATCCGATAAATGACAGTTGTGTTTTCTGTGCCGTGATTTTTGTTTTTCATAGCACTCTACATACGTTTATGTGTAAGTAATTAATAAATTATTATTGTTTGTTTACATCTTGAATTTTCTCGAATATTTTCTTATGTAACCTTATGAAAATTTTATATACATTTATAGAGAAAAAACTGCAGATGGCGAAAATGTTAAAAAAAAGACATGTTGCCATTTGAAAAAAAAATTTGATAATCACTTCCGGTTGAGTTTGACATATAAAAAAATATACCTCAACAGTTTCCGATAGTAAATTTCCAGTTGAATAAAAAACTATTTAAACTTTTTTTTTGTATCTAGTAACATATAAGAATTATTGACTGTTACCATTTTCCGTGAACACACTGCCCAAGTAACACCAATGTCAGTTTTGTGCCAGTTTAGTATTGATTTATGACGAATATGTACATATTTTTTCATAACTGAAAAATATGTACCAAAATGGTACCTTAATAAAAGAATAAAAGAATAAACTGACTGACTGACTGACTGATTGACTGACTGACTGACTGACTGACTGATATATCAACGCACAGCCCAAACTACTGGGTCCTTAGCGACGATGAAATTTTGCATAGAGGTTCCTGTTATCACGTAGGCGAGCACTAAGAAAGGATTTTGTGAAAATCCTATCCAAAAGGGATTTATCACCTATTATCTAATTAGTGGTGACGCGTGTAAATGGATTAACGAGATTCCTACTGTCGACGTCCCTCAATTTTCCGAAACACAACCGTTGGGTCTACGTTTAGAAACATTGGATTTTCTTTAGAAAAAAATATATACACAAATATGGGATTTATCACCTAATATCTCATTAGTGGTGACGCGCGCGAATGGATTAACGAGATTCCAACTGTGGAAGTTCTAAATCAGTGGGTCTACTGTCTAAACTCTAAAGACATGGAATTTTCTTAAAAAAAAAAGATATACCGAGATATACATAATCTTCTATTTTCTATATTTATTGTCGTATTTTTTTTTAATGAAGAAGCAGTAAATTTAATTATTGAAAAAAGATTGATTTATTTATTTTGAAATTTCGAATATTTCAATGTTTCGCGGTAGATGTGGGTCCTGGCGAAACTGACAGGGGGCCGGAAGGAAAGAGGTTCGAGCTTAACCCACAGAGTGAGGTGGTTGCTAAAATTTGAAGTGATACCAAGAAACTGTAAATTAAAGTTTGAATAATTAAAATTTTGTGGAAAAATCGAGCAGAGTGTTATTTTAATTTTTATAGCGGCGAATTGGATATGAAAAATTAAGTTTGAATTTAAAATCGAATAAATAATTGAATTTGAAAGCGAACATTCTAGAACGTTGCGCGATAAGGCTCGCGGTGATAAGGGATGCGAATTTTTACTGAACAGCTGGGGGGGGGGGGCGAGATTGATAGCTTGGACTGGAGGATAATATTTTTGGAAAAGTTCTGTTACCAGAATTTATCGGTCTGGGCCAATTTACGTCAATATATAAATCCATCTTTTATACTGACTGACTGACTGACTGATTGATATATCAACATATAGCCGCCCAAACTACTGGGTCTAGAGACTTGAAATTTTGCATAGAGGTGCCTGCTATAACATAGGCGAGTATTAAGAAAGGAATTTTTGAAATTCAATCCATAAAGGGGAGAAGAGGGGGTTCAAATTTTGATATATCGATCCCCATACAGTCTGCAAAATATGATTATTATTTTTATAACTGAATTCCACGCGCACGAAGTCGCGGGTTTCAGCTAGTAAAATATATAATTACTACGACCTTCGGTAAGTTACTCACTGCAGGTTCAGTTGCTGTCACTAAAAAAACGTGGTAAACTGTTGGAATTTTAAAATTTTCTCTTGAGAATATATTCTTAAAGGTCTAAACTTTAAGAATATGCAAAAAAACAAAACTTGATTTTTTTTAATTCCAAACCAGAACACGACCTTAATTTAGATTTTTAAATAAAAAAAATTTGGTGATTAATATTAAAACACAAGACTATGACTAAGATAAGCCAAAATGTATGACTGACTGTGTTTATAATTAAATTTGAATTTAATTCATGATAGTTTTTTTTTATGACACAAAAACAAAATGGTATTCCATATTTGGTCAAATCAACGAATTTATTCGTGACACGTTTGATGTGAAGCATATTGAATACAATTTCAACAAGATGATTCGGCAAAGTATTTGCTTTAGTCCAGTCATTTGGTAGTTTTACCTGGAAAGTTTTCCGGGAGTGTTAAAATTTGGCATTTTTATAGATTTTGACCTGCTCTTTTCAAATTTTCATTTTGCCACCTCGTATCTTTGCCGCTCGCGCCGCCATCTGTGAAAAATGGCTCCCAAAATCAGTTTTTTGACAATATCTCCTTTCCGACTCATTTCACGAAGGAAATACCTATATAACAAATTAAACTATAGAAAATTTCCTATAATTTATGTCTAAACTTTTTTTTTGTAAAATGAATAGGTTTAGCGTACGAGCGCCGCAAAGTCTTACACCAACATGCGTTTCGGCTAAAAACTCATTTACACACCACCAATGACGTATAGTATTGTTTTTGTGGTATCTTCAGTAGGCCTAATTTATTTATTTATTATTGCTAGTAAATACAATAATAATTTTATACACGTCAATACCATCCTGCACTTCACAACAAATATCACAAAAATTACAGCTTCTTATTCCACAAGTAATGCACTATAACATTCTCCTTCGCTTCGACATCCTTGATGGACCAGGTTTTGCAAGTTTATTATATTCAATAGCGAGAGAAACGTCACAGATAGAAATTTCTTTTACGTTATCCTCGATAGGATCATCAGCTTCGGTGCAATCCTCTTGTTCCTCGATTTCGTCATACGTTTTCTCGAGAATAGTCTCCGTTTCTTCCTCTTCATCGCTATCTTGTAATGGAATTTGCGAATTATCACAGGTACCATTGCAATTCGTGCAAATAACGGAGCACTTTAATCCAGCCTTTCTGCATCCACAAGCTCCCCGACATCCCTTCTTACATTTTCAAGAAATAAGTTTTAAGAAAGTTTCCGGAGCTGGAGGCTCGAGTGTGGTGACAGGAATCAGACCATTCTTGCTTTTTTTCCATCCCCATCGCTCTGCATTTTGTTGAACCCCATACCACTGCTGAACCTGGTTCAGGTTCGGATCGAATGTTGTCTTGCTGCTGCTTCTGTCGGTTGCAGCAATGCAATATTAAATTAATTCTTATATGCTGATCTTGTGAAGCATGTATATCTGTAGTTGTTTAACGACATACTTTTTACACTGTAACCGTATAATGCAAGGAGGAAGTGTTCTCCAGCTTCAGCAATGATGTCTGGGTCAGCATTTTGGTTATTGAATACCTGGACAACCTCGTTTAAATCTGTGTTCTGTCGTAGTACATTAGCACATCTTATTTTCTTCTTCTTCCGCTATCCGCATTCTTCTGTGGCTTTCTTGACCATGAAGTTCGCAGCTTCAAATTTTGTCTTCAACAGTCCAATAAGGCGGTTCTTGTTTGCATCGTTGCCCAGGAATTTATCTCGTGACACATTGGGATCATTGTTTCGTCAAAAAGCATGTCTATACTGAAGCATGTTGTCGTGATCGTCAAGATTACTCTCCATATTTGGTGCTACGGTCTGCTACATCTTCCGAATATCCATCAAATACGATGATAGCATTGGATTTATACTTCGATCGAACAAATGTGACGTAGTTATTGCAAATGGATGAAAACGATTCACCGCGATGCCAAACGACTCGATGCAATAAGTATCCTCCATCGATGACATACATAGCGTCTCCAAAATCTCCAGAATATTGCTCAAATGCCTTATACAAAGAAGAACATAACTATTTTCATCGTAAAATGAGTCAAAAAGGAGATATTCTCAAAATCTGTGTTTGGGCGCCATTTTTTCAAGATGGCGGAGTGAGAGGCAAAGATAAAAAAAAGGTGGAAAAGTGAAAATTCGAAGAGACCACGTCGAAATCTATAACAAAAACAATTTTCAAAACTCGTACGCGTATTGATGCAGATGTGTGTGGGTTTGAGGCACTCGTGCGCTGAAACTATTCATTCTACAAAAAAAAGGTTTAGACATAAATTATAGGAAATTTCTCTAGTTTAATTTGCTACATAAGTATTTTTATCGTAAAATGAGTCGGAAAGGATATATTGTCAAAAAACTTATTTTGGGCGCCATTTTTCCTGGCGGCGCGAACGGCAAAGATACGAGGTGGCAAAATGAAAATTCGAAAAGAGCAGGTCAAAATCTATAAAAATGCTAATTTTTAACACTCCCGGAAAACTTTCCAGGTAACCCCCTTTTTAAGCCCAAATGACTGGACTACTTACATACACTAATTCAAATAAAATAATTTATTTTTAATATTTGGTCACTTTCCTCTACTAATTTCGAAGTAATCATGCGACCATCATTATAAGCGCTGTGATTAGTTATATTTGAAGACAAGCCTGTACCAAAATAGTTTTTTGTTTTACCAAATTAATTTTATTTAATTATTTTTGAATATTTTTGACTTGCATTTTGGCGCTTTATTATGCACAGAATGGACAGAATCGACACATTCCGCTAATTTACGTCTTATACAAAAAATTTTAAGAACTAGCAAGAAGATAATGTTGTAGTACATTACAAATGAAGTTGTTCGATCATAATCCGTGAGCACGATTCGAATATTAACATTTACTTTTAAAAATGAATAAAAGTAAAATAAATTACTAAGTAATTAAATATGAATAATAAAAAACGTAAAACACAATTTTTACATTTTGATGTTAGAAAATAATAGGTTTCAATTAATTATAATTTACCACAGAATTAAATTTGATTTATAAATAATTAAGTTAACGTTTATTTTATTAAACATACATAAACGAAACTCTTTGATGTTAATACATTAAACAAACAAAGCTTTTAGGAAAATCCTTTATTCGCTTAGTATTTCGTGTTGCAATAATGGAAAAACGATCTTTTAAGTGCAATTTACGTTATTTAAAAACTTTTTGATAATTTCATCGTTTGTTATGATTTAATGTAATAAAATTTTAATTAAAATTCAAAATGTACATTTCCATTATTTTTGTATTTTGTTAAGTGATAGGACAATCATTGTGAAGTGCAGTAATGCATGCTTTACTGACCAAAGGGGGCGGGGTAAATCGAATCTTGTTACGATATCCTAGAATAACTTATTTTCCCATTCACATAGTAAAGGAAGGTATTGCGATCTAGTCAAAAACCAACTATGCGTAAACACATTAAAATTTCGATTCAACGGTGTAATTATGATTGTGAACGATTTTTGGAACAATATATGGATCTGTTTGTGTCGAGTGTGTGACCATTATATTGAGAAAGTTAAATGTAAAAGTCATGTGTAGTGTCACATCAGATTTTTTAATATTAAAATGGAATTTCAAGTTATGGTGCCATTTTTGATCGCAGCAATCGCTTGCTGCTATCACTTGTGCGGCACAGAGCGATAATTCCGGCTTGAAATATCGTGTAACGAATTTTTACACTTCGTTACGTGGTACTACTTTCTCATTTCACTTCAATATTTCTATGTAAGACCCATGCATTTTATTTTAATGCAATCGTTGAAATGAATGCATTTTGCTAGCAGTCTGGCAATCTCGGCCATAGCAAACGTACGCTGTTTTCACCACGATTTTGTCTGTAATGCGTGGACACATATTTTTTGATCCAGCGCAGCTATTTATTTGTGCCTTATTACCATGTGAAACGGTGGTATATTTATCGTGTGGTGTTTTTGGCTCCTGTTTGTAACAATTTCTTCGAGTTGACAACGTCCTATTGATGTTTGGATGGTCACTTTGGGAATTTCTTGATCATCTGGATGGTCCAGCGTTGCGTAACATATCCAACACCATCTCTCATTGGTCCAGTTCCAGCTACAGATCTGCAAGCAGTGTCTTTGTGTTCGCGAATACCGATCAAGTGTTTTCCTGTGGAAATTAACAAGTTACAGATTTTTATCTTTTAAGCCGCATGTTGGACAGCGATTGGATACGGAACATCTGTCACTATTATATTGTAAACGTACATAAAGCGCTGGAGTAAGTAAATTTGATCTTATATCCAATTCGTGCGAACCGACGTGTTTCTGGCCTTTTGTGTTCAATTTTGAGTAACCGTTAGAAGTTACTGGTTTTATTGGGTACTTGTTTATATTTGGACTTTATGCACTTTTTGATTGTTAATATCATTGTCTGTGTCTATGTTTTGCATAGCCATACACATTGCAATTATTGGAACTGCGATAACATCTTTCAACGTCTGTGTGTCAATAAAAGCATTTGTTTACTATTAGCGTTTTTTTTAGTTTCCCCAAGCTACCGGTCTTTTTTCAAAATCCACAGCCTACGCCTTCACATGAATAAAGAGCTGGTCTATTAACATCGTGGCAAACAAACGGAGATGTCATCTCCGGATTGCAACGGACTTTGGTCTTTGTTTAGGTTAACCCTTTCATTAGGAGGTTGCGATTTAGAGGGTAGTTTTTGTTACAATCGGAGATGCTTAGGTCAGCTATTCAGTGGACAGACACTTGCAACTGCAAAAGTTTGTATCGTCCAAGCCAAAATTGAATAAAAAAATGTACCTATAATTTCCACACAATTGTTGAATCGGTTGGGTACACATTGTTACAAATTTTTACATTGGTTACATAGTTCTTCCTTAAACTGCATTTAATATATTCCTAAATGGGGCCCCGCATTTTATTTTAATGCAATCTTTTATTGCAGACATTTTGATGCATGCATTTGCTGGCAGAATATTGATTAGATTGAACGTTTGAGCGTAGGAATATTGAAATACCTATAGTACCCTGACAACTAAATGGCAGAGTGGATGTAATTTTGTTGGTTGCAACGGTTTTCTGATTGGCCATTTGGTTGCGTTAACAAATATTTTTGGTCACAACGATTTCTGTTTTTCGTGTCAGTTCGTTTGCAACAAGTGTTGCGGCTCTCACATAATGGTTTTGGTTTGCTTCTGCTTCTAATACGCAGTTTTTGGTCAAGTGTCTCCTGTGAAAATTAAACAAGTGTTCCAGATTTTCACCTTTTGAAGCCATTAGTTGGAAAGCGATTGGAAGTGAGTATCTGTCACCATCATAAGTTGTAAGCTTGCACGAGTACAAGTGAGAAATCAAGATATTCCATCAAGAAAAATCACATTAATCAAAACTTATTTTGTAGCAAAACCATCAAGTGAGGATAAGCAACTGAACTTTGCTAAAACGCAAAACCAAAATGTTACTTGCAGCAAGACGATTGCCAGTTTATTTGTAATCTGGTAAACGTTATTTCGATAAACCAAGAAAAAAATTGAATAGGTTACTAGATTTTTAATTAAAGCAAGTCGCTATGTATTTTTATTATGTTTTAAAATGTTACCTTATAATGATCATTGAGAATTCCTTTAAGGCAAAATTTTATGAATTGGGTACAGATATAAAAAATATTGACATTACCATTCGTTCTGATATTTATTGAACCATTTATTCCATTTAATAAATGAAACTATTTGTGCGAATCTCCGATTTAAAAATAATTTTAATGATCATTAATTTTCATTTTATGTAATGGTTTATTATATTATTCAGATCTTACATCAATTTGAAATTTTAGTTTCAAGTTTAGTTTAATTTTAACGGTAAAATTTTTCTATCACCCTTTATCCTGGTTACAAAATGTCTACTCTTGTAATCCAATGATAGCAAGGGATTCAAATGTATTTATACACGGGTCTGGTATGTTAGATGTTGTTGGTTATTAGCATCGATCCGCTTTTGGGTTAATTAAATATTTGAACTGTTTATTCTACGAATTTCCTAAACTAATTCGTATTTGATGTGGGCGATTACGTCAGACGCAATATGATTTCTTGTGTGTGTAATTTGTAATATCGGTAGTTCGATGCTTATCAAATCGTTGTGAGGTTAAACGTCGTTGTGGCTATATATTTTCCTTAGATATTTTCAATACTGTTATACTACTCTCAACACACTGAAAATTAATGATCATTAACTTTCTTTTTCTAATCGGAGATTCACGAATAATTTATTTTATTAACCCTTTCAGACCCACAATTATTTTTAACAACAATAAGAGAATTTTATTCACTTTATTACATCAAAGTAGAGTAATAACAATAAATTAATGAAAACGTCATTTTACAGTGAACCTACTGGGAACGAAAGAGTTAAATAAATCCTTTAAATAATAATTGAGCTATCTGGTTTTAATTTCGCTTTGTGTAACGCCGCTTTCGTTAGGTACAGGTGGTATATCACCATCTATGCCTCTTATTTTTGCTTGAGTAAAGAAAGAATCAAGTATTGGTTAGTGTTGTCGAAAATCATCAAAGGTTAATAAGTATCGCCGTAAAAAAGGGAAGCAGGTAATGGAAAAAATATTTACGTACGGAAATTGGCGCCGTTAGCTAGAAACAGGTAACCTGCTTTATAAACCAATCAGATGTTACAGAGATCACAGTTTTCTTCATAATAGTAAGAAAATTAAATGTATTAATTAAAGTTAAGTTTTGTTGCCAAGTGCAAAAAATCAATCTACTGGCTTCAAACTAATTTTGCGATGATAATAATAAAGCTTACCTTTTCTTCATTTGGACTAGATACGATCCATTCAGAAAGACTGGGAACGGCAATACTATTAGGCCTCTTTTTATTTAAATGATCTACCGGTAAGCTGTAGTCATCGCAAAGTGAAATCTAAAACAAAATTTGAATTCAGCTTAAGTTTCTTTTCAAGCCTACTAACAATAGAGTAATTAGAATTGTGCATGCATTATTCTCACCCTAAACCATGGTAAGCAATTATTTGCTAAATGTCTTACACATAAACCTACGAATGAATTATGTCTGTTTTAGTTTAGTAATTTAACTTCGTACGCGTATCAAGTAGAATGTGTGTGTAAGCCAATAACAGCACAGAAATTGGAGTATCGTAATAGTGAACTACGAGTAGTAGTATAATTACTGCAACTGAATGATGTCCAAATAAAATTCAATTAAACTTATAGAAATTCTGTCACTACTGCAGTATGAATAGAAAGAATGGCGCTATGTTAACAATATCGCTTCAATGTTAAACAAGTTAGGATTGATGATCTTTTGTGAATAGTCAATCACTTGTTAAAATAGAAACATACGTGTATTTGAGATTTCCGAGAAAATGTGTTTTAAACATCAAGGGAATCTGTGTGTTGATGGATTTCGACAGTTACGAAAATTGCTTTTTTTACATTTTTCGTGCTTTTTTCGGATAAAATCGCACTACAAATTATCAAGTAAAAAATGAACCAAAGAAATATTCTTCCTCATTAAAATGTTTCAATGGACTATTTTTTCTTTCTCTTTTATACATGTACCTATAATACCGCATATTCGAATATATCAAATTCTTAATTTGTTCATTTTATGAACTCTTATCCTTTGCGTGCCAAACTTTTTGCAGTGAGTAGGAGGTAAAATTGGCTCAAGCTAAGATGATTTACTAGGGCAAATTTAATTAATGGGGTGGATTCCCGTTACCTTTCCCATAACCCACAGATATTAGACTTGAGATCACAACAGTATATATTTGGAGTGGGCAAGAATAGAACTGTTGGGCTAAAACTCACATCACTCGAAGTCCTTTTTTGCAACAAAATTTGGCTGGGTGTTAAACAAGGAAAATTAATCCATTTTAATAAATTTTCATAAACGTATCGGAGAAAACAAGTTTTAAAATTAATTAAGTCGGGCAGACGTGACTTATTTCGCAGTATTCCTAATTTAGTAGCATTTTTGTTAGATTTTAAACACTAAAAACCTTAGGTCATACTATATCATTTAAGGAAGGTTTCCAGTGTTTAAAATCTAAAAAAATTAATAAATTTTTATTTTTTACGGTGGGATTCGAACATTGGACCTTTCGGTCCAAGTCTACTACCATATCATTATAACCAAACTACATGTAGTATTATTACGCACAATTTATATAATTAGAATATAATGAAAACGTAATGTGTCAGTTGTGGTTTAACAGATTACTAGATTTACACTTCCAATAATTAACTACAACAATTAACAAATATATTAATTGTATTATTAGTCACGTAGCAGTTTAAATGTCTAATGTCAGGAAAACGGTGCTTGGGTGTATTTGGTTCGTGGCTTTAGGCTACTTCCTCGCTCATTAAGCTATTTCGGGGCCAATAAATTGTTAATCACAATAATTGTCAATTGCGAAGGAAAACCAGCTCAACAGCGCAACCTAATTACATAATATACTAATAAAAAGTTTATTTTTTCAAATTTACTCTGCCAGTTTTAGAAATTTAAGCTTCAAACGGTAATATAATAGCTCTATTGCAGGTAGCTGCTGCAGCTTAATCTATAAAAGCGGTGCAAGCGACTGGTAGGTAATCATTTTAGAATACAGTGGCACCTCATAATTATTTGAACTAATTAAATGTAAGACTGTGTTTTGATTATTAAATTCTCGGGTTAAAAGTAATTTAATATTTCAAAATAAGCAAGTTTGTATATCAATACTATTTTAACACAATCTACCGCTATTATTAAAATTGACGGCAAAATTCGATTAGGTACTATAAACAGTAGCGGATGTTTTATAGTGGGAGGGGTAGTATATAGGTAGCTTGTAATTCATAATACATAATAATATTATTCTAATGTATCTTTACGTAAAATTTATTTCAAAAATGTTCGTAATTTAATTACGTTCGGGTTGCTGAGAATTCGAATTGTCATGTGTTCAGATTATCTAGGTTGCGCTATAATGAAAACATTTAAACTCTTTTAAGAAGTAAAAATGTCATTATTGAATTTAATATAGGTACATTTTATTTATATAAAATTTCTTATGCATTATTATTGAAATTAGCCACCCTTATTATCTCACCAAATATCTCTTTATTAATAAACATTTTTAGCTTGATGGTATGCATTTAATTTTCATCATGTTGTCTCTTTTTGAACCCCGGTCATAAGTTCAAGTAAAATTGAGTTGTTGCCAAGAGTAGAGAAACGAACTTGAAGCAGATGACGGCTTATTTAGTTGCTTTTGAGTTATTAATGGTCAGGACACTATAGGAAGAAACTTAGTGGTATAATGTAATATTTTCTGTAAATTAAACTTTAGAACAATAAATAACACGTTCTATTCAGGCATTAGTGAAATGAAAAGAAATGATGTAAATATTCCGAATTAAATAAAATTGAGTATTGAATAAAAACAATTCCGATTCGACCATACGAAAATTTCAATGTTAGTAACGCTTTTAAACTCAATAAATCTGAAGGCGTTACGAACAGATACACATAACTGATGTTTTATATGTATGATTTTTAGAATTAAAAAAAAGCGCCATGCATTCTACCTCTTAGGTGGTGCGGACACGAATGCGATAATTTGTCATCCATCAACAATATTTTTTAAATATAATTGTTTTATTAATTCTGTAACATAGTTACTAGCCTTGTAGGGATGTTAGGGGTTGAACTAGGTACCTTGTTGTTCTATTGGGTTTTGGGTGTTTTAGTTATAAAACAAGTATGCCAAGTAATGTTATCTATCAGATCCGGTCGGAATTTTGTAAACAACAATAACATCATTGGTGCAAAGTTATTGTACTCGAACCCAAAAGTTTAGTTTTATTTCTTTTAATATTGACTCTTACTTAAAATGTTTTATATGATATTCTAACAATTATTTAAGAGTCCATTGATTATTTAGAAAATATTGAGATTTCTAGCTTTCTACAATTTGAAAATTGTTAGCATTAGTCCACTCTAAATGCTCAACCTTAAAACTATTAAGAATTAATTTGGGGCAGAAACATAAAACCATTCTTGGCAATGAAAGAAAAAGTAAAGCTTCTTTGGTAACCAATGGGCAATAAATTAAAACGAATTTGGGTAAGTAAAACCATCCCTAGCAACGGTAGGGATGTAACGAATTTTTGCATTTGTTACGCGGTTCTACTTTTCCATCTCATTTCACATATTCCTCGATGCGGCCCAGCATTCTATTTTAATTCAATCTTTTATGCAGGCATTTTTACGTGTAAGAGTAGATAGGCTGGCATGAACACGGGCGTAGTAATATTAGTAACCCTGGAGCGACCATTCGAGACAGTTAAGTTGTATTTTTTATATTTGTTACTCTGTATGCGCAAATTACTACGAGTTCTTGTTTTTGGTACGCAAGTTTCTAATAAGGTATGCAGATCCTAACCTACAAACTTCGCTCTCCATTGGAAGACGGATCACTTGGGGAATTCTTTTGTTATCCGGATTGTCCAATCTTGCTTTTCAGCTCCAATATCAGCTCTCTCAAGGTTCAGCAGGTCAACACCTACGAGCAATTCTTTGTGTAGCGGAAGTCGATCAAGTGTTTCCTGTGTAAAATTAACAAGTGTTCAGAATTTCTTCTTTTGAAGCCACGCATTAGGAAGCGATCGGAAGCGAGCACCCGCCATTACCATTATAAGTTGTAAACTTACCAAAGCGCTTATATAAGTAAATTTTATCTTTTCCAATTCGTGTGAAACAACATGTCATTCCGGACTTTGTGTTTCAATTTGGGGTAACCGTTAACGGTTACTGTTTTATATTAGGTACTTGTTTAATTTGAGGTGGGTGTACTTTATGATTTTAAGACCGCATTTTATCATTTGCTACTGTGTGTAAATTGTTCCACAGTTTATACATTGGAATTGCGATAGCACCTCTGAATTTCTTTTTCAATTAACGCACTTGATTGATATTTTCGCTTTTTTGAGTTTCCCCAAGCTACCGTTTTTTCAGAATCCACGAGTAAGCCTCCGCACAAATTGAGAGTTCGCCTCTATTACCATTGTAGCTAATCAAACTGGAGAGGTCCTATCCATATTATGATGGACTCTGATCTCTGTTTTAGGACAACTCTCTCATTAGAGGTTGCTGCTCAGAGGTTAGTTTTTGCTTCATGAGGAAGGAGATAAAATGCGTTTAAAATCTAAAATGTAAAATACAAGCAAACACATACCTAATAATAGTTCTAGTGCGGCCTTCAAGCCTGATAGCCTGGTAAATCTAGTGCATAAATATTTGAAATAAAACATATCGAATGCTTGGCCTTACTAGGTGATTAGATATCGGAATGTTCGGATGATGACTTTAACATACTAATGGCCGAGATTAAAAACGATGAATGAAGTTATTCTCTATTAAAGTTAAACAAATTTAATTTCTATTAAACTATAAAATCTAACTTTTATAATGTCGAATAACTGTAATCTCGAATAAATAACATTTGCTTAGTGTGAAGTGATTTTGACACTTGATTTTCAAAAGTAATCTGTTTTAATTTTAAACACATAAATTAAATGTTAGTAATAAATATATATATTCATGTATTGTAATGATCAAAATGAATAGGAGGCTCAGAATAATTAATTTGTTAGTTTGGTATGTAAGCAAATACCAGAAAGCTGTAAAAAGTTGGATTTTGTTGATATCCAAAGCCACATTTTTGTACTGCTAACACACAACACAGGTACAATGTCTTGATTCCTAAGTAGAATCGAGAGGTTATGAACAATAATCTTGGCTCTTTGTCGATGGACTCGGTCCGAGCCACAAGTGAAATTTTGTGTCGTCGACGACGAATTTTCAAGTTTAACTTTTCTAGACTAAAGTTTCAGGTCTAGGAAACATTTCAAGCGTTTGAACGGTGCAATTTGATTTGGAATAATCAAATTTGATTCCTAAGGTAGGAAATCTTGATTAATTTGATTGATAGTGACGTCATCGTCGCAGGTGTAGAATACACTTAAATTGTCAACCAGATTGCACTTACACAGGTTCACCAAGAAGCACTAAATTCGTCCATGGATAATTGAATTGCCACTAATTCACTAGGATGGGTCAAGTTAGACAAGATCAACCACAAAAATTGCAAATCCAGTTTAACAAACGAGCGGAAGCATCCAATATATGGACTACAATTCACCATTATTGTTTCATGGCTGCTTGAGGGTGTAATGTAGTGGATGTCTGAATTGAATACACAATTATACACTTACGGCAAATTGGGACCGATTGTGGTCAAAATCAATAGATCAAACTTTGCAGCTTTTCTTTGGATCAATAAATTACATGAAATTCTTTTAAGCCTCCTATTATTGAATCTGGAATCCGGTCTTCCCTGTTATAAAGTGGCCTCGAATGTGTAAACCGACAACAAAGCTTTCCGTGGTACTTAAGAGTGATTGTTCGAGACATAACGACTACCGCAGGTTTCCGATTGCTAGGACTGAGAGGTTAAGAGTTTAGAACACCACAGTATAATATCCGGTTTATACTGCAGAGTAGGGATGACGCGCATGATTAGTTTAATGAGACTCCACTGTTTTTTTGAAAAATTGTTTTACTTTTGTAATTTAGGAGCCATGGGTACAATAGTGATGGCTAAATCCGGAGAGAAATACTTAAATAAGGGTTAAAAAGCGAAAATACCGAATAGATTTGACAATTTGAAAATAATTGTGCTGAATTAGTATTTGTTTAGTGTTACACGAATCTATACCAAGTTATTTGAATAAAAGTTGAAGAAGTATTTGTTTAGAATAGTGAGTTCCCTCGACAATTGATATCTGGTGAACACTCGAGCTAACAATCTACTGAAAGATATAGCTTATTTCGAACTGAATACCCTCTTGATAAAATCAAAACCAAACATACAGTGCTTTTAAAGGGGACGATAACAGTTTTGCCACTTCTGACACAACTAAGCTTTTTTATCATAACCGGGTTCAGTTCCTAGGTAAATTAATATTGATGAAGATGTAATGAAAAATGTCGACGGGGAACATTAATTTTTGTTTATGCTGTCTTACAGCAGTGCGGCAAAAGACATTATGAACATTGGAGATCATTTATCTAAGGAGCAGAATGTTTTGGTAGGTAGGTTCTTTAGTCTTTGTCATTGAGCATTCGTATCAAAAATAAAATAATAGTGGAGAGCGATACAACATTTTTTCTAGTAGGGACTTTTGCAGTTTTGCATCTGAATAATTGGAAGGTTATGTTTCACATAATCGAAATTCGGCTATTACATGAAACACAAAACAGTAACAGTGATAATTGCAAAAAATATTTCACGTAGCTACAACTTCAATTTCTTTTTTTTTTAATTAAATGTAATAGATTAAATGTGAGTGGATAAAAATGGAACTCAATTTGTACTGGTACATATTCGATATTGTACACATCAATAGCATGAAAGTAATAAAAAAAATAAAGATTCGATTAGATACGATTTCTCTCTCTCGGCACATACTGCTGACATCGGCAACGAACAAAATTTAATACAGCTTCAATTAAGGCCAACATGCTGAAAGTGTATTTTGCGAGTGTAGATTAAATTAGTAAATGAATACTGAGAGAGAAAAGGGCGGCTTTAACCGTTTAATTTTCTCTCTGACGCGTTAACTACATACTTTTCTTCTCTCTTAATATATAAATCGTGAGGTGAACAATAAACCTTAATTGTTTAGAAACACATCATAGAAGGGTCCATTTTTGCATAAACAAAAATGCCGAGAGTAAAATCAAACGTGGTTATTTTCTTGACCTTCAATTTTCCTTTATGGAACTAATATACCCAGACGGTTTGTCAAGATTTTCTATCTTATATAACAGAACATAGTTTATTGGTTTAACGTCAAAGTTATGACGAAGGTACTCAAACCTTACTTTATTTTAATGTAAATTATATTGATCTAATTATGCTTCACGACCGCAACCTCTCAAACTGTCTGGTATTGCCAAGGTCTCATCCTCTACGAAGTCAACACTAGTGACGACATCAATTTGTGTACATTTGATTTGTAAGTAAAACGGAAATGTATTACAAGAAGAAAATACGACAATTTAGAAAGATAGGTATTAATTCAGAGAGTATAAAATTTACCATAAAGAGAACCTCTCTTTTTTCAATGGTAATTGATAATGATTAACTGGAATAGCTTTAAAAGATAGAATAAAAATAAAAGATAAGATGAAGCCGCAGAGACAATCGTATAAACATAACGAAAATTAGAGATATGATTGGCCATGCGGCTGCGGTATGCGGCCCGCCGCATCATAGGAAATGCAGTCTTACAGAGATCAATATTATACAGGGTTTGCGAGTAATAAATAAAATTAATAAGTATCTTAAAACTTTAAGACGATCGATATTATTGTCAATATATTGTCAATATATTGATATTGTCAATATTATTGAACGTGTGAGGGTCAATCATTATTTATCGTCTGAGTCAAATGCACTGTGTCAATATTTATTAACAGTATTGACAATATTTTAATGACAATATATTATATTGATCGTCTGAAGGGGCCTTTAAAGTAAAATAAAACTCGAGCTCTCGTGGTTATGACTACTTTTATCCGCCACTTAAATACGATAAATTATTATTATCTATCTAAACCCAACAAGGGAAGTTTATGAACTTAACTAAATTTTGACCTACGGAATAGACAAATCAAAATCCTGCAGGGAAAAAATCCAGATTCGGCTGGGTTTCCGATTTGGTTAACCGCTTTGATCTTTTGTATTGAAAAATCTGTCCGGTTGCCACCTTCATATTATGTGTTCGGTTACATTAATTAATTTGGAGGGAGATGAAGCTGATAAGCCAACCCGGTAAACCTCCTTTACTCTTACTACTTTAGCTTACTAGTTTCCGATCCGGTTCACCCGATTCGATCTTTGTATTGGAATATCTGTCAGGTTACCATCTTCCTTTGTGTTACTTAACCGCAAAAGGGTCTATTATTAGGGAACTACCAAGAAAACAACACCTTACGTACTGGAAGCAGGGCCTTCAGGTAAAAAAAAGAAAGCAAGAATTTCTTCAGGTGTGAAAGTCAGCAAGACTGTACATGGGACACTGTTGGCGAAACAAACATCTCAATATCATTGGGGTCGTCAAAGATCCTACATGGGGAGGAAGAAGAAACTCCGTACCACCTACTGCATGTTGTATGGCCAACCCTAACTTTAAAAAGACTAAGATACCTTGGTTATACTTTTCCGACAATTGCTGAGATAATCGAAGCACCCATCCATCAGCAGTTTGCTTAACTTTGTTGAAGGCACGAACCCGATGGGGTAAACACGCAATACGGGGTACCATGGGGCTAGAACTTCAGAGCAAGTTGTAACGAATTTTTGCAATTTGTTATAAGCTCCACTTTTCATATCATCTCAATATTCCTAAGTACAGACCATCCATTCTTTTACAAATGCATTTATTATTTGTGCTGTTTGACCTTGCTAACATTTGGTATTATTTGAACGCACGTAATTTGCTGGCGTACGAATTGGAAAAGTATCGCTCAGTACATTACCCAGACACTGATGTACAAAGCGGTTGCATTTTGTCCTGCAAAACTTAGAACGTCTCTAGTGCCGATTTAAATGAGCGTTGACAAATATTTCTGGTTCAACGGCTCCTGTTTTTCGAGCCTGTTCGTTTGGACAACATTTTACATCACCACAAGTGTTTTTATGGTTGCCACTGTAACATCTGGTAAAACCGTTGGGTACTCTGCGCAACAACTACCTACGAGTTGTATTCCTATCATATTCTCATCATAGCGCTAGGCTAGAGTAAGTAAATTTTGTTCTATTTCGTTTAACCGACGTGTTGTGGGTTTTGTGTTTAATTTGAGTAGCCAATGGGAGGTTACGATTGTATTGGTGCTTATAAATTTAAGGAGGGTGCACTCTGTGAATGAACACCGTAATTCTTCATTGCTGCTGTGCATTGTTTACCACAGTAATTTACATTGCAATTGTTGGAGAATAGTAAAAGCACTTCTCGATTTTTAATTCAATTAAAGCACATTTATCACCTTTGGTGTTTTCTTGAGTTCCCCCAGCTGCCTGTTTTTTTCAGAAACCCACGATCCGCGCCTACGCAATAAATTGTGAGTTATTTTATTACCATCATGTGAAAACAAACTAGAGAGGTCCTCTCCGGATTGTTCCAGACTCTGGTCTTTGTTTGGGTTAATCCTCTCATTAGGGGTTGCGATCTCAGAAGGTAGTTTTTGTGATAAAGTGGGTGCAGAACCACAACCCCTTCAACAATATAATCTTCTTCGGGTGCCTATCCGATTTCGGATATTAGCGATCCTCCTGGCTAAGCCAAGAAGACTTTACCAGGGAAATGTTAATGGGGTGGTTTCCCGTTGCCTTCCCCATAGTCCACAGATCGATTTTGGACTTTTTAGATCACAGCACATATCCGACGCAATCAGGATATTAGAACCGCGGTTTCCCGCTCTGTAGTCTATTCATGTTTGATTTACGCCAGACAACCCATACCATACAATATAATAATAATAACAATAAGATCAGTAGAACGCTAGAGTGGGGTTTATAAGTGTATTATTAAGCATGATGACCAGTATGGCTAAACAGACGGTTAAAGTTGTCAATCAGAACAGAAAAGTACCCAAAGTGTGAATGATAAAGAAAATCTATTCTCTCCTTTGGATCGAGAAAAAGCCTAAGAAGAGACTGCTGGATTTGAAACCAAAGCCCTTAAACACCAGGCAGGATCAGAGCTGCTTCCATTAAAGGGTCGGCTTCCACAAAGAGATCACACACTACTGGATACTAGAAGCAATGTGGCTAAAAATTCCGCACTACCACCGATGGTAATGGTCTGCAGAAGCTGTCCCCTTTTATTGAAAAGTTTGTTCATATTTTTTATGTTTATTTATTAGTATCACTAGATTACTCAGGCTGCGCGGCCTGAAATCCAAACTTTACGAAGCCAAAACCGTGGTAAGAAAAGTGGAAACAACTTAGGCGACTACGTTTCATTCTGTATTAAATAATATAATTTTCTTTTTCATTTTCTCACAATAACATGGTCTCATATTGGAATCACTAATTTGATCCAGTATTATACGTGTAGATCGTAATTAAGACTTTATCAACTCACTGTTTAGCCAATTTTGAGTAAAACGATTTTGTGGAAATGACGCGGATGAACGGATTTACGACATTCCCACTGTTCTACTAATCCACTACGATTTACGCGACTACTAATCTACTAATCCATTAAAAATAGTTAATTTTGTTAATCCATTTATGCTCGTCATTATTATCCATATGAATCTGCCCGTTTTTAAAATGCAGAAACTATATTCATTGTAGATATTTACCGTGAAGTACTACATTTTCTAGTTTACTGTTGCTAAAATTGTTGTTTCAATGTATAATTTTTCAATTAAAAGAAGTAACAATCGAATCAATATAATCATGTTCCTACGCGAAATATAATTCAAGATTTACGCTAATGGAACAAATTTCTTAAACCTCGCCTTCCGTTTTCTCTTTTAGTGTATCCATTCTACTGTGGATTTTGGATGTAAATACACACCATCTTTTCTAATTAAGGTGTTGGATCCAGAAATGTTTCCTTATTCTGTTTCTTAGTTCTTTTGTAAATTGGAGAGGATACAAATTACACTTGAAAATTTCATGCGGCAACGTTGAATTACTGCCAAAGTAGCTGCTATCATCTTTTAACGCAAGTTTTGACTCTAACATTGAAAGCTTTAAGTTTGTAACACCCAGCTATTGTAGTGAAAATGATGTATTGCTTTCATTTTGCGCCCTCCGCATACCCGCTGGGCAATATAATAGGATCAACTCTACTTGAAATTGCCTACTACTTAATACTCCATATTATTAATATAATCAAAATTTGGTGAAACAGTTTCATCGTCGTAAGAAAAATGAGACAGCGTTTATTATATTACAATTTACATTGGTAGACAAATTAAATATAATGCACAGTCGTAAGTCATAAAAAGGCTATCCCAAGACGCAAACTTCGAAAAACTTTTAATTATTTTCAAGTTAAGTCTTTTCATAACAATAAGCTGTAATATATTTTGCTTTATGAATTTTTTAATAAAAACTTAACACAAATCACAAAAAGTAATTTTAAAAGAGCAAGTATACTATGGCGCTTCGCTCTGCAAAGAAAATATACAATTTTAAAAATAATCTGATAATAATTTTTAATTTTCCGTTTTCAGAAGGATTGGATGAAATATATTACCATTTTAGATCTCATTTCCAATTCTATACTTTCATTTCCTTCATCACAATCAGCATATCACTGTTACATCATTGCTAAGAAGGAGTAGGGGGTCCTACTTTTTCAATCAGATCCTCCAGAATGCCTATCGCTAATCTATAGAAATGGACATTTCAATGGGCAAATAGTTATCAAATATATTTTTAAAATTAAATTAACATGGGAAATTGATTTTTTTTAAATTGCTGCTTCCCATCATAACGGATAAGAATGAAAATGTTACCAATTTAAAGAGATTTTTATTCCGCTTCTAAAGATACCTAACACTTCATATTTTGTTCTTTAATTACTGTTAAAAATTCACCAATAACATGCAAAATAGCGCTATAAACAAATTTTATTTGCCTTGTTTGAATTTTATTGCAATTGTTTTTGCTTGAAAACCAATAATTTCCAAGTTAAGAATAACTTGTGTTTGCGTTCATTTTTAATCAAATTTATTATAATATGTCAAAGTAACTTGTTGGAAATTATTGATTTTCAAGCAAAAACAATTGCAATAAAATTCAAACAAAGCAAATAAAAAAATTTTAACTGCGTTATTTTGCATTTTATTAGTGAGTTTTAACATAAATTATAGAACAAAATATCAAATGTTAGGTATCTTTAGAAGCGGAATAAAAATCTCTTCAAATTGATACAATTTTCATTCTTATCTTGTCCAATCAAAATTCGATATATACGAGGGCTATTTTTTTCAAGCTGCGTTAGGTGGGCAATGGATTCTCAGTTATCATATTGACGTGGCACTTGCGTAATAGTGTTAAGTAATCTATCTGTCAGTACTTCTTAACACGATTGTCTCGCGACAGTAATAACCTGGCTGTGACTGTGGCGCCATCTGTGGATGGGATGATCCTGTGGAAAGAAATTTTATTTGAAAGCATGCGCATTTGTTTCTGTTTTGTACTTAGAAATAGAATACCAAATTTAATTATGACAGATGTCAATTTTCTGTAATGAACTTACTACATGAAATTACATTACTTTACGTTAACAATATTCTAATATGTTATTTACTCTACTTCTACTACTATTTAAGTTATTGAATAAATTATTTTAAAAAATAATGATCATTAATTAAAACGTGTTAAAAAACACATTCAATATTAATAATTATCTTAAATTCAATATATAACCTTAAAATGGAATTATTCAATGTTTAATTACTATTAATATTAAGGTAAAATAAGTAAAACCATTGCCTAAAACCATAGGAGGCAATGGTAAAACTGGTACAAGGAAAAAATTTAAATAATAAAAAATGTACTTTAACGAAATTTTACATCTGTCAAAAGGCGTATTTTCGCGAGGCATTTTGGTTAACCAAAAGTAACCGGTTAGATTTTATGTCATTTTCGCGAGAACGGTTAGAGGGGAGGTATATTTTGGTTAACCAAAAAAGTTAACCAAAGACGACCGCTCAAAATCACTGGTTACTTTTTGTGGTTACTTTTTGCGCCATCTGTGTGCGTCACAATTTAAAATTTAAAGTTGGAAGTGGTTCTAAAATGGTTTTGAGGTTATGTTAAATTAAAAACTAAACAATCCTAACAATCATTATAAATTAATTTTCGAAGTTATAAAATCGTTTTGATTATTATAAAGTTTGGTAAAGTGAAATAAACGAATATAATTTACACTAAGGTGCGAAGGTGTATCTTTTTCTTGGTGAAGAATGACATTGCAAATCATTTTGCAATCGTGGGTAAATGTAAGTAAATAAAATTCTTTTTATGTTTGAACATTGTATTCATATTAATTTACAGATCTTGAAGAAGCAATAAAATATATAAAGGAACTGTATTCAGAAAATCAGGGATAATTAATCGACCTTACAAGTAGGTAGATATCCTACGTTGTAGTTTGAAGTTGAACTTGAGAAGAAATTGATAATGATAAATATACTTTAATGAGTATTAATTAATTTATTGTTACAATTTACGGTAATGGATCAATCAAATGAACTACAAAGCTAGAGATTACTCGGTGGCTAATTTACCTTATTTTTATATCATATTTTGGATATCAGTTATATTAGAAAGGTAACTTTTGTGTTCTTTACGTGTTTAAAAATTAATATTTTTTTTATAATAAATTTTATATTGTAACTTTTTGCTAGAATAATATTGATTATTAATTTTCAGGCCGATGGAAAAAGCAAGGTGATCGATTACTAATATCCGAGTGTTGGAAGAAAGTATTAATTTGATTATGAAGCTACGGATATGCATTTTTACAATAAGGTTGGAACACCATAGAATAATTGAAAATTAAGAAAACGAAAAAATGTGAAAACATAATTATTATTTCAAGTAGTACACACTCTGATATAAAATTTATTTTTATTTAATAACATTTATATTAACCATTGTAAATAAAAATTGTAACAATTGAATTATTAATATTTAGATTAATCTTGCAGCTATCGCATTTCTTTTTGCTTCCGCTCTTCTGTAGGCTGCTCTTTCGTTTTCATGTAGTTCTCTGCATGGTGGTCCTACATCACTAGCTATAGTATCGTTATTATTATTGTCTTCCATTTGCCATTCATCGTGGCATAAATAACAAAAATTATGCAAAACAGGCAGCAGTAGTTATTTCAATTCCTTTTGAAACTGTGCCTCTGTCTATATAGGAGTCTTGCCCACCTCCCTTTTACTAAACCAAATACGTTTTCAATACATACACGATCTGAACTTAAACAGATGTTATGACTTTTTTGCACTTGTGTCATATTGTAGGATCTAGGAAACGGTTTCATGAGCCACGTTTCACCTATTATATGAAAATCTTCATTCGGAAAAAATTTTTGTTTTCCAAACTCTTCGATGTGTTTCACTAACAATGAGTTTGAAAAAACTCTTGAATCGTGAGCCGAACCAGGAAATCCAACAAACACGTAGGTAAATATTTTATCTGCAGAACAGATTCCCATTAAATTAATAGAATGGTTTTGATGCCGATCAATGTAGCTATCTTGCTGGCTGGCATTGATTTTAACGTTTATATGGCTCCCATCAACGGCAACAACAACAATTAAGAAGAAAAAAAGAAGATATACTTCCAGCACGGACTCCGATAGTTCAGAATCTGACGGGCGAAGAAAAAAACCACGTCGTCGTTCCAAATAACATTGTTATATATTTTAATAATAAATAATATTTTTAAATAGATTCTTAGTTACTTTTTTATACCCGTCCACCATTGCTATGTAAATCTATATCAAATTTTAATATCTATCAAACAGATTAGTCCTTACAAGTAATAAATAAAAGCAAACAACTTGAAGAATAAATCATTATTTACATTATTTCACAAAAGTTTGGTTAGTTTTCATTTCAATTTTTAACCAAAAGTAACTTTTTGCATTTTCGCGACCACAAATGGTTATTTCAAAAATTGTGGTGGGGGACTAACCAAAGGTGACCAAAAGTAACCGAGCGGTACTAACCGGGATCCTCGCGAAAATACGCTTAAAATTAAATTTGGTATTCCTAAGCATTTCCTAAGTACAAAACAGCACCAAATGCGCATGCTTGGATACATAACACAACTTCGCATAACCTCACTGTGAAGTCAAATTTTCTAAGAGTTACATCACCGCACCACAGATGGCGCCACAGTCACAGCCAGGTTATTACTGTCGCGAGACAATCGTTTCCTAACCGGGTCGGCCATTACGTAGCGCAGTTTTTATGTGAATGTTGTTTTATCATGACCACTACAATCGAAGCTTTCGTCAAATGTGAGATTCGATCTGTGATCCATTTTCTCTAAGTTAAAGGCAGTACTGTAGCTGAAATTCTTCGAAATTGAGTGCTGTGTATGGGGAAAACAATATGAATGGAATCTACGTCAATTCATCGCGGTAAATTCATCGCGCGACAATTCATCGCGTGCGAAGATCAACCATTTGAAAACGTAGGCAAAAAATTATAAAGGTGCTCGCACACACTTAGGCGATGGCGACGTGAAGCGATGAGTTTTTTTACGCTTAGAGAAGTTTGCATAGAATCAAATCATAAATCAAATGACGCGACGTTGCATTAATGTGCGGGCTCCCATTTGATTCTATATAAGCTTCTCTAAGTGTTAAGAAACTCGTTGCCTAAGTGTGTCGCCTCAATTGAGTGCCTACATTATAATATTCGTATTAGTAAAACATTTTGAAGAAAAGTTTATTCAGGACTTTTTACCCCCCCCCCTTGATTCTACGACTATTGGTCACAATTATTGGTACCCTTACGCCCAAGGTTTGAACAAGTTAAAAATAGAACAGTTAGTTCTGGAAATGAAGTACGATAGAAAAAGGTTTACAGAGACACTGCCATACGAATTAAGGTGCTCGCACACTTAGGCGACGTAAAGCGACGAGTTTCTTGACGCTTAGAGAAGTTTACATAGAATCAAATGGGAGCTCGCAAGTGGGCCCCGGGAAGACGTATTTCCGGTACCGAAATTGTAAGAAATGGTTCCATGGGAATATGTTTTCCCACCTAATATTTGTCGGTCTTACGTCTTGTAAATTATGTCGAGGCGGTCGGAGCATAGAGGTCACGCAAGTTGACTTATGAACGATAAATACCTTTGTTCGAATCCGAGTGAAGTAAGAACTTTATCTGACTGTCTCCCCTCGGAAGGCAATGGCAAACCACTGAGGGTAATATACCAAGAGAATGCCTTAATGTTAAAAAAAATATTTAAATCATTATATTTAAAGCGATTGTCATTCAAACGATACAAAATTAAATTTATAATTTCATAAATGTAAAATTTCAACTAATGAAAAAATCAACATTTATATCAAATAGATATTCTCTTTAAACAATTGTTTACATGGTGACAAAACATTTTAGCAAATGTTTATATCATGACTATTAAAACAATTGTTATTTAAACGATACACAATTTAAATTTTGTAATAAAAAGGAATCATTATTATTTTGGAGTCAAGATTTGGCATAAAGAACATTGTTGGACACAGTTCGAGGAATCTACAAATCTCAGAGATTATGCAAGTCAATTTGTTTTATGTAATTCTACGTCTTAGGGTGAGGATCACCAAAGTCAGTTAGGTTATCCTCCTGCTAAATAGTTGGATATAATAATTGTTATCGTGTAAATGGGACTTTGAATAAACTTGACGTTTAATTTACAAACGCCATCTGTCATCTGTAGAACTGAAAGTTAGCGTAGAATCTCGTAAATTAGAAAATAATTTACTTTGAGCTTACTGTTTTAACTGTTTTGTGAGTGGTTTATATTAAGTTCGAATTCGAAACAGATGACAGAAGGCGTTTTGAAATTAAACGTCAAATTTATTCAAAGTCCCATTTACACGATAACAATTATATCCAACTATTTAGCAGGAGAATAAACTAACTAACATTGGTGATTCTCGCCCTTAATATCTACAGATTGTGCAAATTTTACCGTGTCAGTAATACTGAAAATTCATCGTGCAGTGCAGTCAATTTAATTATCAAGTTGAATTCATTTTGATCATTTTGTTAAATTACTTAATAATTTATTTGGTAAGAAATTCAGTTTTTGAATCAAAGTCAAATTTTGCACTGGCCAGGTTTTATCTTTTCATTGCATATTTTAGAATTAAGAGTGCAAATATATCAGGATGATTATGTGGGACAGTTAGTAGAGATTTAGTTTTAGATGCTAGATGTTAACTTAATATTTATCCTGCATCATGAGTTTCCCCTTTCGGGTACCTATTCCATATACCCGAAGTGGCAAGTTCAGATATATGCCCCTAGGTGAGGAAGATCAACGACAGACAGGTCGCCCCTGAGGTCCCGTGAGGGACACTTTTTAATCTTTTACCTACTCTCATGGAAACCATATGCCACTACGATGGACCAACCTCTTTTGGTGGGTGACAGCAAGCTGCCAGGGCTCCCACCACCCGTAGTAGTTTTTATTTTCGAAAGCGCGAAAGCGCAGGCAGATCTAGTTTCATGCGAGCTACGTAAACTCTTCATAGGTGACTTGCTGAGCCCCAAAATTCAAGCAACGCGAGTTGCTTTGGACTCCACCAGTTTCCTTTAGGCATTCATATAAGGCTGCTCAGACATATGGGAGCATCACTATGCAGTTATGTGTCCGAGTCGCCAGTTGTTTTCCCAATTATGTGGGACAGCTATTTATAGTTGGTTTTACAATTATTTTAACTCATGATATCAAATTATGTTCAAGTTTGCAGTTTCAGTGCGGCTTTCCGATCGCCTATTGTGTGTTTATTTTATTTTTGATTTAGCTTTTGGTGTAAAGATTTTCGAACTTTACCATTCAACAAGGTTGTAAGTTAATTAAAGAGGTAAAAGGTAAGACGTCGTGATTAGCTCCCCTTTCTTAGTGCATCATACGCCGAGCCAGCAACCAGGGTGAAACGACCCCTCTAAAACTTTCGAGTAACCCCCCCTCCCCGTTGCGACCAGAGTTGCCAGCACACTAACATTAGGATGAATTAGGATGAACGATCGGCGAATTTGACCCGTAACAGAACATTCTGCACCCTCGAAACAGAGTATAAAGGGCAAGTTGTCTTTGAAAATCAGAATAATAATAATAATAATAGAAGTAATAGCTGAATTTTTAAATTTCTTAAGGTACAGTGTCATCTGGTTATAATGGACTTCAAACACCACACAATTGTTCTATTATAAGCGGGAATTAGTTTCAACCGGCTTTAATTTATCGATAACATAGTCTAGTTGAGTTTAAGAATTCATCCATTATATGCGTATTATTATTTAAAAGAAGTCTATTATATGCGGGTAAAAATTATACAAATTTTTTTTATGATTTTGTTTATTTGATTTATTTTTCAGTCATGAAATGAAAATTTTAAATTATTAAAATTAAATTAAATTATAATATATTTTTAAGCTTTCAAGTGCTTACGCACTCTTCGTCAGAAATAAATAAATATATTATTTAAAAATACCATTTAATTTATGATCACGAGTTAACAACTAACCAATTTAATACATTTTTATATTAAAAGTGTGAAAATATGATATGGAGTGACTAAATAAATCAGCCTTGAGTTGAAAAGTAAACTGGCATGTAAATGCAAAAATACATAAAGGATGTTTCACTATTTGTAAATGTAAACTGTAAGAGGAAATGAAGACCACTAGTCATTCTCGTGTTGACAAGTTCATTAGCGTTTACTGCTGAGAATTGGTTTTGTTAAATCCACTCATCAAGGTTTCGTGATATCCAGTTGCTATTTGTTTAAGGTTGAGTGAGTCTGTTTTTGATATAAATATATTGCTTTTAACTGAAACTGATTGCTTTTCTCTCTTAGTGGAACTGTCGATAAACCTTTTAATTACAATTTGCCTTTTGGCTATTTTTAATAACAGATAGGTGCATTTGCTGATTAGTATAATTAAAGCTGCTAGAAAATCCGATATTCAATAAAAAGTCCAATTTAGGTTAGCACGGTCTATCCACCCCTTAATTGAATAAAGCTAAGTTACTACCTAACCTAGCAGATTAAGATTTTTTAAAATTCAAAAATTAAATTGGGCAAGGAAGCAATAAATTAAAAACTTGAGTTAATAAATCAGGATAAAATAGTAAACAAACGGGAAAAATTTTTACTTGAACATAAATAAAAATGTGACAAACTTAAATGTCCTGTAAGAAATACACCCCACAGAATATAAAGTAAGGATTATGTAAGAGCTTTTATCTGAAACTTGAAACATTTTTCTTCTCACCTCAAGATATTTGCATACTGTTTTCAACAATTTCAAGGGGACTGAGGTCACACCAAAATGCAACGCTTTCTCTGCTAAGACGAGACTAAAATTGCAAAGATAAGCGTCTACCGTTCCAGTAGATAAATTTCGCTACGTTTGGGTTAAACAGCGACAGATTTGGCTGTGTTATTCTATTTAATCCCTGCATTCTACAAGGATGAAACTTGTATTAATTATAGAAATTCGTGTTTTTCTCCCTGATGTTGCGGTGCACGATGCTAAAGATTACATCATATACGGAAGGTTTTGACAGCATCCATTTTAGTAAGGCAAAAGTAAAAGTTTGTTCAATAGAATTAAAAGTAAATTACGTCAATCATTCAAACAGTTTTTGCTATATAGCTATCACAATCACATTTGCAAAGGTTCCCTAAAACTGATTTCAATCTGTCAAAAAACTGTCAGATCTGACAATTATCTTTAAATGATTACAGGGATCGAATGTAATTTGGCTTTGGTTGTTAAATTGCGTTAAAAATACAGGGTACTTTGTTTTAAATAGCTAATATGGGAATTTTGTAATTATGCAACTCATTTACGTGCAATTAATTCATTTAAACCACACTTAAAAATATTTCTGAAAACAGTTTTGACATAAAATACGACGTATATCGATTTTTTGTTCTCGTAAATTGTAAAAAATATCACTAAACTTATCAAACACGATTCAAATAATTTCAGTTTGATAGATTATATATCTTTTATTTTGAAATATGTTTTTTGGTCTTCTGAAAATTACTCTCACTTCTATTGTTAAGATTTTTATCTCACAAACTATCCCATACATTTACACTAATAGTGTTATAATTTATGCTATAATATGCAGAGTCGGGATAATATGTAAATGTGGGATAAGCCTTATTAGAACATTAGAAACAGTCGATTTTCATCAGTAGAACACCCATGAGAAGGATGCCTTTGACGCACTGCCAAGTTAACGATCATTGAGGATTTTTTCAAAAAGAATGTCTCAAATCAAATCAACTATTATTTAAGCTATTTAATAAATTAAATTATTCAAGAAAAGAGAGTTAATGATCATTAATTTTCAGTGCGTTGAAGAGTTTGTTCTAATTAAGATAATTAGAATTTAATAAATTATTTAATAATCTTTGTTGAAAAATAGATATAGATCTTCTTCAACTCTAACCTAACTTATCGCAAATCCCGTAGTAAAATTCACTCCTACGTCGCGTTATGAACTGCTTCCCAGATTGAATAAATTTTGAAAAGTATTATTTATCTAATCGAAAAGTAATTATTAAAAACCGCAAAAAATTAAACCATAAACTTGAAATGTTGCATTCATTAAAAGAGCAGCGTTGGTGCACCAGAAAAAGATGTAAATCGACCATGACGAATCGTATAAAAATTCAATAATATCAAAAGTCAAATGTGAAATTCTTGATAAAAGAAAACTGCTTTGAAAATTTAATGCCTCACAATGTCTTGAAAGTTTCTTATATCGTTCAAGATTTATTTAAATGTTGGAATGCGCCGAAAAATTTTACATTTTACGTACGGCAATGCGTAAGAAAATTAAATATCTTTGTAATTCGCGAATGTGGGCAAAGAAGATTCTATCAAAGTGTTTGCTGAAAAGAGTTTTAATAATTTAGTTAGTAATACTTAAAATGCGATCCCAAGAAAAAGGCAGTTAAAATTAATACGTAATTAAAAGTTCAGTAGGTAATTTTTACTTTAGTATGATTAACATGAACAACGCTATTAAATTTAAAATAAAAGAACTTATAAAAGAAATTTAAAAACAATTTTCTTTTAATTAAAAACCGTGGCTATCTTAATTGAAAACGGAATTTTATAACGAAAACTATCCGATATGAAATTGTAATGACTGAAAGTGGACAAATAAATTTCTCGTTAGCGTTAAAGTAAAACAAAAAATTTCTGAATTCGACAACAAATAAAAACAAAACGGATAGTGCATGCAACATTAGGGGTATACGACAGCGTCACGTCGCGTCGCCATATCGCTGCGTTACGTGATGAGCTATTTCTTCTAACGACATTAAATTTAAAAGAAATCAGGATTAATGTAACACAATTTTCTTTGTCACGATTTTGAAATATCAAATTTTAATAAACGAATTTCGTAGCATACAGATGAATTCAGCCTGATATGAAAGCTATCATAACTTGTCGAAACAGAATGTGCCAATAACGTAAACAGAACAAATGGGAAGATCTGAACTTTTTGAATGTTTCAAATCCATTTTAGAAAACACGCGAATAATACAACTCCAACATGGAACAAAAACGGAGCTCAAATATCGGATAGCCGCAATATAAACACCAAGCGCCAAATTAATTTAATCGATCACACGAATTTTTATCACAATATAACTTCAACTTTTTAAAAGCTTACTTTAGAGTGTGATAACTGTAACCATTAATGTTGTATAACAAATGGACATTTAAACATTATAATTCAAAACACTCCTATAAATTTTAAGAAATCCGCAATCTGATGTATTATCAGCTATCAATAGAGTAGATAAATACGAAGTTTAAAGATTATTTCCAAGATAATCTGATGCAGAGTTGGGGAACAAAATATAAAAACAAGAAACAGGAGCAAATGAAACTAAATGTTCAACAGTTCAATATGGGCGCCACTACAAATCAATTCACATTCACTACCTAGTTGACGGTATAATTTTTTGTCCAAACATTTTTATTTGCAGATAAACATTAAAATAATATATCAAGTCCTTGTCTATAATTTGAAACCTTGAAATTGACGTACTAGGAATAAAAACTTGACTAAAATAAGTCCTAAATGTTGTAACAGTAATGGTGATCTTATTTTCAAATTAAATGGTGCTAAGGCAATTTGTTAAAATAGTTTACTCGGTACAATAAGAAAATTTTAAAAATTTGTAGATCCACTGGTATGGAAGCCAAAATTAACAATGCAATATGTTTGTCCAACTGTATTGCATGCTATATACTGTATCAGCACGCAAACCCCAAGTTGCTAGCATTGCATTGTATTAGTATACTGCAAGTTTAATATCCTAGCATGCAACCAATAAAATTATTTCACATGTGAACCGTGAAAACTTGTCAACATTAATTCACACGCAAGGATTAATTAGATTCATATTCCAACTCGCTAAATTACAAGATTAAAAGGTATAAGTTATACACTTGCCGTTTTCTAGGGTAATTGGAAGATACGTAATTATATAGAGTTTCAATGGCTTTGAATATTCACAAACGATTTTATTAACGTCTATTGCGTCACTGAGTTGGTTATATTTGCTTATTTCTATCATAAATGAAATGTATTCCGTGCAAGAGTTTCAGATTACATGTGCCAAGAAATTTCAACTACTTCGAACTTCCGCCGAAAGAGGATAAACCGTAGCTTTTCAAGTAGGTTAAAATAACAGACCATTTAATTGATTATTAACATATGGGAAAACAAAACTAAAGATGTCATGAGATGGAGTTTTATTTGATGTCCCCGACAGACATGAAGCGATGATCTGAAAAACCGGTTGGAACAGGTAACAAAAAATCATATCAGTGAGTTTTACAAAGTAAAAAATTTGAATTGGAGCAGTAATGGATGCTTATATTTTAATTTAATTAACAGATCGTGACGAAGTTCATTTCAGAGTTTTGAACTTTTATGTTGAGTATAATTTAGATATGGAGGGTGCGAGCCGGTCCATTCAAAATTTTCTTAATGTGGAACTGCTGTTGACATGCCATTAATTTAAGGTGACTAAAGATCGAAATCTACTAATTTCCTCATAATATTTAAGATAATAAGATTGATTCATAATTGTAGCGCCACTGAAGCGGTTTCGATTTGAGGGAGGGAGATGGAAACGGATTAAAGTCGACCTCGGTTATAGTTTTAAATGTCGAATTACATACCAAAACCACATTAAAAACCTTTTATACCACAGACAACACGAAACAAAATTAAACTATTTTTAGGTGCATAAACGTTGAATACAGCTGTGGCTTACTGTAACCGCGGGTTAGGTAACTATAGAGCGGAAATTCTGGGTTCGAAAGGCTTCCTAGCTCATCCGTACAGTGAACAACTAGAAGTAATTTGGGTTTCAACGTATCAGTATGAGTAAGCATTCAGCCGAAATGAAATAAAAAAGTTACATATGAATACAAAGTTAACTTTTTGTGTTAAGTCTACCCATATTTTGCATATTCAAGTTAAGATATAAATGAATGGAAGCGTTTCCAATATCACACAGTAAAGAGAACAATTCAATTAAAGCTAAGAAGTTTAACTTGAAACAGTTTGCGTTAGTAAGGATGAAACAGTCAACATTTAAATGGACTAGACGTTGAGTTGAAGTATCTCAGGAGAGCTTCGTTAAAATATTTCTAGTGATTTATTTGCCTTTTGTATTGCTTCTGTACTACCGAAGTACTCTTATATTTTCATTCACCTTTGAATTTTTTGTCATTTGTTTTCACCCTCGCACCCTTATGCAACTTAAAATAAACACAAGCAATTTTCAGTTAGATATTTTTCATCTTGTCGTCATCGTGAATGTTTTATAAAGGAAAGTTTATTCGTTGTAATTCAGTTAAATTTGTGGAGAGGTTATTACCTTTGCACATAAATGCATCCATGCGTTGTAATTGCGTTTTTGAGCAACTCAAAACTGCGATACCCAAAAGGACGTGCTCGGTTAGAGATGAAACGGGTTTTTAATGAACTAATTCGTCAATTAAATCTTTACAAACAACGTTACATTTTGAAGTGACTTTTAAATTATTGCATTAATTAAAACTATACCAATTCAATTTAATTAAATGCTTTAAAATCGATTATATTCTTTGCCATATGATTTAAAGCATAATTTTCTTTTGTAGATTTATTTGGCGATAGTGATCTAGGATTAGATAACGCACGCATAACAGTGTCGGTATTTGGGTGCCTTGGAGGGCTCGTTAAGCAGTCGCTCGCCACTATTAACAAACAAACCAGGTTATAGGCACATCTAAAGTCCAACCTAGCAAGCTACCTACCCGATGTTAAACAATTATATAATGCTCACAACCAAATAATGTCAAGTGCATCTGAACTTCATACTTGATACCGTTAAATGTATTTCATGCCTATTTTTCTTAACCCTACTTTACATATTTTCTGATTAGCCAACGTCTACTATTAGGGTATCATTTTGCACTTTTATTCAGTAAATAAAATCAACATAATTTTACTTAGTAATAACCTGAATATTTCTCCCAATAATTATCAAATATGACATTACTTCCTCTTGCGACAAGCGGCTGCCCCAAGTCGCTAAAAAATGCTAGCTAATGAGAATATTTTAAAATCATTTAAAAAATATCTGTAATAATAAAGAATTCATATAACTAAAATTAATCATACTCAAAATAATCAAAAACAATATAGTATACCCCTAAAAAACGTAATATTAAAATTGTCACAATTGGTGATTTTTGGGGTATTTTACTGAATATAAGTGTCACCACAGAAAAGTGGTTTCCCTTTAAACTGATGAGCTACGCAAACACCAAATAGAGTAATCCCATGCCAGGACTTGCAATAAGAAATTATTGAGACAATATTATTATTAATTTTACAAGTTAAAAAAGTTATACATTTTCATTCAAATCAGCGGCTATAATTTCCAAAATCATCATTTCCGTTTAAATTTCATTTTCTGTGCGTTAGTATCTTGAGAAACAGAAAGTCAAAATCGATATTTAGCCCTAGCATAATTTATTGTCCATTTGGAAAAGAGTGTAGATTACATGTTTGTATAACAATCATACTTTGGATTAAGCTTTCATGCGGACTTACAGCTGCACCTGAGCTTTCTCGTCATACTGAAAGCTCTTAAGTGCGGAAAGTAATTTCGTCGTACCAATCTAAACATAAAGGTTTTACAAATTTGTTTATATTTGTTCAAATGCTTTTCATGATGGAACTTTTACCATGCATACAAAAATACGAAAAAAAAATTGAATCTTCCATGGTTCAAACAAAAACAGGTAGTTTTTTTATTTTAGTTTCATATTGACACAACCGAAGGTTTAATGAACAACGTACTACATTTGATCTCAATACAAATAGCAGACAAAATACGTGATTTGATTAAACAGAAGAGTATTATTTTATTTACTTATGAAATTACAATAAATAGTAATTTATCCATAATTATTATTTACCCAATATTCTGTCAGTGTTGGATCGAATTGCTCTCAGCCAATCGATTTTGCTTCAAATTAATTTCTGTCTCGCATGTTACTCTACTGATGAAAATTTGCCCTTCGATAAAAAAGATTAGAGAAGCTTGACAAAGACTAAACGATTACACAATGCTAACTTCAGTAGTGGGGAGATAATATAAACGATGCGATTTTGAAGAGAAATCTGTGGTGAAACTGTTTTAGCTTCTAGGAAAGCAATAACTGCAATATGATGTCAAAACAAGAAATGGTTGCAAATAAATCTTAACCTTAAAAAGTATAAAATTATTTTAGTTTTAGTTAACTTTAAATTAACGTTAAGTTAAATATTCAAAAATTTTTTTAACAATTTAAATTCTTTACAAATTACACCTGGTACATTTTACAAAATACAAATTACGGCAGTAACACTCAAACTGTCCCAACAATTGTACAAACTTCACCAAGCTTTGTTTATATTTTTATTTCAAACCCTACCCTTCTTGGTTCACATAACACGACAATAATTGTATATAGATCAATACAATTATTATGTTTTTAAATTACCAAATTATGTATTATCTTTAGAATAAAAATTTAACCTTATGAAATTTAGATTTTAGTCATTAATTTTAATCTGCGAAATTTAGAAACCTGAAGTTTATAACATCTTGATGTTAGGAACTTGAAATTGCCCAATTATTTATTATCTTGAAAATTGGAACTTGAAGTTATGAAATTTAGATCTTGAAGATATGAAAATAGTAAATTACTCATTATGTTGAAAATAAGTACATACTTGAAGTTCTGAAACTTGGATCTTGAAGTTCTGCCCTTTAAATTTCTAAGTTAATAAGTTATCTTGAAAAGAAACATTTAAAGTACTGAAATTAAAAAGTATGAAAAGCGCGGGAATCGTGGTCAGCTGATGGAAAGTGGTGGAAATGCAGTCGGCTATGTTCTTGACACGTTAGCATTCAGTAGCAATGGAGCGATGATTTTTCAAAATGGTAGTTCTTTGTGCAGATTCGTCGTGATTTTCGTACCCATTTTCAAATTAATTGAAATCGACGGGTGCGATCAAAAAGTGGGTTAAGAACTTTGAAGAGATTTTATCAACTTGCAACTTTCACATGCTCGATCTCTTCAGGAGTACGCACTGTCCTGATTTCCCAAGCTTCTTTATCGTCGTTGACAAAGTCAATTCAAATTTCCGAACCCACTCTTTAATCGCACAGGCAGATGACATAGGGAATTTTGCACCAATTTGAAAATGGGTGCAAATAGCACATTTTTTAATAAAACGATGCGATTCCAAGGTATCCACCGCTCCATTGCTACTCAATGCTAACGTGTCAGGAACATGGCCTACTGCATCCCATGAACAAATATTAACCGATATAAAATGTAACGAATTTTTGCACTTCGTTACGTGGTACTTACTCCCTTCTCATTTCATTTTAATAGTTCTAAGTACGGCCCATGCATTTTATTTAAATGCAATAATTCAATGCATTTTTCTGGTGGATGGTTAATGGCGCAAACATTTTGCGTAGGAATACCTAGGTCTTGAGTCTTGCAAACTCGACGATAGCAAACTTACGTTTTTTTCACGACGATTTTGTTAAGTGCCTGTGATCAACTATTTTTTGGTCCAGCGCAGCTGTTTATTTGTGTCTTACCGTGTGAAACAGTGGTATAGTTGTCGTGTGGTGTTTTTGGCTCCTATTTGTAAACATCTGGAAATGGGAGAGGCTCTTAATGCAAAACCTACTACGAGGTTTTTTTTTAGATTTTAAATAGCTTCGAGTTGGAAACAGCCTATTGTTGTTTGTTTTGGATGATCACTTGGGGAATTTCTTCATCATCTGGATGGTTTGTTGGATGGTCCAGCGTTGCGTAACATCTCCCACACCACCTCTCACTGGTCCAGTTCCAGCTACGAATCAGCAGCAGTGTTTTAATGCAACGAATATCGATCAAGTGTTTTTCTGTCTAAATTGAAAAGCTACAGATTTCCATCTTTTGAAGCCAGCCGTCGTATCTCTAGTAGAAGGAGACGTTTGTCACCAGATAAGTTGTAAACTTACAAAAACGTTTTATGTAAGTAAATTAATTCTTTCTTACTCGCCTGACCGATGTGCATTTTTGGCTTATGTATTTTAATTACTGATCACCCTTAGAGGTTGCTATGTGTCTTAGTGCTTGTAAATTTAAGTTGGGTGCATTTTTTGATAATAACACCGTAATCATTTATTGCTACTGTGTGTCTAAACACATTGCAATAATTGTAACTGTGCTAGCATCTCTCAAATTCTGTGTCAATTCATTTGTTTACTATTTGCGTTTTTTTTTTTTTTTTAGTTTTTCCAATCTACCGGTCTTTTTTGAGAATCCACCACCTACGCCTTCACATGAATAAGGAGCTGATCTATTAACAAACTGGAGAGCTTATCTCCGGAAGTTGGTCTCTCTCTGAGTTAACTTTCTCATTAGGGGTTGCGATTCAGAGGGTAGTTTTTGTTACAAGAAGAAGTTATCAATATCAAGAAATTTTGATGTTTAAATAACAGTTCTGTTTTTTAATGCCAAGTAAAGTTCTATTCTACAATATTGTATTGGTCACAGAAAATGATAGATACAATTTGGCGCCCGAGTAGGGGCCACCTCCAAGATCGTTGGATTTATTTCATTCCCTCCTCTACTCGGCATTACAATTTAGTTGAAATTTTACAGTCCACTTTTGAGTTAGAATTACTTCAATCTCCTTAGTTTACGATTTAAAATAAAATAAAGAGCTAATAAGTAATAAAATTGTTAGTAAAATAAGAATAACTAAAAAATAGAAGCAATCTGAGCAATAGATATTGCCATTTTATAAAAAGGTTGCTATTTACAAAATATTAGATATAAAAATCAACAAAAAGTATGAGACTATGCATAGACGTAGATGGGCCGAATAGAATGTTGACAAGGGCTGCAGGTTACATATCAATAATGGACATAATATAAGTTTCAATATCAAGATAAAATCAAATTTGATTTACATCTCTTTTAACATATTGAATAAATAATCATATTGAATAGATATTCAGGCAGTTCTACTAACAAGGGGACATTACAGCGAGTATGTTATCAATGCAGATCACAATTTTTTTGGTGATTATAGTAGCTAATTTGGAACAGGTAATTCGTAGGTCGTTAATTTTTTAATTCCAATAATAAATTATATAATTTTCAAAAAAAAGTTCGCCGGTACTGGGATAGAACTCAGGACCTATGCGTTACAACTCCCAAATATCGCGTGCCCGGCTGCCGATGTGAACATAAGAAATTAACATGGGAAATTGATTTTTTTTTAATTCCTGCTTCCCATCAGAACAGATAAGAATGAAAAGGGTAACAATATAAAGAGATTTTTATTTATATTTATAAAATTGCGCAATTTTAGTTGCTTTGTTTGAATTTTATTGCAATTTTTTGCTTGAAAACCAATAATTTCCAACACATTAAGAATAACTTGTGTTTGCGTTCATTATTAGCCAAATTTATTGTAATATGTCAAAGTAATTAGTTGGAAATTATTGGTTTTCAAGCAAGAGCAATTGCAATAAAATTCAAACGAAGCAAATAAAATTTTTTAAATGCGCTTTTTCGCATTTTATTAGGGAGTTTTAACAGAAATTAAAGAACAAAATATTAAGTGTTAGGTATCTTTAGAAGCGGAATAAAAATCTCTTCAAATTGAGCCGAAAAAGTGATAGTGTCTAATTAATACTACGAATTATTTCTATATAATTAATTCTGCAGACAATTTTTTCAGTTTAAAATATTAGAAAATAATTTTAATAATCTATAAAAAAAAAAATTAAAACTACTTTCCATAATAATTCTTAAAGATTATTCAATTTATTGTAATTTTTCATCAAGATCAAAATTCTTCTAGTGGAGTGTGCTAAAAATCGTTACGAGTGGTAATACAAATCACAATATGGAGAAATAAAAAGAACTACTATTCCCTCGAGTTTCCTAGAGAAGCTAACAGCAACTTTATGCCTTCGAAGAGCCTAGGGCTAGTCATATCGGTCGTTTCCATTATCGACAACTGCTGCATTCTGTCACCAACGTATAATAAATAGCTCTCGACATATTTACATTCCATTTATTGCCACTCACTTTATTTTCTAAATGTGGACTATGGTTCTGATTTTTCAAATTTATTTATTACACTCAAAAAGTATTTTATCAAAAAGGCAACCGGGATAATTTGGATAAAAAATTGCATCTTTATATTCACAGTGAAATTTCAAACATTTGAAACTAAAATTATCCAAAATTTGATACTTTAGCCGACACGTGCATTAAGTTTAACTCGCACTAGCATTAAAAACAATAGGCTAGTTTTAAGCATGGCGGTCTACGTGTTAACTAAGCTCCTACAGGCTATCTAAAAAGTAAATAGAAAGAACAGTACGATGTTTAGAAGTTAAGAAGAATTCTAAAGGCACAAAAAGGATTAAACAGGCTTGTGAGCGTGACCCTATCGCTAAATTAAAGTAATGTCCAAAGCTTGTAGGCTAACGGAGTTAGAACAAAGTTTTAAAAGGCGAGCGAACTTTTAAAAATTTTACTTTTACAAACAAAACAGTTTTTCTTCTATTGTTCTTAAGAGGAATACACGAAAGTGTATTTTACAACTTTAAGGATTCCTCTTAAGTTTACTGTAAATCAACTTCAGGTACTTTTGTTTTATTCTTGAGAGGGATGTCCTGTATTAATGTCATTTTACTTCCAAAATTGTACAAAATTTGAAACCAATTTTAAAATCTCTGTTGATATAAATACCAAAAATAATTTTGATGTACCTATTAAAATGATAAGCAGGATTAGGGGACTCCCAAACTATAATTTTTTATTTTCCTTTTGGAGTTCACTCGGCAGGGCTGAGCTAAGAAATTTTGTGAAGTCTGAGATTCCAACCCCAAATGAAAAATTTTAAAATTATCTGGGTAATAACTGGTAGAGGTTTCTGATTCGAATCTCAGATTCACAGAATTTTTTTAAGCTTCGTCAAATAAAATGTAATTTGAATATTATTTTTTTGAAAATGTTAAGTAATAATAAAAAATTCCTTTTTGACTTTATTAATTTTTCTAATAGGGAATTTACTAATAATTTACAAAAATAACTGAACTTTAATGTCAGAGCAAATTAATCTTTCGGTAAGTTAAAACGAAATGCATACAAATTTCAATCAAACTACAATTAGAAATTTATTCATTGCAAGTTTTAAACAAAGGTCGATTTGAAGCAAATAATAGAAATTTACATAAGTAATTTAACTGAAGTGTTAAAATGAATGAATTAATTTTAACTGTAAGTTTAAATACATAAACACAAGAATTAACGCTCGACGCTTAACTCGGGTAAGTGCCTGTTACAAAAAAGAGCATTAAATGGTTTTAATAATCAAAATTTCTTATACGCCAATAGCTAAATAGAATATTATTCACGGACACACATAATACAGATATTTTTTGGAAATTGGACCATTTGATTTTATCTGCCAACTATGTACGATTATAATGTCCATTGCATTCACAAACGTATTTTATATGTCATGAGTATAAATTATATAAAATAAAAATTACAGTTTTGAAAATAAAATAGTAAAATCTTGTTAATCTATTCATGCACGTCACTCCCATTCTCAGGTTTCCGTGAACCGATTTCAAGCAAGATTTATTTAATTCTACTTCTCAATATAAAAGATTGCAAAGTTTTTTATCGGTTTATGAGGTATTATTTATTTTCGTTTCGTTGAATTTTAATGACGCGCATGAATTTCCTTCCTCTCAGGAATTACCTTTAAAAAAATGATAGATTATTGCATTTAAAATACAAATGGATAAAATGTTTCAATGTACTTGGTTGAATTTTGACTGGAAATTTGGCAAAAACTAGAACAAAATACGAAAAACATGATTTGTTTAAAATTAAATTTGTTTAAATGTTATATCTATTTTTAGTAGTTTAGTGTGTTCAAAAGATATTCAAAGTTGCGGATAATAGTCGCGGTAACGATACCTGTTTCCTGGACGGTTACCCATCCAAGTACTAAACACACGTTACGTTACGTAATTTAATATTTTAAAATAAAAAGAAAATTCTACTAAAATAATTACACCATATATATCAAAAAAGAATAAAACAGGTTCAGTAATTTCGTCGTTTCAGCCCTCTCATTTTTATAAATTATTTAAAATAGTAGAAGCGTTTTTTCAAGTTAAGTCCAATCATTAAAGATAAACAAATAGCCATTTCAGTTTCAATTTCAACAGTACGAGCTAAAAAATTGTTAGGCTAATCCTAAATTATCTTTTTAAGCTGTTCTTATCTTTCTTATAATTTATGAATCTATTTGCGTTAACTAAAACTGCAAATTAAGCAAAACCCAAATAAAATTTAACATTTTTTAGCTTTATAAAATGATAAATTACGTAAAATCTTGAATTTTAAACAGTATAATGGAAGTTGGTATTTGATTTGGAATGATAATTAAATTAACCATGTGAAATGAATGTTAATAAAGACTGCGTAAAAAAGATTTATGATGTGGAAGTTTAGAAATTCAAATTATATGGTAAAGAGCCTCCTCAGCTGTTATCCTAATGAAGTAACAAATAGAGTTTCTGGTCATTTCTCAAGATAATGAGCAAGGGGTAGTTTGAAGGGTTTTCAACATGTAAGGGGTCAGAAAATCGAATCCTTTTAAGTAATAGGATGATTTGTTTCTGTCGTTTATCCGAATTTTTCTTTTGGTGTAAAAGGTAAATCTTTAATTTTATTTCATCCATTTAACATTTCATTTCGTTCATATAATATCATTTGCGACTTTTCTCTGATGTGCTGAGAGCAAGTTAAATCACACGCTCCAATTACAACAGATTGAATCAGGCAGATTGAATTCTTGATCAAAAAGGCCAACCATAATTACTTATCGGATTACTTTTCCCACCTGTGCAACTTAGCCGAGACACTTTAGATGGTGAAGATGAAAAATAAGTATTTTATTAATTTGTTTGATAAGCCCAGCAATATAAAAGTCGTAAACGGTAATTAAAATGCAAAATGGTATTTGGATTGTAGTTCTAATCGACAATATTTAGGGTTACAAATGTGATTCCCTTTCACGAACAGAAGGGTACAGTCGATACACAAATTTAGTCTAAAAATTCAAGTTTCAAAAGTAATTTATTATCATACATCTATGTAACTGATATTATTCGGCAATAAATTAGTTATCCTCATTAAGATGGTAAATTTGAAACCTGTAACAAGATGGACAAGACCTATGACATGTTAACGAACGTGATACTTGTTATACTATATATACATAATATATAATGTATTTATAGGCTCATCACGTATGGTAACTGATGTTGTACACCCGGTACATGGCTACTAGATCACATTACAACTTGTAATTTAGTTCTTCCCCATACCATACTGACTCCCTCCCTCTCGTTTGTTCCCCGAACTCATAACGCACTCACCATAGATACTACCTCGTCAGACGACCCTTACCAATTTCTCTCACCACTAAATCTATCCCCAAAACCCACTTTATACAGTTTTAACTCATTTGATAGAATTAATACACAAATATAGTAGGGTGCTACAGGTTCTTTATTTTTCTATTTGAACAGCAGTCGAAATTTGTACAATTCCACCAATTAGGAAATGGAATATTATTTTTCCTTTGCAATGTAATATTTCCACTTTAAAATAAATTGTCATTTCTGATGAGAACTAACGTCAGTTCCAAAAGCTTATTCGTAGTAGAAGAAAATTAAATTATTTCATAATAACAGAAAGTTACTTAGTGACATAAAAGTTCCACCATAACTTGGGACTTTGCCATAAAAATTATCATTGTTCATCCTGCTATTAATGTCGATTAACTTTTATATTAAATTTGAATTTGAGGTTATGAATTGCAATAAAATGCTTGTTATTATAATAAGATGCAAAAATATCAATTTAAAATATTTTGTTGTCACATTTTACGTAAACAGAGAAACCGGAGTAGTATAGTATTTTTATATTGAACAAAGAAGTGATCCCATTTACATTTTGATATAGCTTTGTGAAATATCTCTCATTCAACATTGATCCGTCCCCTGTTCATTTATGAATCATCTTTAGTGAGGTTCCAGTTTCGCTTTGTGGGATTTCATATTTACTATTGCAAAAGCAATCTTCGTCGACACTATTTCTGCAAAAGTTCTATTTCTTATGATATCGTTTCGTACTCCTAAACGACCTAGCATACGCCCTCAGATATTTTCACGCTTTTTGAGTTCTGAAAATTGCAACGCAAATGTATAAGCGTTTCGGAATTTTGCTCACCCTTTTTTACGTTGATCAAAGTAATTTCTATACATCTAATTTTACCTATGCTTTGAAATATATAGAAAAAACATTGGGTATACTAAAGCATTCCTACATGCTCTTATTTCACCTTGAACTGCTTTGTCTTTTCATCAAAATTAATTTGGTGTAAATTTCCCGTCAAACGATCTTTCATTCAAGTGTATAAAGAAAAATGATCAACATAACCTCACTTTCAATTTTATTTTGTTATTTGCAAGTTTGCAATGAATTCTCACCCAAGCGATGAACTAATGAAACTATTAAATAATCGAGAATCTTAATGATAAAGTAGATCCTGCCTAACCAAAGATATTCGAATAAATTACAGATCATGAAAGGCTGTTTTAATTGTCAACAAACTTTAAACGTTTTAGCATGCACAAATTACTATCCAGTGGAAGAGTAAAATGGGATGATGAACTAGCTCCTCAGAAGAAGATTTTCGTGACTGATAAAGCAGTTAGTTTACATTTACATCAACTGGGAAAGGTGTACAACTAAGCAAATGTATTCCGCATGAACTAACAACCGGCAATAAACGCTACAGACTATTAATTTGATTTACGTCACACCAAGAACCCATTTTAAAAAATGTTAAATGTACGTACAACAAAAACGACCGATAAAAATAATCACAATTGGGCAACGGAATTTTCCAACACCATATTTTATTTAATGTCCAATCACAAATGGTATAGAAGCAGAAATTTTCCAATGCGTTGATAAAAGCAAGATTAATTTGCTTGCTCTAATTTATTATAGACTTCGTGTTCATGGAAGGAATATTTTACACAACGTGTGTAATTAGGTCAAGATTTTATTATAGATCCTGCAGAAAAAGGATTCAATTTTCAATACTTTCAAAAGCGCTAGTTTATATATTGACTGAGAATAGTGTAGATTATTAATTTATTGCGTCAATATCTTCCTTGTACTTAATCTATAATTATTATGTTTATTTAAGTTATATCAAAAGTTGACAAAATCTTCGTCAGCTTTCAAGTACTAAAAAGCTTTCTTGGTGGCTGCTTAGAAATATTATTTTATACTACGTCGAATTGCAGTATTAAAGTGTTCATACATCAGAAGTTTTTCAATGGGTAGATCAAAGAATCACCAGACGCCTAAAGATTTTTCTTTTTGTGCATTGAGGAAATCTTTCATAATGTTCTCTATATTAATGCGGTGTCGCGTATCAGAGGACGACCAGAATAAAATAAAAGAATTTAATAGTAAGCGTGGGAAAATTAGATATATCTACATTATTTTACAAGAAACTAAAAGATTCACTTCTTGTTCTTCTTCAGCGTAGTTTTAAGCCGTAAGGCTTGTTATTACCAACATCTGCGTCGTTTCCTTGGCAGTGCTAGTTCTGTAAGCACATACATATTTTATATCCATTAGGTACCTTGCTAGACTTGCCTTCAGATGTGCCATGTATCCTGGTTTTTATGTTAATGGTGGCAATTCACTAACCCAGGGGACCACCGGCTTAACGTGCCTTCCGAAGCACGGAGACTAGTCATAAAAAGTTTCACGATATTGTTAAATGAAAAGTTGTTTTTTCAATTACATTTTCAATTCTACATGTCATGGGTGTACACAAAAGGCTAGGTACAGAGCAAACGCTGGTTGCCAAAATCGGCTGACCTGCTTGGATATTTGCATTGAAATATCTGTTGTTACCAGCTTCGTTTATCCTCGGTTATATTAACACCCCTATTCTATAAATTTTTCGTTATCGTTATCGAATCGTTAAAAACCGTAAAGTTTGGTTTACACTCCAAATTGAGTATGTCATATTCATTGTACTATTGTACGTATCAAATAGATATGGTAATGGTATTTGGAAACAAAACTTTACGGTTCTTAGCGTCTCGATAACGAAAAAGTTACAGAATAGGGGTATTATAAATATTAATTTACTTATAACAGATAACAGAGTAAACGCTGGTTGCCGAAACCGGCTTACCTTAATTAACATTATTTAATATAACCGAGGACAAACGACGCTGTTAACAACAGATATTTCAATACAAATATCAGGTAAGCCGATTTCGGCAACCAGCGTTTACTCCGTACGTAGCCTTAGAAGTTGGACTTAGGAACATAGTGGAGTACGTTCATTTCCAAATTGCAACAAAATTATTTACGCCGTGGTTCTGATTCCACGTGAGCTATAGGTCCTTGTCCAATGACGTGGGATCCACAAGATAACCTAATTTTTGTAATCGAGTAATTAGAATATCATTGAGTTAAATCCATTTAGACTACTGGAATGAAACCGTTCGCTGGTCTTTTATTTTATGTCCAATTTTAGTTTTTGTACTTTTTAGATTTGAAATGAATGAAATTAAAATGATAAAACATGGATTTTGAGGAGGCGCCGGCAGAATCGAAATGAGGAGTTCATTGCAGTGTTTATGTCCAAGTTGGATATAATCTTTAGAATACGTGAGTTTATTGATTTATTGAGTGAAGTCGCCTTCGTATGATGACTCATTAGTTTATTTTTTGGATTTTTTACTTTTGGTTTACATTGTTCTACGATATTGAATCCTATACCTGATATTAGAATAAATTACACTAATCAAACCCAATTAATGTTTATTTCACAAATAAAGCCAACTCTAGTGACCAAGCTGTTATAGTGACTGAGTGGGTTAAACCCCCCAGTTAATCACCCATGAAGAATAGATAGGATATTTTAGCAATAGCACTAATTAATAATAATGAGCAATTTGTATTATATTAGATTGGGGAAAAAGTAATCCATTATTTTGTCGCTAGATGGCTTTAATGATGTATATCTCATGATCTGTTCGTTGGATCGGGTAATCCCTATAGTTTTTGGAAAGCTAGGAATGTGTACTAAAAAAACAATTGTCAGTTTTGTGATTGGTCAAACCAGTTTCAAGTTATATTGCGATAAATATCTATGTAAACAAAGAGAAAATTCGCTATATTTTACAGATTTACTTCGATAAAGACGAAATCGCCAGTAAGGCGGTTGAAAATTTAAATATTATTCATGGTCCTGATACTGTAACAGCCAATCACGTGCAACTTTGGTTTCGTCGATTCCGTTCCGGTAATTTCTATGTCAAAGATGCAGTAAGCTCTGGAAGGCCAATCGTAGAAAATGTCGATAAAATTATGGAAATTATTAAGCATTGCCCTTGACCTACAGATCGACCATAAAACCATTTGAAGAAGGTTTGATTCAAGAAGAAGCTGACTGTTTACCACACGAATTGATGCAAAAAACTTTATGGACCGTATTTCCATCTGCGAATCCTTGGCCGAACGTATAGAAATCAAGCCATTTCTAAAGCGGATGGTAACTGGGGATGAAAAATTGGTAACATGCGACAATGTTGTCGAACATCATCGATCGTGGTCAAACAGCGGCGAGGCCGCCCAAACGGTGGCTAAGCCAGAATTTACGGCCAGGAAGAGACTATGCTGTGTATTTAGTGAGATTGGAAACGAATCTACTACTTATGAACACTCAATTCGAACCTTTACTGCCAGCAATTGGACCTGTTGAAGCTGGCGATTGATCAGAAGCCACCAAAATTGGCCAAAGGAGAGGAGTAGTCTTCCACCAAGACAACGCCAGGCCACACACGTCAATAGTGATTCCCCAGAAACTCTGGGAGCTCGGATGGGAGGTTTTAATTTATATGCACCTTATTTGACAGTCCATGTCAAATGCTTTTAGTTTGTCAAAACTGGCCTCAAGAGAAGCCTGTGAAAATTGGTTGTCCGAGTATATTGCCAATAGGGACAAGGGGTTTTATGAGAGCGGAATTATGAAATTACCATCACAATGGAAACAAATTATCGAACAAAACGGCGCATATCTGGCTCAAATCAAATGATTCCAACCATGTTCAATAAAGCGTTAAAGTAAACGACAAAATAATGGATTTCTTTTTCCCCAACCTTTATTTTCCTTATTTCGATGTTACAACACGACGTCACAATATAGAAATTGCACTATTAATTTTTGTACTTCCTTTGTAATATAGAGAGAAGCCTCTATAATATGCCCCTGTGATCACCCGTCCGTCTGTCTCCATAATTCAGAGCCAATCCGAATGCTCCGAATTATATTATCCTTTCTTGGAAGTTAATTCCTTTCCGATTTTTGTGAAAAATATAATTTCCTTATATTAGAGGAATTAATACCACAATCTACCAATTGATGCAATTCCCTCACCGAGTAGGACTAAATCAGGATAAAACCAAATTCATTTTAGTAAGTAAGTAGATTTGGACATTAAGATTTGATCATATCCGACCGCGTAATCACAAGCTTACGTTTAACAATGATAGAAAAGTTCGTACAGTTTAATGTGGGATCCCAACAACGGCGAAAATGATACATGTTCCTTGGAGGGTCACCCATCAAGGTTATCCAAGTCATTAAAAAATTAATTATAGATTCTTTCATTGTGCATATTCGCGTTTTACATTACCGTTGGTGGCGCTACAAACCATACGTTTTAAATGGATTTATAAATTATTCCGTGTGGTGGCGTTAATGTAAATGTAAACAAGTTCATTATGTAAACAAAGCAAAATACGTTCTAAATGAACTTCGAAATTATTCCGTGTGGTGGCGTTTTGTTAATGTAAAACGCAAATAATGTGGGTGCTCGCTTATGGTAATCACTATAAGAAACTTCCATTATTACTACAATTTACGGAATTTTAAAATGATTTCGGTGGTAGGTACGTAACCCTGACTGAAAATTTCTACTTTACATAATGATAGAAAACGTTCCAAACAGCAATTATAAAACAAAAATTTTTCAAATCATTACAAATAGGGTTTTTATTTTATCAAAAACCAAAGTTTTACATGATATGGCCAATGTACATTTCATTTCCTCCTGCTATAAGATAAGCCCCTCCCACCTCGACTTAGATACTTAGAAGGAAGTGCAACTGTTCCGTGTAAGAGCCATGCACACGGGCAAGTTGTAATTCAGCAGCCCCTGCCGTTCATATCATATTTAAAAATACTTGGAAAGGGTTTAAATTGATTTAAGGATGATGGATCGTGGATCTGCCGTAGTTGCGTTGTCAAACTCAACTCTACACGCCCTCCGCTTATTTGTATTTTAAAGTATTTGTTAACAATGTACTAATTGAAGATATCCCCTAGACCGGTCCTACTCGGCAAAGTGTGCTACTGGGAAGGGGATGGATCTCTCTTTTTTTCGGCTTTAAGCCAAAAATACCTCTAAATAGTGATTTTAGCTTGATGTTAACGCTACCGTAGTGCAAATAGTACTCCTGCTCTCGCGATCCTACGCCATAGCATAGCATCTAATTGTTTACAGAGTTTGGTGGGGGCGCAGCCTCCATGACCTCTTTCAACATCTCAGAACATCGCAATTGATGATTAATGATATGAGTATACTTAGAGAGCATGGATTAAGGCATATAGCACGAAGTCGAGTGCTGTAACGCGAGTAGTAGTTATCAGCCTTCGTAGGATTGAATCAAATTGACTAAATATTACAAGATAATTTACACCAGACCAAAAGTAGGTTTACAGGACAATTTAGTCTCACTCCCTTACTATGCAGCGATCTTGAGGAGACTGATCTAGGACGGTGCCGAGGTATTGAATAAACACCTCAGCTGTATCCCTCGATCCTACGTCATAGTATAGCATCTTTTAGTATGCAGAGTATCTTGGAAGAGAAGCCTCGATTACCTCTTTCAACATCATAGAACATCGCATGGATGGTATGGTTTATAGTATAAGATACTCATAAGCTATTTAGTAACATTAAACAGCCTTCGTGAAAATAGAACGTCTTGATCAAAAATTCGTTTCGTCTTGGTGCTCGATCCTACGTCACGCCCAGCCTCTAGCCCAAGTAATTACGCTGGTACCGGTAATAGAATGCAGTCATTAGAGCCGCTTTTCGTGAAAATTGAAAACTTTAAAATCGATTATTAGCTAAACTAATCGATATATTATGATATTCCTCCGTATCTAAATAGTTTCATATTAATGTTATCTATCAAATTCCGTTGAGTTTTCTTTAATAAATATAATATCTTTGAGTCAGCGTTATGAACTTGTATGAGTTTAGTCGCAGGTGTATTTAAAGTCGATGTATAAATTCAGTTGAAAATCAAAACTTATAAATTTTAAATATACTAGTATAAGTTTTCAAAGTTGTTTTCAAGTATTACAACTCAACTTCTTAATAGACAGGTAAGCCAGGTAAATAATAATATGTATCTACAGACTTTGACTTTGAATTAGTTCTGGTTTACGCATTAACTTCATGTTTAAATTGATTTTTAATTTTTTTAAATAAACTAAAATTTGAAAATTTTTTTAAATTTAATTATTCTGTTTATGCTAAGTCGTTTAGTGCCTAATTATTACTATTGGCGTATAATTGTCATGCATAGCTCCAATCGTAATCTCTTATTGGTTTGAAACTTCTGAAACTTTCACGAAAATCCGATTTACTCTGAAAATTCGGCAAATTTTAATCTCGTATCGAATTTTCAGAGGAAACCAGCCTATTTTCTTTACACAGCAATATTGTAGTTCTCCCTAGTAGCTTTTAAAATCTAAAAAACTTTATTTTAAATTGTGTAATGGCTTTTCTGCTATCCACAGGAAACAGAATGCGTCATAGGTGAGGGATAGGGATTAAACTTGCTCTGAATGAAGAGGGCTGGGAATCAAGACGGTAAGGGTGACTAAGACATTGAAGACTTTTTATATGACATATAATCTAATGCTGCGTTACTTTGATTGTGTTACATCCTCAGTAGCTCTAAAAATGTCTACAAAATAGAGAACAAAATGCTTTAAATTACTTTTTCTTTTCGGAAATTCTAAATACATTTTGTTTTCAAATTTCACAATTTAAATTAATATAATAATATTATTTATTATATTTCAACTTTGCTGTACGATTAGAAAATCCTTCCAACTTTTTTATATTTTTATTTTATTCTCTAAAAATTGTGTGTCGCAGTTACTTGTTAATTTAAATCCGTAGTAGATTTACAGTTAACAGAAGAAATATATATAAAAGTTAGAGCAATAATGACGATACCGAGGAACTTTTGATGGCATATCCGCGAGATATAAATTTAAAATCTGCGAAAGTTAGTGGGAAGCAACTTTTCGGGAGTGTATTTTGATCGTCTAGATTTCAAAACTTTCATTTTAAAAATTGTTTATTAAATTTAACTTTCTTATGTTACCCTAAAATCCACGTGTACAGTAAACTTGCCTAATTTTGCAGTATCCTTCATCTCTTGTCGTTTTTTATACGTCTATCTAATTGGACGATTAAAAGCAAAAAAATCTTTTTGTAGGAAATATGTCACAATTATACTTTGAAAAGAAAATTCGTGGTTGTCAGAATATAAAAGAATAAAATTCTCAAGGGGAATACAATTAAGAAAGCAGCTTTTCATTTAAGAGTACATCAAGGTTGAGTATGTAAATGAAAATCAAGTCAATGACACCCAAAGGTATCTTTTACCGAAAGTGGCTTAATAAAGGTAAAATTTTATTATGACATTGACATGAGGTTCAAGACGTATTTTAATATTATGAAACATACTTGGGCTAAATTCCGTTTTTAATTAAATTTTCAGAAAATAATATTGAATAATTCTATGGTAATATAATAATGAAATCAAAGTTTGTATAAATTGCAAAAGCACGAAAATTTTCTTTTGGGTCTTACATATAACGTCAAATAATTAATGATAATTCATAAGATTCCCAGACCTACCAATAAGATTTGTGCAAAACTAGGTCAACATTTTGCAATTCAAGTCTTATAATATTCCATTGTCAGTGTTATGCGAGCATATAAACCTTCGGTGAAAATCTTGCATTTAATTTATTTTAACCCCTCTCAAATTAAAGTTAGCTCTTTAATTTTGACTGCTTATAAATTAGGAGCATCATCAAAAATACACTTTAAGAGCGAAAGATTAATTGGAATGAAAATTTTGGAGTTTCAAAAATTAAGTGTGAAATATTAAATCTTAAGTCACTCAAGGGTGACAAATCGATGTTCTAACTTTAATATTTACAAATACTTATGTAGGGATTTCGACAAACACTGCTACCAGCTACGAAAATCCGTAAAATACTTTTGATGTAAAGCACTTCTGCTTGTTGATTTTGTGCTAAGTTCACTTAAAACTGTTTTGATCGTACAGTTATTACTAAGAATAATAATTCGTGTTTTGATTTCGCTTAATTAAAGTTTACTTAATTCCTAAACATTTAATTTATTCTGCAATCAAAAGCAACCTTTCAAATATTACTCAATATTTTGTCGTCGGAAAGTACGTGAAATATTTTTTTGGGATAACAAAATGTATGCAACGAAAAACTTAGGGGACGTGCAATGTGTAAGAAGCAATCAAATACAAATTCTATTGAGGTTAAAAATTGATTGAATGTTAAAATTGGTATGGAAAACAAGTTATTCTCTTTAAATATATTCTGCAATATTCTGCAGTGCAGTTAAATTCATTTTATTCTTTATTCAGAAAAATTTAAACAAAATTCAATTATTATAAATAATATGAACATGGAAATAAATATTTTCTATTAAATACTAGAATATTACACACACAAATATTAGTTTCTGTTAAAACAAAATTTAAATCTAGTTAATCCACTCGTGCGCATCATCGAAATTGGCAAGAACAACTAAAGAGGAAATTAAATAAATTGTACGCATAGCTAAATTATTGTGAATTACGGATATGTATTTTTTTGTTAACCCTTTATTTTAAATTAAATAAGTTTTATATAAATAAAAATTGAATTTTACCCTATTTGATTGTATCTTGCCAGAGATTTCGGATTAAATTCACGCCTGGAGTTAGAGATCAAACTTCTCACATTATCATAATTTAAAAATTGTTTTTGAAAAACAAAAACAAAAACAGCTTAATTTAAAAAATGTAAATTATATCTTTTATCGATTGAAAATATTTAGAATCCGATAATTTTTTAGGATTTCATTACTTTAGTCTAGTTGGAGTGGTCATAATATGAACTAAAAGTTAATATTATAATTCAATTCAATTCTTTCAATTACCCCGCAAGAGCCAATTACAAGTCGGTAGTTGTTATTGACTAAAAGTAAATAAGGACCTAAAGCTTAACGTGGAATATGGACCACAAAATCCTAAAGACCAAATCAGAAGTTATTAGTTGATAGATGTAAGCAATGACCTACAGTTTAAGGTGGAATTTAAACCATCAAAATACCCAAAAGCTATGTATTTCAATATGAAAATATTTGGAATGTCCGTAGTTCCAACAGATTTCAATAGAAAGAACCTCGTGAAACTAAATCACTTTCTATTAAAAATTCATTTAGTACTACCAAAAATTCCAATTTATTATATTATACCACGGCACAAATAATTTGGTGGCCACTGGGACTCGAACCTGTAACCGTACGGTTCGAGTTCCTAGTTCTTATGCACTACACCTACTACTTGCACAATTATAATACAAAAATATTAAATCAAAGCATTCCCTAATCGTCTAGAAAAGGTTTCATTAAGAGAAAATAATCAAAAGTAATTGCCAAGGGAGGTAAACCTATATTATTTACTCGATAGCTAATATTAATTATATTGTACATTGCAGTTTTTGATTTCATTCGAAACGCTTTAAATGCATAGAAATACGACAAAATTATATAATATATTACACAATTTTATAAGGAATTACATTTCCTACAAAAAAGTCCCTGACAATATGTACTATATCTATCTTTAATAGTTCAAGTGTGGAAGGAATTTAAAGTTTCGGATAACAACTAAAAAGTCAAAATGCAAAGAATAATATTTGCAATATATTTAATTAATCTAGAGTTTATTATTGATTTGCTGAAATTTAATTGTACAGTTATTGGCTGGGTAATAAATTTTTGTGATCTTTCATTTTAAACTCGGCAAAAACCTAATAATAATACGAAAAAATTTAACACAGATGTTATACCCAATATTGGCTTTTGTATTTTATTGTGGAGGGCAAGATAAGCTCGCATGCACTTAAGCCTCTAAATTAGGCCCATTGTAGCATGAAGGTTCTAAATGGTATGTATGTAATTTGTTTTCGATAATTTTGGCGTGAAAGTCCTTCAAATTTGAGATTGTTACCTAATACCTCCCGCACCAAAACTTTCAAGGATTATAATATACTGTCACGGACTTTTTGGAGGGATTTGATTATCGCAAGTCCTCTTTCTGAAATGTTTAGTCACACCGATAAAGCGAGAAGTCAAAAAATTTGAACTATGAATCTTCAGATAGCAATAAATATTTTAAGTTACATTGCAACTGCGTTGTATGCTCGGTCCTTGCAAATTGTTTAAATCTTTAAATTTAAATATATTTGGTATTCAGACATAATAGAAAAAAAGTATAGCTCATGCATTTATTATCCAAAACTTCCAAGAGAAAAGTAAAAAATTCTATATCTATGCAAAAAGAGCAAATTGCATAAATTTTGAGGTTGATGATGTATGAGAATTTGAAGTTCTAGCATTTCCAAATAATTAAATCAAATATCTGGAAAATGTATACCATACATTGTGCTATAATCGGTAATTTTAATTACAGCAATGTGACATATCGTTACCCTAATAAAACACCATTACCGTGTTAGTGTAAACAATCAGCGAAATTTAATCTATTTAAGTAAATTTGCAAAACTTGTTCATAATATTTAATAATCCTTCCAGTCACTGGTAGTATTAAATCGAAAAGCTATTAAAAGTTTCCTCTTCCAACCGCACTTTTCACTTTTAAAAATTTTAAGATATTGCAATAATTTAATGAAAGGTACCGAAAAATTAATTTTGAGCCTCATTACACATCCAATTTTTTTTTAAATTTAAATGCCGTGGGGTAAAAAATCTCACACTCAAATAAGATTAGATTTTAGGTAACTTTAATCAGTAGAAGCTCTTATAATTATTAGTACGTCTTCGCGAGTTAAAACGTTTTCAAAAATAGGTAACTTAAATGGTTTTCATGGTATGTAAGAAAATAATAAATTAAATTAGTTTCAATTATAAGCAAAGTTGAATGACAAGGAAACTTTAACTTGTAATATAATTATAAGAAATACTTGCGCTACATCAAAACTTAATTTTATAACAAAACTTTTTTTAAAAACAGTTTTCTATTTAAATTTGTTTTCCGAAAAGTTGAAGATTAATTTAAAATTGAAATAATAGCTTTAAAAAGTAATTTAAGATTATTCGTTGTGTCACACTTAAATTCATAAAATTGCACAATTCTATTAAAAATTTTTATTATTTTTGAGAATTTTGATTAAAGCACTGACTATTTGGTAATATAAAAGTGAAAATCGTACATGACTTACCGAAATAATGCCCTAAGGTAACTTTAACCTAATACGCACAAAATCATACAAGGACAACGTGGTATCCTTGTAAATGTTTGGGAAATACTGTAACTTGGATGACTCATCTGCTATATATAGAATCTACTACACTGACATCAAAAAGCTCCAATGGAATATCAAAACAGGAGCTTGCGCGTCCTGAGCCTTTAGCTTTCAAAATCGATTTAAGCGCGGCGCACGAGCATTAAACAAACTACCACTTTCGTTTTTGTTCTTCATTGAAAGAACTAAATGCGGTTTAGATCGTGCATTTTATGGTTTATAAAAAAGAAACTTTAAAAAATGACCCCTCATAAATTGCATACCTATCAAATATTTTCAAAAATTTATTACCACCATTTTTTTTTAATTTTGCGCATTATTGCTCAATTTTTGCTACTACTACTAATTTATTGAACTTACTATAGGGGAGAAAACAATAGATAAGTATAATTATTGTACCTGAACAAATGACTATACAAATTCACATTTTCCAACCCAACTCGACCAACATTTAATCGTTTTCAAATATAAGCGGTTTATCAGATAAATACATTAACGAAAATATTAATGCCACGGATTATAGCTGCAGCTGATTAATTGAACCAATACATTATAATGATCTAAGTGACATGTAAAATTACGCAATATTAATTTTTAATAAAGAAAAGTACAAAAAATCATTTTAAATAGCTACTTGATTATATTGTTATAAAAGATAAGTTTGTTATTCTTGTATATCTGACATCGATACCTTCATTATCTTATTTATGTTCCATTAAATTTTGGTAATTGGAATTTTGAGTTTGTTAGGCCTCAAAATGGTCTGTTTATTAGATTTTATTAAACAAAATTTTTTTTAAACATTTTCAATTGCCACTTGATGTAATTGTATTATAAAGATATCAATACCTTCATTATCTTCTTCCTATAGCATTAGGTTTCAATAAACAAAATTAATGTTTATTAATGCTGAATTAAAACTTCAATGAATTCTGTTGGTAAAAATTTGTTTAAAGCGTATAAACAATTATTATAATAACTAATAGATCTACTATGTAAGTACTATCTATACAATTAAATTTATTCTTATATCTAAAATCACTACCTTTTTTTCTTATTCGCTGTAATAATTAAAAGATTTTAAATTTACTACCCCTAATTAAATCCTGAATGAATTTTGTTAAAAGTTAACTAATCTATTGTATTACACAAATAATTTCAAACAATTAATTAAAATTTTATATAACCTCAAATGGCTCTATTATTTATTTTTGAGTAAATCATCACAAAAATTTAGCACAAATCAACTTCTAACAAAGCGAAATATGCATAATAATCCAGACAACTGTTCCGTAGTGGGCATATCCAGCACCGCACATGACATCAAAACATTGTGAAATTAATAATCGAAAAACCGTACATCGTGTAATATGGAATAATTCATTGAGATTTTATTTCATTCAATTAAATTATAATTATTCAACCGTGCACTGGGAGTTGTGATTTTCACTTAATCATTTTTCAAATAAATTATTAATATGTACCTAAATGCTATCAACATCCTGTATATTTCCAACAAAACTCAAGAATCACGTAAAGGAATAAAAATACCAGCATTTTAATCATTCAAATTTAAATAACAGTCTACAGTTTAACGTGGAGACCGAACCACGTACAAGTAAATTTGGGTTTTGGCGTGATTTGAACATTGGATCCTTCGTTCCAAAGTTTATCCTCTACCATTACACCAAACCACCTGTAGTATTTATAATTGCGAATTTAATTTACAATGTAAAAAGATTTTTTATACGTATTTTTATCATTGTTTCTGTTTTTTCTCATAAAACTTTTATATAGGGTATAATGAATTTCGTTACATTAAAAAAAATAATGTTTGAAAAAATTTGAATTTAAAAATAAAAAATACAAAAATCTACAAAAACGTTTTAGTTGACCGTTCCATTAAAATAATTAGAAAAATTATAGTTGAGAATGCGGTCATTAATGATCTAAATATAGATCCGAGTTTACTTCTTACATATCATCACACAAAAATAGGAACAAAGAGGTCCGTCTAAGGGATACGAAGTTAATTGAAAAAACTAGCAAGAAAAAATTATAAAATCAAAAGACACCTTAACGGATTACATATGTTTCAATCTTAGGACGTTTTTACACGTGCCACTGATATCATCAGATCCGTACTGGTTTAATGAAAATACAACTTTACTTACCAAATCCTTCAAAAAACTCGATCCCAAAGGTCCTGACTGTACACCCATCTCTGTGATAATAATATGTAAGAAGTAAGTATGCAAGTGCCTATTATAGTTACGGCAATTAATCTTGCAGTTTTGCCAACCTCCGGAAGAAATTGAAAAAAATAATGTTTGAAAAAATTTGAATTTAAAAATAAAAAATACAAAAATCTACAAAAACGTTTTAGTTGACCGTTCCATTAAAATAATTAGAAAAATTATAGTTGAGAATGCGGTCATTAATGATCTAAATATAGATCCGAGTTTACTTCTTACATATCATCACACAAAAATAGGAACAAACTCGATCAAAAAACTCGATCCCAAAGGTCCTGACTGAAGGATTTGGTAAGTAAAGTTGTATTTTCATTAAACCAGTACGGATCTGATGATATCAGTGGCACGTGTAAAAACGTCCTAAGATTGAAACATATGTAATCCGTTAAGGTGTCTTTTGATTTTATAATTTTTTTTTGCTAGTTTTTTCAATTAACTTCGTATCCCTTAGACGGACCTGTTTGTTCCTATTTTTGTGTGATGATATGTAAGAAGTAAACTCGGATCTATATTTAGATCATTAATGACCGCATTCTCAACTATAATTTTTCTAATTATTCGTTACATTAATTTAAAATTCTGTAAGCATCGAGTTGCTTCTTATAAATGTTTCTATTATTAATTTTCTCTTGTAATGAACTAAAACTAGTTATTATAGTCCATTATAAGCGGAAATTTTTTATACTTTTAAATCCGTGCATTCTAATGTCAGCTAATTTAGTAGGTAATTTTGAAGGGAGCTACAATCCAGACTCCCAAAAAATTTCTAAAGCAGAATGGTTGCAAACCAAAATAAAAGAGATACTAAAACGATTCATATTATTTTGGATATAAAAATCAAAATATAATTTTGAAATATTATATAATATTTTTTTATATAAAACAAGTTATAGTTAAGAATAAATCTTAAGTAATCTAACAAGTAGATTTTAAATTTTTACTTCTTGCAGTTCAATAACACAAAAGCACTAAAATACCACGTAAATCGAAAATTTTTTTCTTTTATTGGACTGTAAGAAGGAAACATTTACAGCCGTATTCATAAAAAACAGTCTTGTAAGCCGGTTTTAGTTAATAACCTCAAAAGAGTTCGTTAACCTAACTTTATTTTTGCTTGCATTTCGAATTCTTTTAGGTTAAAATACCAACTTATTACAGTAAATGCGCTAAACTCCCTATAAATTTTATAACGACTAAATATTGAGTAAACTATTTTATAGGAAGTTTAGCGCGTTTACTGTAATAAACTGTATTTTAACCTAAAAAAATTCGAAATGACAGCAAAAAAAAAGTTAGGTTATGGTTAATGAACTATTTTGAGGTCATTAACTAAAACAGGCTTACAAGACTGATTTAAGTTTTATATGAATACGGCTTTTATATTAATATAAGGTCAAAATGTTTTTAAAATTTTGTTTTTTTTTTAAATTCAAATTTTGAACATTAATTATATTTTTTTTGGTAAAAATTGTCATCCAAACTTCAATAAAGTGAATGCAGCGATTATATTTTATTGTTAAACCAAAAGCTCTGTTCAATTTGTACAGAAAATATCGCTTTCACTTTGAATTTCAAATAGCACCAATAAAACAATTAATTGGGCTATTTGTTTCACACTTTTAAACTTTAGTAGACCACGTTTAAATCGTTCTAAAGAATGTAAATTTTTCTAAAGCAAAATGTTTTAAGTGATCAGCAAAAGTTGCTTTCCTTGACTTAGTTTAGCTCAAATTTATCGTAAAATTTATGTGATATTACCAATAAATACGAGCTGTGAAAAATCGAAAATCATGTAAAAAATTTTGAAACTTGGTCTACGCATTCAGAATATCAATGCGGTAGCACGTGACTCAAAAAGATGCAAGGTGATTTATTTAGACGAAAAAATTTTGAATTGAAATAAAAGCTCTATTAAAAATCACAACTTTGATTTGAATTTAAAAATCAACAACACTTTTTATTACTATTATTCATTTTAATTTAACACTACGCATGTCTGTTAGAAAAACTCACTTTATTGTCTGCCTTCACGAAAAATGTACCTTTAATTTTAAATGTATCGCTAAAATAGAAATTTCCTATTATATTATGCTCACGTTGAAGGAGACCGGATTTTCGATTGGATATTCTGAAGTGTTGAGACGGACGTGACTATAGCAATTTGGTTAACTACAAGTTACAATAAGTTAATCGTTAAGCGTCTTACACGAGCATCTTGACAAAATGACTATAAAGAAAACATTTTCTCACTCAGGAAGTTGCTAATTAATTGAGCGTATATTTCCATAATAAGCTTTCTAAAGCTTTTGTTATTATACAACTTGTCATAGAAACTTTCAAATAAATAATTACCATTACGGCTTATAAACTTAATTAACATAAAATTAACAGTTTCGTTTAACAAGTAAAAAATAAAACTTTATATTTTTGGGGTTAGAAACTTCTATTTTATTTAGATTTTTCCACCATGCTGTGGTTTTGATAATTTGTACAGAAAAAAAGGAAAATATTACACAAACTAATGAAGAAATACAAAAACACTTGAACATTTTACAAATTTGAAGTAAAACTTAAAATATTTTCAATCAGGTGAACATTGTGTAATTGAATTTAATTGCCTTGCGACACGACAAAACCGGGGATCGATCCTTTTCACCTTAGATCAATGGCCGGCTAGCTAAATCAGTGGAGACGGCGTGGTTCAAATCCAGGAACCCTGAAATCAAGAGAGAGACGAGAAACAACATTGAGAATAAGCCAAATTTAGAAAAATTTAACTAATTGAGATAAAGTAGACTATACAGTCTTATCTATGACTCCCAAGAGACATAGACTCTTTATCTGATTATAAGCGAAATTTAAAAAAATAAACAAAAAAAACAACTAACATTATACAAGCTGGTAAAGTAAGCTTTACATAAATTGGTTAAATTAAGCTTTACATAAGTTGGTCAAATTAAGCTTAATTTAATCATGTCAAGTTATATTCCAGTTTGTTTCAAACAATCTTTGCTATCTGGGATATCTACTATATCTTAACTGAATGATTTTAAAAACTAAAACGATTACTAAACTGAACGAAAAACCAATACTAAGCTGAATGACTTCAAATATACTTTACTTTTCATAATAAAGACAAAAACAAACATCAGGATGACAACACAAGTTAAGTAAATAATCATATCCCAGCAATAAAAGCAACAATGAACAGACCTAGTTTCGAATTACTCTTACGGTAGTTCCGAAGACCAGAACAAACACAGGCAAGGAGGTTCGGAACTTCCATGCACCGTGAGGGTTAGATGTAAGAACCATTGCCCAGCTTCCACTTCACTTTTTAAAACACCCTGGTAGTTGACAGTGGTTCAACTTCTTTTTCAATGAAGAATTTAAAATGATGAAAACCAAAATCAACTGCCGATGTAATTCCATAAAAAAAACAATACTGAAGTGAATCCATAAAAGCATGATGCAATTCCATAAAAATAATACTGATGTAAATTCGGAAAACATCAACCGATATAATTAAAATAATCACACAAGATGAATTGTTTGAGAACTACTGCCATGTTAAAGAATTTACAACTTGAGCAAACGACTCATTTACAATAACACGACGAGCTAATGTGCAGTGACGAAAACTCGTATAGGCGAGTTTATGTTGGTGTCAGGCCTTCTCACTCCACATTACTGCGCCGAATTTTGGCAACGCCCATTTTTCTCTCTTTAATGTTAATATAGATGTCAATGACGATACCGTCTATTTCCTCCTCTGAACTCCTCTTGAATTTTGAATTTAAAAATACTCATATTTTAAAGGAATATCACAATTATTGCGCAATAGCTATTGTGTGCATATTGCAATTATTGACTTTACACGCTTGTTATCAGTGCTGTTAGCAATAGATTTAATTCTCATACAAGTTTGATAATTTGTGTAATTTTGTAATATGAAATAATACTATTTTATGTCTAAAATCAACTTTACAGTCCCTCGCTCGGAAACTGAGTTAGTTGTGATGTTTCGAACATTCACAATTTAAGTTTCGACTGCTTATTGTGGGTAAAGCAAATTTGAGACCGCTTATTCTACAGGGAAGGCTAGGTTCTAAATTCAATTATAGAGACTCGGGCGATTTTACACTATTTAATAATTCTGAACGAAGATTGTAAGAATTTAACCTAGTTATGTAGACTACAAATAGTCGTTTAACCGTATGTGTCGGTTTGTGTGATCGTATCAGACCACCAATACATACATTTAACTTCAATTTGGTTAATTGCCGATCTAATAAAATGAGTGTTAATTCGTGTGGCACAATCAAAATTTGTAAAAAATAATTTAATAATAAAAGTTTTGACAAACCAATACGTTGTTTGAGAACTGCTGTGATGTTGGTCACACCTTTAGAAATTTGTTCAGGTAGCCGACCATAATACGATCATTAAATACCACGCTCCCGTACGTTGGAAAATCCCTCGTGGTTGTTGTGGTTTATCTTCTTTAAACTTTACCAAATTCTAGTGAATCCGTGAAGTCGCAGTTGAATTTGTGCAATCATACATCTGGATTAACAGCCGGTTTTTTGGTACATAACCTCAAATTTTTGTGTTTCTCATTTACGATAATTTCTACTATTTTAGGGCCTACACAGCGTTTTTACAGTTGTATTTTAACTAATACAAACGAGATTTGATACTCGATGACCACAATTCTCATTAAATAAACTCAAATTTGTGCAACTTTCTTGCACGTGCATCGATAACGTCACTTCGAAAAATTAACAAAATTTTCCTACCTTGGAAAGAAATTCGGTTCTACCGAATCAGAAAATGCACTATTTAATCGCTCGAAAGGCTTTCTGGATGCCAGAAAATATCAAAATCCAAATTCGCAACTCAAAATCGACGTCACAAAAAATCACAAAAATATTGCAGAACGTCGTCGAACGGAAAGCCAAAATTATCGTTCATAACCTCTTATCATCCAAAATTTGAAAATTCCCTAGGATTTTCAAAAAAGACATAAAATAGAAAGTAACAGTTTTGGCGGTAAATATGATTTTTTGTACTAATTATTCTTCTTTGTAGGTTTATAAAAAAACAAACAAAACAAACGCACAAATCACTTTTGGAATCAAAATACTAAATTTGTGTAATGTGTAAAAGTAACAAATTGGCTCTGGATTTAAATAAGATCTATCTTTACAAATTTAGGTATACGCTTATGCACCTTTTTGACAATAATGTTCAATCCCGAGTCTCTTACTCGTTTTTATCATCACAATATAATGAATATGGTCATCCTTTATAATAAACCAGAAGACAGAAGAATTGTTGCCATAAATTGAAAGTCTGTTAGAAATTCGATAATGTTATGTTATCTCACGAAATAAATATACCTAATACACTATAAATGCTATAACCTCTTTTACAAATAAGAATAAATGTTAAGTATGCTAGAAATTAATATACTAACTACTGCAGACCTTGGATCAAGACTCCAATAAATTTCAAACTTCATATACTATCAAAACTGAACAAGAGGAAGACCTTAAACTGAAGTTAGAAGATTTTGATCCCTTAATTAATACTAAAGATGAGTGCATTTTATTCAAAGTCGAAATGGATGGTCAATATTAAGATCAACAGTACCAACAACTAGAATGTAAGATATGTAAAGAAGAAGTTGGTAATAAATCTCAACTAAAAAAAATAAATCCGAATATACCTGCATAGAACCGCTGAACTCCGCTCTCTAGCTTGCCAGTATAATGCTTAACGCCACAGTGCTGGCTAATTAAAGTAAATTAAATGAAGTAAATTATTATGGCAAAAACCTCCATTACTGGAGAGGCCTATGGTCCAGGAGTGGACTAGGATGGGCTGAAGCAGAAGAAGAAATTATTTAGCATAAAATTTATTTTTTGTGTCAATACTGATAAAAATGACATATAAAATGTATATGTCACCGGCAATCTGCGAAATCAGTCAATTTGCACAATGCCTAGATAATGTGCAAACCCACCAAGTCGTAAGGTATTGTGCAAATTCACTAGTACTTTAGGCAATCTGCAAAATGGCTACGGTCTTTCAGGCAATGTGCACATTGTCTATATTGTTAGTTAATGTGCTTTTTGAAAATGTAACAGACTCACATTGACTAGACATTGTGCGACATGTGTAAACTAGTAGGGGAGAAGCTTGCATGTTGCCACCGCTTGCAGGTTGCCACCTTAGCTACATTTTGGTTTGGACCAATGTCATAAACTAAACTTTGACTGAAATCGAAACCTAAGGAGGTGTGGTCACTTTCAAACTAGTTCTGGAGCGGACAAAACCAATAAGACAGTGTGTCTTGAAGAAAGTTTGAAATCTTGTATCTTGAAAATTAAAAATTGAAATTCTGCTTTTGTTCTGTGCTGATAAATTGAACATTTTTATCGACAAATCAACGTCAATATTTGTTCTGTATTTCTTTTTCATTGTTGTTGTTCTTCTTCTTCTGATTTTGGCTAGGGTAAACCCTGTTTGCCTGGCCTTCGGATTATTCAGTGGAAGAGGAGAACCAGCTCTATGCCCATCTCTTGGATGGTCGTCCCGGCAGTCTTTTCCCCGTAGGTCGTCCATTTTTACAAATTTTCATTCAATTTACATAATCCTGACAAAATTTCAAACATATCATGAATCGGCAATTTTTTTCTGTATAATTCTAAAGTAGCGTCAAAATGCAGGTTGCCACCCTTTTCGGCTTGCAAGTTGCTACCTCTCTTTCTTCGCTTGTTTACACTCATATGCAAGTTTTTATGATTGTTTGTTGTTTACAATATTGTTATTGAGTCAAAACTGAAGTGATTTTATTGCATTTTACTGATATTTTCGGTGATTTTTTTTACAATTTCCGTTCAATCAAAATGTGCTGATATGCGGTTTAGTGTTTACACTTGCCCTAATTGTGATTCCGATAATGATTTCGAATGATTTCATATAATTTTACAAAATTAAATTTGGAAAATAATTAAATTTCGTTTTTTACATTGCCTAGTCAATGTGAGTCTGTTACATTTTCAAAAAGCACATTAACTAACAATATAGACAATGTGCACATTGCCTGAAAAACGGTAGCCATTTTGCAGATTGCCTAAAGTACTAGTGAATTTGCACAATACCTTACGACTTGGTGGGTTTGCACATTATCTAGGCATTGTGCAAATTGACTGATTTCGCAGATTGCCGGTAACATATACATAGGTACCATTTCAGTACTAAAATATGACAGTAAAGTTAAAGTTGGTTTCAAATTAATTGGCGGTTATGTCCTAGTTGAAAATGGTATGAATCAGGCTCGAAATCCCTGGTCAAACAGGTGCATTTTAAAATGCATTTTTTCTTTAATATAACTTTCTCTCTTCAACACAATATTGGAAATAATGTAGCTTTCACTGCGTGAATCAAGACTTTTGTTATTTTGTAATATTATAGTCGTAGTTACTACATACTAATTTTCCATTCTATGTTTTTATTATGTACAATATTGGTATCGTACGACAGTATATTATTTCCTAATCAAAATTGATGAGTCAAGCACATTTGCACCTTTATAAAGTCAATGTTGGAAGTTTTCCTAAACTGTAAAGTAAAAACGTAAATTTCGCCCCACAGTTTGCGAAGCGCTGCAATAGATTGATATGAGAATTTTAAATTACAACCTTTTAATAATACAAATTTGAAACATTTGAAATTTGCTTTCAATAGGTGAACATTGCACGATATCTATTATGTGCACACTGCAATTATTGACTTTACACGTTTGTTAGCAGTGCTGTTAGCAATAGATTTAATTCTCATGTACGTTAAGTTCGATAATTTGTGTAATTTTGTAATATTAAATAATAATTGAGTAGGGTTATGCTTTCTAGATATACCAGAAAATGCATTGCACTATATATTTCTTCTATCTTTTGGTTTATCTAGAAAGCATGACCATACTCAATTATTATTTAATATTGCACAATTATGCGAATTATCAAACTTACATGATAATTAAATCAATTGTTAATAGCACTGATATCAATCGTGTAAAGTAAATAATTTATTGCACACAATAGCTATCGTGTAATGTTCAACTGATTGAAAGCAGAATTCAAGTGATTCATATTTGTATTTTCAAAAGGTTTTAATTTTAAAATTCTCATAATAATCTATTGAATTAAATTGTATAAATTATTTTGAGCTTTTAACTTTTGTTAAAATTATAATATGAATTATTTTAAATAAATTACAAATTTTAATTAGCAAAATACTATAAAATTGAATTTTTTTTTAAATTGATTCCATTAATAAGTTTCAATTATTTAGTGTGCATATTTCAACGTTAATAATTAATTCTTTTAGTTTTCACAGTGGGCAATTACTTTATTATTAATTTTGCCTCATAAAATAAAAAAATTATAATATTTTAATATTATTAACATTCTTTCTTCATTTAATCGTTTAACATCTTATCTATCACTTACTATTAGTAGTATATATTACAGTGATAATTGACCAAACGGGGGATCTGCTACCACAATCAAAACATAGGTCATCCTATGCATATCTGCAACGGCCGAGAGAGGAGACGCCAATCACATAAAGGGTTAATAATTACTTGTTCCGTTGGGCGGGTTCAGATATTTCGTAAGGACAAGTTTTGTTCTTAAATATGCCACTTGCTCACCTTACGCCGCCTCCGATATTCTTTCATATAATAGATATTTATTATCTAATCACTTGTCGTTATTATCCACAAACGGTGAACTTTTGTTTACACTAGATCAGAAGGACAAAATCTTGGTGGTTCTTTTTAGGTTTCTGCAGGTTGGAGAAGCCGATTATTTGATTGTGGTCGGAGATTTAATAAGAGAATAAGTAAACAGTACAATTTAAGTAGGGAAAATTCACGGTAAGTATGCGACACTAGTCTTGAAAGACATTAACATCGCAATATCTAATATATTAAGCGGCGTTCACAATGAAGTGGGGTCTTGCCTTGCTTCGGTAGAAAGCTGGCAAGAGCCAATTAAAATGAATGAATGTTGAACCATAGAAAAGGATAGAAGAAAATGCTTTAATCTAATGTAATCTAAGGGCTCGAAGACTTAGTACACACCTGCATCGAACCTTGGTCTTCCTACTCGAGGGGGGGGGCATAGCCTGGTTCTGAGATTCTGTGAACTGGGTAGCATGTACATACCATGTTTACTGTTTACTGTTAAGCAATATTATAATGTTAATAATTTCTAAATTTCTCATCGGGTTTCCAAGATGATAAAACCACCCCATTGGTCATGTCATTGTGAGGACATGCAATGTAAGTGGTACCTTCAGCTAACGCCTTGGAGACCTAATAACTATCATGCCTAATAACAAACTCTTTATTATATAAAAGTTAGTGAAAAACAGCACTTGGCATGCCCTTATCATGATAAAGGTTCAATACCGTCACCAAAACTTCAAAACAGTCATTTTTCTCTTATAAGAGAGGTAAAAACTCCTCTCCTGTTTTAGATGTTTAAAAACAGGAAGCAGAAACACCACATGACAACCATACCACTGTTTCATGCGGGAAGCTACAAATAAATAATTGTGCTGGTCCAAAATATACTTGTCTACGCACTACAGGCACTTAAGGGGACTAGGCAACGGTTAATGATTGAATTCGGCGCTCTTGCTTATCTTAATTTTAACATAGAAATGAAACAGATACATTTCTGTAATTTTAACCAATGTTTATTGATATATAAATGATAAAAAAAATTGCGCTATGGAGGTCATATAAGCTTACAAAAAGGCGGCACAGTCTGCGGCGTATTTACACGTTTTTCTTCCATTTTTACATACTATCGTACTTAAAAATAATTTTTTTCGGTTCTGTAAGTGGTCTTTCTTTTCCTAAGATACGTAATTTCCCGCGAAACCTCCGAAACAATCCATAAAAATTCGAGATTTTCCAAAAAAAATTAAAAAGTCACGATTTTTTTGTCCAGTTACAAAAGAATCGCATTTTTATCTAAAAAATCGAGGTTTTTCGTCTACGAGTTCAATACTTCTATTTCAATCGTTCCGATTTTAGGTTTCGCGGGAAATTACGTATCTTACGAAAAGAAAGACCACTTACAGAACCGAAAAAAAATGATTTTTAAGTACGATAGTATGTAAAAATGGAAGAAAAACGTGTAAATACGCCACAGACTGTGCCGCCTTTTTGTAAGCTTATATGACCTCCATACCGCAATTTTTTTTATCATTTATATATCAATAAACATTGGTTAAAATTACAGAAGTGTATCTGTTTCCTTTCTATGTTAAAATTAAGATAAACAAGAGCACCGAATTCAATCATTAACCGTTGCCTAGTCCCCTTAACAAAATCATTGTGAAAAACAGCGTACGTTTGCCATGGCTGAGTTTACAAGATTCCAGACTCAAGTATTACTACACGAAAGGTTCACGTATCAACCATCTACTGCAAGATGAATTAAATTTAACGATTGCATTTAAATAAAATGCATGGGCCGTACTTAGAAATATTAAAATTCAATGAGAAAGTAAAAAAGAAAGGAATCGTTACAGTTCTGCTACATAAAATCTTCTCGATCTTTGCAATTGTCCAATTCCGTTAGTTGTGGTTCCTACAATCTCTAATATAAACTTCATCTCCAACATCAAGAGTCTGTTCTCGGCTTCTCTTAATTACTTCTGTACCTTTTTGTTTCTGGTCTACACAGGTTGGTCTTAGCATATCAAGTCTAATTCGTCCTAGTTCCTTATTAAAAATCCGACGTTACCTTATCGTAGAATTTGTAACGAATTTTTATATTCGTTACGTGGTTCTATAGGGTGTTTTTTTAGCTGCATGAGAACTTTCAATAGGGATAACAATTGAATCAAGATTGCTATGGAAACAGTTTTTTGACATTTGTGTTTAGCAAGGTTTGGCATTTGATAATGCATAGATTGACCATTAAACAACGCTACCAAATTGGGCTCACAACCAATTGGAAGTGGATCCATTTTTTTACCGTAAAATTTTGTTCAGTGACGAGGCACATTTCTGGTTAAATGGGTATGTGAACAAACAAAATTGCCGTATATGGAGTGAGACCAATCCGGGACATTATCTTGAGACTCCATTGCATCCATTAAAATTGACTGTTTGGTGTGGAATACACGCCAACGGTATCATTGGTCCATATGTCTTTCGAAATGAGGAAGGAGCTACCGTTACGGTGAATGGTGTGAGATATCGAAACATGCTCAATACATTTTTGTTTCCAATACTTCAAGAGCTAAACATTGACAACTTATGGTTCCAACAGGATGGTGCTACGTGCCACACAGCCAACGAAACCATCAATTTATTGAAAGGACAATTTGGTGACAACATTATTTCAAAACGTGGTCCTATCAATTGGCCTCCAAGATCGTGTGATTTGACACCTCCAGATTATTTTCTGTGGGGGTATGTTAAATCCATGGTTTATGCTAACAAACCAACAACTCTAGAAGCATTGGAGGCTAATATTCAGCAAGCCATTTATGAAATAAAGCCAGAAATATTGGAAAAAGTGGTCAAAAATTGGACTGAACGGATGCGCTTCGTAACCATTAGTCGTGGTGGTCACATGCCGGAAGTCTTGTTCAAATCATAAATGCCTTTAACTGTACTTTCATAAAAAAATTATAACCAAAACATTCCGTCAGGTTTTTAATGTTTTATTTCATTTTGAAGTTCTCATGCAGCTAAAAAAACACCCTATACATTTTCATTCCACTTCATGATATTCCTCATTCCGGCCCTGCATTTTATTTAAACGCTATCTTTGTAGGCAGGCATTTGCATGTAAGTGTAGATAGGCTGGAATGAAGCGTTGAATTCAGTCTCCTAACCTATACAACAATGGGCGTATATAATTTCACAACGACTTTATTCAGTACCGATAGTTTGCGTGAATAAATATTTTTTTTTTCACTATTTTCCGTGCCAAGTCGTTTAAGAGAAGTAGTCTGGCTGTCGCCATAGGCGGTCGCAGCATAGTGCTAACGCGAGTTGACTATGAACGCTAAATACCCGGTTCGAATCTGAGTGAAGTAAGAACTTTATTCTGACCGTCTCCCCTCGGAAGGCAATGGCAAACCACCGAGAGTAATATGCCAAGAATAATCCTTAAAATGTTAATGAACTAAACAAGTTCAAAATTGATATGTGGACTAAGGGGAAGGCAAACCACCACCCCATTAACATTAACATTTCCCTGGTGCAGCCTTCTTGGCTAAGTCGGGGGGATCGCCGTACATCCGAAATCGGATAGGCACCTAAAGAAGAAGAAGTCTGGCTGTTCTGTAGTGTTTTTGAGTTCCTGTGTAAACATCTAGAGTCGAGTACGCAAGTCTGATGACCATTCGGATTCTCTACGGTTAGCAGCGTCTTTTGTGTTGTTGTTTTGACAAAGATCTTACAAACTCATTTTCCGTTGGAAGACGGATCACTTGGGGAATTCCTTAGTTATCTGGATGGTATAATCTTGCTTATCAGCTCCAACATTAGCTCTCTCACCTCTCACGGTCCAACAGCCAACATCAGAAGTGCAGCAGTGTTTTGTGTCAAGGAAGTCGATCAAATATCTCTCGTATGGAATTAACAAGTGTTCCAGATTTTCACCTTTAGAGCAACACGTTGGAAAGCGATTGGAACCATTAATTTGTAAGCTTATACGAGCTCCAGGTAAGCAATTTTATTCTTTCCAATTCGTGTGAACAGACGTGTTATTTTGGCTTTTGTTATTCAATTTTGGGTAACCCATCGAGGTTACTGTTTTATATTGGGTACTTGTTAAATTTCAGGTGGGTACACTTTTTGATAGTGACCGTATTTTCATTTGTTACTGTGTATGATTTGCACACTCATTTACATTGCAATTGTTTCAGATTCTATTTTCAATTAAAGCACTTTGATAACTATACGTTTTATTTTGAGTTTCCCTAAGCTATCGTTTTTTTTTAAAGAATGCACGTCTCAGCCTTCACACAAATCGAGAGCTGACTTATTAACATCGTAGTTAAACAAACTGAAGAGGTTTTCTCCTGATTGTGACGGACTCTGGTCTCTGTTTTGGGGTCAACCCTCTTATTAGGGGTACAAAGGGTATGTGATAACGTAAATCGAACTTTAATGCCATTAGTTGATATTTGATTGTTATTTGGGTCCTCCAATGACTTGTACAATTCCACCTTAATTGACTTAACTGTCGTTTGTAACCGAATGGTACGGTGGACTTAAACTGTGTCTGATTCCGTTTGCCCTACAAAATAGCTTGAAATCTTCTGATATGAATTGTGGCCCGTTGTCCGAAATTATTTGTTAAAAATACATATCAGTCTTAATTGAGGAAACTCAGTTTGAACTATAATTTATTATATGTGCAGCTATTTTCAATATACAACAATGCTGTTCCCTGATACATGTATGACCTTCAACCAAAAGGATTGCATGTCACAATCGGGGATTACCGGAGATTACCTATACCATCTGTACCAACCCACAGGACATCAAAATTTAAGGGATCATATCAACATATTTATTATCATAAAATGCAATACTTTACAAAACGTAAGAATCAAGTAAATAAATTTTAACTTAATTAGTTAAGTTAAATTGGCATTTGTTTTTAATAATAATATTTTTTCACAATTTAAACGTAACATTCAAGCGTTATTTTAATATATTGCACTATGAATCCAAGACACTGCTTCAAGAAAATCGTGGAAGAAGCATGCACAGTAAAGCTGTTTTATTTAGAAATTAATCAAATTTATAAAATGTTCACTTTTTTTTTTTTTGGATTTTTTGATTAGTTTGTGTATTATTTTTCGTTTTTCTGAATAATTTATCAAAACAACGGCATCCTTGAAAAGGGATAAAAATTTCATTAAATTATTTTTTGAATAACATTTCTATGCAGTATGAATTCTTCACTTACAGTTAAAATTATAATATTTTAACGCTTTGTTAAGTTCTGTCAAATTTACATTTTTACAACGCATACTAATATCCCACAAATTCTTAAAAATTCGCTATTGAGATTTAAATACATAATATAATTTCATTTCCTCTACATACCTATAATTATTTCCATGTTCAGGTACACCTATGGTCATGGTTATAAATTCTCCGCATTTGGGCTTACCTAAAATAAAAAATTTTGTATTAATATTTTACGTCGCATTATAATCAATTTTTAAAATGTAATTTAAAAATTAAATTATTATAAAAACACAAAAATGGGTTTTAAACATATAGGGTGTTTTTTTAGCTGCATGAGAACTTTCAATAGGGATAACAATTGAATCAAGATTGCTATGGAAACAGTTGTTTGACATTTGTGTTTAGCAAGGTTTGGCATTTGATAATGCATAGATTGACCATTGAACAACGCTACCAAATTGGGCTCACAACCAGTTGGAAGTGGATCCATTTTTTTACCGTAAAATTTTGTTCAGTGACGAGACACATTTCTGGTTAAATGGGTATGTGAACAAACAAAATTGCCGTATATGGAGTGAGACCAATCCGGGACATTATCTTGAGACTCCATTGCATCCATTAAAATTGACTGTTTGGTGTGGAATACACGCCAACGGCATCATTGGTCCATATGTCTTTCGAAATGAGGAAGGAGCTACCGTTACGGTGAATGGTGTGAGATATCGACACATGCTCAATACATTTTTGTTTCCAAAACTTCAAGAGCTAAACATTGACAACTTATGGTTCCAACAGGATGGTGCTACGTGCGACACAGCCAACGAAACCATCAATTTATTGAAAGGACAATTTGGTGACAACATTATTTCAAAACGTGGTCCTATCAATTGGCCTCCAAGATCGTGTGATTTGACACCTCCAGATTATTTTCTGTGGGGGTATGTTATATCCATGGTTTATGCTAACAAACCAACAACTCTAGAAGCATTGGAGGCTAATATTCAGCAAGCCATTTATGAAATAAAGCCAGAAATATTGGAAAAAGTGGTCAAAAATTGGACTGAACGGATGCGCTTCGTAACCATTAGTCGTGGTGGTCACATGCCGGAAGTCATGTTCAAATCATAAATGCCTTTAACTGTACTTTCATAAAAAAATTATAACCAAAACATTCCGTCAGGTTTTTAATGTTTTATTTCATTTTGAAGTTCTCATGCAGCTAAAAAAACACCCTATAGAAAGGATACACATTTCAAATAATTGACTTAAATTTGCAACTTTTTGCTGTAATATCAAATTTTTGTGGTACCTTTATGAGCTCCAAAACCTTTTGAGCACTATGCTCTGGTTGTATTCGCATATAATTTTATATAACGGCCCTCACATTTCTATGAAGATTTCCTGTGCTTTTAAAGTGTGCTATTGCATAAACTAAAGCTCTTGAAGTGGATTTAGTATGTATTGGTGAATATTTTATATTGTGGATTGCGATCAGACGCTGGATATTCTTAATGCTGCTTGAATACCAAAACAGCAATTTTATATAAAAAAAAATTATAATACTTTGGTTGTCAAATGCTGCAAAGCAATTTAAATTTTACTTTAAATAAATCAAAATCAGATATGGCCTGAATTTACTAGATCTTAATCTTTTGGCATTGTAAAATTCGTATGTATAATATTAAGTCAATATACATTTTATGAAATGTAATGGGCTTAAGTTTAAGCTTTTTCGCGATTTAGTTATCACCCTATAGTTTTATCGCGGTTTTTAGCCGCCCCTATGATACCGCGCCCACGTGAAGTGGCGGTTCATAAACGTTGCCTCCATGAATATAGATTATACATAAAATATAACAACAATGTTTACAAAACAAGTAAAATCTCATTAATCCATTCATGTGCGTCATTCGCAATGTCAAGTTTAACTAAATTCTTTTCATGCTATGTATGGTAACGTAAAAACATTACGATATATTGTTATAATAGAGCGTAACTATTGCAATAAAACCCGATGTTAACTCAATAAATAAAAAATGAATAATAATAAACAACAGTAAATATGCAAGGGAATTGTGTCACTCTGCAGAAAAAGAGAGGATGTTCATTTAGAATAGTAAGGTAGAAAGTGTGGTTTCCAAAACACATCTGAACTTGACCAATTAGGATGATGTATTAAATCTTGTATCGTGTTCATGAGCAGTTTAAGATAAGACAAATCTCATCTATCAAAATAAGCGATCGTGAGTGGTAATTATTTGTCAGATTATTTCTTATTTATAGATACAGACCCGAAAAGTAGACGAAACTTTATTCCCACAGGTAATGCTTCGGTCGTATACATATAAATTTAAGAAACTCTACTGTATATTGGTAGCTCTTTCACTAAAAAGACATGGAAAAATCACCAAACATCAATTACATACATGTTAATCACTAAAACTCATTATAGTCCAGTCAATAGAGAAATGAACTTTGCAAAAATTCTGCACAGCATTGATATTTTTAGGAATTTTAAGTAGGCTTATAAAAAGCTTAAATTCAAAAATGAGAATTATGAAACATCGAGCGCTAGCCGCCATCTTGGAAAACGTGTTGCGTATCATATCTCGGAAACGGCTTACTTTAGGATGAAAAACATAGAGACATTTTTTGTAGATAATTGAATTTACCACCTTTTTTGTTCGAAACTTTTTTTGATTCAACTTGCCGTTTTTCAATTACAGCTCGTTCAATGTCGCAAATACAGGACGTTTCATCGTTAAATCGACTTTCCAGGGAGTTACAGAGGATAACAGCGGATAACAGGAGATTTGCGACATTGAACAAGCTGTAATTGAAAAACGGTAAGTTGAATCAAAAAAATGTTTGAACAAAAAAGGTGGGAAATTCAATTATCTACAAAAAAGGTTTCTATGTTTTTCATCCTAAAGTACGCCGTTTCCGAGATATGATACGAAACGCGTTTTCCAAGATGGCGGCTAGCGCTCGATGTTTCATAATTCTCATTTTTGAATTTAAGCTTTTTATAAGCCTACTTAACGATCCTAAAAATAGCAATGCTGTGCAGAATTTTTGCAAAGTCACACCTATAACGAATGTCTCTATTGACTGGACTATTATGTACTTAACCAGACCGAAATAATGAAACAATAAATGAACATTTAAAAATTTAATTATTTTAAATTTTTAAAGGTAAAAAGTTCAGATATTTATTCTAATCCTACACACATCCGAAGATTTGCTAAATAAATCACGGTTAAAGGAATCCATCTGTTTGTAAGTCGCGATCGAGAGCTCGATTGTTACGCATCGTCGCGTCGCACGAAACCGCGCGGCGAATGTTCGACGATGTGTGAAGACAGTACCTAAAAAAATCTGGGTCTAAAATATTTGATGTATTTTGCTGCATCCTTAAATCACGCAATGCATTCGCCGGAATGTTTGTAGACTGATTCAGAGAATAATGCGTTGGCGAATGAACGAATGCTCGCTTAAAGTTTTTATCACACAATAATAAATTAGCATCACAGCATTGCAGGATAAAATCAGCTATCATGAACAAATTAATTAAAATCCTACCTTGTACAAGTTATGTAATATTTTTAGTTTTAACGAAAAGTGCTATATAAATTTAGTTAATAACCTAAAAACGAACGGCACATAATTCACCAAATTAGGAAATTACCTCTACTACGCTTTCAATTTCGCTCCATTCGCTTTCGGCTTATAACTAAATGTTTTGAAATTATGAAAATATATTACAGAAGTAAAAATAACATTTTACGATTTTTGCATAAAATTTTGTAATAAAAATGATAAGAATAATTATTACACTAATCAACAACTAAGTACTACGAATGACTACGTTGAGTACTAGCAACTAGCAACAAATTACAATTTATAACTTAAGATAATAAAATTTCCTATTCAAGCGATATTCAAGTAATATTCAAGTAACATGATTTCATGACCTGCTAACTAGAGCAGTCAGAGTTTTGATAATACCAGAAAGGTTACTTTTGCATAATTACATTTAGGTAATCGCTACATTGTCCACCATACAAAGAATAATCAGGCATGGCTTCCTGTTTCAGAGTAAATATACATAATTTCATTTATGTAATCTGTAACAAGAACTATTCTCTGAGCCGCATCCCCTAATGAGAGGGTTGAATCCACACAGAGACCAGAGTCTGTCACAATCCGGAGTTGACCTCTTCAGTTGGTTTGCGTTAATAGACCATCTCGTTATTCATGTGAAAGTGAAGGTCATGGATTCTGACAAAAATGCCGGGAGCTAGGGGAAACTCAAAAAAAACACAAATAGTAAACTTTAATTAAGGCTTTAATTAACACACAGAACTTGAGAGGTGCTATCGCAGTTCCAATAATTGCAATGTATATACGGCTGTGCAAAACATAGACACAAAGTAGTCAATGATGTTAACAATCAAAAAGTGCACCCAGTTGGAATAAAACAAGTACCCAAATATAAACACAGCAACCATTACGGTTATTCAAAATTGAAACACAAAAGCCACAATACACGTCGGTTTACACGAATTCGACAGGATAAAAATTGCTTACCACGAGCTCTCGTATATAAGTTTACAATATAATGGTGAGCCGGTCATTGCCTTGCAGCTAACGCAATTGGATGCTAATATGGGACACCGGGTTCAAACCTAGGGAGAGTCAAACTTTCTTATGACTAGTCTCCGTGCTTCGGAAGGCACGTTAAGCCGGTGGTCCCCTGGGTTAGTGAATTGCTACCATTAACATAATAAACCAGGATACAAGCACATCTGAAGGCAAGTCTAGCAAGCTACCTGATGGATATAAAATATTATTTATATGCTCAAATTTCGAACACTGCCAAGGAAACGACGCATGTGTTGGGAAATAATAGGCCTTAGCCTACTAGAAGAGAATTCTCTAAAGAATTACTTCTAGAAAGAAGAAGAATATAATGGTGATAGGTGTTCGCCTCCATTCGCTGTCCAACGTGTGGCTTAAAAGATGACTTGTTAAAATTTTATGTAGAAACACTTGATCGGCTTCGCGACACAAGACACTGCTTGCAGATCTAAGTCTACCTACAAAGTGGAGGCTGGTCGCCGAAACCTTCTTACCGGCTTGGATGTTTTTATGGAAATTTCAGCTTCGTTTGTCGTCATTTACATTACTTAATGTATTACTTATTATATTATTAATTCAAGCCGGTAAGCAGGTTTCGGCGACCAGCGTCCACTCTGTACGTAGCCTAAAGCTGGAACTGGATCAGTGAGAGAGATGGTATTGGAGATGTTACGCAACGCTGGACCATCCAGATGACGAAGGAATTCCCTAGTCGTCATACAAAACAACAATTAATAGGACGTTGCCAACTGGATCCAAAATGGTTCCACAACTTCCGTACCAAAAACTGCGTAGTAGGTTGCGCATTAAGAGCCTCTCATATCACTTTTGCTCGAACAGATGTTAATACAGGAGTTCAAAAACACTACACGACCGCTGAACTACTGTTTCAAACGACTAGCAAGATAAGAATAATGCCATTGTGTAACGAATTTTTTACAATTTGTAAATTTTTGCAATTTTGCAAACCAGGCGGTCGATTTTTGTGAAGAAAAAGTAAAACACCTTTAAGTGCCGATTTTTACGTGCGTTGGTCATAATCTTTAGTGCAACAGCTTCTGTTTTTTCGTTCCGTTCTTTAGAGCCATCTGACCTTTACCTGAAATTCTCTCTCTCAATAAGTCGACGTAGGCCATTACGTCGTTCGTCCCAGCGACTTCACTCGAATTGCGGGTCGTATATCTGTTTTGTTCATTGGAACAAGAACACATAACCCTAACGCGTTCGGCGTGTTTTTGTCAACTTTCGAAGAAGTTCCGTTCCTGCAGCAATTCCATCTGTATCTGCACTCAGCTCTCTCAATCTGCCGCCTTCGATCTAGAGCAGTGTTTAGTTAGTGTCTCGCATACAGCGATCAGGTGCTACTGTGTAGATCGACCACAAGTTCCAGTTTTCCATTCGTCAAGTAACACGTTGGACTGCGATCGGAAATACCTACTGTCGACCATTAATATTGTAAGGTTATATGAGCTCAAGGTAAGCCATTTTATTTTCCAATTCGTAAGCACAGACGTGATTCAATTGTGTATTTTTGCCTCCAGCTACATTTTTTTCAGAAACCCGTGATCCCCCGCCTACGCAAAGAATTGTGAGTCAGCTTATTAGCATCGTTGCAAAATAAACTGGAGAGTGATTTCCGGATTGTTTCAAACTCTGGTCTCTGTTTGGATTAACTCTCTCATTAGGGGTTGCGATCACATCAGAGAGTAGTTTTTGTGACAATTGGACCAAAAAACTACTTGGCCAAGCAAGCAAGCAACTATCGGCTATTAACAAAGTCGCTTTGAAAGCTACGTACGTCACCTTCGTAGCCATTGAGTGACTCAAAAGCCAGGTATTCATATGTCAAAGGTTCAACCTATCAACAATTTGCTTGCCAATGAATTGCATTCAAAGATTACAATTAAATAAAACGCATGGGCCGTACTTAGAAATATTTTAAAATGATATGAAAAGTAGTACCACGTAACAAATTGTAAAAATTCGTTACAAATATTCATACGTTTGTTCGTTATATAATATTAAATCTAATCAAAACAGCAGTATGGCGTTAAGCATATACTGGCAGGCTAGAGAGCGGTATTCTGGGTACTACCGGTAAATCTGTTCAAGGTCTGATATTTGTATCGACGTCATTACTGTAAACGCCACTGTGTCATACATGGAAGTTTCTAGGACAGATTAAGCATAAATATCAGGTTGAGAATAGGAAGATATGGGCTAGTACAGCCAAACAAGCCATGGGTCAATAATCATGGGTGGCTTCCTATTTATCAATAAAAGTAACTCGGCTAAGGTTCGGTATTATAGACGAGCGCAAGTGACGATACCGACGATACTTCAATTATCAATTTTTGCTCGCATCAAAGAAAAGTTCGAGTCCGTTGTCTTGCCTTGGTAGAAGCTAGCAAGAGCCAATCAAATTAAAGTATTTTCTTTTATCTTTTTCTATGGTTAAAAAAACTGTAATTTGGTAGGTTCTTGCCATCTTCTATCTCTTAGGCCTCAAATTTAAATTTCACTTTTATATAATAGTTTGAACGGCAACGTAGCTTCTCTCTCGTGACACTATTGATTCATCCTGTATATATTTCTGTTATTTTATGTTCTAATAAGGGCCGATCTATTCATCTCTTCGTAAAGTAGCTATTAGCGTTACGGGTAAGGTAGTAGTTCGTAAACGTTTATTCACATCCCAATAGCCACTATTGCCTTGTAAATATGGGTTACGGCTAACATAAATTCAACAGCCCCTTGAAGCGGCAAATATGTTTTACAAATCAGATTTTAACTTAAAATTTCTAGAATTGTGAGTGTTGTATTTATGAGAAATTTAATTTTTGATAAATAATTGATCAAAACGAATCTTTTAGATGATATTAATTTTATCCAAGACAAAAACAGAGTTCAGTAATAGGATAATTAAATTGTCGGGACTGTAAAAATGTAATCACTTTTTTAACAAAGTGATTTAACAAAAGTTTTGTTGTTTAATTATGATTTATTTAAAATACACTTTACTCCTTTTGGATAAATAAACTGTTAAAATGTACAAATTGCACATATCAGGGATGCTCGGGGTTGAAATCGAGACGATTGTGAGAGGGTAGTTTCAGGTAGTTTTTCGACGTGATTTCTTGCATTTCTAATGACCTGGACCAAAACTATTTTATCTCTTTCTCTCATAACAATATATTATAGCGCTATCCTACTCTGTCATATACTAACTAGAAAAAAACATCGATACTGTTTAATAAGTTCTTGATACCTACGAACACGCTACGACAAGATGAATATACCCAAATTTTTTGCAGGGCGCTTATAAACTTATTCGGTTCGTAATTACGATGCGCTTTACGACGAGATGAATAGATCGGCCCTTAGATAAATATGATGACAATATTACGTAAAATGTGTGTAGAAAACTGCTTTGATTGCGTGTAATTTTGATACAATTGATTCATAATAATCTGTGTTTTATCTAATAATGTAATAAATTGCTGGCAATATATTACTTTTGTAAGAAAAATACTTTTATAGGAAAACTTTATATTATATTATGCTCTCCAAGATTAGCAAAAAGTTTATTTTTATAGTTCATTATAAAAAGTGTAATTATACGAGTAGCCCATAAAAGTAATATATTGCCGTAGTATTATAGCATAACAAAAACGAGTCTATAAACTGTATTTACTAAATTTTAGGTTACATTCATTAAATTTATTACGCTGACTTGTCATTTTCAACTTTGTATAGTTTGTTAGAAATTATAATAATCAAACCGATTCATACGAATTTAATTAAGCCACACGAACTGCTTATTAGGTGAATGTTCGCGTTTGTCCATTCGCCTATATATTTGCCAAATGTTATCCACGAATATTACATCCAGCAAAAGAAGATAATTATTATTTTTTATGATTATGACGTCTGATGGACATCAAACGATGATGAGGTTATCCTCAAAAATCAGCAGTTATAACATTTAGATGCCTCTATTTTAGAAAATCCATTTCATTCCAAATTATTAAGAAATCAAACCAATGACGAAAATCTGTCGTAATAGACAGCAAGATAAAGCATAAACTACCCTCTGAGATGCAACCCCTAATGAGAGAATTAACCAAAACAGAGACCTGAGTCTGCCGCAATCTGGAGAGAAATTCTCCAGTTTGTGTAGCCACGATGTTAATAGACTAGACCTCGATTCTTTGCGGAAGCAAGGCTGTGGGTTCTGAAATAAAACATAGTTTGGGGAAAGTTAAATAAAACGCAGGTGATGGTAAATTGCAGAAATTAGCAAAAATAATTGAGAAATGTTAACGCAGTTCCAGCAATTGCAATATAAACTGACTGTGCTAAACAGTCTAACAGGAGGCGGACGGAGCTTAGCGGTCACGCGAGTTGACTATGAACGCTAAATACTCGATTCGAATCCGAGTGAAGTAAGAACTTTATTCTGACTGTCTCCCCTCGGAAGGCAATGGCAAACCACCGAGAGTAATATGCCAAGAAGAATCCTTAAAATGTTAATGATCTAAATATGTCAAAAATTTATTTGTGGACTAAGGGGAAGGCAAACTACCACCCCATTAACATTGACATTTCCCTGGTACAGCCTTCTTGGCTAAGTCGGGGGATCGCCGTACATCCGTAATCGGATAGGCACCTAAAGAAGAAGTGCTAAAAAATGTACAATTAGCAAATGAAAACTACAGTATCACAATCAAAAAGTGCAAATGAATAAGTTCCCACAAACAGTAACCACTAAGGGTTACCCAAAAATAAAATACAAAAGCCAATAAAGACATGTCGGTCAACACAAATTGGAAAGGAAAAAATTGACTTACTCGAGCTTTTCTAAGCTTACAGCTTATATGGTGACAGGTACTCTCTTCCAATCGCGATCGGGCGTCCAGCTTTATGGGTGAAAAGCTAGATTACTTGTCAGTAATCAACAGGAGGCACTTGAGCGACGCTCTCGAAATACACAGAATAACACTGCTCACAGATGTAGAACGCTGGACCATAAAAGAATCGATGATGTAGTACTAAGCAATATACTGATCCTTGCACTCGAACTCGACGATACCAAAAAGAACAGGAGTGATATTGAGGTTATGTTGTTATTGTTGTTGAAATAGCAACACCCATACACGTCGCTGAACGACTGAAGTCTCATCGTATCCTACGACTTGCGCACCAAAAACTGCTTACAAGAACACGCATTATAAAAAAGTAACCCTATTGCTTGCCGTATGCTTACAGAAGAAACCCAAAACTATATGCGAGAGCCGGATCACTTGTTACAAGCGACCTGGCACGATAAATAGAAATGTGGAAACCAAAAATATCGGTCAACGCAACTAAATCCGCACTCAGAATATCGTTGTGAACAAATATAACTACGTCCCCTCTTTTCTATCGTTGTCAGAGTACTGAAGGTACTCAATATTCCTTCAAGTTCAAGCAAGCTATCACATTCTGTTCACAAATGTATCATAAAATGTTTGCACTAAAAGATTACATTTAAACAAAAATGCAGGGCCCCATTTAGGAATATGTGACATTACAATTTAAAAAGGATTCAAGTAACAAATGCAAAAATTTGTTACGAAGTCTAACACTTGCAGATGATTATTAAGTTGAACAGTATAATTTTGCAATGTATAGTTTTGAAACCAAGTTTAGTAACGTTAACAGTTAGATGTTGGTGGGTAAAGTTTTCAAGAAATCTTTGTAAGAAATAATAGTTCGAATACGGGTGAAGTAAGAACTTTATTCTGGCCGCTTCTCTGGTCCTCCAGGTTGGGGGTTCTACGTCGGGCTTGCTCCTCGTCAGAGGCGTAGCTAGGGGGGGGCAGGGGGTACATATTTCCCTGGGCGCCACAGCTTAGGGGGCGCCAAAATGAGTTAAATAAACTCCGGCCCCAGTGAGTCTCCAGACTCTCGATACGAGAAGGGGCGCAGATTTTGTGTCTTGTCCCCGGGCGCAAATTACCCTAGTTACGCCACTGCTCCTCGTCGTAGGTAAAAAATGTAAAATGCTAACAAAATCCAAAAGCCAATTTGGCGTTTGAGAACCGGGAAGCTGCGTATTGCAGTATAAAGCGGATATTATATATATTTTAATAAATTACTTGACAATACAATAGTAAATTTTATTTTAAATTGGGATGATTTTACAAGCTAATACTATGTGAAAAATTACAGTTAACAGGTATGCTGTTGCAACCTTAATGCTGATACTATAGGTACAAAGGATGTATTTTTTTAAAGGTTAGTGCTTTACGGCAATTTGGACACTTCTCCGTTTTGCTTATTACTTCTTTTATACATGAAGTACAAAATATGTGGCCACATTTGGTGGAGCTAATTTCTTTTTTATCCATAGGTTCTAAACAAATAGGACAATCTAGTTTTCCTACTGCACTTTGGTTTGGAGGCTCAGAATCCTTATTAATAGATAAAACTCGTCTTCTTTTTGGTGGAGAAGAATTCAAAATTCCTTGTTTTCTTTTTGATCTGTTTGATGTGGATGGTACGTCCATTACAATAGTGTGATCTATTGCTGTATCGTCTAACATTTGTTCAGAATTGTCATCCTCTGGATTCACATTATCATCAAGTAATATCACAAAATCATCAATTGCAGAATTATAAATTTCATCTATCAAATTGACAACGCTTTCCGAAGTTAGCGATCTAACTCTCTCATTATACTTCAGAATCTTATCAAAATTATCATATACGAGTTGTGCTGCAACTTCTCTCTCCGATCCTAAAAGATTATCGATGAAATTCATAATTTCATCTTCATTCATTAGTTCAGCTGCTAAATTTTGAACGTTGCCTTCAGGAGGTAAATCATCCATGGTGGCAGGTATTGGCAAATCCTCGGGACTATTATTTATAGGAACTTCACGAGCTTCCTCTACATTTGTCTTCTCGACCACTGGTACGAATGCGACGTCGGAAGGATGGAATATTTCGAACCCTTTACAATTTCAAAATAAAACGAGTTACAGCTATTATTATCTAATACTTTATATTATCGATTATAAAAATGTAGGTTGAAAAATGTCTACAAGAAATAAATTTCAATAATATTTACAAATAATAACAAAAGATAATACTTACAATTTCTGCCTTTTTCCGGTTTGCACTCTAAACTGATTTACTTTTAGCCAGTATTTGTATTAAGGATATCTGACCGTTAATGTTTAGGTTGGCACCACCGGTAAGACAGAACTTGCAAGAGCTAAATTTAAATTTCCCTGGGATGTATCAAGGGGTGCTTCAAGTTTTTGTAACATTCTCCCCTTCGGTACACTGAACTTCTATGCCAGAGTTCAGTTTACCCTCGACATTCCAGGACAGCAACTTTAGCCGCGGCTCTTGTATACCTCGGCTCCTTGATATATCGTCGCCAGAATTGATCTGCCTTTTGCTGCGATAGCTCGTAATCTGAACGTAGACGACGGTCATCTTCGGCCAGCTCAATAAACGGTTTGGCACCACTCGAGGATTCCAGTAAAGCCTGTAGTACACTCTTTGACCAACGGTCAAATATTTGGCTTATTTTGCCAAAAGGATTCACCAAATAGTGTACTGACCAAATAAATTTGGCTAAAACACGCTAGGTAAACATTTGGTTATTGTTTGCCACAACAATTATTTGGCTGTTTGCCAAACATTGGACTATGGCGTGTGCAAAACATGCCAAATAAATTATTCCGTATATGCCAAATATTCTGTTTGGAACTACTAGATTTTCTATACAACCAAACACGGCCAAATAGTTTCAAATGTGAAAATGACAAATCAAGATATTTCCGAAAATTTAGAGATGGTTTCGAATATTTTGTTAAAAATTAAAAGAAATAGAAATAAGGTGGCACTTGAATGGAAGGAAGAATCAATAACAAAATTAATTTCTGCTGTTGAAGAGCGCGACAAAGTGGAATGCTGAACATCAAAACTACAAAAATCGGAATTTACGAGAGCCAGAATGGGAAGAAATGTCCACAAATATTTTTGACAATGAATATGATGCCACTCAATTGAGTGCAAAATGGAGTAACCTTCGTATAATTTTGGCTCATTGCTTTCCAATTCTTTGAGCAGCTTTACGTAGCAACCTTCTGTCTTTCTTTTTTTTACTCAATCCTTCACCCACACTCTACGAGGATGAGAACTTTTCTTCTTTTGCTTTTGGTCGTCTTCCAGCAATATATATGAAGCTCCCAAAACAGAAGCCATTGAAGAATATGAGGGCATATTATTTTATTAAATTTTGTTTCAATTTTACTTTAATAATTAATTGGATTATTGCTAATATTATGTGACATTTATATAAATTCAATTGTTGTTTAAAAAATACCAATACTTCCGTAATTTCCAAGGAGAACTTCAAAAAACTTTATCTCTATAATTTCTACAGAGTGGCTCAAAAATGACATGGGAATTTTGCCAAATAAACTATTTGGATTGATTGGTCAAATAGTGTACTGCCCTATCAAATATGTTTGGCCTTTGCTGACCAAATAACTTGATTTTATAATTTAGGCGTATTTAGGTAAATAATTTTTTGCCAAATATTTGGCAAAATATCGACATGTTACTATCCCTGTCAAACTTTGACAAAATCAATATTTGACAAAATTTCGTAAGCAAAATATTTGACCGTTGGCGTTGGTCAAAGAGTGTACTACAGGCTTAAGAGGTGGTTAGGAATTGGAGCTTCCTGATCTTCAGTCTCCAATGAAACGTGATTGAGTGGTCTGGAGTTCACCATACTTTCGGTTTTAGTAAAGTATCAACGAAAGGCCTTCTTATCACTCGGTTTCTTCGTTTCTTCCATTAACAGTAGCAATCCTTCAACCGATCTCAACATCACTTCCCAACATTCGCCCATATGTGGTGACAGCGGGGGGTCAAACAACCACCAAACAATCTGACCAAATTCGCGTCTGCAGTCATCAGGGGACATTTGTTGGTACAGCTCCCTTTGTTCATTTGCGACTCCCACAGAGTTTGTTCCGTTATCAGACCGTATCTCAGTAGGCGTTCCTCTGCGGGCAACAAAATTGCGAATAGCCATCCAATTTGAGTTTTTTCTCAACGAGTGAACAACCTCCTGGTGAATAGCACACACAGTTAAACACGTAAATACGACCACCCAGCGTTTTTCTGTTCTTCGACCAACTGTAACCTCAAAGGGGACAAGATAATCGAGTTCTACATATGAGAAAGGGGCGAATAAAGTCACCATTCGTGCAGGAGGGTGTTCAGCCAATATAGGGTTTTCCAACAAAACTTGTGATCGTTCATGGACCAACCGTTACGGAATGATCATTCTAATACTATAGTGCCCGGTTTCAGCAACGTTAATTTAGGAATTTAATCTTAGATTAAATATTTAATAATAGATTAAGTCCGATTTGGGTTGCAGCAATATAACTTTTAACACAGATTAAGTTTAGCGTAATCATAGATTAATCTGGAGTTTTTGACACTTTTGGGTATCAGCAACGTTAATTTGTGCTTAACACATCATGTTAAATACCCAAAATATTTAATTACTAGTTGAACAGTGATTAAAGTGAAATTAAAGTAGAAATTAACATTCCGCTCGCGCAAAACGGACAAAGCAATTCAAATACAAGTACTACACGTACTGCATTGATCCACAGTATTTTTGAAAAAGCTTTTTATAATTAAAAAATTTTCAAAAAATTTATTTTGATTTATGAGCACCCAAAGTACTTTTTGAGAAATTGTTGCAAACTTCAACATTAAATTTACTTTGGTTGTTTTTAAAAATTAAAATAAAATTAGATCTTCAAACTCAAATGATCACTCAAAATCCTTTAATCAAGGGAAAATTTATTTATTACCAAATTAACAATTTATTATTTATCAATTATTATAATTACTTAACAATCGTAATTTCATATTTTGCCTCATATTATTCACTCCTGTTCACGGAGTGTCAAAAACGTAAAAAAAAAGTGATTTTCATTGACTCGGTTTTCGTTTCAGGAGTACCAATAGAACCATATTAACAAGCTGTTAAAGTTAACGGATAAATTCTATTGGTCTATTAGTACTAACGGACGTTTTCTTTTGGTTAGTTAAATTTGACGCGTTGTTAAAAGTTTTATTAAACCGGGCATAGGAAACGTTACTGCAACCCATTCCAAATTTAACAACTGATTATTTATTAGAGGACGGATTTTACGCACTAACAGATCGGACTTCAATATAAAACGTTAATTAGCGTTAATAAACTTTCTATTGGTGAGCTATGTTATGTTTTCTCCTAAGTCCGATCTGTTAGTGCCTAAAATCCGTGCTCTACTGATTATTATCTTTAAGGGGGCAGATCAATAGGCGCTGAGCTTGTGTCAAGTTCAATTCAAAAACGAATAATCGTAGAAAGCTGAAATTTTCGGAATATACGTAAAATATGATTTTACTTAACATAACCTATTTTGTATTTTAAAAAGTTAATATAAAAAAATTTGCTATCAGTTTTCAATAAAATACACTTTAGTTAAAAATATAAAATAGCTTACGTTAAGTAAAATCATATTTTAAGTATATTCTGAAAATTTCAGCTTTCTACGATTATTCGTTTTTGAGTTGAACTTGACACAAGAAATGAAGCAATATACATGAAATTTCAAATTTTAACCAATCAGAAGTAAATATCAATATATCTCAATAAAATATACCAATGAAATAGCATAAAATAACTAGTGACATCTGTTGAATTTTATTATTTATTGCTATTGATCTAGGACCTTAACATGTGTTAGCTAACGCAGATTTAGGTTAATGTTACTGAAACCGGGCATAGGTGTATAGTAGTAACCAAACAGTGATTGATGTACTGACCTGTGTATTAGGTATTTTGTCATGTGATATCTGTCAATTTTAGGTTGGTGTAATTTTCTGTTTATTTTTATGTTACATAAATTTAATAACGATATTTCATATTTAGTACTACTTTTATATTAAGACTTGAAGCTGATTAGATTTTGATTGAAATTAGTTTACAGAAACTTGAAAGTAGAGTGACGCGCATAAATAGATTAGTGAGATTCCACTGATTATGATCAAAATTGTTTAATACTTGGTAATTTAAATGCAATGGGTTCATCTACATATGATATTTTTTACTTATTAGAATGGAAAAACTTTCAAACTTTTTAAATTTTAATGGATTTACATTCATAGAGGTCCCTACGAGTTGAAAGAGACCAAACATTAAACAAATTTCTGTGTGTCACTCAATTTTGTGTGTGCTCTACCTCTCAAGCTATAATAAGTATTTCACAACCATCTCAATATGGATATATCATATTGAGACTTAGAACTGAGTAGATTTTGGTTGAAATTGTTTCACGGAAACTTGAGATTAGAAGTGACGCTCATGAATGGATTAACTGATTTAACGAGTTTCTACTGTGCTTTGTAAAAATTGCTTTGTATTACGTCAGTTAGAAGTCATGGATGAAATATGCATTCGCAGACAGACGACGAATCATAGGAGCAGCTAGAAACGGAAATAAAGTCAGAAAATGAGAACTAAGGCTGCTTTCAGAGTGGAGGCAGGTTTACCTGCACCGGATTACTTGCTCATTTCCCACTAATGTTAATTAAGGTAATCGAAGACAAGATCCTGGTAGCCGGACAGATATTTCAATGCAAAGATCGAAGCGGATAAACCGGATCGAAAATCAGGCCTTCACTGTATGTACGCAGACTAAGACGCGATAATGTAACGTCTGCTCATTTCAGGTAATCTGTATTAAATTCATATGCAAGACATAAATATGGGTGATTTTGTATTACGAAAAGATTAGTATAGCAAAGATATGTGATGGCTACGTCCAAACATCCCTACTTTTTTGTTATTATTTGGCTTTATTTAATCGATTCTTGAGTTGCAGAGCGGAAATACTCGGTATTGAATTATATGGACTTTATAAAGTTTCTAGTGCTTGGGACTAGAGTACGAGCGACTGTAGTTGGTTGACACCAATATCTCTAAAGTCGGTATTTGGTAATCGTATAAGTGCGATAATTTGTGCAAATTAAACAGGCGCTTTCTACCCTCGTTACGGCTGTGGCCATGCTGGGTCAAGAGCCCACCATGAGGTAAAAATTGTAAGTTTGTGTAAATCTATCGTAAATTTATCGTAAATATGTTATAGGAAAGAAACTAATAATACCTGTACAGGTAGTTTGGTGTAGTGTTTAGGGAGTGGAGCAATAGATTAAAGGTCATAGGTTCGAATCCCGATCGCTCCCTAATATATCTGTGCGTTACAAAGAATATTGAACATATCATGCGGTTGCATTCACTTTCATTTTTGGTCAATTTTTAGGCAAATTAAAATTATTCAAAAGTAAAACCTTTTAAACTGGAACTTTTGGAATGTATGCTCCGAAATTTAAAAATTTATGAATGAAAATCTGAGTAGGTACCTCAGATACCATCTTTCGGGGAGATACTCGAGTATAAAGATTTTACTGAAATTTTATTCATAATTCAAATTGGGTGCATGACGATGACGTAAAAATGAACTCTTGAGTTTAAGCTCAACAAATGTTACCAATTTTTATCAATAATAAATGACGAAAATATGAAACCAAGTGTGTGCTATATAATATGCTATATCGCATTCTGGATAAACATTTAAACTAGAATAAATTGAAAATTGAATTGAATAATTGCATTTCATTTTGACGAGCTTAAATTTGTTCGTGATAGATTAAATTCCATAGCAGCTTATGCTCATCAAAACTACATTATTGCTTACCCATTTTATTTCAAGCAAGTTGGTTATAATAGACGTATAACACAGTTGATCCATTCGATCAAGCCAGATTAAGTGTAAAAAAAGCGTGAGAAATTCGACAGGTGATATCTATTGTTGTCTGCAAAAAGAGCAAGATAAATGAGTGTTTCAAAAAGTTGGAGATTAAACCTTGGATGTGATTATTAAATACGTAGTACGCTTTTAATCAAAATTAGACGCAAAAATTTGAATAAATTCTACGATTTGCTAAAAGTAATTTAAAAGCACTCAACTAATTTTATTACATGCATATTTAAAAATTCAAATTTCACTACAATTGCCTTAATTTTTGTTCCAAAATAATATCATATATTTTTGGGTTACATTCCTCGTTTCTTTAAGAAAAAAGTATTATTTGCATAACATCACCCTTTATTCATGAATGCCTCTAGAAAGCAGTTGAATTAAATTACAATTTTACATTCAAAATGAAAGACTGCAAACACAATTTAATTTAAGTCATATTTTTGTAATTTGATTTAGAAATATATCGCTTCACCAAAATAATAATAATCAGCCACAAAATGGAATAAATATAATACAGGTGCAAATAAAAAGTAAATTTTTTAACCGAATTAATCGCGAATTGGAATGTTTACTTCAAGGATTTTATAATTTTAGTGGATGTCCGATGCCGTATGGTTTCCTTGCTCCTATAGTCCAGTCATTTGGTAGTTTTACCTGGAAAGTTTTCCGGGAGTCATAACGTCATAACTAATTGAAGTTACTGGAATACTTGGCGGAATATTTTACAATTTATTTTACTAATTTACAATAAACAAAAGTAAATTATACGGGGAAATTTTTATAAAGTTTTGGAAATGAATGGTAAATCTCAAAATCACCTAAATTTTATTCAATCTTGTGACCAAACAAAGTTTAATTCCAAATAGTGGTCAGTCTAACTAACAAATGAATAGAAAGACTCCAACGAAAACAGTTAAGGATCAAGGAGAATGTCTAAAATAAGAGTTAGCTTGCGTACACAGTGAACGCTGGTTTCCGATCCGGTTTACCCACTTCGTTTATCCTTCGCTACTTTATTTAACATAGCAGAGAGAGAAACCGCGGTGGGCAGACCCATGCTATGCGGTGGCCTTGTATCGTGGCCCTGAACCAAACAGCTAACAACAGTATTCTCCTTACACCAGATCCAGAGATGAGTCTGCCTGGCGTAATGTGAACAGCACCAACCGCAGCTCTGAAGACTCTCCTCTACCTCCCACCACTTGATCTGCATATGCAGGAGATGGCGGTTAAGGGTACCCTTAGACTGCGCAGTTGGAAGATATGGAACAATAGGCGAGGAACTACGGCACATATGCATATCCTGAAGGAATGCTCCAAGAGAACATCTTTGCTGCATTTTAAGCCAGATAGAATCCACCCTAATTATATATTTGACAGGAAACATGACGTTCTGTTAAATACGAACAAAGCACCTGACTATGACATACGTTTATACCCGGACGGCTCCAAAAATAATTCTGAATAAGGCGCAGGAATATATTCTCCATAACCGTATTTTCTCTCCGACTCCAAATTCTATATATATTTCAATCGAAACTCAAAGGCATATTACACTGCCTAACAAAAATAGTTCAGGATAGATCCATCCGGGACAAAAATATTTAGATTCTCTCAGACAGTAAGGGGGCACTTATGGCACTTCGGGACAACAAGATCACCTCTGGTCTGGTGTTTGATTGCATCCAGACATTCAATAAGATATCTAATCAAAATGTTCTTTCTCTCTGTTGAGTTAAGGGACATCGAGGTGACGAGGGCAACACAAGGGCTTACAAACTGGCGAGAAGCGGCTCCAATTCTCTTCCCTGTGGCCCGGAGCCGATGGTCACGCCTTCTGTCAAGGCTCTAGATGCACCCCTCAAACAGTATACCCTAAAACCGCATATTTGAAGATGCGTACAAGAAACTGAGAATTTGTGGCTAATTAGTTGCCGCAATCCAGAATTAATCGCTCTTACCGTTCGCGACGACATACAGTGATTTAAAATCAAAAACTTATTAAAAACAAAAAATAAGTATATGGGAATTTGTGGCTAATTTGTGGCCAACCGCCGTTTTCTTCATTTTTTCCCTCTCAATACTCCCTTCTCGTTAACACCAGGACTTTTTTCTTAATATCGCCTTTGATATTTCCTTCTTCCAATGTTTCCATCCCCTCGGTTGACACGGTTTCTTCTTTCTCTTTAATTTCTTCTTAATTTTTTCCTTTTTATGAATTTCTTCATTTTCTTGTGTATTTTTTTCTTCCCATCTTTCTTCCTTTTCCCATTTTCTCTACATCCTTTCAAATTATTCCTTCATGTTCTTTTTAAAATCTTTAAAAATCTCCCTAATGCCCTCATTATGAACATTTATCATATTATCATGTATCTCTGTGTCCGGGTCTTTATTCCCTTGCACATTATTTCCCACTTACAGTTCACGTGAATGCTCTACCACGACCGTCTCAACGTTATTTGGTGCATTCGCCATGGTTCAAATTTTCCCCCTTACTAACTTTTATAAAATTGAAAATGAGTTCTCGAGCCTCAATAAATCTAATCGAAACCCCAATGAGTTTTAAAATGAGCTTATACAGCCCCACTGAATGTTCGTGTTTGACAAATTAAGTTTTAATGAACTCTTGAGAGCTCTTTTTTTTGGGGGGGGGGGGCCAAAATGAGCTGTAATGCCCAACGTTGTATGCGTCAAATAGATGTAATGTTCAAAACAATCATAAAGCCTCATGTTGGTCGCCAAAAAAAGATGTAATGATACAAACTAAGGCTCTGGTTTACTGTAACGGTGGAGAGCAATGACGACTCTTTCATCATTACTTAATTAATTATAATTACAATCATTACGATTTATAATTCTTAAATATTCATAAATCATCCAAATAAATTTTTATATCACCTCAGGATTGGAAAGTGGTATTTCCCACAACGAAGTTCGACGCGGTCAATGACGCGTATGAATGGATTAACGAGGATCCATTCGTTTTCACAACGCAAAGGTGTTTGAGAATCGCATACAGGTATTTCCCTGTGTATCAATGAAAACAAAGCACACCCGAATCTATGGAATGGCAAAAAGGTTGCCCTCAAGAATATAAGTTTTTAAAATTTTTCTGCCTATTCAATTAGTTCCAAATTCTGATTCCAATTAGTGGTGCCATCTGAAAGACATATTCGTCCTTCATCGGAAGGGCAATTTAGCCGTGATCCTTTAGCATTGAAGTTTGATGATCCGCGATCTATTGATGATTAATTATATTGCCCAAGAGCAAATCCTTTCAAACTCCCTCTGTTACAACTAAAATTATCATTGAATAAATAGTTCTGGTTTTTATAACATAATATTCCAAAAAAAGTACAAATTCCAAATTTTTAATTGAATATTTTAAAGAATATTTTATTTTATACAATGTTTTTAATTAATTGACATTGGGTACGATGATGGTCGCTCAAAAAAAAGGCTAAAAAACCAATATAATTGGTTTTATTAAAATTGTTGAATTCAAAATAGGTAAAACATGCGATTTATACCTGTAATTTTACACTAGGTGAATCCCTAATTTCTTAATTATGGTGTATTACCAACTTGTATTACAATCAAGCCAGCATCTCCACCACTCAAAAACTTACTAAAAATAAAAAATATGTATATGAAAATTTGTGGCTAATTTGGTGCTAATTAGTTGCCGCAATACCGAATTTGTTGCTCTTACCGTTCGCGAATCATCCAATTTTATCCAGTACATGTCATTTCTATAAGAAATGGCATAAAAATGACCTATATGACCTGTGACCTATATGACCTGTTAAATACGATGGTGCTTGGAAATGTACCACGGCTCTGAGGTTATAATCGTAATATTCATAAATGAATATTTTATTTGTTTTGGAATTTTGTCTAATTCGTCGGCTTTATACATTTGTACACAAACTTATATTCCTGAGGGCATCCTTCTTGCCATTCCATAGATGCGGGCGTGCTTTGGAACAAAAGAAAGGAATTTCGTTAATCCATTCATACGCATCATTGACCGCTACTACTTAAATGGCTATAATTCGCGAACGGTAAGAGCAATAACTTCGCGATTGCAGCAACTAATTGGTCACAAATTAGCCACTAATTCCCATATACATATTTTTTGTTTTTAATAAGTTTGTGGTGGCGACGCTGGCTTGATATCAAGTTAGCGTCGCCACCACTTAAATGACTGTATGTCGCGAATGGTAAGAGCGATTAATTCGCGATTGCGGCAACTAACTAATTTTGCGAAAATGGCGGTGCTAGCTTGATGCGGATCCACTTCATGGTTAACTTACAAGAGAAGGAATATCAGCAAATGTCTGTGTGTCACTCACATTTTGTGTGCGCTCTACCTCCCAAAGTAATGTGATAATTAAACCAGTTTTATTTTTATATTAAGAACTTTTAAATTGTTCCTTAGATCTGATCAAATTTTGATTAAAATCAGTTCTCGAAAACGAGGAACTTTTGTTGAGAGAATGATGCGCATGAATGGATTAATGAGATTTTTCTGATTTTTGTCTGTTTTATTTTTTGTAATTCAGAAGTGCTGAGTGAAATGAGCATCAAAAGTAATCTTTATTTAGAGACACGCTCTTTATGGGTAATGTACGCGTACACAAGTACCGAATTATAGAGGCGGCCAAAAACGGAGACTAATCCGATTTTTTGTAACTATAATTGAATATTGGTTCGTAAAAAGTTTTGCATTAATATACGCAGGACTGCATATAAGTACAAAATTTAAGCGAATTTTAATGAATACCCTAATAATAATAATCAGTTTAATTGTAGCGTGACAATATGCAATTTAATAAATATATTGTATCTGACAGCTTTAGTGCTTATGTCAACAGGTGACTTATAATTATATCTCTTTATAATTACTAAAACTGTTATATATTATAGAGTGTGAATTACCTAATGATATAAATATAGAAGGCAAGTCACGCATCCGTTGTTTTATTTTAAATTTATAGACATTTCAATGGTAAAAATGCTAGTGAAATTTCCATGAATATGCAAATTGGGTTTATAAGATTTACTAAATTTTCATTTAAACTTTAAATTTATAAGTATAAATTATATTATTATATATAGGTCGGTTTTAAGTTTAGTTAGTTCGATCTGAAAGCAATGTCAAACTGCGCTTAGTTTCAACTCTCAATTAAATGGATCAAACTTTGAAAATAATTCAAATTAGCAACTAAATTGATTAAACTAATGAAGTTGATTTACGTCCAAAGTAATAGTACTAGCCGTCGCCGTCGTGTCAGAATATTTTGTTTATTATTATAAACCCAAGATAATGATCAAAAATAAACCAATTTGTAGTATAATTTCTATGTTAAATTTTTAATTTTAATGTCTTATGGTACCAAGTTACACGGCCCTAGAAGTGATTTTGGGTGACCCGCGAAGTGATTCGATTATTTTAGCTTTTACATTTTCTGAATAATTTTAGCGGCATATCATTGACTGTAGTTGGTAACTGAAACTGAAAGCAGTTGTATTAAAATGGAAAGTCAATTTTCACTTTCACGGTTTACCTAATTCCTAAGTAACATAAATTTAATAATTTAGAATTCAGATAAATAATTACAATTTCACCTAAAGCTAAATTTGCTTTTTTCATTAATGAATAAACTTATTTTATTTTCTACAGAACTCTTAAAATTGAATATGTCACGAAAGTTTTTCTATTTCATAGTGCGAGTTGTTGCAGTGAGATGGTGCTACAGTTAAAACTTGACGTGGTTATTTCAAACAAATGAAGATATCATAGATTTTCCAACGATATACTCAAAATTTTAATTTTTCATGGAAACTCAATACTATGAAATTGTTAATGGCAGCTTTGAAGCAAAGGTTAAAGAAAAACATATTGAGTAGGTATGAATTTTAAATCAGATATTATTGACAAGTTTTAGTAACACTCGTCCAAACTTACGTACCTATATTTATTTAACCATTTGTATATTTTGTGTATTACAATATTACACTTGATTCTTACTTGAAACACTTTACGAGTAGAATGGAATTAAATGGAGAATATAACTCATAATGTCAAGCGACGCTGTTTGTTTAAGTGGAAATTAAATATTTAGTGATTTAAAATTTTATCATTAGCGCCAACGACATTGTCACCATGTTTCGGTTTGTTGCTTCGATTCATAAGTATTCCTGTCAAACTTAACACCTGGATTATTCAACACTTATCCAAATACTCTCCTTACATCTTAATCTTATCTTTAACTATTACTCCCTTATGGAATTTTTGACACAAATGAAACAATGTCTCAAGGTGCAATCGATTAACAATCATTTTGCAACTGATTTACCATTCCTAATTTGAACCTGTTGTCGCCTTTTGTCGGTGCAAGTTCAATTACCCAGTTCCTTCTTGGTAATTACCCTTTGCAAGTATTATTAGTTTTCCTTTGACATCTTTTATTTAATTAATTTTATTACAATTATGTATCTAATTATTTCAGACTGCTAACCTGAAAGTTTCAATTACCAGAAGCTTACACTTGATATTTAATATTATGTTCGATCATCCTTTGTCATTGTCTTATTTCCGGAGCGGCTACTTAATAACATTTTAATTAATAATATTTTAATGATTGACAGAATTTAGTAATTTATAATTATGAATATTTACACGACAATACAATATTTACTATAAGAACAAGAAGTGACGCTATAGCATTGGTAGTGCGCGGACTTGGCGTGTAAACAGCCGTATACAAAATTGTTAAGATAATATAATTATATTTCATATTTCACCGCCATTTAGGTCAAAATATAAATATTTTCTTCCATCTATCAGTTTCCATTTCACTGAAACAATTTCTTATTTAATTTTTACTGCAATATATTTATATTACTACCTATATCTATCGACTTTGTTTGATGTTCAATGTCAAAACTAATAATATCGTTTGTTTCGAAATATAGAAACTTTTGGAGAATGTTTTAATAAAGCAAGAAAGCTACCGTTTTCCCACAAGAATTCAAAGAATACCTAAGTTGTCTGTCACATCAAATTTTTTACTAACATATCAAGAGGTAAATTTACTCAAGTTATGTTACTTTTTTTATTAGTTTTATGAAATCATCAAATATGTTCAAGTAATTGTTAATTTCTTGTTATACAGGGTGTCCCCGCACTCACTTTACATAACTTAGGTTGTGATAGAGGACACTTTTCTAAGAACAATATTTAACAAAAATTTTTTTCTAAATTCAAACCCTCGAGAGTTAGAGGTCCATTTCCCCAGCCCCCCCCATTTAGAATTTTGGAAAAATTTTTGTGTCATTCGTTTGTGCATCGTTTGTGTAGGTGTGTGCAAAGATTTTTTTCGTTTGTGCAATCTCCGTTCGCGAATTATTTAAGAAACAAGTTTGGGGGGCTGGGGAAATGCCAGCCCCCCCCATTTCGATTTTTGCATAAAATTTTATGTTAATCGTTTGTGCATCGTTTGTGTACGTTTGTGCATTCAAAATTTTCGTTTGTGCAAATACCGTTCGCGAAATATTTACAATTTTAGTGGGGGGGGGGCTGGGGAAATGCCAGCCCCCCCCATCGCGAATTTTGGGTCAAATTTGGTGTCAGTCGTTTGTGCATCGTTTGTGTACGTTTGTGCATTTATTATTTTCGTTTGTGCAAGCACGGTTAGCGAAATATCGTTAATTGAAATTTCCGCGATCATTTCTCCAGCCCCCCCCATTTCGATTTTTGACATTTTTTTGGTGTCATTCGTTTGTGCATCGTTTGTGTACGTTTGTGCAATAATTTTTTTCCTTTATGCATTCACCGTTCGCGAATTGTTTAACAAATCAATATTTGTAAATCTCCGAGCAACAGTCGCCATAGTGTCTTAAGTTAGATCAACTTGAAATTAAAATTCCTGTTATGGTGTCAAATGTACATGTATTGAGAAAGTGTAATTTAGATTGTAAATGTTTCTTACACCTTTAAGATCTAAAAAAGTACCATTTTGTAATCAGCCACTGACATTTACTCAGGGGCGGCTCTAGCAAGATTTTCAGATAGTGCGAGATTTCATATTGACTAAAGGTAATATACGTTTCTACATTAATAATAACTTGGATCTACGAAAGGTTAGTAGTATATAGTAGTACTAGGGGGGCTTCGCCCCCCTGGCCGCTAACGCGGCCCAACCCCCCAGGGCCGCTTTGCGACCCTAATAACTTCAAGTTATAAAACTTATTTCCATACAACATTTTTTATGTTGCTTTCACTTTGAATTTGTATTCCATCCTTCGCTCGACATCTTGATACTGCTACATATAACTGTCCATGACTAAACAAAGGCCTATCGATGTATATACCAACTTTGTTAAAGCTCTGCTAGCATAACAACAGATCCTATTTTAAGTTTTGATTTGTGTACCGGAAAACCAGGGAAATTCAATAAATTTAATTATTCGACTTCATATTCCCACCGAATGTCCTCTTCTGTTTGATCGACCCCTCGATGTTTACCTATATCTTGACTTAAGTAGGTATGAATCTCGCCCGAACATCATCATTGTGGCAGGCTAATATAATTCTGTCGGAGAGATCGGCATTAGAAGCAATTGAATTGCTGTAAATGTCCTGAATTATACGGTACCGGACAACTCGGTACCGGACAACTCGGCACCGGCGACTCGGCACCGGACAACTCGGCACCGGGGAAACTCAGCTCCGGGATAACTTGGCACCAGTTAAAAACTTTTAAAAAATGTATGAGGATCATTATTAAAAGGTAGATCCCGGTCGAGGCTAGGTTAGTGTTAGGAAACGACTTTTTTTTTAAAAGAGAAGGTCACCTCGGATTTTTAAGACCATTTCCGTCGCAAAGTCACGTATGATAACTTCGGTAGCGTTTGTTCGGGAAAGTGAATTATAAAAAGATATATAATTTCTTTAATATAATAAATTTTTTATATTTTAATTTTTTTTAAGTTTTTCAACTGGTGCCGAGTCCGCTCCAGAGCCATTTTTGCAGCACTAAACTCCTTGAAAACATCCCCTTAGGGCCTTCCAACTCGGCAAATTGTGCTACTGGGAATGGGGTGAATCTCGCATTTTTTTTCGGTACCGGACCATATTATGTCACACATTCAAATATTCTTTATTAGTAATTAATCTACCTTTTAATGACTTTCTCTTTAAAAAAAAGTCGTTTCCTAACACTAACCTAGCCTCGACCGGGATCTACCTTTTTTTTTTATTTATAGTTTAACGTGCTTCAACTACGCGGTTATTAGCACTTTGTATGGTACAGTTATTATATTTTAGATCCTCATACATTTTTTTTAAGTTTTTAACTGGTGCCAAGTTAGCCCGGAACTGAGTTTCCCCGGTGCCAAGTTGTCCGGTGCCGAGTTGCCAGTGCCGAGTTGTCCGGTGCCGAGTTTTCCCGGTGCCGAGTTGTCCGTGTCCCTGAATTATATTTGTAGATTTCCAGCTATTCGGTACTTTCAATAATATAATGCTGCTTGGCCAAATTGATGTTGACTCTAAAGTATAATTGACTATCTCCACAGGTGAAGCGTATTTTATAACAGGTAAAACTTGACGAAAGTCACCACCGAAAATAACAAATTTGCCACCAAACGGATTTTTGCATTTACATAAATCTTTCAATCTTTGTGTTTTTGCGTCGCATGGTTTTGTTGCCTTGCTTTTGCTTTTGCTTTTGCTTTTGCTTTTGCTTTTGCTTTTGCTTTTGCTTTTGCTTTTGCTTTTGCTTTTGCTTTTGCTTTTGCTTTTGCTTTTGCTTTTGCTTTTGCTTTTGCTTTGCTTTGCTTTGCTTTGCTTTGCTTTGATTCGTCCGTTGATTTGGTGTCGTCCAATAGCTGTTCTCAGCGTTGCATAAAAACGTTGCATAAAAACGTTGCACAAAAACGTTGCATATTTTTCTTATCTTTTTATATATATAGAGTAGATTTTGGATGAGATACAATAACAGTAACATGAATTTAGTCTCCAAAGGGGGGGGGGGCAAAATGAGATCTCACGCTACCTGAAAATATTGCTTAGGTCGAGCATAACTAAAGGTTCTGTCATAGTATTATTAAAAAATGGTACTTTTTTAGATCTAAAGCCGGTATGACACAACATTAAATTTTGCATACATTTTCTCAATACTTCTATATTAAACACCATAACACGAATTTAATATTTTCAAGTTTAGCTAACTTAAGACACTATGGCGACTGATGCTCGGAGATTTACAAATATTTATTTGTTAAACAATTCGCGAACGGTGAAAGCAAAAACGAAAAAATTTATTACATACACGTATACAAACGGTACACAAACGAAAAACACAAAAATTGATCCGAAAATCGAAGTGGGGGGGGGGAGAAATTATTGTCGTTTTTTCAATTGAAGATATATCGCAAACCGTGCTTGCACAAACGAAAATAATAAATGCACAAACGTACACCAACGATGCACAAATGATTGCCACCAATTTTGACAAAAAAAGTATTTGCACAAACGAATGATACAGAAATTGGTCAATAATTACCCCCCCCCATTTCGATTTTTGAATTAATTTTCATTTCTTTCGTTTGTGTACCGTTTGTTTACGTTTGGGTAATAATTTTTTTCTTTATGCATTCACCGTTCGCGAGTTGTTTAACACATAAATATTTGAAAATCTCCGAGCAACAGTCGCCAAAGTGCCTTAAGTTAGCTTAACTTGAAATTTAATTTCGTGTTATGGTGTTAAATGTAGAAGTATTGGGAAAGTGTAATTTCGATTGTGAATAATTGCACCTTTAAAGCCCGTATGACACGACATTAAATTTTTATTAATTCGCGAACGGTGAATGCATAAAGAAAAAAATTATTACCCAAACGTAAACAAACGGTACACAAACGAAAGAAATGAAAATTAATTCAAAAATCGAAATGGGGGGGGGGGGGTAATTATTGACCAATTTCTGTATCATTCGTTTGTGCAAATACTTTTTTTGTCAAAATTGGTGGCAATCATTTGTGCATCGTTGGTGTACGTTTGTGCATTTATTATTTTCGTTTGTGCAAGCACGGTTTGCGATATATCTTCAATTGAAAAAACGACAATAATTTCTCCCCCCCCCCCACTTCGATTTTCGGATCAATTTTTGTGTTTTTCGTTTGTGTACCGTTTGTATACGTGTATGTAATAAATTTTTTCGTTTTTGCTTTCACCGTTCGCGAATTGTTTAACAAATAAATATTTGTAAATCTCCGAGCATCAGTCGCCATAGTGTCTTAAGTTAGCTAAACTTGAAAATATTAAATTCGTGTTATGGTGTTTAATATAGAAGTATTGAGAAAATGTATGCAAAATTTAATGTTGTGTCATACCGGCTTTAGATCTAAAAAAGTACCATTTTTTAATAATACTATGACAGAACCTTTAGTTATGATCGACCTAAGCAATATTTTCAGGTAGCGTGAGATCTCATTTTGCCCCCCCCCCCCTTTGGAGACTAAATTCATGTTACTGTTATTGTATCTCATCCAAAATACTACTATATACTACTAACCTTTCGTAGATCCAAGTTATTATTAATGTAGAAACGTATATTACCTTTAGTCAATATGAAATCTCGCACTATCTGAAAATCTTACTAGAGCCGCCCCTGAGTAAATGTCAGTGGCTGATTACAAAATGGTACTTTTTTAGATCTTAAAGGTGTAAGAAACATTTACAATCTAAATTACACTTTCTCAATACATGTACATTTGACACCATAACAGGAATTTTAATTTCAAGTTGATCTAACTTAAGACACTATGGCGACTGTTGCTCGGAGATTTACAAATATTGATTTGTTAAACAATTCGCGAACGGTGAATGCATAAAGGAAAAAAATTATTGCACAAACGTACACAAACGATGCACAAACGAATGACACCAAAAAAATGTCAAAAATCGAAATGGGGGGGGCTGGAGAAATGATCGCGGAAATTTCAATTAACGATATTTCGCTAACCGTGCTTGCACAAACGAAAATAATAAATGCACAAACGTACACAAACGATGCACAAACGACTGACACCAAATTTGACCCAAAATTCGCGATGGGGGGGGCTGGCATTTCCCCAGCCCCCCCCCACTAAAATTGTAAATATTTCGCGAACGGTATTTGCACAAACGAAAATTTTGAATGCACAAACGTACACAAACGATGCACAAACGATTAACATAAAATTTTATGCAAAAATCGAAATGGGGGGGGCTGGCATTTCCCCAGCCCCCCAAACTTGTTTCTTAAATAATTCGCGAACGGAGATTGCACAAACGAAAAAAATGTTTGCACAAACCTACACAAACGATGCACAAACGAATGACACAAAAATTTTTCCAAAATTCGAAATGGGGGGGGAGGCTGGGGAAATGGACCTGAGAGTTAGGCCTCTTTAAAGCATTTTTTTCAATTTCCATCTTGACGTGGCCATAGCTCCGAAAATAATGATTTTTCAGTAAAAATGGTTTAGTGCTTTTTTAAAGAGCGGGAAATAATCTACAAACCAGATTTACACCTTTTATTGTCTAAAATCAACAACTTTCGAGTTATGAATTAAAATAAGCTAAAAAATGTCGAAAAATTTGAGCATTTCTTTTTTTTTGCTTTTTTCAAAACCCTGTATCTTTTAAACAAAACATTTTACAAAAAATCTGACGCCCCATTCCGGATAGGAAATTTAACGGACTGCAACTTTCATCTAATAAAATTTTTTGAGAAACCAATCCATTTCACAGAAAATCAGAAAATAATAAACAAGGCAGTCACAAAACAAAAAATTAAATTCACAAAATTTTCATTTTTTTTGAAAAATTATTTTATTAATTAATTATAAACTATTATAATTATTTAAGTAAATGTTGAAAATGACCACCCTCATTTTCAATACACAGTCGTGCTCGTTTTAAAATATGCTTTATAGTATTATTTATAACATTTCCCTTTTTGTTAAGAGCCATTATAGCAGGGGTGGTCAACAAAGTCGAGGGATTGACCGGTCGATCACGAGGCCAATTTTGGTCAATCGGTGAATGTGAAAAGTGTCAAAAATTCGAATTTCTGCAATTAAAGTGTCGAAAAATCGACATTTTTCGAATTTTTTCGACAAACATCTTTTAAAACAATCACGACTGTGTATTGAAAATGAGGGTGGTCATTTTCAACAATTACTTTATTAATGTAATAATTTAAAATTAATTAATAAAATAATTTTTCAAAAAAAAATAAGAATTTTGTGAATTTAATTTTATGTTTTGTAGCTGCCTTGTTTGTTTTTTTCTGTGAAATGGATTGGTTTTTCAAAAAAATTTACTAGACAAAAGTTGTAGTTCGTTAAATTTCCTATCCGGAATGGGGCGTCCGATTTTTTGTAACATGTTTCGTTTAAAAGATACAGGGTTTTGAAAAAAACCCAAAAAAAATAAAGCTCAAATTTTTCGACATTTCTTAACATACTTTAATTCATAACTCGAAAGCCGTTGATTTTAGACAATAAAAGGTGTAAATCTAGTTTGTAGATTATTTCATGCTCTTTAAAAAAGAAGTAAACCATTTTTACTGAAAAATAAATATTTTCGGGGCTATGGCCACGTGAAGGTGGAAATTAAAAAAAATGCTTTAAAGAGGCCAACTTTCGAGGGTTTGAATTTATAAAAAAATTTTTGTTAAATATTGTTCTTAGAAAAGCGTCCTCTATCACCACCTAAGTTATGTAAAGTGAGTGCGGGGACACCCTGTATTTCTATCAAAATTTCGTTTCAAAAATAACTTTAAAATAACACAAAAATTTGTTGTCTAAAGCAAACCCGATGTTTGTCGCAAAATTTTAGAAATTTTGTTTATAGATTTTGTGGGTCGTAGAAAATTTCCAGGAGATAAGGATTCTGAGTGGAAGACGACGCAACATGTAAACGTATGGTCTTGTTTGTGTTATTCCGGAAGCGTCCAGAGGGAAGAATTTTCCTTTATTTACGATTGTGTGATATTCTAGAGTGTTCTTGAGTTCTGGAAGCGTGATTACTGCGTGGTGGACGGAAAACCTGTATTCGTTTTTGACGGGAAGAACGCGATCCACTCCTGTAGATTGGAGAGATGTTGAATTTCGAGCATCGTGTTAAATGCTGGACAGTCGATGATTATTGATTAATGATATAAATCCACTCCTATTTTATGATTGCGATCCAATTTCGTAATTACCAGCGTGAGATTGATACAGATGTTTGAAAATGGAAACTTAATCTTTAAGGTGGCCGTTTAGCGAGTGGGCGTATCAATGGAAATTATATGAGACAGATCGCTCATTTGTATTTACAAATGTACAATTTGTATTTTCAAATGAGCGATCTGTCTCATATAATTAACATTGATACGCCCACTCGCTAAACCGCCATCGCCACCTTAAAGCGAGGTCAGAAGAAAATTTTAGGTTATAAAATTTTTTAAGTGCAGTTCGGAACCCGGGACTCGATGGTATTATATTTATTAAAGAAAATTCAACGGATTTAGATAGATAACATTAAAATGAAGCGATTAAGGTGAGGAGGGATGTCATATATCGATTAGTTCAGCTCCGCTCCGGACGCTCCAGAGCCGTTTTGGCAAGACCCCTTTCTAAGTATTTTTGGTCCTAAAAAGGACCTATTTTCATATCCAATAGATGTGTCAACTTCAAACCGGATAACGCTCGGCGATGTGTTGCAACATGTCACATGGAAGCGGTCACGATATGTCCGTCCAAACTTACCTCTCCACAAAAGTTGGTCCGGGTGGTTAGGTAGCATACGAGAATGCATAACGCCTAACAGACGACACCAACCCTTCATTGACTCCCAGTAACCCTCCACCCCATTTGTGCAAACCCTAGTAACGGGATCCATAAAACACCGGCTATAGTTTATAGTCTTATGGGGGTAGGGTGAAATACGCCCGAGATGTTTTAACTGGGAATAGCCTTTCTAGCAATCCGTCCAGATTTCGCTCGACCAGGTTTTACAAGTTGGCAGATTACGCGCGATAAGGTATCGGCGTCATGGTTGTAGATGTATGATCCAACCCCACGTTTTTCAATAGGGCTGTACATAACCACTACTCATCTATCACCAGCGGGCATTCTCCCGACATATTATATGTCGGATTATCCCGATACGGGATTATCGGGATATATCCCGACAATTTGTACCACCTGGCCCGGACCACCAACTAGAAGAAGTTCTAGATTGGTCAACATCTTCCACGTACACGTATCGCGAAATTTAACATAGAAGCTCTAAATGGCTTGTTTGCGAATACCGAGTTCATTAGCTGCTGCACTGCTTCGTATTTCGCACGCCCACACCCATAAACCATAAACACATCCCAAGGTTAATGCCCGCGAAGAAGGTATTGTCAGTTAGGCGATACTTTCGTTTGTATTTATAGGACATCTGAAGCAATATTTGAGAAAGTAGTTCTTCATACGGTCATTGCCTTGCAGATAACACAGTTGGATGCGAATGCAGGGTACCGGGTTGAAACCTGGAGAGAGCAAATTTTCTTATGACCCAGTCTCCGTGCTTCGGAGGGCATGTTAAGTCGGCGATCCCTCTAAGTTGACTTAATCTGAAGGTTAACCTAGCAAGTTGCTACTGGATATAAAACAACTATAGTCCAAAAATCGATATGCGGCCTACTCACCAACCGTCTGGCCAGCATGGTGAGTTATTGCCAAAACGTCCATTACTGGAGAGGCCTATGGTTCAGGAGTGGACTAGGGTAGGCTGAAGAAGAAGAAGAAAGTTCTTCATAGCAATCAATTTACAATATCGCCTACATGTACGGTTCGGGCACTGTTTGTTCTCAGGCTCAGCTGTTGTATGATCGTCGCAACGAAAAATGTTAACAATGTCTACAATGCCCGATACATCCATTGCTATTGAAAATTCCGTACTGAATGTATTTTACCAAGTACCTGATATTTATACACTTCTGGTGGAGTGTGGTTTACGGGAATCAATGAAATCTTGTACATTATCAAATCCCTCAACACGTACAATTTTCATTTTTTTTGGCTTTTAAAAGCCCTATTTGCAATGGTTCGCAAATTTTTTGTTTTATAATTGTTTTTTAGACCGTTTTCTATGATATTATGCTTTGAATATGTTTAAAACCCGAGTCCCGGATTCCAAACTGTTTCTAAAATGCGATAAAACTTTTACGCTAGTGTATTACGTGTCAATCGACTAACGGATGTCCGTGCCAGCTTTTGTAAAATTCGATGTTGTGAAATTGCATAAGCGTATGAGAAGAAAGATTAAAAGATACCTTAATTTTTGTAAAACTTTCTATTTTTTACTCTTTTATTTTTGTAAGCGGCATATGATTTTGAATACTAAAGTATCTGCTTACAGAAATAATAAGGGCAAATTGTTGGTTTGAAACTGTGTTTACTTTATTCAAAATTTACTTATCGATGTTGATTTGTATTAATATCATAATACACGAAATTTATCGTTTCTATTATTAAATTTTGCATTCTGATTAAAGAGTTATTTTATTACGTGAATGATTCACTCATTGTGCTTTTTAGCGAATCAGGTAAATTTAGAGTCGCGAAAGCTAGCCGAGGTAAAGCAAAGAGTATATTTACTAAATGATATAAAAGTTTTCCCCATTTATTATTGTCTATTTTGCAGAACCCATTAGCACATGGGGTATAGCCCCCTAACTAGGATGTGCCGCTCTGCCAATAAATTAAACAAATTTGATATTTTTAATTTGTTGAGCTGTTCATATCTTCAGTTTAAGGGGAATATCATAATGGATATTTGTCACCGGTTTTGGTCAATTATTCTGCATCTAGGTACGGCACACATGCCATACTAATGAAGATAGTGCACCAATAAATTAGTTAAGGCTAAGAAAATAGTAGCATCTCGTTAATTCATTCAAGCGCGTCATTGTGAGATAACTGTTCGAATAAACAATGTCATCTCGTTAACCATTCGTGCGCGTCACTCCCGCTCCATGGATAGATATTAACCAAAATCTAATGTCTAAGTCTCAATATAATCTAAGTCTCAATATAAATATACTAAATATGAAATTTGGTTGTAAAATTTTCAATAGTTTGGGAGCTAGAGCGTATACAAAATTCATTGTCACACAGATATAATATAGGTACAGATATTTCTTTATGTTGGGTCCCTTTATAACATTCGCGGAATTATTCTTATATGGTGCATGTTTGCATATTCATAACGTATTTTACGTTTTTCAATTACCAATAAAAGATTCGCTCTTTGGTTCGAGTTAAAACTTGATTCTATTTTTAAAATTTTTCACTTTTCAAAAAGAAAATAAATAGATATACTCATAATTTTAATATAAAATCAATAAAAAGTGTGCTATAGATTTTGTTCTGTAAACATTTTATAATTATTCCATTATAGATCAAGTACGTTTCAAAAGAAAGTTATAAAAGCTTTTTGATAAGCAGTTGCCATCGATATTGAAGTTTTCAATTGAATTTCATTCCTGGTGTCTTTTTTATCTTTAAAATGGTAATTTTCTTCTTTACTTTTAGAAAAATTATTATTTTAAACATATTTGTAAGATCACTGAATATATAACTTTTTAATCGATCTATTACAGTAAAATGGAATAATATAAAATATTTCAATATTATTAGGTGTATGGATTAATTTCCAGGTATTTTTAATGAAAAATAAGCAAGTTATTTTAAAAGAAAAACTAAAAATGATTTCTTCAAAGCATTTTCCTTCCATAGTTAGCTATACATTTTTCCCATCTATCTGGAAAATTATGGATGCAATACGGAAAAACCTATTCGTCCTTAGGAGAAAATCATGCACATATCCACTTTTCCACTTCCTCGGCTGTTTTGAAGTGATGTTCTTTAAGTGCATGTCCTATTTATGAAGCAAAATGATACTGGAGTGTGACGGTGCGTTGTCATGGAACAAAGTTACCTTAGCCCTTCTTTCTCTAGCTCATTTTGGTCGTTTTCGATCAAAGCATGGTTCAAATTTATTATTTGTTGTTCGTAAAATTCAGTGAAGATGTGACAACGAATGGAGGTGCATGGACCACCGTAGGGGCGAAGGAAACAGAAATAAAGAGGTCATTATTGGATCTCTGAGGAAGGAACAAAAGCACCTAATCTATTCGGGTGTCACAGGTTTTTTAATTTTAAATATTTATTTGTGTATTATTGAGTTTTGTGTGTAATTTTAATTGTTGGATAAAACGTGTGTAGTCATCCACAAAATTAGAAAATTTAGTTGCATTGGATCACAAGGACACAATCTTAGTGATTTTTTTCGAAGATTTTGCCGAACGTGGGGACGCTATTTTGGTTGTGGTCGGAGAAATTCTAAGTGGAAATCACATATAAGTTGTGATAAATCGGTGAGTATGCGGTGTATGGTGTGTAAGACATTAACATCGCAATATAAAACACCAGTTCTGTGTGCACCTCTGATTGGTTGGGATAAAAAGCATTACCAGTAATAAAATATTTGGATAGTGAAGTATAAGGCCGAACAATTTCATATATCACCGCCTATAAGAGTTAGTAGTAAACTAGACAAAACAATTGTTACTATTAGCTGAGAATTACTTGAAAGTGTTCACGTAAAAGTTCAACAATTGTTGCAATTTCATATTCTGAAATATTAAATTGATATTTTATGTAAGCTTTATAAAAGAGGATTTTACAGAGAATTTATAGCGGATGACAAGAAAGATTTCTAAAAGACAGAAATGTTATAAATAGTAACTTTTATGATAACTGAATTGAAAAATTACCTGACCTTCCTTGCCATCTGACCTAACCGTACTAGAATTTGGTAAGAAAGTTTTCAAACGATCGATGATATTCTTACCTGAACAGCACCTTCCATAAGTTACGAAAATATATAATTGACACAGTTTGGGTAAAATTCAGAATCGATTCATCGAACTTATAAGTAAATTAAAGTTTCCAAACATTTAAAAATTAATTAATAAAAATGAAACTTTATACGAAAAGCGTAACTAATAATAGGAAAATATGGACTTGATTTATTTCCATTATACTTGAACAGGTGCAAATTACAATACGGCGTTTTCGGTACAGACAACTTGGCACCGGACAACTCGGCACCGGCGACTCGGCCCCGCGACAACTCTATCGTAGGTGGATGTGTTGAAAAAATTAACTCTTCCGCGGGCCGCTCCGCGTTGTAGCGCTCCAAAGCCATTTTGGCAACACTAAACTCATTAAAAACATCCCCCAAGGGCCTTCCAACTCGGCAAATTGTGCTACTGGGATTTCTTTTTTTTTATGGAGGGTGGATATCTTGTCAAAATTTACTCTTCCGCGTCTCTGCTCCGCTCCCGACGCTCCAGAGCCATTTTGACAACACTATGCTTATTAAAAACATCCCCCTAGAGCCGTCAACTCGGCAAAGTGTGCTACTGGGAAGGGGATGGATCTCTCTTTTTCTTTATGTATCCTAGTCGAGGGTGGATGTCTTGTCAAAATTGACTCTTCCGCGCCTCCGCTCCAGAGCCATTTTGGCAATACTATACTCATTAAAAACATCCCCCTTAGGGCCTTCCAACTCGGCAAATTGTGCTACTCGGAAGTGGGTGAATCTCGTTTTTTTTCCCGGTGGCGAGTTGTCCGTGTCCCGGCGTTTTTCAGTCAATTCCGAGAAAACTATTTTTTATTTTATCCATTAACAAGATTCCCACAGTAATCATGAGATGTCGGGAATCTATTAGTTAATCTAATCGAGCGCGTCCGCCCCTACCAGCTACCAGTGAGAATAACTAACATAAATTTATCGGAAAAATATTTTAAATATTCTTAACCCGTTTTTCTTTTATACAGAAAATTTTATTACAGTATTTCCTAATTTTTCATCTTAATTTCTTTAACATTATTATCAAAATTTCTTAAATTAATTTCATTTTTTGAATACGTTTTCAAATTATGGTGAATAAGTTATCTTGTAAACAATTATTATTCCAATGGTTATCCAAGATTATTTCTCGAATAGTAAACTTGTTAAATATATTAAGAACCGTAACATAATTTAATTCCCTTACAATATTTGAACAGTTCCAAATTGAAGATGTTCGTAATAATAAAATACTTACAGTTGCTATCTAAAATTAAATTAATTATACGGGTATGCTTATGATTATTATTCACATACATTCAAATTAGTTTTAAGGGTGGATGGGTACAAATTAATTGAAAAATTCACACAAACATATTTTCAATTAAGTAATTTGATTTTATATCTCGCCTACCATATTTTCGCACAAAGAACAAGCAAGGAATTTTTGTAGTGGTGTAATTTTGTTGGCGTGCGTTGAAATTCATTTCTGGTATTTTTTTGCGTGTCCGTCAGTCATAAGTATGATGAGCAGAAATATTTATTCAAAGTAAAAGCCATTATTTTAAACACATGAATATAACTTTAATAAGTTCCTTTCTAAACTCGAACCGTCATTTTATAATGAAAAAATTGAGCAACTTTTTATGATAGTAATTTTTGTTTTCAAAAATGCTGCAATACTGATGAAAGTCTAAGCATACTAAGGATTGTTTATTTGATTTGAAAAGCAATATCAAGTCGTTTATGCTGATTGCACCTCAGAGCACTGAACTCTGTACGACATCACTGCTATTGATTTGCGGTTCCAGGATCGTTCTACTGCATATAAGGTGATATAAATATCGGAATAAAATAACTAGGAATTCGTCACAGCTGAGTAAACCGGATTAAGATGGCGGAACTCGGAGGAAACCTATATTTTGCGTTCAAAACATCCATTCCATTAATTGAAAAGAATAAAATTTAAAGTTTGACAAATACTTTTTGTTTTGAAAGCAATGGAAGTTATGATATAGTTACAGTAAATTTTGTTTAATCAGGATACATTCCGACTAGACATTTTTGGCCCAATTAAGCGGCTGGGCCAAATATGCACAGTTCCTCTCAAATTGATTTTGTTTCTGTTTTTTAAGATTTGGTCCAAATACGCGGTTGCATCATTTTTCACTTCATTGACGTTGGATGTAGTTTAGATTGTTTATAAAAGTGGTTGTCACTGGACAACCAACACACTGGCCAACAGACAGAAAAGTTTCCGGATGTGCTGGACTTCTGATAGTAGGAGGTTTATCACCAAACTACATTACAATGGAGCCAAACTTTGAGCTCTCCTCAGACCACTCTCCAATCATAGCAAAGTTCCATTCACAAATCGTCATACAACCTAAACTTCCAACTCTCTACAATAAACAAACTGATTGGGCACTACTTAGAGAAGTACTTGATTCTAGTCTACTGCAACATGACGTTCTCTTGAAAACTGAATACGATGATTTAGATAAGGCTGTCCAAAACGTAACAAAAAACATCCAAGAAGCAGCTTGGAAAGCTACCCCAACAAAGCTAATCCAGAAGGTGGTACAGGACTATTGCCCGAAAAGTATTCAAAACAAAATACGGGAAAAAAGAGTATTGAGGAAAAAATGGTAGTCCACCCGGGCACCTACAGGCAAAGTAAATTACAACAAAGCAAATAAAGACCTTAAAAAACTTCTAAACGCTTTTAAAAAAACAACAAGTACAAGACTACCTAAGTGGACTGGCGGCAACTGAAGCATCTGACTACTCGCTGTGGAAGGCAACTAGAAAACCCAAAGGAATACAACAAGCAATTATTCCACCTACAAAACCCCAACCCAAGAGTGGGCAAGAACCAACCAAGGAAAGGCAAATACCTTCACCAATCAACTGGCCAAAGTCTTTACACCCTTTTAGGCAGAAGAACCTAAAGACGACGATAACATCAAAAAATTCCTCGATATTCCCCTACAAAGTGAGATCAAAACCTACATTATAAATCACCTGATACTGAACAAATCTCCAGGTTTCGAACTCATAACCGCAAAAGTTCAGAAAGAACTACCCGTGCAACGAAATTCCATATCACCTAAGCAATTGGAAATTTCCCGACACCCAGTTAAGACTGGTAAATTTGCGTGTGAAGGCCCTGATGTAAAAACTAGCTCTATGGTAATTTGGAGGCAAGGTGAGGATTCGGTTTGCCACTTCTCGAAGTAAATAAAACTAAGTCGGAAACAAAATTTAGTTTTATTAATAATTACTACCACAATAATCGCACACACAAAGGACATCCGTCGACTATATATAACTAACTTGGTCAAATGGCGTTAGAAGGTACGTGGAGGTACCAAAGCAGACCATAAACGGACTAAAATTAACCAAAACACAATCGCAATACAGAGGAATAAAAACTCACCTCAGATCTTTTGGTGTTCACAAAATCTACCTTATACAGAATTCTCTGTACGCGATCGATGTGTAAAATGAAAACAAAAGGTATTCCACTGTCCTCTTCTGCCAGTCCTAAACCAAAGTTGGAAGACATATTATGGCATCCAGCTCAGGGGAGCAGTTAGCAATTCCAACATCGCCAAGATCCAGCGATTCCAGTCAAAAACTATCAGGATTATCACTGATGCTCCCTGGTACGTACCGCTTTGGTTGATGACGGACACGAATTATAATTATTAATTACTATGGGTGTGCACCATTGTCAAATTCAATAATCACATCTTTCACCCATTGTCGTTGACAGATTTTAGAACGTCAAACGGAAAATTTTGGTGTATTTAAAAGTAAAACTTTTAAAATAATTAGAAAAAGCATTTAATAGAGGATAGAGCGTAGAGCAATAGTCGCCATGAGATGAGGAAGCGAATTGGACTGAGCAGCTGGGTACTAGATTTTTAGTCCGGACTACGGGATAATTTTTTTTCGAAATAGTAGTGTACATCACAAGGCCGTAAAATGAGATTTTACAACCGAGGGGCGGGTTTTCGTAGACGAGGCGAAGCCTAGGCGCCCGAACGCACCCGAGGGTGTAAAATCACTTTTTGCCTTTCCGGGAGTAAAGTGATCACTTTACTCCCAGTTTTGCGGGAGCAAAGTGCCACTTTTCTAAGGAGGGGGGGGAGTAAATTAGCGGGAGGAAAAGTAAAACAGCAGGAGGAAAAGTAAAACAGCGGGAGGAAAAGTAAATACCACCAACTTAAGTTGGTACTTCATTAATTCTATGTACAGGTCTGGCTTTAGGCTATATGGTTTGGTAATTCTCGCTTATTCTAACAAATATTTGTTTTGAATTTTTTTTCTTTCGGCTGTCGGAAAGGCAAAAAATAGTATATTCGCGCTCGGGATTAAAGTGACTTTTCGTCCTTCGGGTAATTTTTCCACTCGGCTGCGCCTCGTGTAAAAAACCTTTACCCTCATGACATTTAAAATGATTCTTGCCGTATTACAGAGGTGATTTTATTTCGTAGGTAGTAAACTTTTTTTGGTTGGTAATAAGTGAACGAACCAACCAGAGGAGTGATAATAAATGATACGGAGGTGCTTTTTATAAAATTTCTAGAATCAACGTTCTAGATTTAAAATAACAAATATAATAGCAGATCAACGTAATATAAAACTAACCGTCTCGGTAGTGCAGTTGGTTAACGCTCGTACTTTCATACTTTTACCACTTTTTCTATGGAAAACTATGTAGCTGAAATTTACTCCTCTTTATAATCCATTTTATATGCTGCTATAAAACCGTAGAATAATTCTATATATTCTTCATTGCTTCATATTTCGGTGAACAAAAATATGAAAATAGAATTTTGGTAATAATACCTGGATATGAATGTTAAAAATATGTGAGTATTTATTTGCAATTGCTGGATATAATGGGAACATTGAACGCATATTCTCTTTTATGGGGATAAAATGGTCAGATGAGAGAAATCGGTTACTGCCGGAAACAGTTGAGGGATATTAAAATGCTTCATCAATTTTCACTCAAATTGCTGTGAAATATACGACTACATTTTAAAAATAAGACTTTTCGTAAAGCAGATAAAATCTTGCCACAAATATGTTAAAGCATTTTATTAATATTCCATTTTTTTGTGTTAATAATTTAGAGTATTTTCCTTGGTTGTTTTTCAATATCAAGATTTTCATTTGCTGCGAGTTTCTATAACAATTTTGGATTGGACTATAATTGAAGTAATTAAAAAAGTTGTACTAAAAACATTTGTTGAATGCAATTACAAAATTGAAAAAAAAATTTTTTTCAATTTCGACGTTCAGTTGCTTCTATTTATCGCTTTTAAACAGAAATAAGCTATGGTTTTGTGTCAGTTTTTTTTCATTGTAGACAATTTGAGATTCCGTTGGAAGATAGATCTATTCGGAATTTGAAACACCTGGAAAATTAATTCTACTTAATTTTCACTACAATTAGTTGATCCATCCTCCCCTAAAAATACGACGCTGGATATAAAGGCTAGCCACGAACAAAGATCAAGTGAGATATCGAGTTTCTACTTCAAAGGTTATGTTTTGGTTTTATGACCAAATAAATATGCAGATCTGAGTTATCTCTTAACGAAAAATGTCAGTATGTCAGATTTGATTCCAGACATAATCACAATAATTGTAATCAAAATTAGCTAGTTATCTGGCTACCTCAGCGTGGCCAAATACCGAACAGCATCGCAAAGTTAGGAAGAAGAATTAATATCAAACACCGAACGCCGGCATGAGGGTGAAAATAAATCTCGTCGCTTATAATAGACTTCAAAGGATTACTTCATTATAAGCGGAATTTATTTTTAAGAAAGTTTGAATAAATTGATAACGTAGGAATTTTTCTATAAATTTGTCCATTACAGGCGAGTTTACATTAGAAGCAAGTCTATTACAGGCGAATTATTCTGTATTCGATTGTAATTTACAATTAATGTGTTCTTCATCGCACCTATGTCAAACTAAAAATTTTTTAAATCTTGTGTATAATATTTTAACGAAGGAGGAAAAACCAACAGAATGGATATTGATAAATGTGTTAAAAATTCTTTTAATTTTTAATAGAGCAACATTTTTAAATGGAAAATTATAGTGTGTAATATAATCATCGCTCATTTAAAGTGGCATTATTCTACACTGCACGGATTTTGCACACGTTTCAAGCGTTATCAGAATTTCCATTATAATAGGTAAGTATAAAAATTTTTGATTTAAGAAATGCTGTAAAGTTGTCTCTACAATACGATTATTGTTTGGTAAATACTACCAAGCTTTACGTTGTAATTGAAAATTCCAAACAGGTTTCGTGTTACATTTCAGATAACTTAGATTTTACTGGAAAAGCCAACGCTAATTCGAAAAGCTCAATTTGTTCTAGTTACAAGTGTGTAAAAATTTTCCTACATCATTTTTTCCAAAAATTTAGTGGAAGGCTGTAGAGGGCAAAGCTTTTGTAATCCGCACAGCCGTTATAATTATTATAAGATGAAAAATTTGGTTTATTCAACCCCGTAATGATTGTGATATGACAAAACGTTTCAAATAATTGAAATGGTTCCCAAATATATTTGGTAGAGATTTCAGAACCCTATTTAATAAACTACAGGATAATCCGCTTATAATGAATTTCAAGGGAAGTATATTGATAACATATGAGTTTAAAGTAAGAAATAGTTCATTATATGCGAGTTTCCATTATAAGCTAGTTCAGTTTAGGTGGATTATACTATGTAAATAAACTAAAACAAGAATTTTATCTATCAAATTCTTATTAAGTTTATTATATTATTAGAAGACACTTTCCTTGTGGAACTCTTGCATTTTTTACGGAAATCCTGGCTTGCGAGGGGCACACTTTAGGAACCACTAATAGTAATTTTTGTTAATAATCTAACTGATATTTTTGTTCTTACACTGCAAAAACTAAACAGTAGTAAATATCATCAGGAATTGACCTGCTACTTGACGTGGATTATAAACCACGACATAAATAATTTGAGAGTAACCGAGATAGGAACTAATCCAATAATTTTTCGATATTCTCATTTTCCAAGATAATAAATTTTTGAAAAGCCGTTTTCCGAAAGAATAAAGGTAAATAATAGCACTTGATGATTTTCTGAGTACTTGTAAGTAACATCTAATTTCTTGGTAACGTATGACTCATTTATTTATATTTTAATTTATAAAATAACAGAAGTATTCACTAAGATTTTCATATGATAGTCCATGGTGTTGACATCTTCAATCGATGGAGCCCATGACTCACTTAAAATTCCGTAGTTTATTTCTAGAATTTATATTTTTAATGATTGGTAGTTTATTTATTTAGATATTTCATAATTAAAATTAAATATTTAATTAAGAAAATACTTTCTGCGTTCTCTAAGTAAGCTTTATCGATTTTGAAAACAAACATTGAAAACCCAAAACGTTTATATACTTTTGCAATAGGTAATTTATGTAAACAATAACTTTTGATATCGAAAAGGTCAGTAAATAATTTCCTTTTCAATATTTAAACAGCATCAAGCTCTTGACTTTTCAAAAGCCCAGGTTCAGCTACCTTTGAATGGAGAGATAGTATAAAATAGGTAGGAAAAATGTTAAATGAAATTATTTTCAAAATGAAATTGGATACCTAGTAGAATTTAATTGAAATTTTAATACATGCAGGTGTTTTACCTTTTTTCCTGATAGGGTAGAAATTTCGTCACTCCCTCGAACGAACCTTTCAAATTTAAAACTATTTGATCTATAGAGTTCATTGTCACTTCTTTTACTACACAATCTTCTAGTAATTGCTCTGGATTTACAAGATTTACACTCTTTTACAGACTCCCAATCAATATTAAACAAACCACGAGTTTTTTTACCTTCCGGATTTGACCGTCGACGAGACTTACTTCTTCGTCGACGGCGTACTTTAGTCGATTCTTCTGTATTCATAAGATTTTGATTTTTAATTTCGTTTTGTGTTCTTTTTGTCAGTCCAACACGTTTGAGCACTCTTTCCATTTCCGCGGTATAATCTGCACTGCTCGATTTTGATTACTATTGCGCAACTGAAACGCGCACTCAGCTGTATTCGATTAAGGGTGAAATGATGAAACTACCCCAATAAACACGTGCTTAAATGTTTCAAGTATTTATTGTAAGGATAATATCATGCTTTTAACGCTGGTTATGAACTTCAATAACAAAGATTATAGATTCTGTCTCACTATTACTCTCAGGTGGTCGAAAATGTCGATTCAAAAGTCGAAATAAATAATTGCGTTGCTTTAAATAGAACATCATTAATGTTTTGAATGCTTTGCTCAACAGTCATCATAGCGCAATAAATTTCACTGAAAGCGTTTCCAAAGTGATGTCAAAAACATACATATAACCAAATGCATCAAAAGCAAAGCTCTATAGCTACACAGTACACACATCTGTACGTATGTACATAGCAAATATCATTTTTCATGTATACATTCCAAAGTTCCAAAATAAAATTTAACAAAAAATAAATATGGATATAACCTACGACCTGAACATACCGCATATACTGCAATAAATTTCAATTCCCGATAACGCTTCACTTCACAGGAAGCATTTAAGATATTATTATCGATTAATCGCAGCAACCAACTCAAAGAAAAATAGACTTTCAGACGTTTTGCACTACTTCGAAAGTTAACGAAAATTGTGCATGTTATGTAAAAAATTACTGTTCCATTTTGTCCTACTCTAGAATAGCCAACAATTATTTCATAATTTTGTACTAATTTTGTGCTCCAATGGATTGTTATGTCAACCCATTTACATATAATTAATAAATTATTAAAATAACAAAAATATCTGTCAAAAAACCATTTGGAAAAAAACGATAATATGTTTTCAACCAGCAGTGTGGCTTTGAGCATTATACTGGAAGGCTAGAGAGCGGAATTCCGCGGTTCTATTCCTGGTCGCGCCACACACGCTGCTGGGAAATAAACTGATTGCATTATTATGTGCGAGTTTTCGGCTCAGTCGCCTCTCGTTAATTCATAATAATATTGTTGATCTAATTGAGTCTTTTTCAAAAATATTATTTCAAATTTTTCCCAATAGATACATAAATTAGTTATTACTGAATAAGTGATGCGTATGAGTGGAGCAAACACTGTCTATTAACAAACATATCTATTAATCACAACAGAACGATTACTTATCACTTATCATATCAAAAACAATTTTAGGTTATGATTTATAGTACTAACTAGGTCGAAAGCCCGTCCACGGACAAGTAGCTAGCCGATGGATTTCTTTTCTTAGCGGCAATAATTAAAGGGATGGGGACGTTTCGCCCCCACCGTTTCGCCCCCGCCGTTTCGCCCCCGCCGTTTCGCCCCCGCCGTTTCGCCTCCGCCGATTCGCCCCCAAGTTTGGTTTTACACTACATTCACACTTTGTATTAATTTCTACTATTGGTCACGTTTAAGACCATTTTAAACTTACTTTTAATAACAAGTAAACAATTTTTTGTATTATATTTTGTCAAAGATTAATTTATTGTTTTTAAGCTGGTAAATTAATTCAATTGGTAAAAATTAAAATACTCAATTAGTATGCTGTAACTTTCTGTAATTGTCTATGTCGCCTATTGTTGATTTTTCCAACTTGATTAAATTCAAATCCAACTTTTTTCCAACTTCCTAAAATATTGGGTCCCCCCCCCCTTGGGCACGGCCCTTATTATAGCAATTACAAATTGAACGTTTATTAGCGTTAATAAACTTCCTCTATTGGTGAGTTATGTTAGGGCTTAGAATCAATCACATGAATTCGCTCTATGAATTCGTGAATGAATTCTATGAATTCGACGCTCTCGTAGAAGACGAAAATTTTCCTCAAGATGCACTGCCCATTGTGGATTATTTTGAAGACTGTTACATAGAACGAAGAAACAGAACACATAGACGAGCTCCTCAATTTTCTATTGAAATGTGGAATGTATATAACCGAACCATAAATGATCGTCACAGGACGAATAATCACATCGAAGGCTGGCATCGCGGTTTTCAAAGCACTTGCAGAAATTTATTTCCAAACATTTTTCAATTTATTGAAAGTTTCCACTGAGGCAACACTGAACGACATGAGGCATGCTACTTGTTTTCTGGTGTTGTCAATGGGGTGAAATAGTGAGATAACAGCTTCATTAATAGAAGAATACCATAATTTACCCGTATTATGGAACAATAGAATAAGTATTTGTAAAGATAATCGAATAAGTAATTAAAAATTAAATAATTAAGTTAATTAAATTAATGTAGCATGCCTCATTTCGTTCAGTGTTGCCTCAGTGGAATTCCGGCTTTAGACCAAAAATAAACAAAACATACTATAGTGTAATTTCAAAAAGAATAAAAAAACATCGCAGAGAGTTATAGAAGGATAGATAATATGGATTATTTGTTGGGCATTTTAAAATTACCTTTTTTTTCGACTTTTAATTTATTTATTATTTTAGGGGGCGAAACGTCCCGGGACGAAACGGCAGGGGCCAAACGGTGGGGGCGAAACGGTGGGGGCTAAACGGCGGGGGCGAAACGGTCGGGGGCGAAACGGCGGGGGCGAAACGTCACATAACCATAATTAAAAGAATATCGTTAACGCTAACCTAACGCTAACCTAAGCTCAACCGGTGGATCATTCTTTTAACAGGCTTCATTAAAAGATGACAATTTTAATTGTTCTCATTCAAACGTCATCACGTTCAGCAATGATGATGATAATAATTTAATACATTGATTGCAAATGTAAAGTCGCATATTTAATTTTCTGGATGGATCATCATCGGATCAACGGAGATAAAGTTTGACCAATTACTTTGTCGGACAGATTATTATACCAGCATCTTGTTCAGTCGAAACTTACTTGGTGTGCAACTCCATCTCAATGGAGGTGATTATAGATTGGTAAAAAGTTGGACTAATTGTGTTATTGGAAAGTTTGTCAACAACAACCAATCAGAATGAGTCGTGTGTCAACTTCTAAAATCATCGCTTTATAGTGTTGGATTATTGGATTACCGGCAATAAATTTGGACCAATTAGGATATCGCACAGATTAATACAGATGTTTTATCCGTCTTGATTATATTGTCATGAAATTTTGACGCTTAGAACAGTGGCAATTTGATAAAGGATGCTCCAAAACAAGTTTCAATTATTTTGTTTAAAAGAAAGTTTGGAAAAGATAAAATTTTAAAGAGTTCGCTTTGTTTTGTTGTAAGTTTGAGTTTTTTGTTGGGAAGACTCGACCAACAAATTATTATATTTCATATGAAGGAAAAATGTCCTGCTTCACAATTGGATGGTTAACCCTTTTTTTTTATTTATGATGATGTTTGCTTTTTCTCTTGTATCTTATGGTGCCTGAAAAACAAAGTCATTAAAAAAAGTGCGGTTTGTGAAATTCGAATTTTACCACGATAGATAGCGAGGCAGAGACTTTGGAGGTACGAAGTGTGGAACGGAGATAAGCGGCTTTTTCTGGCGGACATTTTTGTTGAAAAGCGGGCGTAAAGTTTAACGTTCGAGTATTTTAAGTTTTTGAGATCCTGGAGTCCTGGAACATTTCTGGAATAGCGGATTGAGCCTTATGGAGTGCTTCCTGCATATTATGGGATTTTTCTTTGACTCTTTTCTAAGCGACAGGTCGATAGTTTAGATAGCGCGGCCACATAATCACATTTCGTCAAACATTTGGTAAATTGAATAAAGAACATCGTTTTGATTGATGATTGGCTGGAGGATCCGTATGACGTGGAAAATAGCAACGAATATAATTGATTTGGAAAATCTGAGGTTAACATTCCACTTACCATTTATCAGCTGTTATACGCCGCCAGATAACGGAGGTTTATTTTGGATTTACGAGCGAGTGGATGATTAAGTCAAATTGGACAACGATGTTTTTATGCTGATTAGTGGATCGGTGGAACTCGAGCATCGCATAAGATATGAATCTTGTTTTACGAGATTACATCATCTTATATAATGACAGTGATAAGCGTCATTATAGCTTCAGGTGACTGATGATTTAGGTACGTATGTCCATGGACTAGAAATGGACATAAATAAAACTTTACAGTTACGGACGTTTTTAGGACAGTACTTTAAATGGACTTTCACGAAAGTTCAATAGACGTACGGACGTACGTTGATGGACAACATGTGGACGTCCATAGGACTACTTAGTATCAATCAAAAAAATTGTATCAAAATTCTGCGGGTTTGCTTGAAATTTCATTGCTGCATTGGGATATTGAGCTAGTCGTGGTAGTAGATTATCTGTTTCGGGAGCCGTTTTGTTTTTCGAATTTCCCCAATTTTATAAATAATTAAAATTCATTATTAAACCTCCCGTTACGGTACAATATATTAGCCAGTCGAAACTTACTTGGTGTGCAACTCGATCCCAGGGGAGGTAATTTTAAGTTGGTAAAAACTTGGACCTGTTAGGTTGTCGGAAAGATTATTTTACAGGTGGATCAGCATCCTGGCTTTTAATTTACCGGGTGATCTGGGGTGATCTTTCTAACTTGAGACTTTCAAATATCTTTAATAATTATACGAAAAAATATTTCAAACAAAAATTTTAGAATTGGATGGGGGTAGTTAGGCGATATAATGTCACTTTGACTTATTTACTCTATTTCGTTTTCATTGGTCCAATTGTTACACCTGTAAGCGATTTTTAAGCTGTTTTAGAAGAGAAATCCTATTGAGTCATTTTATCTATCAGTATTTCAAATGAACATAAAATAATCTATCAATTTTTATAAAGAAATCTTTTTAGACGAATCGAATCTTGTGTTAATCCATTCATATGCGTCTTCAAAAATTAAAGAAATGTAAATAAAATATAAAATAAACCAAATATTAATTAAATTTAAAAATTTAATAAACCGTTTCTTCTAACGTATGTGCAAAATTTCTAGTTAATTGGTGCACGCGTCTGTTAGTAATGGTAATCGAAAAATCTATCCACACACACGATGCATGTCAAACACACATCAAAACATTATTACCTACGCGAAGTTGATTTTTGACTTGATTACAATAATTTCCCTTACTGCGTAACACATAATTTTCTCATTTCAAAAAGTAAAATTAAATAATGACAAATTGCATTTTTAATTTCCCACCATTGTATTTGTATTATATTGTAAATAATCTGTAAATAATTTTCATGCACTTACGAATGCGACGTTTATATATTTAATTACTATTCAATAATCTGTTAAATATTTTAAAGAAACTTTTGAGACTAAGGGAATCTCGTTAACTAACGCGTCATTAAAAATTAAAGAAATGAAAATAAAAAAAGTTTCAGCGGAGAGATTTCAACCAAAATATAATCACTACTTCAGACAATTTCTAAAAATTAGTGTGAACATTTCACGTCAATTGGTGCGTGTGTTTGTTGGTATTCGTAGCCGAAAAAATAGCCTTGAAATGGAAATCGCACTTTTTCTTCTGTGAAGTTCGCGATTTGAACCCAGAATATCAGCTCTGTAGCTCAACCAGCGATCACATCACTCCACTACTGTGGCTTAACATAAATAAAATGTTAAAAATATTATTACACCGGAAGCAGTAATTAATTTATCCAATTCGTGGTAGATAATATTAGTCTTAATTAAAATTGTTACTCCACTAAATACAATTCGTGCTTCCCTATCGTAACAATTATATTATTTAATAACCAGAAATTTCAAAAGTTTCATTGTCAGTTAAATGACTTTCTGACTTGCATGCTATTAGATGTCATGCCTTGCAAATATTAAGAAAGATCATTGTAATAATTGTAGGCTATTAGTGTTCAAATTAAGAATTTTTATATTGTTAAGGGATATTAGATTATAAGTAATTTGTAAGTGTACCTACTCATGAAGACGAAAAATTTGTTATTGTAGGATTTAATTTCTTGAATTTAAGGTTTAATTAAATTTATAATTATTGAAACAATTGAGTTAATTGTTTGAGCATTTTATTAAATTGGGGATAGAATTATTCTTAAAGCAGCTGTTGGTACGGGGGCGGCTTTTATTTTTTAATACAAATATAGTCTAAGGTTACCCATATCGTACCACTTGTCTAAATCGTACCACAACTGTATTTTCTGCAATTGAAATTGATAGATAGTATAAGATAGTTTCTATTACTAAATAAATAACATAAAATAACATATAATCTAAGCTGTAAACGAGGATTCTTGAAAAAAGTGCTAAATCAATTAAAAATAACATTTTCACTCGAATAAGAAGGATTCATTGTTTTTTGTTATTTTAAAGCCTTCTGGTTTTAAGTCCTTTTCGTAGACCCGGCGCTACTATCGGAGTAAAAAGTTCTGACCCCTGAGTTTGAAGTCAAATAAAATCAAAAGTTAGCAGCGAAAAGATTTGAAAAAAATATATGATATCAATTGATTATTGCTAAATGTCATATTAAAATTTTATACTTCTAACTAACGCCCTTTTAGAATTATTTAAAAAAATGTTCAAAAAAGTGTAGTTTTTAGCACTCATTACGAAAAGTTGCAACTTCAAATACCTACAACTCTCGTATTTTCTTTTCAAATTACATAAAATTTATGTAGTACATAGATAAAAGTATACTCTCTTTAGCAATATAAAAATTTTATTGGAATTTTGTCAAATTGCTGTTAAAAGTCGATTTCTATAAGTCGATATTTTCTTTGTACATAATTGTTCAATTTAAACAAATTTTTGTTAATAGCTGTAATAAATGTATTAAAAGACATTCCCTACAAAAATATTTAAACAATTGATTTTTAAACAATAAAATAATGGTTTTTAAATAATTTCCTTATTAGACAGAGAAGCATAGAATCAGAGATGCACGTTTTGCGACCGTATGAAATCGTAAAATGAGTTTTTGTATATAGGCGGCACATGCCACGTTATTATCAATATTATAATTTTTAATATTATGGATCAGCGATTGCCGCATTTCAACAATAAGGGCATGAACATTACGTTCCCTTCCGTCCCTACACCCCGTAAACTATTAATTCTATCGCATTTTAATATTATGAAACTGCCATAGTTTGGAATATAAATAAAATTTTTGTTTATTTAATTGAAAAATAATACTCTACCATAATTTTCGATTGATATGTCCAATTACTTTAAAAAATTTCGTTATAATAACGAAGTTATTATACTTAACTGTTATACTTAATAATTCAAAAAATATTTAAAATATATCATTACAAAAATTTGGGAATAGAGATAAAAGATGTAGGTATCTACAGTTAAAATTTCATTAAATTTGAGAAAACACTTTACGAGAAAAAAAATTGTAAAGTTGTCGATGTGCTAATTGTTGCATAAATTGTGCTTCTTTTTTTAAATATCTGTATGCCAAAACCACACTATGAAGCCTATCACTTTGAAATTATATTATGCTATACAAAATTAAATTCTTCATCTGTATCTTCTTAGTGCATAAAATTGCTACCTGTCTGCGTCCAGTCGCAAAAGTTGGCGGGACAAACGCTTCCCAGACTTACCTTGTTTGGGTTAATGTAGCGGCACTACGGCTAACTCAACTGAGAGCAATTTATGGGGGGGTTAGAAGACAAGATTGGATCTTGCTCCACTCAAAAAACCATCAATTGCAAAAAAACAAGGCGCCATGCACTTTTTGCCACTCGCCGAGATGTAGGGGTCCTAAAGTGCAAAAGTAAAATAAACAAACTCATACAAGGGTAAGCTGCGTTTATTACAAAAAACAAAAATATCCACGTCGAAATATATACAGGCACAGTACTCACACCAGTACTGCAAGTCGTACGCAGCGATTAAAATAAACCCTCAATACCGCCTTCAGATCTGAACGCTCTAAACAATCCTTAAATCTAAATACAATATTATAATCGAGCGTTGCTCGATTCGCAAACAATAATATTAGGGCGTTTAAAATAAACCTTCTTGTCTTGGCGATCTTATCACAACAGTAATCATAAAATATAAGTAAAGTTGCTCACCACTGAAAATCCGATGTTACGCCCCTGCTCTTTGTTGTTGTTTTAACGGTTGACCGAATCCAGGCTCGACGATCGTGGTCTCTGTTTGATTCATAAAAACGCGTTTCTTTATAGATATTTCCGTGCTCGCCTTGAGGAATAAATTCGTGCACAAACTCGCAATTCACCGTAAAGTTATGGATCTTGGATATCGGTAGCAAATAAAAAAGGTATGTGTAAAAGTGAACCATACGTAACCTCACTTATAAAGATGTTAAATATTTTGTCAACAGCGTCAGTTTTCGTTGGTTTCCAAACTCGACTTCTTGAATAATTACTAACGACCCCGAAAACAAACGGACTAATTCTACTCGTCGTCTCAACGAAAGACAGAATTTCAACAAAATCGACTTGGTTCAAAACGGTATTCAACCGGGAAGTTACTTGCTGCATAAAACAACCAAATACTACTTCTTAACCATTAGTCGACGCAATCTATTCAGAACATCTCACTTTTTGGCCACCGAACTAACGTGACAAACTTTTTTGATGATCCAAAATCTATGCACCTGTTCAAGTTAATACCAACCTTTTCATGGCACCAGCCAGTTATCGCATTTCCTGGATTCAAGCGCCTAAATCAAATTTACACAGACGTAAATCCGAGGTAAATGCGTTGGTATCAGAGAAGGTATCCTATTTGTTAATATAGTATCGTTTTAGGTGGCCTACGATAACTTTTGGTTACGTTCAAGACGTAGCGATGGAATCTAACGTAACAAAATTTCATCAATTACTTTTTGAAATATAAGACTTCAAACTCAGGGGTCAGAACTTTTTACTCCGATAGTAGGCAATTCCAAAGATAATGAGTAATATTATAAATGGTTTACAAAATTCTGACTCGAATAAATATTGGGTTGATTAAATGCTGTCGCATTATGGTCTGTCGTACAAATAATGTAGTCACATAAATGTATGGCATATAAATCTCAAAAAAATTTAGTATTACTTAAGTAATGAAGCTTGTTGATTGGTTAATTGTAAACCAAACCCAAGTTTTTGACGAGCCAGTGAGTGAAAACCATTGCTAAATACTACACAAATTATAATACATAAAATCAAATCAATCGATTTTACGTCAAAGCACTGCAATTTCAAAGACCATTAATAATTTGATTTCTCACCGCAATAATAGGCATAGTAACAATTAAAATTATAAATAAAAAAAGGAGTTTGACATATAAGTCAAAAAGAGAGAAAAGAAATTTTCGCTTCATGCATTATTTTATATTTTCTAAATGAATTTGCACTTGCACAAATAACTTTCAAGTGATAAAAGTTGGCATTCGGAAAGTTTTATTAATATTTTAACAATAATACTACTTGATAAGTAAAATTTATTGAAAAACTGTCAGGCGCTTACATTTTTAACCATTAAAGACGAAGTTAAAAATTACACCCTTGTTGACCACAGATTTCTTTAACAGCTATAGATATATCCACATTACGACTAAAAATCGATTTATTACTTCGTAAACGTTTAACCTGCACATATTTTTGACAATAATAAACAAGAAGAGAGCCAAATAGCAACAAAAGCGGCAACTGGTGAAGTTTTTTTAGTTTTTCAGAAATTTAGAAATTTAATTGAGGCCCCAATGTGTAAACAAATAAAGTTTAAATTTGTTCTCTTAACCAGTAATGTGGCGTTAAGTATATATTGGCAGGCTAGAGACCGAAAATCCGCGGTTCTATTCCTAGTCTCGCTATACACACTGCTGCGAAATAAATTAATAAATTAAATTAATCTTCCCTTAATATTCAATATTTGTACTGTTTTTTCAACTTTTGTAAAAAACACCACTTTTTTTGAACAGCTAGGTCACATCGTGGTAAATATACACAATATTCGTGCAAAAGATACAAAATCCCTTTCTCATTATTCCATGTCGAATTGATAACTGGTAAAAACAATAAAGAAATTTACGAAGTGACACAACTAATGCTTACTTACTTACTTTAACTCGAAAGTTAAATTCGAGCCTCCACACCCAAAACGAGAGATCCCACAGTACACTAAATGCCAGAGAGATACGGCCACACCCAGAAATTCTGCTACAGAAAAGTAAGATGCGTAAAGTTCACAGAAAATCAAAATCAAAAAATCAAAATCATGGAACAAAAGATTGCCCAAGAAAGATACGAGACAAAGATGTGAAATGTATACTGTGCGAGACGATCACCCAGCAAACTACAAGGGAGTCTCCAAAAGAAAATATACCCATCCTTAAGAGAGAAAAGCCAACCAACACCAGCGATACCAGTAAAAAACAACATAGTAAGCAACCCAGAACCGTACTCGAGTAACTCGTATGCAAACGTAACAAAGCAAGTCCAGCAGCCTCAATACATTCTTCCAACCCCTCAATTCATACCACCAAATCAACAGCAACCCCAACAAAACTCTAAATTGGAGAGTATGATGACAAAAATTATGGAAAAAATGGAAGTTCTGCTGAATCTTCTCACAACACTGATCAGTAAATACCGTAATGCCAGCACAGCTTAAAGTTGCAGTCTGGAACACTTTAGCCACTGTTCTACGGGTGAACCAACTTACTGGCCCACAGACAGAGAAAATCTCCCCGATGGATGTACTGGACTTCTATGTAGTTGGAGGCATCTCGTGCAACTATCTCACCACCAAATCTTGTTTTGAGCTTTCTTAGGATCACTCTCCAATCATAGTCATACTTTCTGCTCAAATTGCTGAACAACCAGAACCTGTAACACTGCATAATAAGCAAACTGACTGGGTCCCATTTAAAGAAATACTACTTGCTAAGCTCCCCCAAAATATCTCACTAAAATCTAACTACCAAATAGATGAAGCAGTGGAATGCCTTAAAAATATACAAGAAGCAGCTTGGGAAGCCACACCAAGAAGCACAAATAAGAAAATAGAAAACCGTTGCCCAAAACATATTATTCAAGGAAAAATACGAGAAAAGCGAAGACTAAGGAAAATATGGCAGACCTCTAGAGCACCTGGCGATAGAACTATAACTACAATAGGGCAGTTCGGGAACTTAAGCCTTTACTAAAGGAGAATAAAAATCAGGAAATCCAAAATTACTTAAACGAACTGACAGCAACTGAAGCAACTGAAGCAAAAATCAAAAGACCCCAACAGACAATCCCACTTATCAGAACCTCCACAAATGAATGGGCAAGAAGCAACAAAGAAAAGGCGGACACTTTTCCGCTGTGTGAGACTCAATAGAAGTCTGTTACCTCAGAAGGAAAAAGCAGATACCTGGGTATGCACTTGGACAGAGGATTGACATGGAGTAGGCACATCTGGAATAAAAGACTGCAAATGGGTCACACCTTTCGAAAACATTATTGGTTATTACATCGCCACTCTTAATTATCACTCGAAAATAAAGTGCTGATATACAAAATTATCATAAAGCCAATATGGACGTATGGTATCCAACTCTGGGGAGCCGCAAATAATTCCAACATAGCTAAAATCCAGCGATTCCAATCAAAAATTCTAAGAACCATTCCGGATGCCCAATGGTTCGTACCTAACCAAGTTATACATCGTGATCTTGAAATCCCTACCATCGAATAATGTATCAAAACACACAGTATCAGGTATTATAATCGTGTAAAAATTCACCCCAACTATCTTGCGGTAGACCTACTGACTACCAATCGAAACAGGAGGCTAAAACGCAACGACCTATGGTAACGACCCAACGGATCTGCGAAACCGCTTTTGAGATGGCATTCGAAGATCATCAAGGACCTGTATAGCACTCTCGGGTGTTAAGTGTAAATGGGGCGAACCATTGGGCGAGCTTCTTCTATGTCCAATCACTCTCAAATCATTTACTTATTGTCAATGGACAGATTGTAATATTAGAGGAATTCAATAAAAAATTTCCAAAGTTAATTTAAATTATTGATGCGATTCTAATTTGTTTTTTCACCACAAGATTTTTACTTTATCATAATACTTATTAGTATGAGTACATAATGGAAGTTTTCTCTTTCAGATATTGACGAATTTATATTCCTTAAGGTCCCACGAATCGAACAAGACCAAACGTCGAGAATTGTCTGTGTGTCACTCTACCTCCCAAACCAATATAAATATCCCAACCAAATTTCATATTTATATTGAAACTTAGAGTCGATTAGATTTTGAATGAAATTGAAAAGTGTAAGGTTAGGATGAAATTAACTGTCAAATAAAAATAACGCTTGACCACTATGCTCCGACCGTCGACATTTTATTTCTTTAAGAAGCTTGTCAATTACAGCACATATACTTCTAAAATTTATTTTAGAATTACGTATTACAAAATTTCAAATGATTTCATAACACTGAATATGGCTACAATTAAAGTAAATTGACTAATTTTTAAATTGAAACCGATAGAACGCTGACATCCTAATTTGTTTTCGGCCACCTTCATATCTATAGGGCACTGACATATTCCATTTTTACATTGGACATTTCCGTCTAACATAACATTGCATTGGGTTGAAGTGGTACAGGTATCAAGCATGTCTGAAATACAAAACCAAGTAAAGTCAGACCAACGTAAACTTTCTCAAATAAATGCGCAGAAGGGGAGGCAAGATAGAATTATTACATGCCCAATACAGATTGCTACACTTACATTTTTTTGGATAACACAGGTTCTTATAACTTTGGTAACCTTCAATGCAGGAACACGTTAAATTTTTATTTTTATCACATTCAGAATTTTTGATAACTGCCGAGCATTGTACATTTTCTAGGCAATCGGTGCCCAAACCCCGTGAAGCTAAAATTAATTTATAAGTTAGTCATAATTAAATTATTTTCAAAAATACCTTCTAAACAACTGAGGGTGTTATTACCCACAAAACCCTCAGTGCATGTACAAGTTCCATTAATACAATCGGAATTTGTAATATCACATGGTATTGTAGATGTGCATAGTCCACCAAGATCTAAAACAAGATAATATCAACCATTGTAACAACCGGTTTGCTTTTCTTTCGGGACCAAACACTATGTAGTGCTTAGGCAACTAACTTGGTGAAAGCCAAAAAGATTTACTTGGTAAAAAATATTGGTGTACCAAAATATTAAGGGAATGGTTATGGATCGATTTTGGACTTTAGATCTGATGCGATCAGCACTACAGCAGCAGTTCCTGCTTGAAACGAAGTGTGAAGATGAACTACTTCATTAAAAGTAGTTCATGGTTCAGCACTACAGGCTTATTATTACCCCCGAGTGCTACATCGAGGTAGATACTCACTACAATGCTGAATCACTTGGAAAAATTACCGAATGAACTGGCGGGCTAAGAATTCAAATTCAAGATCTCCCAATATTAGTTAATGACTGTACTCAGGCCCGTAGCCAGGATTTCATTTCGGGGGGGGGGGGGGGCACTTGTAAAAAAACTTTTGTAAAATGTAAAATTTTCGGTTGTTCCGAAACTTCCATTTTCTTTGTCTTTTCAACATTTCGGGGGGGGGGGCACGTGCCCCCAAGTGCCCCCCCTTGGCTACGGGCCTGACTGTACTCGTCTTGCATCAAAAATATGCCAATTTTAAAATTTATATAAAGCTCAAACATAATATATTTTGAACAAAACGTAGTCTGTAACGAATTTTTGCAATTTGTTACGGGTTCTGTTTTTCACTTCATTTCAATAATATTCGTAAGTACAGCTCTGCATTTTTATTTAAATGCTATCTATTTGCATTTGGCATTTTGAATTTTAATGTACGTGATCGACTGGCGTAGTAATTTTTAGTTACCCCGACGCTAGAGAGTCAAACAGACGTATTTTTGTTCTGTTACAACGATTTCTGCGTGCGAATAGTTAGTTAACGTTGACAAATTTGTATGTCAACGGCTTTTGTTTTTCGAGCCAGTTCGTTTGCACAAGCTGTTCCGTTACCGCAAGTGTTTTTTCGGTTACATCCGTAACATCTGTTAGCAATCATTGGGTGTGCGCAAATTACTGCTAGTTTGGTTTTTGATACGCATGTGGTACGACCATCTCCTTTCTCCTACGATTGGCAGGGTCTTTTGTGTTGTTGTTTGACAACCAGACCGTAGCCTACCAAGTTCAACGGATCCCTTTGTGGATTGTTTTTATTATCTGGATGGTCCACCGTCGTTTAACATCGCTAGCATCGTCTCTCTCAAGGTCCAGCTTCAGATCTGCAGCAATGTTTGTCGTGAGTAAAGTGACAGTCTAGTGTTTCCTAGAAGAATTTACAAGTATCTCGATTCACCTTTTTTGGAGCCAACCGTAGTATTACGAGTAGAAGGAAGCATCTGTCACCTTTATAGTTGTAAACTTTCATTCATTATATTTCGTTTGACCGACATATTTTGCTATTGTGTTTCAATTTTGGTAGCCCATTAGAGTTTGCGGTATTGTTGATGCTTGTAAATTTAAGTTGGGTGTACTTTTTGATATTAATACAAGTAATTTAAGTAGATAAGGCAACTTACATCCGCAATGGATATTGAAATAGGAAAGGATAGAATTTTACCAAAATCAAATTTTAGCAATGCCTAAATAGAAGCTAATATTTACTTGGCAAACACTTATTCTTCTCTAACCGATAATTTTCAGGACACTGGCACTCATTTTTAATGCATTTGGAATTAAGTGTGTGGCTGCAATCTTGATCGCTATTACAACTATTACATGTAGTACTTTCTGAAAATTATTATTAGTAAATATTCTTCTATTATGAAGTTAAGAACGCATTACCGGAATATCTACACACAAAATCTTCATCTACTTCAAATGAAGCTTCGCAGTTGCACTCATTGTTAAGACATACTACATTTGCACCTAAGACATGACAGCGGTCCTTATTGTTGCAAAAGAAATTGTCGTGAGTCATTGCTAAAACAAAACTTTAAAAAGTAAATCCAATAAAATATTTTCAAATTTTACGTTTCTGGCAGGCGGAATTCGATGGTAATGTAAAATAAGATTTTCTGCAATAGCATTTGCCATCCTCACAAGTAGCGTAATCCATTTTACAATCTTTATCATCCTTGCAGCTACTTCCAAGTTCTGAAAAATATTTTAAATAAAATTTCCTATGTTGTTTAGAATTAAAAAACATCAGGATGACACCTAGAATGATAAAACATACCGCAGTGTAATACAAGGCGTTAAGAAAATGTTACAAAATTCGAGGCATTTAGTAATTCATATTTATAGTGTCAGACTTTATGAAATTGTAATGTACACGTTGGTTGGAGATAAAATAAATTAATTTTAACTAAGCAAATATGGGGGACAACGCTTGACACCCAATTCCACCAATTGACATAAACATAGAACCGAAATAACGAATATTCATTTCTGCACATTAGCCACTCCCAACCACTATGAATAAAATTACCTCTACCTACACAAATTGTTAGATGTAATTAAATTTCGAGTTAAAAAGTTAGAATTGATAAAGGACTTAAAATTTAAATTATATTTTATTGAAACCTCAAAATAAGAAAGGATTAAATAAAATTTAAAACATTTAATTCAAATGTAAAACAAAACAAATTTTACTGCAAAAATTTGGCAAATTTAAAATATAAAAACGTCAAATTTTTATTAAAGAAATAAACACCCGATGTTATGTCGGGAATTACACTGCACTATGTATTGATATAATAAAAGTTTTATTACCACCAACACAACCATCTTCATCCGAATTATAAAAATAGCCACGTTTACATGTACATGTTTTTGTAGCTGAATAACAATATGCATTAGCATCGTTGCAATCTTCATTAGTTTTACATGGTACATCTAGTAATGCTAAAAAAATTTATTATTTGTTACTATTATAGGGTAGAGATTTCTATTATTTATCAATGTTCCTAATTTTCGCAGTATATTTTCAGAATTTTTATTTTTACAAAATTTATTTAGTTTTTGAACACTAAAATCCTTGATCATAAAAATGCTGCAAAGTTAAAAACATTGCGAAATAAGGCAAGTCTGGCCTATGTTACTCTAATTTAATAATATACAGGGTAACCGGCCCGCCGATGTAAACAGGAAATTAAAATCGGAAATTAATTTTTCTTTATATTCCTGCTTCCCATCATAACAGATAATAATAAAAATGGTATCAATTTGAAAACATTTTTATTCCGCTTAAAAAGATACCTAACACTTAATATTTTATTCTTTAATTTCTGCTAAAAACTCACTAATAAAATGCGAAATAGTGCAATTAAAAAAGTTTTATTTGCCTTGTTTGAATTTTATTGCAATTGTTTTTGCTTGAAAATTAATAATTTCCAACAAGTTACTTTGACGTATTACAATAAATTTAGTTAACAATGAACGCAAACACAAATTATTCTTAACTTTTGTTGAAAATTATTGGTTTTTAAGCAAAAACAATTGCAATAAAATTCAAACAAATTCAATATTTTGCATTTTATTAGTGAGTTTTTAACAGTAATTAAAGAATAAAATATCAAGTTTAGAAGCGGAATGAAAATCTCTTTAAATTGATACACCTTTCATTCTTATCCGTTATGATGGGAAGCAGGAATTAAAGAAAAATCAATTTCCTATGTTAATTTCCTTTGTTTACATCGGTGGTCAGTCACCCGGTATACTCGTACTAACTAAAATTTGTGATCATTTTTGGAGTATCTTCTGTTTTGTATAAATTTATTGTTAGTAAAGAATGACTTTCTGGTTTAGGTTTATCTATACAGCGTGAAAAGCTACAAATTCTGTCTCCAATACAATCCGATGATAGCGAGCAATATTCATCTTTATCTGGAAAAAAAATTTTGTAAAATTCCAAAATTATAATAATGTTAATTAGTTAACTTGATTGTGGCCTGCAGTCATAATTTCCACGTAAATAATAACCATCGGGATTGCAACTGCATTTGCTATTGGTGCATACCATGGCTCGAATATCGTACCCATTGTAGCAATCTTCATCCAGAATACAAGTTTTATTTAAACCTACACTTCTTGAACATTTTCCTTGATAAAACCTCCATCCTTCATTGCAAACACATTTTCCATCAACACAACCATTTTTCCCCAACAGCCAACCGCATTGATTATCATCTTCGCAATCAGCTTGGTACCTAGTAACAACTTTAAAAAAAATTATCTTAATTATCGACGATTTTCTCTACTTACTTGGCAAACATTTAAGATAATCTAATGAAAATACTTGACCAGCTGGACATTCACATATAAAATCTTCACATGTCGCATCTTTGGCTAAGCAATCAGCTTTCGTAGAGCATTCCAAGAAATGAGCATGGAATACATCTGAAAAGTAATTCGTGATACAAACGACCAATTACGCCAATTACCAATTAAATACCTATAATAATATTAATTTTTATACTTTAAGGGTGGGTTGTACTAACGTCGGTTAAACCTTGTTCAACTTTGAACTTCAAGTTCAACCAATCAATATAGTTAAAAACCCCGTATTTAGCCATGTTGATTGGTTGAACCATTATTGAACCGAGTTCAAAGTTGAACAAGGTTTAACCGACGTTGGTACAACCCGCCCTTAGAAGAAAAAAATTGACGGATTTAGATTCCTTGTGATCAATTTTATGCGAGCTCTACCTCCCAAACCAATAAGAATTTCATAACCAAATTGTATATTATTTAGCGGAGCAGGACTTTTGGATGCCACCGTTTGGGCGCCGGGACATTTGGACGCCAGAATGTTTGGGCGACAATTAACCTACACAGAATTAAAAATATCTAAATTTCTTGAGTTATTGAATATGAATTGATGATTTTCCACACATTAGACGCTTTTTGTAAAAAAACCATTTTCGGTTTTTTGAACGGCGCCCAAACGTCCTGGCGCCCAAAAGGTCGGAGTCCAAATGTCGCATACTGATTATTTAGTACTCATATTATATTGAGACTTATAACTAATTATATTTTAGTTGTAATTCTTTCAAGGAACATGAAAAATGAAAATGGCGCCCATGAATGGATCAACGAGACTTGACAGGTTTTGGCAAAATTTGATTTATTTTATTTAATTCCCAGTATGAGTACCATGTGTACGCTTCACACGGGCGACGAATAATGGGGGGGGGGGTTAAAACATAATAATTTCTACGCATTTTACTAATCAACAATGTAATTATAGGATTTGGTGGAGAGAAAATCTTGATAATAACAAGTGGAATTGAACGCCATTGTTATATTTCGTTATTCTGAATGAAATTTTTATAAAACGTTTGGTCCTAAAATTTTTTTTAGCGCTTTACAAATATAAAATTAGATTCGCCTGGTTTAACTCTTTTAAAAAAATTTTGACATTAAGGGCCAAATTCGCCTTATTACTTTTATAAAATTAACACCTATTAGTTAGTAACAACTTATTATTAATTAAATAAATGATTTGTTTTACAATTTGTATAATTATGCACAGGTGTCTTCTAATCTAATCATAAATACAAAATTAATTGTCGGTCTGTTCACCGATTAGATAAACAATTTTTACTAAAACTCATCTATACAATATATTTCACGATAAAAATATACTGGTCGATCAAAATTTAATAAATTATATAGACGTTCCAATTTTTTGGAAATCTAACTGTCACCTTTTATGAGCATTTTCTTTGAAAACCTGATTTTAACATAGATGTTGCTCGGAGCATGCTAATTTTTTAAACTAATTATTCTTAAAAAATATAAAAATAACTTATTTTACAAATTAAATAACCAAGACAAAGTAGTCATGTCGATTCATTTTGAAAATTTGCAAACTTTTAATTTTTTTTCCTCGGTTTCCTTTTTAAGAATTAATTTTTGATTTTATTGACTATAATTATGACAGCACTTACCCTAATTTGATAAAATACAATAAATAATTGTTATGTATATATTTAATTATTTCTTAAATGTTAAAAAGTGATTAAGTTTATATAAAATTTAAATTAAATTTCCAATTAATTATTCATTCCAATAAAAAACAGATAACCTTTTTAACTCCTTAAATGAAAAATAATGTAAAATTGCATATTTTTAAATAATTTGACGATAACTATAAACATTTTACCTCCAAGCTCATAAAATATAATTGATTTTTATTGTGTTATATTAACTCAAAAATTTTTAAATTTCACATTCATATTTTATGTGAAAATTATTTAAAAATATTTTTTAGTCTCATTTTATGTCGTTCGAGAAGAACTTTTCCGTCATTTAAAACAGCTCTGGTTGCTAAACTAAGATTAGTTTTTTAAATCAAAAAAATAAAATATAAAATTTGCATATTACAAAAAACTTACTTACTAATTTTTTCTAAAATAAGTAAACTAATAAATAATTTAAACAACATTTTTATATGTAGCACTGTATTGTTATAATAGTTAACAATTAATACAAATAAACTATTTGATAAGAAACTTTTAAGGACTGATTTATTGACTTATATTTATATCATTTATTATAACAATCAAATTGTGTTTAAGATATTTCAGTTTATTATTCAATCACTTGCAGGTGTCAATATTTTTTAATCATAAATACTTTTAAGTTTATATCGACGGAATAATACCAAACTAATCGCATCGGTAGCACATTTGGTTAGTATATCTATTCACTGTTAATACCAGAATTTGAATTCAAAAATAGCGAATAAATTTTTATCACTTTATTAAGCGGAATTGGTGACCCGGATAGAACATCAAATAGCTTTCATCAAAACTAACTAATAAGTCGAAATTAATTTAACTCTTTGCAAGTTTCTGAAATTAGACGCCAAAAATTTTTCATCGATATTTTGAGACTTCATTCACAACCATTCTATATGGAGAGCTAGAGGTTTCGTTTGTTTTATTTAGTTTCCAAATCAATTATATATTCTTATTTATAATTTAAGATATTGTTTTACTAGGAAAAAAGTGACACTTTTGTTGCAATTTCGACGGGCAAGAATTCAAGAATGGCAGTAGAGCTGTAAAATGTTACTTTTACTCCGAATAAAACATATTATATACAAGACCCGCCGACTGGCTTGAACCAGATTTTAGGATGCTGATTTAAAAACAACTTTTTTTGGCCACCAGCCCGTACTGGATGGCAGTGCGGAGTTCTACTCAATAATTTTGCTAATGCATTACTTCCATGTGCCGTTCGCCCTCAATTGACCTGATATTCTTTAACCCTGTTTCAGACTCCTTGATTGCTACTTTTGCCTTACCTCTGCAGCTTCTTCTCCTGTTTGTTATTTCCCTTTACCTAAGCTTTATTCTTTTGGGACTTGGCTCTTCTTTACCTCTACTTTTTGCTTTGTAGCGGATCGCCAGCTTCCAAGTCTATATCTATCTAGACAGCACGCTTCACAATATGGGTCTTTCTTACAGTCATCTAAGTAGTAACCGACTCTGTCTTGCCTTGCTTCGGTAGAAAGCTGGCAAGTGCGAATTAGATTAAAGTATTTTCTTCTATCTTTTCTATGATTAAGAAATTATTCATTTTGATTGGCTCTTGCTAGCTTTTTACTGAAATAAGGCAAAACTCCACTTTATTGTGAACGCCGCTTTACATAGAGTAATATTGCTGGTTCAGTAATAGTGTTTAAGTCTATCCTCTTGGAAGAGGTTATTAAGCGAGATTTCTCACGGCTCAACTCCATATTTATTGTGGTTTGGATTGTTCTAAGCAACTACTCCTTCTATCTCTCTCTTAATATGTTATCTTGTTAGCTGTTATCCTTTTGGTGATGTCTCTTACGTGAAGACTGTAGGAGCTTCTTCCCAGTTTCTCTTTTAAACCATTTGCGCCTTCACCCCCCTATGGTCATATCAATAAAAACATCTCCTGTTCTTGTTTTCAGGGCCCTGTGTATAGTACGATGTTAACGTCTTTTCAACTAACACCGCATATTTATCCTGAACTGCCCCTGCTAAATCCCCGACCACAATCAACAATCGGCTTCTCCAATCTCCTGAAACCCTAAAAATCGCTCAAGAAAAACCACCAAGATTTGGCCTTCTGTGATTGGCGTCTCCTCTCTCGGTCATTGCAGATATGCACAGGATGACCTATGTTTTGATTGTGGTAGCAGAATCAATTATCACCGCAATGTATTTCTTGGTTGTGGAATCGTCCCCGATAATCTGTTTAATCGCCCTTGCTACTTCAAAATAAAGCAAGCTGTGGTTTGGTTTTACCAAGAGTGCATTTGATCTCTTTGTCTCTTAAGACACTTCTCTTCCGCAGTTCCTTCGGGGATGAAGATGAGCTGATTGGGCTTTGCGGAACGTACATTTCCTTCTTTTGGCATTTTCCTCGCCGATAACCTGCATTCAAATGCAAGCCAAATGTTTGCAAAAAGGAAACCATTAAATTATAAAGGCAGAGCCGCATCTAGGCATATTGAGAAATGACATGAAAATTAGTACCACGTAATGAATGCAAAAATTCGTTACATCATAAAGAGAATCTTCTTCAACTTAAAAATTCTTATTTTCATCAGCTCGTTCTTCTATACGAGCAGATCTTGAATTCTTCTGATCGGTTGATTCTCTCACTGTCACGCTTTACCCAGCCGTATTCAATCACTATAACTTACAAGAGGACATTACAGTGAGTATGTCGCCAATCGAGATAACAATGTTTTTGGTGATTCTAGTAGCTAAAAAAATTATCGCTTTTTCAGCTTTTAGTCGATTGGCCCTTAGTTTTTGAGTTATGAATTTTTAAAAATACCATTGTGTGTTAACTGCTTTTACTATCAGCTATTATTACAAGAAACTGTGGTGGTCTAGAGATTAAGAATTTGGAAAGGTAATTCGTAGGTTGTTAATTTTTTATTTCCGATAAAAAATCATTTACAAAAAAAAAGTTCTCCGGTACTGGGATAGAACTCAGGACCTACCCCTTACAACTCCTATAATTTATTATTATATGTTAAACCTATGACCATAACCATAAATAACCATAAACCAGTAAAATCTGCTCATTTTCAAAAATTCATTACTCAAGAACTAAGAGGAAATTGACTAAAAGTCGAAAAAGTGATAATTTTTTTAGCTACTAGAATCACAAAAACAATTGGGATCTTGATTGGCTACATACTGTAATGTTCAAAGTTTTTAGATTTATTTTTCACAACGTATTTTTAAGAGTCTAAGTCTAAGCTTTAAGAAAATCAGAAACCAATCGATTTTTTCAAATTTCTAGACTAGAATTCAACCTAAATCGAACCTAAATTTAAGTTATTTGTTACCTTAGGGGTATATTGTTTGAGTTGAATTGTCTCAGAATTACTTGTTTTCTGATATCCATATTTAGGTTACTTGTTGGCACTGCGGTATATTTTTACTGACAAGCGGACATCACAGTGAGTACGTTACCAAGCGAGATCCCAATGCTTTTAGAGATTCTAGGAGCTAACAAAATTATCACTTTCTCGGCATTTAATCGATTGTCCTTTAGTTTTTGAGTTATGAAGTTTTGAAAATACTAGACAGGTATTTACCATATGTTTAGCATATTGTGGTATTCTAAAATCAACCGCAAAGCTCCTCACTCGGAAACTGAGGTAAGTTGTGATGTTTCGAGCACGCACAAGTCAAGTTCCGACCGCTATGTATATTTCGGGATATTTTATGTCGTTTAATAGATCTGAACACAAACTGTGAGAATTTGAACTTGTTATTTGGACTACAAACCGTCCTATAGCCGTATGCGTAGGTTTGTGTGATCGTATCAAACCACCAGTACATTTAGTATCAATTTTGCTAAATGGCGTTCTGATAAAATCAATGATAATTCGTGTGGCCCAATCAATAATTTTACAAAGATAATAATGTAATAATAAAAAAGGTTTGATGAACCAAAAAGTTGTTTGTTTGAGAAGCTCCGTGTTGCAATGGGCGCCTTCAGAAGTTGATTCAGTAGTTGAACATCTGCAACCCGTATTTACCAAGTGCTCTTATGCATCAGCGTCCTCGTGCTTGTTCTTCTGAACCTTGTAATCGCAGTTGTCCACGAACAATATAAGTGCTTCTGATGTGAATTAATGCAATCGAACATCAAGATTTAACAACTGGTTTCTGATACATAACATCAACTTTTTGTATTTCTTTTTTATGATAATTTTCGCTATTCTATGGCTCATTCGGTGCTGTTACCGTTATTTTAACCAATATAAACGAAATTCGATATTAGATGACTACTATTTTCATCAAAGAAAAGCAAATTTGTGTGATTCTTTCACACGTGCATGGACGGCGTCACTCTTGAAAATTTACACAATCCTCTTATTACTTTCCCATCTACGCAGTAAAGGAAAGTATTGTGATCGAGTCAAAAACCAACTTTGCGTAGGCACATTAGAATTCTGATTCAAAGGTATAATTTTAATAGTGAACGGATTCGCGCCCAATCCGTCGACCACGGCGGACGTCTAGTTGATGTGCTCACGTTATATGAGAATCAATAAGATATAAGCGAGTAAAATTAATTAATTAGTTAGTTAGTTAGTGAACCTATTACTTCAAGTGAAAGTTATCACCAAGTACATTGATACTACAATATCAACTCAACCACATTGTCCGGCTGGGCTGATAACCAGCCTAGCCATATTACCCAAAAGGACAGAATAATACGTGCGAACAATGAATAATATCAATAACCAACATGAAGACCTAGAAAACGATGCCATTATGGTAGATGATGATGATAGCAATATGCAAGGGTATGTAGAACCTATCATAATTATTGAAAAACATGATACCACCAAAAACAAGCGCGGTTCAGAAGTCCTATCACCAACTGAAATACAAAAACGTTACAAATGGGGTAATGAACCAGAAATCTTAAAACAAAATAAATTTTATTTGCCCAAACATCTAGAAGAGCAAATCAAAAGTACAAACTCTGCTAACGTCAGCAAACCAAACCCCAAAAACATCCTAACCCAAGGAAAGGAAACAAATATAAAAATTCCTCCTATATTTTTACATGAAGCAAATAATCATATTGCCATTGTGGAAGATATTAAAAAGTTTGCCAAATCAACCTTCACAACATCATACAGTAGGAATCAGATCCGAATAAATTTAACATCAATAGAAGATTACAGAACAATATCCAAATATTATAAGGATAATAAGCTACAATATCACACATACAAAGACCCACTAAATAAATTACTATCAGTAGCTATAAAAAATGTGCCACAATCGTTATCAGAAAAAGAGGTTCAAGATGAATTACATTTAGTCAATCCTAAGTTACCCATTGTAAAAATCACAAGATTACTAAATAAATACAAATACCCAACTGGAATATGTTTTGTAGACTTAACTGCTAACGAGATAGCCAAAGAAATTTTCAACATTAACAATCTATACTACAGTGTAGTTCATGTGGAACCCAGGAGAAAATCTAATGATATACCCCAATGTACAAGATGCCAGCGATTTGCTCACACGAAAAATTATTGTAACCTCGAACCCAGGTGTGTTAAGTGCCAGGGTAACCATCTTTACAAAGATTGCAATAAACACCAAGACGCAAAACCGATTTGTGTCAACTGCGGTCTTGACCATCCGGCTAACTTTAGAGGATGCAACTACTATCAAGAGATAAAGAACAAAATGAATTATCAAAATCAACGGCCATTATTATCGACGAATGAAATCAACCAAAACCACAACACCCTGCCAAGGTTTGCAGGCACCAATGAAAATAGTAGTACTAGCAAAACGTATGCACAAGCAGCAAATAAACAAAATGAAGAAACTAATAAACAGCAAACCCCGGTAAACAATTTACTGTCAATTATTTTTAATATGTTATCTCCGTATCTTGAACAGATAAAAAATTTTATAGTCACAAATGTTATCCCTCTGCTTTTTAATGTTAATGGTTAAAAAAAAAAGATCAATGTATCAAAAAATTATCAATCCTAAATTGGAACGCAAATGGTATCCTACGGCAAAGATCGATACTTATAGATTTTCTTACACGTAATTATGTAGACATAGCTTGCATAAGCGAAACACATTTAATAAGGAATCAAAAATTTAAAATTCCCGGATTTAATATATACAGATTTGATCGTGAAACAAATCATGCAAGTGGAGGATCAGCTATCATAATTAAGAAAAGCATACAACATACTCATCTGGACACAATAAAACCAACTTCTCTAGAAGCAGTAGCAATACAATTGGGGGATACCAGCGGAAAAATTTTAAAAATAATAGCAGCCTATAAGCAACCAAATAAGAAGTTGAATTACCAAGATATCGAATCCCTTTTTGACGGCAATAATGCAACAATAATGTTGGGCGACTTAAATTCTAAAAATAAAGCATGGAATTGTAGAACTAATAATCCAGCAGGCATACTCCTGTATGATACTACTAACAACAACGCTATACACATTTTAACTCCAACCGAACCCACATATTATCCAACTAGAATCGATTATCAACCAGACATATTGGACATCGTGTTGATTAAAAACTTTACAGAGGTCATACAGCAGACGGTGCTTACTGAGTTGGATTCTGATCACTTGCCGGTGTTAGTTACGTTCTGCAGTCAACCAATTGTTAAACCACAGACCCCTTGCTTGATTCAGGGAAAAATCGATTGGGATCAATTTAGAACTGAATTAGATAATAAATTTAAGTGTCCATACAACATTACAAACAAAAACGATATCGAAATTGCAATTAGCGACCTTACCAGTGCAATAAAGACATCAGTTCGGAAAGCAACTCGGCATAATGCGCGAAGGCAAACACATAATCAAGTAGCAACGCCTCTACATATTTTAACATTGATTAAAGAAAAAAATCGAGAGCGCAGATTATGGCAAAGAACGAGAGATCCAGCACACAAGCAACTGTACACGCAGTTATCACATCAAGTCAAGCTTCATCTCGATCAGCATCACTACGACAATTATAACAAATATATTCAAGATCTGAATACTAACGATCCAACCTTATGGCGCACAACAAAGCGAATCTTAAATACACCAGAAATAATGCCCACACTAAGAGTTGGCAACCAACTGTATACTACAGAATTAGAAAAATGTAACATACTGGCGAATCATTTAGAAAACGTCTTTAAGGATGACAGAAATAATAACGAAATACAGCATGAAATTCACGAAAGTGTAAAATCATATCTGCTACAACCTAGTGACCAGAGCGACTTCGAACCCGCATCAGCTATTGAAATAGCAACGCACATCAAGCAGCTTAAAAACAAAAAAGCCCCGGGTCATAACATGGTTCCAAACATTGTACTAAAACATCTGACTAAAAAAACATTAGCTGCACTAGCAACCATCTTCAATGCATGCTTTCGATTGGGTTATTTTCCTAAAACATGGAAGCGAGCACAAATTATCACAATCCACAAAACGGGAAAACCAAAAGCAGATCCCGGTAGCTACAGGCCAATTAGCTTGTTACCTACACTGTCTAAAGTCTTCGAAAAGGTTATTAAAACCCGTCTTCTTAACTTTGTCGAATCACATCATGTAATACCACCTCACCAATTTGGATTCAAATCACACCACTCTACGGTACACCAGCTTCACAGAATTACAGAGTATATAGTAGCAGGCTTCCAAAAGAAACAATATACGTTAGCCGTGTTTTTTGATGTGGCCCAGGCATTTGATGGAGTGTGGCATTCCGGCTTGATCTATAAGTTAATCGCACTGGAAGCACCGCGGTACCTAGTCCACATAATAGCATCCTTTCTGAGAGATCGCACATTCAATGTTAAAGTAGGAATAGAAGCTTCACCAATTAAGATAGCTGAAACTGGGGTACCACAGGGATCTGTCTTAGGACCCCTGCTGTATAATATTTACACCAATGACATACCCCAAGATGACACCTGCTTCACAGCAACTTTTGCAGATGATACTGCTAAGCTATCACAAAGTGAAAAATTGGAAGACGCTCTAGAGGCGCTACAACAAACAATTTGCGATCTTGAAGATTGGTGCTTAAAATGGAAGATCAAGCTAAACCCGAATAAAACAAAAACAAAGATTTATACTTTAAAAAGATATGCAAATCCGCTAAATATAAAAATCGGTGATCAAGAAATAGAATGGACGGATCGCAGCACTCCAGTCAAGTACTTGGGAGTATATTTGGACAGTAGACTGACGTGGTCCTATCACATTAACAAAAAACTAAACGAAGCATACTCGAGACTGGGAATGCTTTATCCAGTAATCGCTAAGAAGACAACATTAAAAATTGAATGTGGTTCGTTGATATATAAATCAGTAATAAGACCAGTTTACTCGTATGCCAATATCATCTGGGGAACATCATCAAAAACAAACATCAATAAATTACAGCGTCTACAAAATAAAATACTGAGAATGATCTGCAACGCCCCATGGTTTGTAAGAAACGAACAGCTTCACGAGGAGCTGCAAATTCCTACAGTAAAGCAATTCAACGAAAAATGTGCGAAAAACTACTTTAACAAATTAGTGAATTGCTCAGGTGCGATCCATTATAACATTGGTGAAAAAACGCATAATTCCCGACTTAAAACGAAGCATTTGCCTCAGGATTGCCTTATTTGACTGAGTTGTAGTGTTGTGATAAAATTGATTTGTTAACTTTCATTGTGTTGATATGTATGTTATATGATTGTCATAAATATTGTGTATAGCTTGTAGCTGAGCCAATATAAAATAAATAAAAAAAAAAAAAAAAAAAATAGTGAACGATTTTTGGATCAATGTCTGGATGTGTGTGTGTGTGTGTCGTGTGGTGTGTGTGTGGACATTTTTTCGGCTACGATTACGACCAAACGCTTGTACCAATTGACTTGAAATTTTGCATGCTAACTTGAACAAACGGTGTAAAGAACTGATTAGATTTTGGTTGAAATCCCTCCACTAAAACCTCTTTTATTTTAAATGGGAATGTCATGTGTTGTGTCACATCAGATTTTCTTGACTAGAAATTCTGATATCCCGAACTAAGAAATTCACTACTCAATCACTCGAAAAGTTTCCCTGGACCGAAAACTTCGTTCCAGAGAATACAACTTCGCAACTGGCTTGCAAAACGTCGACGAGCGGACAAGAAAATTTTATCTTTCTAACCTTTTAACGAAAAACTCCTTAGGATTGTAAAAACGAACATAAATTAGGAGGTAACTGTTTTTTGGCGGTAAATTCGAATTTCAAACAAATTACTCTTCTTTGCAGGTTTATCAAATTTTTAACACAACACCAGCACAAATCACTTCATAGAAGCAAAAATATTGTGTTCGTGTAATGTCTATGATAACAAGTTGGATTTAAATGTAAACAAGATTTATTCTCACAACTTTCGGTGTTCGCTGTCACACCTCTTTTGTCAATAATATTCTGTTTCGAATCTCTCATTCGATTTTATCATCACAATATATAATATTGGAGTTGTAAGGCGTACGTGCTGAGTTGAATCCCAGTACCGGCTAAGTAATCTCTTAGTAATAACTAATAACCAATACAGTACTCGTGGCATAAGTACGGTTATGACCTTTTTTGATATCTTTTCAAAATTTAGGGCCAATTTGCAATAATATCTATTCCCTAAATAAGTTGCTTTCTTAGATTACAGACAAATGGCGCTAGAAGCTCCCGGCGAATCGTATCCAACCCGTTAAAAGAGTACTGTACAAAATACATGGTAATATCAACATAAAAATTTGTATATGGCGGTAACCCCGCGAATGAGGTCGAAGGCCGAACAACTAATGACGACACGCACTAGATGGCTAATCGAGGCCAGAGGTCGCATGGAACTGCTAATATGTTATACTTATTTATTACAATAGAATAAAAATGAGTCAAAAGGAACCTATAGCTGACAGTTTTTTGGTTTCAAATGAAAGTCAAACGAAATTAATGTCTTGGTGTTTGATCTAATACGGTCTATTTCTGGAAAATATCACCTTTAAGGTTGTTAAGAAGGAAATCGAAGTCTGCGCGAAGTTTCTGAAATTTTCACAGTATATTGTTTGCATAATCAAGCACATTTTGGCAAAGTTTGAACTTAATCTACCTTTTAGTTATCGAGATAAAAAATGTCAAAGTTACTGTTTCGTGACACGTTATTACATTGCGTTAATGGACGAGAGGGGTTTCACATTGATTTAAACGTCATTAACTCTGCAAACAGGTGCGTCACCATTACCAAAAATCGCCACAATATTTATGAAGGTCTTATAAATAAAGTGTACTAAATTTTAAGAAAGTCTACCTTTTAGTTTCTGAGAAAATTAAATTATTAACTAAAAAAATGATACAAATTTAATAAATCGTCATTACGTTTGGCAACGTCGCCGCTTCTCACTTTTAAATGCACTTTCTTTGGTTATGTTGACACCCATGACATCGATATGTAATGTAAACATAAATGTAAATACCAATAAATAATGAATAGGTAGATTAATTTATTTGTTTTGAATGTTTTAAATTTTATTTTTCAAAAGTTTGTGTTTTTTTGAAGCAGTTTATACTTTTTAGACAGCGATTTGACACATAAATAATATAAATACCTAAGATAAATACCAACAGAAGAAAGTATACAGCGTTGCCGCACTTTCCACATCAACGTAAAAGTGTTTTAAAATACGTAAAAAAATATTTTAACCGACCAAAACTCTTTAGAAGAATAAAATTTAGTACTATATTATTAAAAACTATGCATTTTTAATAAGAAAAGCCTCTTTTCATTAATTATACTTATTAAAATTTTGTTTATTGGAAAAAAATATTTTTTCTTGCTTTATCCTATCTATTTAGCAAAGGACAGATACACCACTACAACTTACTCCCACTCCTCTTCTTAACAACCTTAATGTTATTTGTATGGATTATTTACATTAATGGAAATAATGCATATGAATGGATTAACGAGATTTCTACTCTCCGTATAAATAAATTAATTAACCTTAACTTAGACATTGTTTTCCTTATTTTCATTCTACTTTCATTTAAAAATATTACCAAAAGCGATTTCCTTGTAAGTGTAATTTGGTTTGATCATTTTGTAAATTGTTATAAATTGGATTTTGTGTATTTCGCATTTAATAAAAAATAAGCACAAAAACTTTCCTATCCGAAAATTTTCCTATTAAAAAAATTTATATAATAGGAAATTTGTTTTATGTACATACTAACCATTACAGTTCTTGTATTTATTAATAACCAGAAATAACTTTTAGTTCGCTCATCTAATTTTGGAACTGCTCCAAATATTTCATTGTGTTACAAATTGTCTTAGTGTAAATAGTATCTAGTGTAAGTTACCATAAGCATGATTGAAATAACGAATTTTTTTAATGCAAGTTATGCAAATTTCATAAAAGATTTAACTGAAAAACAATTTGAAAATTTCAAAACGGCAAAATCTGATTACGAGAGAGTAAAAGTTTTATATCAGTATGTTACCGAAATCGAAATAAAACCTCTGGTGCATGGTAAAAATTTCAAAGAAGCTGAAAATTGTAAAAAAGTTGGAATACTTTACTTTTCAAAAAAGAAATATCCTGAAGCGTTAAATTATTTTAATGCTGCAATTATAAAATGTCCTGAAGGCAATGAAGGTAAGCTCCTCAGATACTTCTAATATCTTTGCTTTAAAATTTACAAATGAATAGTTTTTTTTTTAATTTAATCGTGAAATTATATTTTATTTTAGACGAATTAAAATTTAAATCAATTTTAATTGCTAATCGAAGTGCCACACTATACGAATTAGAAGAATATGAAGGAACTTTGAAAGATATTGATTATGCTTTCCGCCTTAATGCATATCCAACCGAACTAAAATTTAAATTATTATTGCGTAAGTTGAGATGTTTCCAGTTTATTAAACCTGATATGGAAAATGTCAACGAGGTGCACAAATTGGGGATTGAAAGTTTAAATCAATCAGGTTTAGACAAAAACACAATTAGCAATAAATTGAAAGAATTGGAAACTATCATAAATACAATAAATAAATCAAAAACAAAACCATCAACCTCTACTGCTGTAGCTCTACTAAATTCTGTATCAACAAGTTTTTGTTCCAATAGTAATTTTAAAAATGCTAGTGAAAAAATTGATTTTGACTATCAACCAGATTTGGGAAGATATGCCAAAGCTAATACTGATATCGAAGCTGGAACAGTTATCATCATGGAAGATGCCTACTGTGCAGTTTTAGAAAGTAAATTCCTACTGACCCACTGTTACCACTGCACTTTAGCTGTACAAGTTCCGGTTTCGTGTGAAAATTGCAGTAATATCATTTTTTGCAGCTTTGACTGCCTAAATAGTTCTTCTACTTACCATAAGTATGAATGCGGAATGCATTCCACCCTTTCTTCTTCTGGATTATCGATCAACTGTTGCATGGCATTAAGAATTGTTACGCGGAGTACTCTACAGGATTTTAAATCACAAGACTTTACCATTTCCCAAAATAATGGTCATCAATACTTTATAGTTTATTCTTTATGCCGAAATGAAAATTTGAGAAATGACTCGGAATACTTTCATTATACCATCATGGCAATATATTTATTGAGATTATTAAAGCTGACATCGTATTTTGAAAATGCCCAAGACACTGTCCTAACAGAAGATGAAGCATTGATTGGTTCCATTATCTTAACAAATCTCCAAATCCTACAATTCAATGCTCACGAAATATCTGAACTAAAGGAACTACAACCTGAAGTTACAAAATTGGATGAACCTTCATTTGAATCAATTTATATAGGTGGAGGATTATATCCAACTTTAGCATTGTTTAATCATTCTTGTGACCCTGGAATAGTAAGGTATGATTTAGTTAGCAAAAAAGGAAACCTTAAATTATTTAAAAATTTTACAGATATAACATCGGATCAAAGATGATAGTAAAAACTATAAAACCAATCAAGAAAGGAGAAACAGTGTACGAAAATTACGGTCCAATATATACCAATGTCGCTCGGAAAGAACGTCAAAACTTTTTACTTAAACGTTATTGGTTTACATGTGCTTGTAAAGCATGCGAAGAAAATTGGCCATTATTTGACAATATGACTGACGAAATGGTGAAAATATGTTGCCGAAAATGTAATGGTTTTGTATTACTCCATAAAGATTTGGATATTGCTTCATTTTCATGTAATTTATGCAATTCGGATATCAATATGTTTATGCACCTTAAAGCTTTATCGGTAAGTAATATATCAATTTTTTCACATGCGGACCAAAGTAATCTGCGAAACAATACACGAAATAACAAAAAAAATTGCTTTTTAGTTTTTTTATACGAGTAGTACACCTGCGGAAGTGTGGTACGCGTACAGTAAACATGATAAACTAAAATAAATCAGTAGAACCTGTCTTAACCGACACTGTCATATATGACATTTCTCAGAATTTCATTGCGGTATTTAACAGAAGTGGGTGGAAGCTTACCTCAACTCATGAGCAGGTGCATGTGCTGTTTTTCTGATATAATTTCTTATCACGTTGTAATAACAACGATCGAGTTACGTACCTTGCTTTTTAACAAGTTTAATTTGAAATTTTATATAAGTAATATAAGACTTGCCGACTATCCAATAATGATATTTATTACAATCTCGGTTTCCCTGTCATAACCGACATTTTGTTGCATCCGACAGGAAATGGATCCCGTTTGTGTCGGTTAAGACAAATTTTATTGTACATAAGTATAAGTTAGCAAGCTGGATGCTCTCCACGAGTCCATATTTGAGTTAGCCTTGTAATGTTAAAACTTTATATCTATTTTTAGGGGCTTGAAAATATCTTGCAACGTGCTGAAGAATTATATAAGAAAAAATCATTTCCAGAGGCTCGTGATCTTTTCCTTAACGCTTTGATGATTTATTCCAAAAATACGAGGCCACCTTTTCCCGACTGGGTGAAAGTCCAACAACGTCTTCGCACTTGTTTTGTTATGGAAGGTAATAAATGTATCGAATTAAATAAAACAAATTAGTTATATTTTTGTATTTCTTTGTTTTTTGGTTAGGAAGGGGTCCAACTAAAATTTTCTAGCTAATTTTGGCAATATAAGACTGTATTATTTTTATGGTGTGTACACCCTCGCATACTGCACTTGACAACTGACCGGAAAAGATAGATTTTCAGACCTGCTACTTTCGATTTTTTGTGGAATGTATTGATTTTTCAAAGTCTACTATACAAAAGAAATCTTCTGTTTCTAGAAAAAATTGTTGTTAGAGAATTTTCTTCTAGTTTTGGCCTTAAGATCTGTTATTTCCAACATCTGTTATTTCCTTGGCAGTGTTATTTTATAAATATTTTACATCCATTAGGTAGCTTGCTAAGCTAGCCTGCAAATGTGTCTGTACCCTGGTTTTTTATGTTGATGATGGCAATTCATCAACCCAGGAGGATCACCGGCTTAACGTGCCTTCCGAAGCATGGAGACTAGTCATAGCAAGTTTAACCCTTCCCTGGATTTGAACCCGGTACCTCGCATTCGCAGTTGACGCGTTAGCTGCAAGGTAATGACCGTCTCACAAAAAAAATCAATAGGTGCTATGTATAGGTAAACGATATCTTGTGAAAGGAAAAAAAATATGTAAACTATTGTTCTGATCTTTACCCTTAAAAATCTACAAAGGCCGCTGTACCAGTTTTACGCCGGAGTTGAGTTCTTCTCTTTGTGAGGGTCGGTGGATTCAACAGACGAAATAAAAGAGTAATTTGCCGCAAACATAATTTATTAAACGAAAAATTTTTAATTATGAAACTTTTGCATCAAGTTACGTTTGACAATAGATTTGTCCCAAACCAAATGTGTTCATGTGTAACAATTCAAAAGACCCAAGTCATATTTAAATTCTCAAATACAGAAGCTAAACCTGGGTATTTTGATTATTCGTGTAAAAGGTGTAAATAACGGTTGATTGTACAAAATTTATTAATAAATTCATTAACAACACATATCGTTGCATTATTTGAATTTATTAAATTAAAACAAATTTTTACCTTAAAATTAGTAAAGCTTCTTTAAATTTTCGTGCGCCACTGTCTTGCCAATAACGGACATCTACTTTATCGTCCACGATACAGCGAGTCTTCTAATAACGCGTAGTGCTTCCGTTAACACCTGTATCCAAATTCTAACCAAATCGCTATTTTTCCATCCAATCTTCGCTATTAATTGTTAATAAAACAATTTTCATCTGATACAACTAGGGTTGCCAACCATACTTTATAATAAAGTATATACTTTATTTTAGGCAAATATACTTTATAAAATATAATTGAAATAAAGTATGCGAAAATACTTTATTTTGAGCTTTGACTGCAAACTGTAATAAAATCTTATTCCAAAACTTTTTTCAAATTTAATTTTTAAAATTTATGTTGGCACTGTGTATAATTAGGTACCAACCTAAGTACACACTGCTTTATATAGCTATACCTAGGTGGCCAACCTCTTCATTCATTAATTCATTCAAACAGTGATCTTCAGGTGTGTCAAGTGTATAGGAATCTATTTAAATTTATTTTAAATCTTCTTTATCTTCATTATTGTGCTTGTGATTTGTGTTTGTTTGAATAAAGGTTAAAGTTTATAACTTCTTCGTCCTCCTAATTAGAACGGATTTTAAGCACTCGCAGATCGGACATAACATAACTCACCAATAGAGAAGTTTATTAACGCTAATTAACGTTTTATATTGGTAAAAAACATTTTCTATTGATGAATGATGAGTTATGTTATATTTCTCTTAAGTCCGAACTGTTAGTGCCTAAAATCCGTGCTCTACTCATAATATTATATTCTTTATAATAACTTCTTATACATTTGAAGCGTATAGAATCAAAAACGGACATGTTTTTGATTCTACACGCCTCATTTACTAAAATGGCAAGTAATTCTGATTATGACACTTTCAAGAATAGCCAAAAATTGTTAGCTAGTGCTAAAAGTTCAAATAAATATGTATTTAAGACAATAAAAACTGAAATTTAAAAAATACTTTTTTTTTCTTACAAATACTTTATTTTTTTGTCTTTAAAAGAAAAGTTACTTTATTTTCCTCTAAAATAGTTGGCAACCCTAGATACAACACTTCAGGTAAGTGATTGATTAATCACCAATCTTAATTTTTTCACTCAATGTGAAATTTAACCTCCAACCTCGAATACACGTGTACGATTTTATAATCACTTTTCATTTACAGGTATTCAATTAACTAATACCTCATTACGTTCGAAATACACAGTTTTCCACTAATTATGGACCGTAATTACTAATTACGTAAAACGCGATCCAATTATTCACTTTAGTGAGATTACGAAATCTCGCTTCTTTGATCCCCGGATCAACAAGAACTTTTTACGAGTTCCTCAATTGGAGACCACCAAAGAACTGGCTGCTTTTTCTGCTCGCTCGCGTTGCGTTCCCAGTTTTCGAAATTGGATTTTTTTGAGTGGGAGTTTTTCATTCTTATCAGCTAATTTGGTCCTTCTTGCAGGTAACATAACGTTTTTAATCGCGTATGCACTTAAATATTGTTAACGCTTTGTTTCTTCTAGTTATTTGGCGCTGTTTTCAAATGAAAATCATACACAAGGCGTGTCACAAATTTTGTACCTTACAAATAAATTCAGAAATGTTTGTTTTATGTGTAGAATTCGTTACAAGTGATGGTTTTATAAAATTGATGCAAATGTTTCCCTTTGTCAGTCAAATCAACTGACCTATTGAATCTAAAGCAAATTAATTCAAATTACTACCCTATTCGTCTGCTGGCACCCTTAAATTATGAAATACCACAACACTATATTTTAAAATTAAATCTAAGTCCCAACATGAATACTTCCATAAAGAGAATTATATTTTATATCTATTATATTTTGCAAAGTTTCGAAGTAATAAATTTATATAAAACAACCCAGCAAACAATTTACTGATGGGCCGGCAACGGCAAAGCGTCGAAACGCCTGAAGTGACCGTGCTGGGCCAGTGTCTGTTATCTGCACTGGGCCGGTACCTATAGGAGAATGCGGCCGTCAGCCGGGCCAACGCTGGCTGTCTGCCTGTAACATGCACCCGCCCGGCAATCTGCCGTACATTAATTTTGGTACTTTTCTGGGGTTCTAGACACAATAAAATATATATATATTTCTGTATTATATTTTTAATTACAAAAAACAAAAATTACAAACAGAAATTAAAATTCCTTCGAAAAGAAAAAACGGAAATAACCTCGCTTTCTTCTTTTATTTCGCCCACCTCTGTCAGGGGCATTTCGCAGCCACGTTTTAATTACATCTTCGACTTGGGTTTGTATGGCATCCCTAGTCCTTACAGAGACGATTCTTTCTGACGACTCCTGAAATTAAAGTGTATATAAGTATAATTTTATTGAAACAATAGAAATCGTAGAACTGATGTAACTTTATGATCAAGTTGCATGACTTGCAGAAGCGCATATAATACATAATATTTACTATTCATACACACGCAATAAATAGACGATTCATGTAATAATAGGATTCTACTTACGTATTTTCGATTTTCGGAATCCATTCCTGGGTGGGTGATGGTGAAATCTTCGCTTATTCTTACACATACCTTAGACACATACGTAGCGCGTTAAACGACATAAGACAGTTCGTTGAAGCGCAGCCAACCTGAGCTGTATAACCAACATAAAAGTAATAGATGACAAATCTTACCAAAATCCAAAAATAAAAAGACAATATCATATTTTTTATTATAATTGGTGCTTCCCGGAGCCCGTAATTTTTGAAAATACAAAAAACACATAGTGATCTGATCAACACAATAATAATTAGACGTAAAAATTATGCCTGTATTGAGATGATGCTGGAAACCTGTTGA